>CM051236.1:230081810-231336810 GCA_027917425.1 Gastrophryne carolinensis
GGCCAGCCCATCACTATTGATGCTTTAGTATTGTGGGGGTATATTTCGTGGCCCCCTACAGCCATGTTGCTGAGGCTATAGAACTGGGGACAGAACATGAGCTGGGGGGTACAATAGGGTCAGAGAGAGACTAGGAAGGCAAAGATTATGTGGGTGTAAGAAGCAGCTGTCCAGGCGGCCCCAAAGCAATGCCACCCACTGGGAATTCTTTGGGGTTTCCCTACAGCCAGTGCAGCAAACATAGGCACATAGGTATGCCAGCCGAACCCCAATTAGTGAGGCCCCCTAGGAGTATATTTCCTAAGTATTGGTCCTCTTTAAACTGGAAATGAAAATGAAGGTTGCGGCAATTCTGGAGCTTCTTCGCCCAGCATCTCAGCCATGCTGCTGCCTGGATTCAACTGACATAACTGACAGTGCACAGTAACAGGAGGCTTTTATGTGCAGCAATCTGAATTGCCCTGGGGAGGGGCATATGAGCACTGTTTGTTGTGTTGGTCTGGTAAGGAGACCCATCATTGCTGCTCCTCCACCTTATTTTTCAGATTTGTGCTCATTTGTCACCAGTCACCAGAGAAAGGAAGCAGCTTTAGCCTATCTTATATGTTTCCCCCACCCTGTACATACAGATTGCTCGCATTAAAAATCATCCTACCTGCATCTACTGCATGTTATGAACCTTTAAACATCCAAGATGGTGGCTCATGGAACATCAGGCAGCCTGCAAACAGGAAGTGCCTTCTGACTGTGCTGCTCTGCATTCTGGGATTGCTGACCTTTTCCTGACTCCAGCTCTGCTCTGCCTGTGCAAAGCACAGTTATAACTCGCCCCCTGTACTTTACCCCGCTCTCCTCTCCTCAGCAGGTGTGATGCTTCTGAGTCAAGATGGCGGCGCCCATATCCTAGAGTCCTGAACAGAGTTGCAGCCCAGTGAGGAAAAGACTAAGTGACTAAAAACGTAAAATATATTAATTTTAGATGCTGGAGAATAGTTTTTAAGGGTTTGGGCTTTTCAATAAATCATGCTGAAGGTCCGGTTTAAGTCTTTAGTTGTCTAGCTGCATTCAATAGAGTTAAAAAACAGGAAACATTTTAAAGCATAGGCTGTGAAAGGGCCCCATTTAATGTTCGCACCAGGGGCCCGTCACTTTGTTACTCTCCTGAGTACCCTAACACATTTATATCTTTATTGGCTAAACCCTAGAGAGGTGCCCATTTTGGGCTTTACAGACTCTCCTCGCTGGCTACAAGCCAATGGCGGCCAGCAGCATGAGTAAGGTTTGTGAGGCACACACACCGCCCCCTCAGCTTAGCGCGGAGTCTGCACAGGATTCCATTACTGAGCAGGCTCCTCTCACGTCCGCCTGAACATTGCCAGTAATGTAATCCCCACCACACAACGCCAAGCCTTGGCAGTCAGCTGCTGGCAACACGCCCAATTGTAAGATGGCCGCAGCCTCCATCGCATTCCCCAGAGAACGGCCAACGCCTCAAACGCTAGAACAACCAATGAGAGAGCGAGGCTGTAGCTCCGCCCAGACAAGCGTTTTCCGGACTGTATGAGCCATTTTGCGTTCAGTTGTTGGAGTGCGGCGTAGCTGTGTGACGGGAGAGTTGGGCGTCTCGGACTCGGTGCAGTGTATTAGGATTATTTCTTGTGATACATTCTTCCCTAGACGTCTGGTTTCTATTTAGATGGCAAGCTTTCCCGACTTTGTAAACGAAAATGAAATAGGTAAGAGGGGACCTGGAGCGGCTATTGGGAGAAAGCCAGCTGGGGGGAGGGGGGTGACTGACTACAGCACGTAGCTTGATGGGGGTTGTCTGCATGGCCTCTCTATGAACTGCTGCATCCCACTCTGCATACACCTCATTCATCTTGTTAGGATTTATCTACAATGTTCATAGGCCGTCTTTCCCCATGTATCATATCATCCTCTGTATGTAAGGATACCGGCTGGTGTCAGCCAATCGGTTTCATTCATAATGTGAATTGTAGCCATATATGAAATGTTCAGCTGATCGCCTTCCCTTATGTAAATTTAAACTTTTTCATTCATTATGTGAATTGTAGCCATTTATGAAATGCTCAGCTGATCTTCCAATATGTATATAATGTTGTATAGATCTGCTAAAATATATTATGATTGGCCTGTCTGCCTACATGAGGCTGATGTAATCCAGGCTTGCTGTATTTGCTGCCATTGTGTATGTTGTGTTTCCCCTGTCCGCATATCCTGTTTGCACCCCCCCCCCTTTCTTTCTGAGGAATTTACTTTACCTATTTTAGCCTCTGGACGTTCATCCAACCAGAGAGCTGCTTGCTTGTTCATCCCCCTACCCTCCCTCTCTCGGGCTCCCATCCCCCACATGACAGACACAGAGGCACGCATACCCTTCCCCCTGTGCACCACCCTTTTGCTCTTAGCTGGAATGACACTACTCATTGCGGTATGGAAATTGTTACATTAGTGATTGTCTGATGAGCAGAATAAATGAATGCTCTTTATTAAATGGCCTTGTGCAAGGTGACAAGTAATACGCTTATAATATACGGGGTTTTTGGAGGCGGATGTGACCAAAGAGTGTGTTCCACTTCAAGGGGTATTATTTTCTGTAGCATTGTACAAAGTAGACATTTCAGACAGTTACTACTAATACTTGTAATCTGTTGCTGGAACAAATACATATTGATACTGGGGTACAGTAGTAGTGAGTGCGTTTTGCTATGCATTTAACAATACATGTTCTATATATTAGAAAACTAGACGTGTGCCATAAGTTTGGAAAATTTGTTTTACTGCACTAAAATGCACATTTTAGTCATGCAACATCAAATATATTAAAACAAACATCCCATCACAGGGGATGGGTGGTCAACTCCTCCAGTTTAAGGGTCTATTGGGATGGCCAGCAACATATACAGTAATGGAAAGCCCAAGACCATACACTGCTGCTTACTAACATGAACAAGTGGCAGGGTTGCCCTTCACCTTTTTGATATATATATTTTTATTTGTCCAATCCATCTAGCTGTATGATGAAAAACATTGCATTGTTTGGCCACCATTGCCCCTGTTATGTGGATTCTTTATGCTGAATCAAAATGCAGAGTTCACCAGATGCTGTTGATGGTGTTTGGTTTCTCTATATAATCCATGCGGTGCATGCCTAATCAGAGGTCCCTGATTTATGTGCCCTTAGTGTAAATATTAAGATCTTATAAGTGATTTTGGTCTTCCTCTAATTTTTTGTTTTTCCTCTAATTTCAGCAAGAGCACGGGCCATCGGGGAGCTTATATCACCGACTTCTCCCTTTGAACAGAAGTATGGCCGTGAAAACTGGACTGTGGCTTTTGCACCAGATGGCTCCTATTTTGCTTGGTCTCAAGGTCATCGTTTTGTGAAACTGGTTCCTTGGTCTCAGTGCCTTAAAAAATTGTAAGTAAAGTGTGTGTATATATCTATATCTATGGTGTTGATTCATAGCCAGGTGAGTATTCTCACTTCTTATTTAGTAGAGAAAACTCTCACTGACTTTGTCTACCTTGTGGTGAAAGTTTAAAGTGGAAGATCGCCTCCCTCCCCGCGGGACATCCCCCCCCCCCCCCCCCCCAAATCCCCTTACCTTGTCTTCGGCGGCCGGCCGCCGCTGCCTCCTTCGCGCCCCTCTAGACGTGCCCGCGCCGGCCGTCTGTGAATGGCGGGCGCGTCAAGAGTGACGCGCGGGAGGCGGCGGCGGAGGAGCCGCTTGTCCGCGGCTGTCAAAACGCTTGTCCATCGGCGCGGGAAGAGGTGATTTTTTCCGGGTGATCGGGGGGGGGGTTTCACACAGCGGGGCACCCCGATCGGGGGTGCCCCACCGAAGTGGACCAAGACCCAGGATAGTCAAAATCCTGGGTGTTGGTCCACTTTAAATACGGTAGACAATGTAAGTCAATGGTAGTTTTCCCTCCTGGCTCTGAATCGGCTCCATTTTCTCTTAGCATACTTTTGGTGATTGTAAGACGTATAATGGTTATGTAGTATGACCTTAAAGGGGAACAAAACCTGGGGAGTTTGACTTGCCAGTCTTTATGTTCCAGGGCATCCCGTATTGGGTTGTCCCTCTGTGTGAAACCCCCCAGAACGCCGCCCTTTCAATTAACTCTTCCCGGCGTGTGCACATGCTGTCATCAAGTGAGAGCTGTCTGCCGTGGCTATGCCATTTGGCTCTCATTGTCTAGAATGGGGAGCGCTCCCTCCGCATCCCCTGTGGCGCGTGTGTGCGCGATGCTGGACATGCGGCAGTGCAAACTCATCATTCACAACAATGAGAGCAGTTTGCCAAATGAAGTCACAGCAGATCGCTCTCATTGGATGAGACCGCACATGCACCGTTGGAGCAGTGAAAGGCGAGTGTTTACGTGCAGCCCAGCAGGGTTTCACACAGTGCGGCAGGGCTGGGGCAGGTGAGCTTTGTTCCTCTTTTTAAAAAAAAATGGTCTATGTTTGTGATCAGGATTGAATTTGGCTTAACGTGGCAAATATAGAGTGGGTTGCACTTTTGCCTTTCTACATTATGCTACCTTCCTTCCTAGTTCAGAGTTGGCCAGTCTGTTAGCTGACTTCTATTGTTTTCAATGGGCAGCTCTGGGGACAGGTTGGTGCCCATTGTCGTCAATGATTTGGCTGCATACAGGCCAGGCCAACCACCTATTTTAAAATCCAAAACCAGGATTGCCCCTATTATGACAAGAATATTATAACAGTACGTTACCCTTATGTTTAGTTTTAAAATATTTTCTCGTGTAATGCATGTGCTTATATAAACTGCCTCTTATTATGGCATACACCAGTAGACTTGGTGTATAGGTTTTTAGCCATCTTAATTACTCAGTGGTCGTTTTTTTTTACATGGTATGATTTAAAAAAACATTTTTTCTGTTTTTAGTGCTGCTGGCAACACCAAAAATAGTGTGAACCTGACGAATGGGAGACTATCGAGGCAGAACAGTGACGTGGCACAGAAGAACAAACCACAGGAGCATACCATAGACTGTGGAGATATTGTATATAGCTTGGCTTTTGGGTCATCTGTGCCAGAGAAGCAGAGTCGATGTGTAAATATAGAATGGCATCGATTCAAGTTTGGACAGGATCAGCTTCTTCTTGCCACAGGGCTGGGCAACGGGCGCATCAAGATATGGGATGTTTATACCGGTATGTTTTTTTGTTAATTAGTATATTGGCTGCATAGCTAGCAGTGTAAATAAATACTATTAACATCAATTTACGCAGTATAGGAATTTAGCCTGCGCACACATGAGTTTTCCCTCTGAATTTATTCCGTGCAATAGGACAAGCACAAGCTGTGAGTGCACACATGCTCTTGTCAGTGGTCTGGCCAAACCATGGGAAGCAGTTGGAAGTTGAGTACCTTGCTCAACAGCATTTGGGTCATGTCCTGGCCTGAATGGTACCTTCCAGACTTCATCACATGATAAATTGATTACCACTAGGCTGATGTGGCTGACTCTCAAGAAAAAAATTTTCAATAGGATATAAATGCGCCAAACTAGCCGTATCCTCGTACATTTTATTTAGATTAACAGCATTACTATAAACCCAAAAGTTTGGGGAAAGTTTTACCAACCAAAAGGATGGGCCGTGGGGGGAGTCATTGGTCTGTTCTTCCAGGCTCCGGTTTTTAAAGAGCTGTCTGTTTGGCCAAAATGTAAACTAGCTCCCCTTTGTGTGCAAGTGGGGACGGCTTAACAGACTCTTGTGTTCCAGACGTGTCAGGCACATATATATGCTAATCTTATCTTGAAGAACAAAGAGAAGCGTTCGCAATACATAGTGATTTGTCTATTTTGAAACAAAGAATAGTAGCAAAGACCCACCGGAATACTTAGATTAGCTGATGAATTGACCTTTGGTGGGTGTGACATGGAACACTTGAATTGTAAAATACTGTCTATTTAGAGAAATCTGGGTGTGGTACAATTCCTTAATGAGTTTTTTTAAATAATAAATTCTTAATAAAGACAAACATTGCAGAAGATGGAGAATACAGATTGCTTTAAGGAGGCACTCTGAACAGTCTTCAGATTTTAATAGAAGGAAGAGTGACTGACTGGGTCATCGGTCCAGGTGGATTTTTTTTCTTTATTGAGGGATGACCACCTTAGAGACTGCAATGATGGGGGATGGTGGGTAGCAAAAGCCATATTTTTACTTGCGAGATTTATAAAAATTAGATGTTTTTGCCACCAGAATAGAGGCTGACATTCATGGGTGATTTGGTTTGCATTAAAATAGACCAATTGTGTCCCGGACTGGCCCTAAAGTCTAAGACTTCCGAGCTGGGTGACATGGTCCTCCTGGAGCATCCCGAATTGGGATTCCTCTAGGCAGGGACCAATCACCAGAAGAATGAAAATCCTGCGATTGGTCCTCCTTTGAGGGGACTTATGTGAAGGTGGGTGGCTGGTTCTGCTTGGTGTATGTAAATATAATTTTACAATTACTATTTGTTTTGCTTTATTTCGCTTGGGAAAACTTGCTACCCTCATGTGCACTCAACGCTTGTGTTTTTTAAAAAAAATACATTTTTTGAGTTCCAAAAATAGACTAACAAAGAATAATTAGTGTAATCGGAACCAGTCTCCCATTGCTCTCTGTAACTCATATTCTGTTTGCTAGTTACATATGATGCTTTTTTTTTTTTTTTTTTGTCGCTGCATTTGGGGTGAACCAACTGTGGGTATACAATAAACTCTCCTCTAGGTTTAGTAGACTTTATTCAGGGCAGTCCCAGCTCCTAGAACGCTGTTCTTTTCACTCAAGGCGCATAGGTGCATTCCGGACAATTAAAGCTAAGCTAAGAGTACTTGGCACGGCTGAACTGGAAATGCCTTGCAGCACTGTTAAACCGGTGTTGGTCCCTCTGTCTGCTAGCAAGAACCTCGGTGGGGGGGGGGGGGGGTCGGGGGCTGTGCAGTCACATGCGCAGGTCCTTCCGGCACAGAGGACAGGACTGCAGCCTGCGGGACTCCTTTCCCGGCACTGGCTCGTAATGAGGGGAAGTAGTCTCAGCGTTCTATGGGGTTAGGTGCGAGGGGGGGGGGCTCCAGCATTCTGGAACTCCCCAGCCCCCCCCCCCCCCCCCCCCAAGGTTCTTGATAGCAGAGAGAGAGGGACCAACACCCATTAAAGTAATAACGGGCGTTTGTCTGGTTTAAGACATTGGCATTTTAAGAGCCAGGGTTGCACTGGTTTAAGTCTCCTGGGAGGCTGATAGAGGTTTATATTTTCACAGAAGGCTTTTTAACTGACTTTAATCCTACTAGAAGTAAATTTATATTTACATTTCAGCTTCTTTGTGTTTAAACTTTCATGATAAGCTTGTGCTTGGTGTTTTATAATCAAATCAGCCAGATAACGAGACATCTGAGGGTAAATAGAAATTCGTGCACTTTGAGCTTTGTGTTCTTAGATTATTTTATCCGGTAAAGGAAGCGGCAAGTTGTTCATTTCAACTTAGTTTTAGCCAAGACCTTTATATACATTTTGCATTAGCATGCTGTTAGAATACCCTGAATCAATGTAACTCTCTGTATCTTGACCTTTGGTGACCCGCGGAACCCTCGGGATTGTTATTGACCAAAGAGCATTGATATCAAATGTAAAACCCCCAGACGTCCAGTTGACTTTTTTAGCCTCAAGAAAGCTCTTGTTGATTTTAGGGTCATGTAAGCGAGACTTGTTTATAATGGTGGCTCTTGCAATAGCACTACTAGCAAAATTCGTGTTTTTTTTTTTTTTTTTATGTATTCTCACTCATGGCAAGCAAAGTAAAAGTGCTAATGACATAAATACTTGCCAGCGTTGCCTATGGATCTTATGGAAGTTATCGAGTCACGGTGTCACTAGTACTGGGCTTTAAATAAACTACCAACCTTCCATTTGTGAGTTACTCAAAATATTTTCATGCAAACAAAAAGGGTTGGCTGTTTTTGTTCTAATACCATTTCTTTTTTTTTATTTTTTTTTTTTTTAGGAAAGCTCCTCCTTAACCTGATGGATCATACTGAAATTGTAAGAGATTTGACATTTGCTCCAGATGGCAGCCTTATACTGGTTTCTGCTTCCAGAGACAAAACTCTCAGGGTCTGGGACCTTAAAGATGACGGTATGTCAGTTTTTTAACAGTAAATTTAACATATTACAAATGGTTGTGCTTTATGGAAATGACTTTTCTGTCAGTGATCTGCTTTCATGTCGTGGGTGGGCGTGGCCTTGGTACAGCTGTCTCCCATTGAAAATGGGGGTGTCTTGGTACACCAGGAACTACTGTGTACAGAAGCCCCCCATGGTTTTCAATATGGTTTTTATACACAGTTGGCATTGGTGCCTGTTTATACCTGAGGGTGGGGGTTAGTATTTGTTTTAATGGGAGTTGTCTGTACAAATGCCACTCGCTTGCTAGCAGGAACCTGGTGGTGCAGCACCCGGCAGCAGAAGGAGAATCCGCAGTGTGGGAGCAGATCCTCTTACCTCTGGGGCTGCCCAGCCATAGAGTCCTTAAAGAGTCTTACATTTTTGATCTGCATGTTCTTCTTTGAGCACTGGCAAGACCCCAATCTAACAATATTGTGAGAGGCGTACACACAAGCTGGAAACTTTGGCTATTAGTAAGAAATGGCAGGTCTCTTGCGCGCCTGCTACTAATACTTATACTTAATACAATAATTATAGAGGACGTCTTTCAGAATTTTCAGTGAACATAATTCGAGTGTTTAAAGTCTGAGATATTACAAAACCTAGTGATTTGTAATTCTGTAAACCAACAAGCCCTGTGTGAGGTTTTATATTTGAGAGTGGAACTGGCATCAGACACCTCCCCGCTTTTACACAAACACATGTAAACAACCACCGTACTTATGTTTTTTTTTTTTTTTCCCCCATGGTTCTCTTCTAGTCTGAGACCAGCTTCCTGTCCCCAGACTAATGCTGGGCTTACACAAGCAGCTCGGTTGGCTGCTCATTCAGCCAATTGAGCTGCTTCCAAAATCGGGATGCCCCGTGGGGAGAGAATGGATCGGCCCGGGAATCCCCAGCTGGGTTTTGGTCCACTTTAATACCTGCTAACCTATTTGTTCTGAATGTCTTTGTTCTCTGCTTTCCATGCAGGTAACATGATGAAAGTGTTGAGGGGACACCAAAACTGGGTGTATTGCAGCGCATTCTCCCCCGACTCCACTGTTCTGTGTTCCGTTGGAGCTGGCAAAGCAGTAGGTTTCAAAGTTCCTCAATTTGTTTGCTTGTTGTGAATCCTTTTGAAATGAGAATTGTAATCTTAAAATAAATTTGTGCTCAGTGTCCTAATTGTAGGGCCTTGATATTAAATTTTTGAATGCATGATTTTCATGAATGGTATATGCTGGCATAAATCATAACTTACACTGCTTTTGGCAAGCTGATCCATTTCAAATCTTTACAGTAGTACAAGTGACCCGTAGCCATTTTGTGTCATGACACTCCTCCCCCTGCTTTGCACATGCTAATATGATTTACAATGTGTGTGAGCCAATTAGTTCTGAAAATGCACATCTTTTTTTAAACAGTGATTCTCTATATATGAAGTGAATTGCAGCTGCCATAAATGATACCTACTAATACATTTTAAAACATTGTAGATAATGCTCCTTTTGGCCCATATGGCAAAGAAAAACTGCTAAAAGCCTGTTTATTTAATGCTAAAACTAAAATTGTATATATGTAAACCATTACCTATACGACCAGTTTTTCAAAGGAGCTATAACTCTGTAGTCTATTATGATGTTGATACTGTTATATATGTTAACCTTTTGCTATTGTAGGCTGTGTGTTTTCCATAAGCTTCTTGCTTTCCCTGTCACAGGTGGTGGCAGCAATGTGGGTGTGATTGAGGTTAAGTTGGCACCACACAAAGGAGAGCACAGTGGTGTTAGCTGGGCAGAGTGTGGCATCTCTGGCTACCAGGCTGGGGGCGACCAATGCAATTGGACGAAGTAACCTTGCTTTCGGCTGCAAGGTGTACTGTACGTACAGGTGCTGGTTGATGTCCACTTTCTGCTTTTTCTTTTTCTCTTTGTAATGTTAGATTAGGTTATAACTGTTTTTGTTATTTAATTACTCCAGTATAATGCAAGCATCTACTTTCCTAAATGTAAATTGTATAAACGTAACCAAATGCTTTCACTGCAATATTACCCACTCTGTGAAAGCTAGTTCTAGACATGGTCACAAATAACATGTTGTAGGATAGTCTAACAAGACATGTTATGCTTTAATGTTTCATAAATATGTAAAAGGTGCTATAATAAAAAAGGTCCTGTATTGTATTCTTGCTTGCCAAAAGTGATTTCTTTTGGCTGTCAATTCTCTCTTTTCTTGCAGTATCTGTTTGTCTTCCTGGCCTCACGTTGGTGATGCAAGCCTTTTGTATACAAGTGAACTTATTCTCTCAAAGGGGGTACAGCTGGAGTAACCATATGATCATTTTTATACTATGTTTGTAAAACTAGCTTTATACTTATAAACACCAAGAAACAGGGGCTGTAACGCAGACTCCATCTGTTTCATGACTTGCTAGACCTAAAAGCCAAATAAATTAAATATTTAAATATTTATCTTATTGTGCGTTTAATAGAACTTGCTTATAGCAGTAACCTTTAACTTGAGCTGATAATTTTTAGTTTTATTTATTTATCTTTTTTGCATGCTTTATCATTTTTAATGTTATCCCATTAAGCTACTGGGTATGACACTGAGCATTCTTAGAAATTTTTGGTTAATTCATAGTCTCAATAAGACTTAGCGTTAGCTTCCTAGATCTGTTCCCCTGCTCCAATTTAAAGTCTATAACAGCACTGTTT
Organism: Gastrophryne carolinensis; assembly: GCA_027917425.1. NCBI lineage: Eukaryota > Metazoa > Chordata > Amphibia > Anura > Microhylidae > Gastrophryne > Gastrophryne carolinensis. The sequence continues at coordinate 230,092,716 of CM051236.1, forward strand.
TTCCTTTTAGGTGTTCCTGTGGGACATGGATAAATACACAATGATTCGTAAGCTAGAGGGACACTACAATGATGTGGTAGCATGTGAATTCTCCCCAGATGGAGCTTTGTTGGCTACTGCATCGTATGATACCAGAGTCTATGTCTGGGATCCCCATATTGGGTCTATTCTCTTTGTGCTTGGGTAAATATATACATTATTTTGACCTTCTACCTTTTAAGCAGCAATCTTCTAGAACTAAAGTTTGCCCTCAGCAGCTTGCTTTTTCATATTGATAGCAGTAGAAAGCCACAAAGTTTTTTCCCAATGCACCACTAGTTATTTCTCAATGATATATGAATATAGGTGTGCCTTAAAGGAATCCCCAAAGAAAAGGGTATATCCAAATCTAAGTACACAATATGTGTGGCCCCAGCTACCACCAGGGGCGTCCCCAGGCACCACCAAATGAATTACTAGATCAAAGATATATCATAAGTAATCAATATTTATTAATGATTACAAAAGTATCATCACACATATATTAAAAACAAAATACTAGTAGCAGGGACACAGACAATCATCCCTCTTCCTCCTTGTGCAAAATATATAAATCCCTATCACACAATATAGAATGCAATATAAATAAAGTGGCTGGTGCAATATAAAGGTGCTAAGTGCTAACAAAAGTGCTAGGTGCTATAATATAACATTCAAAAACCTGTATAAGTTTGTCCCATATAGAAAGAGAGAACAAATAACCAATCAAGTTGCCCCAAACTGGAATATATTCATAAATGATAAAAAGTGCATAAGATATCACCAAATCAGAGGTTGAGAGTTGTCCCTGCTAGTAACTGGCGTCCTGATCCCCCACGCGTTCCGTGAGACAAGCTCACTTCTTCAAAGGTGCCAGAGAATGCCTGCTTCACATACCCTTTTTATATGTCAGTATATATGTCAGTATATATGTCAGTATATAGCAGTAGAAAGAGTGTATTAGGCTGTTGGTATGCAGTTGCAATTTGCTAAATGAGTTTTATATACTTTAATGTCTTAAATTGCTCTAGTTTTATAACCTTGCATTGAGGCATAAAACCATGCTCAATGTATTAAAGCCGCGGTTCTCAGTTTTTTTTTTTTTTTTTCCCTCAAAGTACCCCTTAGCAACAGAAACCAACAACCAAGTACCCCCTGTGGAGGGGGGTGATCAATTATCAATGTAACCACTATAAGTAGACTAGAGGCCTCATAGCACTTTTATAGCAAGAAGGCCCCCAGTCAGACCACCTGTTGGTGTACCTATAAAATAACGCCTTGTACCCTGGGGTAAGTGTATTGCAGGTTGAGTAATGGTGTTTTGGAGGATCTGAAGATCTGCCACATCTTTAGAATAGTGGCCCTTTGCAGTATTAAGTGGTAATGGCAGGTAGATGCAGGTTAGCACGTTCTTTCACTTTTTTTTTTTTTTGTCACTGCTGTTACATGAAACAATAGAACAGCTTGTGGCCTCAGATAGTGGGTGATCTTTACCACTACAGCTGAAGGCCTAAGCTAAGTCCTGGCTCGGGTTTAAGTCACAATCCGTTTGAGCCGCTTTGATGGCCAGGATGTGTGGCTGGCGTGTCTGGGACTTTGTATTTTGAGTTTTCTAGGGCTATGTCAAGGGTTCCCAACCCTCTCCTACAAGGCCCACCAACAGGCCATGTTTTGCAGATCTCCACACAGATGCACAGGTAGAGTAATTAGTGCAGCAGGAGAGCTATAGAGGTAGCTTTGTAGAGATCCACAAAACATGGGCCTTGAAGACCACTGTATGTGAGCAATATGACTGTACAAACAGAAAAAAAAAACATTTTGTGCCTTTTACTCATGATGCATTGAGCAATATATAGTCTGTCAAGTATGAACATGTTATGTCTGCCTATGAGATAAAAAAATATATATTTTATATATAATTATTTGTATTTTCTCAGACACATGTTTCCTCCTCCTTCACCCATATTTGCTGGTGGAGATAATGGTCGATGGGTGCGATCTGTCTCATTTAGCCATGACGGAGTCCACATAGCAAGTCTTGCTGATGATAGGTGTGTATGTTTGTAATATTTCTGGTGCAATTGGTGTACAATCTAACAATATTTTAAAAGGACCCTAAAGCCAAAATAAAAGGCCATACACTCCTTTTCTCCCCTGCTGTCTGGTACTTGCCAAGATCAATATATAGCCCTGTAGTGTTCTCCTCTGGCAAATCTTTTGTGCCCTCCCCCCTGTATGAGGCGGCGGGGGATTTCTATGCTGCGGCATTGCCTAAATTTGAATTATTGGTTACCTTTAATCCAAAATGTATTCTGTGCTTCTCATGTCTTTTTGATTACAATTACACAAGGGTGTTTTTCCTGCATATCTAAGTCACTGTTTATTACTCTAGGTTGGTGAGATTTTGGCGTCTTGACCAGCCATACCCTGTTGAAGTTGCACCTCTTAATAAAGGTCTTTGCTGTGCCTTTTCTACTGATGGCAGTGTTCTAGCTGCTGGGTAAGATCAATTTTTTTTTTCACAGCTTTTCAAAGAAAAATCTACTGCTAAGTGTAAGCATGTGGTTAATGAATTATATTGCCTGCTTGCAACTGGTAAACTGGCATGTGAGGATCCATATATCCTAAAGAATGTTCTGTATGTAAATCTCCCTTAACTAGCCCAGATCAGCTTATTGCACCCCTTACAGTTTAAAATGTTACTGTGCTTTTAAACGTTCACTCTGAATTAGAGCCTATCTTATGTTTCCCCCACTCTATGCATACATATTGCACACATTAAAAATCATCCTACCTGCACTTAGAGAGTATTCTGAGCCTTTAAACATCCAAGATGGCGGCTCATGGAGCATCAGGCAGCCTGCAGACAGGACGTGTCTTATGACTCAGCTGCTCAGCATTCTGGGATTGCTGTCCTTTTGCTGGCCCCAGCTGCAAAGCCCAGCTATAACCCGCCCCCTGCACTTTACCCCGCTTTCCTCTCTTTAGTGTGTGTGATGCTTCTGAGGCAAGATGGTGGCACCCATATCCTAGTCTTGGAACAGATTTACAGCCCAGTGGAGGAAATAATATATTTTAAGTTTTTTAGTTGCTTTTTATTAATTTTAGATGCTTGGGAAGAGGGTTTGGCCTTTTCATTAAATGATGCAGAAGGCCCGATTTAAAGTTGTGTAATTCATGCTCCTATGAAGTAAACGACAATAACTTTTTTTTTTTTTTTTTTTTTTTTTTTTAAATTGCAGAACTCAGGATGGTAATGCATATTTCTGGGCTACTCCTACTTATGTTTCCAGCCTTCAGCACTTATGTCGTATGACAATAAGAAGAGTAATGACTACAAATCAAGTCCAGAATCTGCCTGTGCCTCCCAAAATTATGGAGTTTCTCAACTACCAAATTATTTAAAGGGGCCTCGCTCCCCAGGAGCTGGAGTTCACAAATAGCATTACACAATTTATGCTTTAAATGTTACAACTTATTTGAATATTTAAAGTACAGTATTTAAACATTTTGATGCGTTTCTGATCACGCTGAGCTTTAAATGTGATTGAGAATCGTTCTACTTCCTTACGAGGTGAATTTGGAATGTGAACTCAATTTTGTACAACTGTGAAATTGTATATATCTACTTTTAAGCTGCTATGTGTGCATTTCTGTTGCTTATGGACCTTTTTTGTATGCCCTGTTCTTTGAATGTTTTGCTTCATCTTTGTAGGAAGAAAACTATGTTGGGTAGTGTTTGACAAATGTGCACTGGTGCTATAGGCAAGATGTGATTTTTAGTTACTTTGCCCACTTTGTCTCAAAGTTACAGGTTCAGGTGAATGTTTAGGGTTTTTTTGTCCTCCTTCACTTCACCCCCCCACCCCTCAAATCTGCACAGCCATTAGGTAAATGGTTGAAGAGCAATGCGTGGTGTTAATTATTTAGCAGCATTTCTATGTGGGCCCTGGAATGGAGTACCTTAAGGGACTTTTTTATTGGTTGGCTGCCAAAGATGAGCATAATGTTCTCCATTGCCTTCTGCTGTTAATTTGCACTTGCAAGTTGAATGTATGCAGTGCATCTGATGCTAGCCATATATTTTTGTTTAATGCCTAAAGGTCTATAAATAAACATTTTGTATAAACACTTGGATTGATTTGTCTGCTGATTTGAAATGTCTTCTACTGTGGTAAAACTATATAATTTAAAAATGGAAACCTGATCATACACTGCTCAAACAATGGAAAACTTAAACACAATTAAATTGAACCAAAAGCCTGGCACATTTGGAAAAAGGTAGCAGACATTTTGGAGTTTCCTCTCCCAGAATCGCAGCCATGCTGCTGCCTGTATTCAACTGACATAACTGACAATGCAGAGTAACAGCCTGTTGATGCATGGGCCACCATTTTTTGTTTTTAAAATTTACCACAGCAGGCGTTAGAAAAAGGTAAATTAATTTTTATGTCCAGAGCCTTGGTGAACTGGTATAGATGTCACATAGAAACATAGAAGGTTGACAGCAGAAGGAGACCATACGGTCCATCTAGTCTGCCCTTATGTGTATACTGTATGTACTCTTTATCTTAGGATAGATGTGTGCTTATCCCAGGCATGTTTAAATTCAGTGACTGTTGATTTTCCAACTACCTCTGCTGGAAGTTTGTTCCAAGCATCTGCTACTCTTTCTGTAAAATAATATATTCTTAGTATACAGTACGTCCTGCTCCAAATCAAATACTTACACGTGGGATATACTCCGCCAGATGCCGCTGGACTGCAGAGACATCGAAAATAGACTCCTCCCGGCCCCTCAAATACCCAGGGACCTCCCACAAATCCCCAGAATTTCTCTGCAGTCTGGCTGCGAAGGACGAGAAATTGGCTCTCTACTCACAGGTGAGCGGGGTTATTAACCTGCGGCCCTGTAGGACTATTCCCACACGTTCCACTAGTAATATGCCTCCCAGCCTTGGCTGCGCTGGTCGGGTGAAGGTAGGCAGCACCGCTGTCAGGTGCTTAGGAGCGCTGCTCCACCGCAATCCCCACCAAAGGGTAGACGGTTCAGGCTTATGGTGAGCCTCTATGGATGCCCCTCCCGCACTATTGCCCCTTGCCCCTGTCTATCGGTGGGCTCTATTTAAGTGGCCGCCGTCCTCCCTCATCCCCCTTAGTCTTCGGGGGAAAAGAGGGTGGGTGTGTGTGTATAGATATGTAGGTTATGAAGTCTGTGTTTTCACCTTTCACATGTCTTTATTCTTGTGTCAGACGCCTCGCTGACTTGCCTTTATTGCTTTTAAATTTACCGCCTCCGCGCTTGGCCTCAGGAGCTGGTGCGCCATCATTGGCTGTTGGCCTTCTGGCTTCGCGCTCTTCGGGGGGGGGGGGGCGAGGCCCATCTTTGGCGCCTTCCGCGTCATCGCTGTTACTGGCCCGCCCCCTCGAGGTATACCGACGCCATCTTTTCTGACTTGGTTGGCCTATGCGCGACGGACTGCTACCTACCGCGGTCCGTAAGTGCCCTTGCGGGCGGCTTTATCTGCTTCACTTTTGTTACGATGTACTTTAAGGTCTTGTCTGCTTATGTCTTTCAGGCGGGACGAACCTTCTTGGCTTCTCCCGGCCCTGTTTTTAGTATATTACTTGTAGGCCTTGTAAAAATTATACTCCCACGTCCCTAGCGGGTTATTGGAGTGTCCAGGGTTGCTATATAGCGTTATTCCCTATCGGCTTATAGCGCCTCTATAATCACCATATGGAGGCATCTCAGGATAATGTTACCGGGGTCCCTTCGGGACAAGACCGGCTGTGTGTAGCGTGTGGGCAGCCTCATGCTGACGCTGACAAGGCGCGGGTCTGTGTACCCTGTGCTGAGCAGGTGCTTGCATTGCAATCTGGCCTGCACCTCGTTTCACTTCACCTACTCCACCAAGCTTAAATCTCACTCCTGCTGAGTTGCATACTAGTGGGGATTCTCAGCCTGATGTGTCTTCTAGACTGGCTACTGTTGAACAGATTATTGCTAAGTCCTTAGTGCGTAAGGCCCCTGCTAAGAAGCGGCACTTGACGCCTAATGTTACTGTTTTCCCTATGGGAACTGAGGAGTTTATGAATCTGTGTGGCTATACCCCGTCTGACGACGGGGAGCTCTTTTCTGATTCAGGCTCATCTGATAAGAGACCAAGGGGTCATGACTATTCTGGCTCTGACCCCTGGGCCCCGGATGACACTGACAGATTATTGACCCAGATTTTTGAGGTTCTGTCTATCTCTCTCCCTGTTGCGGCTCCCAGGCAAAGAGGGGAGCTTTTCCGTACAGCAAAATCACGTTTGGAATTTCCAGAGCAGGCACATTTCCATAACCTTGTGCTCAAGGAATGGGAGCACCCCAGTAAACTTCCCGGGGTTCCAAAGAGTTGGGATAGGAAGTATCCCTTTCCTGCTGAGGTGGTTAAATGTTGGTCATCCCCCCCCCCCCCCGAGGTGGATGCCCTGATCCTAGGGCTATGTAACACCTCTGTCATGCATTCCCCTGATTCTACTACCCTGCAGGATGCTGAGGACCGGCGCATTGACCAGCTGGCCTCCCACGCCTTTGCATGTGTGGGGACGGCGCTGCCGCTGCTATTACTGCTGTGGCCACTAGAACCCTTATCAGAAATATGCTTGATAGTGCCCCTGATGATTTGCCTTGTGAGGTGTTTAATGCACTCTCCAGTTGTGATGTTTTTGTAAATCTTGTCCTATCAGCATTGGATGACACCATCAGGATGTGTGCCAGAACTTCTGCCCTCGTGGTGGCTATACGCCGCTCCGGTTTGGCTGCACCAGTGGGCTGCTGACAATGCTGCCAAGAAGGCCCTCACTGGGTTTCCCTTTAAAGGACTGCGTCTGTTTGGAGACTGCCTGGACCTTTTTGCTAAGGGAGGCAGGTTACCCCAGCGCAGGCGGCAACCTCGGCCCTTTCGGGTTCAGGGTTCCATCTCCTCCCCTTACCGTGGTGCAAGACAGGGAAGGGGGGCATCTTTCCCTGGGGCCCGGGGAGATTTCTGGGGTAGAGGCAGAGGACGTGGACGTCCTGGCTCCTCCTGGGGTCCCAAAGCTAAATCCTCTCCCAAGCCCCCTCAGGCATGATGGGGCACCCTCACCCATCCGGGTGGGGGGACGGCTGCAGTACTTCGCTCACGTCTGGAGGCTTCATGTCTCAGACCGGTGCATTCAGGAGATAGTGTCCTCCGGTGCAAGTTGGAGTTTGCTGCCGATCCCCCTCCAAGATTCATCAGATCCCGGATTCCTCAGGACCCTGTGTCAGCTCAGGAGCTAGCGCAAGGCAAGGGCTTTTATTCCAACCTATTCACAGTACCCAAAAAAGATGGTTCAGTCAGGCCCATCCTGGACTTAAGGATTCTCAACAAGTTTGTCAGGGGCAGGCGCTTTCGCATGGAGACTCTGCGCTCTGCCATCAGTTCCCTGCGCCAAGGGGATTTCATGACTTCTGTGGACATCAAAGATGCTTACCTTCATATTCCTGTGTTCCCAGGTCATCAAAGGTTCCTCAGGTTCACTCTGATGGATCAACGCTACCAGTTTGTGGCCTTGCCCTTCGGCCTCACTTCAGCTCCCAGGGTGTTCACCAAGGTGCTGGCTGGCATGATGTCTCTACTCAGATGTCAGGGCGTCCACGTGCTTCCCTATCTGGACGACATCCTCATCACTTCCCAGTCTTTACATCAGGCAGAGTTGGATACTCAGCTGGTGGTGTCCACTCTGGAGTCATTTGGATGGGTGATCAACCACCCCAAGTCCTCCATTCCTAGGAATGAATCTGGATACAGTTCAGGCAAGGATCTTCCTTCCTCAGCAGAAGGTGGACAATCTGATTGCACAGGCTCAGTCCCTCCTAGCTTATCCCCATCCCTCCATCAGGCAGGGGATGCAGCTGATGGTGGCGTGCTGCGAAGCCGTCCCTTATGCTCAGTTCCATTTGAGGCCTCTGCAACTTCACCTATTGTCTGTATGGGACAAGGACCCAGGGTCCCTGGACAGGGTCTGTGTGCTCTCCCCCCTGGTCAGGAGGTCCCTCTTGTGGTGGATGGACCCAAGGAACCTGTTGGGGGGGCAGATCCTTTCTTGCCCCTTCCTGGGAGACGGTCACCACGGATGCCAGTCTGTCAGGTTGGGGGGGGTTTCTGGAAGTCCCTGCGGTTCCAGGGGAGGTGGGGCCCTCAGGAGGCCCACATTCCTATCAATGTCTTGGAGCTGCGAGCGATCAGGTTAGTTCTTGCTCGCTTGACTACTCATCTTCAGGTCCTGCCCGTTCAGGTGCGCTCGGACAACCAGACGGCAGTTGCCTACATCAATCATCAGGGAGGTACCCGGAGCAAGGGAGTCCTCCAGGAAGCGTCTCTGATCCTGACTTGGGCGGAGGCCAATGTCCCCTGCATTTCAGCTGTGTACATCCCGGGGATGGAAAATCACCTGGCGGACTCTCTGAGCAGGGGGACCTCTCGCCAGCGAGAAGGGTCCCTATGCAGCAGGGTGTTTCAATCTCTGTGTCACCGTTGGGGCCAACCAGATGTGGATCTGTTTGCGTCCCGCCACAATCACAAGCTTCCAGCTTTTGTCTTTCTGTCCAGGGATCCTCTGGCCCTGACCTCGGATGCGCTAGCAATGTCATGGAAGGACTTTCAGTTCCTGTATGTCTTCCCCCAATTCCCCTGCTGGGCAGGGTTCTGCGCAAGATTGCTCTGGAAGGGGTGCCATCAATTCTGGTGGCCCCCAGGTGGCCAAGAAGAGTGTGGTTCGCAGACATGGTACAGCTGGCAGTAGATCAGTACGCTCTGCCCTTGGTGCCAGATCTGCTCACTCAAGGATCACTACGCCATCCCAATTTACAAACTCTGGCTTTGACGGCTTGGCTGCTGAAACCTCCATCTTGATGGAGAAGGGGCTGTCTTCCTCGGTTGTGGATACTTTGATTAAAGCTAGGAAGACGTCTTCCTCTTCCATTTATTACAGGGTTTGGCGTGCCTACATTGACTGGTGTGAGTCTCAGTCTCTTCCCTGTCGTGTCTTCTCTATTCCCATGATTCTGGAATTCCTGCAGCATGGGTTGGAGATGGGGCTCAGTACTCAGTACAACTCAGTATTCTGAAGGGTCAGGTTTCTGCCCTGGCTATTTTTTTCCAGAAGTCCTTTGCTCAGCACCCTCTGATCAGGACTTTTTTCCAGGGGGTCAGTCGTGCGCCCCCCCCCCCCCCCCCCCCCCACGTAAGCCTATGGTGCCTGTTTGGGATCTGAACTTCTGTCAGCCTTGCAGGGTGCTCCCTTTGAACCTGTGCAGGATGCTGCCTTGGCCATTCTTACGCTCAAGGTTGTGTTTCTGGTGGCTATCACTTCTGTCAGGCGTGTGTCTGAGTTGGCGGCGCTTTCCATTTAGCCCCCCTACTATGAGAGACACCAGGACAAGGTGGTGTTTCATTTCAAACCTGACTTTCTGCCTAAGGTAGTGTCTGCTTTTCATTTGAATCAGGATATTGTTCTTCCTTCTTTGTGCCCTAATCCTAGCAATGCTAAGGAGAGGGTTTTGCACTTTTTGGATGTGGTTAGGTGTGTGAAGTACTATCTGGTGGCTACTGCACCTTTCAGGAAAACTGATGCTCTTTTTGTAGTCCCTTCTGGTCCTAGGAAGGGTTTGGCTCCTGCCAAGTCTACTATCAGCAAGTGGATTCGTCAGGCTGTGATTCAGGCCTACTCTGCTAAGGGGAAGAATCCTCCCTTCCGCCTTACTGCTCATTCCACTCGTGCTATTGGTGCCTCTTGGGCTTTTCAGCACCAGGCTTCTGTTGAACAAGTTTGCAAGGCCGCTACTTGGTCTTCTGTTCATACCTTTTCAAAGTTTTACAAGGTTGATGTTAGGGCCTCAGCTGATGCTGTTTTTGGCCGCAAGGTTTTGCAGGCGGCAGTGGTTTAAACTGCCTGCTGCTAATTTTTCTTGGGGATCCCACCCTACTTTATGGACACTGCTATTGGATGTCCCAACTGTAAGTATTAGATTTGGAGCAGGACGTACTGTATACTAAGAATAATACAATTCTGTGATTACTCACCTGTAGAATTGGTATTATGAGTATACAGTACGTCCTGCTCCAACCCACTCTTGGTTTTGCATTTTCCTGGATCCCCTGTATGGTGATTATCATTGTTTTAGTTGATCATTTGAATTGTTTAATGCTCCCGGCTTCTCCTTAACTGCTATTCAATGCTGGGGATTTGTGGGAGGTCCCTGGGTATTTGAGGGGCCGGGAGGAGTCTATTTTCGATGTCTCTGCAGTACAGCGCCATCTGGCGGAGTATATCCCATGTGTAAGTATTAGATTTGGAGCAGGAAGTACTGTATACTCATAATACCAATTCTACAGGTGAGTAATCACAGAAATGTGTTTTTCTAACATTGCTCCTGATCTTCCCCCCGACTAGCTTCAGGTTGTGCCCCCTTGTTCTATCATTAAAGGAGCAGTATCGCGAATTTTTCTTGGTGACTTATATTTAAATGGTACTTTGAATGTAGGTAAGTGTTGGAGTAAGAATTACAAATGTAGAAAAAAATGATGTGTCATTTAGCTGATTTTGACAGTTTTCCCTTCATGTTGGCTCTGCTGCAGAATCTTTCAGTTTACCATTTTCTCTTTCATATTCTTATTTTTCATTTTTCCATATGATCTTTCTTTCATCTTTGTGTGTTTTGAGCAAAGCCCAACCCAGGATTTTCACAATCTGGAGTTTTGTTTTGTGCCCCTAGGGGCATCCCGACTTGGGATGCCCTGATATGTGAAATCCCCAAGTTCGCCTGTGAAAACGTACCTTTCCCTGTCCCACAGCGCATGCGCGGGCTCTCATCCAATCAGCGCTGTTTGCACGCAGATGGGGAGCCTGAGCAGTAACCTTCCTGGCCGCCCGGCCTGTCTAAATGACTATCTGCGTGAGCGCGCCAGAAAAATGGGGGGATCTGTGGTTATCCAGGGGTTGTTTCACACAGTGGGGCATCCTGATTTAGAATGGGGTTTTGTTCCACTTTAATACCTTTAGATTTTCCTGCACAGTTATTCAAAGAAGAATTTCAGTCGTTTTCAGTCAGTTTAGTTTATTTTGTATAGATTTTACACATTTGAGTCACCTGGTCTCATAACAAAAGCAGCACCTCACACACACACAGCCGTTACCACTGATTACAGTGTCAGCCTCTGAGGTAAAGTGTTGCTAGGAGACCAGTGGGCTAAATGAAGCAGCTCACTAAAAACAACCCAGCAGATCCCCCTATTCAGCAAATGGACTGAGCCATTGTAATTATACAATTTAAAAGAGAGGCAGATATTTTTTTCTTTTTCTATCGCCAGATTATTTATACACATGTTAGAAGCTATTGTGTGGCTATTTAATTATTTATCTTTTTTAATGCAAATTTCGCGATACTGCTCCTTAAGTTTCTTCTTAAAAACACTTCCCTCCTGAACCTTATTCAATCCTTTCACATATTTAAAGGTCTCAATCATGTCCCCCCTCTCCCTTCTTTCCTCCAGACTGTACAAATTAAGTTCTTTAAGTCTCTCCTGATAAGTTTTAAGTTTAATTCCTTCCACCATTTTTGTTGCCCGCCTTTGGACACGTTCTATTTGAAAAATGTATTTTTGCAGGTAAGGTCTCCAGAACTGCACACAGTATTCTAACTGTGGCCTTACCAGGGCTCTATACAGCGGCATCACAACCTCCCTCTTCCTACTGGTGATGCCTCGAGCTATGCAGCCAAGCATCCTGCTTGATTTTCCCACTGCCTGGCTACACTGTCCACTCATCTTGCAGCTATCAGTCATCAGTACCCCTAAATCTCTCTCCTCCGAGGTCCTGGCTAATACAGTGCTGCCCATACGGTACTCAGAGCAGGGATTCCTTCTACCCAAGTTCATGATTTTACATTTAGAGACATTAAACTCTAGTTTCCACAGTTTTGACCATCTATCCAGTAAAGCTAAATAATTTTCCATGTTGCAGACACCTCCGGGAATATCCACCCTATTACTAACCTTTGTATCATCAGCAAACAGACAAACTTTTCCTACCAAGCCTTCTCCTATGTCACTTACAAATATATTAAAAAGAATGGGGCCCAGGACAGAGCCTTGCGGCACACCACTTGTAACTCGCCTTTGTTCAGATTGCACACCATTTACAACAACGCTCTGATACCGATCCCTCAGCCAACTGGAAATCCACTGAACTATCCAGGGATTGAGTCCTACCTTCAATAACTTATCTATGAGCTCCTTATGTTGTACAGTGTCAAAGGCTTTGCTAAAATCCAGATAGGCGATATCCACAGCACCACCTTCATCTAACACTTTAGTGACATTGTCAAAGAAATCAATAAGATTGGTCTGTCCCGATCGGCCCTCAGTAAAGCCGTGCTGTTTTGGGTCCTACAGGTCATTAATTTTTAGATGGGAAATTATCTGTTTTTTTAAGAGTGTTTCCATTAATTTGACCATTATAGATGTTAAACTAACTGGCCTGTAATTACTGGCTTCTTCTCTACTCCCCTTTTTATGGATTGGTACGACATTGGCCATTCTCCAATCATCTGGAACCTCACCAGTTGAAAGGGAATGGTTAAGTAAATCAGTCAGAGGGGCTGCAATCACAAACCTAAGTTCCCTTAGAACTCTGGGGTGGATTCCATCTGGACCCATCGCCTTACTTGCCTTTAGATGTGCCAGCTCGGATAGGACATCAGCCTCCAGAAACTCCGGAGCTGTGCCCTCCCAGCTGGATGCTGTGCTATGGCCATGCCTGCTACTATCTGAAAATACAGAACAAAAGTAGCTATTCAGATGGTCAGCCACAGCCTTATCTCCGTCAATATATTTATTTTCCCTATTTCTAATTTTTGAGACTGCATTGTTTTTCTTCTTTCTGTCACCAATATATCGGAAAAAAAGGTTTTATCTCCCCTCTTCATAGATTTGGACATTTCTTCCTCCTTTAGCAGTCCTTATAATCAGTTTTGCTTCCCTCTGTTTAAGTTTATACGCCTCTCTGTCAGCTACACTTCCACTTACTTTATACTTCTTATAGGCAGACTTCTTATCTTTTATGATAGTGCTGACTTCCCTAGTAAACCATAATGGTTTCTTCTTCCTTTTATTCTTGCTAGTTTGTTTCACATATTGCTTAGTTGCCTTTAAGATGGCCATTTTGAATAGTGACCACTGGGCACTCACTTCTGCTACTCTGTTCCACTCACCTAATTTTCTTTCTACATACTCCGCCATTTCCTTGAAGTTTGTCTTCCTAAAGTCTAGCACTTTGGTTCTGGTGTGTGATTGCACAATGTCTGTTTTTATTCTGAACCATAAGCATTGATGGTCACTGGAACCCAGATTTTCTTCAACCCTGACCTCGGACACCAGATCCCCATTGGTCAGAACTAAGTCCAGAATGTTATCTCCTCTAGTTGGCAATGTCACAAGTTGTTTTAGAGACACTCCATTAAGTGCCTCTAATATAGTCCTGCTCTTGCATGTCGATGCACTTGGGATATTCCAGTCCACATCAGGCATGTTGAAGTCACCTGTAATTACAATGTCCCCCTTCTCTGCCATTCCACTGATTTCATCTATTAACAGGTTATCTAGATCCTCAGATTGTCCAGGGGGCCTATATATCACACCAATTCTGACCACAGCTCCCTCCTTAGTCTGCATAGTAACCCAGAGAGTTTCTAGTTCATTATGTGTATGCTGAATTATTCTTGATTGAAGTGTAGTCTTGACATAAATGGCTACTCCACCGCCCTTTCTATCCAATCTGTCTTTTCTGTACAATGTGTAACCGGGTATGGCTATCTCCCAGTCATTGTGATCCTTGAACCAAGTCTCTGTTATTGCAACAAGATCCAATTCATCTCTGGATATGATAGCCATTAATTCACAGAGCTTGTTGCCCAAGCTGCGAGCATTGGTACACATCATGTGGATGTTGTTGGTATTGTATTTTAGTGTGTCTTGATCTTTTCCACCTCTAGCTTACCACTGACTGGGCTTCCTGCTTCAATGTCCTGCTTCATCCTCAATGGTAGGGGACGGAAATCACCCTTAGATCCCTTACCAGTTCACAAAGGGTTAATGGTGTAAAAAAAAAAAAAAAAAATCCCAGAGCCCCCCCATTACCTGCCTCCCCAAAGGCCAGGGTGGGGGGGGGCAGAAGATTCCCTTGGCCATTAGGCTATGGCGGCTTGTATCCTGCAGGTCCAGGGGTCACCAAAGCTGGCCCCTGCGCCCTGTTATACAAGCCCCCATAGCTGTACCCGGGCTCGTTATGCTGGATAAGGGGGAACTCGCACCATTTTTTTGGGGGGGATTTTTAAGGGTTTTAACCCTTAAAATGAACCCCTCTTCCAGGGAGGGGGACCCCATGTAATTTTTTTTTTGAAATTCTTTATTTTCGAAATTATCACAAGACATTACAAAAGCGAAGGAGTAGGTACAAAAGTACATAACTGCAGCTTAACAGAGCCAGTCAGCGTATATACAATCGAATAACCAGCATACACATAAGGCTAAGATTCGCTAAGACACACTCTTGTGCAATAAAGATAGAATACAACATAACCTGTCTGTAACCGACCATCCGTCTGGGCCGACGGCAGCCCCCCCCCGGGGACCAAATAATCAGCACCCGCGGTGGGCCCCGTCAACACAGGGGGAAGTCACAACAAATCAAAGCTAATTGTACTTCTCTGACACAAGCCTGCTCAGCATAACATGAGCCTTATAGGAGAGGGAACGAAAAAGAAGAAAAGAGGATGATGAAAGGAGTAGAGGGAGGAAGAGGGGGGGTGGCGGGAAGGAAGGGAGGGGAGGGAGGGAGTGTTAAGAGTGTAAACCCAGTAGGATGCAGTGCGAAGCGCCATCTAGAGCCCCTCAGCCCGCACCGCACATCGTATAGAGGCCAGAGGTGGCTTGAGGTAAATAATAATATGGCCAGCGAGACTAAGAGCCTGCCAGGGAGCCGACTGCTGTGAGCTGTTTGTATCTGTCTGTATCTTTAAAAAGGAACCACGGCGTCCAGGTCCGCATGGATAGAGGCGGTGAGCTCTTCCATTTCCATTACACGGTTAATTTCCCCCACCCAGTCCGTCACCGATGGGATCACTTCCGATCTCCATAGTCTTGGGATGACGGCTTTTGCTGCGTTAATAAGATGCCTCAGAAGTGATCTCCTGTAAGTCTTCAGAGGGACATCCGCCAAGTGCAGGAGGAGCAGGGAGGGGTCTCGAGGCACCGGACGGCCCACAATTTCCTCAGCGATTCCGGTTACAGCCTGCCAGAAGGGTACTATCTTAGAGCAATCCCAGAATACATGGAAAAAGCTCCCGGTCGCCCTCCGACACCTCCAGCACTCAGCAGGGACCGCTGGGTTTATCCTATGCAATCTCTGCGGAGTAAAATACCATCTTGTAAGACATTTATAATTTGTTTCCTGCGTCTTGGAGGATATAGAGGTTTTATGAGTCGCTAGAAATATATATCTCCACTGGTCCTCCGTTAGCTGCCTGTTCAGGTCCCTCTACCAGTCCGCACAAAAGCGGGGCGTCTCTTTGTCCTCCGAGCTCCCTAGCAGGGCATATAATTGAGATATCAGTTTTAGAGGAGGGTCTCTCGCAGTAGCCAGCTGTTGAAAGGGGGTAAGGGTCCTGGCCAACGCCTGTTTGGGTCCCAGAGTCCGGAGAAAACTTCGGAAGGTAAATAAAAGCCACTGGTCGAACAAATGTGAGTCCCACCTCCCCCTGAGATCCTCCAACTGCGTCCATCCGGGGGGCGATATGAGGTCCCGTCCTCTCAGGATACCCTTCTCATTAAAGGTCTCCCTGAGACGCGGGAGAATGCCTATTGGAAGGGACGGGTTGCGCACCAGCGGGACAAGGGGGGTCGGCCAAGGTGATATTTCCGCCCTACCTCTGACTCCTTCTAGAACCCAAGGGAAGTTGCTATGAGCGGATGATCTTTACCGAGGGTCTTCCCTTTTTCGGCCACCCAAGCCGCATCTCTCAACAGGGTTTGCAGCCAGGTCGCCTCCAGGCCCACCAACTTCTTCCTCGTTCCCTGATGATGCCAGTCTAGTATGTGTTGGAGGTGGACCGCGCGCCAGTATTGTAACAGGTCAGGGCAAGCTAATCCCCCCGCTTGTCTAGGTTTAAAGAGAATTCGCAATTTAACTCTTGGTTTCCGTCCTTGCCAGATAAATTTAATGAAGACCGAGTTCAGGGATTTGAAGTATGCCCTGGGGATATGTATAGGGAGGGTCTGGAGCAAATAAAGGATTTTAGGCAAGATTGTCATTTTAATAATGCTTATTCTGCCCAGCCACGAGAAGGTGGGGAGGTCCCAGTTCGCTAAGTCCGTCTTGATCCTGGAAAGGAGAGGGGGAAAGTTCGCTGTGTATATCCCATCAACTGTTTTTGTTACCTAAATATGTAATGGCCGAGGGAGGCCAACGAAATGGGAATGAGGTTCTGAGGAGAGCCTCCGTCTCTCCGGGGAGATTCACCCCCAGGGCCTCCGACTTGTCATAATTTATTTTCAAGAAGGAGAGTCTACCAAACCTCTCAAACTCCTTCATCAACACTGGGACACCCACTGTCGGGTTTGTGTGAGAAGAAGAGCAGATCGTCAGCATAGGCTGAAATCTTATGCGTGGCTGAACCGACTGTGATCCCTCGGATATCCCCCTGTCCCCTCATACTGCACAAGAATGGCTTCATAACTAACGCAAAAATCAAAGGGGAGAGGGGGCACCCCTGCCTGGTACCATGTCAACTCGGCCCGATAAGGCGCCATTGACCTTGATTCTTGCCGAGGGGTCCGAATAGAGGGCCATAATCAACTGCATTGCCTTGGGCCCCAACCCAATATGTTCTAGAACCGCCCTGATAAATTTCCAATTCACCCGGTCAAAGGCCTTCTCGGCGTCAGTGGACAGCAAGACCACCGGCTCTCCGGTTTGTCTGACCATATGAAGAAGATTCAGTAGCCTGGTCGTGTTATCGCGGGCTTCCCGCCCGGGAATGAAGCCGGACTGATCACCGTCCACCAACCCCGGGAGCAGCCCCGACAGCCTATTCGCCAGAACTTTTGCAAAACGTTTAACGTCCACATTCAATAATGAAATGGGCCTATAACTCCCGCAGGCCAGTGGATCTTTCCCAGGCTTCTGTATTATGGTGACATAGGCAGTTAATGCTTCACCCGGGATGGCTGCTTGGGTAAGGGACGCTAGGAGCGAATTAAAGGCAGAAAGAAAGTGCGGGCCGAGAAGAGGGAGAAATTGCTTATAATAACTACCAGGGAACCCGTCAGGTCCTGGCGATTTTCCGTTCGGGGTGCTTTCAACAGCCCTTTGAGTTCTGCCATAGAGATTGGGTTTTCAAGTGCCTCCCTCTCCTCTCTACGCAGGCCCGGCATTCCGGACTCTTCTATGTATTTCTTCATTTGCTCCAGACACCCCCGACTCGGGTCTGTCCCCGCGGGGCGGATATTGTATAGATTTTGATAGAAGGACTGGAAGGTCTTTGCAATATCTGGGGTGTTATGAAGTTTGGTCTGACGCTCGTCAATAATAGCTTCAATATAGTTCAGTGATTGTTGCTTTTTGAGGGCTCTCGCCAAAAGTGCACTGCTTTCGTTCCCCCACTCGAAGTACATTCTCCTACATCTTTTTATAATATAAGCGGCTCTAGAGGACAGGAGAGAGTTCAGGGCCGACCTGGCCTCAGAGAGCTCCAGGAGATTGCTTTTGGCTAGTGAGGCTTTATGCGATCTCTCCAGCTCCTGAACCCTCTCCAATCGCCTGCGTAGCTCCTGCTCCCTGTCCCTCTTCATCTGAGTGGCGTGTTTGATGAGAACTTGAGCCTGCCAATTATTAAATTGGGAAGTATCTTTGCTTTTGTTAAGTTCAAAGTATTCTTTAATGGTATTCTGAAGTTCAAGAACCAACGGCTCATGCTGAAGGAGGGACTCATTCAATCTCCACGCCCATTCCCCCTTAGAGCCCCCGGTAAGATTGAGAGACAGAGCCACAGGAGCATGATCTGATATAATTGTGGGTTCTATTTTGGCATCCGTTGTATGTGGTAACAGGCAGTGAGATACTAGAACATAGTCGATTCTGGAATACGAGGCATGGACCGCAGAGTAAGTCTTTAGTAGTGGGGTGGCTAATTCGCCAAGGATCACAGAGCTGGGCCTTCTGAAGGATTCTCTTTATCTTCCTCAGAGCCGCGTATGCCAGAGCCGATCGCCCTGTGGACGAATCCAGTAACGGATCCAATGCTACGTTCAGGTCTCCTCCTAATATAATGGGCCCATCCTGTACCGCCATGAGCTTGTCTACAAAGGTTTCTAGAAAGGCTACCTGACCATAGCTAGGGGCATAGGCTACTGCCAGCGTATACTTTTTGTTAAACAGTGAGCCCTTGAGGATCAAGTATCTACCTTGCCCATCCGTAATTTTGTCTGTGACCCGAAAAGGAGTGTTCTTAGTGATCAAGATCGCCACCCCCCGCGCATTAACATCTGGTGCGTTACTTGTATAGGACTGGGAGAAGGACCTGGAGAACAGCCTAGGGGCTCCATCCCCCCTAAAATGCGTCTCCTGTATGAAGGCGAAATTTGCTTTATGTCTGGACAGTTCCTGTGCTAGTTTGGATCTCCATTTCATTTTTTTTTAATTAAAAATAACAAAATAAAATCACAATATATTGCCTTTGAGACATAATTGCGATATATATATATCGGATATATCATATCGTCATAAATATCTTGCCAATTTACACCCCTAATATTTTGTGCTTGAGCTTTCCTAAACAGATTATTTCCCAGGGTTGTTTTTAAGACAATAATGAGTCTATATAAGACTTGAGTGCAAGACCTTGTTAATTACATTGGGCCTGCATTCCTCCTGACTAACATCTGCAGCAGTTAACAGAGACGCTTTCTGTACTCTGTAATCTGGGATATTCTGTCAAGAGGAAATGACTCATTCTGGAACCATCTCTTGCGCAATGTGTCACGAGAGGCTTGTTTCTAGTGCTAGCCATAGCCTTCCTTCTTTTTTTATTTGCAGTAGAAAGCAAAGAAGACCGGTTAAGATTTAAACTGAGGGCTTACTAACTTATTTGTCTATTTTTTGTTCTAAGATTTCTCCATCTAAATGAACAGAGCAGAAGTCACTGTAACACTGGTTTAGGGTGGGACCATATACAATGGCAAATAAGTATTTTAAGTTAGACTGTGGGAGGGGGAGTTATTGCTTTGGTGTACTTTATAGAATAGCAGGGAAAACAAATCTATATCTGACTTTGTTTTTCAAATAGTAGAAGTAAAAATTGTCACTGGAGTGGTGATGCTTGGAACAATGTTGTATGGTAGGAGTTCCCAACCTGTAGCTGCCAACCTGTGGCTTTGAAGCACATGTGGCTCACAAATGAGTTGGAGTTGGTGAGTCAGACAGGGCCGCGCGGTTTTCCAGCCCCCCCCCCCCCCCGTTCAGTGACATTTGAGTCAAGTTCTTGGGCTATAGAGGATAGAAATGGCATGTGGTGCTGATAGCTTAAGAAAATGGTGGAAGCCGAAGAGGAGATGCCCACATTAATGCATCAACTTTTTTGTTTGTGAGATGGATGAGATCTTTCCACTCTGCAGGCTTGGTGTGCTGGAGGATGTTTATATGCATTATGAGTGTTAGCGGGTATTACAGGCGGCAATCTCTCACCTTAAATGTGGCTCTCAAGGTATGAAATCTTAGGGTACCCCTGTCCTATGGGAAATAGGTGGTCCTGAAAGATGTTATACGTTCATGCTGCAAAAATAATAACCCCTCTGCATACAGACTCATAGGGGTCGATTTAGAGCAGTGTAAGAAAACGTACTCCCTTTTTAGGAGCGAGAACTGCCAATGACCATGCCTACTTTGGGGCTGATTCAACACCAGGTAAAAATGTACATCTGGTTGTTGAATCAACCCCAAGGTAGACAATGAAAGTGGAAGTTTTCTCACATGGCTCTGAATCAACACCATACTCTCTAATCCCTATGTGCTCAAACCTCCTCTTGTTGGTGTCCCTTGAGGAGCGGGTTGGGCACCTATGCTCTAATAAAGCATATGCCATTCATTTAGGTGCACTAAGCTAGTTTAGTGCCCCTGTGGATCAGAACCCTCCCTGGCATAGAGTTGCTACGGATAATTAAATCCTGCTTTAATAAATTAGATTGCTTGTTCCCAGTCATGTCTCTGCACAGAAGCTGCATCAGCCAGCATCTGCTTTAGAGAGAAAGTAAAGTCAGCTGATGCTTATATCCTGACTTATTATACAATGCCAGTCGTGACTGCTGATTGGAATTGCTGAGGGGGCTTTCAAGTTCACCGCTCCCAGAGCCCTCGGCGCTGCAGCCAGCATATCTCTGTCTGGGGCATGTACCTATGCAAAGCATTTCTGAATGCACGGCGCAGGCACACCCACGGCCTGAGGTTTGCAGGGATCTGGCTGGAGGTCAGAGGAGCTTGCCTTACTCAACTTTATTTGCTGTACTGATGCCAGTTTTAACATGGGTTTTGTTCCACTTTAAAGAAAAACTGTTTTCGTCCTTCAGGGCGGCCATTTGAAAGAAGGCTCCTTCCCTTGGAGGGGAAACACAAACTGGGACAAGTTTAAAAGCCCCACCCCTTCATTCCAGTCCTCAGTAGTTTGTGTTTCTCTCCAAGGAAATGGCTGAGACCATGGACTTCTTCCAGTTTATTATTTTACTTTGTTTTTTTTTCTACCCCCAGGAGTTGCTGGGGTGGGGTTCGCCAAGGAACAGACCCTTTTGTCAAAACTGCATTGACAATAAATTGGGGGGTGAGGCAGCTTCTTTTATATTAGACAGTTGGTTACATGAAGATGGATAGGGCCTCAACCCTTAAAATTTGCAAGGTGGCTTTCTTAGCTAGCATTGCCCCCCCTTCCAGTATCAGTTTCCTCGGACATAGAGTCTTCCCCTAACCTAGTCTCAGACAGCCCCTGCTGTGACAACTGCACCTTCTCAGCTGCTCCCTCTCACCCTCCCCCCTACTACCAGTCAGAGTCAGGGAACCAAGGAAAGTGAAGACATAGTATACTCAGACGAGGATTCACTAAATGAGGGTTTTGAAGGAGAGGGATCTGAGGAAGAAGGAACCTTAAAAAGACAAAATGGAAACTGTAGCTCTCTTATTTGATATTTCTGACACTATTAAAATCCCTAGCGATGAACAAACCCTGTTGGCTCAGGATACTGTTTATCATAAACTCATGGGTAGAAATGAAAAATTGTTTCCTATTCACTCTTATCTAATATAATTAAAAGGGAATGGCAGCTCCCTGAGAGAAAGCTTTTTCTCTCAAACTCTATTGAGCGTAAATTCCCATTTGAAGAGACCACGCGTGCTTCCTGGTCCAAATGTCCTGAATTAGATGCCTCCCTGGCACAGGTCTCCAGATCTTCAGACTTGAGTTTTGAAGATTCTGGTACTCTTAGAGACCCTTTGGACAGACGCAGAGGTGGAATCCTCAAAAGGGCTTGTATGCGGTCTCATTTACTTTCAAACAGACCCTGGCATCAGATTGTTTTTCCAGGAATCTTGGAGTCTGGCTCCAGAACCTGAAGGGATACATAGAAATCATACACCAAAACAAGCCCTTTTGGGGACCCTGCACTGTATATTTAGGGCCATTTCCTTCTTAGAGGACGCCTCTGTCACAGCGGTTAGAGCCACAGCCAAGGCTTCCGCAATAGTTAATTTAGCCAGATGAGCTATTTGTCTCCAAGGCCAACCCGTGCAGAATTCCTTTTGAAGGCAATCTCATGTTCAGTGCGGAACTGGAGGCGACGCTTACCTGGTCCTGGGAGAGAACGAAGAAGTTCCCATCAGACCTAAAAGATCAAAATGCAAAATGCCATCTAGACAGAGACAACAGTTTTTTCAACAATGACAGGTTAAGCCCGAGAATCATTGGGGTCAACATAAAGGGGGCTTCTGGTCTGTAATCCCTCTGCATCTTCTGACAAACCTCAAACCTGATGCCAGGTTCTTGGGAGGTTAACCTTTTTGGTCGCATGGCAGTCCATAACTTCAAATTCTTTTGTGTTGAGAGTGGTGTCTCAGGGGTACCAACTTAGTTCCAGACCTCCCGAGAGATTTCAGATCATGAGATTGCCACACGACCCCAGGAAGAGGGTGGATTTCCCCAAGTCAACCAAGGGTTATTTCACAACGGAGTAATAGAAACAGCTCCCTATGTCAATCAGGGCAAAGGGTATTATCCTCACGTATTTCTGGTTCGAAAGCCATCAGGCATGTTCAGAATGATACTCAAGGCCCTAATTACTTTGTTTACCAAAAATTCAGCCGGTGGACTTTATGATGAATATCGATCTTCAAGGCTCACCAAAGGTTTCTGAGATTTGCAATCCACCTAGATTCGAAAGTCCTGCACTTTCAGCACAGGGCCTTGCCGTTTGAAATCTCCTCGACTCCCAGGATATTCACAAAGTTACTGGCGCCATGAGTATACTGAGGAGCCAGGGGATTTCAAATTTTCCTTATCTAGATGAAATCCTGTTAACAGGGAGGCCTCTCTTCTTCAGATTCTTTCCGTGACTCTAGAACTACTGCATTGGTTAGGTTGGATAGTAAATCTAGAGAAATCCAATCTAGTCTACTCCAGGAAATGCAGGTTCCTCTGTTCCTGTCTGGACAGCACAGAACAGAAAATCTTTTTACTGCCTGACAAGCAACAAAGGTTCATAGCCCAATTTGGCTGGCTAATCCAGCAGCAATTTGCTTCACTGCAGGAAATCATCAGGGTACTGGGCCCAGCTGCACTCCAGACCCCATTTTTTTCTACTGCAGGCCTGGGATCACGATCCAAGTCTTTAGACTACCAGGAAACCCTTCCCGAGGCAATCAAAACAGCATGCACTGGTGGAGGCACCCGTGGATCTTGTAGGAGGGCAGGCCTTGGAGACAGACCAGCCCGACATAAACCAATACCTAGGTTTGGGGTGCCCACCTAGACGCCCTATATGTTCAAGGACACTGGTCAAAAGATGTTCAGACAAGACCCTTGAATTTCAGGGAGCTGAAAGCGGTAGGACAAGCCCTCTTGCATTTCCATCATCTGCTGACGACACGATGGTAGCATATGTAAATTGATAAGGGGGAACCAGATACACAGCTCTCCAGGATCTGACTTATGACTTCCTTCTGCCCCGTCAACACCAGTTGTGATCTCTATCAGCATTACACCTGAAAGGGTCCCTAAATGTTGTGGCAGACTTCCTGAGCACAACAGAAATCTCAGTCAGAATGGGTGCTAATTCAGGACAGAAGACATACAGAATACAAAGTGCAAAAACTTCTTTCTGTGTCGGAGGGGGGGGGGGGGCTCTAGGGGTGGGTGCCCTGGCACAGTCCTGGAGCTTCCCTCTAGCCTACCCCCTTTCAGCTGTTACCTCAAGTGATAAGAAAGATCAAGGAAGAAGAAACTCTAGCCTACGGTGATCACTCCAGCCTGGACAAGTTGGTTCGCGACTCTAAAGAATATGTCCAGGGACACTCCGTGGCACCTTCCACAGGGACCAAACCTACCAGCTCAGGGCCCAATTTATTATCCGTATCTATAGAATCCAAATTTAACTTCCTGGATCCTGAGAGGGCACTCTTGAAAAAGAAGGGGCTTTCCTCAAGGGTGATTGAAACTCTTATAGGAAGCAGGGTGGAGTTTACTTGAAAACTTGGAAAACGTTTGGTTCATTCTGTGAGGTTAACGGCTTGAAAAGGAACAATTTGGAATTTCTGCATGAAGGTTTTGAGCTGGGTCTGGCAGTAAGTTCTCTTAAGACCTAGGCATCTGCAACTTCGGTTTTCCTAGATAAAGCCCTAAGAAATGATAGCCTGATTTTTAGATTCTTCATAGCTATTACTAGAAAAAGACCAGTCTCTTGCTCCAAATGTCCTACATGGGATCTCAGCCTCGTTCTTAAGGGCTCATTTTGAGCCACTTGCTGAAGAGTCAGACAAAATTTTAACCCTATAGATGTGTTTTCTGCTTGCCATAACCTCAGCATGCAGGGCAAGTGACTCTCCATTCGAGATCCCTTTTGTATAGTTCTGCCGGATAGAGCCATTCTCAAGCCTGATCCACTTTACCTACCCAAGATCGCCTCTACCTTCCACAGGTCACTATAGATTGTTCTACCATCCTTTCGTGACAACCAGGAGGATGAGGAGGAAAACAAAGAGTTTCAAGATGTCAGAAGATCCCTTATTTTGTACTTAGAACGCACACATACCTGGAGGAAGATGGACAGGTTGTTCGTCTCGTTTAGGGGCAAGAATAGAGGCTTAGCTGCCTCCAAAGATTCAATAGTCAGGTGGATTAGGAGGCCATCTCCTTAGCTTACACATTCTGAACCCACTCACCTATCCCCTGTCAAATGGTGCATGCGTGGCCGCTCGTCCAATAAGCTCCTCCGGCTGCGCATATTAATCTGCGGCTGGAGAAGCTGAATGGCACCCCCAGCAGCATGCATCGGCTAAATGTGGCCACGCTCAAGCATTCAGTTGCAGATGGAGTGGCCGCACACAGCCGAGGAGGGATGCAAGGCACAAATGCAATGCATGGATGGTGGAGAGTTAATAATCGCAGGTGAACCAGGGGGTGTCACATGGCGGGGCATCGCAGTTCAGGATTCCCTGTGGAGAGGGAATAAGCCAGTTTTGAAGCTGAATTTGAGCAGCAGAGGTTAAACCTGTGAGCTCCGGAGTGTGGAGTGTAGTCTGTTTTCTTTTATAACACAGAGTTGCAAACTAAAAAAATAGCAGATAAGCGCATCACATTGAGGACATAATTTTGGCACACAATTATGGAAACTTAAAAAAATGCCATTGAAGGTGGACTTACACTTAAAGCAGAACAAAACCAGGGAATTTGACTTTCCCAATGTTTTGCTCTGTGCCCCGGGGCATCCCGAATCAGGATGCCTCATTGTGTGAAACCCCCCAGGAAACCCGAAAACTTGTCTTGCTCTCCAATGAGAGCTGCCTGTCCTGTCTACTTCGGGGTGGTTTTAATGAGAGCCATCTGTCATAGGATGTAGACATGGCAGGAGGCATATCTGAATGGCTGGGACAGGCGCGCATGCTCTCTATTGTAAAGAATGAGAGCTGTCTGCTGAATGACGTAGTCACAACAGGTGGCTTTAATTGGTCGAGAGCCCGTGCATGCGCCATTGGAGCGTGGCAAGGTGAGTTTTTCTGTGTTTCACACAGCAGGGCATCCCGAGTTGAGATGCCCTGTAGAAAATCCAGCAGCTGGCATCTGTTGAGTTTTGTTCCACTTGATAAAACATCCCTGGTCCCGCAGCCACAGGGCACATGCTTCAGATGTCATTCTTAAGCATATACATTGCACCTAATGTTTACTTCAAGCCCTGAGAGATTTTCTGAGCAGATACAAGTAAGCAGTGGCCGTACTTTGCCAGAACTCTGCTGACAAGAACACTGGAACCAGCTGCCGTCTTACTGTAATACTGGTGATGCTGTCAGTGCCGAGGCTACACGAGAACGAAAGCTGCTTCTTTTTGTCAGTTGTTCCTCTTTAATATTTTATTTAGTTATATAAAATGCCTTTGATTAGGGCCCTCAGACACGACTTGGGGCCCCAGAAATGCCCCTGCAAGTAAGCTTTGCTGGTTCTTATTCTGTGAGCGTGTTGGCATACTTGGCAGATGGTACTGTATTATAACTAGTGCATGACACAGGTATGCTTGTGTAAACATTATAAATGATGTGGAGGAGAGTGAGCACATTCCAAGCGGAGGTAAGGTTTGTTACAGATAATGTCACTTCTGAACAGATTCCAGGACTCTAGCCTTGCAAAACTTGTTTAAAAATGTAACTGTTGCACAGGATTTCTCTATCAGAAAGTGGAAATTTCCATGGCCTGTAATCTGAGCCAGTGTAAGGCTGTTTTAGACTGCCGTCACTGCATATCTGAATAATTAGATGTTATAAACATGCCAGTTTATTCTGGCTGTAAATCAGTAATGGTAAGGGGGAAGAACGTCCAAGTAGAGTTACAGTCGTACTATCAGATTAAAAATACACTTTCAGTGTATCTCCTAGCTGGTAAACGATGAATGCACTTTTTGTGGATATGGGTAGCCCACTGGCATGTTTTATAGTCATTTTCTTTATAAAAGCAAAAAAGTCAAATCTATTCCTCCTGGTGGGTTGTCCCAGGTATCTGCAGACATACTGACTGCAGTGGATCAAACAGCTGATGGAGCATGAGTGGGGGAGGAGAGTGAACATGATGGGGTCAGATGCTGCGGTCCCACAGATGTTTAGTTATGTTTGGGGTGGGGCCTTCAGGGCCACAGTGGTAGCATTATAAAGTCCATACTCTTTCAACCAATGCCAGACATTCCTACCTGTGAGACATATTGCATTGTCTTGCTGGAAGATTCCATCCACACAAGATAAGACAATGAGCATGTATGGGTATAAGGATGGATTCGTACCTAAATTGGTTTAGGTGGACATGGATTAACCACACCTCTCTCCTAATGAGGAGGACCAAATGATGTACACATCAAAACAACTCATAATAAACGTCAAACATTTTATTCAATACCAAAAAAACTGATTGAAAATACACAATACATATACAACACAAGACATTTAAAACCAGGATGCTTCCCCCTATAATCTCTAGAGATATGTACAATAATAAGCCACAGTTGATCCAATCTAATAAAAATGTCTGCCCTAATATAAATGCCCTAATTATTTTTGTGTCAGCACAAAAAACCTTAATCAATCACCAAATCTCAATATATAAATCTCAATATATAAATAAATGAAAAGTAAATAATATAATATCCTATGTACATAATTAAACAGACTACATTTATAAAGTGCTAATGTATTATCTTATGTAATGCAAAGATAAGAACTAAAGTGTAATGAAAAATATGATAAAGTGACAAGTGCATAACAAACATATTTCTACAATTCATACCAAGCTGTAAAAGTATATATTGCACAAAACATCCAAACCCAAAAAGGAAAGAACCGATAAACCCCAATAAATACTAATAGATGAAGACAAAAAATATATAAGCAACAATATTTAAAGTGCATGTGCCAGCATGTATCCAAAGGGTTACCACATAATCACCGGGCAGAGAGGGGGAATGCATCAAACACGCCCGCGGCTCCCATGCCGCTTCTCAGGGTGAGGGTAAGGTCACAATGCGTGCTGTTGCTCTTATATACTCACTCCTCCACCTGCGTGCTCACGCCTCTCCGCCGGCCCGGCGTGTTTTGCCGCCACTGGAAGTACGGCCGCATAATGCTCAATGACGTGAGGTCTTTCTTCCACTCATGTGATCAAGTCACCTGATCTCCCACGTCAACCGCGTCATGCAGACAGAAGTCTGCATGTAACCGCGGCAACAGGAAACGCGCTGTCATGCGCGTAACAGCGAGGGGGGGGGGGTGATAGTCTGCAGCCCAATGCGCTGCAACTCAATATCTATGCCTTCCACATGGATCAGTGGGCCCAGAGAAGACCACTGAACATTCCACTGCTGGTCCTGCTGACCATAACTGACCAGCAGTGGATGCAGGGTGTTTTTACTCTGTTTCTCATCTAACACGCCAATGTCCATTCGTTTGATGAAGCAGAAAATGTGACCCATCTGAGTAGACAATGAACAAAGGCTCAATTCAGATACAGCTGTGAAAATTTAAGCCTTTTCTGGCAATGTAATTTTGTTAGCAGCGGTGCAGTGATCATCCGCTTTGGAGCCCCATATGCAGTTGTGTTCACTGAACTGTTGTGTTAGGCACGTCTGCTATAATGCCCTGGTTCACTGAACTGTTGTGTTAGGCACGTCTGGTATAATGCTCTGGTTCACTGAATTGTTGTGTTAGGCACGTCTGGTATAATGCCCTGGTTCCCTGAACTGTTGTGTTAGGCACGTCTGGTATAATGCCCTTGTTCACTGAACTGTTGTGTTAGGCACGTCTGGTATAATGCCCTGGTTCACTGAACTGTTGTGTTATGGTATAATGCCCTGGTTCATTGAACTGTTGTGTTGGGCACGTCTGGTATAATGCCCTGGTTCACTGAACTGTTGTGTTAGGCACGTCTGGTATAATGGCCTGGTTCACGGAACTGTTGTGTTATGGTATAATGCCCTGGTTCACTGAACTGTTGTGTTAGGCACTTCTGGTATAATGCCCTGGTTCACTGAATTGCTGTGCTAGGCACGTCTGGTATAATGCCCTTGTTCACTGAACTGTTGTGTTAGGCACGTCTGGTATAATGCCCTGGTTCACTGAACTGTTGTGTTAGGCACGTCTGGTATAATGCCCTGGTTCACTGAACTGTTGTGTTAGGCACATCTGGTATAATGCCTTGGTTCACTGAACTGTTGTGTTAGGCACGTCTGATATAATGCCCTGGTTCACTGAACTGCTGTGTTAGGTACGTCTGATATAATGCCCTGGATCACTGAACTGTTGTGTGCGGCACGTCTGGTATAATGCCCTGATTCACTGAACTGTTGTGTTAGGCACTTCTAGTATAATGCCCTGGTTCACTGAACTGTTGTGTTAGGCACATCTGGTATAATGCCCTGGTTCACTGAACTGTTGTGTTAGGCACGTCTGGTATAATGCCCTGGTTCACTGAACTGTTGTGTTAGGCACGTCTGGTATAATGCCCTTGTTCACTGAACTGTTGTGTTAGGCACTTCTAGTATAATGCCCTGGTTCACTGAACTGTTGTGTTAGGCACATCTGGTATGATGCCCTGGTTCATTGAACTGTTATGTTAGGCACGTCTGGTATAATGCCCTGGTTCACTGAACTGTTTTGTTAGGCACGTCTGGTATAATGCCCTGGTTCACTGAACTGTTGTGTTAGGCACATCTGGTATAATGCCCTGGTTCACTGAATTGTTGTGTGAGGCACGTCTGGTATAATGCCCTGGTTCACTGAACTGTTGTGTTAGGCACGTCTGGTATAATGCCCTGGTTCACTGAACTGTTGTGTTAGGCACGTCTGGTATAATGCCCTGGTTCACTGAACTGTTGTGTTAGGCACGTCTGGTATAATGCCCTGGTTCACTGAACTGTTGTGTTAGGCACATCTGGTATAATGCCCTGGTTCACTGAACTGTTGTGTTAGGCACGTCTGTTATAATGCCCTGGTTCACTGAATTGTTGTGTTAGGCACGTCTGTTATAATGCCCTGGTTCACTGAACTGTTGTGTTAGGCACGTCTGTTATAATGCCCTGGTTCACTGAACTGTTGTGTTAGGCACGTCTGGTATAATGCCCTGGTTCACTGAATTGTTGTGTTAGGCACGTCTGGTATAATGCCCTGGTTCATTTTGGCAATGAGCTGCTCCAGTGTAGCTTGTGGATACACCCTTGTGCACCCACATAGCTGATGTTCACCTCTCACAATAGGGTGCCCTTGTGTTTTCATGTCACTTATTTGCAGTGGTGTCATTTGTCCTCACATGGGACACTTCACAGTAGCACATGAACAGTTCCGTTCAGAAATACTGCCACCCTTGACCAAAAGCCTAATAATCATTTCGCTTCGCAATGACAGTAGTGAGAGATAGGTGTGCAGACAGCCTTATATATCCACCAAGCCAGCTCACACTTCATTCATGAGCCACACACTGCCAACATCGAAATTAGGAATAATAACTCGCCTGTGTATTTCCCAAAGAATAGAGCTGCATTAGTTTTACCTGTGGAATCATTCACATATTCTTTATTGAAAAACATACTGAGGTGCTCTGACAAGAAGAAGTGGCGATTTCATACTAGACAGCTCTCTACAAAATGAACATCATGGCTTCCAAGACGCAAGCTTATGGGATGTCATAAATACCTTAAACCTTACCTTAGTACATCCATTCAGACTGGGTTTGAGTCAGAGTTCTGATTTGTTGACTTCATGATTCTGGTGACAGTGATGTCATCTGGGGCCATATGATACAGGTTTCCTCAGAGCCAGTATTTGAAAAGCTATTTTCCCAGTTTCACAGATTTTGCATAGCGACAATTTAAAAGGTGGGGACAACACATTTAATTGGAAAAATCTTTTCTCGCATTTCCTGTCTGATCACATAAATGTGTCCTAACTGATGCCAGCTGTCCTCCGGAATTAAAACCAATTTGGGCATTATGTTTTATCTCTATCCTATCTTTCCATAACCTAGATTAGAATACCTATAATTGTTTGTCTAGGGCTGTGCTGCTGGGTTTATAGGGTGTATGTAGAAAGGTACTCTCACCAATGGTCACAATTGTGTGACATACAGTAGCATCCTCCAGAGCAGACCTGGGCATTGTATGGCCCGGGGGCCGTATACGGCCCTTTGATTGGCTCTGACCGGCCCTGACTGAGCTGGCTGGTGGAGTCCCTCCACTCATGATTCGGTATCCCTCCGCTCGTGCTGCCTGCGAGGCTCCCGCCTGTCCCGCAGTGGGTCAGCGGTAGATGCGATCACTTAAGTAGCAGCTGATCGGCCGCTCGGCTCGTCGGGTCTGGTGCGTTCTCCCTTCCTCACTGAGTAAGGAAGGGAGAACGTGCCAGACCCAAGGAGCCGAGCGGCTTCTGCTAAAGTGATCGCCTGTGTACAGAGCGAGAGGCGCCAATCCGCTGTGAAGAGGGACAGTGAAGAAGAGCCCAACCAGGGGAGGAGAAGGAGGTAGGCTCCGGTGCCATCTTGCCTGAGTGAAGGGGCGGGACTCATAAGTGCCCTGACTGGAAGCCATCCTCTGGCTGCTGCTAAGCTTAAGGGGAAGGAGAGTAAGGGAAGTGGGGCTGCATTTGCTCTGCCCAGTGTGGTGGAAGAGTGAGCTGCTGACATCTGTGGGGCAATATCCCCCTTTCTGTGGATCCTACCAACCGGTATCACCCTCCCCTCCAGTTATCAGCTAAGTGCACATGATCCTTGTCACAAGAGGAATTTAGCCCTCAAAATGTCCGATAAAAAAGAAAGGTAGACGCTGAATGCAGGGTTTTCCAAAAGAATTGAACTGCTAAGTATTTATTTACCGAAGTCAGAGGTAAAGCCTGGTGTTTAGTTTGCGGGGAGCAACCTCACTTTTTCATTGTTTAACTATAACATATACTCGTACCAGCTTGTCAAAACAATGCTATTTACTGCTTTTTATAAAGAAATACAATTAATATTATGTAGAATTGAGTTCAGCCTTTTGACGCGGCCCTTCACAAAATTTTTAGTTTCTCATGTGGCCCCATGGAAAAAATAATTGCCCACCCCTGCGCCAGAGGGTACATAAATCTGCCTAGATATTGTGCTTGAGGAAGACAAAAAAACAGAAGTCAGATCAGGGCCCAAGTTTCGTAACTGACAGCCAGAGCAGGAAAGCCTAATGGAAATTTATAAATGTAGATGTAGCTGTGGAAATAGATAAGGTGGTCAAGGTCCAGACAGAGGCTAATCGAGTACTGGAGTTTTCCAAATAAAAGACCAGACACAGCAGTGTAATGTTGAGTTCACACTAGCAGATAAATTGACTTTTCGATACAAATACAAATCTTCTGCAATTAAGTGATTGTGTTCAGGCGAACATTTCTTGCTTGATAATCGCTCCTTCTAAATGGGACATAAGGGATCACTAGTGTCACTGGCAATAACATCTAAAAGGACGGAGCAGTCTGTGTAAATAATGCCACTGTGACGATTTGCCTGTCTGATCAAGGACAATAAGACCCCTAGATTGTTCGTTGGCACTGGATGTGGTCAGATGTTGGCAACACTTTTTGGCACTGGACAGGTGAGACTCAAGTGGCAACTAAGAAGAACCTTGCAGGAATGAGCTGGGACAGCACACATGTCGGCAAAATGGTGCTAGTTCCTGGAGAGACAGAAAGCTGATATGCCAAGCATGCTGGTGTCTGCTGTTGCTAAGCAACAATGATGCTGAGTTTGCAAAAGCTCCTGACACAGCGCTCTCTCTGAGTGATGCTGCTGGTATTTGCCAGGTAGCGAGGCCACCTAGTTGGGTGATGTGTGTATTGGGAGGCAAAACATAGTAAAGTGCAAATGATAAAAATATTTTTATACAAATAAAAACATCAAAATCAGTTGTGTTGATAGCAACTTCATTCCCTCATGGATTTAATATTTACTTAAAAAATATTTCAAAATCCCAACCCCTCTGTTTTTATTCCAGTTCTCCCCTCTCCACTTTTATTTATCTTGCTCATTTTCCCTTTTCCTTCACAAGATTCCCGTTTTGCAGATTTGACACATTAGGGTCGATTCAAAGAAACATGTAACAGCTTTGATTTGGGTGCCGATCATCCTATTTTTGCCGTCCGCTCGTGCGCTCGTATGAACTTGCGAGTGATTCTATAAGCAAATACGTTTCTATCCTAAAATGTACGTCCATTCGTATGGCAGTTCGCGAATCAGACCTATGTCAGTTTCCATCCTGAATTTTCCGTTTCATTTCTCAGGTTGCAACATTGGTTTTGCCCTTTTTCCTTTTTTGTCTGGATGTAAATCCTTCTGATCTTGCGGCTGCGCACTACAAACTTACCTCATTAAAGTGCATTCTAAATATTTGGTCTTTTATTTTTCTTTATTTCATTCATTTTGTAGTAACCAACCATTAATGAATGCATTTGCATAAGTAAATCTTACTTTGTTTAATTTTTAGTTAACTTGCATTTTTTACTTGTGGATTTAATTTTAATATTTAGGCTTCAAATGGTACAACTTAAAATTTTGTGTGTGGTTACCCACACCCTCTACATACAGATTGCTCTCAAATATAAAAAAACAACCAACAACTTCTGCATGTTATGAGTCTAGAAACAGCCAAGATGGCGGCTCAGGTATTATCGGGCAGCCTGCAAACAGAAAGGGCCTTGTGACTGTGTTGCTCTGCATTCTTTGATTTCTGACCTTTCCGTGCCCCCAGCTCTGCTGTGTCTGTGCAAAATACAGCAGTAACCCACATCCTGCACTTTATCCCGCTCTCCTCTCCTCAGTAAGTGTGATGCATCTGACCAAAGATGTGCTTAAATAATTAAACAAAGCAAAGGTAAACAACTACACCAATAAATGCAATCTAAAAATATTATTCTAGTACATCAATTTAAAAATAAATAACAAAGGACATAAGTTTCTTTAATTAACGCAAATAGATTGCAAAATAAAGGTTTACATGCAAAGGACTAATTAAGGTCCACATTAAAATGCTTTTATAAGGCATACATGAATCAGGTATGCATTGCTATACAATTTATGGCCTCGGCCATGCTGATACATGCAGTTCATTGGAGCTCAAGACGCGCAGACTCCTCCACATAGCCAAAAAACCTGTTCAAGAACAGCAATCCGACTGCTAAAAGGTGTCGGCAGTGGCTTTCTTTTAAAACTTATTTAGAGGTTTGAAAACTGTTCTCTGAATCACACCTAAACCCATTCGATTATCCTAAGTTTTACGTTTTGATCCTAAGTTTTAGGATTTGATCCTAAGTTTTACGTTTTGATCCTAAAATTTAGGAACGAACTTGCGATGATCGTAAGAGCATATACGCATTCGAACGTAGGCTCGTGCGAGTCGTAAATGGCCAAAAAAACAGGAAAAAATGACTAACACCCACCCAAACTTACGATTCTCGATCCGAAATCAATTAACTTTTGCTCTTTGAATCGAGGGGATTGTCACATTAGTGGTGAGCACAGTACATGTAATGGGACCAATGACATCTGCTTGTAATTTCTTACCTTTTCTCTCATTCTAGAGTGGAACAAAACCCGGGATCTGACTATCCTGCATTTAGTTCCTTGCCCTTAGTGCATTCCAATTTGGGATACCCCGCTGTGAAAAAAAAACCAAATCGCCCCCATAAAAACTCACCTTTCAACAGTCCTATGCTGCATGTGTGGGCTCTCATCCAGTTAGAGCAATTTTCTGTGCCTATTAATGCTTGGCTTACGTCTCTGTGCTTGGTAATTGGGAGGAAGAGCAGCCACATCCCCATCTCTGAATGGCTGAGGATGGGAGCGCACCTCTACCCAGAGATACTACACTGGCTACTAAACTGCTCCCTTATGCTGTATTCTGACTTGTATTGATGGATGGAATGATTTTAAAGAAGTTTTGTATGGAACAATAAATGCGGATATTTTATCCTTTCAACTGGATCAAGGCTGGCGTTTCCTGTCTATTCCTCTACCCAGAGATGCTAGGGATGCAGCCGCTCTTGCTCTCCATAGTTTACATCACCGTGGGATTGAGGGTTTCACACAGCAGGGCATCATGA
This sequence comes from Gastrophryne carolinensis, assembly GCA_027917425.1. Classification (NCBI taxonomy): domain Eukaryota; kingdom Metazoa; phylum Chordata; class Amphibia; order Anura; family Microhylidae; genus Gastrophryne; species Gastrophryne carolinensis. The sequence goes on from CM051236.1 coordinate 230,127,195, forward strand.
TTTGGGATGCCCCAAAGCCGGCCACATTGTGTTTTGTTTAGGAAATACTGAATCTGAAGGAAATGTACTGGTGTCATGATACTGAAGATGGGCAAACATATTTAATACAAAATATAGACAATCATGGCAACCACTAAGAAACAATAGATAAAAACAAAAGGTCTATACCAACAACAACTATGAAGGGCAAGGTAACTGATGGTCCATGCTTGTGAGTGTTAGCTGCTGAAAATACACAACCTTTAGTTCTGGTGACGAAAGGCTAATGGAAAAAATGAGAAATAGACCCAGTGCTCACAAACAGAAATAGGAAAGACAACAGAAGCAGAGACAGAACAATAAAATGCCTGAAGGTCTAAGAGTACAAAGCAAAGCAAGCACTGCAGATGGTAGACACAATAGGATACAATGATGAGTCTGAAAGACACCCCGAACCGGCTGAGGGACAGACTGTGAGGGAAAGCCAAAGCAGAAACTGGGCAGGACTAGAATAAAGGTTAAAAAGGAACATCTGAGGGGGTTAAAAACGGACTGTCCCCCCTCCTCCGGTTTCAGAATTGGGCAGTAACTTAAAAAAGAAAGAATGGGAGACACCCCTAGGAAATATTAATATATTGGTATGTAGGCACTGCCCCTTTAACCGTGTAAATGTGGGGCGCCCAGCTAACCACCCTACTATTGCATGAACCACAAAAATACCGACAATTGGTTAATTGCTGGGCTGGCCAATAAACATACTGATATGAGCAAAAAAGAAAAATACTTTAATGATAGTGCACAGGGGCACACAACGCATTTGACAAACAAGACTTAAAGACACACATTAATTAAAATCGCAATGCGATGACACATATACAAATAAATGGAGGCCCCTGCCAGGACAACCTGGACTCCACACTCACATACACAGACACTCCATTCATAGCAAAAAATGCTGGCCAGCATATGATATAGGGATGAAAAAATCTATCCTCAGTAAGGGCAAGCAGTAGCATGTATTAGGATCATAGTTCCTGGGGGCGCCAGACTGCTAGTGCTGTCCACCTAGTCCAATATAAAACAAGTTGGTAGAAAAATATATTTGAGTTGATTATATAGAGGCTCTGATCACAGAGCACGGGGAGGCCGATTCATCAATAGCGCCAGGTAGCGACAGATGAGCGACTGTAGCGTGATTTTTTCAGCGCCAGCCAGTATTCGCTGTGCTTGGCCGGCGTTAGCTTGATGACAGCGACTCAGTCGGTGTGCGGTAATGTTGAATACGGGCTGGGGAGTCGCTGTTTCACAGGTCCAGCGTTGTATGTGAGCGCCTGACAACGAATGGCCAGAGCGAACGGCTAGCTTCATATTCATCAAAAAATCACGCTCCGAATGTGCTGTCGCTGTCCATTCCTTGTTTAAACCCCAGAGCGCTGGCGCCGATCTGTATTAACTAGTTTTTAACCCCTAAACAACCATATTTTTGGAATGTAACATTATACATGTTTTTAGAATCATTTTGTAATATGAATACATTAATATCAGACCTGTTAGATCAATTCTGCACAAATTTTTTTTTTTTGGTTTTTTGACTTAAAAATATATCCTAACATTGCAGAAGTGTTCTCCGATTTTTTGACATTAAAAAAAAAAAAAAAAAAAAAAATCCAAATTAATTATGATTAATTATAGATTGCTCCATTGAAATGCATTGGACATTGCCAGGGAGCGACAGCTCATACCTGGCGCTGTGAGGGAATTTGCAGCGGCGCTGTTCGGTCCAGGCGGCTTCATGATGAATGCCGCGCTAGCCGTCGCTCTCGCCGGCGCTAGCCTCATTTTGCTTGATAAATGCGTCATTGTGACCGCCGCCGGGTGTACTTGAGTCGGTAGTCGCCGTTAGCTGCCGCTACCTGGCGCTCGTCAGACACTACCTGGCGCTATCGCTTGATGAATAAGGGCCTTAGATGAAATCTTATATATCTATCCAGCATGTATAGGTGGTAAGGAGCTATGGCAAAATGACAAACTGATTAATTCAGAGCTCAACACCAAAGGCATTTAAAGGCAATCCTGTGTGAATGGGTTTGTATTATTCATCATCCTGAAAACGCCTTAAGTCCCTCCACATTAGGGTCCATATCCCTGCTGAAGATCAGATATAATCTGTCAAACGAAGCAGCAGGGGGCATATAACACGACACTCAGACATCAAATACTTGCGGGACTGACAGCATGTGGTATCTTTAAGTTGAAGGGTTCCAACAGGGGGGGATCCTGGGATACACGGCTCTTACAGCAGGAATCGAGGCTCATTTATGAGCTGGGTACCATGTTCCCGTTGGGCTTGAATACTGACATGGGCCTGAAAGCGTTCCTATAGGTTTAACCTGTGGGCGAGGTTGTTAGTGGGGCTGGTGCTTTTGAGGCATTTCTTGCTCCTTCTTTGCTGTATTTCCCTTTCCTCTGTATAATTTTGTATTTGAATTTATTTTTCAAGCATTATATATCTAGGCGCAACCCTGGCTTTGTCACTGATAGTGTGGCAAGGTAAAAAGCAGGGCTTTGGCACCGATTTTGTATCATTCCCCTTGCTTTGCACTTTTGGCTTTGGCTTGTAGTTATGCAGAGTATATTTTGTATTGGATATTTACCCAGCCTAGCCATTAATTAATCTAAAGTAATTAGGGATTGGGGCCCGCGCCTATAAAGGTATGAGGACCTAAGACAGAATTGGCTGTCATCTGCCCAGCTGTTTGTTTTATGTATATTTAGACCAAGCTGTGTATGAGATTGTTGGACGTGTGACACTGTGAGAACTGTAACATCAATAACCCATTAGAATAGCAAGTATTCATATGCCTAATAGATGGGGGAGGCTACCAAACTGGCGCATGAATTGCTATAGCCAATGCACTATGGACATTAGGAAATGAACTTCCGGACATTCATGGTTGCCGTTCAATGTTGAAAGGGCTAGATGCGCTGTGCAGGCTGTGGGCGGTGAGGTGAAGCCTACTGCGCATGCGTGTACTGCGTGTGGTGTATGTAGATTGATCACGCAGGCGCGAGCTAAGGATGACAAGCTGGAGTGTGAGCCAACAGAAGCAGGTGTCCTGGTCTGTATACTGCGCAGTTGCGTGCGCAGGGAGATGATTGGCTTCTTTTCTATCCAAGGCCGCCTATAAAGATGACGCAATTTAGGTAGCCCCTCCTACCCTGACGAAGCTCCCGAGCAGGAGCGAAACAGCTGTTGGTCGGGGCCCCTGACCACACCCACTACACGTGCTCGCTCATAGCATGGCCGCACTTGCAAGCAGGCTCTAGCGTTGATACTTAACTGGCGGGAACGACCAGACAAAGGAAGAGTGGCAAGACTGCTGGCGGCCTACGCCGCAACAATACACCTGGATGGCTTGAGGAACCTCTCACGGAGACAGGATGGTGATGTTCCCTGCACGCCTGTACCGGCCCTCATAGAAGACCGCAAGTATTTGATGTCTGAGTGTCGTGTTATATGCCCCCTGCTGCTTCGTTTGACAGATTATATCTGATCTTCAGCAGGGATATGGACCCTAATGTGGAGGGACTTAAGGCGTTTTCAGGATGATGAATAATACAAACCCATTCACACAGGATTGCCTTTAAATGCCTTTGGTGTTGAGCTCTGAATTAATCAGTTTGTCATTTTGCCATAGCTCCTTACCACCTATACATGCTGGATAGATATATAAGATTTCATCTAAGTGCTCTGTGATCAGAGCCTCTATATAATCAACTCAAATATATTTTTCTACCAACTTGTTTTATATTGGACTAGGTGGACAGCACTAGCAGTCTGGCGCCCCCAGGAACTATGATCCTAATACATGCTACTGCTTGCCCTTACTGAGGATAGATTTTTTCATCCCTATATCATATGCTGGCCAGCATTTTTTGCTATGAATGGAGTGTCTATGTATGTGAGTGTGGAGTCCAGGTTGTCCTGGCAGGGGCCTCCATTTATTTGTATATGTGTCATCGCATTGCAATTTTAATTAATGTGTGTCTTTAAGTCTTGTTTGTCAAATGCGTTGTGTGCCCCTGTGCACTATCATTAAAGTATTTTTCTTTTTTGCTCATATCAGTATGTTTATTGGCCAGCCCAGCAATTAACCAATTGTCGGTATTTTTGTGGTTCATGCAGTATTTACTCATCTCGCCTGGGGGATCCATCTTATGGGTCCCTCGGATTCTGGGCATTTCTTTGATGCAATGGAGCCGCCCGAAATCCTGCAAGACTTTGCGGAGCTGCAAGATCGCCGTGGGACATTGATGATCACGGCTAAGTCAGTGCTTGTCAGTTAGCGGCGGCTAAGCGGGCGTCGGGCTGAGGACCGGGCCCTGAAGCAGCTGGATATCACCACAGCAGTCAGTGGCGACATCCAGAAGGTAAGTAGGGGCTGATGGGGGGGGGGGAATAAATCAGCCCCTTTTTATTTTAGGTCTGATGTTCCTCTTAAAGTGTACCCAATGTGCAGGCAATGTACTAACAACAAGCAATTAGCCTATGATGATGACATGCCAGTGGGCAAGAAGGAACGCATTCTCCTAGAACAAAAGATACGCAGAAGCTGGTTCCACGTATGGTACATTCTACAGGCTATGGGAACACTGCCATAACCTACTTGGAAATCATATCATCATTTGTTGTACTGGTACACAGTTTTCCTGGAAACATAGGTGACAACACACTTTCAATTTTATGTATAGCTGCAGTTAGAATGTTCTTTGTGTTCTATGTGTTATATTTCAGCTTAGTCTGTGGAAACCAAATACGTCCCTGGTATTTGAAGAAACCTTTAAAACCATTGCAACCAGCGAATTCCATTGCAGTGGCTGCCCACACATTTGGCACAAGTTACTGAGTAATAAAAATGCCATATCATATCTGTGTTTGTAGAGTTCATATCTACAAAAAATAGGTTTGCCATTATAAGCAGATCTAAAAGCTGTAAGTACAAGCAAGGTGTTTTAAGTATTTTCCTACTTTCATATTCTAATCATTAAACAAGAAATAAGAATGGGTTGTGTAATGGGTAGGAGTTCTTAAAGTTGACCAAAACCCCCGATTGGGGGTTCCCCGCTTTGTAAATGCCCCCAGATCGCAGCAGCAACTCACCTCTTTCCTGGTCCCACTGCGCATCTAAGAGCAGTGGCTCTGATGACTGCATCCTCCACCTCCCTCTAACAGGGAGCGTGCCCGCGCCGGTCATTCACAAATGCCTGGTGCGCGCATACACACTGCTAGAGGTCAGCACTGCTCTTAGACGCGCCATGGGACCGGGATAAGGTGAGTTGGCTGCGGCGATCTGAGGGGAAAGGACCAAAACCCAGGATAGTCAAAATCCTGGGTTTTGGTCCACTTTAAGGATTTCTGTAAGTAAATGTTAAAGTGGAACTAGAACCTACCTTACAGTTTTGTGCTGGGGGGGGGTGGTCCAAAACCTCCCCTATGGTACCAGTGAGCCCTATATTAAATAGATTCCATTTTGTAGCTGAACTATCCTATGGAGGACAGAAAACTGTTGGTCTTTGATGCAACAGCCTCCTCCCCATCATGCTGAACTTCATAGCGATAAGGTGAGTATCTACCAAATTTGGGTCTCACAGGCCGTGGGACCAAATGCCTGCAGACCTGCACCATACCTGTCCTAGAGTTGCCAGGAAGAGCTTACACCCACTTTAAAGTGGACCAACCACCCATTATGGTCTCCCTACAGCCAAAAAGACCAATGGCCAATCAAGTAACCTTGAGGCACCCAGATTCAGTATGCCTGCTGTATGAGCCCCCAGATCATTCAGCTTTCCTGTAGCTGAGGTGCGCTCCCATGCCCAGCCATTAAGATAGGCCGGAGGGGCAGGACATGCCGCACATTCCAAGGAGACCAAGGATGTGTCTGCTTAAAGTGACCATAAAGTCCCACCCTGCCCCCTCCTCCCAGCAGCACAAACTTAGCATCTAGTACGCTCAGCATGCAAGCATGGAAAGCATTCAGGTTTGGTTACATGAAGTTGAAGGGAACAGGGATGCAGAGTCTGTGCAGCACCACTAACGTGGCTGCTGGGGGTGCCTTGGGCATTCTTTTACAGTGGACCACCACAAATCTAAGAACAAATGGATGGTGGCCTGTGGGCAGGATTGCTGATGTTGGATGGGGGCATCAGTAATCAGCCACCCCCCCCCCCCCCCCCACACATGTGCATAGACCAACAATCATTTGGTAGAAAATGAGTATTGGTTCACTTTAACCCCCTACAGTAACGACAAGTGACTTGGGTGCCTCCCCTTGTTTTATCGCCCTAAATGAATTACAGGCCCCCTTTAATATAGGACAGTGCTCCTAGTCATCTAAGTACATCTCTGCCAGCATGGCAGCAATGCTAATTTCTTTACTGCTCTCAGTTTTTTAAAAGTAAAACTCTGTAACTCTAGACAGTACCCTAAGTATTTTAATATTACCAAATAAATCTGCTTTGTTGATATAAAGGGATCAAGTCTATTTGCAGAGTCCCAAGGGATGAAGGATATTTAGTACCACAGACAGTATCACACCCAGTTACTGTGCATCCTGAATCACACTCAGGTGTGACAGCATCGGGCAGAGACCATAGTGAAGATCTGGATGTGCTGACATCAGCAGCAGAGGAGGTGCAAGAATGCATTTGAGCACCAACACAATTCAAGCAGGAAGTTCCATAAGGGCCCCTATACTCAGGGCTGCATTTCCCATTAGGCAGAAAGATGCAAACCCTTTGACAGCATTTGATGTGCCACCAAAGTCTTCAGGAAGTTAAATCAGTGTAAAGCATATTGTGACTGGGTTTTCAGGACCCAGTTCACATTCCCCAGTCCTTTACAGGTTTGTTCCCTGGTCTCAGGCCTTGCACAGGTGATGAGGCTGATTGCAGGGGAAGCCTAAATAAAGGAGCCGCTGGGCCTGTCAGTCTGCTGTTGACCAGCCTGGAGGAAGGAGCCCAGGCTGTACTGCTCAGTGCTAAATGAGAGACTGAATTTAAGCCGAATGACTTGGCTTCTAAGACCCCAAAACTTGGACTTGTGTGGATGAGCAGCGTGGGCGTGTATGACCTGTAAAGCGGAACCTGAAATCCTTCTTGCTGGAGTATCAAACCCTGGACTTTCATTGAGTTGGTGAAGTAACCACTTGATTTATTGCATTGTTGCTGCAACCTCTGAAGTAAGAGATATTGGCTTTTGAACACTTTATTTTCTCAATAAATCTGTCTTTGCTGTTGAAGAACTGTTGTCCGTGTCACTGCCGGTAGCCCCAAATCACTCACAATATATATATATATATATATATATATATATATATATACACAAACACACACACACACAAAACAGGTATAAAATCTGAGAGTGACTGGTTTTTGAACATACCCGTCTCCTTTTACATGGGTGATCTTTTCCATTTTAATGTCCGTGTCCAAGGAACATAAGTAAAAGCATCTGCACGCATCAGAATTGTAATAGCAATAATCTGTTATTCCAGCACAGACTAGCCCAGGGGACCGGCCATTAGTTGAGCAGATCTCTGTAAAAGCAGAATGATATATTAAATGCCACCCCTGGTTCTTTTACCTTCCATTAACATTATAAAGAAGGCTTGCCTTAAATCTTTTTGATGCAGAATTTATATGTAACCCCACCCCCTCTTGCTATCTAGCACATGTAACATATGTACTTTTTTTAATGCTGGACCATTTTTTCACCAAAGTGCTTGAGTACGTAAGTGCAGATTCTGCATTCAGCACCAGTGACTGCTATTGCTGGCAGAGGTGTGCTTAACCACCACGCATACTATGCAAGTGCATGGGGCCCCCACCTTGACCCCTGCAGCAACGAGGAGGCAGCTGCATCAGAGTATAAGCCACAAGCCTAGGCACATTGCTACTTGCACTTCGCCCCCGCACCCTCTGCTCATCCTCAGCCCTGCTTTCATACACTGCTGGGCTCTTATGCCCGTCTCATGGCTGCTGCTATGCTGCTTATGTGGATCTCGACTGCTGCCACCTTGGCCACCTACATCCACCACATGAGTCTCTGCTGCCACTGATGATCTCTGGGTCCTTAGTTCCTGAGCCATGACCACCAACTGGGTCTCTGCTGCTGCCACCTGGTTCTCCAATGTCACCAGTGGGTTAGCCGTCACATCTTATGCTGCCATCATCTGAGTTCCCTTAACCTTGCTACCTCCTCCTCAGTCGTTATCTGGTCTTTGCTGTTTCTGCCTTTATTCTGGGTCTCTTCTTTTTCATTCTGCACAAATGATGGTCCTTTTTTACCATAAGTCTGTGGAATAGCCTTCCTCAGAAGCTTCTTAGAGCAGCTGACAGCTTTAACAAAGGATTAAATGCCTTTTTAAAGAAGAAAATAACATTAATTATTTAAGATGCATCAGCACCGCACAACGCCACTTCTTTGGCCTCAGTGGCACTCAGCGTCTGATATAACAACTTCAAAAAACACTGATGCGGCTGCCAGCTAGTGTCTTATTTAACAGTAGTGCTGAAAATGATGCACCACTGTGCACTGTAGCTCAAGATCCCATAGAACACAATGGACAGAACTGGATTAAGTGTTAATTAATATTAAATGCATTTATTTGTACAGAACTTGCAGTTACTTGTCAATAATTGGAGTGCAGGACCTAGATGGTCCATAATGGATTTTTGTGGGTTATTGAAATTGATTTTAATGGCTTCTTTTGCTTTACAATGTGTCATTTGGAGAACAACAACTAAAACACAGCCAAGACGCACTGTAAGGTTTATCCTCTTTGTCCCCAGCAGTGATTTCATGTAACTGTAATGACGAAGCACTAACCAGCGCTGAAAAATTACAGCGCCAAAGATTTCAAGGAGGAATGAATTCATAAATATGCTGGGGAGTGCTGGAAAAATGCCTGGGATAATCAGCTAGTGAGTTCAACAGTGCTGACATAGGCCGGCCAATACCTAAGGGCAACAATCAAAGTGAATTGGATAGCGTTTGGTGCAAAGCCTGTTAGCATCAATGTAGCACAGCGCCAGATAAGACAGCGCTCCAAAGCTGGCGCTATAGCTTCAAAAATGATGCTAACAGACGTACATCATAAATTAGGCCCTAACAGTTACTATTTGCTGTTATTTGTATATAGCTCAAAAATACTTTTCCTCAGCCCTGTCCCTTGATTTCTTTCTTCAACTGAATTAACTATGTCGCTTCTGGATCCTTGCTGCTTCTTCCACTGCCAACATGTAGGTCTCCACAGCCACTGCCAATGTCTGGGTCCTCGCTGCCTCCTCCGCTGCCACAGGCCTCTGTCACTTGCTTTTGCTGCTACCACAGGCCTCTATAGCTTTTTGGCTACCTACACTGCCTCACACTACACTTTTCACACACTTCATGCAGTAATGTATTGTACTGTGTTAGCCATTTGGAACAGCAGAAAAGTGAAGAAAAGGCATCAGGGGGAGCTTTTGTGAATAACTAGTTCTCTTCATCAAAAATAAAGGTATAGCATCATTTCTGGTGAAGAGAACCAGATAGTTTACCTTATTTTTACACGTTTTTGTGCTGTGTGATAAAACTGCACATTTTACACATGGCTGGTCCAAGGCACACCTATGCAATAATCATGTTGTCTATTCAGCATCTTTATATGCCACACCTGTGAGGTGGATGGATTAGCTCAGAAAAGGAGATGTGCTTACTAACAGAGAAGTATAGCATCTGATACTGCTCAAGGATATAAGGACATATAGCTGGTCATCATCCCACTGGCTAAAACAGAAACAAATGCATATACTGGCTATAATGATAAATGGCTATAATATTAGTTTTCCACAAGCTCATTTCTACCAATTATTCTTGTCATAGAGGTTATTATTCATCTTTTACTGAATACAAGTATGTTTTAAAGTCTGCTTTGAGCCTGAGGAACGGGTATATTATGGTGTTTTTTCCTCTTTTGCATTTTTGTTATACTGGTAAAGCTGAAAAACACCTTGCTTTGTAGTAACCTTTGCACAATAATTTTTTCTGGTGGGACGTTTAGGGGTGGAAAAAAACCCTTTGCTCTGATTGGCTGTTTTTTAACACAAGTAAACGCCTGACACTCTGGGGGACAAGCCTGAATCGTGCATGTGAGAAGGGAACTTGTTTTAACCAGCTCATAAACTAGTCTGTAATGCGTACAGATAGGAGCTTGTTTCTCTGTTCATTATAATGGTATGTTGATGCATGTTTATTACATACTAAGCTGGGAGTAATATGACATATTTTAAAAGATAGTAAGTTATTTAGAAACTTCTAGGAGCTATTTACACTATAGCACTAGTGGTGTAGAACAGCCTATGACAACCTAAAAAGCAGAGCATATGTAGAAATCCCTGCACCTGAAAACTAGTTGCCGGCCTCCCCATAAGCAAATCCCGTCAGCCCCCCAAAATGGAGTATGCAGCATACATGTGGTTCCCTCCATCAGCCCCCAAATATGAATGAGTGTGCAGAGATGCAAAAGAGCAATTACTTGCCAGCTTCCCAGCTCCAGATCCCAACATAAAGCAGTAACATGACCTCCGCACATACACTGCCTAATGGCAAATGCAGCCATGAGTATAAGGGGCCCTTATGCACCTTCCTGCTTGTTTTGCGTTGGGGTTCAAATGCATTCTTGGACCTCCTCTGCTGCTGATGTCAGGACCTCCAGATCTTCACTCTGGCCTCCGTCCGATGCTGTCGAAAATTTGCTGTCGCCGCTATTGACCTCCTAGGTTTTCTGCTCCTCCACTATGAGAGCAGTACTATATTTATGGCTGCAGCTTGGCAGTTTATGGGGCTGCCACCACATCGGTGTTGTGTGCTATTCTGCACCGCAATGTGGTGGAAATGCACAATGTGAAAGCGGCCTAAGGCTAAGTCTATAGACAGGTGTAGGTAAAGATGGTACAGCAATGCAGCCTCTAGTGGCCAAGTATGAACACAACCTTAATGTAATTTGTTGTCTCATTACTGCCTTTAGTGATTCTATACCCAAAAAGGAAGTTTATGTCACCTTTAATCCCCAGACCAGTGCCCCAAACCAGCCTGTGTTTCTTTTTTTTTTTTTACTAAAGCCTTGCCCATTATTCATGCAGTCAGCCATAGTACTCCCATGAACACAGGGGATGCGGCTTTGTGGCAATCGCGGCAGCCGCTGCACAGAGACCGGGGGAGCGGCACGGTCTGAGGATAAGGTAAGGTTTTTTTTCTTTGTAACCCCTCCGTTCTGCCTCATTGCCAGGGTAGTGTGGCAGAGTGGAAGTTACTTGGTGACTGAAGTCCCACTTTAATGGATATAAATATTTTATTTCATGATCACTATTATTTTAAGTTTTGCGGTGATACCCCGGATGATGGTGAATCAGACTGCCGTAGATAGAGGGGGTCCCGGGTAGCTCTGATGAGCAGTGCCTCATCACTCTTAATTGGACATGTCTATAGCATTCCTGCTGGAATGCAGCCAGTGTGGTATGAGTGTGGGACATACAGTGGCACCAAGAGTGGAGCACAAAACGCCAGCGCACTCAACTTACAGAAGGAGGATCTGGTCCGGCAAATGTACTGTGGTCTTAGTCTTAGAATAAAGATGGGAAAATGCCCATTTTTTAGAAAATGTGTTTTGGATGCTATGGTGATACAGATTTCTGGACCCCCCCCCCCTCCAACATACACCCCAGCAAACCCACATTTCGCTTATGTCAACCATGATCCCCCAGAGAAATCTGGCCCTGAGGTCGGCCACTGATGGTCGTGTGGTAAGGAGTTTCTTCTGCATTTCTGGTCTAGCATAGACTGCATGACCTTAGACAGCCAATTACAGGCCTGATTCCAGTGGAGTTAAGTGAAACAAAAGTTTGTGGGGTGTTTGTGCGGGGGGGCTGCAACCTGGATGCAACTGTCACTATAGCATCCGACACCCATTTTCTGAGCTGCTTTGAAAATTACTTTTAGGGGGTTAATGTGTTGATGTGTTAATGTGTGTATTTTGAAAGATTACCACTCAAAATAGCCATCCCTAATGCCTCCAAATTTCCAAAAGAGAACATCTGGTTTTAGGTGACCCAAATTGGGATTATGCAAGAGAGGCATATGAGGGGACCTGACAAATTCCAAACATGATACTCTGTTCCAGGCGTTGACAGTAATATGTGAATATGTGATGTCTGTGGCCTTAGGAAGAGTGCTTGTCCTCATGTAAACTAATGTATGCAATGCATACAGCAGATCCTGCGATCATCTAAAAGCTCAAAATGAGAGGTAGGAAAAATAAAAGGCATAGTATTTATAAAGATTTTCATCAAGCAAGATCATTTTAAAACGTTGATTTAGCCAATCAGAGGGGAAAAGCAAGAAATTATAGGTAAAGACACAGCATGTAAAGTGGACCAAAACTCACTGGTGATGCAAAACCAAATTAGCCAACCTTTCCACTGTTCCTACATCATGGCACTAAATGGGCCCCATGTTATATCTTTGAAGGCTATGCATTATCTCCTCCTCCATGTCCTCCTTACTTCAAATCCTGGGCGCTGATTCTTAATGAATCTGGCAGTTGATGGTCCTGCCACTCAAACGCATTAAGATCTGTTGCTGGTAAAAGAGAGGTAAGGAGAGAAACTGAAATGTACTGTCTGCGCGGTAAAGCATGAGCAGGTCACAAAATGGGATTTGATCTCCTGTAAAAGAAATATCAGGATTATTTTTAATCCCTGGTGCTGAGAGTGCTTTCTATGCTGTGCGTAGTCAAGTATGCTTATAGTCAGGAATGCTTCAAATGGTTAGTTCACTTTCATGGTCTCACCCTACAGACCCCTATAGACAGTCTGCCTGGACTGGCCCTTTAAAGGAAAATTCCCTTTGTCAGGTTTTTGGAGTTCTGCCTTATTATTTTCCCCTTCTGAGGTGTAAAATAAAACACATTGTTGCTAAGGAGAACAGTTTTCTTTTATAACATGGAGTTGCAAAAAGATAGAAAAGAAAACAAAATAACAGATAAGCTCAGCACCTTGAACACCTCATATTGCCACATGATGGAAATGTTTAAAAATGCCATCGAAAGTGGAAATACCCTTTAAGTCCCTTCTGCTCTCAAAGTAAATAGTTTAGAAGCTGGGAAATGAAAAAAAGTATTAAAATGTTTCTTTTTTTAAATACCAAAAAAAATGCAGGCAAGTGCAAATAAGCAGGGCCAGGACTCAGATATATGAACTATTTCCCATGAGAGCTTGGAAATGGGCCAATGTCGGGAATTCATTTCCAAGTAGACAAGAATCTCTGTATCTAGGATTTTTTTGTGCAAAGGGTAATAAATCACTGTTTCATGTTCTACTTACATTCTATTACACATGTACAGTATCTTCTTTTATGAGTACCAAGAGGGAACTTATTGCTACGTTATAAAAGCTGTGGAAGAACATCCTATTCTATATCCTATGTAGACACTTTAACCCTTTCACTGCCAGCCTACTTAGCATTTTTGTCATCCTCTGTTTCCAGACCATTTTTCACTATTTTGCGCTACACGTTCAACTGTGATTTTTGAAGGGATTTACAGGGATTTTCCTGGAAAACTATATATTGTTTCAGCAGAGTATGGGCTTTTTTTAAGTGTATTCTCCATATTTTGGGGTGTAATATGTGCAAAAAAATATAAAAAATCTATTTTTTACAATTTGTAGTTTTTTTTCTGTAATAAAAAAATATAAGATTTTCAACAAAATGTTATTGCATGTAAAATCCATATTTCTCTTGGTTACAACAGTACCACATATGTATTGGTAGACATCCTTTCCTGCCCAAGAGACTCCCCCAAACTGAAACAGTTCTTTAGGAGATTTTCACATAAAATACAACTACTATGCGCACCTTGCAGTTTTTCAAGAAAAATAACCCTTTACATTGGAAATCACCCCACAAACTATATAATCTCTGGATGTATCCACCTCAAGCTTTCTAGGCGTATCAGGCTTGTTGATGTGGTTGCAGTTTTCTGGAAGTAATCCCTCAATTGATTCTTTGGTTGCACAGGGGTTCCCTAAACAAAGAATACAAAAGCAGAATCAAATCCACGTTCTTCTAAAAAAAAAAAAAAAACATTGACGGTCTTGTTTGTAATTTTTCCACTGTTTTTCAAAAAACTAAAAAAGTGTCATTTATTTTGAATAAAACATTCATTTTATTAAAGAAAACCATACTGCATTTGAAAGCCCAATTTCTCCCGATTGCAACGGTACCACATATGTATCGGTGGCCCCCCAGTCCTGACTAGGAGACCCCCAAGGTTTACAAATAGAATAGAACTACTATCCACATTATAAAGGGTTAAACAAAAAAATGGCATGGGTTCCCCTTATGGTGGGGGGACCCCATTTTTTAAAAAAATAAGAAAAAATGACGTGGGGTCCCACTACCCAGCATAACCAGCCCAGGGACCAGCTATGCAGGGCTTGTAAAACAAGGTGCAGGGGACAGCCTTGCAGGCTGCAAGCCAGCACAACCTAAATGGCCTGGGCATTTCTGCCCCACCTGGGCTTTGGAGAGGCAGGTAATGGGGGGATGAGGGTTAATGGCAAGTCACCCAGCCTTGTGAACTGGTATAGGGGTCTCAAGGATCCCTTACCAGTTTAAAAAAAGGTTCAATGTAAAAAAGAAACACATTAGAATTATTATTATTTTTTTTTAAATACTTACCTCCAATCTATCCATCCCCGAGCACTGTCCCACACAGATCACTATAGCTTCTGCTCTCCTGCTGCTTCTGGAAGCATTTTTATACCTGCTGAGTTATGGAACATAAAGGGTTAATTAAAAACAAAATAGGGTCCCCCCTCACTTCCCAGCATAAATAGCCTGGGGACCAGCTCTGAGAGCTTGTAGAACAGGGCACGAGGACCAGCTTCTGTGGCCCCCTGCCCTGCAAGGCTACAAGCCTGCATAGCCTTGTGGCCCGGGACTCTTCTTTTTTTTATTTAATCACCTCCATTCATCAGCTCCTTTTTCCCTCACCGATGTAGATGACAGATATGGTGATCGCTGGAGGGGGTGGGGAGGCAGGGGATCAGAGGATCCCATGTCCCTCCACCCCTCTCTCTAACATTCACTGCATCTGACAGAGTGTCAGACTGGGAATTGGATGATGTCGAGATGACTTCATCTGCCCCGATCCAAAGGGTGGCAGAAGCAGGGGGAGAGCACTGGAAGACTGAAGAGCTCAGGGGGGGGGGGATCAGGGCCCCCCTGTGAAGAGAAGACCCAGTGGGAGGCATCGCACATGGGGTTGAGCAAATGTAATATGTTTTCTAACAGTCAGCAGCCGCTGCAGAATATGGGGGGGAAGGGGGTATTCTGGGCCCTCTGTTGAAGCCGGGAGAGTCCCGAGGGGGGGGGGGGGACGGAGGCCGCCGGGTGAAGTGGAGACCCAGACAGGTCGATCAAGAGGTCAGGGGGGAAGCCAGGTACGTAAAATTTACATTGCCAGTGTTTAGCACTAGGAGAGACAGCTAGGTAAATTTTACGTATCTGGCAGTAAAAGGGTTAATGCGGACCAAAAACAAAGATTTTCACCCAGGTTTTAAATCTTTCCCCAGCATCCCAACTTGTGGTGCCTCGCTGTGTGAAACCCCTCAGTTTGTCACACAAACCATTCTCTGTTCCCACACCCCATACGAGGGCTGTCATCCAGTTAGCAACATATACCATACATATTAATGACCGGCATATGGCCCTAATTACACACAGAGTCCAGCATAGGGGAGCAGGAGTGGCCACATCCCCGACACCCCTGCAGCTGAGGCATGCTCCCATTTATGGCTGGGAGAGGTCTCAGCTACAGTGGTGCTAGGAAAGCTGAGCTCAGTGTCGAAGCCCCCAGAAAAAGGGGGGCTCACTGAGCAGGGAGGGCATCCTGGATCCGCATGTCCTAGGGGGACTGAAACTCCAGGGCCACTGTGCATGGTGGTTGGTCCATTTTTATGTGGGCTACACTCTAGAGCAGCATTCCAGAGCAGTGTTTCCCAACTCTCTCCTCAAGATGCACACGTGAGGTTATTAATGCTCAGAGAGAGCTACAGGGTCAGCTATTTGGAGAGCTACAAAATATGGCCTGTTGGTGGGTCTTGAGGGGAGGGTTGGGGAACACTGCTCTTCAGCACTGGTTCTCAACCTGTGATACTCGTGACCCTGGTACATGCACACAATCCCAGACATGTGCACATTCCCAAAAGGACATGTGCACACAGGGCCAGATTAAGTGTCGTAGAGGCCCCTGGGCATCTAGTGGAGGCACAGATACAGTTTCTGCATCCACCTACTTACTTGAACGTCAGATCGAGTTCTTTTTGCCACCCTTGTGTGGGTGCGTGCTGCTCAGGAACTCCTGCTTTACCATTCTGGGTGGGGGTAGTGTAGTTCTCAGCTGGTCCAGCAGAAAACAGTTCCCTGCACTGAGCTGTGGTTGGCGGCTTATGTGCAGTGAGCGGCCCCCGATTGACAGCTCTGCACACACCCATCACTGTAGCGTTACTGACGGCGGCTTTGCTTTTCTAGATTCTCCGTCCTGCCCTGTGGTGGCTTTGGCTGCAGGTTTGCAAAAACAAAAAAAGGCTTGCGCAGGCGTGGCACCATTATCTTTGTTGCTGGCCCTGCGGCCCATTTGACCATAGACTGAAAGGCCTCCTGGACCAGACCATAACCCAAAGGTTGGAGGAGGCCTCCTTTGCAGGGCACGTGGTGGAAGCCCCGGGGCATGCGCCCCTTTCATAATCCTGCCCTGTGTGCGCACTCCCACATGCATGCGTGCACTCCCAGATACACATGTGTGCACTCCCACACATATCCACACACCCTCTCAGACCCACATGTGCGTACTCCCAGATGCATATGTGTATACCTCCTCAAAAGCACATACGCACACTCCCAGATGCACATGCATGCACTCCCATACACGTGCACACACCTCCAGAAGCACATGCGCTCACCGCCGTAGGTAGGTGGGCAGGTGGGTAGCTGGATCAGCACGCAGGTAGGTAGGCAACTAGGTACATGGGCAAGTAGGTGTTTAGGTAGGTGGGTGGGCAGGCAGGTAAGTAGGTGAGTGGGTGATCAGGTAAGTAGGTAGGTAGGTAGGCACCTGGGTCAGTGGGCAGGTAGGTAGATAGGTGGTTGATTGGCCAGGTAGTTGGGTAGGCAGGCAGGTAGGTAAGAGGGCAAGTTGGTGGGTAGGTGGCTCAGTAGATAGGTAGCTGGGTGAACCCATGATGCTCATGCATGCACCCCTATCTCTGCCTTGCTGCCTACCCATCTCTGGTCCACTGGTGGTCTTGTTGGTGAGACCCAAATAAAGGGCTGCTGACGATATAGAAAATGCTGCCACCACATCACATGGGATGTCAGGTGTAGGGCAGTGGGTTGTGGCAATGCTATTTACACAATACAGTGCAACGTACTTACCATGACGGCACCCAGCACTGCTCAGCTGTCCCTACTCACTGATGCCTCCTCAGAGCAAACACTGAGATGCTCTGAGGAAGCATCAGAGATGGGAAATCCAGTTTAGCAGGAACAGCTTGGTGTAGAAATGGGATATGGTTTTTGTTTAGCAAGCACTCACAGGTCATGTCTACTAACAGGAACTATGTAAATGTTATCCTTCAACATCACCATGCCTGTGAGCCTGTGTGTGCCCGCAGATACTGTTGTTGGGCACAGCCTGGGTCGACACTGGCCAACTTGTCCTAGCAGCTGTTTTGCTGGCCTGTAAGCGCTCCTCTGTAACTGAGCAAAATGGATGTACAAAGTTATATTATCAGTCTCCTGATGTTCAGGGCAGAACCGTGGCTGGATTACTGGATTAAAGGATTTCATCTTTTTGGAAACATTGCAGTGAACAGTGAAATTTAATAGAGCGATACTATTCAAGCACAATGTTTGCATTGTCACGCTGCTCAATAATGTTCAATATCAAAAAGTCATTAAGATAAGTGGAAGATTAAAGTTCAACAGCAGCTAAAAATTAGCTCTGAATACATTGTGGAATAAGAACCAGTTTAGTTTCTTTTTTCTGTCTGCGAACTCTCTTGTGGAAATTAGTCTAATTTCTTTTAAGCAGTCACCAAAGAGGATGATTTTTTAAAGCTTTGTGTGTCACTGGCAGAAGAGTTGCATTACTGTCACTGGAAAAACTATATCATTTTTATAATCACATAGTAATAAAATGACTTTTCAAAAAAAAAAAAAACTTTCTAAAGTTTAATTTGCAGTTCAGTGGCTTACTATTGTACGACTGCATAACAGCTGTTGTACCACTGCTTTTTTTTACAATACAAAGTATGTTATGTTATTTGTAATGTTATTCAAACACCATGAAGTGCAACTCAGTCAGACAAAGTGAATGTACTGTAGATTCTACATATGAGTTCAGAGGAATAGGTGGTGGTCACACAGCCCCAGACAGCCAGCAGAAGAGGGAGAAGGTTACCGGTACTCAGCCCACTGCTGCCACAGCCCACCACGCCCATGGACTCAGTGCACCAAGGCCCAATGGCTCTCACCAGAGTTGCATTTTTTCAAGCAGTCCACAGAGGACATGACACAAGTCATTTGCAAGCTGTGACACTAGTGGCTGAAGCGAGGGAAAATTCTTAATAATCTCAGAAGAACGTCTATGATCAGGCACCTAAAAAACATGGAAAGTCCTGAGGCTCCCTCTGCTGATTTGGTTGACTCAGCCGCTACCACTGCCTCTCCAAAGACAAGCAAAGACAAGGCCACCTGTTTCCCCCCAAAGGGAGGATGTGGGACCATCACCTCCAGCAGCAGCACTACAACCACCAAGCCAGTGTACACCATCCCAGGGAAGCGTTCAGCTTTCTATCCCACAAATTTTAGAGAGAAAGCTTAAGTTGGGCCCATCCCACCCACGAGCCCTGGCTCTGAATGTGAGCATTTCCAAATTGCTGGCCTTTGCAATGCTCCCATTACATCTGGTGGAGACAGAGAATTTTAAAGATCTGATGGAGGCGGCTGTTCCATAATACACCGTTCCCAGCTGCCACTACTTTTCTCAGCAGGCCATCCCTGCCCTGCACCAACAGGTTATGGAAAAATAAGTTGTGCACTGGATAATGACATTAGTTTCAGTGTACACATCATCACTGACTTGTGGACAAATAAGCATGGGCAGGGACGTTGCAGCTCTTTAACTGCCCACTGGGCAATGTAGTGGCGGCTGTGGCTGAGGTGGGAGGTGCTGTGGTGCATATCCTTCCACCATACAGCATTGCTGGAAATCAGTCAGTGCCTCCTGTTGCCTCCTCCTGTGCTTCCTCATCAAGCAGCCAGTGCAGCCTCTGCACCACCAATTTGAGCACTGCCATGGGGAAACAGTAGCACTATGGTGAATGCACTATTTGTTGAGTTCTCAGCTGAATTTGAGGGCTCAATGGTGGCAAGAGGCCAAAGAGGAGGAGCAGCAAGTCGCCAATGCAGCCGGGGCACCGGCACCAACTCACAGGGGAGGGTGAGCATGGACACAATATGCAACAACTTATTCTATTGTCCACCAGATAAACCACCATCAGATATGGCCCACAGTATCAGGAGGCAGAATTTGACTTGCATGGTGGATGACTACCTGTCCACACGGCTCCTGATACTGAACGATGGGTGCTCCTCATTTAATTTCTGGGTAGCTAAATTGGACACGTGGCCAGAGCTTGCCCTCTATGCCTTGGAGGTACTGGCAGGAAGGAGTGAGCCTGCCCTGGAGCACCTGAGTGAGTGGTTAAAGTGTTACCTCCTCCTCCACCTCATCCACCTCCTCCGCTGCTTACAACGCCACATGCACTTCCAACACCTCTGTGTGTTTTCTGTTACTATTTTAAGTACTTTCTCTAGTCCATTTTGTGCAGGGCAATTGCCCAGGTGCCCCCCCCCCCCCCCACAATGTGACCTCCAACACCCTTAAAAAAATATATATATATATATATATTTTTTTTTTTATTTATTTATGTATGTATGTATTTCTTTAGTGTTTTAGTTTTCTATTATTATTTTGAGTATTTACCCTAGGCTATTTTGTGAAGGGCAATCGTTCATCCCTACCTCCCACCCCTAAAAAATAAATCTGGCCGAGGTAAGCAGGTAGTGCCTCCTCCCCTTCCAGGAGAAACTGACTGTCTGACCACCATTAAACCTCGCTTATACAAACTGGCAAAACCTGAGCTGAGCAGTTGGCACATCCTTCCCCTTGCCCCCTGTCAGGGAACCGCGGGTCACGTGATCCAACTATAAACCAGGGACCTCCGGACACACAGATCGCTTTCCCCAAAACCCCTGTCTGAGCCCTCCTATCAGGAAAACCAGGCCCAAATCCTGCGGACACAGATTCTTGGCTAAGGCAAAAAGATCGCTCAAGTTAAATATAGGTTTTAATGCTATAAGCACACTAGGCAATGATAACAAACATTTGACTATGATGGAATATGAATGAATACAAATGCTGTTCTGAGTAGTGGGTTACAGGTTACAGTGAGTTACACAGAGATATATAATAGTCAGTTCCCTTAGTGTGCAGTTGCAGAGTAGTGATGATGACGAGCTCCCACAAGGGGTATGTCAAGAGCTTACAGATGGTTTGGACACCTCCAGCATGCTTGCACCGTGACCCCTATCCAGAGATTTGACTGCAGCCTGGCCCAGGGTTACCCCCTTTATGCCTCAGGACCCTTTCACTCCCTCCATTCTGTGGGCCGGATTGTCACCTCCCACCGTTCTGGAGTTAGCTTTAGCCCCTAAAACCCTTTAGGGGTTATAACTTTGAGCGGGGGGGGGGGGGGTCGTATGGATTTGGATACGGCACCAAAAATTGGGCTAGTTACCGGGCATCTGATGAGTCCAAAAATGGGGTCCCTAAATGGGTCAGAACCTTAGATCTCCATTTTTTTAGGTTTCCTATGTCATAGGGCCCAGAGAAACCTACCTATACGTGCGGTTTTGTGAGCCGGTTCTGGTTCTGTACCTGGCTAGGTGCTGGGACACATGGTGGCTGTGATCTGATTTGTGTTGGTGCCGCTGGTCTGCGACTCTCATCTTTTGATGTGACAGGTTAACATCCAGGAGTCATACCATCTTCAGACCCTTCGGAGCCTTCTTAGGCTGGAGGTGTGAGAGAATCAGCAGGGAGTCTGTGATCTGCCCTGCTTAACCCATAAATGCTAATTCTCCTTCCTGGGGAGATTAGGACCTGTGCATATTTATGACTAGGAAGCCTTAACAGGGGCAAATAAAAGGGAACTCTGGACTTGTATCTGTGGGTTTTTCACATTTAACTGGATTGTTCCTTCACACCTCCCTCCTTTAGAGGGTGCTAGGGGCCAGAACCTGTCGGTGCTGACCCATGCACCCACTGGCTACCTCTCCCTGCCGGGACAGACCATCTGCATTTCCATGGTCTCTGCCCTTTCTATGGCGGATGTCAAACTGGTATTGTTGGAGAGCCAGGCTCCACCGCAACAATCTCCCATTGGTGCCAAAGGAGCTTGCGGCTCAAGTATAAGATGGGGTGCTCCTGTCCCATCAGGTCTACCTGTGTTGGAGATGACCTCTGGGGACAGGAGTTTACAGCCGACTGGGTCGCACTCCTCTTCCCCGAGGGAAGTAGGGCACCCCACTTCACCCACTCCTACATTTCCTGTAGCAGGAAGGTTACACACATTACTCTTATTGATTGTACACATTGGCGTATACATTTCGTTACAGTCTAGGGGACCAGACTTTGGGGGTTCAGTGGCCACATAGTGAGACACTAGGCGCCCCAAGTCTGTCCCTAGCAAAACACTGGCAGGGATATTCGACGATACCCACTGTCAGGCACCCCAGTCCAAATAAACCTTGGCAATGGGCAATGCCGGTTCAGTTCCTCCAGTCTCGGAGACCACGAGGGTCTTCCCAGGAAGTCCCATGGCCACAGCCTGGCCTACGGTGACGGGCTGTACATTGTCCAGATACCTCCCTGCCCCCTCACCCACACACAACACAGTGGATGAGCGCTGGCTCGCAGCCTGCTGGCGCTGGGGACATGTGGCCTTGAAGTGTCCAGGTTGGTTGCAGTGGTGACAAAGAGAGGGGAGTAGGGGCAGGGGCCTTGGGCTGCTGGGCATGGACAACAGACGCCAGCGGCGGCTTACCTACTTTCCAGCTGACAGGTTTGCGGGGCTCCTGGGCCCTGTTGTGACTGTAGTCATCGGCAAGGGTTGTAGTTGCGGAGGCTCCCTTAGGCTTTCGGTCACGCAGAAACTGCTGCAGATCCTCAGGGCAATTCCAGAGAAACTGTTCTGTGGCAATAAGATCTTTCAGTTGCTGGATGGTGGTGATTTCTAAGCCGATAGTCCACTGTTCAACTGCTCTCTGCAGCGCCCTCATGTGGTCAGCCCAGCTGTCGGTGGGGCCCCGTCGCAAACTCCGCAGTCTCTTGCGATAAAACTCAGAGTTCATGTTGTATTGGTGGATCAGCGCCTGCTTGACCCCCTCGTAGCTCAGGGTGGTCTCACTGGGTAGGTACCCAAAGATTTCCAGGGCCTTACCCCTAAGGCGAGGGGTTAAGTACCTGACCCACTGATCCTCCGGTACATGGTACTGATGACAAACAGTTTCAAAAGCCAGCAGAAAGGTGTCCAGATCTGTACCTTTGTCCAAGATGGGGAAATCCTCCGCACGCAACTTTGGGGCCTGGTTCTCAGGGGGCTAGCTACCAGCTGTGCTGGGTAGCGGGTGATGCAGCTTAAGCTGCAGTAATTGGAGCTGGTGTGCATGTTCAGCTTGCTCATGGCATTCTGCAGCCTCAATGAGGACCTCATAGGTGGCCCGGTCTCCAGCCCGGAGACTGGCCAGAGCAGCTTGCAGGAGAGCATCTGAGCTTGTCTGGCTGGGAGTACCGGCAGGCAGGGCATGGTCCTCTGGGATGCCGAGGGTCGGTGATTGGCTTCTGGGAGATCCCTGGCTGGGCCCCTCCACACCCAGTGCAACATCGGCAGCAAAATCCCTGCTTCTGGCCCTGGTGCCACTTGCCATGCCTGCAGCTGCTGGTCACTGACAGATATTGCACCCTGTCGTGATCACACAACCTATTGTAACCACTACTAGACTATGCCTACTGTTGAGCCGATCCTAAGATCCCAGCAACAGAAAAGCTACTGCTGGTAATCTTTAGTGTATGTGAGTATGGGGCCCACATTCACTCACACTATTTGCCTTATCCCAACACGCTGCCACCAATTTGTCAGGGAACTGCGGGTCACGTGATCCAACTATAAACCAGGGACCTCCAGACACACAGACCGCTTTCCCCAAAACCCCTGTCCGAGTCCTCCTATCAGGAATACCAGCCCCAAAGCCTGCGGACACAGATTCTTGGCTAAGGCAAAAAGATTGCTCAAGTTAAATATAGGTTTTAATGCTATAAGCACACTAGGCAGTGATAACAAACATCTGGCTATGATGGAATATGAATTAATACAAATGCTGTTCTGAGTAGTGGGTTACAGGTTACAGTGAGTTACACAGAGATACATAATACTCAGTTGGGTTTAGGGGGGAGCGGTTAGAGCCCTTGGGGGGCTTACTAACCCTGTATGGAGTAGTTTCTGGGACTTTTATCTCTTAAAGTGATAGTGTAACAAAATCTTTCTCAATGATGATATATAGACATTCATTTATTATTCACAGTTCATCTATTTTGCTGTACATTGGTATTAAAACACATATTTTACCATCACATATTTTTACCAAGTCACACCAATTATTAAATATATTACAATTTCTATTTAGTGTTTTCACATATTTGAAATAGTGTAGCGCAACAGTTTCAGTTTGTAGCAATTGTGCTCTGCACAGGTTTGTAGCAAGACCTGTTGCGCTGTCCAGTTGTGATTAGTCAGGTTTGGTGCATCTGTTTCTATCATAGATTTATGCAAACGTTTCGCTGGTTATCCAGCTTCTTCAGTGCACTATTTTAACCTGGTTCAGACATGTGAAATAATGGTAAGAGGTTATGCACAAAATGTGTGTAGTATAATGAACTTGTTTTGATTTAGACTAAGTGCACTTACTTCCCAGATGCCCTTGTCTTGAGGCTAATCAGCCTCTCTCTAGTGTGGCCCCTAAAAAGAAATTATTTCAAATGTTATACATTTATATGTCCCCGGAGTACTGTGTATATTAAAGATAAGGTAATATATGTCAAATACCTTAGATCTCCCTACCTACAGGCACCCTAGTAAAACAGAAGCCCTTTGGCAACTGCAATACCACGGACCTCATATATATACTCACATGCACCTGTCCATGCTACTACATAGGAAAAACGAATAGAAAACTGAAAATAAGGATGTATGAACATATCAAAGGCATCAGAAATAAAAATCAGCTAACCCCAGTGGGACGCCACTTCTCCAGACACCATGCAGGGTCCCCAAAAGGGGCATTTTTCCAAGTACTTGATAGGGTACATACCCACTCGAGAGGTGGAGACATACGTAGGACCACCCTTCAGCTTGAGACTAAGTGGATTACCAAATTGAAAGCCACAACATACCCAGGGCTGAATGACACAGTCAGCTTTGCCCCCTCTCCGAAGTTAACTTTATAATGCAAAATTAGAGTTTAAAATCCACGCCCTTGTAGGCCCCTGCCAGAAAGGCGGGGTGGTGTTACCCCAAAAATAGGACAGATTCATCCTAGCCCTCAGGTGTTTCCCCCTCTCTCCACATCCTCCCTTTCTACTGTTCCCACTTTTCACTTTTCCCTTTCCTTCTTCTCCCCTAATAAGATCCGTAGTAATATAAAAATAGGTAGGACACCATTATTTTGTTTAGAGCATTATGTATTTTAAAATAATTTTTTCTGTATTATAGCCATTTCGGAAATGTTTCATGAACAGCTTCAGCACATGTATGTAACATAGACTAGGTGCAGAGACACCCAGATGCCCAGATACGCACACAGCAACAAGCATACACATTTATAAAGATAAATGATTTCATTACAATCGTAGGCGTTATGAGTACTAAACATTAGGACAAAATTGAATCAGAAGATTAGCCCCGTCTAACTTGGTAACATATGTGAATAACACCCAAAATGGCGCAGCCCAGGACGTAGACAGCTTTATTAGCTGAGGGGGCCGCCGAGATGGAGATGACGCCAGACGCACGGAGTGCGCAGGCGCATCTCCCGATCTGCCTATCATAGGCAGAGAACGGGCGGAGGGCGGGACTTCCGCCTTAAACCCGTGACAGGCGGCTCCAACTCTACAGCCGGCATCACACAGACTCTGGATTGGAGCGGTTACAGATACGAGGGCGCACTCACAGGAAGGCAGCGCGCCACACACGTCCGGCGCACCACGGACCCCAAATATTAAACACTGAGGGGTTATCTCAGCACATAGCAGCTCGCCCCAGGTAAGCGCCAGTGACAAGTGATTGATAGCACAGTATAGTACAACAAAACCCGGAACGTAAAGTTTTTCTATTAATACACACATACAGACACGGGCACAGCAGCACCATAAAGAGAAAGCAAACCTCGCCTGACCAAAACCGCACAGCGGTACTTTAAAGAGGAACGAAACCTCGCTTTACCAGGATTAAGGTATTTGACATATATTACCTTATCTTTAATATATACAGTACTCCGGGGACATATAAATGTATAAAATTTGAAATAATTTCTTTTTAGGGGCCACACTAGAGAGAGGCTGATTAGCCTCAAGACAAGGGCATCTGGGAAGTAAGTGCACTTAGTCTAAATCAAAACAAGTTCATTATACTACACACATTTTGTGCATAACCTCTTACCATTATTTTACATGTCTGAACCAGGTTAAAATAGTGCACTGAAGAAGCTGGATAACCAGCGAAACGTTTGCATAAATCTATGATAGAAACAGATGCACCAAACCTGACTAATCACAACTGGACAGCGCAACAGGTCTTGCTACAAACCTGTGCAGAGCACAATTGCTACAAACTGAAACTGTTGCGCTACACTATTTCAAATATGTGAAAACACTAAATAGAAATTGTAATATATTTAATAATTGGTGTGACTTGGTAAAAATATGTGATGGTAAAATATGTGTTTTAATACCAATGTACAGCAAAATAGATGAACTGTGAATAATAAATGAATGTCTATATATCATCATTGAGAAAGATTTTGTTACACTATCACTTTAAGAGATAAAAGTCCCAGAAACTACTCCATACAGGGTTAGTAAGCCCCCCAAGGGCTCTAACCACTCCCCCCTAAACCTCTCTAATACTAACAAGGAGTAGGGACACTCAACACCCATAGAAATCCAGGATTCATCCTTAGTGGAGTTATTCAACTCCACTTCCCCCCCTAACATAATACTCAGTTACCTTAGTATGCAGTTGCAGAGTAGTGATGATGACAAGCTCCCACAAGGGGTATGTCTCCAGCACGCTTGCACCGTGACCCCTATCCAGAGAAGTGACCACAGCCTGGCCCAGGGTTACCCCCTTTATGCCTCGGGACTCTTTCATTTCCTCCCGTCTGTGGGCCGGATTGTCACCTCCCACCATTCTGGAGCTTGCTATAGCCCCTAAAACCCTTTAGGGGTTATAACTTTGAGCAGGGGAGTCGTATGGCTTTGGATATGGCACCAAAAGATTGGGCTAGATGCCAGGCATCCGATGAGTCCAAAAATGGGGTCCCTAAATGGGTCAGAACATTAGATACTTCATAGAGCCCAGAGAAACCTACCTCTACGTGTGGTTTTGTTCTGGTGCTGGGACACATGGTGGCCCAGCTATGGTCCAATTTGTGTTGGTGCTGCTGGTCTGCAGCTCTCATCTTTTGATGTGGGTCTTCAGAGCCACCGGAGCCTTCTCAGGCTGGAAGTGTGAGAAAATCCGCACGGAGTCTGTGATCTGCCCTGCTTAACCCATAAATGCTAATTCTCCTTCCTGGAGAGATTAGGACCTGTGCATATTTATGACTAGGAAGCCTTAACAGGGAGAAATAAAGAGGAACTCCGGACTTGTATTGGTGGGTTTTTCACATTTAACTGGATTGTTTCTTTACACCCCCACTCTGGCCAAACAGCGCCAGTCTATTTAAATAGAAAAAAACCTTGCCAAACAAAAAATATATATAATGCTCCTCGAGAACGGCCGCACCCTGTCCTGCCACTTCATCAGACTACCCTAAAAGCCAGCCATCGACCTCATAGCAACAGTGTTGGGGATGAACAGCAAGCCTTGATGACTGTTTCTCAACCTGCGATACATTTACCCCAGGGGGTACTTAGCAATGATCAAACAATGTGCACCAACTGACAGGTCTGGTATATTATTTTAACAGTAAAACATTCTGTCTTGCTTTAGAAAGTGTTACAAGGCCAATTACCTACTTAATTTGGTAAGATTAGTAATTGATCTCCTTCTTGGGGGTACTTGTAACAGCTTGTCGCTAAGGGGGGTACTTAGCTTAAAAAGGTTGAGAACCACTGCTCTATATAACATTGGAAAATTATAAAGGTATTACATATTTCGATATAAAGTATTCATCCTGTATTAAAATGGAAGCAAAAAAAACAGGCCTAATTCTACGATTCAAAAAAATGCTACAGCAAAGGAATAAGTAGTAGTGGCAGTCAACCTGGAATCCCAAGTGTATGCTCTACCATTTTTCATTATTGATTTGTTACCCAGGGTCATTGTCTTTTGTTTATTTGTTGTTCTGCAACTGCCACTGTTTGATGTTCTTAACTCTGTAATGGGCAATAGGGTTTTTGAAACAACAACAAAAACAACATTATAACTTGTCAGCTCAACTTAAAAAAGGGTTTCTACCTACAGCCACCAAGATAAGAACAAGTGTGGTGTTGGGGGGGGGGGGTGGTGGTATCTACTCACAACTAGGCCCAGTTTTATTACTGCCTAGACTTCTCCTTCCAATTGTTATTTGTCACATCACCAGACTTTTCTTATGGAATATGAAATTCTGCTTGTGAAGTCATAACAAAATCTCATGGGATTAAAGACGTTAATGATTTTGTTTGGCTATTGCTTTTATTCATGTGACTTGAAAAAAACAGGAGCAGATGGGGCTTGGTCAGATAAGAGATAACATAACACAGGCTCAGTCTTTCACTGTATACTGAAGAGAAGGGTTGTGGGAATCAGAGAACTTTGGAAGGGTCTCTCAGACTTGTGTTTATGAATGCAGTCATACAAAGGCACGATATTTAATTAAGCTAATCTGCCAATTATATATATTCAGATAAAATGCAGCTTTTCATCCTGTTCTGCAGATGTAGAAAGCATGATCTTTCTATCTATGGATCACATCAACAATGGGGTTGATTAAGCACCAGGTGAGAAAACTACAACTTTTTTAGGAGAGAAAACTGCCATTCAGTTTAATTGTCTACCTTGGAAGTGATTCAGCAAACAGATGCAAAATTTCGCCTGGTGCTGAATCTCCCTCAAGGTAAAAAATAAAAGTGAATGGCAGTTTTCACTCCTAAAAATTTGTAGAGTTTTCTCACCTGGTGCTGAATCAACCCTAATAAGCCTGTGTATGAGTCACCAGTGACAAAGTATTACCAAATCCTGGTGAAAAGCAGAGAGGAATCGGATGATGGACAGACAGCAGACTTGGCCGGATATAGCAGGACACAGTCAGAGTAGTCAGAGGACATGCAGATAGAGTCAGAGGACATGCAGATTGTAGGCTTAAAGTGGACCAAAGTCCCAAATCCTAATCCTTGGGGGCATCCTAATTTGGTACATATGTCCACAGACACCAGGAGCCAGGAGATATAGTGAGCTTCTTCCACATTTTAGTGGTGATAAAAAATTCCCTTATAGGACCCCCATGGCCTACAAGACAGGCTTTCCATAGTGTGTGGCCACCACTGCCATAGAGCCCAATTGGATATAATAGAATCCCTATGGAGCTTCATAAAGCTCATCTTACGCTGAAATCTATTATATTGCGAGATCACTCTGAGCTTGAGCCGGAACTAGGTGCCCACCCCCCTCTGCCCTGCTGTCAGCAAGTGCACACCCACCATAGACAGCCTTTATTTGCATGCAGAGCAGGGCCTTCAGGACAGGCCATGGCACAAACAATAGCTATATGAACAAGTGGCTTTCGCAGGCGCAGGAGAAGGGAGGGACCAGCAATCCTGTCCCGCTATGCTGGGCTGACTGGGGGACGGGATGAAAAAGAGAATGTAATTGGCTGAACCTGTAAACCCCAATATCTCAGCCATTTCTGCTTCAATTCAAAGACGGAAAACAGTTTAGGACAGTGTCAAATGTAGCCCAACACACTGTTGTAACAATTGCCTGTTAGTCACGTAAACTAAACTTGCTCTATATAATGCACCGAAACCTACTAAGAATCCACGCCTAGTGTCTTTTAGATAGCAAACATAGCTGTGGCCTAAGAATCAGAGCCAATCAGAACATAAACAGTTTAATAAAGCTGAGATATGTGGATGTGTCATTGTGTAAACAAAATACCAGATATACCAAATTGTATCTAACTTCAGGGATCGGTGCTAATATAACACAGAAAAAAACGAAGCTATGAGCATTTAAATTGTTATAGATGGAAATACCCGGAACCAGATTAAAGTGGACCTTCACCCTGAATAAGAGCCTATCTTGTATGTTTCCCCCACCCCCTACATACAAATTGCCCACATTAAAAATCATCCTACCTGCTCCTATTGCATTTTTGAACCTTTTAACATCCAAAATGACGGCCCATGGCCTGTGCTGCTCTGCATTGTGGTATTGCTGTCCTTTTCCTGACCCCAGCTCTGCTCTGTCTGTGCAAAGCACAGCCATAACCAGCTGCCTTGTGCTTTTCACCCCTTCTCCTCTCCTCAATATGTGATGCTTCTGAGGCAAGATGGCAGCGCCCATATCCTAGAGCCCTGAACAGAGTTGCAGCCCAGTGGGGGAAAGAGCAAACTTTTTAAAGGTTCGGTTTGGTCGATTCACAGAATTTCCCTAAGAAATTCGGGTTAGTCCTTTTAACAAACTCACTCAAAAAACATAGAAAATAAGCTTATCTCCTCTCCTGGCTGGGCCGCCAGTATCTCTGCTCCCCACCGCAGGGAGGGGCATTTACACTGGTGATGTCACAGCTCACTCCTAGTATAAATAGCCCCTTCCTGCATCAGGGAGCCAAGCTGTCACTGGCAGCCAGAGAGATTGGCAGAAACCAGGTGCCCAATCTCCCCGGCAACGCGTTTTAGAGGTTAGCAAATGTTCATATTCACAGTGGTTCCTCGTTTGTAATTTAACCAAAAATACTCCGCAGTATCTGAGTTTGTAATATCACAATATCATTTGGAAGAATGTAGTTCTTTGTGATGTTATGTAATGTAATACTAAATCATTTTACACTGTTCTAAAAGGCGGATTCTAACAAAAAAGATTAAGTTAGAAACACGTGCTAACCCTTTTTGTTTGGGTTACACTAATACATTTTGCCATGTAAATAGTCTTGTTTATTTGTCACAGATAAATACTATGCAGACAAGATGTATTTGAGCATCTACATGTTTTTTTACCGCATGTGATGCTAAAAAAGCCCGGTGAAGCTTTCAAAAAGATATTGGGTTATGACTGTGAATATGATTGCTTGCTTGCTTATCCAAGAACATTTGTAAGTTCAAACACTGATGTTGGACCTGGCTCACAATTTTGGTTCTAGTTCATTCCAAAGATGTTTGATGGGGATGAGGTCAGGGTTCCGTCTGGGCTAATCATGGTATTTTTCACACTATAAGATACACCTGATCTTAAGACACACATCGGGCTTACAAGAGGAAAAAAATATTCTGAACCAAATTGTGTGCAAAAACACCTCCCTCCTAATCACCATATAACAGGCAGCACGCAGAATCCCCTCCCAATCACCCTATAACAGACAGTGTGCAGAATCCCTCCAATCACCCCATAACTGACACACACAGGTCCATGCCCACCCACAGACCACGTCCACCTGCTGGTTGGACCTGTTCATGTGTTTGCACCTGCTCCCGGGGGAAGCAGCAGCAAAGGTTACCGTGCACACCTCCCATTTAAGAAGGGCCTGTTATTAAAGGTTCTTCTAATGTATATCTTAGAAATTTCTCAATAGTGGTTTGGTCAGGTGAGGAAGGGGTCATATGATTGCCTTCACCGGCTAGCCATGCAGTGGGGTACTTTGCTGCATGCGTCAGAACATTGTGCTAAATAATTATGATGATTTTGATTTTGAAATACTTTTTTCTGTACTACTTCTGGAAGAAAGGATGTTCTAAACACTGGCTGTAGGTTTGGAAGCTCCATCTAAATACCCCAAAAGGTTCAACTAGCTTGTCTTTAATAATACTAGCTCATAGCATTACTCCATCTCCACCGTGCTGCAGTACACCTCAGTGCCTTCTCATAAGTCCATAAAACCTTGTCTTGACATTTCAACTTGTGTATCTGGTTTAGTGGGGGTTGGGTTTCAGGCTTTCAGATTTTACAACATCAGTGGAGGATAATGGATTCTTCTTTCCCTCATTTTTGATTCTTCTCAATTCTTCAGCAGTTAATTTGCTTATTTTTTTTGCAACACATCTCTTTTGACCCTGTTGAATGTTTTGCAACAAAACATCTGATGGTTCTGTGATCACGCCCCAATATCTTAACAGTTTTAAGAGTGCTGCATCCCTCTAAAGACCTTTAAGAAATTTTTACTTTTGCAAGTTAAGGAATGACTGGTCTACTTTAAGTTAGATGCAACAAATTCGTACAGGAGCGAGAGCCCTGCCCTTGCGAGCTTACAACCTAAAGATGCTTAAAAGGTTGTTCTGCATGTGTCTTTACACTGTTTAGATGATTGGCAACCCATGGACAACCATGGACAGTACCTGGGCCAATTAGAAAATGGAAATTATATAATAGGTTGGTGTTATTTTACGTCATACAGACAAAACATCTTACAATTGAGAAGACTCATCACCCTTCCCAAGGCAAAAAATGACCTACTGTATTTTGTCTCTTTTTAGGGCTCAAGCTTGGAGCTCTGGCACACTGTCAATAAGCAAAGCTTGCACGTTGTTTTGAAGAATTTGACATGACTCAGGAATTTATGAGGCATTTATACAGAACAATTAGAATTTAATGGTACACGTTGCAACTCCAAGGTGCTTACAAGCAGATTAGCATGGTTTTTGCAAAGAATAAAAAAGGCAAGTGTGTTCAGAGGAAAATTTGTGTGAACTTCTGCAATTCTTTTTGCATGCAGTTCAAGGCCTACCAGGCATAGTCATCACTGATTTATCCTTCCTGGAAAATAAATACAAAATTGATTGTGGAATGCTGCCAAGTTTCAGGCTCTTGAGACATGCAGGCGAAAATGTAAAGGTTACGTGCCAAGACACATCTTCTATGGTTATTAAGTTCATTCAGGAACACTGTGGCTAAAACATTAATCATCCTTATTTTCTAGGAATTTCTCATGTGATTTTTTTTAATTAGTTTGATGTCAGGTGAACACACCTGTAGTCTTTTCGTAAAAGCTATTAGTTAAAATTAGAATCTTCATTCCACATTTCATTTTCTTTGTCTCAGACTGATGTTCTCCCTTACCAAGTACCCCCAAATCAAGATCGGGCAACAGGTGTGTTCCATGCAGGCTTTGAGGAAGAACACTTTATAAAAGTTTGCAATTTACAGCCGGGTTGTTTTTAGATTTGAAATAACATATACATACAAATATAGTCAAAAATAGCAAGCCAGAATATAATTTATACCAATGGAAAATATGCACAAGGTATGTGGTCAAAATACATCTCTGGAAGTGACCCCACCAAGGAGGGATTCTACCAGAGAACAAGCTCTAATAGCTGGGCTGGGAAATTCAATTACCCTTGATTTGATGTGACTAATATGCAGTTATGTAATGGACAAATGAAGGTATTAGTGAAGGGGTTAGGTTTTGCCCCTAAAGCCTTTGAATTTTTTGTTACATAGTTAAATAGTTACATAGTTAATATAGTTGAAAAAAGACATATGTCCATCAAGTTCAACCAAGGGTGTTGGGGTAGGGGAAGTTATCTTTTATTTTATAGGGGAAGCTATTTATTTTATTTTTGTTTTTGTTTTTTACTAATAACAGCTAATAGGAACTTGTTAATGTTATTTTCTTCTAAAAAAGACTCTAATCCTTTTTTGAAGCTGTCAGTGGTTGATGCTGTAACAAGCTTCTGTGGGAGGCTATTCCATAGGTTTATAGTTCTTATGGTAAAAAATGATTGTAGCCTCCCGGAGACTAAATTTATTTTTTTCCAGTCGAATGGAGTGTCCCCTTGGAACTATGCATACATTTGTTGATATGCATACATTTACAACAAACTCCAATGGAAGACATCTGGATTTTGGTTTGCTTTACAGGAAAATCTCAATTTGGGATGTCCATGTGTAAAGTCCCAGGAGTGTCAGTTCTTTTACCTCACTCCACACTCCCACAGCATATGTGCAGGCTCTTTTCCAACCAGATTAGATTGTGGTGCATATTAATGCCTGGCAATCTATTCTGAATAAAAGGATTGCCTCCAGCTGCTCCTCTACCCCACCGGCAGGCATTTAGATATGCTGTACTGCTGGGGATGCCCCATGCGCTGTGCGATTCACACAGAAGGTTTTCCCAAATTGGGATGCCCCAGTGAAGGGCTTTCACCTTGTCCTGGGTCTTGGTCCATTTTAATAGTATTCTCCCAAAATATTAAATAAAGTAAAAGCAATAAATCTCAAAATACCCTCCCCCACTGTGAGAACTGACATCAACGGGCTTTGAACCGGCAATGTGTAGCCCTCTATCAAGTCCACTGCTCTCCCTATTTAGCCAACTCCTTTTGTATTTGGTTTGTGTGTGTCTGTTGTGATTATGTACCTTCCCCCTGGGTCTTCTGGTTTTGGACATTTATACCATTTGAACCATTTTATATTCTCTCATCCGTTGAGTCATACTACTGACATATTTGGCCACGCTTTTGACCTCTAAGATCACGTCTACATGATAGATTTTTGTATGCTTAGAATATATATGTGAATGTCCAACAGGGTCCATCTATTGGCATTAGTTGTTATAATGTGTTTAGAGTATTTGTCTAATTATGTGGTACATACCTGGATACCTTAAAACGGAAGGTTAATTGGGAAGGTACAAGGAGTGAGACATGGACAGGATGGGATTAATGGGGTCCACTGGGGTCTTTTCTCCTAGGTCTGGGATGGGATCCAGTTCCATAGCTGTGAATGGAATGGAAGAAGTTAGTAAAGAGGACACAGAGCCTAGAAAGGGGGTAGCGAGAGTGTAGCTTACCTTGGCAAGGGATGTGCACCTTCGGGCCTCGTTCCAACAGCACTGGTGAGTCAGGGGGGAGGTGAGTGGTTGCCCCATGGTACTGCAGGAATGCAACGGGGACCCCTCACATTGATTAGCTGCCTCAGCAAGTGCACCTGGATGTCTGGTAAGGAAAGGGCTGCAGCTGGATCTGGTGAGCACGGATTCTCCAATGCTCCCGGGTTTGGGAAGCCCCAATGGTGTAGTTCTGCGTTCAGGAGGTAGGCCTTGAGCATCAGGGTTAATCCCTGCGCACAGCTCCCTCCACTATCCACTGCTATTCCCCATTAGGATGGCAGGTGAGAGGGAATGGGGAAGAGCGGCCTTATAAAAAGACTGAAGTAGGTGGAGTTATCTTATATAAAGCAGGTAGTAGGTGGAGGTAGGTAGGGTAGGTAGTAGCTACGTTATAAACACAGAGAAGGGGTGGTATTCCCATTAATAAGAGAATGCAGGGATGGAGCTAGACTTAAAGCTAGAGGGATCAGGGTGGAGTTAGACACTGAGCTATATCAGGGGGTGGAGTCTTATAGGCACCCGAGGATTAATGGGTGGAGCACATGTTAGGTCACTGGGTGGGTCAAGGTACAAAAACCCAGTTAAAGCGGACCTTCACTCTAAATAAGAGTCTATCTTATATGTTTCCCACACCCTGTACATACAGATTGCTCACATTAAAAATCATCCTACCTGCATCTACTGCATTTTATAAGCCTTTAAACATCCAAGATGGCGGCTTATGGAAGCTGCCATTTTTGCAGGCAGCCTGCAAACAGGAAGTGCCTGCAAACAGGAAGTGACTGTGCTGCTCTGCATTCTGGGACTGCTGACCTTTCCCTGACCCCAGCTCTGCTCTGTCTGAGCAAAGCACAGCTATAACCCGCCCCCCTGTACCTTATCCCACTCTCCTCTCCTCAGTAAGTGTGATGCTTCTGAGTCAAGATGGCGGCGCCCGTATCCTAAATTCCCGAACAGAGTTGCAGCACAGTGGGGGAAAGTATAATAAATTAGTGACTAAACATGTAAAATATATTAATTTTAGATGCTGAGGAATTGTTTTTTAAGAGTTTGGGCTTTTCATTAAATCAGGGTGAAGGTCCGGTTTAAGTGGCAAGTGGTCGGAACAGCAAGCGTGGCACAGGAGGATATACAGTTTCAGAGTACAGAGGTTTTGCCCCAAGGAAGTTTTGAACCCGGCTGGGCTTGTTGTCCCTAGCACTCCCTACCCTGTGTAGTTCCCCTGTGTAGTCATCATGGTGTGTCCCCAATACGCTATACGCTAAGTTGAAACTGTGACTTTGCTTGTGGAAGTTACAGCCCTAAATTGTGAATGTGCTACCTTTTCCAGGTCAATAAAGTGAAAGTGAAAGAACCTTGTTTAAGCTGCGACTGAGCTGTGTGTGGATTTATAGGCCGACCGGGCATACTTTGGATTACAACTGACTTGCTGGTTAATCCCTTTAATTACCCTTACAATTGTTTGTTCCCGAATGTTTAGACACCAAGCTGAGTATAGCACCCCAGTGCTCTGAACTCAAGATGCTTTGTTAGCAGATTTGCATGCCTGTAAAATACAATTCTGTGTATTTGAGTGGTACCAATTACCATGCAGTTCTTGCAGGATACTGCTAGGGATGACCGTTTTGGACAAATTTTTAAATATCCAGCTTTAATCTACAGCTCCTGATTTATTGATAGTTGCTTGTAGGTTTCCATACCTCCCAAGTGTCTAGATTTTGCCGGGACTGTCCCATTTTGTCCCCGCAGGTCCCGCTGTCTGTGGCTTGCCAAAATGTCTTGGCGATGCTGCGACAATATGTCCACCAGCATTGCAGTGCCCGGGCTGCAGGCACAGCAACTTGCTATGTTCCGGCCGACGATCAGGCACACCCTGCTTCTAGGCCGGGGGCGGGGTTGTCAAGTCAATCACGAGACTCGAGACCTATCTTGGAGATAGGTCCAGTTTCAAGCAGTTCCAAAGCTTAAAGTGGACAAAAACCCAGGCCAGATGGCCCTGAAGTCTGAGGGATGCCCCTCACTGGCTGTAATGAGGGATGCCCCTCACTGGTTGTAATGAGGGATGCCCCACCCTGGTTGTAATGGAGAGATGCCCCACAAGGGTTGGACGGCCTTCACTGGCTGTAATGGAGGGATGCCCCTCACTGGTTGTAAGGAGGGATGCCCTTCGCTGGTTGTAATGGAGGAATGCCTCTCACTGGTTGTAATGAGGGATGCACCACACTGGTTGTAATAGGGGATTCTCCTCACTGGCTGTAATGGACGGATGCCCCTCACTGGCTTTAATGAGAGATGCCCCTCAATGGCTGTAATGAGGGATGCCCGTCAATGGTTGGAATGGTGGAATGCCCCTCACTGGCTGCAATGGATAGATCCCCCTCACTTGCTGTAATGATGGATGCCCCTCACTGGCTGCAATGGATGGATGCCCCTCACTGGCTGTAATGAGAGATGCCCCTCAATGGCTGTAATGAGGGATGCCCCTCAATGGTCGGAATGGTGGAATGCCCCTCACTGGCTGCAATGGATAGATCCCCCTCACTTGCTGTAATGATGGATGCCCCTCACTGACTGCAATGGATGGATGCCCCTCACTGGCGGTAATTAGGGATGCCCCTCCCTGGATGTAATGTAAAGATGCCCCACACTGGTTGGATGCCCTTCACTGGCTGTAATGGAGGGATGGCCCTCACTGGCTGCAATGGATGGATGCCCCTCACTGGCGGTAATTAGGGATGCCCCTCCCTGGATGTAATGTAAAGATGCCCCACCCTGGTTGGATGCCCTTCACTGGCTGTAATGGAGGGATGGCCCTCACTGGCTGCAATGGATGGATGCCCCTCACTGGCGATAATTAGGGATGCCCCTCCCTGGTATTAATGTAAAGTTGCCCCACACTGGTTGGATGCCCTTCACTGGCTGTAATGGAGGGATGGCCCTTCACTGGTTGTAATGGAGGGATGCCCCTCACTGATTGTAATGAGGGATGTCCCATACTGGTTGTAATGGGGGATGCTCCTCACTGGCTGTAATGGAGGGATGTCCCTCACTGGCTGAAATGAGGGATGCCCCTCACTGGCTGGAATGGTGGGATGCCCCTCACTGGCTGCAATGGATGGATGCCTCTCACTGGCTGTAATGAGGGATGCCCCTTACTGGCTGTATTGGAGGGATGCCCCTCACTGGTTTAATGGAGGGATGCCTCTCACTGGTTGTAATGGAGAGATGCCCCTCACTGGTTGTAATGGAGGGATGCCCCTCACTGGCTGGAATGGATGGGTGCCTCTCACTGGCTGTAATGAGAGATGTACCTCACTGGCTGTAACGAGGAATGCCCTTCACTGGTTGTATTGGAGGGATGCCCCTCAGTGGTTGTAATAGAGGGATGCCCCTCACTAGCTGTAATGAGGGATGCCCCTCACTGGCTGTGATGAGGGATGCCCCTCACTGGCTGTGATGAGGGATGCCCCTCACTGGCTGTAATGGAGGGATTCCCCTCACTGGCTGTAATGGAGGGATTCCCCTCACTGGTTGTAATGGAGGGATTCCCCTCACTGGTTGTAATGGAAAAATGCCCCTCACTGGTTGTAATAGAGCGATGCCCCTCACTGACTGCAATGGAGCGATGCCCCTCACTGTCTGTAATGAGGGATGCCCCCACTAGTTGCAATGGAGGGATGCCCCTCACTGGCTGAAATAGAGGGATGCCCCTCACTGGCTGAAATAGAGG
This sequence comes from Gastrophryne carolinensis, assembly GCA_027917425.1. Taxonomy (NCBI): domain Eukaryota; kingdom Metazoa; phylum Chordata; class Amphibia; order Anura; family Microhylidae; genus Gastrophryne; species Gastrophryne carolinensis. Next base: position 230,165,432 of record CM051236.1, read on the forward strand.
GATGCCCCTCACTGGCTGAAATAGAGGGATGCCCCTCTCACTACAGCCCCTGGCTGTAATGTGTTTGCGGAGGCCTTGCCTGTATGATTATTATTTATTTAATTCTTAGGTGGTGTTTCCCTTTAAGGGTTTGGCTGGGGGCATGGTTTAAGTGTAAAAAAGTCTTCTTGTGTCCCTCTTTACGGCTTTCAAAAGTTGGGAGCTATGGGTTTCATTACCAAATTACAATTTATACCTTTTAAAGTGGAGCAAAACTCGATCCATTCCCTCCCTGCGGGGCATCCAAAATCGGGATGCCCCCCAGGTCGCCCACTACACTTACCTTAATCCCGGTCCAACGACGCATGCGCAGGCCACATCTCCGCTATCCCTCTAGAAAGGGCGCATGCCTGTGCGGGTGCGCTCCGTTAGAGGGAAGCGCGAGATGCGGCCGCTAGTGCGCTCAGAAGCCGCCGAGCTAAGGCATCGGGTTAGACATGCATAGCTCAGCGGCTCTGAGCGCACTAATTGGTTGAGCAGCCGCGCATGCGCCGTAGGACCGTGCTGAGGTGAGTTTCCTCGGGAGATCTGGGGGGTTTCACATAGTGGGGATAGTCAAAATCCTGGGTTTTGATCCACTTTAAAGAGTATTACAGATCTCCTATTTGGGGGCCTCAAAGAAAAGGATCGTGCCCGATCATGTACAACTGCCCTGTAATAAAGATGTCATCAAGTTTCACGTGGCGCTTTTTACCAGCAGTAGTGTTATTTGTGGTTCTGTAGACAGCCATGGTCACACAGAAAAGTGTTCTGGGGGCAGGGGTAATAAAAAAATAGAAAAGAGTTTATTTGCAATCATAGTAACCATAAAATGTTTAATTAAAACACATATACAAGCCAATAAACCAAGATGGGGATTTACTGGAGGACATTAGGGTTGATTCAGAGCCCCTTTCTCGCCATTTTTTTGTGTGAAAATGTCTGTTCTTGTTCAATTTTCCTCCTCGTCTGATTCAGCAGAGCCTATTTTCTGTGTGAATATTTGTGTGAAATGTTTTAATTTTTCTGTGATTTTTCGTTTGGTAGCAAGACCTCCATGAAAACGTTGTGAAAGGGGCTCTGAATCAACCCTATTGTCTAATTGCCACACATTGTGAAACAGGCCAAAGGCTTTGATTAGGTTGAACTGGGCCAAAGAAATTCCAGTGGCTGCCCTGAATCTAATCAACAGCTTTTTTAGTCTGCCTACCGTGGGATAACCCACCAACATCAAAGGTATTAGGTTATTTTTCTAAGTGGCAACATCTGCTGGGTGGAACCAGTAATATAAGGAACATTTCCCTTTAAAGAATATATTTTTTAGAATATGCATTTTACTCAACCATACTACCATAACAATTAACTTTAATGTATCAATTACCAGCTTGAAATAAAACTAAGACTTACAGGGAATGGGTTATTTTATTTTCAATTTTTTGTATTGTTTCTTGTAAGCAGACAAGTATTTGTACATTGCAAAATTAAGCAATACAGTTTTACATTTAGACAAATACTATAAACCTTGGCAAGACTGATGATGAAAGAAAGACCCATCATTGACCAATTCACTGTACACTATTAGTAACACCTGGCCTTGTCAATAGGTTCCCCTATTATCAAAAGCTACATATGCAAAGGGGTTAGAAAAAGAATGGAAAGAGGAGAAAAAATGCGAAGAAAGATACAAAAAGGGGAGGGGGGGGGGGTAGGCAAATAAGTGTTGCATGAGGGAGGGGGGTAATCTTGGGTCAGCCTTCTCACTAATCTACATTACGCAGGAGGTAATTGTACTTCCAAGGGGACCAAAAGAAGATGGGGAATTTTTTTATAATAGTCCTCCTCCACTACCCTGGTGTAGTTATTTAAAGTGGACCAACACCCAGGATTTTGACTATCCTGGGTTTTGGTCCACTTCGGTGGGGCACCCCGATCGGGGGTGCCCCGCTGTGTGAAACCCCCCAGAAAGCCCCAAAAACTCACCTCTCCCCGCTCCCACGTGACCGCTGCAGCCGATCCCCGCCGGCGGACAAGCGAGAGGCAGCGCCGGACAAGCAGAGCGCGTCCGCCGCCGCCTCCCGCGCGTCCCTCTTACAGGGAGCGCACGCGCCGGCCATTCACAAATGGCCGGCGCGGGAGCGCGCCCTGCTGGAGGGACGTGCGGGAGGCGGCGGATGCGGACGCGCATGCGCCGCTGGAACGTGGAAAAGGTAGGATTGTGGGCTTCCTGGGGGGTTTCACTCCGCGGGACATCCCGATTTCGGATGCCCCGCGGGGAGGGATCTGATCGGCCCGGGAATCTTATAGATTCCCGGGCCGATCCCCCCTGGGTGTTGGTCCACTTTAACAAAATGTACCTGTCTCTCAATCCTATGCAATGTCCATCCATACAGATAGCTACAAACAACACCCTTCTCTTAAAGGAGGTGACTGCTACAAAGGAAGCGCCCCTTCTCCCAGAGCAGTCACCTATTTTTGAATTTTGGGCTGGTATCTGGTAGTTTGCCCCAGAGTAATGTAGTATCAGGAATTGCCTATGCTCCTGGCAGTTTACTTTCCTTGTTCCAGCAGAAGGAATTGTCAAGCAGCTCGTGACAGCCCTGCTGTGTACAGCCACCTTGGTCAGATCACTTAAAAAGCACTTATGCCCCTCTTCCTGGGCGGCTTGATATCTCATCTTACATTGCAGAATGAATTGGGATTTCTTGTGGATTGTGAATTGTGTTGTGTGAGTCTAGTCATGTATTTTTCCATTGTTCTTACAGTTCTATTCTCAGGATCTTCTGCCCACTGTCTGTAAGCTAACTTCCAACCTGCAGCCCTGAGCATTTTACATATGCCTGTCTCTATTCCTTAAATGTTACTAATGTTACTATAAGGCAGGCATGATTATTCAGGGCATCTGCTCCAGTGCTCTTTCTCCTCCACGTTTGGCAAGGGAGATCTATCCCTGGCTAGCAGCATGGCCCCTAACCAGGGGCGTAGCTAGGGGGGAGCAGGGAAGCCACGTGCCCCGTGTGCTGCAGGTAAGGGGGGCCTGAGAACAGGTGGGGGGCACCATTTCAAATCTTTGCCCCGGGTGCCAGAAACCCTAGCTACTCCTCTGCCCCTAACTCTGTTTTGTGCAGGTGAAGGACACCCACAGCTTTTCCAGCAATTCTTTCCCTTATCTAGCCTGAACCTGGTCTTTCAGTCTCATCTGCGACAGAGGCAGCAGGGCCTAGTGTGCTCTATTTTCTGCCAAGAGCAATGTAGACAATGACGACATACTGTGTGCAAGGGCATCATAACATGCTAGCTTGTATCCTGTTTATTTAGTGCCAGGGGAAAGAAGGTACTAGCATTTTAGTTCCATCCAGCAGTACAAATGGTCCTGGATGCTGGCACTGTACACAGCATGGTAATGGTTTAACTGGTTTACATCAGCACCAGGGTTAAATGTGAAGTGCATAGAAATGGCCATTATCTTGCACTTGTGCTATGGCAGGGTGGTGTGGACTACAGGATGATTACAAGAGATGCAAGATTTGTACTAATTCTCACAAACATAATTATTTGTGTCAGTAATAAAAATAAAATAAATAATAAAAATATATAGATTTTTTTCAATCACGCATACAGTGTGCCTGAAAACTCAGTGGCTGCGCACTGGTGAGCACTCCTTTCCTTTGCGAAAGTGCAATATCATCAAGAGGTGCATACACACACAAAAGCCTAGGCACCCAAATGACAAACTTACTGTACACCAGTGTGGAGACACTGACCCCAGCCAAATGTGCTACCTGTGTGATGACATTTAAAGAAATTATGACTAGTCCTGGGGATGGCCATCCCTCGTTCTCCTTTTTCTTTACTTATATTCTTTCTGTGGCTAAATATTCATTGATAATGAGTTGTTAAGTACTTAGTTCTGGTTTGCATGCAGGTTTGCTGGTATGGCCGATATATAGATCCCTGACTCAGGGTCAGGGAACCGTGGGTCACGTGATCCAACTATAAGTCCTCTTATCAGGAATACCAGGCCCAAAGCCTGCGGACACACAGATTCTTGGTTTAAGGCAAACAGATTGCTAAAGTTAAAATTTAAGTTTTATTGCTATAAGCACACTAGGCAGTGATAACCAACATTTGGCTATGATGGAATATGAAATGATACAAGTGCTGTTCTGAGAAGGTTACAGGATGGAGTGAGTTACACAGAGAGACAATAGTCAGTTACCTTAATATGCAGTTTGCAGTGTAGTGGTAATGAAGGGCTCCCACAAGAGGTAAGTGGCAAGCTGGGTGGATGGAACTCGGGAATCGTGACCTCTCCAGGAGTGACAATGTTCTCATCCCCTTGGCTTACTTTTAAGCAGGTGTCAACCCTCCACCCCCTGCCATCTGTGGGACGGGTTGTCACCTCCCACTGTTCTGGAGTGTGCTTTAGCCCCTAAAACCCTTTAGGGGCTATAACTTTGGGCAGAGGGGTCGTATGGCTTTGGATACGGCACCAAACGATTGGGCTGGATGCCGGGCATCCGATGAGTCCAGAAATGGGGTCCCTAAGTGGGTCAGAACCTTAGCTCTCCATTTTCCTGGTTTTGCTTTATTGTCGAACCTGTGCGGTTTTGTGAGCCGGTTCTGATTCTGTACCTGGCTTGGTGCTGGGACAAATGGTGGCGCCGCTATGGTCCGATTTGTGTTGGTGCCGCTTGTCTGCGGCTCCCATCTTTGATGTGACAAATTCACAGCCAGGGGTCCAGCTAGCTGCAGACCCACTGGAGTCTTCTCAGGCTAGAGGTGTGAGAGTCAGCAGGAGAGCAGCAGGGGGGAGCTTTGAAGCTCAAACTGCCTTTCCTGAGTGTCAGGACCTCATGCCCATATATGGACTTCCTTTTCCTGCTGGCCTTGTAATGGCAGACATTTGCTAAGAACAGAGAACCTTAAAGGGGGATGCCGGGCATCAGCGATAAAATGCAATGTGCGCCCATGTGCCCACTATCCCTGTCTGTAGAACTCCACGGCAGCACCACGGCCATAGCGCTGTCTCGTGCTGCAGATTTTGGCCAAGGTCCAAATGCTGTGGGACCTTGAGGGGGGGTTTCCGCTCCCAGTCTTGCACTGCTGCCCCAAAAGGGAGGCCTGAACCATACACGGATAGTTTCGGGGGTCCCCTCCAGGGTTTATGTGCCAGACTGTGGTCCACATCCCTCCAGAGTAATGGTTGGACAACTCCCGGAAGGGGTGCAGGGTGGCCCGTAGCTGGAAACACGGGTCCACAGTCTGCCGATGGCAACCCAAACCCAATTCTGCTTTACCCGAGCCAGGGGCCCCGGTGCATGTTGCCAACACTGTTTAAGGAGGTAGCCTCGAGTTGGTGCCTGCCTAACCTCCAGCGCCATGAACTGGGTCCCCTGGATGGAGAGTCTACCCCGGGGGGGGGGGGGAACCTTCCTTGGGAAGGATCTCCCACAGGGCAGTACCCACCCTGTCAGCCCAGGTGGGTGACAAGGCCATTGAACGTGGGCCCTGGGTGGCATAGTCCACCACCATTGGTACAAACCTCTTTCTGTGCGGCAGAGTTTTCGGTGGGCTGCTGGGACTTGGCCCTGCCACCCCACCCTCTGACAGGTATGGTATCAATGGCAGTGGGCAGCCAGGTCAGGCCACACTTGCTCCTTAGTGATCCCTATGCGCCCAATCGTCCAGCTCTCTAAGACATAGCACTTCTTGGCCCTTGACAGATAGGGAACCACCAACTGCTGGTCCTCAGGCCAGTCTCCTGGTGATCCTGGCTTGACCATCATTGGGTACAGCCGCACTTGTCTCCAGACCACCCGTCTGGGGTCTGGGCCCAAGTGGGGCTGCACCTCCTGTTTAGGGAGAACTCTCTGGGGGTCATCAGTGTCTGATGCTACCCCACATCTCTGCCTAGACATGGTTGGGATTGTGGAGACTGCCATGTCTTCATTCAGTTTCACGGGACCCACCTCTGGGCTTCTGCCTGTCTCAGCAGCCTCTTGGAGGAAGGGAAGGAGCTGTAAGTCCCCTGAGGGGACTCTGGGCCCTCTGCTGTGCTTGTCAGTGGTCTCAGCCACTGATGTACCAGATAGCACCTGCTCATCCACTACATCAGCCCAAGTTGCCGGTTCAGGCAGAACACCCTGGTCCCTTAACACCCCGGGTGTGATGAACCCCTGCAGTGGGGACTTACCTAGGGGTCCCATCTCTCCATGGACAGCCCTCACCCCACCTGCAGGTTCCACCGCCACTGCTTTTTGGCCTGGACTGGTCTTCTCGGGTTGAGGTGCCAGGAACCCCGGATGTGGGGTGGTTGGAATAGAAGAGACCATCCCATCCCCTGTCCGTTTCCCAGGACCAACCTCTGGACCTCCGTCGGCCCTGGCAGCCACTTGGTTTGGAGGGAGGGAGCCATTAGACCCCCGCGGGGCCCCTGGGCTACCAGCGCTCCCACTATGCATGATAGTGGCCGGAGCCGCTGTGGCCTCAGGTAATGCCTGTCCCCCTTCCATTCCAATCCAAGCCGCCAGTCCAGACAGACCAGCCTGGCCCTCTGACAACCCAGTGGTGGAGAAACCCTGCGATGTGGACTTACCTAGGGGTCCCACGTCTCCTGGAACAGCCCTCACCTCAGTCGCAGTTTGCAGTCTCTCCCCAGCTGTTGGGTTACCCTCCTTCCTCTGGGAGGAAGAAGCACACTTTATACTACCTACCCCCACATTCCCTGTAGCAGGTAGGTTACACACATAACTCATATTAATTGCACACCTTGGAGTATACATGTTATTACATTCTGGGGGACCAGACCTCGGGGGTTCAGCGGCCACATACTGAGACACTAGCCGCCCCAAGTCTGTCCCTAGCAAAACACTGGCAGGGATATTTGACGATACCCCCACCTCCCGCACACCCCGCCCGGCACCCCAGTCCAAATAAACCTTCGCAAGTGGCAGTGCCGATGCACCTCCCTCAATTCCGGAGATTGAGACAGTCTTTCCGGAAGTGAAGTCCGGTGGGGACACCATCTCAGGGCGCACAAGAGTCGTCTCTGCGCCTGTGTGCCTAAGTCCCACGGCCACAGCTTGGCCCACAGTGACGAACTGCAATATGTCCCGGGACCTCCCAGCACCCCTACTCACATACAGCACTGTGGAGGAGTTATGGGATGGGCCCTGCTGGCGCTGAGGGCATGTTGCCTTGAAGTGTCCAGGTTGATTGCAGTGGTGACAGAGGGAAGTAGGGGAAGGGGCCTTGGGCTGATGGGCATGGACAACAGATGCTGGTGGCGGCTTACCCCCTTTCCAGCTGGCAGGTTTCCGGGCCTCGGGGGCTCTGTTGTGTTGGTATTCATCCGCAAGTGCTGCAGTTGCTAAGGCCCCCTTCGGCTTCCGGTCAAGCAGAAACTGCTGCAGATCCTCAGGGCAATTCCAGAGGAACTGTTCTGTGGCAATCAGCTCCTTCAGTTGCTGGATGGTGGGGATTTCTCAGCTGGTGGTCCACTGCTCGACTGCTCTCTGTAGCGCCCTCATGTGGTCAGCCCAGCTGTCAGTGGGGCCCCGTCGCAAATTCCGCAGTTTCTTGCGATAAAATTCCGGGGTAAGGTTATATTAATGGATCAGAGCTTGCTTGACCCCCTCGTAGCTCAGGGTGGTCTCACTGGGTAGGTACTAGGGATGAGCGAATCGGAACAAATTCGAATTTCCCCGCGATTCGATCGATCAAAGTTTTCCGTTAAACTCCATTTATTTCAATTACAGCCATTGTAAAATGGTGGATGGACATGTCCGGACATGTCCCCTGGGGCAAGTTATCATGGGAAGGTCACATGCAGCCTATCAGCAGCCAGGAAACCCGGTGACGTCACAGTGCTATATAAACGGCGGCCATCTTGCTTGTGCGCATTTCAGCCTTGCATTGCAGACAGAACGGAGGTTGCTGCAGACAGGGAGAGACTAACAGACAGGCAGGGAGAGTCAGGGAGACCCACAGAGACACACACAGTGCCAGGGAGAGCCAGGGAAAGATAGGGAAAGATTGGGAAAAATCAGGAACGATCCAGGCAGGGACAGCAGAGAAAGTGACAGGGAAACTTTTTTTTTATTTTCACTTCACTTCATTTGCCAGGTCAGCTTTAAATAGCTTTTTTTTGTGTTGTAAATATTCCTGGCCACTGTGCATCCCATCTTGGCAGTGGCATATTTAACCCTATCTGTTACACACAAGCATTTCTTATAACTCGATTAGTTTTCATTTTTTTGTATGCTGTAAAAACCCCAGCCCGCATGGGCATACTATTTCAGCACATTTGACCCTGTTATACTAAATCAGCTTCTAAGGGCTCTGTTTTATTAATACATTGCATTTTGAATTGGTTTTGTGCGTCCTGTAAAAACACCAGGCCACATGGGCATCCCAAACCAGCACATTTCACCCTATCTGTTATACTAAATCAGCTTCTACAGGCTCTGTTTTATTAATATATTGCATTTTGAATTGTTTTTTTGCGTCCTGTAAAAACACCAGGCCGCATGGGCATCCCAAACCAGCACATTTCACCCTATCTGTTACACTAAATCAGCTTCTAAAGGCTCTGTTTTATTAATATATTGCATTTTGAATTGGTTTTGTGCATCCTGTAAAAACACCAGGCCACATGGGCATCCCAAACCAGCACATTTCACCCTATCTGTTATACTAAATCAGCTTCAAAAGGCTCTGTTTTATTAATATATTGCATTTTGAATTGGTTTTGTGCGTCCTTTAAAAACACCAGGCCACAGGGTATCCCAATCCGGCACATTTCACCCTATCTATTATACTAAATCAGCTTCTACAGGCTCTGTTTTATTAAAATATTGCATTTTGAATTGTTTTTTTGCGTCCTGTAAAAACACCAGGCCGTATGGGCATCCCAAACCAGCACATTTCACCCCATCTGTTATACTAAATCAGCGTCTAAAGGCTCTGTTTTATTAATATATTGCATTTTGAATTGGTTTTGTGCGTCCTTTAAAAACACCAGGCCGCATGGGCATCCCAAACCGGTACATTTCACCCTGTTATACTAAAGCAGCTTCTACAGGCTCTGTTTTATTAATATATTGCATTTTGAATTGGTTTTGTGCATCCTGGAAAAACACCAGGCCACATGGGCATCCCAAACCAGCACATTTCACCCTATCTGTTATACTAAATCAGCTTCTAAAGGCTCTGCGTTATTAATATATTGCATTTTGAATTGGTTTTGTGCGTCCTGGAAAAACACCAGGCCACATGGGCATCCCAAACCAGCACATTTCACCCTATCTGTTATACTAAATCAGCTTCTAAAGGCTCTGCTTTATTATAATATTGCATTTTGAATTGGTTTTGTGCGTCCTGTAAAAACACCAGGCCGCATGGGCATCCCAAACCAGCACATTTCACCCTATCTGTTATACTAAATCAGCTTCTAAAGGCTCTGTTTTATTAATATATTGCATTTTGAATTGGTTTTGTGCATCCTGTAAAAACACCAGCCCGCAGGGTATCCCATATGGCCAATTTTCATAGTATCTGGTGCAGAGAAGCAGTATCTCATTTTATTTATCTTCTGCTTTTTAAAGTAAACACATTTTTAAGTGCCTATTGCGCAATTCAAATACATAAAAATGTCAGGCAGACAAGTGGCAGGATGTTCAAAGAGGAGTGGCAGAGGCCAAGATTCAGCAGGCAGAGGTCGCAGCAGACTAGGGGCGAGTGGCAGCAGGAGTCGTGGTGAGAGACCTGATCTGCCAGTATCTGCTAGCAGTCGTGTCTCCACCAGTAACGCATCTGCCGTGGTAGATTGGTTAATGCGGTCATCCACATCATCACAAGTTACATCTGACACCCCCAGTCTAGGGTCGGTAGGTTCCTCTGACACAACCCTGAGTTGGCATGGTGCGAGAGCAGTCCCTGTCCTCCTATTGCCTCTGTCCTACGCCGTTCCCTCCCCCAGCGACGTATCCTATGCTTTGGGTTCAGCTCCACTCTTTAGTGAGGAGGCCGATCAGATAGAAGACAGTCAGCAGCTACTGCCCAGCCAAGAAAGGGAGGTGGCTTCCTTCGCTAGGCAGACAAATAGTGATGTGGAGAGTGGCGTGGGTGTTGTTGTGAGTGTTCCAGCTCCTGCGCCAGACACTGTTGAGGAAACCGAGAACATCAGTGACGTGCAGCCACAACTCGGTGATGATGATGATAATGAAGCCGATCGCACTTGGGAGCCGGGTGCAGAAGGGGCTTCATCCTCATCATCAGGAGAAAAGGGGCGCAGGTTGCCCCGGAGTCAGCAGCTGAGGCAGCAAGGTGTTAGCAGCATGGTTGGCAGTCAGCATGGGGGCAGAATTGTAAAGCCTGGAGCCAAACGGGGCCGGGGCCGGGGTAGAGCACCTGCTGCGCGGCAGGCTACCTTATCGGGAGGTAGTGGAGCAGGGGTTCCTGGAGTTGGCGACAGTAGCAGTGAATCAGTGTGGGCTGTTGGTGGGAAAAGTAGCTACTCGGCAGTGTGGCAGTTTTTCCTCAAGCATCCGCAGGAGGGTAACATGGCCACATGCAATATATGTAGGCAGAAGGTGAAGCGTGGCCAGGGCACAGATGTTGGCACCACGGCCCTGCATCAACATATGATGCGTCACCATAAAGCGGCCTGGGAGAACCGAGGCTCTGAAGAGGTGGTCCAGGCTGCTTCCTCACCAAGTGGCACGCCGCTCCCAATTTCTGCCAGCCAAGGCTCCAGCACCTCAGCCGAAGGCAGCTGTGCGTCATACCCATCCTCTGTCGCTCCAGATGCTCCTGCTCCTCCTCCTCCTCCAAGTCATGCATCCCGACAGCAATCCATCAGCGAAGCCATGTCCAAGAGACAGCAGTATGTGCCCACTCATCCTACGGTGCAGAAGCTGAATGTGCTGCTGTCCAAGTTGCTGGTGCTGCAGTCGCTCCCTTTTCAGGTGGTGAACTCTGCACCTTTCAGAGAACTGATGGCTTGTGCCGAGCCGAGGTGGAGAGTCCCAAGCCATCATTTCTTTGCCAAGAAGGCAGTACCAGCGCTGCACACTTTTGTTGAACAGAAGGTGGGCCAGTCCTTGAGCCTGTCGGTGTGTAGCAAAGTGCATGGCAGCGCCGACATCTGGAGCTGTAACTACAGTCAGGGACAGTACATGTCGCTTACGGCCCACTGGGTGAATGTGGTCCCTTTGCAGCAACTTAGACAGGTCACGCCACTTCGGCCTCCGCGCTCTCCCGTGACATCGTGCGACTCCGCCATCTCCTCACCCTCCACTGTAGGCTCAAGTCTCAGTGCCCCTCCAGCCTACCATGTGTGCAGGGCACGGAGGTGTCATGCTGTGCTTCACATGGTTTGTCTTGGTGAACGGAGTCACACAGGGGAGGAACTGCTTAAATTTATTCATCAAGAAATCCAAACATGGCTTACTCCAAGAAAACTGAAAATGGGAACCATGGTTACTGACAATAGGAAGAACATTTTGTCTGCGCTGCGACAAGGAAGGCTGACCCATGCGCCCTGCATGGCTCACATCTTCAATCTGGTTGTGAAGCGGTTTCTGAAGTCTTCCCCCCATCTGCAAGACATCCTAACAACTTCAAGGAAACTTTGCATGCACTTCAGCCACTCATACACCGCCATGCACACCCTTCTTGAGCTACAGCGTCAGAAAGGTAGCCCCCAACATAGTCTGATTTGCTATGTTGCCACCCGTTGGAATCCACCCTGCATATGTTGGACAGACTATACGAACAGAGAAAAGCCATCACAGATTTCTTGATGATCCAAGCGGATAGGGGGACTCCCCTGTGTAACTTCAATATCAACCAGTGGCAGCTCATACGTGACACCTGGCGTTTGCTCAGACCCTTTGAGGAAGCCACTGTATTTGTGAGTCGCCAGGATTACGGGATGAACGATGTGATTCCACTGCTTCATGTACTACAGCACATGTTGGAAACCATGGCTGGTCAGGGCACTGGAGACATGGCGTCTACATCTTACAGCCACATGAACCCCGTTGGAGCTGAACTGGAGGAGGAGGAGGAGTGGCACAGTGCACAGTTCAGGCTTGGCGAAATGGCTGGTTTAGTCAGCGGACAGGAGAGGAGGAGCAGGAGCACCCAGAGGAGCTAGAGGGTTGTGAGGAAGGCAAGACAGAGGACCCAGACACACCGTGGCAGTATGCAGTGGAGATGGAGACAGGTAGTCCCTCCGAGTCACTTGCGCAAATGGCAGGAAGCATTCTCACGTGCTTGCGTAGTGACCCCAGAATTGTTTCCATTTGTCAGCAGGATGACTTCTGGCTCTCCACCTTATTGGACCCTCGCTTCTGGCACAAAATGGGGGCATTTTTTAAACCCGCCAAGAGGGAGGACAAACTGACCTACTACAAAGACATTCTACGTAGTCAGTTGGCCGATGCCTATCTGCGCCATGGTCCATACTCTCGCAGGTCTGACTCGGGGGGACCTCTGCACTCACCTTCCACTGCCATGGCTGCTGGGGGGGTTGGCAGGAGCAGCAGCAGCAGCTCCCTCAGCAGCAGCCTCAGTCTTCAGTCGCTAATGAGTAGCTTTCTACACCCACATAGTGAGTCTACTCATGAGCAGCAGGAAGACCTGGAGCAGGACCTGAACCAGCAGGTCATGTCATACCTTGACATGACCATGCCAACACACCTTGAGGATCCGCTGGATTTCTGGGCAGCCAAACTTGACTTGTGGCCGCAGCTAGCTGAGTTTGCCCTGGAAAAGCTGTCCTGCCCGGCAAGTAGCGTGCCATCTGAGTGGGTGTTTAGTGCGGCGGGGGCCATAGTTACGGCGAGGATAACTCATCTGTCAACTAAAAATGTGGAGAGACTCACCTTTGTGAAAATGAATCAGGGATGGATCAGCCAGGATTTCCACCCACCAATGGCTGATGCATGCGACTAGATTCAGCATGGTGCCACGTTTTACACTTTCCAAATGGTGCAAAACATATTTATGTCTTTAGGCCTATTTTTGGGCTCCTACTGATGCCAACTTCAGGGTGTGCCTTTCAGCCAAATCTTGGCCTCCTGCTGCTGCCAACTGCAGTGTGTCTTTAAGCCGATTTTTGGGTTCCTGCTGCCAACTCCAGAGTCTCTTTCAAGCTATGTTTGGGTTCCTGCTGCTGCTGCTGCTTGCAACTTCAGGGTGTCATTCAGCCAATTTTTGGGCTCCTGCTAATGCCAACTTCAGGGTGTGCCTTTCAGTCAAATTTTGGCCTCCTGCTGCTGCCAACTGCAGTGTGTCTTTAGGCCAATTTTTGGGTTCCTGCTGCCAACTCCAGTGTCTCAAGCTATGTTTGGGCTCCTGCTGCTTGCAACTCCAGGGTGTCATTCAGCCAATTTTTGGGCTCCTGCTGCCAACTCCAGTGTCTCTTTCAAGCTATGTTTGGGCTGCTGCTGCTGCTGTTTGCAACTCCAGGGTGTCATTCAGACAATTTTTGGGCTCCTGCTGCCAAGCTGCCAACTCCAGTGTCTCTTTCAAGCTATGTTTGGGCTCCTGCTCCTGCTTGCTTGCAACTCCAGGGTGTCATTCAGCCAATTTTTGGGCTCCTGCTGCCAACTCCAGTGTGTCTTTCAAACTAGGTTTGGGCTGCTGCTGCTGCTTGCGACTCCAGGGTGTCATTCAGCCAATTTTTGGGCTCCTGCTGCCAACTCCAGTGTCTCTTTCAAGCTATGTTTGGGCTCCAGTGTCTCTTTCAAGCTATGTTTGGGCTGCTGCTTGCAACTCCAGGGTGTCATTCAGCCAATTTTTGGGCTCCTGCTGCCAACTCCAGTGTCTCTTTCAAGCTATGTTTGGGCTCCAGTGTCTCTTTCAAGCTATGTTTGGGCTCCTGCTCCTGCTGCTGCTTGCAACTACAGGGTGTCATGCAGCCAATTTTTGGGCTCCTGCTGCCAACTCTAGTGTGTCTTTCAAGCTATGTTTGGGCTGCTGCTGCTTACAACTCCAGGGTGTCATTCAGCCAATTTTTGGGCTCCTGCTGCCAACCCCAGTGTGTCTTTCAAGCTATGTTTGGGCTGCTGCTGCTTGCAACTCCAGGGTGTCATTCAGACAATTTTTGGGCTCCTGCTGCCAACTCCAGTGTCTCTTTCAAGCTATGTTTGGGCTCCTGCTGCTTGTAATTCCAGGGTGTCATTCAGCCAATTTTTGGGCTCCTGCAGCCAACTCCAGTGTCTCTTTCAGCCAATGTTTGGGCTTCTGCTGCTGCTGCTGCTGCTTGCAACTCCAGGGTGTCACTCAAGCTAGGTTTGGGCTGCTGCTGCTGCTTGCAACTCCAGGGTGTCATTCAGCCAATTTTGGGGCTCCTGCTGCCAACTCCAGTGTCTCTTTCAAGCTATGTTTGGGCTCCTGCTGCTTGTAATTCCAGGGTGTCATTCAGCCAATTTTTGGGCTCCTGCAGCCAACTCCAGTGTCTCTTTCAGCCAATGTTTGGGCTTCTGCTGCTGCTGCTGCTGCTTGCAACTCCAGGGTGTCACTCAAGCTAGGTTTGGGCTGCTGCTGCTGCTTGCAACTCCAGGGTGTCATTCAGCCAATTTTGGGGCTCCTGCTGCCAACTCCAGTGTCTCTTTCAAGCTATGTTTGGGCTGCTGCTGCTTGCAACTCCAGGGTGTCATTCAGACAACTTTTGGGCTCCTGCTGCCAACTCCAGTGTCTCTTTCAAGCTATGTTTGGGCTCCTGCTGCTGCTGCTGCTTGCAACTCCAGGGTGTCATTCAGCCAATTTTTGGGCTCCTGCTGCCAACTCCAGTGTGTCTTTCAAGCTAGGTTTGGGCTCCTGCTGCTGCTGCTTGCAACTCCAGGGTGTCATTCAGCCAATTTTTGGGCTCCTGCTGCCAACTCCAGTGTCTCTTTCAGCCAATGTTTGGGCTCCTGCTGCTGCTGCTGCTGCTGCTTGCAACTCCAGGGTGTCATTCAGCCAATTTTTGGGCTCCTGCTTCCAACTCCAGTGTGTCTTTCAAGCTAGGTTTGGGCTGCTGCTGCTGCTGCTTGCAACTCCAGGGTGTCATTCAGCCAATTTTTGGGCTCCTGTTGCCAACTCCAGTGTCTCTTTCAAGCTATGTTTGGGCTCCTTCTGCTTGCTACTCAAGGGTGTCATTCAGTCAATTTTTGGGCTCCTGCTGCCAACTCCAGTGTCTCTTTCAAGCTATGTTTGGGTTCTTGCTGCTGCTGCTTGCAACTCCAGGGTGTCATTCAGCCAATTTTTGGGCTCCTGCTGCCAACTCCAGTGTCTCTTTCAAGCTATATTTGGGCTGCTGCTGCTTGCAACTCCAGGGTGTCATTCAGACAATTTTTGGGCTCCTGCTGCCAACTCCAGTTTCTCTTTCAAGCTATGTTTGGGCTCCTGCTGCTGCTGCTGCTTGCAACTCCAGGGTGTCATTCAGCCAATTTTTGGGCTCCTGCTGCCAACTCCAGTGTCTCTTTCAGCCAATGTTTGGGCTCCTGCTGCTGCTTGCAACTCCAGGGTGTCATTCAGCCAATTTTTGGGCTCCTGCTGCCAACTCCAGTGTCTCTTTCAAGCTATGTTTGGGCTCCTGCTGCTGCTTGCAACTCCAGGGTGTCATTCAGCCAATTTTGGGCTCCTGTTGCCAACTCCAGTGTGTCTTTCAAGCTATGTTTGGGCTGCTGCTGCTGCTTGCAACTCCAGGGTGTCATTCAGCCAATTTTTGGGCTCCTGTTGCCAACTCCAGTGTCTCTTTCAAGCTATGGTTGGGCTCCTGCTGCTGCTTGCAACTCCAGGGAGTCATTCAGCCAATTTTCGGGCTCCTGCTGCCAACTCCAGTGTCTCTTTCAAGCTATGTTTGGGCTCCTGCTGCTGCTTGCAACTCCAGGGTGTCATTCAGCCAATTTTTGGGCTCCTGCTGCCAACTCCAGTGTCTATTTCAAGCTATGTTTGGGCTCCTGCTGCTGCTTGCAACTCCAGGGTTTCATTCAGCCAATTTTTGGGCTCCTGCTGCCAACTCCAGTGTCTCTTTCAAGCTTTGTTTGGGCTGCTGCTGCTTGCAACTCCAGGGTGTCATTCAGCCAATTTTTGGGCTCCTGCTGCCAACTCCAGGATGTCTTTCAGCCAATATGTGGGCTCCTGCTGCTGCCAGCTCCAGGGTGTGTTTTTCAGGCAATATAGGGGCCCCTCATAGTGATGCCACCTCAACTCTCTGCAATTGGGTCGCTCTGCGATTCTAATAGCGATGCCTCTGCTCTGCATGTCATAATTATTTACAGTATTATTTCACTAACCCAGCACGCATCTTATGCGTGTTACAGCAAGGCAGAATGGTTTACAACCCTATTGAGGCTCTAGGAAGCTCAGAAATGGCAGTTTTTAATAGGTCGCGAATAAATTCGGACCAAAACTAATTTTGTCGGAAAATTTGGCGAATCAGCCGAATCAAATTTTTCAAAAGTTCGCTCATCCCTAGTAGGTACCCAAAGATTTCCAGGGCTTTACCCCTAAGTTGAGGGGTTAAGTACCTGACCCACTGATCCTCCGGTACATGGTATTGATGACAAACAGTTTCAAAAGCCAGCAGAAAGGTGTCCAGATCTGTACCTTTGTCCAAGACGGGGAAATCCTCTGCACGCCTGGTTCCCAGGGGGCCCGCTACCAGCTGTGCTGGGTTGAGGGTGCTGAAGCTTGCTCCCGGCACTCGGCAGCCTCAATCTGCTGACCTTCACGGCGTTCCTCGCGTTCTGCTTGGCGCTCGGCAGCCTCAATGAGGACCTCATAGGTGGCGTGGTCTCCAGCCAGTAGACTTTCCAGAGCAGCGTGCAGGAGAGCATCTGAGCCTGCTTGGCTGGGGGGACCGGCAGGCGGGGCATGGTCCTCCGGGATGCTGAGGACTGGTGATTGGCTTCTGGGAGAGCCCCTCCACACCCAGTGCAACATCGGCAGCCACATCTCTGCTTCTGGCCCTGGTGCCACTTGCCATGCCTGCAGCTGCTGGTCACTGACAGATATTGCACACTGTTGTAATCACACAACCTACTGTAACCACTCTCAGAATATGCCTAGTGTTGAGCTGATCTTAAGATCCCAGCAACAGAAAAGCCACTGCTGGTAATCTTTAGTGTATGTGAGTATGGGGCCCACACTCACTTACAATATTTGCCTTATCCCACCGCTGCCACCAATTTGTCAGGGAACCGCAGGTCACGTGATCCAACTATAAACGAGGGACCTCTGGACACACAGACAGCGTTCCACAAAACACTTGTCCGCGCCCTCCTATCAGGAATACCAGGCCCGAAACCTGCGGACACACAGATTCTTGGCATAAGGCAAACAGATCACTCAGGTTAAACATAAGTTTTAATGCTATAGCACACTAGGCAGTGATAACAAACATTTGGCTATGATGGAATATGAAATGATACAAATGCTGTTCTGAGAGGTTACAGGATAGAGTGAGTTACACAGAGAGACAATGGTCAGTTACCTTAATATGCAGTTGCAGAGTAGTGGTGATGGAGAGCTCCCACAAAAGGTAAGTGGCAAGCTTGTGGATGGACACCTCCAGCACGTGTGAACCGTGACCTCTCCAAATAAGTGACAATGTTCTCATCCCCTTGGCCTACCTTTAAGCAGGTCTCTTCCCTCCACCCCCTCCCATCTGTGGGACGGGTTGTCACTGTAGCGATAACCTTTATCGCCGGAGGGCTTCACCGCCCGAGACGTCCTTTTCCCAATCGTAAGAGGTGCTGCTGGAATTCCAGAGTCATCCGTGAGGAAACAGGAACAGCCCTTACAAGGGCTAGTGAATTGTAATATAGCGTTTCCCCCAATAAGAGACAGAACTTCAGTATTGAGGGTGAAGGTGAAGTATTTTATTAGTGCCACACTGGGCCTTATATACACAAGTCTCCATTGCATGACACACACACCGACCAATAGCAGCAGGGCACACAATCCCTCAACTCTGCCGGTGACGTAATCAATCAATACAATGGCAGTCAGAACAATGAATAACGTAATCAATCAATACAATGGCAGTCAGAACAATGAATAACGTAATCAATCAATACAATGGCAGTCAGAACAATGAATAACGTAATCAATCAATACACTGGCAGTCTGTAACATGCTTAAGAAAAGGAAAGTAATGAACCTGTGTAAAGTCCAAAGGGGCAGAGAGTCTGTCACAGTCACCTCCCACTGTTCTGGAGCGTGCTTTGGCCCCTAAAACCCTTTAGGGGTTATAACTTTGGGCAGGGGGGTCGTATGGCTTTGGATACGGCACCAAACGATTGGGCTGGATGCCGGGCATCCGATGAGTCCAGAAATGGGGTCCCTAAGTGGGTCAGAACCGTAGATCTCCATTTTCCTGGTTTTGCTTTATTGTCAAGCCCGGAGTAGCGTGGCGCCGCTATGGTCTGATTTGTGTTGGTGCCGCTTGTCTGCGGCTCCCATCTTTGGTGTGACAAATTCACAGCCAGGGGTCCAGCTAGCTGCAGATCCACTGGAGTCTTCTCAGGCTAGAGGTGTGAGAGTCAGCAGGAGAGCAGCAGGGGAGAGCTTTGAAGCTCAAACTGCCTTTCCTGAGTGTCAGGACCCCATGCCCATATATGGACTTCCTTTTCCTGCTAGCCTTGTAATGGCAGACATTTGCTAAGAACAGAGAACCTTAAAGGGGGATGCCGGGCATCAGCGATAAAATGCAATTGCAAGGAACTTACCTGGAAGTCTGTCCCGCGGTGCCTCCGCACGCTCACTGGTGACGCGGCCCCTCCGGCGGCCGCGCCAGGCAGCCACCCCTCCAGCGTTGGGCGCACCGGCAGCCGACGGCCGTGCACGTGCCCGCGTGCTAGCACGTTCCCTTTATGTCCCCCGGCGGCGCTGCTCCCAGCGCATTCGCCGGGGGCAGATTTAAAAGGACCAATCCTGACCCAGGAATCCTCTGCTCTGGGAAGGTCAGGGAATGGACAGCCTGACTGGCCAGGGCGGTCCAGTCCCTGGAGTTTCTCCTATCAGGGGTGAGATCGTGTGTTGCACCAATCAGCACATTCCCCTTCCCATTGGTCAGTCACCATTTAAATATTTTCCCGCCCGAACCACCAGTGCCTGTTATAGCCATTTACTAGCTTGGGTGTGCTTCTGAATCTCGTCTTAGTGTGTTTGATCCGGCTTCGTCCTTGACTACTCCTGCTCGCTGCCTGAACCGACCTTCTGCCTGTCTGACTTTGTTTCTGCTTAACCCCTTGGATACCGCGCTTCTGTGATCACCCGGCCTTGACCCTTGCCAGTCCCGACTACTCTTTGCCTTGCCCCTTGGTTTTGACGTTTACAGACTTTGGTGCATGAACTCCTGATTTGGGATACCCCGCAGTTCATCCGTCTTTATCGTAAGCCAGCAATCTTTGCGCCAGTAAGACCTGGGGGCAACCGAGTCTGGAGAGGCATAACCCGTGTCTCCAGCAAGCGGGGGCTTGTCTATAGGCACAAGAGGCGGTGGAGATTGGGGATTGTTGGCTTACGAGAGAAGGGTGTCCAGCGGTCCCTGACAGTATAACAGGCCAGAACTATGGACCAAATTTTGGAGCAGGTGCAGGCCTTGACTGCGGCTGTTGAGCACCTGGCTCATCGAGTGGCGGCCCAGGAGAACCGTCCAACTCCTATCAACCCAGTCCCTTTGGGGGCACCGGCCGTCCACCCTGTGGAACCCAAGATCCCACTCCCCGATAAGTTCACTGGGGACAGAAGCAAGTTTTCCAACTTTCGGGATGCCTGCAAACTTTATTTTCAACTCCGCCCACACTCCTCTGGCTCCCAAGAACAACGTGTGGGCCTGGTCATCTCCCTCCTGCAAGGGGACCCACAGTCCTGGGCATTCGGCCTGTCACCTCAGGACCCAGCACGGCAATCGGTCAATGTGTTTTTTTCAGCTATGGAAATTCTTTATGATGACCCAGATAGGGGTGCCACTGCTGATGCCAAACTGCGTTCCTTGCGACAGGGTCGCCGGCAGGCCGAGGAGTATTGTTCCGAATTCCGTCGGTGGGCTGTGGACTCTCGGTGGAATGACCCTGCCCTGTGTGGTCAATTCCGGTTGGGCCTATCTGACGCCATTAAGGACATTTTTGTGAATCACCCTGTACCTCAGTCTTTGGACGAAACCATGCAACTCGCTATCCGAATCGACCGGCGTTTACGGGAGAGACGCCTTGAAAGAGGGGCGCATACCGATACCAGCTGGAAAGCTGGAGCTCCAGCCCCTTTACCAGTCGAGGAACCTATGCAGCTGGGAGCTACCAAGCTTTCTGAGGCTGAGAGGCGTCGGCGATTGACAGAAGGACTGTGTCTCTACTGTGGGGGGACCGGTCACCTGGTCAGAGTCTGCCCCAAGAAGCAGCCGGGAAACTTCAGAGCCTAGGTGGGGTCGAGGGAACCCACCTAGGCTGCAAGGTATTTCCTCAGATTTATTCCCAGTTTATGGTCCCAGTCCAGATTAAAGTGGACCTTGAATTTAAAAATTTGGAGGCCCTTCTTGATTGTGGGGCTGCAGGGAATTTTCTTGACTTAGAGCTAGCTCAAAGTTTGAAGATTCCGCTCCAACCTCTGTCTAAGGTTATCCGGGTTTTAGCCATTGATGACACACCTATTGCGGGGGGCCTCATACACTTTAAGACCCCACCAGTGTTTCTTAGAGTGGGAGCAGGGCATTCTGAATGGATTTTTTTGTCTTAAAAATGCCCTTAACTCCATTAGTACTCGGGTTGCCTTGGTTACAAAAGCATAACCCTCAGATTGACTGGGCTGCGAGGCAGATTACTAAATGGGGCCCGTCATGTTTCCAGTCCTGTTTGGAAGTCCCGGTGCGTGCCACACAGCTACTCCCCGATGGGGTTCCAGGCCCTTATCATGATTTTCTCGATGTATTTTCGGAAAAAGCGGCGGATGTTCTTCCACCTCATAGGTCCTTTGACTGCCCCATAGAACTTCTTCCGGGGACTATGCCACCCAGGGGAAAAATCTATAATTTGACCCGGGCGGAAAACAAAGCTATGAAAGATTACATAGCTGAGAATTTACAGAAGGGGTTCATCCGGGCATCCACTTCTCCGGCTGGGGCGGGTTTTTTCTTTGTTGAAAAAAAAGATGGGGGGCTCCGCCCCTGTATAGATTACCGGGGTTTGAATAAAATAACCATTAAAAATAAATACCCCCTTCCTCTGATTGATGGGTTATTTACACAGATCACCGGGGCCCAAGTCTTTACCAAATTGGATCTACGGGGGGCCTATAACTTGATAAGGATCCGTCAGGGTGATGAATGGAAGACCGCCTTCAACACCCAAGATGGGCATTACGAGTACCTTGTGATGCCCTTTGGTTTGTGTAACGCCCCGGCCGTCTTCCAGGACTTTGTAAATGAAATTTTTAGAGAGTATTTGGGTCGCTTTGTAGTAGTGTACCTCGATGATATTTTGATTTTTTCTTCCTCTTTAATGGAACATCGTGAACATGTTCGCCTTGTCTTACAAAAATTAAGAGAGAATTGCTTATACGCTAAACTCAAGAAATGTGTATTCGAGGTTCCTGAGGTCCCTTTTTTAGGGTATATAATTTCTAACACTGGGTTATCTATGGATCAGGCTAAGGTCAAAGCTGTACTTGAGTGGGAGCAACCTAGAGATTTAAAGGGGCTACAAAGATTCCTGGGATTCGCCAACTTTTATAGGAGATTTATTAAGAACTTCTCCACCCTAGTAGCACCTCTCACAGATCTCACCAAGAAGGGGAGCTTCCCATCACCCTGGCCGGAACGATCCTTTCAAGCCTTTAGAAAGTTAAAAGAAGTCTTTAGCTCTGCCCCAGTATTAGTTCACCCAGAATGTCAACGAGCTTTTATAGTCGAAGTTGACGCTTCCGAGCTTGGCGTTGGGGCAGTTCTCTCGCAGTACAGCGGTTCCCCGGAACGACTTCACCCTTGTGCTTTTTTCTCGAAAAAATTCAATCCCGCTGAGCGGAATTATGACATTGGGAATCGGGAGCTCTTGGCGGTTAAACTAGCCTTTCAAGAATAGAGACACTGGTTAGAAGGGGCCCAGTTCCCTGTTACGGTCTTCACGGACCATAAAAATTTAGAATATATTCAGTCTGCAAAGAGGTTAACCCCTAGGCAAGCTCGGTGGTCCCTGTTCTTTTCCCGATTTAACTTTACAATTACTTACAAACCGGGGTCAAAGAACATAAAAGCTGATGCCTTGTCTCGAAGCTTTTTCACGACTAACTTACCTGAGGGGAAGAATTTGCCCATACTGCCACAACACATGGTGGTAGCTGTGATTCAGCCGAACCTCTCTGACCTGAATCAGTTTCAGTCTGAATCTCCGCCTGGTAAACCGGCTCATGTCCAGTTTGTACCTGCGTCACATCGTTCGGCCATCCTACAGCAATTTCATGCTTCTAAAACTGTAGGCCATCCTGGAGTTAAGAAAACCATTTCCATGTTGTCACGTCATGTTTGGTGGCCCTCTATTAAAAAAGATGCTCAGGATTATGTTCGAGCCTGTAAGATTTGTGCCCGGAGTAAAACCCCTAGACATTCTCCTGAAGGTTCACTGTTGCCCTTATCCATTCCTTCCCGACCATGGACACACCTTGCCATGGATTTCATCACCGATCTTCCATCATCGCAGGGGTTTACCGTCATCTGGGTGGTGGTAGATCGGTTCAGTAAGATGGCACACTTTATCCCGTTAAAAAAGTTACCAACCGCTCAAGACCTTGCACAACATTTTTTAACACATATATTCAGACTCCATGGAATCCCGGAGGATGTGGTCTCTGACAGGGGGGTACAGTTTGTCTCTCAGTTTTGGAGGGCATTTTGTGCCAGGTTGGGGTTCTCTGTCTATCTGTCCTCTGCATTTCATCCCCAATCAAATGGACAGACAGAGAGAACCAACCTATCACTGGAGCAGTACCTTTGATGTTTTGTTTCCGATGTCCAGACAGATTGGTTACTGTACCTTCCGTTTGCAGAGTTTGCTCTAAATAATGCCACCCATACTTCCACAGGGGTTTCCCCGTTTCGCTGTGTCTTTGGTAGGGACCTCAAGTTTTCTGCTTTGTCCGAAGAACCCTCTAGTGTGCCCTCGCTTGAGGAATGGTTGTCCCAATGGCCGGACTTATGGGCAAAGATCCAGCAAAACTTGACCAGGGCTGTCGGCCAGCAGAAAACTTTTGCCGATCACGGTCGGTCTAGTGACCCTGATTATGAGGTGGGGGAGTTAGTTTGGCTTTCCACCAAAAATTTGGCATTACGTCAACCCTCTGCTAAGCTAGGTCCAAGGTTTATTGGCCCTTTTCCTATACTACGGAAGATTAATCGAGTTACTTATCACCTTGATCTCCCTCCCTCCATGAAAATTTGCAATTCTTTTCATGTTTCCCTTTTAAAATCTGCCAAGGGTATTGAGCCAGATACTTCCCCTGCTGCCATCCTGGTAGACGGGCAGCAAGAATTCGAGGTAGCCCGGATATTGGACTCACGTTTCTTCCGAAACTCTCTCCAGTACCTAGTAGATTGGAAGGGATACGGTCCAGAAGAGAGGTCTTGGAACTTACCTGGGAGTCTGTCCCGCGGTGCCTCCGCACGCTCACTGGTGGCGCGGCCCCTCCGGCGGCCGCGCCAGGCAGCCGCCCCTCCAGCGTCGGGCGCACCGGCAGCCGACGGCCATGCACGTGCCCGCGTGCTAGCACGTTCCCTTTATGTCCCGCGGCGGCGCTGCTCCCAGCGCATTCGCCGGGGGCAGATTTAAAAGGACCAATCCTGACCCAGGAATCCTCTGCTCTGGGAAGGTCAGGGAATGGACAGCCTGACTGGCCAGGGCGGTCCAGTCCTCGGAGTTTCTCCTATCAGGGGTGAGATCGTGTGTTGCACCAATCAGCACATTCCCCTTCCCATTGGTCAGTCACCATTTAAATATTTTCCCGCCCGAACCACCAGTGCCTGTTATAGCCATTTACTAGCTTGGGTGTGCTTCTGAATCTCGTCTTAGTGTGTTTGATCCGGCTTCGTCCTTGACTACTCCTGCTCGCTGCCTGAACCGACCTTCTGCCTGTCTGACTTCGTTTCTGCTTAACCCCTTGGATACCGCGCTTCTGTGATCACCCGGCCTTGACCCTTGCCAGTCCCGACTACTCTTTGCCTTGCCCCTTGGTTTTGACGTTTACAGACTTTGGTGCATGAACTCCTGATTTGGGATACCCCGCAGTTCATCCGTCTTTATCGTAAGCCAGCAATCTTTGCGCCAGTAAGACCTGGGGGCAACCGAGTCTGGAGAGGCATAACCCGTGTCTCCAGCAAGCGGGGGCTTGTCTATAGGCACAAGAGGCAGTGGAGATTGGGGATTGTTGGCTCACGAGAGAAGGGTGTCCAGCGGTCCCTGACAGCAATGTAATATTTGCCCTATTCCTCACACTCGGTCACTACATTATGTTAGATCACCATTGTGTAAGTGGAACCAAAGTCTGTATGGCTTTATTCTCCTTTGTACAAATGCAGCATTCTTTACCACTCATTAACCCAAACTGTAATACAACATTTGGAAATAAAAAGGAATGACCAGGGCCAGATGGATTGGCCACAATGAAGGCACCATCATCCTAGGAGCACCAGACTTTTTTTTAGTTTGGCACCTGCCAACATAAGGCAGCCCATAGGAATGACAGGCTATTTGCAAATGCTGTCTTGTTTCCAGCCATTTCGGTGGACCAAGCTTGTGATTTCAAGCATCCCAGAGATTTCTGTTGTGACCTGGCTTACTTTTCTTATGGATCTTCCCTGCGTGGACCTCTTGTTATGATCTTGGCTTGTTTGACCGCTCTGTACTCTTTAGATTTATCACCCGGCGAGCTGTCATAGGAGTCTTGAGCCCGATTATACAGAACATAAGTGGGTCAAGCTCCTCCAGCAGCTCAACAATGTCATGCATAGCTTACTATTGCTACATATGCTTTTTCACAACTGTGGCATTTTACAATACTTGTCTGTCTTTAAGATCTGTTTGTTGTGATCGTATATGTCGTTTTTTCCAATTTGCTATGTTGCTTTGTCCCAAGAACATGTAGAGAAAGATTTGTCAAAGCACCAAACCGGGATAAGTATCTCTTCTCAGCACCACAGGGGTCATCCTCTGCAGTCCTGCCATACCCCAGGTGTCATGGTGTTACTTAGCAGTCAACAGAAGGGTCTCTTCCTGGTCACATGAGACTCTAGTTAACAGAAAACCAGCATGACTAAGGGGTGAGGACAGATCCCAGTCGGGTATCATAAGCATGCTATGTCATTCAACAAGTGTCAGCTTTGTTTGGCAGTTTGTTCTAAGGCAAATAAAAAAAATCACATTCACCACATCTTCTGTGGAATGAATACATTGACATTGGTCAACATCAGCTGCTGAGTCCCTGCAGCTTCAGACTACAAAAGCAACTGAATTCTTGGACAAACACTAGTTATTGGAGAGCAGAGAATTCTCTCTGGCCTACAATGTCAGTTAGGCTTACTAAACTGTCCAGCTATTTCTCTTCTCTTTTTAGAAAGTCCCCTCCCCCATTGATGTACAGAATTTTTCAGACTCCTAACCATAACATGCACATAGCATTTAGAGGTGGATAGTAAGAAAAAAATATTCTGAACCAAATGCTGTGTATGAACCCCCCCCCCCCCCCCCAAGAACCATTAAGAGGAACAAAACCCACCAGCGGCCGGTCTGCAATTTAAAAGATTCCAGGGCTGGCCAATGGCTATTCTCTGGGGCATTCTGAATCAGGATGCTCTACTATGTGAACCCCCCCCCCCCCAGTTCGTAGTCCAGCAGGATCTTCTCATTTAACAACAAGAACCCACGCATGCACGGCTGGAACATGGAAAGGTACGTTTTTATGGACGAACTGGGGCATTTCACACAGTGGGGCATCTCAGTTCGGGATTCCCCGGGGGCATGGAACAAATCACAGGTTTTTCGGCTTTCATAACAGGAAATGGCAGAATCCCCCCATAACAGGTAGTGTGCAGAATCTTCCTTAATCACCCTATAGCAGGACATATGCACAGTTGAAACATGGAAAGGTACGTTTTTATGGACGAACTGGGGTGTTTCACACAGTGGGGCATCTCAGTTCGGAATTCCCCGAGGGCATGGAACAAATCACAGATTGTTCCACTTTAATAACAGGAAATGGCAGAATTCCCCCATAACAGGTAGTGTGCAGAATCTGCCTTAATCACCTAACAGGCCATATGCAGAATCCCCCCAATCACCACATAACAGGCAGTGTGCAGAATACACCCCAATCACTCCATAACAATCAATGTGACAGAAACCCCCCAAATAACAAGCAGTGTGCACAGCCCCCCATCCCCCTATAACAAACAGTGTGGCAGACCCCCCCCCCCCATCCCCTATTACAAGTAGTGTGCAGAATCGTCCCTCCTCAGCAAATTCCCCTATAACAGTGGTGTGGGAATGCTGGTAAGTTGAGTTGGCTTTTCTTTTTACATTCGCTCTATAAGATTTCACATACATTTCCCCAGCTTTTGGGGGGGGGGGGGGGGGTCTTGTGATGCAAAAAATATGGCACCTGACCTGTAAATGCCCTATTGCAGATACATTCTCACCGAGAATCAGGTTACAATTCACGCTGCATGACACACCCAAAGTGCACCTTGCTTCACTAAATACTTAGCATGGCCCCCATTGCTAACCACATTAGCAACATAGAAACATATAGAAAGTTGACGGCAGAAGGAGACCATACGGTCCATCTAGTCCGCCCTTATGTGTATACTGTATGTACTCTTTATCTTAGGATAGATGTGTGCTTATCCCAGGCATGTTTAAATTCACTGACTGTCCATTTTACAACTACCTCTGCTGGAAGTTTGTTCCAAGCATCTACTACTCTTTCTGTAAAATAATATTTTCTAACATTGCTCCTGATCTTCCCCCCGACTAGCTTCAGGTTGTGCCCCCTTGTTCTATCATTAAGTTTCTTCTTAAAAACACTTCCCTCCTGAACCTTATTGAATCCTTTCACATATTTAAAGGTCTCAATCATGTCCCCCCTCTCCCTTCTTTCCCCCAGACTGTACAAATTTAGTTTTTTAAGTCTCTCCTGATAAGTTTTAAGTTTAAGTCCTTCCACCATTTGGACACGTTCTATTTGAATAATGTCTTTTTGCAGGTAAGGTCTCCAGAACTGCACACAGTATTCTAGCTGTGGCCTTACCAGGGCTCTATACAGCGGCATCACAACCTCCCTCTTCCTCCTGGTGATGCCTCGAGCTATGCAGCCGAGCATCCTGCTTGCTTTTTCCACTGCCTGGCTACACTGTCCACTTATCTTGCAGCTATCAGTAATCAGCACCCCTAAATCTCTCTCCTCCGAGGTCCTGGCTAACACAGTACTGCCCATACGGTACTCAGAGCAGGGATTCCTTCTACCCAAGTGCATGATTTTACATTTAGAGACATTAAACTCTAGTTTCCACAGTTTTGACCATCCATCCAGTAAAGCTAAATCATTTTCCATGTTGCAGACACCTCCAGGAATATCCACCCTATTACTAACCTTTGTATCATCAGCAAACAGGCAATCTTTTCCTACCAAGCCTTCTCCTATGTCACTTACAAATATATTAAAAAGAATGGGGCCCAGGACAGAGCCTTGCGGCACACCACTTGTAACTCTCCTTTGTTCAGATTGCACACCATTTACAACAACACTCTGATACCGATCCCTCAGCCAACTGGAAATCCACTGAACTATCCAGGGATTGAGTCCTACCTTCAATAACTTATCTATGAGCTCCTTATGTGGTACAGTGTCAAAGGCTTTGCTAAAATCCAGATAGACGATATCCATAGCACCACCTTCATCTAACACTTTAGTGACATTGTCAAAGAAATCAATAAGATTGGTCTGACATGATCTGCCCTCAGTAAAGCCGTGCTGTTTTGGGTCCAATAGGTCATTCATTTTTAGATGGGAAATTATCTGTTTTTTTAAGAGTGTTTTCATTAATTTGACCGCTATAGATGTTAAACTAACTGGCCTGTAATTACTGGCTTCTTCTCTACTCCCCATTCAGTTCTTTATAGTCAAGCTTCCTGACCTGCACATCTGTTTGGTGGCTTAATGAAGTGGAAAGACTTGTATGACAGTGAGGCAAGCAAAAGTTATTAGACAACCAAAGTTAACTCCCATATCTCACTCATGACAACATTCTTGTAACCAGCAGCATCCTAACATATAATTATTTACAACGAGACAGTAGCAGGTTCTGTCACGTAACGCATGGGCTTCTGTGTTTTTGCATCACACTGACTCCTACAAATCTGGTGATCTCTGTGTCCACAGTGTTTTTATGAGTATTTATGCCAGTTTATTTATATATCTGTTTTATACTGTAAAGGGAAGGAATGCTTTAGTCCTTTATGCTCAAGTCACTACTTTCACTATTGCGTTCTTATCCATAATATAGACTTAACAATCTATAAACTTTTTACTTTTTAATTGGCATCATGGGGGGATAAAAAACATCTACGGATTTCTATTGAGAGTGTTTAAGTGCTACAGCAGGCACCATTGATTGGGCTACATTTGGCACTGTCCTAAATTGTTTTCCGCTTTTGAATTGAACAAGCAATGTCCAAGAAATCAAGGTTTACAGTTTCACCATATGATTTATCTCACGAAAAAAGTGGGCATTGCCCTTGGCTCTGTGATGCTGCCTAATAATCAGCCTAAAGAGGAGCATCAGACATCTTTACAACTAATTGCCATCCTCCCCCACACTGAGCACTGCATACTTTTTGGATGTCGCCACAATTGGGAGATGGGGACATTTTTCTATTTCTATGCCACCCGCCCGTTTAGGCGTCTGAAATGGACAGCCGCATCTTTAGCCGCCCTGCAGCTCTTCAACTCTCACGACAGCACTGTGCATGCGTGAGATCAGGAGTTGTGCACAGTGCTTGATGATGGTTGAAAAAGTGTGCTGTCCAACGCAGGACACCCAGAGTCCAAGGAACAGTGAATACAGATGCCCTAGTAAGGTGAGTAAAGAATGCCCAAAATTCAAACCAGAGGGGGGGCAACAGGGGATTTGAATATGCGTCTGATATTCTTCTTTAATGGGTGGGTCTATAAGATTTCCAGAACTTGCTACAGACACCTTGGCTGTGTTTCTCCCCTCTCCCCCTGTTGCTAGGCGACATTGGAGCCTTGACCAGCACTCCGAGATACACATGGCCGCAATCCCAATCATCATTGCATGAACTCCCAAAGTGAATGTGCACACTCCCAAAATGCATTTGTTCACTCCAAAACATGCATGCACGCACTCCAAAACATGAACGCAAACATTCTCAAAGCACATGCGCACACCCCCAAAGTGCATATGTGCACTCCCAAAGAGCCGGGGGAGAGAGGAGGAGGTGGAGCGGCAGTTGCCATGCTGGGCTATCCCGACATCGACCAGGGAAGCGAGGAGGAGGTGGGGGCGGCAGGCGCTGCACCGCTCTCTCCCAACACCAGCCAGGGGAGAAAGAAGGAGGTGGGTGGCAGGTGCAGCTCATGTTTTCCCCCCCCCCCCCCACTGTGTGGTGGGTGGGAGTGGTGGGTGGTAGCAGGGGGGGGGAGGAACAGGCCCCGTAAGTCTCCCTTCATCTGGCCGCCGAGGTGGGTAGCTATGTGTCCCTGCTCAGCAGGGATGTTGGCATCTGCTGGGGACATGATTCTTCTCCCCCCATGCTCACACATGCAGTGGGTAGAGAAGAATCATTTTTCAGCAATTGCTGACAACCTGCAAAGTGCGGTGTGGATTCTCCCCACTGCTGGCCGATAGGGAGCCTGAAACAGGCTGTCAGCTCTCTGCGCCGACAGCTATGTGAAGCTGGAGGAGGAGGCGGAGGGAGGGGACTAGCAATTATGTCCAGCTCTGCTGTGCTAATTGGAAGTAAGGGGATATGTCATCAGGTGAACCTGTAAATATCTTGGCCATTTCTTCTTTAAATGTCTTTTGTGATGTGATTTCTTATATGTTGTGTATTGTATGCTCTAATAAATGTGTTCTTATTTTTTAATTGTCGCCTTTTTGGAGGCTTGCTTTGAGAACTTTTTCTGTTTTTGGTATTTGGTCTATAACAATATACATAACAAATGTATGTGTTATACCAGAAGTCCATCAAGGTGATGGATATCACCTGACCTTGAGCACTTACTGCCAGAGATACCAACCTGAGCCATTCCTGCAGGGTGATTTTTCTCCGGTCCTGTACTTCACAACAACCATTTAACTCAACACACCTGGACTTAGATAATTGGATCTCCTATTCAACCCAGTTAATAGGCCCAGATGTGTTCAGGAACACGGTCAGTGCTAAGTGCAGGACTGGAGACAAATCATCCTGCAGGGATAGGTCAGGTTGGCGTCTCTGACCTGGTGAAACAAACAATTCAGTATGATCATTTCAACCCTCTAAAGCAAGAACTGCGCCTGCTCCCCAAATGACTGCTGGCGACCAATCATGTTGGCTGGGGGAGCATGCACAGCGACACAGCAAACCACATTAGCTGCTGCCAGTCACATGTGTGTAGGAATTGCACAAAGTGCTGAATTTGTTTAGCCATTTTTGGCCTTCCTAGATATCTTAATAAGTTTAGGATGCCTTGGGGAGAGGTCCAATAGGCTTAAGAATAAAACAAAATTAGCCTTCCTACCCTTTGCATTAATTAATGCTTCGGGAGGGGGTTGACTGCAAATCTCGCCCAGATCTGACCAGACTAGCTAGCTCTGAAATATTTTCCAATATAGAAAATAGAAAGTGTGGTTGGCAGTCTGGTAGGGTGGTAATCACAACTTAGATATTTGCTGTTAGCATGTGTCCTAATTAGTAATGTTTTCCCCTTATCTGTTTGTCATTTGAGCCTTTACCTTACCTTAACCTAAGGCTGCAAATGTGATGGAATGGTCTTCATTGTTGTGTTTTTCTACATTGCTAGCATAACCAGTTCTCCAGGTTTAGCACATGTTTGGTCACATCATTTTGTAAATAAGGTTCCTTTAAAGTAAGTTTCTGATTGTGTATTTGAAAAACTTTCAAGGCAGATGCATGCGTGACTACTCGGAGATGCTCTTGTTTATTCTCACAAGAATACGCTTGCCCTGCCTTGTCCTGCTGCACATCATAGTGTTAATATATTGCCTGCCAGCTTAAAGTAAATCAAGGCCTGACATGCTTTCATGTCGTAAACAAAATATCTTCTGGGAAGCAGCAGCCTGTTAGTGTCTCAGATGAATCTACTTTATATCAAAAGAGACAAGTGAAAAAAAAAAAACACTAATTAACTTTTCTCCCCAGCAGCCTTTCCTTCCTAGTCTGGTTAAATAATGATTACCATGTCCCGAGATCAAGTCCCACAGCATGCATGTCGTTCTACCATTCTGCTGTGATCACAGTGTCATACAGCTGCCTTCCATGCCAGTCACATCCACACTAGCATGCCCAAGCCATTAGGGTTAAAATCCAAGCTTTTTTTACCCCAAACACCCTCCCTCTGCCTGTGCTGATCCTGATTTGAGGAAAAAATATAAAACAATGTATAGGATTGCCACAATCCTCCTGTGATGTTACTATAGACTTGGGTGACAGATGACCTTTAGTGACAGACTAGTACAGACACTGCTGCACAGGATTGGGTGACTGTCCTGTCACTCTAGGTCCCAGCTTCAGCTTCCGCACAGATTGCTTGCCCTTCAATGAGTTTTCTTTTATTTCATTGCCCAAACTGAGCTTAGCACAGGGGGAGGAAGGAGTAGATGGAGTGTTACGAAATGAATGGACATTCTCTTAAACTGCTTTGGAGGGGGCATTCCAGACCCTTAGGGCAGACGTTCGTCACAGTGATAGCAGGTTAGCTGGGGCATCACAGGACTTGATCTCGGACAGGTGCATTTTATTCAGCCAGCTAAGGCAGAAACACTGTGGTGAAAAAAAAGTGGAACTTCAGTCCGATCCTCCCACCCTACCCTGGTGCTGAGGTAAAATGGGGGGGTTACAAAGAAGAAAAACCCTTACCTGACTCGGGGGGGGGGGGTCCAGTGCTCCTCCCAGCTCCGAATCCTGGTGGCTGCCTGGCTGCTTGCCAGAATGACACAGAGCCGCATCCCCCGGCTCCATGCACGCTCCTGCCCACCCATTCCAGTGAATAAGCGGCAGGAGTATGCGTGGACCAGAGGGGTGTGAGTCTGTGTCATTTTCTGCGGCAGCCACACAGAGACCGGGAGAGCACTGTTTGCCTGAGGATAAGATAAGGGTTTTTTTCTTCTTTGTAACCCCCTCCCCGTCCTGCGCCAGGGTAGGGTGGCAGGCCGGGGGTCAACTTTCGACTGCAGTTCTGCATTCTTTTTTCCAATATACCTAACTGCTAAGTAATCAATATTATAATGCAACATTTTGGGCCAACAATATTTAAATAAATGCAAAACCCCCGAATTAGACAGCATGGGTTAAAGGAGGTCACAGAATGAGTGGGGGAGGAATGCACCCACACTCACGGGTGTTCCCTACAGAAGGGCCTTATCCCTCCCCACTCCCTTCCCCCTCTCTCCTAGTTCCCTGTCCTAGTGCTTCAATGTCTGTGTGATGTCTTACACCTAGTCATCCCCCCTTGTCTGTAATTGTGTTCTTGGCTGACATCCAGGGTGTGGAGCACCCTGGGGCCAAAGTTAGGCGGGCAAATAGATTGGACTGTCCCAATGGAATGATTCAAGTGATTAAAGGGTTGAAGAAGTTGGAATAAGTAGGAAATCAAGTAATTAACAATATGAGAAGTCATGTACCAGTGTTTACAATGTTGTGAAGCTTACCAAACAAATACATCCTGTCTGCTATTGTGTTGTACGATGTGTATACATTTGTTGTTGTGCTGTATTTGAAAACACCCAATAAAATAGGATTAAACACAACTGAACATTTTTGTCTATTAAAATATAATGTAACTTCGATTTCTGTATGCCATTTTTGTGATTAAAAAGTATATTAAACCTTCAGCCACCATGATTATGGCTTTTTCGAAAGCTTAAACCGGATCTTCACCATGATTTATTGAAAAGCCCAAACCCTTAAAAAACGATTCCCCAGCATATAAAATTTTATGTATATTTTACGTTTTTAGTCACTTATTATTCTTTCCCCCACTGGGCTGCAACTCTGTTCAGGACGGGCCGCCATCTTGACTCAGAAGCATCACACTTACTGAGGAGAGGAGACTGGGATAAAGTGCAGGGGGGTGGGTTATAGCTGGGGTTTTCTCAGACACAGCAGAGCTGGTGTCA
This sequence comes from Gastrophryne carolinensis, assembly GCA_027917425.1. Taxonomy (NCBI): domain Eukaryota; kingdom Metazoa; phylum Chordata; class Amphibia; order Anura; family Microhylidae; genus Gastrophryne; species Gastrophryne carolinensis. The sequence continues at coordinate 230,198,847 of CM051236.1, forward strand.
GAGAAAGGTCAGCAATCCCAGAATGCAGAGCAGCACAATCAGAAGGCAATCTGTATGTACAGGGTGTGGGAAACATACAAGATAGACTCTTATTCAGGGTGAAGGTCCGCTTTAAAGTGTATAATCTACTGCAATTTGGTGTGACATAAAATTAGGTATACAAGTTAGTTTTCATGACTGCAGCTGACCCTGCAGTCTAAAAGATGGCAGTGCTGCTGGCATTTCCCTAGGGCATCCCAAATCGGGAACCTCACTGTAGAAACCTCGGGGTCTCCCGCAAAACTCCGTTGCCAGTGGCTCCGGTGGAGATATAAACAGCAGCGGATGCATCCCCGGTATATCTGGGCTTAGGTGCATCCAGCGATTTAGATGGATTAGAGGCAGGAGCACTCCACAGCCTAAAGGAAACCTGGAGACGTGGGCACTGGGATGGTATGCGTGATTCAGCAAATCCGTCAGGCTGGCGCACGTCATTCTGTAAATTTGAGATTAGCCAATCATCTATCTCAAATTTGCATTGTGAGCACAGCTATGGCAGTGGAAAAGCCTTGTTTATTCAAAAATAAAGATTGTGGCTTTTTGAAGAGGGCCTGCTGTAATTCCTGTATATGATGGCTACTATACACAACACCAGCTATAGCAGTAAGGGAGGGAAGACTCGGGGCGACATGGGGAACAGGGTGTCACTGGACAGGAATACACATCTGTGGTCACCACCCTTTGGTGTCAGTAATATACACTAACTGTTTTATTAAAATTCCTGTCTTTGCTGACCAACAGGAAGTTACACAGCTAAAAATACACTGTAGTAATTCTTAATCATTCACAACACCAAAACTAAAACAGAACTGAAAAATTATTGTGACCGGGCTTTTAAAGTGCTGAATACAAGCACTAAAAATGTTCAGAAAACTGAAAAAAAAGATTATAATCTTCACATGGGATGTGGAAACCACACAAGAGCAATGTTTTTGCTGGACTAGACTTTTCCAGGGTTGTTTGTTCAGTATTATTCAGGTTCATGTTCCAGATCCTGCCCTTTACTTGTTGATTTCCTGGGATATGTACCACGAAATAATGTCAATAAGAAAAACAGCATTAATGTAAAATATCCTCATGTTGAAAACCAAATGTCAGACTTTCTGGGCCCCATTGGTGGAACTGATTCTGGGGGCCTACCCTACAGTTCAATAAAATGAATAACCTTTTGTACTCGTACAGTAACTGTGTTACTGTATATGTGTACCTGGGATGCCACAAATAAGATATACATATTTCAGGCCTGCTACATGCTGACCTGTGAGCCAGTCCGTGTCCTTTGAAAACCCAACACACTGGCACATTTAGAAACCCTTAGAAGCAGATCAGCTGATTTCAGTATGTTGTTATCATGGATTATTGACTTGTCTGGAGCATGTCCACTTTATTCATTGCAATGGAGTTGGTATATCTGGCCTCACTTTCTATAAACATTTTAGTGGAAATAAGCATTGCCAGTGTAGTATATTTTTATAACCACAAGATTGTTTGCATTTCCAGAATTCTTTTCCAGTCTGATCTATTCTATGACCTTCTAATAAGCTATGCTTCTACAAGATTCATTTGTAGACTCACAAGGCTAAAGATTGAACAATCTAGAATACTAGAATATTACCTGAATTAAAAACCACATCTAAGCTGATCCTTACTGACATTGCTAATAAATAATAGTTTATGAACATAAACTATGCATTTCACAATATATTGGATGCATTTCACTAAGGCTATGCAAGTTTGAGGGTCAGACCAATTAGTGGGATTCATTTCCATATTGGCTAGCAATAAGTGCTTGGACACCGCACCCAGAAGCAGCCTCGGGGAGAGTTGAGTTTGAGGAGACTCAGGAGGCCACTTGTTGTGGACAGTCGGGGGAGGGGGGGTATGCTCAATCACCAGTGGCCAGTGTGTGGAACAGCCTTCAGACAGACAGCCCAAGATTGATATTTGTATTTATTTTGATTTGTATAGCTGGGCCTGGGGTAATTGGTATGTGCTGAGGATGAAAATATAAAGGTTCTGGTGTCATTCAACTCTTGCTCACTTTATGCTGGAAGTCAGGGAATTATGAATTATGGAACTGACTCCTGACAGGCCAGGCATGTCCTGCTGCAAGGGGACATCTTTAGGTCCCAAGGATTGCTCTCTCCACTGCCACCTAGACAAAATAGCTGGGTGCAAGAGTTCGCCTCCCGGGAATGTGGCCACAGCCCACAATCATGGAGTAGGACTGCTGGAAAGGTGAGTGATTTTGGGCCTGCATGGAGGCCCCACACAGTTTGGCATCCCAAATCAGGATGCCCCAGATGCACTTAGTCAGCTTCCTTCCTATTGGTGATTTAGTCACATTGTTCTTCTATAGGTACTTCTATAGTTGCAATAACTCTTATTCATGGTGTGCATTAACTTACAGTAGTTCTATACACATTTTAAATCTGAAGTGCTCTTTGCAGTAAGTCTGGTGATGGAAACCATCCTCTGCATTGCCACCCATGCTTTCCAGGAGTGGAGCTTGATAGCAGGCTGTGCAGGATGGGGAATGAGAAAGGAGAGGATAGGGGAGGGGCGGCAAGGCAAGGGGAACTGCAGACCTGTGACCGAAGCACTGTCTGAGGATCAAAACAAAATAATTAGTATGTTTCAACAGCGCCCTTTGTCTTTCCTCCCCCAATAAATGGCCCTTCGCTTCAGTCACTAGCTCAGCACCCCTTGCTCCTAAAAGAACCCTGCCATCACCACTGCAGCCCTGAGCACTGCACCCTCCTGCTAACATCAGTCACTAGTGGGGAGGTGGCAATATGAAAACTATAAACACAACTGAAGAGGTGAAATTCCTGTTGAAGAATAGGTTTGAATGTTAAAGCTAACTTTGGCCCCAGGCAAGAGATTGACCCGTTTGTCTCAATTAATAGCAAAGCACTCCAAGGTCTGATTTGTTCTTTTAGTTTGCCCATTACATTCTGAGTGAGAAACTGATACAAAAAAAGAAAATCCAATGCTCACTGAAAAGAGAATGCTTACATTTGGACATGAATTGCAAACCTCTTTCAGAGACAGTTTTTGAACTAAGACTCCATGAAGATACGTATAATGCTTAATGAACAAATGAGGCAGATCTTTGGCAAAGGGAAGCAACCTTGCGAAGGGGGAAGCTGGACAATGAAGTTCATAACTACGTTTGTGGTAACCCTGCTGGCCTTTAAAGAGAATGTTTACAAGGTGCACATACCTTACATGCCTTCAATAAGCGAGTTACGTCAACCATGATAATAAGTCATCTCCGGTATGACCAACTGACATGACCTCCCTCCAGAGCCCTCCAATTTAAATCTAGAGATATGAAGGTCCCTTTGGCATCTTTGGAGGGACATCTTGTTGGAACTATTGAATCTCCAAAGCAAAATCCAATGAAAGTGCTCTTATAACACACAGGTTGCAAGATGGGCTGAGGGGCAGGGTCATTACTCCAGGTTTATTATAGGATATTATAGGCACAGTAGACATCCAGCTTGGAGAAGGGATTCTTCAATTTGGGTAAACCTATGATTAGCGGAATTGTGTACCGTTAGGTGATTCTTGTGTGTCCAATATAGTCCAACTAGATCCTAGAGAAAATTATTTTTACTGAAAGAAAATTCCTACCCCTGGCGGGGAACTTGAAGGTTGAAATGGGGGGTGGGGGTTAATGGCAAGTCATCCTCTAGTTGCCGGGCCCCGAGCCTTGTGAACTGGAATAGGGGTCTCATGGATCCCTTACCAGTTCACAAAGGGTTAACAGTAAAAAAAAGACACAGACATAGAGTAAAAATGACATTTATGTATTTTTTTCTTTACTCACCTCTGATCCTCCGCTGTCCCCCGGCGACCCTGTCCCACTGATCTCCGAAGGCAGCTGCCGGGTGATCAGTGGAGGGGAGGCTTGGGGGGCAAGGGATCAAAGCCCCTCTCCCCTCCAACCCTCTCCCCACTGATCACCCAGTGCTACTGATCATCCTTGTGAGTCTCGTAGCTGGCCCTTAACGGTAGAAGAGGCAGCTATGTGAGACTCACGTAGCTGGCACTAATAGGATTTAAGAGGAACATTGTAGGTCTGGAGAGTTAATAAAAACTCCCCAAACCTGGCTTGCCTGGCCCCACCGGTTGAGTATTTGTTTAGTAAAAACTTACGTCTCTGGTCACGCTCACGCTCAGCAACCCTCTGCTCCCTAGCCGACTTCTACAGGGCAGCGCCATTTTGGAAGCCTCTGGCTTCCTGACAGACACTGTGCATCCCTCAGATCTCACGCATGCGCTGTGTCATTACATAGGCTGCAATGACACTGGGGGCAAATGCTTGCTAGATTTGAGGAGCAGTGCATGGGATTTGAAGAGCAACCAGCGAAGAGGTGAGTATGCTCCATCACTCAGGGAGGGCTAAGGGACGGCTAAGGTTGGGAGGGGGTGGAAATGGGACAGGAATTCAGCCTAATGTCAGCGTTTAGGATAATTCAGCCTGATGTCAGCGTTTAGGCAATGTGGCATTCCCCTCCCATACCCCATATAGGCAGTGTGGCATACCCCTCCCATTCCCCATACAGGCAGTGTGGCATTCCCCTCCCATTCTCCATATAAGCAGTGTGGCATTCTCCCCCATCCCATACCCCATATAGGCAGTGTGGCATTCCCCTCCCATTTCCCATATAGGTAGTGTGGCATTCCCCTCCCATTCCCATATAGGCAGTGTGGCATTCCCCTCCCATTCCCCATATAGGCAGTGTGGCATTCCCCTCCCATACCCCATATAGGCAATGTGGCATCCCCCCACCCATTCTCCATAGGCAGTATGGCATACCCCTCCCATTCCCCATACAGGCAGTGTGGCATTCCCCTCCCATTCTCCATATAAGCAGTGTGGCATTCCCCCCTCCCATTCCCCATATAGGCAGTGTGGCATACCCCTCCCATTCCCCATATAAGCAGTGTGGCATTCTCCTCCCTCCCATACCCCATATAGGCAGTGTGGCATTCCCCTCCCATACCCCATATAGGCAGTGTGGCATTCCCCTCCCATACCCCATATAGGCAGTGTGGCATTCCCCTCCCATACCCCATATAAGCAGTGTGGCATTCCCCTCCCATACCCCATATAGGCAGTGTGGCATTCCCCTCCCATACCCCATATAGGCAGTGTGGCATTCCCCTCCCATACCCCATATAGGCAGTGTGGCATTCCCCTCCCATACCCCATATAGGCAGTGTGGCATTCCCCTCCCATACCCCATATAGGCAGTGTGGCATTCCCCTCCCATACCCCATATAGGCAGTATGGCATTCCCCTCCCATACCCCATATAGGCAGTGTGACATTCCCCTCCCATACCCCATATAGGCAGTGTGACATTCCCCTCCCATACCCCATATAGGCAGTGTGGCATCCCCCTCCCATACCCCATATAGGCAGTGTGGCATTCCCCTCCCATTCCCCATATAAGCAGTGTGGCATTCTCCTCCCTCCCATACCCCATATAGGCAGTGTGGCATTCCCCTCCCATACCCCATATAGGCAGTGTGGCATTCCCCTCCCATACCCCATATAGGCAGTGTGGCATTCCCCTCCCATACCCCATATAGGCAGTGTGGCATTCCCCTCCCATACCCCATATAGGCAGTGTGACATTCCCCTCCCATACCCCATATAGGCAGTGTGGCATTCCCCTCCCATTCCCCATATAGGCAGTGTGGCATTCCCCTCCCATACCCCATATAGGCAGTGTGGCATTCCCCTCCCATACCCCATATAGGCAGTGTGGCATTCCCCTCCCATACCCCATATAGGCAGTGTGGCATTCCCCTCCCATACCCCATATAGGCAGTGTGACATTCCCCTCCCATACCCCATATAGGCAGTGTGGCATTCCCCTCCCATACCCCATATAGGCAGTGTGGCATTCCCCTCCCATACCCCATATAGGCAGTGTGGCATTCCCCTCCCATACCCCATATAGGCAATGTGACATTCCCCTCCCATAACCCATATAGGCAGTGTGACATTCCCCTCCCATACCCCATATAGGCAGTGTGGCATTCCCCTCCCATACCCCATATAGGCAGTGTGGCATTCCCCTCCCATACCCCATATAGGCAGTGTGGCATTCCCCTCCCATACCCCATATAGGCAGTGTGGCATTCCCCTCCCATACCCCATATAGGCAGTGTGGCATTCCCCTCCCATACCCCATATAGGCAATGTGACATTCCCCTCCCATACCCCATATAGGCAGTGTGACATTCCCCTCCCATACCCCATATAGGCAGTGTGGCATTCCCCTCCCATTCCCCATATAAGCAGTGTGGCATTCCCCTCCCATTCCCCATATAGGCAGTGTGGCATTCCCCTCCCATTCCCCATATAGGCAGTGTGGCAATCCCCTCCCATTCCCCATATAAGCAGTGTGGCATTCTCCCCCCTCCCATACCCCATATAGGCAGTGTGGCATTCCCCTCCCATTCCCCATATAGGCAGTGTGGCATTCCCCTCCCGTTCCCATATAGGCTGTGTGGCATTCCCCTCCCATTCCCCATATAGGCAGTGTGGCATTCCCCTCCCATTCCCCATATAGGCAGTGTGACATTCCCCTCCCATTCCCCATATAGGCAGTGTGACATTCCCCTCCCATTCCCCATATAGGCAGTGTGGCATTCCCCTCCCATACCCCATATAGGCAGCGTGGCATTCCCCTCCCATACCCCATATAGGCAGTGTGGCATTCCCCTCCCATTCCCATATAGGCTGTGTGGCATTCCCCTCCCATTCCCCATATAGGCAGTGTGGCATTCCCCTCCCATTCCCCATATAGGCAGTGTGACATTCCCCTCCCATTCCCCATATAGGCAGTGTGACATTCCCCTCCCATTCCCCATATAGGCAGTGTGGCATTCCTCTCCCATACCCCATATAGGCAGCGTGGCATTCCCCTCCCATACCCCATATAGGCAGTGTGGCATTCCCCTCCCATACCCCATATAGGCAGCGTGGCATTCCCCTCCCATACCCCATATAAGCAGTGTGGCAATCCCCTCCCATTCCTGATATAGACAGTGTGGCATTCACTCCGCCCCCGTTCTCCTGGTATTTCCCCCCAACTCCCGAGGGAAAAAATATATATATACTTACATGAGCCATACTGGCTGATACTTGTGTGATTGTGTCAGCGCTCACTGATCCCCGAGCGGTGGTGGCGGAGCTGGAAGCCAGAGCGGGTGCACCGCTGTCTTTGGTGTGCAAAGCCGCTCTGGCGTGGCGGCGGGGAGATCCGTGCTGCACCACGCCAGAAAAATAATCAGTGCATGTGGGATTTAACCCAACCGCCACAGCTGCAATTAATCCCAAAAGGTAATCTAATCTTAAAACTTGCTCAATCATATACTAAAAATATATTCTATGTGCATATACTATACACACTATGAAAGTATCTCACAGGAAAATAATTTTCTCTATTTGAATAGACTCTTAAAAGGGAGAAACCACCATTTCCTCTCTGGAATCAAAGCAAATGGAAGCAAATGTACATATATTCTTGATGAACAGCGATTGAGGTATTTTTATATTAACTTTACAATATGTTTATTATATACTACTGTTCTAATGAATATGCATACATGTAGAAAATGTCTAATACGAGATATTTCTTCACATAGGGCATTGAGAAAGCCAGAGAGGGTGAGACGTGTCTGCCCTGTTCTAAGGTTCCAATAAGGAAAAAGGAAACAATGAAATGTTGGAATGAATAATGCGGCTATGAAATGTATATGTGCAATAATGAAGTAATAGATTTATACTCATTCTTAGAGTTATCTTTTTAAACTGTGACAATAAAAGAAAACTTGATTTTTTTATCTGTTAAATTCACGGTATGGTCATATCTAGAGGCTATAGGAAAGGAACCTGGGAAGTGTCTAATTCCGGGACAAAATAAGGCACTTTTATATATTTACTTAAAAAAACTAGTGATAGGTTGGGAAACCTTACTCTATACCATGCTACAACCTAATTATGCCATTTGTTGCACCGCCTTGAGTTCTACTCTGCAGCCACGCTGTAAACAATAGAACCTCTCCTGAATGGCTCTTAGCCAATCTGTAAACAATACTAATAATAATAATAATATCTAGTATCTCCTGGCTGGCGCACGGCAAATTATGTAAACAATATTAATAGCATAAACAACTAAAATATTAATAACTAAAATATTATATCAATATCTAGATATTAATAATATTGTGTATATATTTATCCTGCCCGGCTCGACTAAAATAGGCAACACATATACCAATATTATCAATATCTGGCCAATAATCACGCAATGGATACACGCATAAGACTATAAGACTGTAGTTCTTTTGACTTCTGGTATATGCAAGAGACACTGAGACACGCAGTAAATAAAGATATATATTGTATTAAAAGCAAAACAAACTGGCAAAAGACAATACAATTTACTTCACATGCAACCACAGATATATTAACCCCTAATTGGTGGATTTACAGCACCAATACCATACTGACAGAAAATTCACACAAAGAACTTACAATGAATCATGCAGAAAAGGAAAGAACCACACAAGTTAAATGGACACCCCAATACAGCAATATTCCCTGATAGCACTAACCAGTGTTGGCTATGGCTCAGTTACCTGCCTTCCGTGAATCGTCTCCCCCAGCGCTATTCCAGGGCCCTTCTCACAGACTCTCCTTCTTGCCTTCCTTCCTTCTGCCCCCCCCTCAATTATACCTCCCTGCCCTTTTGATCTCCAGTCCTGCTGACCTGGCTTGACCCACCGGTTATGCAAAAGAGGGTGCATCCCGGAAATTCCCAGAAGCCGTTTGTATATTTTATGGTGTGGTCACAGAATGTTGATATTATCTAGTGCCCTCTCAGATGTCTTTTGTTCTATTTTCTGGTTTTGGAATGCAGATATTATCTAGCTTGGAAAACGTGCCTTAGGCCTTTCCACTTCATGTCATGCCCTGCTGTATATTCAAATATATATATATATATATATATATATATATATATATACCATTATTAACAATATTGATTTCCCATAAAGGCCCCTTATTTACATATCGCCCACTTGAGACAGAGATATATATATTATATTTATATGTATATATATATATATCGAGGTCTCATAAATATATAAAATGTAAGTGCTTCAAATTTGCTGAGACCGATGGGACCCGATATATTACCGCACAATGTTATCACAACCCCCAGTATCTCAAGTTACAGCCTGCATCCTTCAGCCACCACATACTGTTTTAATGCCACACCTTCTTCAACAGATCATCAAACATATTTCATATTTTTACACCATCCATAACCGCTTATGTGATTTTGGGTGACCAAATCTGGTGACATCCGGATTTATTCACTGCTGCTGGTATTGACAGAGATCCGTCGACTTCCATTGTATGTTGCAGACAATGCTTTATCAGCTGTCACTGAGTGTCCAAGGCCTGTATTATCAACGAAGTGGGTGCACAAGGTGACAGTCCATAATATACTGATTGCACCGTGTGCATATGGTTATGAGTGCACTGCATCAGAATAGTCCATCCTGTTATGGGTGCACATCATCAGAACTGCCCATGGTTTCATGGTGCACAGCATCAGAACTGTTCATAATGTCATGGGTGCACATGTACTTTGACAGTTCACACAGACCATAATGAGTTACAGCAACAGTACATCTGCAATATTAGAAGCACTCGGTGATATACTCTCCAACACAGTGATACACAGCAGACTCCAAGAAATAGATTTTTGGTCACAGAGCATAAACATAATGCAACATAGCAAACGGCGTATTACGGTGGAAATGTCTGAAAGAAAACCTTGAACAAAAGAAAGTGTGACTCTGTAGATGTGGCTTTGAGGATTCATGCTATAATGAAAGAACAAATAAGGTTGCCACTATGCTATATCAATAATCCCCTCAGTCTCTGCAAACTCAATTCAAGGGCATCTCTGTGCTATCTATGGAAAATCTGTTAAAAGGTTATTTTACAACAATATACAACATATTAACACACACATCCATAAGGTATTAGGTCCGCCTAATGCAGACCTGGTATGTTGACCATATTGAAAAATCCTAAGCACTAAACCTCGCCCACTTCATAACATTTAAAGTAAAACTTGTGGAGAAAATGGGGAGAAAAGCTGCTCGCCCACTTCATACTATTCAGAGTAAAATAAACATAAACAAACAGATAGTTTCAAATTGTGTGCCTGTGTACTAACTACAAAAAAAGTTACTTAGGAAAAAAAAAATGGTTCCCACTCCAATAACCTAACAGGAAAAAATAGCTTACAAGCACACAATTTAAAATGATTGATCCAATGAACAGGCTAAAATATGAATTTTAACCTTTTCATTGTTCATTGTAAAAGGAAAAAAAAGCTTAAAAACCGGTTCCCAATGTATTGTCACTGGAAAGACACTGGCTGTATAGAAATGCTAATGCTAATAATGCCTGGGAGTGACAGAGCATTCCACACAGCCTGTCAGTGACACCTGGGAGGAATCCTACATACACTAGGCTGGCACTAGTTACTAAATATGCGCAATCTGTAAAATATAGCGCAATCATAAAAAAATACTAAATTTACACTTTAATGGAAATCAGGGATATCCGAAACCCTGTCCATGCCAGCTTAGCAGTTCAGGTATTTTAACTAAAAACCAAAATGAATTTAGATTTTTGATAACCTGACTGCTTTTATCAAATTAATTTTTTGAGGCTTATCCTAAACGTGTGCACATAAAAAAAACTGACACAAAAAAAGCCCACGTTAAGGTCCTCAAAACCTAATGGAAAAATCAAAGAGTTAATCAGAGACTTAGCCGGGATTTTATCCAATGGACCTGAAAGACAAAGCACACAGAGTTAATAACACCTAACTGGGTGCCTCTCTATAACCTTTGGTGCAAGCCTTGGCTCATCCAACATTCTTCTGTTCCCCGACATACTTACCTCTTCTCTTATGGCCATAACCTGTTGGATCAGTGAGCTCATATCACTCCTCAATTGCAGATTTTCTGCCATAAGGTATTCATTTCTGGCTCTTAACCATTTTACTGGGACACACTTTATAGGTTTGCTTTGACTATAATGCTCCCTAGCAAATTTCTTTTGGTTAAAGCTCCCTGTCCCAAATCTAGCAGAATACACCATCGTCTGCCTTTTGTGGGTTCTATAGGTCTGGACTTTATTGCTACACATTGGTTTTGCAGAGGGGCAGAGCCTGGAAATGTGATTCGCTTGGCCACAAGAGTGACACTTCACACTTCTAGCTCTCTTTACATTGTCTCTACACGGTACAGCAGAGTTAATTAGTCTAGGCATTGCTTTTTGTAATGGGGACCTTGAGACTGCCACTGGAGCTTGTTTGACTGCACTAACCTTTGGGGCTACCTTTGGGTAATTTTCACTCATACAATTACCCTGCACCCCCGAGTCTATATGCTTATTTGGTGAAGATCCACATGAAACCTCCTCAGCAGCACTAGGAAAGACATCATCCTGTCTCCTGATATCCACAGACACAAGTTCAACTTCTTTTTCTGTGACTATCAGCTTTTCTGACATCATCTGATTGTTTCTGCGCAGTTCTCTGCTCTCAGCTCTCAGCTGCTCCACAATGGCGCCCAAACTTTCAGTAGATGCCCTCATGGCTCCTAGCGCTTTATCCAGGGAGTTTACCTCCTCTTTGAGGCTTTCATTTTGTATTTTCACCAAAACAAACTCCTTTGCAATCCAAACTGCCCCATAAATCAAAAAACATTTGCCCTCTGATTTGGAAATTTGTTTAGCAGCAATGCATTTAGATACATAATCCTGGGCTTCAGCCCATGGGTTACTGGATCCCTGCATTGCTCTTATAATCCCCTCTGCATTCTTTACCTTGTTAATATTTTTTACAAGACCCTCCATGTCTATAAAAATAAGGCACTTCAAATCAATTGCAACACTTATATGCTATAGTTACCAATAGCAACAGCGTTCCTAGAACACTAGAAATTAAATTGCACACTGTATTATATACCACAATACACTCAATATTCACCACAACACAGTGCTCTGCAAATACACAAGATGCCTCGTGCCTGGCTTAGCCAATCTGTAAACAATAGAACCTCTCCTGAATGGCTCTTAGCCAATCTGTAAACAATACTAATAATAATAATAATATCTAGTATCTCCTGGCTGGCGCACGGCAAATTATGTAAACAATATTAATAGCATAAACAACTAAAATATTAATAACTAAAATATTATATCAATATCTAGATATTAATAATATTGTGTATATATTTATCCTGCCCGGCTCGACTAAAATAGGCAACACATATACCAATATTATCAATATCTGGCCAATAATCACGCAATGGATACACGCATAAGACTATAAGACTGTAGTTCTTTTGACTTCTGGTATATGCAAGAGACACTGAGACACGCAGTAAATAAAGATATATATTGTATTAAAAGCAAAACAAACTGGCAAAAGACAATACAATTTACTTCACATGCAACCACAGATATATTAACCCCTAATTGGTGGATTTACAGCACCAATACCATACTGACAGAAAATTCACACAAAGAACTTACAATGAATCATGCAGAAAAGGAAAGAACCACACAAGTTAAATGGACACCCCAATACAGCAATATTCCCTGATAGCACTAACCAGTGTTGGCTATGGCTCAGTTACCTGCCTTCCGTGAATCGTCTCCCCCAGCGCTATTCCAGGGCCCTTCTCACAGACTCTCCTTCTTGCCTTCCTTCCTTCTGCCCCCCCCTCAATTATACCTCCCTGCCCTTTTGATCTCCAGTCCTGCTGACCTGGCTTGACCCACCGGTTATGCAAAAGAGGGTGCATCCCGGAAATTCCCAGAAGCCGTTTGTATATTTTATGGTGTGGTCACAGAATGTTGATATTATCTAGTGCCCTCTCAGATGTCTTTTGTTCTATTTTCTGGTTTTGGAATGCAGATATTATCTAGCTTGGAAAACGTGCCTTAGGCCTTTCCACTTCATGTCATGCCCTGCTGTATATTCAAATATATATATATATATATATATATATATATACCATTATTAACAATATTGATTTCCCATAAAGGCCCCTTATTTACAACGCTATATGTAGCCACGCACTATGCTCCCACCAGAGAACCTGGAAAAGTAGGAAACAATGTCTTACCTAGAGTCGTTTATACTTTTAGAGGCCAATTTACTTATCCATATGGCATCCTGATTTGGGATGCTCCACTGGGTGAAACCCTCTGGCCTCACCCAGTATACTTTCAAAGCAGGCAATCCCACAATGCATGCATGGGCTGCGGGTGCATCCCCACTATCCCCACTATAATTGCTGGCTTTGGTGGAGAAGCAGGGTTACAGTCAGCGATGCTCCCTTCATTCGTCTTTCCCAGCCCATCAGATGTCAGATCTGACATTAGGTTGGCTAAGGAAGGTATCAGTGGAGTGTGTTAGACCTGAGCTAATGGGACGGAGTGCTATGGTTCCTTTAAGATTTGTACATTCTAATTGCCCTGCTGACGTGCACCTCCCAGGTTAGTTATAAATTGATCTGAGCAGCTGACACCCCTGCTTTGTACCTATGAATAGAGTAGGAGCACTAATTGACCTGCAACTTGCGTTTTTATGGGTGATTAACACACTAGAGAGTAAAGATCCCGGGTGTTGTTCCTTTTTAATGAGGTGAATCAAGGCAAAATAAATGGTGCGTCGGTAAGTTAATCTTCATTTGGCCCCTATATATAGAAGCATATTGGCTGGGCCCTATACTGGGGTTATATCTGCCCTGTCCTAATGGTGGCCCTGCTTGTTCTTACTGGTTATCACTGTGGTGATAACCTCTACGCCATTGGCAGTCAGCCTTCTAGATAAGAGTCTAAGGCTATGCACACAGTTTTAAATTACTTAGTAGCAAGGCATTAACCAGTTAGAGGCAAACCCCGATTTTTAATCTAGGTAAAATTTAAGAAGATCTGTTAGGGGGTGGTATGGAGATTTAATGTAGGCTGGCCCAGCATTTAGTCCTCTCGGCCTGCAAAGAGTAAGTTATAGTTTACTTTAGCCCAATAATACTGCCCATACTTCACATTTAAATAATGGCAAATGGCTTTGTGACTTAAATGTATGTTACAACACAAATGACATCAATAACTATGCTTGTAAAACTCACAAATGATGTCTCCATTGTTTCCCACAGGATCTATATCTACCAGTTATGGTAAATAACACTGAAGGCCAAATCTGCAGACGGCTACAGGGAAGCATGCATGTAGCTCACTGGAAATATTAAATGCCTACAATTATCCTACCTAATTAAAACCACCTATAGCTCTAATCTAGTCAAGTCCCCCAGTCCATGGGTCCCAAATACTACCCTCTCTTTGTTGCTGGGTAGAAATAATGAGCAAATGGCTACTTTTGATAAACAGGAATATCTGCATTCTTGCACATAACTGCAAGCAGTCTCTTAGGCCCTTATTTAACAAGGGATAGCGCCAGGTAGCGACTGGTGAGCGAACGGTAATGACGGTCACCGCCACGAGAACGCCGGCTCCCCACCACAATCACACATTTATCAAGCCGATCCTGCTTAGCGACTGAGATAGCGCCAGATAGCGACTCATTTATCATTATTCCAGCCTCACCCCACAGCGCCAGCGAGCGACCTTGAACAGCGCCAGGTATGACCTCTCGCTACCTGGCGCTCTCCAATGCATTTCAATGGAACAATCTTTAAATATTAATAATTAATTGTTAATTTTTTTTTTTTTTTTTTTTAATGTGAAAATTTCTGTTACCACTTCTGCCATGTTAGATATTTTTTTTAAGGTAAAAAAAAAATGTGTGCAGAATTGATATTACAGGTCTGATATTAATGTATTCATATTACAAAATGTTTTTATATACTTGTTTTTTTTGGTTTAAAAAAATATGGTTGTTTGGGGGTTAAAAAACTACTTTTAACCCATCGCCGCCAGCGCTCTGGGGTTTAAACATGCATTTCACAGCGCGAGAATTTTTGGAGCGTGATTCTTTAATGAATATGGTGGGAGCCGGTCGCTATGGCCATTCGCTATCATGCGCTCCCATATAGCGCGGAACCTGTCAAATAGCGACTCATCACCTTGTATTCAACATTACTGCACACCGACTCAGTCGCTATCAACAACCGAACAACGGCCAAGCACAGCGACTACTAGCGGGTGCTGTGAAAATACCGCTACAGTCGCTCAACTGTCGCTACCTGGCGCTATTAATAAATCAGCCTCCCCGTCTTGGGTGGGGGGGGGTCTTATATTCAGTTCAATATTTAGTTAGAGGGACTTCACTGCTGTATTTTAAGGGTGCAAGGCTTTGATATATGTTATAATTTAAAGTCACAGCCACTAGATTTGCTTTGTTTTTCTTGATGATGCAGGGCTGGCTCCAGGTTTATGTGGGCCTTGGGTAAGTGTCCTAGTGGGCCCCTTTGCAATGTGTCACGTCACACATCATGCCATGTCATGCTTAAGCTCTTCTGTCAATAGTGGGACCTCTAACTGGGGTTATCCATGAGCAGATCTGCACACAGGACACCTGGCTCACTGGTCCAGTGGGTGGAACCCACTGCAGAATTATTCCACAGTCCAGCCTGTCTGAGTCTGAGTGGGCTCCTAAAGATGCCAGGGGCCCTGGCACTTGCTCTGGTAAGCCCAATGCTGGCACCAGCTCTGTGAGGATGTGTGCTCTTTAAAGAGAAACATCAAACCTTTTTTTGACGTTCCTCTCAGATAATCCCTCCCCCCTCCCGCAATGCCTTTTGGATGTCAGCGTTATCATAAACGTGAATTTAACAGATAAAAAAATGAAGTTTTCTTTTATTGTCACAGTTTAAAAGATAAGTAAATTGGCCTCTAAGAGTATAAATGACTCTAGGTAAGACATTGTTTCCTACTTTTCCATGTTCTCTGGTGGGAGCATAGTGCGTGGCTACATATAGCGTGGCTGCAGATTAGAACTCAAGGCGGTGCAACAAATGACATAATTAGGTTGTAGCATGGTATAGAGTAAGGTTTCCCAACCTATCACTAGTTTTTTTAAGTACATATATAAAAGTGCCTTATTTTGTCCCGGAATTAGACACTTCCCAGGTTCCTTTCCTATAGCCTCTAGATATGACCACACCGTGAATTTAACAGATAAAATAATCAAGTTTTCTTTTATTGTCACAGTTTAAAAAGATAACTCTAAGAATGAGTATAAATCTATTACTTCATTATTGCACATATACATTTCATAGCGCATTATTCATTCCAACATTTCATTGTTTCCTTTTTCCTTATTGGAACCTTAAAAACAGGGCAGACACGTCTCACCCTCTCTGGCTTTCTCAATGCCCTATGTGAAGAAATATCTCGTATTAGACATTTTCTACATGTATGCATATTCATTAGAACAGTAGTATATAATAAACATATTGTAAAGTTAAAATAAAAATCCCTCAATCGCTGTTCATCAAGAATATATGTACATTTGCTTCCATTTGCTTTGATTCCAGAGAGGAAATGGTAGTTTCTCCCTTTTTGTTCACTGCTGATTTTCCGGCCCTTTAAGAGTCTATTCAAATAGAGGAAATTATTTCCCTGTGAGATACTTTCATAGTGTGTATAGTATATGCACATAGAATATATTTTTAGTATATGATTGAGCAAGTTTTAAAATTAGATTACCTTTTGGGATTAATTGCAGCTGTGGCGGTTGGGTTAAATCCCACATGCACTGATTATTTTTCTGGCGTGGTGCAGCACGGATCTCCCCGCCGCCACGCCAGAGCGGCATTGCACACCAAAGACAGCGGTGCACCCACTCTGGCTTCCAGCTCCGCCACCACCGCTCGGGGATCAGTGAGCGCTGACACAATCACCCAAGTATCAGCCAGTATGGCTCATGTAAGTATATATATATATTTTCCCTCGGGAGTTGGGGGGAAATACCAGGAGAACGGGGGCGGAGTGAATGCCACACTGCCTATATGGGGAATGGGAGGGGAATGCCACACTGACTATATGGGGAATGGGAGGGGAATGCCACACTACCTATATGGGGAATGGTAGGGGAATGCCACACTACCTATATGGGGAATGGTAGGGGAATGCCACACTACCTATATGGGGAATGGTAGGGGAATGCCACACTGCCTATATGGGGAATGGGAGGGGAATGCCACACTGCCTATATGGGGAATGGGAGGGGGGAATGCCACACTGCCTATATGGGGAATGGGAGGGGAATGCCACACTGCCTATATGGGAATGGGAGGGGGGAATGCCACACTGCCTATATGGGGAATGGGAGGGGAATGCCACACAGCCTATATGGGGAATGGGAGGGGGGAATGCCACTCTGCCTATATGGGGAATGGGAGGGGGGAATGCCACACTGCCTATATGGGGAATGGGAGGGGAATGCCACACTGCCTATATGGGGAATGGGAGGGGGGAATGCCACACTGCCTATATGGGGAATGGGAGGGGGATGCCACACTGCCTACATGGGGTAAGGGAGGGGAATGCCACATTGCCTATATGGGGAATGGGAGGGGAATGCCACACTGCCTATATGGGGAATGGGAGGGGAATGCCACACTGCCTATATGGGGAATGGGAGGGGAATGCCACACTGCCTATATGGGGAATGGGAGGGGAATGCCACACTGCCTATATGGGGAATGGGAGGGGAATGCCACACTGACTATATGGGGAATGGGAGGGGAATGCCACACTACCTATATGGGGAATGGTAGGGGAATGCCACACTACCTATATGGGGAATGGTAGGGGAATGCCACACTACCTATATGGGGAATGGTAGGGGAATGCCACACTACCTATATGGGGAATGGGAGGGGAATGCCACACAGCCTATATGGGGAATGGGAGGGGAATGCCACACTGCCTATATGGGGAATGGGAGGGGAATGCCACACTACCTATATGGGGAATGGGAGGGGAATGCCACACTGCCTATATGGGGAATGGGAGGGGAATGCCACACTGCCTACATGGGGTAAGGGAGGGGAATGCCACATTGCCTACATGGGGTAAGGGAGGGGAATGCCACATTGCCTCTAGGGGTATGGGAGGGGAATGCCACACTGCCTATATGGGGTATGGGAGGGGGGAGAATGCCACACTGTTTATATGGGAAATGGGAGGGGAATTCCACACTGCCTATATGGGGTAGGGGAGGGGGGAGAATGCCACACTGTTTATATGGGGAATGGGAGGGGAATGCCACACTGCCTGTATGGGGAATGGGAGGGAAATGCCACCCTGCCTATATGGGGAATGGGAGGGGAATACCACACTTCCTATAGGAGTATGGGAGGGGGGATGCTACACTGCCTATATGAGGAATGGGAAGGGGGGAATGCCACACTGCCTATATGAGGAATGGGAGGAGGAATGCAACACTGCCTATATGGGGAATGGGAGGGGGGAATGCCACACTGCCTATATGCGGAATGGGAGGGGAATGCCACACTGCCTATATGGGGAATGGGAAGGGAGAATGCCACACTGCTTATATGGGGAATGGGAGGGGGGAATGCCACACTGCCTATATGGGGAATGGAAGGGGGGAATGCCACACTGCCTATATGGGGAATGGGAGGGGGGGATGCCACACTGCCTATATGCGGAATGGGAGGGGAATGCCACACTGCCTATATGCGGAATGGGAGGGGAATGCCACACTGCCTATATGCGGAATGGGAGGGGAATGCCACACTGCCTATATGGGGAATGGGAGGGGGAATGTCACACTGCCTATATGGGGAATGGGAAGGGAGAATGCCACACTGCTTATATGGGGAATGGGAGGGGGGAATGCCACACTGCCTATATGGGGAATGGAAGGGGGGAATGCCACACTGCCTATATGGGGAATGGGAGGGGAGAATGCCACACTGCTTATATGGGGAATGGGATGGGGGAATGCCACACTGCCTATATGGGGAATGGAAGGGGGGAATGCCACACTGCCTATATGGGGAATGGGAGGGGGAATGTCACACTGCCTATATGGGGAATGGGAGGAGGGATGCAACACTGCCTATATGCGGAATGGGAGGGGAATGCCACACTGCCTATATGGGGAATGGGAGGAGGGATGCAACACTGCCTATATGCGGAATGGGAGGGGAATGCCACACTGCCTATATGGGGAATGGGAGGGGAATGTCACACTGCCTATATGGGGAATGGGAGGAGGGATGCCACGCTGCCTATATGTGGAATGGGAGGGGGGAGAATGCCACACTGCTTATATGGGGAATGGGAGGGGAATGCCACACTGCCTATATGGGGAATGGGGGGAGGGATGCCACGCTGCCTATATGTGGAATGGGAGGGGGGAGAATGCCACACTGCTTATATGGGGAATGGGAGGGGAATGCCACACTGCCTATATGGGGTATGGGAGGGGAATGCCACACTGCCTATATGGGGAATGGGAGGGGAATGCCACACTGCCTATATGGGGAATGGGAGGGGAATGCCACACTGCCTATATGGGGAATGGGAGGGGAATGTCACACTGCCTATATGGGGTATTGGAGGGGAATGCCACACTGCCTATATGGGGAATGGGAGGGGAATGCCACACTGCCTATATGGGGAATGGGAGGGGAATGCCACACTGCCTATATGGGGTATGGGAGGGGAATGTCACACTGCCTATATGGGGAATGGGAGGGGAATGTCACACTGCCTATATGGGGTATTGGAGGGGAATGCCACACTGCCTATATGGGGAATGGGAGGGGAATGCCACACTGCCTATATGGGGAATGGGAGGGGAATGCCACACTGCCTATATGGGGTATGGGAGGGGAATGCCACACTGCCTATATGGGGAATGGGAGGGGAATGCCACACTGCCTATATGGGGAATGGGAGGGGAATGCCACACTGCATATATGGGGTATGGGAGGGGAATGTCACACTGCCTATATGGGGAATGGGAGGGGAATGCCACACTGCCTATATGGGGTATGGGAGGGGAATGTCACACTGCCTATATGGGGAATGGGAGGGGAATGCCACACTGCCTATATGGGGGATGGGAGGGGAATGCCACACTGCCTATATGGGGGATGGGAGGGGAATGCCACACTGCCTATATGGGGAATGGGGGGAGGGATGCCACGCTGCCTATATGTGGAATGGGAGGGGGGAGAATGCCACACTGCTTATATGGGGAATGGGAGGGGAATGCCACACTGCCTATATGGGGTATGGGAGGGGAATGCCACACTGCCTATATGGGGAATGGGAGGGGAATGCCACACTGCCTATATGGGGTATGGGAGGGGAATGCCACACTGCCTATATGGGGAATGGGAGGGGAATGTCACACTGCCTATATGGGGTATGGGAGGGGAATGCCACACTGCCTATATGGGGAATGGGAGGGGAATGCCACACTGCCTATATGGGGAATGGGAGGGGAATGCCACACTGCCTATATGGGGTATGGGAGGGGAATGTCACACTGCCTATATGGGGAATGGGAGGAGGGATGCCACGCTGCCTATATGTGGAATGGGAGGGGGGAGAATGCCACACTGCTTATATGGGGAATGGGAGGGGAATGCCACACAGCCTATATGGGGTATGGGAGGGGAATGCCACACTGCCTATATGGGGAATGGGAGGGGAATGCCACACTGCCTATATGGGGGATGGGAGGGGGGAATGCCACACTGCTTATATGGGGAATGGGAGGGGGGAATGCCACACTGCCCATATGGGGAATGGGAGGGGAATGCCACACTGCCTATATGGGGGATGGGAGGGGGGAATGCCACACTGCTTATATGGGGAATGGGAGGGGAGAATGCCACACTGACTATATGGGGAATGGGAGGGGAATGCCACACTGCTTATATGGGGAATGGGAGGGGAGAATGCCACACTGCCTATAGGGGGAATGCCACACTGCCTATATGGGGAATGGGAGGGGAATGCCACACTGCCTATATGGAGAATGGGAGGAGGGATGCAACACTGCCTATATGGGGGATGGGAGGGGAATGCTACACTGCCTATATGGAGAATGGGAGGGGGGATGCCACACCGCCTATATGGGGAACGGGAGGGGGGAATGTCACACTGCCTATATGGGGAATAGGAGGGGAATGCCACACTGCCTATATGGGGAATGGGAGGGGAATGCCACACTGCCTATATGGGGAATGGGAGGGGAGAATGCCACACTGCCTATATGGGGTATGGCAGGGGGAGAATGCCACACTGACTATATGGGGAATGGGAGGGGAATGCCACACTGCCTATATGGGGTATGGGAGGAGGGATGCAACACTGCCTATATGGGGAATGGGAGGGGAATGCCACACTGCCTATAGGGGGAATGGGAGGGGAATGCCACACTGTCTATATTGGGAAGGGGAGGGGAATGCCACACTGCCTATATGGGGAATGGGAGGGGAATGCCACACTGCCTATATGGGGAATGGGAGGGGAATGCCACACTGCCTATATGGAGAATGGGAGGAGGGATGCAACATTGTCTATATTGGAAATTGGAGGGGAATGCCACACTGCCTATATGGGAATGGGAGGGCAATGCTACACTGCCTGTATGGGAATGAGAGGGGAATGCCACACTGTCTATATGGGGAATGGGATGGGTGAATGCCACACTGCCTTTGGGAATGGGAGGGGGGGGGTGCCATGGGGTATTTTAGCGCAAAATTTAGTTTAGAATGTTTTATTTCTTATTTTTTTCCTCCAAATCCTGGGTGCGTCTTATGGGCAGGTGCATCCTATAGGGTAAAAAATATGGTATCTCACAAGGAAATAATTTCTTCTATTTGAATGATCTCTTAAAGGGCCAGAAAATTGGCAGTAACCAAAAGGGAGAGACCACCATCTCCTCTCATCATTAGCAAATGTACATATATTCTTGATAAACAGCCATTGAGGAAATTTCATATTAACTTTACAATATGTTTATTATATACTACTGTTCTAATGAATATGCATATATGTAGAAAATGTCTAATACAATATATTTCTTCACATAGAGAGGGGAAGACATGTCTGCCCTGTTCTAAGGTTCCAATAAGGAAAATTGAATTTTAAGAGAACTGGTTTCAGAGAAAGAAAAAAAGCTGCTAGAATGGCCAATCCAGTCACCTGATCTGGAACCAACTGAAAATCTATGGAAGGATCTAAAGCTCATATTTTGTAGATGGAGGCCACAGATGCTTCAGAATGTGAGAAATGGGCCAGAATCACACCTAAGCAAAGCATGAAAATAGATTCTCTATATGGAAGGCATCTTGAAGCTGTCATCACCAACAATGGCTTTTGTACAAAGTAAAATTCAGTAGGCTTTTTTTCCCAGTAGCATTTCACATTGTTACACATAATTTATGGACATCTATGGTTTAATTTCTATTCACATGTGGATTGGATGGGCTGTTATTGACATCTGGCGGTCAACTCAAACCAGGTATGAATTCTCACTTCTTTTGGAGAGAAAACTTCCATTCACTTTCATTGTCTACCTGGTGTAAATTTTCACCTGGCTCTGGATCATCCCCATAGTAGATATTGAAAGTGAAAGTTTCTCTCCTAAAATGAGTGAGAATTCTCACCTGGCTCTGAATTGACCGCCTGGTGAGAATTTCGTGTTAATAGCACCTTTAAACATATATTTAGTTCAAAAATTGGTGGCGTGTTCAATACTTATTTCATCCCCTATATATACACACATAGCTAAATCACTATAGTCGGTGGCAGTGGCATAACTAAATATGACTGGGCCCCCCTGCAAACATTAAAGGGGGTCCTGTCATGGCTTATACATTTCCCATTTTCATGTATTTTTAACAAAATTGTATAAGACTAGACAACTAAAGTTGGAAACAGCAGGCATAAATAGAGCTTATTTCTTATGTGCGTGAGGCTATGAGAGCACAAATCTGATAAATAAGGTGGAGGCACAAAAATGAGGAAGCCACCCTGGCCTTATGGTCGCACCCCCCATAGTTACGCCCCTGGTAGGTGGGTCAAAGAAAGGGCAGATTTCTTGTTGCTAACCAATGTTGTCATTGATAACATGTAAACAAGCAAAAAAACTTTCCTGACCTTACAAGAATGTGCTGTTTTCATAGTTTAAGGCAGTGTCACAAGTATCAGATGAACTGAACATGTGGTTCTGGATTGTACATTGTTATACATTGATATACTGGGACTTTCTTTGTATGCTGTGTTTTTTCATGAAAGCTAGTGATTCCAATTACTTTCAGCAATGACTTTCTTGAGACTAGTAGCATAGAATCACACTTATTAACTTCTCTCTTTGTTTGCCTTAATTCATGTGTATCATTCCATAGATACTCGTGTGCCTGCGTAATGACTGCTGCCTAGCCGGTAGTAACACTGATAACCAGGGACCCCAATAACAGCAGCAGGACTAGACTAGGGGTGCAACATGGGGCACAGCCGGTGACCACAGTGTAGACTTGCAATGTTGGTGGTGGCTTGACACATGGTGAAGTGTTTGGGTCGCTTGGACCTCTTATTAGTTCAAGGTTTACAAAGTAAAAAAAAAAGCCTCACAAAAATATTTAAATATTTTATTGCCTTAACTTTATGCTATCCTTACATCTGTCATCTTCATCTAGCACCAGGCGATGTCCTCCTGCTGTCCACCACCTCCTTGGCTCATCTTCTACCAGCCTGTAAGGAAGGGGGACCCCTGTCCACCTTACATCCAAACACTGGCAGTGCGGTTAATTTGACCGCTTCTGATAGCAGAAAAGGAGCAGATGAGGGACCCTAGAGGGGCCAGACAGCAAGAAGATACCACCTGGAGCTGGATGAAGATGGCAGAGGTAAGTAGACTCTACCGATCTGAAGAGAAGCCAGCACTGATGTCCTGGGAAATTCTATTAAAACACAATTCTACTTATAGGTGAAAAGCCTCCCAAGGCTGGTGATACATTTTGGGCATGACCCCTTAGAGTATGACTAATGGCTCATGCCCAAAACACATCCCCAGGCTTGGGAGACCTTTCACCTATCAAATAAGTCAAATGCTTTTAATGATCTTAGTAAAGGATATGTTTTAATGGACTTTCCCAGGAAGTCAGTGCTGCCTTCTCTTCATATCTGCTTCTGGAGACCAGACTCCATTCCACGCACGCAAGTTCCTGGTAGCTGTTTTTTTGTTTTGTGGTTTCATCAACAACTCCACAGTTGTTTTTCGTCTACTTGAAAAACTTATTGTGCTGATGTATATTACTCTAATATCAATGAAAGTTAAGGCCTGTCTAAATTCTGTTGGTGCAATGCTGCCATCTAAAGACTGATTATGGAATGAAAAATATACAGTATTTTCACTTACCATTTTTATGGCTTCTAGCTTTATAAAAACCTATATAAAATAACCTATATAATAACCTATAATAAAATAAAGAGACACAGACACTGGAAAAACCAGAGGATGCAATTTGGGGGAGAGCTCTGCATATTTAATACTCACGGTGCAGAATCAGCCCTATTATTAGAGGTGGTACTGCACATCACAGTGGAACATAACGTACCAGTGCATCACACAAGCATGACATGGTCTCATCTCTGCTGTTTCAGTCTTTAGTTGTCTAGTTGCATCCAATTGAGTAAAAAAGCCTTGAAAGGGCCCTATTTAATGTTTGCACCAGGGCCCGTCACATTTAGTTACACCACTGCCCACTTTCTTTGTAAACCCACGCTGTGCTGCGCTTGCCATCCTGTAAATTCCAGTACTTTCATCAGACTGAACTGCTACTGCGTGTTTTGAATTTCCAGACATGCCACACACAGGCATATTCAGCTCTCTAACACTGACTGAACCTTACAGACTTATTGAACAACCCCTGTATAAACCTCAATTAATGGACACCCCAGTAAACAAGGCGGAAGCCATCAGCAGGGATACCTTGTTTAGATATCAGGAGAGCAGAGCCGGGGCCTAGTTGCATGCAATCGCTGCTGAGAGACACCCCTGAGGTAACTGTGAGGTAAAGCACCTCCTCCTGAGTATAAATACCTCTAGGTGTTTTGTCTCTCTCTCTTGCTGTAAAACATGATTAAAAGACAGAGGACCTACACTAGTCTGATGAAGAAACGCCTGAAGACAATTGGGCTTAAAACCAATACCATGACATCAGAGGACCCTGGAATTTTTTGGGGAAACAGAAGAACAATATGCAGGGTTCTTTAACCCTGAGGCATAAACACAGGTGTCAAAAAGTAATTGAATACATTAATTATGTCATGTTATATGTCCTGATGTCCTGAGGAAGTGACGCTGGTGACGTCACGCAACGTGTAGACGCAGGGGCAGTGGGCTTGTGGTCGTTTTCTTATGTAAGTTACTTTTCTTTATGATTGGGGGTGTTATTTCTTCGCCCGTCCCGGCTTGCTCTCACTGGGTTCAGCTCATGTATAGGTAGATATAGGTTTTAGGGTTATTTGGGTTTGCACTTGCACTTTTAGTAGTGTTGGATAAACTGTTATATTGGTTTCATGCAAATATGATTATTGATATGCACTATAGCACTTTACTTTGGATCAGCCAGGCAGTGCAATTAAGGTAAAACTGACTTTATTAATTATATTGTACTATCTACCAGTCCCCTGCCCCGGGTATTAGTTCCTTTCCCTTCCCTCATTGACAATGTTTTGTCTTTAGTGTTTTTTAATCAGTCTTTAGTGTATGTAGATCATGTGACATTGTTACCAATAAATATATATTTTTTATTCAATTAGTAGTGGTGCCATATATGTTAGTGGGTGTTGTGGAAGGAGTGGGACCTTCCTATTTTGCTTTTCTCTATATACAGTGATTTCACCCCTTTTTGAGTAAACTACACATTGATACATAACTTATGGTTTGGTGCAGTCTCATACTTTTTCTTAGTAGTCATGTTATATGACATGTTATATTAAGTTATGTCATGTTAAATGCATGCAAACATTTCAGGTCAACTTTTGAA
The DNA here is from genome assembly GCA_027917425.1 of Gastrophryne carolinensis. NCBI lineage: Eukaryota > Metazoa > Chordata > Amphibia > Anura > Microhylidae > Gastrophryne > Gastrophryne carolinensis. Next base: position 230,225,027 of record CM051236.1, read on the forward strand.
GAATCCACCCATATGTGCAAACAAATTGCATTGTTTCCCTTTACAAAACACAACATATATTTCTTTTTTTATATGCATGGGTATATTCATAAAAAGTGCAATGCAGGGTGCCCAGCACACAAAACATAAGGACTGGTAGCTCTCTCAGCCAGGGCCTGAGGGAGGGTTTTATATAGCGAGCAAGAGTTACTTCCCCAGGATTTCTCTAATAGTTGAAGCAAACCACACCCCAAACACAAATGAGTATCCAACACTAAAACATGCACTTACAAGTGGTTGACACCCACCAAAGACCATGCTCTTGGCAGTTGGCTAGTCTGTGGGACTCAAGCATGTGGGCTGTCAGTGAAGTTTATTTTTTTGGATAAACTGGACAAGGACTATACAATTGCAGATGTGTCTCTGAATGACATTGGCAAGTACATATTGCAAGTCAGACAATATGCCTTCTGTATTCTGTTGTATGGCTGCCTATCATGTGATCGCCAGTGACCATACAGTGATTCAGTGATCTGCAAGCTCATCCAAAGAAATTGATTGGTAACTGGCAGTCATACGATTGGCACCCATATAAACAGGGCCAACATTAGACGAAATGTATCCCTAGACAAAATGTAAAAGTTGGGGTCCCCTGGCTTGGGAGGGGGTTTAGCTGAGAGGTGTTGGTCAGTAAGGGGGGGTTAGAGGGTTTAGGTGAGGGTTGTGGGTCAGCAGATGGGGAGGGGGTTAGGTTAGAGCAGGGCCCAATTATAGCATGAGGGGCTCGCACCTAGGGGGATATAGCCAGGGGGCCTCCACCACTAGAACCAGAAATTTAAGAGTGTTCAGGTGAAACTGCCAATATCCATTGGCTATGACAAGATGTCCATACTGAATACTTCACTTGAATGGACAGGCAGGAAGATGCACAGAGCGGGATGCAAAGCCAGGGGTGCAGAGTGGAGGGGTTTTGTTATGACTGGACCAGCAGCTTGCAAGGGGTTAGATGAGGAGTTTGGGTCAGGAGCTAGGGAGAGGGGCGATGTGAGGGGTTAAGGTCAGGAGCTAGGGAGGGGAGTTAGGGGAGGGTTGCCGGTCAGGAGCTGGAGAGGGATTAATTAATGTGTTCGGGTCAAAAGCTTGGGAGGTGGGTTAGGTGAGGGCTTAAAGCGGACCTTCACTCTAAATAAGAGTCTATCTTATATGTTTCCCACACCCTGTACATACAGATTGCTCACATTAAAAATCATCCTACCTGCATCTACTGCATTTTATAAGCCTTTAAACATCCAAGATGGCGGCTTATGGAAGCTGCCATTTTTGCAGGCAGCCTGCAAACAGGAAGTGCCTGCAAACAGGAAGTGACTGTGCTGCTCTGCATTCTGGGACTGCTGACCTTTCCCTGACCCCAGCTCTGCTCTGTCTGAGCAAAGCACAGCTATAACCCGCCCCCCTGTACCTTATCCCACTCTCCTCTCCTCAGTAAGTGTGATGCTTCTGAGTCAAGATGGCGGCGCCCGTATCCTAAATTCCCGAACAGAGTTGCAGCCCAGTGGGGGAAAGTATAATAAATTAGTGACTAAACATGTAAAATATATTAATTTTAGATGCTGAGGAATTGTTTTTTAAGAGTTTGGGCTTTTCATTAAATCATGGTGAAGGTCCGGTTTAAGGTCAGGAGCTGGGAAGGGGGCTTATGTGAGGGTTTCAAGTCAGGAGCTAGGGATAGGGGCTCCAAGTCAGCAGCTGGGGAGGGGCAGTTAGGTGTTGGGGGTCAATGGCTGGAGAGGGGGTCTACGTGAGGATCATAATGCTAAGGATAATACACACACACACACACACACACACACACACACAGACACACACACTGCAGAGGGAGATGAGCTGCTGGCCTTGGTCTGACAATAAATTTCAGGGAGGAGGGGGTGCAGGAATGTTACTTGGAGAGAGATTTAGGGCTTTATTAATCAAGGGATAGCGCCAGGTAGCACCAGGTGAATGCTGGCCGCAGCACGCAATACCACATTTATGAAGAATTCTCATTAAATGTCTGGTATTAAAATGTTAATGTCACAATGTATTAACAATGTAATTCCATATGTTTTTGCTTTGTTACTAGTGGATATGTGTTCAAAAACGAACTTTAATCACACAGCCTCTGGCGCTCTGGGCTACAGCGACACAATTTTGACCGCCGGCGCTGTGTGAGGATGTTTTATGATAAATATGGTTTGAGTCGCTCACACTGACCAGGCGCTACCCTTCTCTCCCATATAGCTCTGTACTGGTGTTATAGCGACTCACACATCAAATTCATCAATGCCGGCCATGTTACTACAGCGACTGAGGCGCTCTGTAAATGCGACTCACGGCCGATCAGAGCGACCGCTAGCGGTCGCTCTTAGCGCCGCTGTACAGACGCTCATCTGCTGTTACCTGGCACTAGTAATGAATCAGCCTGTTAGTTTGTATCTTGCTGGGAGAATGACATTTGGGATCTTTGTTGTAAAGCCGAATTTGCAGTTAGTGTTAACATATGTCCTCAGGTTCAGTTTAAATAGACACCGACACTGACTGAGTCAGACAGAATCCAGGGAGCCAGTCTGGGCCCCCGATCTCCACTCTGCTTCAATGCCCACTTTTTTCTTTAGCAGTGTTGTCTGGGGCCCTCTCCTGTTCTGGGGCACCAGGGAACTGCCACTTTACACCGCCAGCCCTCATAAATAAACAGAATCGCAAAGACTTAACTTTAGTTCCACTTTAATGGTCTTTATTAAATTAAAGGGGTACTAAAGTGATTAGCTGCATCGGGCCCATAAAGTCAGGGGGCCTGGCAATTGTCGCTCAAATGCCCAATTAACATGTGAAGCTCAAAAAAACAGGACATCAAAGCTGGCCTGGACAGAACGCATAGACACTGCTGTAAAAAATGAACACACAAAATCTATTTATTGGAAAAAGCTGCAAACACATAGGGAAACAATTAAAAAAGCAGGAAGGCCCTCTGCTGGTGAAGAATAATAAATGTTATATATCAATCTAATCCCATGCAATCGGTACAATAATCAACCATAAATGTGAATATCACAGTGTGGAAATTGGATATATGTTATAAGACAAAAAAGGAGGAAAATATAAATATAAAAAGATATATGTTAAAGTGCTAGTGCAAAACAACATGACTAGTCGCTGCCTTTGCAAAAATAGCCTAATACAGTACATGATAAATAAGGTGCAGAGTGCAATTCGGATAATCAGCAATACACAGTCTACACAGCAATATACAGCAAATTTATAACCAGAAGCATGCGATCAGCCAAGTAAGATAGGAAGAATTTAGCCAAAGGTGGGCCTCAGTCCAGCAGCACTCACGCAGCCGGGGCTACCACGCCACTTCCAAAGGGTGAAGTAAGGAATAAGACACTTACCCTGCTTAAGTACCTGGCAGGAAATCACCATGGCCAATAGCCGCCACCTCCATCATACTTTAACATGTATATTTTTAATATTTTTCCAAGTTTTTTCGGGGGGGGGGGGGGGGGGGGTATAACGTATGTCTGATTTCAACACTGTGATATTCACATTTATGGTTGATTATTGCATGGGATTAGATTGATATATGACATGTACAATTATTATTATTGTATGTGTTTTGTGACCTTGCACACCTGGTGTAATTATTTTCTATATAGCAGTGTTTTTGTTTTTCGATTAACATCTGAGAGCGCCTGTAGATTACTAAGGCCAGCTTTTCACCAGCAGATTTGGGGTGCGCACTCGAAAGTGCGAGCGCCCTGCATTCGTGCTGTTGTAAAGCCAGCCACAGTTTCGCCCCTGAATCAAGAACATCTAACCTTACATGTGTTCAATACTGTGAAATGTTGCTATAGAGGAAAAGTTGCATATGTCCTATTATTGCAGCACATAAAGAGCTACTGCAGGAAAAGTAATTGTTACACAATTGTGTCAGGCTACATTTGGCACTGTCCTAAACTGTTTTTCATTTTTTAAATTTCAGAAGAAATGGAGGTATCCTGGTTTACAGTTTCAGCTATGCCATATCCCCCTACATCCTATCCGGCCAATCAGCTCAGCAGAATGGGACAGAAATGCTTGAGAGAGCAGCAAAGCACCTGTCGCCCCACCTCCTCCTCTCTCCCCCGGCACTTTGGTGCGCACATGCATTTTGGGAGTGCGCACATGTACTTTGAGAGTGCACACATGTACTTTGAGAGTGCACATATGAGTGTTTTGGGAGTGTGTGCATGCACTTAAAGTGCTACTGCAGGCAAAGGTAATTGTTCCACTATTGTGTCGGGCTACATTTGGCACTGTCCTAAACTGTTTTTCTGTTTTTAAATTGGATTAAAAGAAATGGCTTAGATATCGAGGTTTACTGGTTAAGTTGTGCTATACCCCCTTACATCCCGTCCCTCCAATCAGCACAGCAAAGAGGGACAGAATTGCTTGCCCCTTCTCTCCTCCTGCCTCTCCCTCCACTCCCTCCTCTGCCTCCCCCAGCCTTTTACAGCCTACCTGTTGGCCAGCAGTGGGGAGCATCCACACCACGCTTGACGGGGATGGCAGCGCCCACCCAGCGGGGACACACAGCTACCCTCCCTGCTGGCCAGCAGTGGGGATAGCTAAACCGCCGCTCGGTGATGTCCATTCCTCATGTTGCAGGGGAAGAAGAAACATAAGCTGCATCGGCCGCCCCACCTGCATCCACTCTCTCCCGCAACCGATACAGACAGAGCAGCGCACCGCACCGGCTGCCACCCCACCTCCTCTAGCCACTGCCTACACCTCCTCCGCATGCACTTTAGGAGTGCTCGCATGGGCTTTTGGGAGTGTGTGCATGCACTTTGTGATTGCATTTATGGGCATTTGAGAATGCGCGCATGAAGTTTGGGGGTGCGCGCATGCACTTTGGGGTGCGTACATGCACTTTGGGTGGGCATACATGCATTTTGGTAGTGCACGATTGCACTTTGGGAGTGCGCACATAGGCTTTTGGGGGTGCGTGCATGCACTTTGGTCCCTCCGTCCTCCCATTCCTCCCCCCCGCCTACTCCTGACCCTCCCTCTGCTTCCTCCTCCACCTCCCCCAGCTTCATGCCCTCAGCGGACGCGGACATCCCTGCTGAGCAGGGACACACAGCTAACCTCCCCGTCGGCCGGCAGTGGGGAGAGCTACACAGCCGCTCTACCTTACCCATTCCTCCCTCTGCCTCTCACTCACGAGAAAACATAAGCATTGCCTGAACACCCCTCCTCCTCTTTTCTCCCCCGACTGATGTCGCGAGAGAGTAGTGCAGCGGCTGCCGCCCCACCTCCTCCTTTCTCTCCGGTCAATACTGGGAGAGAGCAGTGCTCCGGCTGCCCCCCCCCCCCACCTCCTCTCTGGTTGCCACCCCACCTCTTTGTAAGGGTGTCTGGGAGTGCTGGTGTAGGCTCCAATGTTGCCTAGCAACAGGGGGAGAGAGGAGAAGCACAGTCATAGTGTCCTAAGCAAGTTCTGTTATGCTGGTTTTAAGTATTTTGCTGATAAATGAAAGTACTGTAAAGCCCCATAAATGCTTAAAGGTTTTACCTTTCAGATAAGCCCCCCCCCCCCCCCGACAAAATCAAGCCCTGCTATTGCCACTACAGTCACATGGTTGCCGGTGAGCACTGGTGACCACGTACTGCGTTGGCCAGCTGTGGGGCTCAATTTTACAGGGGAGCAATTTGAAAGGAAAGATGTTTTAATTAATCAGGCTTTAAAGGTCGGTGGCAGCTGGGGGGTGGGAGTCTGTACCATCTTATGTCGGTAAGGGTATTATGGACAGTACAGGTCCTTGGGGAAAGAATCTTAAACTTTAGTAAGGATAATAAAAATATATTGCCCAGTTTAATTTATTACAAATACCTTCCTAAATGTAACTTGTTTTATTGTCATATATATTATTGTCATATATATATATATATATATATATATATATATATATACATATATATATATGTATTATTATACATAATCTAAAGAAAATGTGCTGGGACCCCTTTTAACAATACTTGGCAGCTGTCTTGCCAGTCATTCCTGAGTATGACACAATTCATTTCATTGTGTTAACATTGTTTTGAAAGATTGGGTAATGAAGAGAGCAAATCACGCAGATAAGTTGTGCTAAACAGATTTGCTGAAAATAACCATTTTCCTCTAGGATTCAATATTTCATTTCCTCCTTTTGTTCAGGATTCCGGCTAGAGAACACACATACCAGCTCCGAGCAAGAGTTTAGCAGCCAGCAGTGACTCATTTCCTGCATGGGCTCAAGAAATATTATTTCTCCGAGGTCCCGGATTGTGCACCATCACTGTGGCTTTTAGCATCAGTTTTACAGTAGAGGGCACCAGTGCACAGATTACAAGGAGCCACATTAGTTAACCATTTACTGTACATACTTCTCAGCACATTAAAATAACTGCCGAGCAAGTCTAACGAGCACCTGGAGCACCAAGAGCTGCTCATGTTTGCCTCATAAACAGCAATAGAGCTAGAGGCTAAGTTTTGCATACCTGAATCAAATTCCAAATCTAGCCCAAACATTTATACATTTACACTGCATTCCAAATTATTATACTAGTACATTTAAGTGCCATAGAGGTTTTTTGTTGTTTTCCAATGAAGCTTGTGGATGCTATTGTGTCTCTGCCTCAGAGACTCAGATGAGGGAATCACAATTTGTGTTCCAGTAGTTAAAGGGTTACGGGCAGCGTTCTCACCCTAGGAGGACATTACTGCAGCTTGATTTTGCCAAAGCTGCTGCTGAGCTCAATAGGGTTGATTCAGAGAGAAAAAAAACACTTTCGTTTTTGTGTCGATCTGTTTTTTTTTTTTGTTTTGTTTCCGCTCTCGTATGAGTGTACGAGTGATTCTAAGCATGCATCGCAAGCCTTCAGTAAAGTCTTCGTCCGTTTGTATGCCAACGAGAATGTAATTTTCCAGCTTTCGATTTCCGTTTATGTTACTCATGTTACAACGTAGGCTTTTGTTTTCGCCCTTTCCTTTACGTTTCCCGCTAGATTCTGATTTCCTTTTACAATAAATAATCGTCCAGAAGAAAATCCTTACGACCTTACGCCTGCGCACTTCAAACTTAACTCATTAATGTGTTCGCCTACATATTTGGTTCACTAAATTTGGCTACAATGCTTAGCTAAATCACTTCGCGGTCAGTATATTCTTCCATTTCACACCCCTAAAACTTACCCAAATCACTTCGCGGTCTCATTCTTCTTCCATTTCACACCCCTAAAACTTACCCAAATCACTTCGCGGTCTCATTCTTCTTCCATTTCACAACCCTAAAACTTACCCAAATCACTTCGCGGTCAGTATATTCTTCCATTTCACACCCCTAAAACTTACCCAAATCACTTAGCGGTCTCATTCTTCTTCCATTTCACACCCCTAAAACTTACCCAAATCACTTCGCGGTCCTGCGAATCTTCATCTATAAATAATTCTTGCCCCATTCGTTTTGTGGTAACCAACCCTTAATTAATGTATTTCGAAAAGGAAATGACACAGAAACAGGTTTTTGTTTTTTGTTTTTTTAATAACAAATGCCACTTTGTGTTGGGCTTATTTTTTTTTTAATTGTTTTTTTTCAAAATGTAACAACTTTTATTTTTTTTTAATAAAAAATAACATTTAGAAATGTCTAAAATTGGTATAAAAATTTAAAAAATGTAAAACTATATACATAACAATGGCAGGACCCAGAACATTATTCATCTTCATCTGTGGTCCCCAATGAGTCGCGCAGCTCCTGGATGTCGGCCACCAACGCAAGGACCCTTGCACTCAGTTGTGCCACTTTGGCACGTGTGGTCCCTGTATAAAAAAGAAAAAAACATTATTTGTTGGCAAATACATGTTTATCAGCTGGGGATGGAATGTTTATTAGGTTGCAAGCTATATGTCATTATGCTAAAGAATTAATCAAAGGAAGAGGGCATATGTCATTATGCTAAGGAATTAATCAAAGGAAGAGGGCATATGTCATTATGCTAATGCCATTGACTATGGCTTTAGGTATCTTGTGATCATGTCAATTCCCACATACTCAAAATAATGACATTACAACTTACTTCGTTGGTGGCCGAGGTCTGCTTCAGGGACCTCGGTTCTGGGACCTGCCACTGCTGGGAAGTTGAGGCTGTAGAGACATGTCAAATAGGGTCACTTCTAATGTCTGAGTCAACAGTAAGCAAATGACAATTCTACATGTGCCTCCTGGGCCTGATCTGCTGCAGTCCCTGCTCCAGATCCTTCACCCGCTACCGAATCATCAAGAAAAAGAGATTAAGGGAATCAGCTTTTGTTTAAATAGCATGTATGTGTGTGCGGTTACATTAAGAGTCACATACCAGAGGCTAATGGCTACGTCGCTTGGTACGACTCCCTGGCCACGCCGTGACGCCCCTCCTCTGTCGAAAGGTCCAGGGGCTGGTCGGAGGCCGCTACAGAGGAAGGGTAGGAGCGTCGTCTTGGAGAACCACCACCTCCATTTTCTGCTGCAGATTCATGCAGCACTGGTCGGCCTGTGCGCCTCCGGGTGCGTCGGATTTGGTACTCCATTTCCAGCACTAGAAAAGAAAAGCATTTATAAATAAAGGCCTACCTTCTGTATTATTTACATCTAGCATGCAATCGCTATGTACTTACTTGGGAAATGGAGCCCGAAAAATCACCGCACCCGGGCCATGTGTAGTCGCTTCAGGTCCGACCAATGCTGCATGATCTGTGTATGGGTGAAGGTGGTGTCCATCTCCTGCTGGACCCAGGAAACAATCTCCAGGGCGACGTACCTCTTCTCAAATGAGTTGGGCAGGTAGTCGTACTTGCGCTGAAGCATCGTCTAAAAAACACAAAATAAACTTAGTTGTTACATCAAACTGCATACAAATATCTGTCACAATCCGATCAGTGGCCTAAATGACATTCCAAGACACATTTCTAGCCTCAAAACTATCCTTCTAGATGGAATTGACTTGGTTCGCACATGTGCGCACTTACTTCTGTTTGGCACAGAGTTTTACAAACTTTTCGCCATCTTTCTTCTTGTTCGCAGCAGATATGTAATGCCCCAGCGGTTTCCGGGTTTTGCACGGTCCTGGACACACAGCTCAATCTCTTTGAGATTTTCAACATGCCAGCTAAAAGAGCCCTCGTTAAGGCCACACCAGCCAAGGAGGCCACTAGCAAAAGGCCCCAGCGGCCTGAGGAGCCTTCTTCCTCACGTCCGACCACTCGGTCACAACTACCTACTCCCAAGGTGCGGGAAACGCTCAGTCACAGTGGGCAACCCAAGGCGACATTGCCCACCAAGGCGCCAAACCCAAACCAACCAGCAAAGCCAAGGAGGGAGCGGCTAATAAAAAGCCAACAACAAAACAGGCAGGTACACCCGCAAGAAAGGCCACTAAGAAGCAGAGGGTGAGAAGCCCCAGCCCCCAAAAACACCCTCCCCTTCTGCCCGGCCTAGCACATCCCTTCATAAAGCACCCTCCACTGGCAAGGCCAGTAAGAACCACAGGCCCAGAAGCCCCAGCCCAGCCAGCTCTGCCTCTCCAGCTACACATGGTAAAAGCTCCCATGGGCATGGAACCACTAGTGGCAAGGCCACCAAGAGCCACAGGCCCAGAAGCCCCAGCCCAGCCAGCTCTGCCTCTAAAGCTACACATGGTAATAGCTCCCACGGGCATGGAACCACTAGTGGCAAGGCCACCAAGAGCCACAGGCCCAGAAGCCCCAGCCCAGCCAGCTCTGGATCTCCTGAGCCACGTGGAAAAAGCACCCATGGGCATGGAACCACTAGTGGCAAGGCCACCAAGAGCCACAGGCCCAGAAGCCCCAGCCCAGCCAGCTCTGCCTCTCCTGAGCCACATGCCAGTACCTCCCATGGGCATTGAACCACAAGTGGCAAGGGCACAAAGAGGCACAGGGCCAGAAGCACCACACCCTCAAGCACACCCTCTCCTCCTCGGCCACATTTGCCACTGGCACAGGTGGCAACCAACTATCCATATGCCACATCCACGCCTGGAAGTTCTGTGGCCACCCAGGCAAGGACCCCCAGTCCGTTTGCAAGTTCAGTCCATTCGTTCTCAAGCCACGTGTCGCATATTTCAACACAACAGAGCCAGCCCAGAATGTCCCCCGAATTGCCTACATACAGAGATGAGCCAGAACAGCAAGCAATAAGCCGAACATTGCGGAGAGGACAGTTGAGTGGCAGGTTTGATGAGGTTTGATGAGGCCCAAACTCTTGCATTGGCAAGTGGGCTCACACTCTATTATGGAGGAGCTCACCAGACAGGTCAATGCAGCGGGGGAGGAGCTTAAAGATGTGGAGCAGATACAGCGCAAAATTTCTGACCTGAAGTATGCAGCACGGAAGAAACAGAATAAACGGCGCAATTACAGGTACATATTTGAGTTGTGCATTTTTCTGCTTGTTGGATTGACCACAATGAACTAAATTTGCAGACCTCTATTTTTCAGCTTACAAACTGGCGGAGGCTTCCCCACAAAATTACAGTTTACACGAGCTGAGGAGATGGTGCTGGCGTTGATACACTCTGTGGCATTAGAGGGCCTTTCTGGCAGATGGGACACGGACATCCCTACTATTCCTGCAGGTTAGTAATGTTAGTGTGTATGTGAAATGTTTTAAATGTGTGAAATGAGGCTCACAGGCGTATATGAACACATGCCCCTAGGGAGTGGCTTGCAGGGGAGGTTACAGTTTTAGCTGGGTGTTTAATTTCTGCGGAATGTTCATTTTTGAATTTTGCAGCCCATACACAAAGTTGAACAGTATTTATGGTCTTTATATTAGCAAAGCACTGCCTGTTATGTGAATCTAGTCAATCATATACAACACTTCCTTCTTTGTCTTTATACCACTTGGGTTTTAGCTGTGCTTTGGTCTAAAATACTTGATCTGGGGTCAGGGAAAGGTCTACATAGGAAGAATGCCCACCAGCATACTCTGAAGACAAATGATATTTGCAAGCTGAGTGTGGGTTGGCCCTTTAGGGATGTGTGAAGCCTCATAACATGCAGTACATGCATGTTTGGACTATTTAAGGTGACCAATGTGTATGTACAGGGTGAGGCATACATATAACAGATAATGACATTCATAGTGAAGGACACTTTGTCCCGCTGTTTGAGTTTGCATTCCTGCTTGGCCACGTGTTTTTTAAAGCATATGTAGTAATCCAGATCAGCAATGGAGTTTTTGGTGTTTACGTGCCTTTTTATTTTAAACACAGCCCAGCATCAAGCCTCAGCAAGTGTGGAAGCCTCATCCAGTTCTGTTCTGTGCTGCCTAGGAGCCAGGAACAGATATATATGGTAAGTGGACTTTGATGAAACTGCTGATGCATGTGAATGCACATGACTAATTTGCATAACAAATATATTTAGAGCCCAAACTGAACCTTTTTTTGCACATGTCCCAACAGACCCACACACTGATGGAGGAAATCCAGGAGATGGAGGAGGATGCCATCTTGATGGGACCTTCAGAACTGACCCCCCTGGAACCTAATCTGCCACTGTCCCAACATGCTACTGCACCAAATCCTCTGCTGGACGCATGCTGCCATCCCATCGTGGGCAGCAGGCTGAGATTGAGCCTACAGTCCCCAGTGGTAGCTCTGCTGCAGAGGATTTGCCGAGCACATCTGTGACTCTTGCTCGCCCTAGAGGTACAGCATCTGCAGGCGCTCAAACCCGGGGATTCGGTAGACGTAGTCAGCAACGTCGACTAGTTTCCCAGGGGAGGTGCGTGCCGATCCTAGAGTCAGCGTGGCGCCATGACAGCCGTTTATTTCGGCAGGTGACTCAAAGAACCACAGAGCAGCTTACTGTACAATTAGAGACATTAAATAATACATTCACCACCATGCTGACAGAATTTAGGTCGAGCAACAGCCACATGGCCACCTTAAATAATAATTTCACAGCCTTGCTCGAGGAAGTTCGAACAAGCAATAGACTCGTGTTGGAACAGTGGCAGATTATAAATGCCACACATGCCCAGGTGATGGGCCACCTCCAAGGCCCACCACCAGGGTTTTATGGGCAACACCCATTTTAACAGCTATTTGACCTGTATCTGCTCCACATCTTTTCTCTACATCCCCACTGTATTGACCTGTCTGGTGAGCGCTACCAAGATTGCCTTTTTTATGGCTTTGCTTGTATGATTTTGATTTTCGCCCAAATCGCTCATTAGATGCCTGAGCTAAAGCCTCACTGAACCTGCCGCTCAAGCTGCCACGCTGCAGGCTTGGGCCTAATTAAATTGTGTCCGGCTCATCCTGCTTGTTGGCAAGATTGGGGGACATTCTGGGCTGGGAAACTACTACCTTGAACCATGGCAAAGATTGGACTGGACTTGCATTTGGACTGGGGGTTATTGTTTGGGTGACACACTGACTTACAGGCGTGGATGTGGCATAGGTATGGCTGCTTTCCACCTGTGCCTGTGGCAAATGTGGCCAAGCAGGAGAGGGTGTGTATGTGGCCCTATGTATTACTGGCCAAATATTCTCATGCAAATGGTTGCTCCCTATGTATGTTTATTTTATTGGTTATTGAAACTTCGGCCTGGAGTGCATTACTTTAAAATTCTTGGATGTGGCCAATTACTAGGTGCCATGATTCTGCATCAAAGTATATTTCTGTTGTACTATGTATGTACATGAAATCTGTGAGTTTCCTTCAACTCCCAATTTTCAATAAAATATATTGAATGTGACTTTAGCTGTTGTTGACTAAGTTTATGCATTAATGTTTGGGTTCTTTTGAGAATACTGAAGGTTTTTCTAAACAAACATGGAAAAAGAAAATGCATGAGGCTCAGATCATGTGTCAATATTTTAGTAATTAATTCATTACTATTTTTTTTTAAATTAAAATACAAAAGCCTTCACAAGAGCAAATGAAAGTAAAAATAAACAATTACATGCAACAAACAAACACAGGAAAACCAAATTAGGCAAAATAGGTGCTTATCAAATTGGCACGAACAGCTTGGCCAGAGGCACTAGGTGTGCCTTGGTAGTTCTCTTCTGGGTCCTGGCTGGGTGGAGAGGGGGGCAGATCCACATACCGGGGGACACGCCGCATTATGGCAAACTGTGGCGGACACAGCAGGCCAGTATGATATCGATGACCTTGTTGGGGTCATACTGGAGTGCCCCCCCGGTATGGTCCAAACTCCTGAAACAAGTTTTTAAGAGGCCAAAGGCCTTCTCCACAACGGCCCGGGTTTTGCGCTGCGCCCGATTGTAGGCGTCCTGGGCGCATTCTGTGGCCGAAGGACGGGCGTCATCAGTCAGGGAAGAAGCGGATAGCCGGAATCCCCTGAAAGAATAATAAAATCCTTACATAAATGACACATTCAAAACTAAAATTTATGGGCAAGCGGTCGTTCACCCTGACTAAGAGCCTATCTTAGATTTTAGCCACACCCTGTACATACAGATTGCTCACCTACAGCCTAACACCATCTACTGCATGTTCTGAGCCTTTAAACATCAAAGATGGTGGCTGAGGGCAAATCAGGCAGCCTGCAAACAGGAATTGCCTTAGGACTGTGCTGCTCAGCATTCTGGGATTTCTACCTTGTGTTACCTTTTCAGGACCCCAGATCTGCTTTGTCTGAGCCAAACACAGCTCTAACCCACCCCCTGCACTTTATCCCGCTCTCCTCTACTCAGTAAGTGTCATGCATCTGAGCAAAGATGGCGCAGACCCTATCATAAAGTCAAGAACAGAATTGCAGCCGAGTGTGGGAAAGAATAATAAGTAAGTTAGTAGAAACTAGAAATATATTATTTTGAAATGCTGGGAAAACTGTTTTTAAGGGTTTGTGCTTTGCTAAAGATCATGGTTATGGTCCGGTTTAACTTTTCATCAAGGGCTAAAAACAGCCATAGGTTCAGACATGGGTCATCAACTATATTCATAGGCATACATTGAAAAGTGAATGACGTAATTAGCGCTAACTTACCAAGGAGCCATCCACCTGATAATTCTCCAGACTCAAACCGACGGTATAATCCAGATCTTTGCAAGATGTACGCGTCATGGGATGAGCCTGGAAACCCGGTGAGAACACTAAGGAACCGCATGTCCGGGGCCACCACTGCTTGGACATTCAGGGAGTGGCCCATTTTGCGGTTCCTGGGAAAAAAGAAAAATGAAAAAAATTAGCAAGGCAAGGTAAACTACTCAAACACTAACTCCTAACACCCTCCAAAAAACATGTTGGACAATACAAATAACACTAAGTACATAAGTAGTTTTTGGCAAAAAAGGGATATGTATGTTGGATCAAATAAAGATTAACATTCGAATGACTAATTAAGGTCCACATGAAAATGTTTGGCTTTGGCCGACATGAAAAACATTGATGAAGCTATAGACGGTCAAATGGATCACAGGGAAAAGTTACTAGGAGGGATTAGGCTATACACTGTAAGCTGTTTCACAGGGACAATTTACAAGGAGGGATTAAAATATACACTGTAAGCTGTTTCACAGGGATAATTTACAAGGAGGGATTAAGCTATACACTGTAAGCTGTTTCACAGGGACAATTTACAAGGCGGGATTAAGCTATACACTGTAAGCTGTTTCACAGGGACAATTTACAAGGAGGGATTAAGCTATACACTGTAAGCTGTTTCACAGGGACAATTTACAAGGAGGGATTAAGCTATACACTGTGAGCTGTTTCACAGGGAAAATTTACAAGGAGGGATTAAGCTATACACTGTAAGCTGTTTCACAGGGACAATTTACAAAGAGGGATTAATATATACACTGTAAGCTGTTTCACAGGGACAATTTACAAGGAGGGATTAACCCTTTCAGTGCCAAGCTCGCTTCGACTCCACTTAAGTGCCAAGCATGTAGAATTTACGTGCCTAAGTTTCCCCCCTGCTAGTTAAAAAAATAAAAATAAAAAATACTCACCTGACCCCTCGTTGGATCGGGCCGGGTCTCCTCTTTAATTTGGTGTCATCCGATCCCCCGTGAGCGGTCGGATGGCTCCAGGAGAGCCCCCGGAATAGCCCCCCCCCGCTCCGGCAGCATCAGCTGCTAACTGTAAAAAAAAAAAAATGTAAAATGACATTTCCTTACCTGAGGCTGCACTGTCTCCCGATGGGTGTCCTCTTCACTGGGGGGGCCTCCGATCGCCCCCCCAGCCTCTTCCGTGGCGAGGAGAGGGCAGAAATTGCCCTCCCCCCCACTTCCTGGAACTGGTCTGCTAGGGCATCGTTGTGATGTCACCAGCAGCCCTCTTAATGCCGACATCCGACACAGAGAATCAGTCTGCTCGGGTGGTTGGAGGAGAGAGGTGGGGAGGAGGAGAGGGCTGGGATCGCCCCCCCCCCTCCCCAGGCTCTCTCCTCCAAACACCCGAGCAGACTGTCATCGCAGATCGCCGGGGGACAGAGGATCGGAGATGAGTAAAGTAAAAAAAAATGAAAAAATAAAGATAATTTTTTTTCTTATGTGTCTGTGTCCTTTTATTTAACATTTAACCCCTTGTGAACTGGTAAGGGGTCCATGAGACCCCTTATATCAGTTCACAAGGCTGGAGGATGGCAAGTCACCCCCTAGCCGCAGCGGGTGACTTGCCATTAACCCCCAGCACCCCCATTACCTGCCTCCCCAAAGCCCAGGGGGGGGGAAGAGCCCGGGCCCACACAGGCTATGTGAGCCAGTAGGCTGCAGGGTGGGGGGCCACAAAAGCTGGCCCCTCCACTCTATTCCTACATGCCCCCATAGCTGGCCCCGGGCTGGTAATGCTGGGTAAGGGGGACCCTATTTCATTTTTTTTTTTTTTTTTTAAGGGTTTTTAACTCATTTTTTTTTTAAATTAACCCCTTATGTTTATAGTGTGGATAGTAGTAGTATTTTATTTGTAAATGTTATAAAGTGCTATTTTCAGTTTGGGGGGTCTCCTGGGCCAGAATGGGGGGCTACCAATACATATGTGGTACCGTTGTAATCGGGAGAAATTGGGCTTTCACATGCAATATGTTTTTCTCTAATAAAGTAAATATTTTATTTAAAATAAAGGAGACAATTGTCTAAAAAATATTTATTTATTTTTACACAAAAATATTAAAAAAAAACAGTAGAAAAATTACAAACAAGACATTTCATGTTCAAGCCTAAACTCTGCTGCAAAATATATATCTATAATTTTCCTGAAAATTCCGGCAAAAATCACAGTTAAACATGGCGCAGAATGGGGAAAAATGACCTGTCAACAGAGGGTGACAAAACTTCAAGTAGGTTGGAAATTAAAAGGGTTAATAGTACCTATGCATGTTGGGTATTGTTCTGCTAGGGGGACATTGCTCTTTCAGATTTAGCTTGTTTTTTCTTGTTTGCATATTTATATTTTAGGAAAACATGTTATTTATTCAGTTTTTTTATTCATTTTTTTAGGGAAACCCTGTGCAACCTAAGAATTCTTTGAGGGATTACTTCCAGAAAGGTGAGCCTACTACAACAAGCTGGGTACTCTTAGAAAGCTTAACATGTGTACTTTCAGGGAATATATGGTTTATAGGGGATATTCTAAATGTAAAGGGTTGCTTTGGTTGAAAAATTGCAAGGTTCGCATTTTGTCTGCAGAGCTGAAATTTTCAAGTAAAATTACTGTTATGCACATGCTTTACTTTGAGGTGTTTGCCAACTCTTCCCCTGACAATAGCTATGCATGTTGGGTATTTTTCTGTTCGGGGCATGTTGCTTTTTGAGATTTTACTTGTTTTTTCTTGTTTGCATATAGTTTTTTTTAGGAAAATGTGGCTTGATTCTTCCTTTTTATTCTTTTTTAGGGAAACTTTGTGCAACCAAAGAATACATTGAGGGATTACTTCCAGAAAACTAAGGCCCTTATTTTACAAGGGATAGCGCCAGGTAGCGAATGGTGAGCGAACGGTAATGACGGTCACCGCCACGAGTACGCCGGCTCCCCTCCGCAATCACACATTTATCAAGCCGATCCTGCTTAGCGACTGACAGAGCGCCAGATAGCGAATCATTCATCATTATTCCAGCCTCACCCCACAGCGCCAGCGAGCGACCTTGAACAGCGACAGGTATGACCTCTCGCTACCTGGCGCTCTCCAATGCATTTCAATGGAACAATCTTTAAATATTCATAATTAATTGCTATTAATGTTTTTTTTTTTTTTAATGTCAAAAATTCTGTGACCACTTCTGCAATGTTAGATACTTTTTTTAAGGTTAAAAAAAAAAAATAAAAAAATTTGTGCAGAATTGATATTACAGGTCTGATATTAATGTATTCATATTACAAAATGTTTTGAAAAACATGTTTTGTTTTTTTTTTCAAAAAATATGGTTGTTTGGGGGTTAAAAAACTACTTTTAACCCATCGCCGCCAGCGCTCTGGGGTTTAAACAAGCATTTCACAGCACGAGAATTTTTTGAGCGTGATTTGTTAATGAATATGCTGGGAGCCGTTCGCTATGGCCATTCGCTGTCATGCGCTCCCATACAGCGCGGAACCTGTCAAACAGCGACTTCTAACCCCGTATTTAACATTACCGCACACCGACTGAGTCGCTGTCAACAGCCGAACAACGGCCAAGCACAGCGAATACTAGCGTGCGCTGTGAAAATAACGCTACTGTCGCTCATCTGTCGCTACCTGGCGCTATTAATGAATCTGCCTCTTAGCCCACATAAACAAGCCTGGTACGCCTAGAAAGCTTGAGGTGTGTACTTCCAGAGAATATATAATTTTAAATGTAAATTGTTGTTTTTCTGGAAAAACTGCAAGGTGCACATAGCGCAGTTGTATTTTATCTGAAAATCTCCTTGTCACGGACCGGGTGCAGCGGACTCGGGTGTGGATCCGCTTTAACTGTGGAACCGATGGCGGGTACCGTGTCAGGGGAGCGGAGTCTAAGAGGCCACCGGTATTCACCAGAGCCCACCGCAAGGCAGGTTGGTCTTGTGCGGCGAGTGACCCCCAGGTCGCTACCCCCTAACAGCGGCCCAGTCCCACAGTCAGCCGAGGTTCAGTGAGGTACACAAGTGGCAGGCAAAAGGCGTAGTAAGTACAGGCAGAGATCGGGGCTGGCAGCACAGGTTCGCAGTAAAGGTGAGTAGCCGAGGTCGGGGCAGGCAGCAAAGGTTCAGAGTCGGGAACAGGCAGAGGTCGGTACACGGGTGAGCAATCCAAGAATGTCTGACTTTCAACAAGCATGGAGAGACCAAGATCCGGCACTGAAGGAAGGAAGTGCCTGTTTAAATAGGGGAAGATGATGCAGGATTGGATGACATAAACACCAATCAGTGCTGTAAAGGCCCTTTAAATCTCAGGGATCCTGTGCGCTTGCCCTCTAGTGGACGGAGACTTGTGCGCATGCAAGGAGGAAGCACTGGGGGAAGGGCGGCAGCTGGAAGCAGCCCCGAGGGAAGATGGATGACGGCTGCATGCAGCCATGGAGGTAGGTGAAATGCTGTGAGACGGGCGTGCAGCGCTCGCCCTAACAGTACCCCCCCCCTTGGGCCTCCCCTTCTTCTTGGGACCAAGAAAATCTGAGATGAGACTACGGTCTAGAATATTCTCTTCGGGCTCCCAAGATCTTTCTTCAGGTCCACAGCCTTCCCAGTCGACCAAGAAATATCTTTTTCCTCTGGAGAGCTTAGAAGCCAGAATCTCCTTCACTGAAAAGGTATCCTCGGTGCCCGAGATTGGGGCAGGCACCAAAGTTTTAGGAGAGAATCGATTGACAATAACTGGCTTCAACAGAGAGACGTGAAAAGAATTGGGAATTCGCAGTGAAGTCGGTAGGTGAAGCTTATAGCAAACTGGATTGATCTGTTGTTTGATCTTGTATGGCCCCAAGTAATGGGGGCCCAATTTGTAGCTAGGAATTTTGAAGCGGATGTATTTTGCCGACAGCCACACCTTATCTCCTGGAGAATAAACAGGCGGAGCTCTTCTCCTTTTATCAGCGCTAACCTTCATGCGGGCGGAAGCTTGACAAAGGGAACGCTGTGTTTCTTGCCAGATGGTGGAGAAATCCTGTGTGAGATTGTCCACGGCGGGCACTCCGGAGGACGTGGATAAAGGCAAAGGCGGAAGGAGTTGACGGCCGTACACCACCAAAAACGGGGACTTCCTTGTGGACTCAGAATCCTTAAAATTATACGAGAATTCCGCCCACGGCAACAGATCGACCCAATCGTCTTGACGCGCTGAAACAAAATGGCGAAGATAATGCCCGAGAATCTGGTTGACTCTTTCCACCTGGCCGTTAGACTGGGGATGATAAGCGGAGGAAAAGTCCAGTTTAATTTTCATTTGTTTACAAAGAGCTCTCCAGAACTTGGACACAAACTGCACACCTCTGTCAGACACAATATGTGTAGGTAGACCATGAAGTCGAAAGATATGCTTCAGGAAGTATTTTGCCAACAGAGGAGCTGACGGGAGACCGGGCAAAGGAACAAAATGCGCCATCTTAGAAAACCTATCCACTACCACCCAAATTACAGTACTGCTATGCAAAGAAGGGAGGTCGGTAATAAAGTCCATAGCAATGTGTGTCCATGGGGTATCTGGAATAGGAAGTGGGTGGAGTAGGCCAGCAGGTCTTTGGCGAGGGGTTTTGTCGCGAGCGCAGGTGGTACAGGCCTGAACGAATTCGGTCACATCCTTTTCAAAAGAAGGCCACCAATAATATCGAGAAATGATGGAACAAGACTTCCTGATACCGGCATGGCCGGCTACATGGGAAGAATGCCCCCATTCTAATATTTTGCGACGTTGGCGGGCTGGCACAAAGGTCTTTCCCGGCGGTGCTTGTACAAGAGTAGCGGGGGCAGAGTGGACAAGGCGTTCAGGCGGGATGATATGTTGTGGAGTGGATTCAACACCAGAGATGTCAGAGGAGCGAGAAAGGGCGTCTGCCCTGATGTTCTTAGGGGCTGGCCGGAAGTAGATTTGAAAATCAAATCGAGCGAAAAACAACGACCAACGAGCTTGTCGTGGATTCAATCGCTGGGCAGTTTCTAAATAAGATAGATTTTTGTGATCAGTATAGATGGATACTTGATGGGCAGAACCTTCTAAGAGGTGTCTCCACTCCTCCAACGCCAACTTGATGGCGAGTAACTCCCGATCTCCGATGGAGTAATTCCTCTCCGCTGGCGAAAAGGTCTTCGAAAAGAACCCGCAGGTGAGAATTCTGCCAGTAGACGATTTTTGAGTGAGCACCGCTCCGGCTCCAATGGAGGAGGCATCTACTTCTAGGGCGAAAGGCCGAGATGGATCTGGCCTAGACAACACTGGTGCAGAGGAGAAGGCCTTTTTTAGAGCAATGAAGGCCTCTTCAGCCTGAGGAGGCCAAGACTTCGAATTGGCGCTCTTCTTTGTGAGGGTCACAATAGGCGCCACTACAGTGGAAAAGTGAGGAATAAACTGGCGATAGTAATTGGCGAAGCCCAGAAAACGTTGAATAGCTTGCAGGCCAATAGGATGGGGCCAATCCAGAACTGCTTTCAACTTGCTGGGATCCATTTGAAGGCCACGAGCTGAGACAATATATGCAAGAAAGGGTAAGGTGGTTTGATCAAATAGACACTTCTCCAACTTGGCGTAAAGATGGTGTTGACGGAGACGAGACAGGACTTGCCGGACATGACGGTGATGTTCTTCTAGATTAGATGAAAAGATGAGTATATCATCCAAATATACAACAACACAGGAGTAAAGCAAGTCCCGAAAAATGTCATTTACGTATTCCTGGAATACAGCGGGTGCATTGCAGAGACCAAAGGGCATCACTAAATATTCGAAGTGGCCATCGCGGGTATTGAAGGCGGTCTTCCATTCATCGCCCTCGCGTATACGTATCAAATTATAGGCTCCCCTCAGGTCAAGCTTGGTGAAGACCCTGGCCCCACGCAGTCGGTCAAATAATTCGGCAATCAAGGGCAAAGGGTATCGATTTTTAACGGTAATCTTATTGAGGCCGCGGTAATCAATACAAGGGCGAAGAGAGCCATCTTTTTTCGCCACAAAGAAGAACCCCGCGCCTGCCGGAGAGGAAGACTTCCGTATGAACCCTTTATGAAGATTTTCTCGAATATACTCCGACATGGCTTGAGTCTCAGGAGCCGAGAGAGGGTAAATTCGGCCACGAGGAGGAGTGGTACCCGGTAGGAGGTCTATAGGGCAATCGTAGGGGCGATGAGGCGGAAGTACCTCCGCTTGTTTCTTGCAGAATACATCAGCATAGGTCTGGTAGATCTCAGGCAAGCCAGGTAATGGTGCTGAAGCAGGAATAGGTCGAACAGGAACAGACTTCAAGCACTTCTTAAAGCACGCTGCACCCCAAGTCTTGATATCACCGGTGGTCCAGTCAAGCGTGGGATCATGACGTTGGAGCCAAGGAAGGCCTAGAAGAATCTGAGAGGTGCAATTAGGGAGGACGTAGAACTCAACATTCTCTTGATGGAAGAGTCCAATTTTTAATTGGAGGGGAACGGTGCGATAGCGCACAGTACAGTCCAGCCTATCACCATTGACTGAGGCGATAAATAAGGGTGTAGCAAGGCGATTCACAGGGATATTATGTTTATTGATCAAGGCAGCCTCTATAAAGTTCCCTGCAGAACCAGAGTCCAAAAAGGCGCTTAAATTCAGGGATGTGGAAGGTGAGATGGAAAGTTGAACAGGAACAGTGAGCCGTGGAGAGGAGGCACATACACCCAGGGACGCCTCTCCCACCGCCACTAGGTGCGCCCGTTTCCCTGACGTGGAGGGCGAATAGGACAGTCCTTCAAAAAATGCTCAGAACCACCGCAGTACAGACAAAGGTTCTCGTTCCTTCTGCGAGTTCTCTCCAATTGGGTCAAACGGAATCGATCGACCTGCATGGCCTCCTCACTGGGAGGTACATGTGCAGACAAAGGGTTTTGAAGTACTGGAGCCAAACGGGATGCCCTCCTAGGGCGCTGAGAGTCTCTTTCTTGGCGGAATTCTTCACGCCTCTCAGCAAAGCGCACATCAATGCGTGTGGCCAGATGGATGAGTTCAGTGAGAGATGAAGGCAAGTCACGAGCCGCAAGAGCATCCTTAATTTTACTAGAAAGTCCTTTCTTGAAGCAGGCACACAAGGCCTCATTGTTCCAAGACAATTCGGAGGCTAGAGTGCGGAACCGAATGGCGTATTCACCAACGGACAACTCGCCCTGGACCAAGTTCAAAAGGGACGATTCAGCAGATGAAGCCCGGGCAGGTTCCTCAAAGACCTGGCGAAACTCTGAGACAAAGGTGTTAATACTGGAAGAGACAGGGTCATTGCGATCCCACAAGGGAGTGGCCCAGGCCAAAGCCTTTCCAGAAAGCAAACTGATGACAAAGGCCACCTTAGCTCGTTCAGTGGGAAATTGATCCGCCAACAACTCCAAGTGCAGGGAACATTGGGCAAGGAACCCTCGGCATAACTTGGCATCCCCATCATATTTAGCCGGCAAGGAGAGACGGATTCTGGCAGAAGATGTTACCGGGGGCTGTGGCGGTAATGCTGGAGCCGGTGATGGAACTTGCTGTTGCTGAATCGTTAAAAATTGCTGCATCATGGCAGAGAGTTGATTAATCTGGCGGGACTGCATAGCTACTATAGCAGGCAATTCAGTGGCATCCGGCAGCGGTACCTCAGCGGGATCCATGGCCGGATCTTACTGTCATGGACCGGGTGCAGCGGACTCGGGTGTGGATCCGCTTTAACTGTGGAACCGATGGCGGGTACCGTGTCAGGGGAGCGGAGTCTAAGAGGCCACCGGTATTCACCAGAGCCCACCGCAAGGCAGGTTGGTCTTGTGCGGTGAGTGACCCCCAGGTCGCTACCCCCTAACAGCGGCCCAGTCCCACAGTCAGCCGAGGTTCAGTGAGGTACACAAGTGGCAGGCAAAAGGCGTAGTAAGTACAGGCAGAGATCGGGGCTGGCAGCACAGGTTCGCAGTAAAGGTGAGTAGCCGAGGTCGGGGCAGGCAGCAAAGGTTCAGAGTCGGGAACAGGCAGAGGTCGGTACACGGGTGAGCAATCCAAGAATGTCTGACTTTCAACAAGCATGGAGAGACCAAGATCCGGCACTGAAGGAAGGAAGTGCCTGTTTAAATAGGGGAAGATGATGCAGGATTGGATGACATAAACACCAATCAGTGCTGTAAAGGCCCTTTAAATCTCAGGGATCCTGTGCGCTCGCCCTCTAGTGGACGGAGACTTGTGCGCATGCAAGGAGGAAGCACTGGGGGAAGGGCGGCAGCTGGAAGCAGCCCCGAGGGAAGATGGATGACGGCTGCATGCAGCCATGGAGGTAGGTGAAATGCTGTGAGACGGGCGTGCAGCGCTCGCCCTAACACTCCTAAAGCTCTGTTTCAGTTTGGGGGAGTCTCCTGGGCAGGAAAGGGTGTCTATCAATACATATGTGGTACCGCTGTGACTGGAGAAATTAGGGTTTCGCACGCAATAAAATTTTATTGACAAACTTATATTTTTTATTACAAAAAAAACACTACAAATTGCAAAAAATAGATTTTTTTAATGTTTTTTGCACATATTTCACCAAAAAGTATTGAGAATACACTAAAAAAAGGCCAAACAAGAGATTTTATGTTGAAGCCCAGACTCTCTTGAAAAAAACAATATATCATTTTCCTGGGAAATCCCTGGAAATCCTTTCAAAAATCACAGTTGAACATGTGTAGCGCAAAATAGTGAAATGTGGTCTGGCAACAGAGGGCGACAAAAGCTGCAGGTAGGCTGGCAGCGAAAGGGTTAATAGATAGTTAAAATACAGTTTGGCTAAACTATATAACAAAATGACCAATTGAACTTACCTATAGATGTACTCGTCGGCTGCAGGAGGGAGCGATGCAACGTGGGTGCAATCAATCGCACCCATGACGTTGGGCATGTCGGCAATATTATAAAAAGCCAACTTAAGCACGTTTCAGGCTACCATGTCGTGAGGAAATGAAATATATTTCGGACTAATGGTAGCCATGCCTTCCAAAAACTTGGATAGCGCGCGGCTCAGCGTAGGCTGGGAGGTCCCCACTGAGAGTGCACCCAGCCTCTGGAACGAGCCGTTCACCAAAAATTGCAGGCAGCCAAGCATCTTGGTCATACCTGAAATTGCTTACCCCTTGCTTGTGGTGCGAGCTAACCATGGCCGCAGCTCACTATACAACTTATGGAGGGAAGCGCGGTTAAGTCGAGTCAGCTCGACGTCATGCATGCGATCGATATGCATGCGTCGCCGGTGCAATCTGGCCTCGGCCCTGCTGATACATGCAATGCCCATTAGCTGGAGGCGCTCATATTCCTCCACAAAGCCGCAAAACATGGTGAAAGCAAGGTAGCCGAGTGCAAAATGGTCCCGTAAGGGGATCGCAAATGAAATGGTTTTATATGGTGGTGGTCCCTCTGCAATCAGCTCTCTGAATGAGACGCAAGCCCATACCAATAACGTGACTTATCTGAACAAACGCAAAATATCAGATTTTTATGGGAAAATGATCCGAACTAACGCAAATGATCCGATTTAGTTTCGTTCATCGTAAGCGCATATACACACGAGCGCGAATGAACTTAGCAATGGAAAATGGAACAGAAAAAAAAAATGACAGACACAAAAACATACACAGACAGCTACGAAAGTCCAGACGAATATGTCTCTGAATGGAGCCTAATGTTTACAGTGGAAGGATATTGAGATTTGTACAAAAAAGCTACATTAAGAGCTTTTCTCAAGGCCAGGAAAGCCACTCCCACTTTAGTAACACAGACCCCAGGAATATAAGAAACTTTGAAACAGCATGTTGACAAACAAATCACCAGCGTCACTTCCTCAGGACATTATGGGTTTCTATAGGTCATAGGTTAGTTTAGGTCAGCACGTGCACTTTAATTAGGTTTTTAACATATTGTTACACTGTGCCGCTTATTTAAGTGGAATGTTGATATGCACTATAGCACTTTGATTTATACCAGTCGGGTAGGTTAATTAATGTATAACTTTAGTTAATTTTTGTTATTTAATATTGTACCACCCGCCAGTCCCTCTCCCCTCCAATTTTTTGTTTTTTGCCTTCCTTTATTGACAATGTAATGTCTTTTGTGTCTTTTAATGAGTCTTTAGTGTGTATAGTGTATTATAGATTTTTGTAAATAAATATGGATTTTTTCAGATATATACAGTAGTGGTGCCATATATTATAGAGGGTGTTTGGAAGGGGTGGGACCTTCCAGTTCTTTTGGTATTTAGTTGTGTTCACCCCCTTTGTGCACGCTACATGTTAATAGTATAAGCCCAGTGCAGTCGCTTCTTTCCTTTTTAGTATTCATATATTTATAAGGCTATAGGACAAAAACTATGGCTGTGATGTGTCCATGGCCTTACAGTAGAGCCTGAATTCCAGTGCTGGTCAGATTTATGTACTGAACTCAGAAATGTCTAGACTGTGTCCATGCTGAGTGCAAACATAACAGCATACAAAAGCATAGTGTGAGATTTACTTTAGAACTGTCCTGTGAAATTCTGGATGATAAATGTGCAGAATAAACGCATCTTTCTCCCTATAGCCATGGGATCATTCAAACATCCAAGATATTTGCTGTCATGCGCCGATTCACTTATTGCTGTAGGCAATCCAAACTATTTCCCATAACACATGATTCATTACATATATGGAAAACATAACATAAAGTGGTTGCTACACTACCAGGTTTGTGTTACAGAGAGCCTTAATTAATAAGTGTTAGCGCCACACAGCGCTTTTTTTGCCTCAGCGGTACTCGGTGTGACATTTAAGGAAGAAAAAAGGCAGCGCCGATGTGGTCGCCTAGCCTTATTTAACACTAGCGCCGAAAATAATGCAGCGTCTTGCTCTCCGGCTGAAGCTATGCCCCTCTGACCTTCTGGACCCCGGTGCGGTTGCCCTCCCTCAAGTTACGCCTGTGTGGCTATGACTGAGGCTAAATCTCCCTTATAGAGTCACAGGTAGCAAAATAGAACATTTAACTAGTTTTAACCATTCCCTAGTTTATCAGTAACCTGGCTTGAATTGGGCTCTAACCTAAGACATGGATGCAAAGCATGTAACTACATCAAGGCCGAAAGGTAAGGGGGCTTCTATGTGTGTCTACAGTTACATTGTGTATGTGCAGATTATGCCAAACTGACAATTTTTTTTTGGGGGGGGGGGGGTCTCAAAGTGGGACACTAAATTAAACTGATCACTTAACAGGGTAATGGCAGTCACAGGGGTATGGCTTATACATGGGCTTTTTTTGGACCAGCACTATTTGGATATCTCCAGTCCGTAAAGATGACTGACCGAATGTTCAATACCTTCTACTACAGCCAATGAGCCGAAGCAGGTCCCCAGTTTAAAATTGACCAGACCACCTGGGTTCAGTAGGGAAATCTTCCCCATAATGTCAGCAAAGCAGGACATTTAAGCATCCCCAGATTTTTTGGTGGGACAGTGAAACAAAATGCCTCAAAGTAGGACTGTTCCACCAAAAATGAAATGCCTGTTCAGGCCTAGATGGTAAAGCAGGAGGGCTCAGACTCTTCTCCATGGACCACCTACTTTTACTTCGGATGAGCTGCCAAAGGTAGCACACCACACAACTGTCCACCTCTGATATGCTATCAGCGGTGAACACTCAGATGGGAGCTGATA
This sequence comes from Gastrophryne carolinensis, assembly GCA_027917425.1. Taxonomy (NCBI): domain Eukaryota; kingdom Metazoa; phylum Chordata; class Amphibia; order Anura; family Microhylidae; genus Gastrophryne; species Gastrophryne carolinensis. Next base: position 230,251,839 of record CM051236.1, read on the forward strand.
AACGGAAAAACATGAGCCTCCGGCTGAGGAGGTAACAGTATGTATTATTTTTATGTGACTAAAGGGTATTTTTGGGTATGGCTAGTAGAGGATCAGTAGCTAGATGATGCCAAGAGGAGGTTCAAGGCCCCATGTAAAATTAATAGAAATCAAGAACCTTACAGGGAAAGGTGAACCGATCTTGGCAAATAGCATAGCTATTCCTAGACTGGGTGAGACAGTCCAGAGGGGATAGCTAGACAATGAGAAATGCTCAGTTGAGATTACATAGACCAGAGCATGTATCTTAGACTTTGGACCTAACCTACTTAGGTTTTTGTGTGTTTTAGGAAAATGCTAGTAGTTAAATAGTTAAGTAGGTGCTATTATTTTAGAGCATTCTAGATATTTACATTGACTGTACATGTGAGTTATATGAGCCATGTGAGTCTTATTCTAATAGCTCAACATAGTAGCGAAGGTAGGAGTGAACATGTATGCCTTCAGGAGACACTGCTCCTCTCGAGACAGGCAGACTGCCTTCTGGACATGTAAGCCTGGGCCAATGAACCTTGTGAAACTGTTGGGCCATAGAGCCCTGTAACTTCTCCTGTCACTATTGTCCTATTCCCTAATAAATCCGACTCCCCTTCCAGCTTGCATCATTTGCTTGCAACAGCTTGTAGCTGCTAGGGCGTATTTTATGCTTGTTTAGTGTTTATCTATTGATGACCCATGCTTGTTTTCTGACTACCCTTGCAAGCCACCCAAACTGACCTTTGCTTGTCTGACATTGAAACCTATACCTTACCTATTGAAAGCTGCTTAAAATGGACCTATCACCACCGTGGCCAGCCAGTCGACTAAGTGCCGCTGATCCCTGCGGCATGCGCCGCACACTGCATGGAATCCGAGGATGTGCCCACTCCCGCTCCCTATGCCGACACGCTTTTCATAACAACACTTTATCCGATGCATTAGTATGGATAGTGAAAATCCTAGTCATAGGTCAACTTTAAAGAGGAGTATCAGCCCTCTTGAACAGCATGGAGTCTGAAAGACTCAGATTCCCACTATCTGGGGATGCCCCCCTGCGTGAAACCTCATGGAATTGCTGCACTTACATAACTCCAATGGCACATGTGCAGGCTGTGGGTACATCCCCTTATAAATGTGGGTGGAGATACAACTGGTGGCATGTTTGGCTCCATTCAGCTCATTAGCCGTTGTGACGTCACTGCGGCTAGAAGAGCTAATTAGAGCTGAGTGCACTAATTGGCTATGTGATCCATGCCCGCGCCAAGATGAGAGAGTAAAAATCGAGTGTGTTTTTCCTCTTTTAATTTAAAATATAAGGGTCTATCGCTTTTTCATTTTTCTCTATAGATAACAATGTATGACACATAATTGTCCATAACTTTCAAAGAGTAATACATTACCTTAAACAGGAAGGTCAAAGCAGTACCTGCAGTTCCTCAAACATTTACCTAAAACTGATTGATTTTTGACACATTTAACACATTTCATAATAGCAGGATTATTTTTTGCTGCTGCAGGAACCCTGTTACTGCCTCTTTGACTGCATCAGGAAATTGTCCGTGCAGAATTTTATTCAGGTGATGAAAGAGAAAGAAAGTAATGGGAGCCAGGTTGTGATTTGCGAGACTTGTGAGCTGGCCTACTGTTGTGTAGCCGACAACTTCCCTTATAATGCAATTAACTAAATTGGTGACATTTTTTGCTCAAGCACCAACATTCGTGGTACCCACTGGGAACTACGTTTTGATTATAATGAACAATACTGTAACAATAACGCTTCCTATATCATGGCCTCCACATTGCCTCAAAAGATGCTTCAATGGGTCATTTTCAATTGATTCCCAAACCCATTTAAACTACTTGACCATAACTTTACTTGCCAGTAGTACATGGATTTCTTTAGGCTTGTTTATACATTTTCTTCTTTGTAAGGAATAAATTATTCATGAAATGAAGATCCAAAACCTAAACTGCGACTGTGTGTGTAACATGTCCAGACATATCTCAACCTGCACAGACAAGCTCAGGTCTCTGGGGACATACTGGAGTAGATAACCTTTAGCCAACAACCTTTTTTAAATACAAATGAAACTATTCATTACTTGTCAAAAATATTAAGAATATTTTCTGAATAATGGTCCCAGGGGAATATGTAAAGGTAGGCCAGCTTTAAAATCACATTGCCTTAGCTCAAACTGGTCTAGAAACTTGCAATGCAGCATAACTGGAAGGCAGTATCTATTAGCACAGAAACTGGAATGCAGCTTTAGTTATATTTTAAAGTTCACTAAAACTAAACTACTGCTGCTTCCACTGTTACGACCAGAATGCATTAAACTGGAGGTATGCACTGCGACCTCTGGGTTTTGCTAACGTTAAAACTACCAAATAAAGAAAACTAAAAATTAAATAAAAGCGGAATGAATGATCAGAAATCCCTTACACATTCAACACTCCCCCATTTATTCCCATTACTTCCCTGAACACTGTAACCTGTACTCCCCTCCCTCCCCACCGCTTTTAATATAATTTTCTTTCTTTCTTTCTTTCTTTCTTTCTTTCTCTTTCTTTCTTTCCCTCACACCTCTGCCCCATCTTATGTTCAGCTATCAACTTACCCACCATTTTATTCACCTTCCCCACTAAGCTTTCCCTAGTTACCCCACTCACATCAGGCAATAGCCGATGACAACCTCTATCCTACCCCACCATTAAACCTACCCAAAAAATAGCCATTACAACTGTGCGTAAACAGATCTTACAGTTTGACTGAACTGTAATGTGTATTTCTCTGTTTTGCTGCTACAATGTCCATGTAAACTTGGATAATAGCCTCGATTCAAAGACACATTCGCCCGGACTTCCGTAGCTGTCTGTGAAAGTTTGGGTGGGTGTTAGTCTTTTTTTTGTTTTTTTTCGTTCATTTTTCATTCGTACGAGCGTTCGGGAGAATGTGTATATGTGCTTTCGATGAACGGAAGCAAATCGGAACATTTCCGTTAGTTCGGATCATTTTCAAAACAAAATCAGAAATTTTTCGTTCGTTCAGATAACTTCCGTTGCTGGGATGGATTTCTGTCTGATTCAGAGAGCTGATTTCCGACGGACCACCACCCTATAAATCCGTTTCATTTCCGATCCACTTACGGGACCTTTGAGGGCTCGGATTGCTATTGTTGAACATGTTTTGCGGCTATGTGGCGCGCCTTTAGCACCAAGGCATTGCATGTATCAGCATGGCCGAGGCCATAAATTGTATAGCAATGCATACCTAAATCAATACATTTCATGTATGCCTTATAGAAGCATTTTAACGCTGACCTTAATTAGTCCTTAGCATGTAAACATGTATTTTCCCACACATCCATATAATTGCTATATTTTTTTAGACTTATGTCCTTTGTGAATTATATTTGGATTGTTGAATCTTGAATCTTAATTTGTTGCAGGAGTTATTGTTTTAGTCGGTTACCTTTGCTTTGTGTAATTATTTTATATTTGGTGCCACTCACCCAACATACAAGCTGTGTTTGGTCCAGCTATGCGATTCCTCAGTGTTCTTGCAGGGCATCCAGGGTCGTCCCATGCTTATATATTGCAGAGCTCCGGCTTATTTCGTCAGTTTGAGTCAGGCGAATTATCTGGTGGATGGCTCCTGGGTAAGTTTGCTCACATTCCATCAATCCATTTTCACTGTATGGCAATGAATATAGTTGATGACTCATGACTTAACCTATTGCTGTTTTTAGCCCTTGATGACATGTTAAACAATATTGTAGCTTAGAATGTGCATTTTATGTTATTTTTAAATTCTTTCAGGGGATTCTGGATATCCTCTCCTGCCCTTGCTCCTGATGCCCGTTCTTTGCCTGCAGATTGCGGGCCAGGGGTTCGCTAATCGGGCACTATGCAAAATCCGGGCCGTGGTGGCGAGGGCCCTCTGGCTTTTGAAGTCCAGATTTAGGTGTTTAGACCATACGGGGGGGGGGGGCACTGCAGTATGACCCCAACAAGGTTATACCAATATTTTAATTTAAGTTTTTTAACAGGGACCACACGTGCCAGAGTCCTTCAGTTGGTGGGCGAGATGCAGGAGCTGCGCAACTCGTTGGGGACCACAGATGAAGAATAATGTTCTGTGGCCTGCCATTGCTATGTATTTTGTTTTTTATAGTTGTAAAAATTAAAAATTTTCTTAATTTTAAAAAATTTTATATTTTATGATGGAATCCAAAAAAAAATGTTACAGTGTCATTTCATTTACAAAATACATTAACACAAAACTAATGGGCCCAGAAATGTTTAAAGATGAATATTCACATGACCGAGAAGTGATTTGGGTGAGCTTTAAGGGTCCAAAAGGGAAGATGGAGGATAGTGCTAAGTGGTTGGGGTGAGCTTTAAGGGTCCAAAAGGGAAGATGGAGGATAGTGCTAAATTATTTAGCTGAACATTGTAGTAGAAGTGAGGGTGGCAAATATGTAGGCAAGCACTTTAATGAGTTAAGTTTGTAGTGCGCAGGCGCAAGATCGTAAGGATTTCCGTCTGGACGATTATTTATTGAAAAAGGGAAACAGAATCAAACGGGAAACGTAAAGGATTCGTGGGAGGATACGATGGGAAAAGGGCAAAAACGAAAGCCTACGTTGTAACATGTGAAAATGAAACGGAAAAGTCACGCTGGAAACTGACATCCTCGTATTCGTAATCTGCCGTACGAATAGACGGAAACTTTACAGAAGGTTTTCAATGCATGCACAGAATCACTCGTACACTCATACGAGAACGGAAACATTTCACAAAAAAAACAGATCGGCACTAAAACAGAAGTTTTTTTTGTCTCTCTGAATCGAGCCTAAGAAGCTTTCCTGCACAAGTAAAAACTCAGCTTTGTGAAAAATGTTTCTTGCATTATAGCTTTGTAATGACAACAATGCTTATAATAAAAAAATTGCAAACACACTATGGCCCTTATTCATCAAGCGATAGCGCCAGGTAGTGTCTGACGAGCGCCAGGTAGCGGCAGCTAACGGCGCCTACCGACTCAAGTACGCCCGGCGGCGGTCACAATGACGCATTTATCAAGCTAAATGAGGCTAGCGCCGGCGAGAGCGACGGCTAGCGCGGCATTCATCATGAAGCCGGCTGGACCGAACAGCGCCGCTGCAAATTCCTTCACAGCGACACGTATTACCTGGCGCTACCTGCCGCTCTCCCATACATTTCTATGGCAGACGCTGCAATGATTGTTCTTAGTGGTTTTGGGGTTTTTTGCTTTTGCACAAAATTCAACACATGTTTATATTGATATGTTTTATTAATCTAGCTGGTTATTTATCTTTTTTTTTTTTTTTTTTTTTTTTCACAATGTAATGTTGTGAGTGACATGGGAATTGCATCTCCTCCACCCAAACTCATTGGCCTCCAAAGCGCTGGTTTTCCACACAAACGGGGCTTGTAAAGCTATTTTGTAGCCTGTCAGGTTGGGCGGTCACGTTCGCTCTTCGAAATTGTCAGCGCCCAAGCTATTCGGCAGCCCTGTCCTTGATGAATCTGTGTTGGTCAGTGTTTCTGCAGTCGCTGTTTTAATTCGCTATGTGGCGGCGCCAGCGTCGCTGTGCCTCGCTGCGCTGCGTTGTGCGGCGCTGTGCTGTTCATACATGTGCCCTTCTGCCATTTGCAAGGAATTCACTTCCCGCGACCCCAGTCGTTGTTAATGAATACACTGTAGTTGTGAGCGTGCCTGGCCACATTTTGCAGGATTAACATTCAGTCGTACCAGCTCATAACAACCCGTTATGCATTCTCATGTGTGCCACATTTTCAGGTAGTTGTCTAGTTTGATTGTGTGATGACTTTGTGAAGGAATCAGATTTGTATATTTAAGCACAACGGTGTATGCTTTAGAAGGACCTATGCATTCCAGTATGTAGAACCCCCTGCTAAATCAAGCTAATAATTTGTGGCGCCGTGGGCCCTAGCTTGTTTTTCAGCGTCATTTTAATGTTTTTCCGCCACTTAGCTTGCACATAGCTGATATTAGCTTGTCCCTGCTGCGCGCCTTTTTTTTTTTTTATTTTGGAAGCACAGTTGCTTGCGTCATATCCGGTTCCGGGATCCTCCTTTGCGTTTCAACGCCACCTTAAGGTAAAACTGTCTTGCGCTTATGCCAATAGCTTGTTTTTCAGCGTCATTTTAATGTTTTTCCGCCACTTAGCTTGCACATAGCTGATATTAGCTTGTCCCTGCTGCGCGCCTTTTTTTTTTTTTATTTTTGAAGCACAGTTGCTTGCGTCATATCCGGTTCCGGGATCCTCCTTTGCGTTTCAACGCCACCTTAAGGTAAAACTGTCTTGCGCTTATGCCAATCGCTTGTTTTTCAGCGTCATTTTAATGTTTTTCCGCCACTTAGCTTGCACATAGCTGATATTAGCTTGTTGCTGGGGCGCGGTGCGTATTTTTGTTTTGTTTTGTTTTTTATGTCTCATGTCGCTAGCGTCATTTCCGGTTCCTGTTTCCTCCTTAGCGTTTCCAATATGGCTCCCAAACGGCGAGTAATGCGCCTCCCCAGCTCCTCCTCAGATTCCGGCCCCACCACCCCTCCCCCACATCCCCCACCTACCTCACCTTCCCCAAATACCACCCCTCCCACCCATTCCCCTCCTGTGCCCCAAAAACAAAGGCGCACCCGGGTGGATAGCCGGGTCAATGGCCAGGTTGTTAAAGTGAGTATTTTAGTTTGGTATTTTTAGTTTAAAAATGTATAAACACACAGGGTGGATAGGGGCTGATATTTTTTTGTTTTTAGTCCAAAATTGTACACTCCACATGGGGCATCCCCATTGTGGATGTCCTGCTTGGATGCCCCCCCCCCCCCCTGGAGGGCCACAAAAATTAACTCTGGCCCGTCCCATCTGTGCATGCGTGAGTTGCGTATGCCTATTGCGCTTACCTCTAGCATGGTGTACCCCTGCGCCATACATATTTTCAATTGGTGTGCAGGCGCACTCCCTGTTAGAGTCAAACGCCACATGCGTACTTTGCCGTGCAGATGCAGCTGAGCTGGTATGCACCTCCCAAGGCCCTTGGTTGCGCATACCACACCGGCGTGGACCGCTGTGTTTGGCTTGCGGAGTGACGTGGGAGTGTCCTCAGCTGTGTATTTGGGCCCTTCAAAGGGGGTTGCAGACAGTGGGCCACCCACAATAGTTGTGGCCCAAAAAAGTGCACCCAAACCCAGAATAATGTAAATCCTGGGTGTGGTTCCACTTTGATCTTGTCTCTGTATAACTGTTTATGACATTGTTCTGAGGTCATGTTTTGATTATTTTTTTTTTTTTTTTTTTTCCTTTTTTCATAGGACTTCTGCCTGGCCGAATACGACTATGCCCGAGGAGCAAAAAAACGCCTTGCCATGGAGGTGAAGGCCACTGTGTCCCGGCGCTTCAAGACCGACCTGACCATCCGGGCGATACAACAGAAATGGTCAGATTTTAAGCGCCGGGACCCAGAAGGCGTGTACCGCCTATATGATGCCTACGCATCAGGTAAGTTAAAGCTTATGTTCTTTTTGGCCTTTGTGCAGAATCATCTGCTAAGCTGTGTCCTTTTTTGCTCTTTATATTAATTATTTGCTTTCACCCCCTCCACACAGATAAGCGTCCTCCCCTGGGGAAACGTGGGAAGGGATTCCTCCCCCGAACCAGGCAGGCGGACTCGGGGGAGTCATCGGGGGAGGGTCCCTCCCGCGGGTCCTATTTAGAGGACCCAGGGGAGGAAGGGGATGACGCCCCAGAGGAGTGTGCTGCTGGGGGGCAGGCTGGATCAAGCCTCAGCTCCTCACACTCTGAGGCTGAGGACTCTCACCAGGCAAGGGGCCACTCTCAAGCAGGGAGTGAGAGGGAGGAGGGTGGCCCTTTGCCTGGTGGATCTTCTGAGCAGAGTGTGAGGAGCCGAGGCTCCCCGCCTCCTCCTCAGAGCCCTCCCTGGGCTTCAAGTGGCGCTTCATCCCCTGGTGAGTTTACATGTTTTAATTGTTAGTCTGTGCCAGGTTTCATCTGACCATTTGTGCTTAGCCCTTGCAATTCCTCTGTAATTTGCAGGGCATCATATAGGCGGCACCTCCATGGATTTTTGGCGTCAAATCCTCCTCGGGCATAGTCGTGGTAAGTGTATGTTTTAAGCTAGTTCATTTTGGACTTTATGTCATTCCTTAAAGTGGACCCACAAACCTTGCTGATATTGTTTGGATTATGGCGCCTTGCCTGCCAAATCACATCCCTCACCCAGGGCCCCCCCACAACCAAACACCACAAACTACTTCCCTCTTTGGGGGTGGCAGAAGCCATTGTCCCTGCCTCCTGTGTGGCACTCGAGATGTGTGTGCGCCTGCGCTCTGTTTCCTACTGGCATGCGTGTGCGCACACACTGGCGGAGTGATGTGCGGAAGGCAGGGGCGGTGGCGGACTAAAATTGTGTGGCTCTGCCAAAGTAGACTACTACACTGAATAATCACAATCCTGTGTCTTGGTACACTTTTAACAGACACGTTTCCTGGTCCATTGTCTAAGCTGGTTTGCTAATGTACATTAACATCACCAACCACACTACAGTGCTAGCCAACTGGAAACCACCCCTATGTTTCTGGCCACACCATGATGTGTGCTAGCAAAAGTTAATTTACGTGAAGTAGTTAGGGCAAACACATGTTGCACACTGGTAACATTATCCATTAAATTGGTAAGGAGTCATTTACATTGCAATGTAAAGGTTAGTGCCAGATTGGCAAAATGGATACATGTGGCAACCATAAACACTTCACATTAACTAATGGGCCAGGAATATAGCAAATATCGTTTAACATGTATGTAAAGAAGTGTTTGTTTTTGGAGCTAAGACTCAATAACCAGATTGATGTCCAAACTTCGGGTGTCATAGCTCCACTAAATGTAGTTTTGGTTTTTTTTTTTTTATGGACAGATGTTGCTACGCAGACGGAGGCAGAATTCCTCCTCCCCACACCAGCTCCAGGGACGGCCAGCAGCATGGCCCACCGCCACAGCTGCGATGGTGAGTACATCCAAATTAATATGGGTAAATACTTTGTAAACATTTCTCTTCTACTTACATTTGTAGAAATGTGAAATTGACCAATGTGTGAATATCACACACATCTAGGTTAAATGTGTTTGGTCAATAATCCAACATGCCAGTCACCATCCTTGATAGTTGCCTCACATTCTTGTTACGGACACATACGGACTATTTGTGGCGTATAGACAACCAAATGGGGCTGATTAGGTGTTTACCAATAACATTATAGGGCAAACTTCCCTCTTCCTTAGGCACTGATGTTTGGCTTGGACTAAAGACATAAATGTCCTTACTTGCCCATAAACATTATTACCTTTGCAAGAGTGAACCTGGCCCAACACCAAGGCTGTTTAATGTGCATTAAACATTTAATTTGCCAACAACTAACAACTAACACCCCGCAGAATATACGATAAGTGCAGGGACCACGGGTCCACCCCACCAAGCAAACCCCTAATTATGGGAAATTATATTCCGCTGGCTCCTGCGCAACACTCCAGACGTGCATTTTTCCCCCCTGGGCCTCTGTGAATGGCCGCCGGGTCCCCATGAGCAGCAAGCGAGTGACATGCGTGAAGAGGGGTTGGAAGAGGAGGGTACATTCCTGTTCCCTGCATAGACGTTAGCGTGCCTTCTTTGTGCCAAGCACGTTGGAGCATGGAGAGGTGAGTGGCTATGGATTACTGTGTGTATACACACATCAGGGGAAATACAGATCTGTGAGAAACAACAAAGTGGGCCAAAACCCAGGATAAACTATATTGTGGGTGTTGGTCCACTTTAAGAGTAAAGGTATGTGGTCCTAACATGTTTTCAAGTCAATATTAAAACATTATTTTAAAATGTTAGGGGCACATTGTTCACCAATGTTAATGTGAGTGTTAGCAAGTTAGAAACACTGACATTACATTGCTACATCTGTGTATGTTGAGTTGCCAAACAAATTCTAATATATTATTTTTTATCACATCTCTACAGCTTGTATACGCCAGCATCGCAGACTGTGGCGGGCCTTCCGACAGATGAAAGGGATGCTGCTGGCCATGAAGAGGCGTCGGAGACGTTAGGGTGGGGGGGATGGCTGCCCTGGCCATGTTTTCCTGGCTTTGTTGGCCTATGTTGCCCGTGTTGGGCCAATTTCTATAAAGACATTTATCTTTACCAAGAACTGTGTTGTTCCTTGACCAGCATAGGTTTCGATTCCCCAAAACCATTATGTCTAAAATTAGGCTGCCATTTTGAGCCAGTACATGTTTACACCATAGTAAGCAATGTTAACTAATGTGGCACATAAATGGTGGCATAATATTAGAGATGATTAAGCAAATCAGCCCTGACTGTGTATTTAGCTTTCACATGTATGGATAAACACAAATTAGAGGTGGTTTTCAAAAATATATTTACATAAATCATAAGAAAATGGTATACAAATTAATATTCTTGGCTGGGTGGCCGGGGAGGTTGGGAGTCATTGCTAGGGGCGGTGTTGGGGGACAACAGTGCAGTAAAAAATATAGACTGCTGTTGTATGAGCTGTTGTATCAACAACAAAGTTTGGTCCTGCCGCTGTATTGCCTCTGCCTGGCGCTGTATTGCCTCTTCCTGGCGCTGTACAGATTGCTCGATAACATTGGCAAGGCGACCAAGGTCCTGGTTCTGTTGTAGGTTTTGCCTTAACTGGTCCACCTGGCGCTGCAGGCCCTCATTTTGTTGCTGACACATCAGCACCTGATTTTCCAACGCCGCAATGCGCTCATTAGTTCCATCACGCGGCTGTTGGCGACTGTAGTCCTCCAGCATCCGGACCCCTAGTGTGTAGAAATCGGCACTGGTTGGTGCCACACCTCCTCTTGCTGTGGTTGGAGGCTAAAAAAATAGTAAACCACATTTTAGTCAAACGGAACAAATGCAGTTATGCCCCTCCCAAAAGTTACCATAAACACTCACTAGACAACTTACCCTTGTCTGAGCCTCTGAAGCTTGGCCACATGGGACTTGGGAAGAGGTCCCAGCTTGGGGTTCTGGTTCCGCCTCCTGCCAAAACAACAATGAAATGAAATGTTACATGTTGCTTCTTCCACTACCCACGAATATGCCAATGGGTTTAGAGGTCGTCTACATCAGCCATGTTACCTGCGTGTCCTCCAGCCCAGGTAGGCTCGAGGTATCGCTGCCAGAGAGTCGCGAATCAACATCAGAGATGTCGGGCAAGTTGGCAAATGCTAAACAGGAAAATCAGGTTAGTAGGTCTGTGGGCAAAACTCTAATGTAACCTGGTTAGGCTATCGAGGCCATACCTCTAAAAAGTAAAAAAATACACAGTAGACCAAAGGTCTTGGTTAAACTCAGATTGTTAACATGTATGTTACAGGACTAAGACCCACTAATTTCTGCAAATCTCATCATAAACATTGCTTAAATTAAACATACCCGCAATATCCCAGATGTCTGGAGTGGGGTCCTCACTCGAGATTGGACCTTGAAAATAGATGTGGACACACAAGTTGCCAGAAGCAAGTGGCACAACATTAGAGCCAAAATACATACTATAGCAATGCAAAACCACTTACCCTCATCTCTGGCAGCTGGAACTTGAGGGGCCCTTTCTGGACAGCCACTTCCGATATTCGGGTCAACTAAATTAAAAAAAAAAAGTGTCTAAAGATTCAGCAAACTACTACAGGGAATGTTTTCCTAAAAATATGTCCGCAAATATACATTGCTATCACTAAAATAACTAATAGACTGACCCTGGGGAGGCAACCAGCACTCCCAAGAGGCATCTTCAAGTTTACAAAGCAAACATGTAGCTTAGTAGACTAACCAAATTGAACCAGTGTAACCTAAACAGCAGAAAGGATACATTATGTATTGCTCTACACACCAACAGGGTCCTGTTGACCGGCAACATCGGAAGTGGGGTCCAAAGATGAACCAGTCACTTGCCCTACAAAGAAAAAAGACAAATGAGACACATGCACTTGAGTCAAAGTGGATCAAGCAAGGTGAACACATGCACTTACCGACATCCAAAGAGTAGGTGGGATCCGGAGGAGATGCTGGGGCCAAGGGCATGGGAGCTAGGGCAAAATAAAACCAACATTGAGCCATAGCTAATGTGCGTGCCAAAATACAACATGCATTAAGGTGTGTGAGCAGCTCTTTCACTAATATTGACTAATCAAGCCAAGTGTGGCTCACACATTGATATGCCTATATATGGCTACACATCTCTGGCATCCTACATATCTACACATGTTAGGGCCTTGTTAGTTACTGACTGTGAGTGTTACAGTGGGCGTGCAATTAGGGCGCACCCACATATTATTAATAGTCAACAGGGCAAACCTTTATTGCTTGAGCTGGTCCCACACCCATTTGTTTTTCAAAAAACCAGCAAACAAATAATGGGTAAATACCTTCAATGGCAGACTGGGGTAGCCTTGAGGTTGCTGGAAGGGCAGGAGCTTGGTTGTCCGGAGCCACATCCCGGACAGCAGCATGTGCACCTATGCATAAAGCAACAGACAGAAAAGTTTCAAATGTTTTAGCTATAATGTAATACTTCACAGGTCCTACAGTTAGTTGGTCAGAATGTAAAAATGCTAATCACATACATTAACATTAGGTTATAGTAAAAGCCATAAAATATGTACCTTCAGCCCAACCGGTGGTGTCATCCCCAGGATCCACACCCTGCAGCCGAGCCAGTGGGATTTTGGCCTTCAGCATCTCCTCATACGGCCTGTAGGTACTCTTTGGAGCCTGGATGAACCCACTGTCCACATCAAGATCGTGATTCATCTTTTTCATAAGGGCCCCTCGCAAAGTGTAGAAGCGTTTCCTGCAGGATGGGCCACTACGTGGGTGTTGAGCTGTGCTACTAAGCTCCACACCAATGGCATCCCACAGTTTGCTTCTTTCTTGTTTGCCTATGGACTTGCTTTGGGAGCCAAATATCAGCTCCCATTTCGCAAGTGTCAGGCGCACAAGATGATTATTCTCAGCCAAATTAAATTCAGGCTCCCTCTTGGCACCTGGGCGCTTAGCCTGGGGTGCTGCCCCACCTTCAGGCTGTGCCCTTTTCCGTAAGGGAGGTCTGCGCACAGCACCCACCAAACTCCTACTCGGGCCTGCTGTGGCCGGCAGATGTCCTGTATTTGGCTCCATCCTGTAGCTGCACACACACAAAAATCAACACCCCACAAGCACGCATGCACACTACAGAATGGCATCGCAATCTCTTAGGCTTGGGCAGGTTTTATGTGCTCTAACAGCCAATCCAAAAGCAGCCCACTTAATTGATTCACACATACAGCCCAGTTCCTTCTAGGCACACCTCCACTGCACTGACAGAAGCATGTGTGTTAGCCAATTAACTCATTACAGACCTCAATCAACAAACAACACACACCCAAATCCAACAATGGACTGATGTATCTGCAACCCTTGTGACATGTGCTTAGCCTAACGGCTATTTAAAAAAACAACAGCTTCACTTTCATTGGTCCCCACCTGATTTTTGGCCCATGTCCGTTAATGCACGCACGTTACGGCTCAAGTACGCTAGTAGCGCTACTAGCGTGCGCGTGCGCACTCTGTTTTACGCACACCTGGGTCGGCTAATTGGCGGCCGGAAATAGCAGAGCGACGCAAAAGGCGGCAAAGCGGACCTGTCACTTTTGAAAATGAAGTATAAAAGGAAGGAATGAACTAGGTTCTGCTATTCTTACACTGTGGCAAAGGCTGTGGTGTGGTGCTGTGCTCGCTTCCCTTAGCTCATTTGAGCCTCTGTCTGGTTTCTGTCCTCACTCTCTGTGGCTTGTTGGGTGATTTCTGACATCAGTGCTGTTTCTTTAGGAGCTTGGTTTGGGTGGCATCTGCAAATATTGTGTAGCATACAGCAAGTGAGGCTTGATTTTGGGGCCTTTTGTGGGCTGTGCAGCAACTCCCCTCTTGGTTGTGCTTAACTTAGAAAGCTGGTTTTCAGCAGGCTGGTGGTTTGGACCACTATAGTTCTGGTTTTGTGGTGAGCTGCATTGTAGCGGGTGTGTGTGTAGTGTGATTGTTTGTGTGTGTGTTGTGTGTTAGTGTTTTTTTTTGTTTATTTTTGTTTTTGTATATATCTTTAGTGTGTGTGATGGATAAGAGGGTGATGTATGGTGTCTGGGTGGATGGATGTATGTGTATGCTGAAAGAGCAGGAGGAAAGGGAGCGGGGTGTTGTGAGGCTTAGGGCACCCCGCTCCTTTGCAATCCGCCTTTCAGTATGGGACTTAAGTGACGAGCAGATCAGGAGCCGCTTCCGTCTGAATCGTGCTGCACTACAGTCCCTATATGATCAGATTAAGACCAAAATCGAGCCATCCACCAAACGCACTCACTCCATTCCAGGCATAGTACGCCTGTGTGCCACTCTTAATGTGTTGGCACGAGGGACCTTCCAGGCAACCTCAGCCCTCCTCAGCGGGATAAGCCAGGCTACTATGAGCCGCATCCTAATCCAGGTAGTTCTGGCAATTTGTGATTTAATCCCAATTTACATCAAGTTTCCTGAGGAGGAGGAAGAGGTTGCCAAAATAAAACATGCTTTCTATCTGATGGGAGGGATCCCGAATGTGCTAGGGTGCGTTGATGGTACACATATCCCTTTCCGCCCTCCCCGTGCACAGGAGCTGTCCTACAGAAACAGGAAGCAGTTCCATTCATTTAATATCATGGTGGTCTGTGACCATGAGATGAAGCTGCGGGCGGTGAGATCGGGGTTCCCCGGCTCATGCCACGATTCTTACGTCTTGCAGCGGACAGTCCTGTGCCGGAAGTTTGATAACAACGAAATGCCAGCTGGCTGGCTACTGGGTAATAAATTAACCATGTCTATGTATTTTGCTAATATGTGGCCTAGTAAGGCAATTTTAAGCAAACTACCACCCAAAAACATGTACTAGTACTAATTGCTGTCTCTCTCCTTGTGTTTTGTCTACAGCGGACAAGGGATATGGGCAGAGAACGTGGGTCATGACTCCGGTCAGGAACCCACGGACCTCTGCCCATGAACGCTACAATGCAGCGCATCGCAAGACCAGAAGCATTGTGGAAAGAACCATCGGCCTGCTGAAAGCACGCTTTCTCTGTTTGGCACGGCCAGGAGGAGAGATGCTCTACAGCCCACAGAAGGTTTCCAAGATCATCCTTGCCTGCTGTGTGCTACACAACATTTGCATTTGTCACCGAATCCAAGCCCCCGAGGAGACAGCACTGGTGCCAGAAATCCCCAACCTGCCCGCAGATAGAAGTGAGGACACCCAGACTGGCGATGAGCTAAGGGAAAGGCTGATCACTTCTTATTTTGCGGTAAGCTAACTACCCTTCACTCTAATGCAAGTACTGCACTCCTGTTTAAATGTCTTTGACCTCCCATCCAAAAGAGCAACCAAACACACTAAGGGGGGGGTTTAAGATGACCCAAACCACTCTAAGGGGGGTGTAATATGACCCAAACCACTCTAAGGGGGGTTTAAGATGACCCAAACCACTCTAAGGGGGGTGTAAGATGACCCAAACCACTCTAAGGGGGGGTTTAAGATGACCCAAACCACTCTAAGGGGGGTTTAAGATGACCCAAACCACTCTAAGGGGGGTGTAAGATGACCCAAACCACTCTAAGGGGGGTGTAAGATGACCCAAACCACTCTAAGGGGGGGTTTAAGATGACCCAAACCACTCTAAGGGGGGTTTAAGATGACCCAAACCACTCTAAGGTGGGTTTAAGATGACCCAAACCACTCTAAGGGGGGTGTAATATGACCCAAACCACTCTAAGGGGGATGTAAGATGACCCAAACCACTCTAAGGGGGGTGTAAGATGACCCAAACCACTCTAAGGGGGGGTTTAAGATGACCCAAACCACTCTAAGGGGGGTTTAAGATGACCCAAACCACTCTAAGGGGGGGTGTAAGATGACCCAAACCACTCTAAGGGGGGTGTAAGATGACCCAAACCACTCTAAGGGGGGTTTTAGATGACCCAAACCACTCTAAGGGGGGGTTTAAGATGACCCAAACCACTCTAAGGGGGGTGTAAGATGACCCAAACCACTCTAAGGGGGGTTTAAGATGACCCAAACCACTCTAAGGGGGGGTGTAAGATGACCCAAACCACTCTAAGGGGGGTGTAAGACGCCAATGTTGGTTATCAAGTTATGCATTTTTTTAAAAGAAAGCACAAAATAACTATAAAGATATATACTAACTGCACTTTTCTTAATTTTTCAGGCACAAAGAGATGCACCATGATCTCGACATTCCTCTTACAACCCTTTCCTGGACTTTACTTTTCTTTGGCATTTCTGCTGGACTTTTCTTTTTCTATTTCATTTATGTTTTATTATTATTTTTTTTTTAGAGACAAAATTAAAAAAAAATTAGATATATACATGTGGCTATGTGTTTAATTCGGTTGTAAGTTTCCTTTACATTCTAATTCCTATTTTCATTTTCCTTTTCTTTATCTGTTCTGTTATTATTTTCCTTTTCTTTCTCTGTTCTGTTTTTATTTTCCTTTTCTTTCTCTGTTCTGTTTTTATTTTCATTTTCTTTCTCTGTTCTGTTATTATTTTCCTTTTCTTTCTCTGTTCTGTTTTTATTTTCCTTTTCTTTCTCTGTTCTGTTATTATTTTCCTTTTCTTTCTCTGTTCTGTTATTATTTTCCTTTTCTTTCTCTGTTCTGTTTTTATTTTCCTTTTCTTTCTCTGTTCTGTTTTTATTTTCCTTTTCTTTCTCTGTTCTGTTTTTATTTTCCTTTTCTTTCTCTGTTCTGTTTTTATTTTCCTTTTCTTTCTCTGTTCTGTTTTTATTTTCCTTTTCTTTCTCATTGGTGATTTAATTGTATTTCCTTTTTAGGTAACAAATAAAAATAAAAAAAAATGTGGCTATGTGTTTAATTATGTTTTATTTTCCATTTATATTCGAAGATCTGGTAGAATTTAATTACCTTTTACACACAATAAAAAAATTTTTACATTCCAAAACAAATGTGGCAATGTGTTTTATTCAGAAGGTACTGGATGGCCAGGACACAGCAAAGCTAACAGGCGCTGTGTAGAATAGCGTGGTCACACTGACTGACAGCGCCAACAAAGCTGAGGCCCAACATCATATTCAGCAATGTAGGCGTTGTTCGCAACAACGCCAGGTAGCGACTGAGGAGGCCTGCTATAGCGAATCGCTAACGCCCGCGGCTGACGCTAGCGGCGCTCATAGCGCCATACTTCAGTCGCTCATCTGTCGCTACCTGGCGCTATTGATGAATCGGCCTCCCCGAAGAGTGTACATGGATCCCATGTTAGTTCCCCAAAAATGCAGTATTTAGCTTGCCCCACCACAAGAGGTGGCCCTCAAACCACAGGAAAACCCTCAGCATTACAGGGGGAATGGGGCACCAGGGGGTTAAATGCAGACAATGCCAGGTGGAAGGGGGCAATGGGTAAAATGCAAATAGAGCAGGTGGAAGGTCTCACCGCGCCCCGGCATCCCTCGGTCCTATGCCGTCTTCATTTGGCAGTGCCATCTTGCTGTCCTGCATAGGCTGCAGTGACACTTAGTGCAAATTCTGTAAGATCTGAAGAGTGACGTGGGACATTTGAAGAGGGAAGGCGAAGGGTGAGTATGGCTTTTGCAGCCTTCACTGTGACTGCTAAGGGGGGGAGGGGCGTGGAAAGGGGCCAGGAATGCTGTCGGATTTCAGCATTTTAAATAACACCGGCATCCAAAAAGACAGTGGGGGGTGTTTAGAAAAAGTCTGATGTTCCTCTCTAAAGGTTAAATGCATACCATGCGGGGGGCACAAGGGGTTAAATCCAGGGAGCATGGGAGTGCAAGGGGTTTAATGCAAAATCTTTACCTCATTAAAAACATTCTGAACCTCCGCTGTAGAAAAAACCCCATCACAGGTCCTGCACCTGTGATGGGGTTTTTTCTACAGCGGAGGTTCAGAATGTTTTTAATGAGGTAAGGATTTTGCATTAAACCCCTTGCACTCCCATGCTTTGGAAAAATTAGAACACTTATTTTTCCGTTTTGCATTTTCTTGTGTGCTGAGGAAAAACACTCACTCAGAAGCAACATGCAAATCACACACAAAGCAAAACCAAAGGGAACCTTGCTTCACCAAATCATTTGCATAATCTCCACTGTGTGTGTATGTGTGTGTGTGCGTGTGTGTGTGCGCGCGCGCGCGTGTGTGTGCATGTATGTGTGTGTGTGTATGTGTGTGTGCATGTGTGTGTGTGTGCGTGTGTGTATGTATGTGTGTGCATGTATGTATGTGTGTGTGTGTGTGTGTGTATGTGCGTGTGTGTGCATGTATGTATGTGTGTGTATGTGTGTGTGTGTGTGTGTGTGCATGTGTGTGTGTATGTATGTATGTGTGTGTGTGTGTGTATGTGTGTGTATGTGCGTGTGTATGTGTGTGTGCATGTGTGTGTGTGTGTGTGTATGTGTGTGTGTGTGTGTGTGTGTGCATGTGTGTGTGTATGTATGTATGTGTGTGTATGCATGTGTGTGTGTATGTGTGTGTATGTGTGTGTATGTGTGTGTATGTGCGTGTGTATGTGTGTGTGCATGTGTGTGTGTGTGTATGTGTGTGTGTGTGTGTGCATGTGTGTGTGTATGTATGTATGTGTGTGTGTGTGTGTGTATGTGTGTGTGTGTGTGTGTGTGTGTGTGTGTGTGTATGTGTGTGTGTGTATGTTAAATCGGTTCATCTTTGCAGGCCCCTTTTCCCCTTTGAATACAGTGGAGGATGTAAGTTAAAAGGCATTTCCTATTTTTGATATTAAAGCCTCTTTTATGACCAGTCATTGGCACACCTCCAGTCTCCCTCTGTCATTCCTAAGTGGAGTGTGGCACGAATACAAACAGGAAAGAAGGAAAAATGCTGAATATCACTGCTCTTGCAGATTTTTCAGTTAAGATACTTGCATTCCCGTGCTTGGAATATATCAGCCTTCCAGCAGGCCAGATGATATTTAGCACATCAATTATGTGTTTGTAGATAGGAAATGTGGTACATTATAACCCCTCAGAAACGTCCTTCCTACTGTTTTACTAGGCTTTGTCAGTAATTTATAGCACACAGAGGAATACTTACAATAGAAGCCATTTACTGCAATAGAGGGGGCGTGCTAAGTGTTAGAAGAGGAAAAAGTGATTTCTGGCACAGGCTCTGAGGCAGCGGGCAACACCCAGCCCAGCCGACCACAATGCAGCAGGAATTTCTCCTGTGCTCCCTCTCGCCAGTCCGCCCCTGCTTGTAGTTCTGTTTGGGTCATTCTTGGTTAAATGTATATGACAAATGCCTTTTGCAACCCCCCAGACTAAATGCTTTTGTATTCCAGAATTATAATTAGCAAAATTATAGTTTCCAACACATCTGTATAACATTTTAGCCAAACTATTAAAAACAACACATGTAACTAATATATTACTGGTGAAAATGGTTTCATTTAAAGGCCCTAATTTAATTAAAACATTTTATTGGGGATTGGGGATTAGAGAAAACGAGCTTTCTCAGTGGTGAAAACTACAATCAATACAACCTTAATAGAAGCCAATTATAAAGTAATCCTATGGCAGTAAATGACTCCAAATTGGGTGGCTAAAGCTTACCCTGGGACATCCTCGGATTGCTTCAGGGGATGTGGTCCCATGGAACATGCATTTTTCAGAGACTGGTTTCACACCAGCGCAATTGGAAGGCGCTCCATAGTTGCCTGTGAAAAGCTGTTCATATGTAATCCATGGGCGCTTTCACATAGCATTTGCAGAGTGCTCGCAGCTCTCCGCAAAAGCCCTGCCAGCAGCATCTTGAGGGCACAGTGCTTGTGATTCCACTCTATTGAGTGTAGCGTGCAAACGCTAGTGCCCTCCAGATGCTAACACTAACGGTTGTGGGGTGAAAGCGTGAGCTCCCCGCAGCCATTATTGTGTGAAACCAGCCTTGCCTTGCCCCATAGTCCACTCTTTCTGTGAGAAGGTTACTGACTTGACCTTTAGTGTCACTGCGATCAGAATCCCTGAAGATCCAAAATGTATATTACTTACTCCGTTCTCTATCCCTATGGAGAAACATACTAAAATAATTAATTGGGTATATGATTCTAGCAGCAAAGCCAGCAAATGCAACATCTTGGTAATTCAATTCTTCATAAAAATCAAATGGATAATAACAAATGGAAAGATCTTGCTACACTAGCAGATAATGAGACCTTTTCTATGACATGGGCCAAATCTAATGGTATCACCTTATAGATTAGTGGATCATATGAGAAATTAGTTGATGGGGGGGGGCGATCGGGGGAGTAGTCGGATTGGGGATTCAGCCCTCACACTTGGACGGACTAAATGTTTTTGCTTTTTTTCTTTATTCTTTCCATTTTTTTTTTAAACTTCTCCTTTATCCTTGGATATCCTCAAGGTCACAAAAGCTTATGGAACTATGGTGCATAGTCGTTGTCATATGAGTAGGTAAAAAAATAGGCTTTACATCAGAATATTGATAGATTTGAATAATGGCCTGTTTACACGGAGCGATTCTCGAGCGTGAAATCTTTAAAGTGGACCAACACCCGATGCTGATCGGCCCGGGAATCTATAAGATTCCCGGGCCGATCAGCATCGGGCCTGCGGGGCACCCCACATCCCTCTAGCAGGGCGCGCACCCGCGCCGGCCGTTTGTGAATGGCGCGCTGTCTGTAAGAGTGACACGCGGGAGGCGGCGGCGTGCGCGCTCGCTTGTCCGGCGACGGACCTCGCTTGTCCGGCGGCGGGGATTGGCTGCAGCAGTCACGTGGGAGCGGGGACAGGTGAGCTTTTGGGGCTTTCTGGGGGGTTCACACAGCGGGGCACCCCCGATCGGACCAAAACCCAGGATAGTCAAAATCCTGGGTGTTGGTCCACTTAAAAGAGATAATCACTCTCTGGAAACAGTTGCTGCGATCAAGCAATGAGCGATAATTGCTTAGTTGCATTGTTTTGGCTGACCAAAAATTTCTCGTTGATTGCTTGATGTGTTTCAGATTGCAAGTGCTGGGTAAGTCAAATCCAGATAGACATTTGTGGTGTAACAGGAACTGGCTTTTTAGAGATACAAGAAATACAACATGCAGGAGAGAATGTACAACAGAGGTTACACATAGATATATGTAACAGTGCCATCTACTGTCATAAATGTAAACTTCATTAACATAGAAATATAGATTCAGATACAACCTGTAAGCTGTTGCACAGTATCTCCAACAAAATTAACATTTGGAAACATAAAGAAATTTTAATTTATTTGTGTTTGTCATTGAAGTAAACTTTTAATATTTCAAAGCATCATCTTCTTGCTTTGACCTGAGGAATTCTACTGGTTTAAAAAAAAAAAAAAAAAAAAAATATATATATATATATATATATATATATATATATATATACACACGGGACTGGCTCTAGGTTTGTGGGGGCCCTTGGGCAAGAGAGCCTTAGTGGACCCCAAAGCAATGAGTCACATGATGTCACCTTTCATCCGCCCTCTAGTCCTTATTTCCTTTCTTATAGCCACCAATCATCCTCTAGTCCGTGTTGCATTCTCTAATGCCACCAAGCACCCTTCAGCCCTTACTGCTTGCTCCGCTGCCACTAGACTCCATCATTGCTGTCAGTTGTCACCTGGTTCTCGCCACCTCCCTTCCATGCCACCTTCTCCATGTCTCCCTTCCCCTGTTGCTGAGGCCAGCCACAAACAGGTCTGCACACAACACCAGCTATTCGGTGGTTCGGGACCACTGAAGAATAATACCGTGAACAAGTGTGAGCCTGACTGGGTCCCTGAAGATTGCCCAGGGACCGGCCCTATATATGGATATATATATATATCTTGGAGAAACCATCCCAGAAGAGTGGAACCTGTTCGTTGCAGTCTGCAATAGGAGAACTAACTGCATATAATTTCCTATGGATTTAGAATGGGATGGCAGAAAAGCTCCGGTCGATTTAATACATAGGCATCCACACCCTTTTTTCCATAATTATGGGTTCATCAGGCATAGAATTCAAATGTTATTTACTCAGGAACAGATATGACTAGATGTCTGCCTGTAATAGTTTAACTTGTGTGGTATAAGTGCAGTCTGTTTCTTATTGTGGTTAAATTTAAACTGAACAATAAAAATCAAATTTGTGATGCTCCATCAGCACCTGCTGATGTCATTGTGACAACAGGAGCTAAATATGGCTCCCCAGCTGAGTTCTGCAAAAGCCATCATTATAGTGCAAGGATTGCAATTGTGTTTCGCTACAATCATGTTTTTGTCTAAATTCTTTAACTCTTTTCTTTAAGTTGGTTACACAGTAAGAACCTGTTATGGAGCAGTTTAGAGCTAATTTCTCTATTCTCGTATTGCTTTCTTCATATTGTGTTAACTCTTTCAATGACATAGTCTTTTTGTAATGATTATACACTGGAGGAAATGCTTTGTTGAAAGAGTCATTTTCACTTTTTTTGGACTTTCCTGTAGTAAAAGATTTTCTCGGCAAGGCTGGATGTGAAGGACTTCCTCTGATGTGCCCCTTTGGTGTGAAGTTGGTCTGCCATGCTGGCAGCACTCCCAAACTGAGACTCCTGAACACCTAAGCAATTTAGAAATCATACATGCAGACAGTGATAGGACTCCATTAGTGTCTAGTAACTGTGGTTTTGACTCTAATGCAAGAGAAGGTAACAGATTAGACTAATTACTGCTCCAATGTGTTTTTAGTTCAACATTATGAGGTGCATTTCCATGAAGTATTGATTTATATACACACATTTGTTTGGTATGTTTCTCTTCTCTCTGTCTAAAAAAAAAAAAGCAGCCAGTGAAGATGAGGCAGCATTATGGTTTCTTGGGTTGGGAACCACATATGGAATTGCCAAACTTAAAATGACAAGCTGTTATTATTAAGTGAATGCATCATTTCCTTCCAGGTTGCCTTTAGGATTGGTAAAATAATTATGATTCATACTCTGGTCCACGTGCCAGATCTCGAAGCCATATTCATCTAGCTATAACAGTAGACCTGACAGGCACATCTGAAAAGAAAACAGATGTTACGGCTTTACAGATCAGGTTATTTCTATTCAAAGTGATCTTTTGATGTAAAAAACATAATTTGACTCACTTACCTAACATAAGGCGGCGGAATTGGACTCTGCTTACTTAGAATAAAAATGTGTTAAAGGCTACATCTGCTTTACCAGCAGGTAAAAGTAAGCAAGTAAAAGCTTCACGTTTCAGCAAGTAACTGTGGTGGGGGGGCTATTTTCGTTAGTATGACAAGTATATAAAGTATCTATATCATTTATTAAAATATATGGCCAGCTCAAGACTACAGCGTTGTCTTGCCCTGTTTTAAAATGGAAAATAAGTATAATAATTATATGCATATTTATTATAAATGTAAACCAAAGTGGTGCACCGCGTAAGTAATTAAATTGTGCTGCACTGTAATGAATGGAGTACTAGACCAAAAATTAGGCTCATGGGGCACAACCCATAGGCCTAAGACACAGGAGCACCAAACAAATTTCAAAGTCAAATTCAATATCATTTATTAAGAATCAAAACACACAAGACATAACATACAATGTACAAGACTAACACATTAAAAACACTGCGACTCCCCAAAATTCATCCAGTGCTGCAGAAACACAGCAATTCATTCCTGGGATAACTCCTGAATATCAACACGTATGAAAAAACCCCTTTAACAAATAATCTTTTGTGCCGGCACAAAATCCCAAAATCTCAATACCTAATGAAATATATGCATATAAAGTGACAGTGCATAAATAATCACAACATGAAAAACCATATAAAATGCACAACACAATTAATATCTATCAAGCCTAATATCTAACAGTGCAAAATGCAAAAAGTGACTAAGTGCAAATGAAAATGTGTGTCCTAAGCTAAATGGTCATGGACACCTGTGAACAAAATGTATAAAGCGTTTAGATCAGGACCAACCCACAAAAGCTGTGCTGCAAAGGCAAATAATATTAGTAACAAAAACCAAAGCCTGGCAACGGGTAAGTCACGTGAGTAAGGAGCGGGGACTGGCAGAGGGGACACCTACGTTCGCGGCCGCCCGTGCCGCTTCGCTGGGTGAAACAGATATTCCCTTAACTATCATAGTAACACTCAAATAGGATGTAAGCCTGAGATCCTGGGGCTGAGATGCTGGCCGCACCCCCTAGTGTTAGTAGATTAGGAGGCTGGTTGCAGGGGTACTCAGTCGATGGATGGGCCCCCCTACGAGAAGCATAATGTCTAAGTATCTCTCACTCTCTATTATAACATTACTGTACTGTAACTAATGTACAACTGTATACTAATGTATAGAAGCATAAAATAACTGCCTGTAACATTTCAAGTGATCTGTGGAAACTTCGGGAACATATTGGGTTAGTGAAGGTTTCATTTATACATCTTACTGTGTGTGGTGGATAATTTCTCACACAATAGATTGTATGTACAAGGCATCTGAGGGACGACACTTCACTGGATGTGTGAGGACAGCCTCAGCGGTCATTGGTTTGTATCAGATTGATGGCCGTTGGGCTGATATGATTATTAGTATTTTTATAATATTAATCTCCAGTAGAAATATTGGAGATTAATGGACAGCAAATATATATTCAATCATATTTCCTTCACCCTGACAGCTTCGCCTTACCGAAACAGTTACAGGCTATTATGTGCCTGCTCTGCCTCTCCAACATGGTTCCCAAACTGTTAGTGTGCAGGGCACTGGCCTTGCCTGGCAATTGATGGCAGTATCACTTATAGGAATCTCTTCCTGCTACCGTCATCTCTGCATCTCAGCATCCCTGTTGCAGAGCAATAGGAGATGTCAGCTGTCCCAATATCCCACTTATTCATAAATAGTCTCCCAGCTCAGCATTCCACAAGCTATTGTCAGGTTGCAGCACTGTTTCCTCCACCACTGAACCTCCAGCCTCATTGTTTTTATCGATTCCTGTTACCAACCTCTGCCTGACAACCTCTGAGTTATGGTCCCTATTGCTGACTTCTGTCATGTTTTTTATTTCCCCTTGGAATGTGCTCTGACCCAAATTTTTAATTTTCTGCAGGAACAGGAGACTGCACTTTCATCACTGGGAATGAGCAGGGCCGGATTATGAGGGGAGCACAAGGGGCGCATGCCCCGGGCCTGCACCACTTGTCCTGCAAAGGGGGCCTCCACCAACATTTGGGTTATGGTCTGGTTCATGAGGCTTTTGAGTCTTTAGTCTGATGGGCTGTGGAGCCAGCAACGAAGCTATTCTCCCCGGGCTCCAGGTCCTTGGTGCCACCCTCTTGTGGAGAAAGCACAGAGTGGCTTCCCCTGCTCTTTGCACATCCTCGCCTGCCCATTCACTTGAATGGACAGGTGGGAGTGCGCACATAGTGAGGGATGGTACTTCGTGCATTTTCTGTGCGGCAGCCACACATGCCCAGGAGAACAGCACTGGATGACAGGTGAGGTAGGAGGTTTATTATTTGCTGTAACCCCCTGACCCTGCCTCAGCATTGGGGGGGTGGTAGGACGGGGGGCGTCACCCAGAAACTGGACTTCTGCTTTAAAGAGAAACAACACCCAGGATTTTCACTCTCAGATAGACCCTAAATACCATTTCCTAAAGATTTGGGTGATTCGCCGAATTTCTCGAAGAAATTTGGGTTCGTCTGAATCGAACCTTTGAGAATTGCTCATCTCTAGCGGAATGTGCGATACACACTAGAGAGGAGCGAACTTCCTAAAAATTTGATTCCGGTGATTCGCCAGATTTCTCCAAGAAATTAAGGTTCAACCGAATCGAGCCTTTGAGAATAGCTCATCTCTAGTGGAATGTGCGATACACACAGCATGGTGGGAGCGGGGGAGGCCGGCCGCACTGTCAGCTGTGCAAGTCAGCTTCCGCCGCACACTGACAGATTCCTCGTTGTTCTGGTCCAGTGGCCGGCAGTGGGTGCAAGTTGGCTTGCAGCTAGCCGCTGGGCCAGAATGACAGGGAAGCCGGCATGTCACACAGCACGGTGGAAGCAGGGGAGGCCGCCTGCACTGTCAGCGAGCGGCAGAAGCCAGCTTGCACAGCTAACAGTGAAGCCGGCTCCCCCCGTGCAGGAGAGGAGTGGGGAGCAGGCTGCACTGTCAGCTGTGCAAGCAGCCTTCCACCGTTCACACCGGATCCAAATGTGGTGCTGGACCGAGGATGGTGGGGAAGTTCTTTTTTTTTTTTTTTTTACCCACCACCCAAGGTGTCAGTGAATTTCAGGGTAAATTTGATAAGCACAAACACCCAAAAATTCGGTTTTGTGCCAAATCTAATTTTTCCTGAAATCTCTAGTATAAATGTTTTACCCTTTATAGTTGATTATTTCCTGTCTGATTTTTCATCTCCTGTTATACATGCTGTAGTGTTTTGTGAAAAGCAGAATTTCTGTGAACATATGGAGAGTGCTACTTTTTCTTTATGTCTATGTAGTTACAATGTATTTCTCTTATTTAATATTTAATAGTACAATTTTGGCCACATTTGGTAAACATGCCATATAACACTAAAGTACAATGAAGCAATAACATTGGTTCATTTGCCCCAAAGCAGCTTACAGTCTAATATCTTTAGTGCACACATACAGTGGCAAGTTTAGTCAGTAACACCTGGATAGGCCATGCCAACCAATAAGCAAGATATGTCCAGATGTGGATATTGTCATCATCAAGAGGAAATTATATAGAAGAGATGCCAGTAACCATGCTATCTGATCTTGAGACAGACATGAAGCCACTTCCTGCATGTGTAGTCTGCTTAAAAAGTAAAGATAAGCAGTTGCAGCAGTTACCTAATAACTTTTGTACACAATAGGTGCTCTCAGACTTTGTGAATGTCTGCTACACTTCTTTCACTTTTAAAGAGGCAGTTCAGGCAATGGCAAATATAAGGGCAGCAGGAAGCTCACCGGGAGCCTGTCCCATGGGTCTCTCCTCCATTCAGTGCGCTCTAGATGCTGTAGCAAGTTTCCAAAGATTGCTCCACCTTTCCTTTACATTTTTCCATAATCACGCTCCAAATGTGGTGGAATGGCAGTTCCTGGCCCTCAGTGCTCCTAGCATGAGCAAGACTGGTAAGCATGACCACTGTGGCTTGCTGGACCGGCTTACACGAGCACCAAGAAATATGGGTGGCCATGCGACCACATTTGTGTGTGGTCAGGCATGAATGAAACTGAAAAAAAGCAAGCTTTGGATTCCTGCTACAAGATCTACAGCACACTGTAGGAACTCAAGATGAGGCACATGGGACAAGGTACTGCATTTTTATTGCCATTGCCAAGACTGTCCGTTTAAATGCACCAGAGATTTGTTTGCATACATCCTTATTTACTAAAAATAGTCCTTACATAGTGCCTATAAAATGATTTGCCTCTTTGAATGTTTTCAAGATTCATTGTTAAAAATCCTAAAATTATTGAATTAAACTGATTTTATTATTATAAAACTAGAAATTAAAGGCCCAGTACAATAAAAAAAATGTAAAAAGGCCACATTAAACTTCCCCATAATGTATTCTCTAGGTGTGGATCTTCCAAATGTACTCAAAGAGGTGGTCTGTGTCCCAGACTTCAAATGCACTACTTGCTGCCTTAGACAGAGCCAAGGCAATGATTGGCATTTCCCCTCTGCACACAGTAAATGCAGATACTACTGCATTTACTTTGTGACAGGTGCCCGTGTTCTGGCCATGGCTTACAGTGATCTGTTAGTAAATCATTTGAAGTGCATATCTCCGCAAAAATAGCCTATACTCATGTTACCTCCTTTACCTCCTGTCAGCTGATTTAACAAAGATCAGTGTGACAAAACATAATCTCATCCTTCTGACCCACAATGCTGAATGAAAAGCCTTTAACATTGCCAGTAAGAGAACTCAGTGAAGCTTTGTGTGATGCATTTGCTGGTTTGAAGCCATGTTGCTTATAAGCATTTTCATTTGCTTTATTTATTTTAATGCAGACCTAGGTCTAAAGGGATCTTAGGTCCTCCAAATAGCCTTCATTGAAGCAGGCATTGCCCATGTCCCAATGCTGCAGGTAAGAGCAGCCCACATGCCTCCTTCAATGTATGTGACCAGCGGCAGCCAACTAGGTTCACAGTGCCACACACATGTGACTGGCAAGACCTATCGGTCGTCACTGGTCGTGCTCAAGCAAGTCTGATCTGCTGCACTGGAACAAAGTATTTCAAACCATTCTCTGGATTTTTATTTGCAATTACCTTTAGGGAAGCTGTTGACTACATAAAAACTGGTCTAGTATTTTGCAATTTCAGGGAATTATATCAGCAGGCTGTGTACCAACACAAAACCCATCCCCCGCCCCAGGCCCATTTGGACACCAAAACGAAAAAAAAAAACCTGGCTGTCATCTGGTCCAACAGCGGAAGGAGAAATCTTAGTTCCAGACACTGCTGAAGGCCCCATCTCCAAAGGCCCAGAAGACCAGAATTGGGGACTGCAACAGGGACAGATTGAAACCGGGACCATGAGTTTTTTGTTTTTCTTTTATTTACCCTTAACTTGGCTGAGCACTTGGTGGGGCGGGGGGGGGGGGGGGGGTAGGACTGGGAGTGGAGATGGGGGTTCCCTCTGTCATCCACTTTAATTTCAGTTTTTTATTTACTGTATTTATTTGCATTTCTAAAGGAGGCAATAATGTAGCAAAAAGATGTGTATAAAAAGATGCATACACACCAAAAACAGCTGTGAACAGGGCAACATCTCTCCTCCTGGCATCTATGAGATTGCCACACGTGCAAATAAGGTGTAAAAAGCATGCAAGAATTGCAAACCCCTAAAGTAGATCATGCTATGTAAAGGTTTCTGCACCCGTCTGGGGGAATTAAAAAAAAACATTATTAATTTCTCATCAAAGCTTATAAAATATATTAAAAGTTCATTAAGTATCATTCACCCTAACCAGGCTGTAGTAAGCGGCGGACTGGGGCAAAATATCAGCACAGGACTATACTGGCCCAGGCCAGCCCTTGAGCTGCTAAGCCCCACCACCAAAGTTCTTCTCAGCGTTTGTCAGCTGAGGCTATAACGTTGCAGGAAACAGATCATGGGCAGCTTGGGAATAGCCACGTCCCAGCTCCCACAGACATGATGGTGAAGCTATAGCGTTGCATAGGAAAACATGGACTAGGCTGTCTTAATTGGGTGTACAGTGGGGCCAGATATTGGGGAGGGGGGTTGGAGAGATATGTGGGAGTCAGGCAGCTGAGGGGAGTGTTAGAAAAGGATTGAATGAATTCTGGCTAGAGGTCTGGTTGTGATGCCAGCCCAATCAGCCCAAAAGCAATGCAGCCAACCAAAGTGCAGGGTTTGGCCACATTGCATTGAATGTACAATACTAAACCTTACACATTTTACCTACAAGAACTGAAAGATCAACAAAGGAACAGTGCAGCAAAGTGCCCCCCCCCCCCATAATTTGGCCAGTAAGTAAAAAGGACTCTCACATGTCCTATAAACTGTACAATTTACAACACTGACCAATGCTTCCTGTTTAAACTAAAACTATTTTTTTACCAATACTTTTCCTCCCTCAACATTCAGTATCTCTAAACACGTTCCTGCCGTCGTCTACAACTGCTAATTGGTCTTGCCTGCTGTGTTTGTTGGTACTTATGTTCTTAAGACTCATTCTGAGTAATTTCTTAACTTTCTTAATGACTGGTATGATGATTTAATTAAAAGATCCAAAACATTTTAACTAAAAATTGTTCTAGATTCATGGCGCACTCATACTAGAGCTGTTTCAACCAACTAACCAACCAACCAACCAACACAGAAACCTTCTACACAGATATTTAGAAATAGTCCTGTCCAGAGAAGTTGGCGCAACAGCAGCCTCACTTATACAGCATATGCATCATTCAATAAGTAACTGAGTGCATGGGAAATCATTGGCAAGAACCATTACCATACCACCACAAATTAGGACTAACCATTTATATGTCACTTAGTAACGGTCATGTGTAATTCTGTTGCAAATTATGCATTACAAATTGGCTCTATATTCCCAAAAGCCTTAAACTCATCTAGGTCAGCCTAATGTGTTATCCTATTACAAGGTTGTATCTGATTTCTGATTAAATTAGACCAATTATTTCTGCAGTTGTAATTTGAGAACGCGATTATGGGACAATCATATAATTGCCCTATTTTGCAAAAAAACGTCCCTGAATGTGCACATAATATGGGGATGCCTAGGACCAACTCTAGGCTTACTTGGTGGATAGTCTAGCTACCATCTCTGTTAATAATTGGTAGATTTTAGTGTAAATTTAGTTAGGCTTTAGTGATAGGGTCATGTAGCTCTTGCTGCATTGGAAGAGTTTAGGCGCCAACTAGGGAAGCAGCCACCCCTTCTGTTTGGTTCCTGATTTTATTTGACTAGCTTCAGGCAGTCTGAGAGAAAGAAATGTGAGAAGCTGCCGAGAGACATGACTTATGGAAATTGGGCCAACAATGGGTCAGCACTGATAAATACTTTCCGTGGGTGCTGGAGTTGAGGCACTTGAGACTGCTCACCTGGGAACCTTGGAGGCTAGGCTGGAGGACTACCCTTTGTAAAGGACGGAGGCAGGAAGGCACTCTCTTTGGCCCTGGTGGCAAAAATGCACTGGGACAGCTCCTGGAGGGTGAACCAGGTGAGGACCAAACACCGCGTGGGTTGGGAATGGGATCCTTTGTTTTGGGGGCCTCATGTGAAAGTCCAACTATAAAAAATAGAGGCCTTGTTTGCAATGTTTATGGACTGTGTGAATTTTCCTGGAGACCTGTAGGAGTACCACAGCTACCAATGGCAGCTCAGAAGTGGGCTACCGAGACCAGTCAGGAGGCCTCTTTGCTGTCAGTTCAGCACTGGATCGGCTGGACAATTGGTAAGGTGAGGTTTGTGGAAAATCTGGCAAAGATGGATGACTGGTCATTATTGTAAAGGAAGAAATTATTGAAAGTTAATACTCTGGAAGTGATAACAAAAGCAAAGCTCCAGCCAAAAGCTTTTTGGGGGCGTGGCTTGGCATGGCCGAGTGAAGGAGTGCGGTATAGGAGCTCCGTCCCTATCAGCTGCTGAGCGGAGGCTTTAGAGCTTTTCACCACCCGTTTTTTTGGATGCCCAAGCGGGGGAAGCAAAGGGGACCCTCTAGGAGGGGCAGGTCGCTTACCATCCCGACCTTGCTCCGCTCCCGGGGCCCCGAGAACAAGGAGACGGCGGCGGGCAAGATGGCGGCCGCGGGACAGGAGAGGCACCCACGTGTGCAAGACGCTGCAGCGCGGAAGCCGGGAGCGCCAGCTCAACGCTTGAATCCGGCGGTGGAGCAGCCAGTACGGTGGGGGGATGACTCGGAGGAGGCGGCACCCGCCGCTTGTGATGAGGAGACAGCCGGGCGGCGCGGCTCGGCAGTGACAATAGCGGCGGAGATACACTGCGAGGCAGACGGGCAGAGGAGCGTGCCCGTCGGCCCTCAGGTCAGTCCATCACCCCGCCGCCCCATATCAGCACCCAGCAACAACGTCATGGGGACTCCCCCTTGTGTAATTCTGGGACGGGATGGAGCTGGATCAGGGGGATGCTGGGTGTCAGATGCTGCATTGCCACCTCACAGGCCTGCAGCACAGCAGCCCTCCGGAGATTGTGGACTTGTCATCCCCCTTAGCCCAGATCCTGTGACAAGCGCCCTGATTGAGTTCTCGCCGCCCTGGACCGCCGCACCAACCCCCTGTGGCAGTACATCCAGGGGGATCTCGGCCCGCGCTGCCTTGGACCTGAGGGGGTCTGACATACGGGGTGACAAGCTGCCATATCCTAAGGTGCCCCATGGAACACTGTCTCCAGCGCTCACAGGTGAATCGGGGCCTGATGCCGCGCGCAGCCCGAACTCCCCACCTCTTGGTCTGTCTGGACCCTCTGTGCCTCGAGGCTGCTCCTCCCCACAACTGGCGGAACTTTTATCCAACCCCAGCTCACTACTGGGCACCCCATCCCCTCCCCAGAGCCCGCAGCCCACATTGCAGTCTGACCCAGGCAGCCCCATGGGGGGCCCAATGGTATTGGGGGACGACCCTATCCCAGGCGGACTTTGGATAGATGACGCGGCCACCCCATCGCGGGGGTCCCAGACGGGGATGACACAGCAACGCCAACTCCCAGCCTCTAGGCAAGTCCCCCAGGAGGGGGGCTTGCTACAGATGTCCATCCTGGGTCCTGCACCTCTGGGCACTCACAGCACTGAGCATATTTCTTCACTTACCTCGTCTACGACAGTTCCAGTGAATCTCTTATCGCATTCAATCGCTGAGGCGGTTAAGGTCAATATCCAGGAGGCCCTGCGAGGGCTCCCAACACGTGGGGACTTTGACGGATATGTGTCAAGGATGGAGAACACCATCAAGAGAGAGCTGGCGGCCCTGCAGAATTCGGTGGCAGAAGTAACAGATAGAGTGGAGGGAGTGGAGGCCTCCCATAGGTCCTTGGAGACGCGAGTGATGGCTCTGGAACAACAACAGGTTGGGAGTAGGCGACTTCTGGCTGACCTTGCTCTGGCCCATGATTATATTGAGAACAGAAGCCGCAGGAATAACTGGTGGACGCAGTCTCCTCTATTTTTAACGAGCTCCTCGATCGGCCCAGCTCCAACCACATAGAAATGGACCGGGTGCATAGGGCACTGGGTCCCCGCCCTCAAGATCCGAACAGACCCAGGGATGTTATATGTTGCATACATTTTTTCAAAATAAAGGAGGACATTCTTCGGCGGGCCTGGGAGAAGGGTGCAGTCGCTCACCTGGGGTCACAGGTCATCATCCTTCAAGATCTCTCACGAAGGACATTGCAGATGCGAAGGCTTCTCAGACCCCTGCTGGACGCTATCCAGAGACAGGGGGCATCCTACAGATGGGGTCACCCTTTTCAGCTCCTGGTGAGAAGAGGTGGGAACCACTTCGTTCTCAAGTCACCCGCCCAGCTCCCCGACCTGTTCCATTTCCTGGAGGCGGAACAGGTGGATGTCCCGGACTGGACGGTCCCGGACCTGGCAGTGTATGACAGGCAGCTGCCGCAACGCCGGGGTGGTGGCCCCAGGGGTGTTGGAGGCGGTGGGAGGGGATGCAGAAGATGAGGCATCGCGGATTGCTAGTTGGGCCCGAATTCGGGTCTGCCTCTGTTATGTTTTCTTATATGCTACATATTAAGTTTGCTTTGAGTGCCTTCTTCTAGATGCCCCCAGTTTGTATGTTGAAGTTATTTACGTAAAGTATATTTGCTCTATTTGTGGCACTAACGGGCGACCCACCTGTGGGGCAGCCCCCCTGACTCGCAGTTGAGTTGGGCTACCGGGCGAGGTGCCGGTTGGTCCCGGGCTTTCGGAGCCCCTTAGAGCGGGAATTGTGCTTATTGCAGTTCCGTCTTGGGACAAGACTCGCTAGATAGCCATATTCAGGGTGCGACTCCGAACCTTCTGAACCTTGGTCTTACCTTCCAAGCTCCCAAATTTTGGTGCACCCCTCTAGGGAAACCCTGCGGCTTCCTCTAGACGGGAGGAGATTCCGCGCAAGGCTCGGCAGTGGATTGGGGCTCTCTCCTGGGGACCCCTTCACTAAGCGCGTTAAAGGGCACCGTTTCCGGGCTACGCCTGTAGGCGAGTGACCGGTGGACTACGAGAGAGTCCTTTGTTTTTTCTCTCCCGGTTTTCTGGTTCTATCCACCTCAAGTCCCCATACTCCTTCACTTGAGGCTCGATATTCCTTTTGTTTCCTCCCCCCCCCCCCCCATCTACCCTTACCCATCCGACTTCCCTTCCCTTTGGCGTGTGGGGTTGACGGTGGAATAGGCGGTTCCTCTGCTCCTCCTTAGTTGTGGGACTTTGTAGTGTTTATATACCTGTTCTGGCTGTGTGCCAACATGGGCCCGTTGAAAGTAGTTTCCTTGAACGTGAAGGGCCTTAACATCCCGGAAAAGAGAACCATCCTGGGGCAGGAATTACACAGATATAGAGCAAAAATTGTTTTTCTCCAAGAGACCCATTTCAAAAGAGACGCTGCTCCAGGACTCTGCAGTAAACATTTCCCACATGCATTCACCAGTAGTGCGGCTGACGCCAAAAAAAGGGAGTTGCAATTGCTGGCTAGGGATGTGCCCTTCATTTCCAGGGAGGTGTGGTGTGATGAAGCAGGGAGGGTGGTGTTAGTTAAAGGGCTTATTGATCAAAGAATGTACACACTGGCCTCCATATATGTGCCCAATCAAGGTCAGATTCAATTTCTGAAGAACACACTTGATAAGATAGGTAAATTTATGGAAGGAGAGGTGATTTTGGGGGGCGACTTCAATCTAGCTATTGAACCTCTGCTGGATACCTCAGCAGGCAGGTCAGCGACCTCTCATTTGGCCCTGCGATCTCTGAAGAAACAACTGCACTGCTTGCAGCTAGTAGACGCTTGGCGTGTTAGAAACCCAGGGGCTCGAGACTACTCCTTTTACTTCAATGTTCATGGGACATACTCCAGGCTGGACTATATTTGGATCTCACATAGCCTTTTGAGTCGGGCTGCGGGAGACGGGATGTATCCGATTTCGTTCTCAGATCATGACCCGGTTTTTCTCGATCTGGACCTCATGGATAGAGCCCCGCCCACCTCAACGTGGAGATTGAATGAGTCACTTCTCCAGAATGCAGTGGTGACTCAAGATATACGTGAGGGGCTGGAGTCCTACTTTAGGACCAACGATAACGGGGAGGTTTCCCCTCTGACGCTTTGGGAGGCTCACAAGAGTGTTATAAGGGGTACCTTGATTAGCCACGGGGCGAGGCTCAAAAGGGTCCGGGGTCTGGAGTTGTCCCATAAGCAATCTGAAGCGGTGCAGGTGCTGGGTGAACTGACCCAGGCGCGGGAAGCCCTTAATGCGGTGTTGAGACAGAAGGCCAAACACATCCTCAGGAGATGCAAACGCTCCTATTATGAGTACGGTAACAAGAGTAGCGCTCTTCTGGCCAGGGCCCTTAGAAAGCAGCATTCTCAGAATTTTATTGCAGAGATTCTGGATGGTTCCCAGCAGAGGCGTCACACTACAGAGGGGATCGCAGAGGCGTTTAGATCTTATTACCTGGGCCTGTACGGTCAGGGCGGGGGTAAGGGGACGCAGATGTGCTCTAGCAAAATAGTGGATTATTTGGGAGACTCTGGCATGCCAGTGGTCACGGAGGAGACAGCGGCTCTACTGGAAGATCCGATTGGGCTGGAGGAATTGATGGAAGCGATCAAACAGACCCCTGCAGGGAAAGCCCCGGGCCCAGATGGGTACTCTGCTAAATATTACAAAACCTTTGCCCCAATATTGGGCCCCCGTATGATTGGGGCATGGAGGGCTGTCCTTCTTTAAAATCAACTACGACAAATCAGAGGCGCTAAGCGTGTCGCTTCCGGGTGACGTGGCCAGGAACCTTCAACAGACATTTCCCTTTAATTGAGGATAAAAGCGGACTTACACAGGTGGGACTCCCCTACCTTCTCTTGGATGGGCAGGGTAAATATAATTAAAATGTCAATTTTGCCAAAAATCCTGTTCCTGTTTCAGGCTCTACCGATTACCATCCCTTCGTACTTTTTTAAGGCCCTAGATAAGATCTTGATGGGGTTTGTTTGGCAGAAAAAGAGACCCAGGCTCCGACGGCAGTTACTGTGTAGGCCTAAGCACATGGGGGGCATGGCGCTGCCAGATGTTCGCTCTTACTGGCTGGCTTCCCACCTCCAGAGAATTTGTGAATGGCATACCTGTAAAAGCACGAAGAGGTGGGTACAACTAGAGCAGGCTTTAGCTCAGGCCCCGCTAGATGCTACGGTCTGGAACAAGGAAATGTACAAGCCGGGGCTGGGCTCCCATCCAACGGTCTTGGCCACCTTGGAGGCCTTCCGATTACACAGGAAGCGCCAGGAAGTTTCCCCGTGGCCCTCTCCCATGATTGCGCTGGTAGACAACCCCCCGCTTCTGGATTGCCCTAGGCCTGACCTCAGGGATTGGGGAAAGTTGAGCCAATTACGGGGAGGTGTTCTGATTACGGAGGCGGGCTGGGTCCCCATAGGGGAGCTGAGGAATAGACTGGGGAACAGCGACTTAGACCCTTGGACGCTCCTCCGCTTTCAGCTGCTCTTGGCCCGGATGGGCCTTCGGAAGGAAGGTCTCAGGGGCTACACGGAATTTGAAAATATTTGTTTGGAGGGTCAGCCATACCCACATTTGATCTCTAGACTATATTCCCTTCTGGTGAGCAGGATTCTCCCCCAGCATTTTGGAGGGAGTGGGAGATTGATCTAGGCAGACCTCTGAGTGACAAGGAAAGGAACAAAATAGCGACGTTAGCACATAAGTCCTCAATTGCCACTAGAATACAGGAGGTCAATTACAAAATGCTGACCCGCTGGTACTACACCCCTGATAGACTGGGTAAAATGTTTGGCCAGGCGGACTCGCGATGTTGGAGATGTGGTGATGGGAGGGGGACACTATTTCACATTTTATGGACATGCCCCGGGATTCGGGAATACTGGGACGCGGTCCTTCCTGTCATCACACAACTTACAGGGGCACAGTTGGGGGACGACCAGGCCTGGATTCTGCTCCACTCCACGAAGACCCCGATAGGGAAATACAAAAAATCTTTGTTGATCCACCTGTTGAACGCGGCTAAACAAACAATTCCCCGGTTTTGGAAACAGAGGAGAGCTCCATCGGTGGGGGACTGGGCAAGGGAAGTCTTTAGCGTTATGGAAATGGAAGACCTGACACTTTCATTACACGACAGGGATGAGCAGTTCAGAACTACCTGGCTGCCGTGGCTAATGTATGAAGAGTCTGTTGAATTTAAGAGCTTGCCTGGGTCGGGGTGGCGGGGGCAACACCGTGCCTCTCGCCACTCTTGTCCGCTGCTGTTTGGGTGGAGGTTGGCACTTCTACCGTGTTTCCCTCCATGGGGGCTTAGGGTTGGGGCTGGTTTGGTCCTGCGCCCCACACGCCATATACCTTTTCCCTCCCCACCCCCCCATCCCCAATCTGTTCTTTCCTCCTACCTTCCACTTTCCCCTTCTGGCGGGTTGGTACTTTGACAGTAGCAGCTGAGGAAAAGTATTCTGCTCTAGGATCTGATAAAATGACAGAGCTTGCTTGCGGCTGTTGACGATATTCTATGTGTTTTTTTTTTTTTTTATCCTTGCCTAATCTGGACCCGTTCCCCCCCCCCCCCCCCTTATGTTTCCCTTACCTAGTCGTGTTCAGTATTGTATGCTTACCTTTTTTTTTTTTTTTTTTGTATATTTGTATAACATTGTAAAATCTTAAATAAAGAGTATTAAAAAAAAAAAACAAGCTTTTTGAAGAACTGGGGTTTTACATGCCTAGGAGCTTGACCGTCCTCCCTTTTTCTTTGGCAATCTCCCTGCTAATCCTTATATTCCAGCCAGCAATGATGTTGCAGTTGCAGTCTCAGTCCTATACTAGTGCGCACTAGCTCCTCACTTTATACACTAACAATGGAACTTTTTCAGTTTAGGTAATCATTTTTTAGATTTTCATATGAAATGCTTGTAACTTCAGTGCTGATTTTGCTAAAATTGTATAATTTTAATCACACTGCCTTAATATATTGTTTATTTGCAGCACTAAATGTAATTTTGATATTTTGCTTTGAAGCAAAGCGTTAATATTTAAACACCAACACGGTCCCCAGTCATGGTTTTTACCGTGCATTGAGCTAAAGCAAGCATGAAGTAGGGTTATGGCCATGGTAAACAGATGACTGCAAAAAGTATCAAAGCCATCACGTGATTGTATTCAGCTCATGCATGCATGAACCTCATGAGTCCAAAAGATAAGGGAAACAAATTATGAACCAGTTCAGGGAAAAACAGACAGTCTAAAAATACAGGCGCTTAGGACAAATATAGAGTTTGATTAATGACAATAACTGTCTAACAATTATATCTCAACAAACTGGACTTGTCGGAAAATAGGGCAAGGTAAAAAATGTACCACACGTAAAAAAATCTGGTAGTTATAGTAACAGTAGCTATAGTTCAAATGAAAATTGTCAGGTCATTCACAGTCCTGATGAGCCCTAGTGAGCATTATTGGTCACCTTTGGTCAAGCTGTGGCCCACAATGCTGTTGTATCCATGAACTCACTCCCGAGGCACAAGTATTCTCTACTTACTCTCCATTAGATGGAATTATAGACCGAATTATACCCCTTCTCGCTTGCTTTTTTCTAAAGAATCTTTTTTATAATTAGGTATACAGTAACATTGAGTATTACACTGCCTTGGCCTAGTGCACCATTACACACTTAAAATGAATCTAGTGCAGGGTTTGCCAACCAGTGGTACTAGTACTTCTACCCTTCTAGACCTCTACTCATCCAGAATGCAGGCTAGCAGTCTGGGGGGTGCATGTGGCCTGTAATTCCAACAGTTGCATCACCCCTGCACCTCTGTCTCTCAATCCACCTCTACTTACCTCTACTTCACCTCTCCCTACCTCACCCCTCATCCTGACCCATGCTCCCTCACCTTACCTCAGCCCATATCACCTTTTTCTGCTTGACCACTGCACACCTCTTCCCACCTGACTTCAGCACACCACACCTCAGCATACCTTGTCTTTTCCTTCTTCCCTTCCTGCCCACCTCTTCCTTCTTCACTTCAGCCCACCTCACCTCAGCACACCTTGCCTCTTCCTGCCTCACTTCTTGCTCACATCTTCCTTCCTCACTTCAGGCCACCTCACCTCAGCATACCTTGTCTTTTCCTTCTTCCCTTCCTGTCCACTTCTTCCTTCCTCACTTCAGCCCA
Source organism: Gastrophryne carolinensis (assembly GCA_027917425.1). Classification (NCBI taxonomy): domain Eukaryota; kingdom Metazoa; phylum Chordata; class Amphibia; order Anura; family Microhylidae; genus Gastrophryne; species Gastrophryne carolinensis. Next base: position 230,290,944 of record CM051236.1, read on the forward strand.
CCTCACCTCAGCACACCTTGCCTCTTCCTGCCTCACTTCTTGCTCACATCTTCCTTCCTCACTTCAGGCCACCTCACCTCAGCATACCTTGTCTTTTCCTTCTTCCCTTCCTGTCCACTTCTTCCTTCCTCACTTCAGCCCACCTCACCTCAGCACACCTTGCCTGTTCCTGCCTCACTTCTTGCTCACATCTTCCTTCCTCACTTCAGGCCACCTCACCTCAGCATACCTTGTCTTTTCCTTCTTCCCTTCCTGTCCACTTCTTCCTTCCTCACTTCAGCCCACCTCACCTCAGCACACCTTGTCTTTTCCTTCTTCACTTCTTGCTCACGTCTTCCTTCCTCACTTCAGCCCACCTCACCTCAGCACGCCTTGTCTTTTCCTTCTTCACTTCTTGCTCACGTCTTCCTTCCTCACTTCAGCCCACCTCACCTCAGCACGCCTTGCCTATTCTCCTCACCTCTTGCCCATTTCTTTTTGCCTCACCTCAGCACACCTCACTATTTCCTGCCTCATCCCTGTTCACTTCTGCCAACATCTGCTTAACTCTGAATATACATAAAAGAATATATAATGCTTTGAGGTTAAAGCTTTCTTGCATTTCCTCAGCTTCAATTTTATTGTGGCCCCTTGAGGTGGAACAATAAGACAATGTGGCCTTAGACCAACAAAAAAGTATGCACCCCTGCACAGACATTCTTCTGTTATTGTGCTTTGTTATTTTGGTTTTGTCTGAGGGAGTTTAGGTATATTTTAGGTATATAAGTGTGAGTTTAATCCACATTCTGTATTTATGCCACTAATCCACAGCTATACATTTTATGTCCACCTTCAGAATAATCATAAATACAAAGAAAGACTAGATTAAAGGAAAATGTCCAGACAAAAACAATAAAACACAATAGTCCCCGCAGCTAATCCAAGCAGTTCCGGTGTTCCCCTGCAGTAGCAGCATTTTTCTATTTACCAAAGGCATGGATCCAATAACTCTGTCTCCTGTCACTGACTGCCTTGCATGACGGTGTCTGTAGGGCCTTGTCTAAAACCCCACATGCCTACTCCAAGGCGGATTTGTCACACCTCTACATTGCAATGAATGGAGAAGGCATGTTAGGGAGCGTGAAGCCAGCCTTATGCCCACTTAAAGTAATTAAAACAAAAGTGGACAGCAGGCAGCAATCTGAATAGGCTCGATTCAGAGAGACAAAAAAAGACTTTCGTTTTAGTGTCGATCTGTTTTTGTTTTTTAATGTTCCCACTCTCGTATGAGTGTGCGAGCGATTCTATGCATGCATTGCAATCCTTCTGTAAAGTTTCCGCCCGTTCGTACGGCAGAGTACGAGTACGTCATTTTCCAGCGTGACTTTTCCGTTTCATTTTCTCATGTTCCAACGTAGGCTTTAGTTTTTGCCCTTTTCCCCATCGTCTCCTCCCACGAATCCTTTACATTTCTCGTTATATTCTGTTTCCCTCTTTCAATAAATAATTGTCCAGACGGAAATCCTTACGATCTTGCGCCTGCGCACTACAAACTTAACTCATTAAAGTGCTCGCCTACAAATTTTCCACCCTCACTTCTACTACAATGTTTAGCTAAATAACTTAGCACTATCCTCCATCTTCCCTTTTGGACCCTTAAAACTTACCCAAACCACTTCCCGGTTAGGTTCTTCTTCCATTTTTGGCCCCTAAAACTTACCCAAATCACTTCTCGGTCATGTGAATAATCATCTTTAAATATTTCTGGGCCCATTAGTTTTGTGTTAATGTATTTTGTACTCATTTGTGCCTCTCTGGCACGTGTGGTCCCTGTTAAAAAATGTAAATTAAATTATTGGTATAACCTTGTTGGCGTCACACTGCAGTGCCCCCCCCCCCCCCCCCGTATGGTCCAAACACCTAAATCTGGACATCAAAAGCCAGAGGGCCCTCGCGACCATGGCCCGGGTTTTGCATAGTGCCCAATTAGAGAACTCCTGGCCCGCATTCTGCAGGCAAGGAACGGGCATCAGGAGCAAGGGCAGGAGTGGATATCCTGAATCCCCTGAAAGTATTTAAAAATACTAACATAAATTACACATTCTAAGCAACAATATTGTTTAACATGTCATCAAGGGCTAAAAACAGCCATAGGTTAAGACATAAGTCATCAACTATATTCATTGCCGTACAGTGAAAATGGATTGATGGAATGTGAGCAAACTTACCCAGAAGCCATCCACCAGATAATTCTCCTGACTCAAACTGACGAAATAAGCCGGAGCTCTGCAATATATAAGCATCATGGGACGATCCTGGATGCCCTGCAAGAACACTCTTGCGGTTCCTGCAACCAAATATAAAATAATTATACAAAGCAAAGGTAACCAACTAAAACAATAACTCCTACAACAAATTAAGATTCAAGTTCAACAATCCAAATATAAATCACAAAGGACATAAGTCTAAAAAAATATAGCAATTATATGGATGTGTAAGAAAATAAAGGTTTACATGCTAGGGACTAATTAAGGTCAGCATTAAAATGCTTCTATAAGGCATACATGAAATGCATTGATTCAGGTATGCATTGCTATACAAAACATGTTCAACAATAGCAATCCGAGGCCTCAAAGGTCCCGTAAGTGGATCGCAAATGAAACGGTTTAATAGGGTGGTGGTCCCTCGGCAATCAGTTCTCTGAATCAGACGCAAGCCCATCCCAACAACGTAAGTTATCTGAACGAACGAAAATATCAGATTTTGTTGGGAAAATGATCCGAACTAACGCAAATGATCCGATTTGCTTTCGTTCTTCGAAAGCGCATATACGCATTTTCCCGAACGTTCGTACGAATGAAAAATGGACGAAAAAAAACAAAAACACCCACAAAAACTTTCACAGACAGCTACGTAAGTCCAGACGAATGTGTCTCTGAATCGAGCCTTATAACCATAACCCGAGGGCATCCACTAAGGTTAGAGGAAAGGTGCTTTTTCCACCGACATAGGAGGGGATTCTTCTCTGTAAGAGCAGTTAGACTATGGAACATACTGCCAGAGGAGGTAGTAATGAAGGATGCAGTAAAAACATTCCAAAGTGGCCTGGATGCCTTCCTGGCATGTAATAACATTTCCAGCTATGGCTACTAGACCACTGGAAGGAGATAAACAGGCTGAACTGGATGGACTAAAGTCTTTATTCAGCCTTACATCCTATGTTACTATGTTATGTACACTGCAGTGTCTGCTGGGAGCTGGAGGAAGGGAATCTCTTGTTGTCCCTCAACGTATGAAATGCTGGCACTGCACAGAGAAGCTGAGGGGCACAGGGGCACTAAAGGCCATTAGACTTATTTTAAAGTGGACCAACACCCAGGATTTTGACTATCCTGGGTTTTGGTCCACTTCAGGGGGGCACACCGATTAAGGGTGCCCCGCTGTTTGAAACCCCTCAGAAAGCCCCCAAAACTCACCTCACCACGCTCCCACATGGCCGCGCTGACCAATCACCGCCGACGGACAAGCGGGTGACAGCGCGTCCGCCGCCGCCTCCCGCGCGCCCCTCTGACAGTGCGCGCGCGCGTCGGCCATTCACAAACGGGCGGCGCGGGCGCGCGCACGTCTAGAGGGGCGAGCGGGAGGCGGCGGCGGCGGCCGCCGCCGATGAGGTACGTTTTTGGGGGGTTTTGGGGGGGTCCCTCACCGCGGGACATCCCGATCTCGGATGTCCCGCGGTGAGGGAGGTGAGGTGAGATTCCCGGGCCGATCACCCCTGGGTGACGGTCCACTTTAATGCCTGAACAGTTGTTTTAGCAACTTCATAGGCTTGTTCTTTCTATCTCCATTTTTTAACAGAAACCTATTATGGCAGATTAATCCTGCACAATTACTTAGCAGGAAGAAAAGATCCAACAGTTTATCCAGTGAACCAAAACAAAAGTCCAAGCAAACATGTATTGTTTAGTAAAGAGAATAAAAAAGCATCAGCAGCTTTGAAAATATATTTACAGTACTTCAAAATATTTTGTACACTGATCACCAGAAACATGTCTATTAAAATGGAACAACATTCAAAAATGAGTGTTGCCCAGCTTTAATCAGAATCAGGGCAAATCGCTCATAAATGGAGGAACACCCAGCCTGATACTCATCTGTCCTGGAATCACTTCTGCCAGCCACTGGATTGTGTCCAATGAGGATTGCCTGCCTAGAAAAATCTCACTGGCTGATAGCAGTCATGTGATGCAACGTAGGATCCAGCAAGTAAGTTAGTACCAGTGCCTGGGCTGTCTGCTATGAGGTGCTAGGCATCCAACAATTAGATGCCCCGCTACACATTAAAGCAGGACAGCACTCAAAATGACTTCAATGTCCTCTTTGCAAAAGGATTTTAAGTGATTACAAAGAACAAAAAATTGGCAAAACACAAAAAAAAAAGTGTTGGTCCTGTTTTATTAATAGCAGGGGGCATCCCTGCTGGTTTGCTGGATGCCCAGCACCAAATAGCATTCAGAAATCCTAGAACCCTCAGCCCTCTTCCAAGATCGATCCTACTGGTCGCTAGGTCAAGTACACGCATTACCGTTGGCATCCAGCGAATACTGATGACCAGACTCACACACAAGCATGAACAAGCTTGACTCAATCTAAAGCAGAACTAAAGTCAAATAATAATTTAAATCCACTGAAAATCCTTCTACTGGACATGTCATTTAGGGATGCCCTGCTTCTTGAAAACCCCTAGAGTGCTCAGGAAACAGTATTTTAATAACTCCCCTTTCAGGTTCACTATGGTGGCAACAGCATCATTCTCCTTCAGCAGTCAACTAGATTTGCCAGAACTTGCCTGAACCCGAATGACTGCTGGCGGTCACCTGGACTGTGGGAGCCATGCGAGAAGGAAGGCCAGGGGAGTACTCAAGCCCATTTTCAGCTTTTCTAGGGATTGTTAGTTACTGTTAATATTTGACTTTAAAGCAACCGTTTTTTTTGCCCATTAGATAGTAGGCCAAATGTTTATTTAGCCACTTTATTGAATGCGTAGGAAAGCATTTAGCATAACTTTAATTGCCTGCATGGTAGTAATAATGATTCTTGCACAAACCAAACTGTATGGCCAAAAAAGTCTTCTAAATCTATTTACATAAAATAGTCATGGAAACATTGTGTGCAGAATTAAGATAAAAGAAACTTTAGGTCTGCTTAGATCCTCGCTCCCTGGGCATTCTGATTTGGGATACTCCAATACTTTCCAATAGAAATCCCAATAAGGGGCCAGAATTTCTCTACTCGTCTATGCTCTTGTGCTGCTCTAATGCCACATATGACCATCAGTGACCAATAGGGTTCCTCAGTCAAACACCGCCACCAGTAGAGAGCAGAAGGGAAAGTGTGTTGCCTCATTTTGGACTATCCATTGTTTTTTAACCAGAGGAGAATTTCAAATTGGGATGCACCAGGGGTGTAAATGTAAGCAGGCCTAAAGTCTTTTTTCACTTTAAAAGTAATGCATATTACACCTTTCCTTTCCTCATACTGTATAATCTGATCAAACACCTAAGCACCCCTCCTGGCAGTGATTGAAAAGTCTGGGTTGGAAAAGTCCAGGAAAATGTTATCTGTCTGACTGCAATGTTGCCAACTGTTATTCAATATATTTAGCATCTGAGATACATCTGTCATTGATGTGGAACCAGGAACCAATCTGATTATGACATTGCATACATTCCAACTCTTTATCTGCTTCTGGTCAGACTAGAAGGAGTGGAAAATTGAGTGTGTAATCTTGGCCCAAGTAGGTGCATATGCTTTATGTAAGAAATCCTTAGCAATCAAACACACACGTTCTCAGCTCACTACATTGTTCTGTAACTGCAGCTTTCCCTATGCTCCAGTGAATGCAGAAGATCTGAGTTGGAAGCTAGCCAACCAGTGCCACCATTTGGAATGTCTGGGTTGCATTGGGGCCCAGCCATTACATAAATGTTAAAGTTACTGTGTCTGGCCCCAACAAACTTTAATATGATGAAGGAGTTTACACTTACCAATAATTATTCTCACAACCACTGAAAAAGTAAAACACAAAATTAAAAATGTGGCCTGATGACAAAATGTATTCCACCCAATTGCAGTATACAAAGTAGGGGTGGCAGCCGTTCAGGGTAAGACAAAGATGCTTCACAGAAACGCATTTGTAAGATCTGTCTACTCTTGGAGTGGGTATGTCACAGCATCTTATGATATGCTTCTAAACATTGAATTAAAGTTAAGTAATATTAACTTAAGATTTAGGAAAGCTGGGAATCTCAACTTTGAATAGCTCCTTGAGGAGTGAGCAGGACTTCCCATGCCATCATGGTGCTAGCATATGTTTCACCTAACTTGGGCATAGAAGCTGTGAATATTAAGTTTAACTATTTACAACTAACCAGGGAGGTGCACATGAGCAGGGCCATTAAAAGTGTTTGGAATTCGCATCTCTATGGGTATGCTCCCTGCCTGCAAACTATTGTCCTCTTTACCTTTTGGATGAGCAAAAATGTAACCGCTATGGCCGATTTCTATGGTTCGATTTTCATGACTCGAGTGTGCGAGTCGTGTGTGATCGGGTTGTGTGTGTCCGGATGTAGGCGATTTGTTGGCTAATTAGTTATTATGGTGATTGCTATTTAGAATATCCATGCCAAGAATTTAAGGCAGTATGGGCGGGTGATTGAGGGGGATTTTCTACATGTTGATCGTATCACAAAAAAATGATACATTTTGTGCTCGACTGTCGAGTGAATTTTTGTTCATCATTTGATTAATGCGACCATTTAAACAAAGCAATTATTGTCTGATGGTGGTCGCTTTAGAGATTTTTTATTCAAAAATCGTTACGTGGAAATTGCCCATTACAGTGAACCCATACCCTTTAAATCTTCTTCATATTTGTCCCCCATTTTGATGTCTTATATGAACATTAACTAAAGCCTCTGATCTATAGCTTATATATACTTTATCCACAATGCTGCCACATGGTTGGCTAAATGGCTAATTTCGCTAATAAGTAGGCAAACTGGGGATCGTGTGCTCAGTGAATCTTTATTACTTACCAACTAAAGACTAGGGGCCAACCTAGATATGGGTTCTAAATGTGGTTTCAAGTAGGAAATGCAGGGGTGTAACTATAGGGGGCGCAGGTTGCAACTTGACTGGGTGCATAAGGTCAGGGGGCCCCATAATTGTTGCTCCTCCACATTCTTTTCTAGATTTGTGCTCTCAAGCATCATTTGTTTCAGTCTTTAGTTTTCTAGTTGTATCCACTTGCACCATTTAGTTATGGCAATGAGGAAGTGGTATGAGATTAGGGTCTCTAGGCCACATGATTTAAACATGCCCACTGATTAATTATCTGGATGGGCATTACCTGTTATTACACAGGAACTAAGAATACCTGCTCACATTTAGCATAGCTTAGCCTGTTGGGTAAACTGATGCCCCACTTTCGCTGAGACAGTCCCACTTTTAGGCCCGTTGTCCCTCGGTCCCACTTTGCCGACATCAGGAAGACTGTCCCACCAAATGCAAAATGATGGATGTCTGCGTGGTTTACAACTGCTCTAACTCCCTGGGTAAATGATGATAGTGGAATGCATGTATGGACTTCTTAGCATTGGCTCAGTCACCAACATCTTTTATGGACCAACCTAGAGCATGTGACCTGTAATAAAGCCACATGCTAAAGCACACCGCTACCACGTCTATCACCCACACACTGGTTTTAACTATCCTACTTTGAGGACCCAAAAATTAAAAGTCAAAATTATTTATGTTTGTATACAAAAACATAAACAAATAAAATGTGATTAAAATATTCTAAAGATTTGCCACATTACAACTGGATATCTCAATATGGTGATGGTGGTGATTGGTAGGGATTATTTATATGTATCCTATCCAGATGGAAGGATCCTAGAATGATGAAAAACGAGTATTATTAGTGGCAATCCTCTTGTTTTTACATGTTTGGTATTGCATATTAATTAGCTATACTATGTGGATTTCCTCTGGGCATACTTTAAGTGTAATCACAGCTGGATATTAAAGATGTATGTAGGGAAGCAAAAAAAAATACTACTATGTGTGAGTCAACTGTGTTTTTCCAACACAGATGAGAGGACAAAACTTTTTTTTTTCCCTCCATATTAACCCCCCACCCCAGCTCTCTTTCCACTACTGCCAGCCAGGATCCATGCCACAGGTAAGTAGTGATATTGGATCCCAGGATGATTGCTCAAGAGTGACCCCCCCATATACGCTTTGGCTTTGGCTAAGCAAATATGCCACTGCTGACTTGAAAGATGCATGCTCCACAGAACCAACTATCCGTTTAAAAGAAACTCATGTGGACTCCTTCCCTGTTTACAGAAGGTTATATTATATTGTATTTGATTTTATTCATGATGCCTGGTCCCCTCTATATCTCATGTTTGTAGCAAATGCCACTGCCACTTCCTTCCTTTAGCAAATAGGTGAAAATTCTCACCCAAGTCCTGTTGTCAGGATGCTTGCAGGCCTGGCACCCTGGGGGAGGGCTTGGCTTCAGATGATCCCTGTCGCATTTCACACTCCTGGCCCTAGCAGCAGCCACAAAATCTGAACAACAGATTACCCTATGCAAATAGCAGGAGTGTCCAACTGAGGGTTAAACGCCAGGCCCCAATCTAGGGGAAGATGTTCAATTTTCTTGGGGGTTACCTATACATGTAAGGAGTAGTCCCAGGATCCAGCAGGCTGTGTATGCCCAGCCCAGCATCTCATCTGAACGCATTAAGGTAACCTGACATTCTGTTTCTCTATTTTGTATTCCACTTACCTGTAATATTTCCACAATAGCCAAAAGCTTGTAATAACTGCCTAGTGCGCCTACTGCAATAAAATGTATATTTAACTTGAGCTGTCTATTTACCTTAACCATATAAGCTTGCCTGTGCCCTTTCCACACAGGTGGAGTTTAGCAATGTCATTTGTCTTTCCCAGGAGAGAAATAGCAATTTGTCTGCCAGCAGTCTCATGGGTCCAGGACCAGCCACCAGAGAAAACATTAATGAAAGACGAATGTATTCAGGGTCCTGGTTTTTAGGCTTGTGGGGAAGGTATGCACAGGAAAGGGGGGTATCGCCAATCAGGTGATTTGTAAAATAAAGTAGAATAGAAAAATATTTTTTATCTGCCTTCAATGCTATTTCATTTGCGGATTTGAGAAATCACAGGTTCAGATATATTGTGCATTTGCCATTATTCTGTTGGGTAGCGTTGTTTTACTACTGTACATAATGAAACAGTATTTCCATCTCAACATATGCCGGCCAATGAAGCTTAAAGCCAGTGTGTCTATGGTATGTGTGTAATGTGTATGTATTGCCCTACCATAACAAAGGCTTCCTTGTTAAACCCTAGATGGAGGCACCCTCTGCCCACATAAAAGTCTACAAATCTGTGAACTCATCATTATCAGCATTTTGGAAGGTTAGACACAAACTACACAATATATTCTAGAATATTCACTAAAGCCGCTGCACAAAGACCGCTTATCTGTAGAGCACAGGAGTTTCCACCAGGCACTGAATGGTACAGATTGGAGTATCTCTTAGAATTTTCCATACCATTTCTTTAAAGTTATTATTAGCAAAGTATATAGAAATCAACAACTAAAAGGAAACAATCTTAATAATTGTTTTAAGTTTAAGATTAATGCTGTGTGGGATATGATAAAAAATAAAAAGGCACGATCACATAAAAGCAACATTTAAAGTGGAAGTACAGTCCCTATGTACCTGGCTTGTGTGTTTTTGCCAGAAATTAGGTTTAAAGCTAACCTGATACATAGGCTCTGATGCAGTTGAAGAGGTTATTTAATCTGCAGGCATCAAGCAACCATCAGGCTCCTTAACATCCCAAGCACCCAGGAGGGGGTGCATGCAATGGGGAGAAACCCATTACCCACCTGCCTCTTGGGTTGGGCAGGTACAGGGCCGGAGTGTGCAAGGTGGGCCATGGCACAGGGCGCCCTATGCTGTATATATTAATGCAGCTGGCATTGTGCATGCACCATGGGATCACTTTTGAGGTAAGTATACCAGCGATTCTGGGTGGTTTCACACAACGGGGCACCCCACATTGGGAATTCGATGGCTGCAAAGTTTTTTGTACTTCAGGGCGGCCAAATAAAGGTTTTAGTCTACTTTAAAGCGAGCCAGCTGTCAAAAATGACTGCTGGTCTAGTCGTCCTTAGCATCATGCTTGATACTGGAGGAAATTCCCATCCTCCCCACCACCATGGGGCAGTGAACTGGCAGCCAATGGCTAGGGAATGCTTTTGGGGAGTGTTGCGGAGAATACAGGTGGGGCAAACGCTTTGCCAACACTGCAGTTCATTGGTCACAGGGTAATGAAGTAAGTCCTGTGGTGTGTGTATGCTATTGTCAAGTCCAACAGGCTGCACAGTTATCCCAGAAAAGAATTCTTATGAAAAAGTTTGGTGCCAACTATAGAGCTCAGATTAATATGATTATAAATCAGATTTAAAGTTAATATTTCAGAACATCATTAAAATGAAACAAAATGGATACAAATGACTTACAATTTTCTTAAATTGTTTTTTAAAAATCAGATGGTTTTTCTGGGAATACTGAGTACTTTAAAATCTGTTTGGGTTTATTTTGAAGGCTACGGCTGCATGGTGATCTTGACTTCATGCCAAGCAGCTGCCTGTTATTTTCCAGTGACTGCGCAAAAACAAAGCTGTGGTAGGCAAATAAGAAAATTCTGAGAATGGTATATCTTATTGTATCAAGCTATATTAGGATATATTTTAATTGCGAAAAAGCATGGACGTGGATCTCAGGGGTACTGTTTCCGGGTGTGTTTCTCTTCAGGGTAATACAGACATATATGGTGGGAGTGTGGCAGGGCCAGAGAATTTTGGTCCAAAATTTTTGATGATCTTAGTAAAGTCTAGGCAGATTGGGATTGATCCTTGGATAGCGCTCTTCAATTGACCTATTTGCCATAGCACAGTGATGCAAAAACAATTGACCTATCACATTTTGACAGGAGTGAAAATGGTTATTGCTAAAGCATGGATGTCATAAGACCTGAGCTTCAGAGAATTTAAAAACAAGGTTAACTACATTATGCGTATGGAAAAAATGTCTGCTATTCATAATGGGAATCTGGAAAGATTTCGAGAGTTGATCTGATTTCTTGACTATATGAAAGTTAAAATGAAAGGCTAAGCTCTCTATCCTATTCTGCCCTTTCCCCTCCTCCCCCTTTTTTCTTCCCTTATCCCTTTCTTTCTTTTCCCTTCCTCTCGGGATGCTTAGATCCCTTCTGCTTTAAATGTGGGGACTCCAGATTGCATGGTTAGACTATAACTGAACGACTTGATGCTTATATGGATCCCAACTTGTAGTTTGAGTTAAAGTTTGGAAAAATAAGAAGAATGATGTTTTCATGAACGAAGAGTGGACTGTACATGTTCAAGATGGTCAATAAGCTTGAATACTGCACAATTAAATCATTGAATAGAAAAAGCATGCATAGGGTAGGGGTATCAACTGAACTATGTACCTTAACTATGCTGCTGCTGCTCGTCTGGGTTTGATTTCCTATGTAGATACAACATGGATGGCCTCCTCGATTGCAATGAACTGAGTGGGCGTGCTTGAGTCACTGTGACTGGAGCAGGGGGACCTCCTTTTGGCCCACTGGTGGCTGGTGGATGATCATACACGCCACTTCCTGGTCACAATCTCAGAAACCAGTACGTTTTATGCCGCCCGAAGGATGGAGGTTTGGCTTCTCTTTTTGCCTGTATGGACCTTTCAAATGCACAGATAAAGGAATGTATATAAATAAATAATAATTGCAATAATAACAATAATATAATAACTTTATAAATAATAAAGTAAAAGAAAAACAATTTTGCTCTAGTGAAGGTTTTAGGTGTAAATCAATCCTTTAACGTCTCTTTTCTGAACTATGTGCTATTTTAACGCATGTCTTTTTTAAAAATAATGGGCCTAATTATCGCAAGACATTTTACAGAGTGCTATGTATTAACAAGGCTGTAATATACAGTATTTCCCATTTATAGTGTCCTTTTTCAGAGAGTACCAGCAGATTATTTCGAATTTTCCAGTGGGATAAAGTTAGCACTGTCATAGAAGGTTGACGGCAGAAGACCATACAGTCCATACAGTCTGCCTTATATGTATAGTGTTATGTACTCTATATCTTAGGATAGATGTGTGCTTATCCCAGGCATCTTTAAATTCAGTGACTGTCGATTTTTCAACTATCCCTGCTGGAAGTTTGTTCCAAGCATCTACTACTCTTTCTGTAAAATAATATTTTATACCATTGCTCCTGATGTTCCCTACAACTAGCTTCAGGTTGTTACCCCTTGTTCTATCATTAAGTTTCTTCTTAAAGTGGACCATCACCCTCCCGTGATCGGCCCGGGAATGTGCCCTGTGAATGGCCGGGGCGGGCGCACTCTTGACGCGCGGGAGGCGGCGGCGGAGCCGCTTGTCCGTTGCTGTCAAATCGCTTGTCCGTCCGCGCTGGGAGCGGGGAGAGGTGAGTTTTCCGGGTGATCGGGGGGTTTCACACAGCGGGGCACCCCGATCGGGGGTGCCCCACCGAAGTGGACCAAGACCCAGGATAGTCAAAATCCTGGGTGTTGGTCCACTTTAAAAACACTTCCCTCCTGAACCTTATTGAATCCTTTCACATATTTAAAGGTCTCAATCATGTCCCCTCTCCCCCTTCTTTCCTATAGACTGTAAAAATTAAGTTCTTTAAGTCTCTCCTGAACTTTTAAGCATTAGTCCTTCTACCATTTTTGTTGTCCACCTTTGTACCTGTTTTATCAGACTTATGTATTTTTGCAGGTAAGGTGTCAGCTGCTGCGGGGGATCCCCCGGTGACAGGTGATGTAAGCGTAGTTGTTTATTTTTGTATTGTGTATTGTATACTTTGCCTGGATAATGATCCTTATTTTTTCATGTATTGCACTTTAACTCTATATGTGTCTTTTCTCCTTAAATGATATAATATATTGCGTTTTTGCACAGTCAGCACATATAAATCATGTTTTTGGCACAGTTAGCACATATGTATTTATGCACTTAGCACTTTATAAAAACTGTTAATTCAGGAAATCGTTTTCAGTGTTTTATAGTTTTGGGCCATAATATATTCACTCTGTTTAAATATCAATAACTTAATATCTCACCCAGGCGTGTTTAAATTATCATATGCTATAAATATTTTCTATCTATTTATTTACATATATACCTATAGAGGATATTAGTCACCTTTTTATGGTTGATCCCCTGTCTTGTGTTTGTGTTTTTTAATACTGTATTGTGTTGTGATGTGCCATCTTTGTTTATTTATTTAGAACCCATGAAATAAAGTATTGTAATTTTACTATTAGAGTGCGGCCTCTCTTATGGGGATATCTTTTGTGGGATCAGTATAGGATCCCCCTTTTTTTTAATTTTTTAAATGTCTTTTTGCAGGTAAGGTCTCCAGAACTGCACACAGTATTCTAGATGTGGGCTCACCAGGGCTCTATACAGAGGAATCACAATCTCTCTCTTCCTACTGTGATGCTTTGGACTACATTGTCCACTCATCTTGCAGCTTTCAGTAATCAGTAGTCCTGGCTAATGCCCATACGGATTCCTTCTACCCAAGTGCATGATTTTACATTTAACTCTAGACATTAAACTCTAGTTTCCACAGTTTTGACCATCTATCCAGTAAAGCTAAATCATTTTCCATGTTGCAGACACCTCCAGGAATATCCACCCTATTACTAACCTTTGTATCATCAGCAAACAGGCAAAATTTTCCTACCAAGCCTTCTCCTATGTCACTTACAAACATATTAAAAAGAATATGTAAGTCATGGCCGCTCTTGTGGTACTTTTGGCTGGCACAGTGTAAGTGCGTTGTGCCGGCAATCTGGAAGCTTGGGTCCAGAGCTCCTTCTAGGTGCACCAAATCTTTTTTTAGGTTGTTCCGGTTTTCAGCATTTCCACACCTATTTTCTACATAATGGGTGTGGAGCCACATTGTGAGTTTCGGGGAGGGGGGCATCCAGTTTGCTGTAGGCCCCACCCCTGTATAGACCACCACAACCCTCCGCAATCATTAAGTAAACCTCGATCCCCTGGGTGAAATGCAGCCCCGCGAGTGGCCGCTGGTGGTCACGTGGGGCACAGTCATGTTTGGGCTTCTTGCCACATCAGGTACTCTCTTCCAAGTTGCAATGCACTGCAAGCTTAGCGGTTGGCTCCCTCTGATGCCACAACTGTTTGAAATACATTCGAGAGTGGAGTGACACCAGCAGGACTTCCCGATCTGTATGTGAGAGCCCAGCACTTATTGTTTTAGGTCTTGAGTGTGATTCTTATGGGGATGTCGGCTTTTCTAGGTGATGGGTCTATCAGTCCTTAGCATTCTACCGCCAACTGAGTTAGATTTTTTGAAGTATGTAATGCCCCAACACTATTTGAATCAAATTTTTGGACCTGTAATAGCCACAATGATTATTTTGATGAAGCTATTGTGGACCAGAAAATGACCTGCCTAACCTTAAATTGTTAGAATTTTTCTCCATTTGCATTAATAATGTAACCTAAAAATACCATAAATTGCTGTTACCACTACACCATTAGAAGAACTAGCAGCGTTCATTATAGTGGACATCTAATTTGATGCTGCTGGTTCCTCTTTCATTTGTGCTTGTAGCTGCTTTGCTAAGCAGTAGTGAAACACGCTTTACCACTGCCGAAAAAGACAAATGACCCTGTCGGTTAGAGTTTAGCAAATATATCAACTCTTAATGCATTCACTAAGCAACTTTCATCACTAACAGAGTATTCAGCATGAGTGACTAGTGATCTCTGCAAACCATTGCCCCCTAACATGGGCTTGTTATTTATTGCCTAGTTATTTATTGCCTAGTTTTGTTTAAATTTAAGGGAAGGTTTTAATTTCTTTCTATATGGGAGAACATGGCAGAATAACCAATGAGATGTTACATTTTAGGATTTAACACGGAACCAAACCCGGACATTTTACTTTTGATCTGTTCCCCTGTTTTGTATTAAACCCCCCAGAGTAGCACAACTATGGCGCATGCGCGGGCACGCACCTGATCTGAGCCTTTTACTGTGCTTACATACTTCGGGAAACGGCTCTCCATGACTTTCCCCGGTGGTGTGCCCGCTCCCATCCCAGCCTATCCATATGGCTGGGACACGAGCGTGAGCATGTGGCTGGAGATGCGGGGGATGCAGCAGAATGCACTCCCCATTGAAAACAATGAGAGCTGTTTGGACGTGAGCTCGCTCATGCGCTATTGGCCCGGGGAAAGGTAAGCGATTACCGGAACCCTGAGGGGTTTCACACAGCGGGGAATCCCGATTTGGGATGCCCCAGGGGAAAGCCAGCAGCTGGGCTTCGAATCTTAGATTCCAAGATGGCAACTGGTGGATTTTGTTCCACCGTAAAGAGGACCCCTGACCCAATTAGGACGTTAAAACCTCCCCCAAACCTCACTGATCTGCTGCCACCCCCCTCTGGTTTTACCTTTGGGCAGTATTTACTCACCTCGCCAGGGCATCCATCTTCTGGGTCCCTCAGATTTCAGCAACCTCCTGACTGGCGGCACCATCTTGCATCCCATCAGGCACTGCACACGAACCCCAGTGCCCATGAATGGAATGCAATGGAGAAACCCGAAATCCCGCAAGCAGTGCTGTCATTTACAGACATCTAAGCCGGTGGGGTGAGGATCAGGCCCTGAAGCAACCGGATGTCGCTGCAGCAGGCAGCAGCAACATCCAAAAAGTAAGTAGGGGCCAATAGGAGGGTATTGGCCGCTTTTTATTTTAGGTCTGATGTTCCTCGTTAAAGTGGACCAAAACCCAAAATACTCAATAGTTTGACTATCCTGGGGGCACCCCGCTGTGTGAAACCCCCAGATCGCCTGAACCCAGCTCACCTCTTCCCGATCCCGCGGTGCGTCTAAGAGCAGCGCCTCTGATGGTCGCATCCTTCACCTCCCTCTAACAGGGAGTGTGCTCGCGCTGGCCCTTAAATGCCTGGGGAAGGGGAAAAGCCCAGGATAGTCAAAAGCCTGGGTTTTGGTCCACTTTAACCTTCACCTAGTCTGTGATCATCTGCTGCCTATACTGACCATTGGCCTGATTACTTGATCCCAATCTGTGCTTGTGACCTCCAGACCCTAGCTTGTCTACAGATTACACTTCTGCAATACTCACCTCATTCCAGGTACTATGTTAAACCAACCCACAGACGGCTTCCTCACTGTCAGTACCCCTAATGGATAGTAAGTACAACACCTTCAGATGCGATATAAATTTATCCAAAGCAACCGTTGTGTAGTTCAGGACCAAAGCAGGAATAGCCTGCTTGAAAATTTGTTCAAAATGTAAGCCAATCACTTTATTTACCCTGAGAGTTAAACCTTTTTCCATTCCTCTTGCATCAGCACATGTGGGACTCACTCACCTGTGTCTGCAGGGGGAATTATTTCTCCTTTCTCTGCTTGTCTCCATTTTCCCTGCTTCTTCTGCACTAAAGAACAGTGACACCAGAAAAACAAATCCTTGTTTATGCTGGAAGTACATTGCTGCTGCAGTAGTTATAACTACACAGACATGAATAAAAGAGTCTTTCTTCCCAGACACTTGGAGTGATCCCAGCCCGCTTTTCACAATGACAAAAATAAATCTGCAGCATGGCATGGCACACACTAACTTTCTCCCACCTTGTCCCCTTGGGAACTATATAAATTGTACCATTTCAAAGCCCCTGAAGTATGTTAAAACCTTATGTACTTTAGGTGAAAGTGATTTCTTGGGTTGTGGCTGAGCTGGGAAGGCGTGACATGGCACAGCTGTATGAGTGTTCAGCACTGTGGCTTGCCACTCTCACTCACGCTGAGAGACAGAGTAGCTGTAGGACCCCTTTTTTGCGTGTATAGTGGAATGACATTTTTTAAAAATGAAGCCCTGCTACTGCTTCTACACTTCTTGAAATGATGAAGAGGCACACGGGACAGGCATCAGGTCAACTGCTTGCTGACTAATTATTGAAATTGGGTGTAAAGTGTATTATTTTAGGAATTTAGTACTAGCCTTTTTTATTCTCCTTAGGTCTGCTTTAGTTAAAGCAAAACCAAAACCCTGCATTCTCGGCCCTAGAGTCTAAAATGCTCAAGGACAAGGGTGAAAGCCCTTCCTAGGGGCATCCTGATTTGGGATGTTCCATTGTGTAAAAACCCCAAATAGCCAGATTCTAACCTTGCTCCTTATTCCTGTGGTGTATTCAGGTATCCCTGCACCACTGCACAACCCCACACCAGGAAGAGCTGAATGGCTGTCTATGGGTGCAAGGACTGGTTGAAAGGCCTCCCCAGGGATGCTCTACTCTGTAACCCCCCCCAAATACCCGGATTCGAACTTTGCTCCTCACTCCTGTGGTGCATTCAGGTATCCCTGCACCAAGCAGAGCTGAATGGCTGTCAGTGGGTGTACATTGGCAGCGGGAGCGAACATGCCAGCAGGTGCGAGGCCGTGAATACCGGAGACAGCCCACACATGTACATGGGAGTGACGAGCAAGGTAAAAATTATAAAGTGAACCGGGAGGGGGGGGGGTCAAAATCTTGGGTTTTGGCCCTCTTTAAAGCAGGCCAACCAGTGTTACTTGAGACCCTTACCCCAGTGGTACTTGACACAGGGGCAGACTGACCCCCAACCTGATATGCTACCATGTATACCTTAAAGTAATTAAGCAGCTAAATAAATAAAACAAAAGGGTACTTTCCTGATCACTGGATCTGAGCCTCCGTCACAGCCGCCGCATCCCGCCATCTGGGGCCAATACATAAGGTTGTGTTTAATTGTGGGTTGGGACCATGCCCCTTCCGTCCATTGCAATGAAGGAAGTGTATGAGGCCGATTCATTAACAGCGGCAGGTAGCGACAGTTGAGCGACTGTAGCAGCATTTTCACAGCGCCCGCTAGTAGTCGCTGTGCTTGGCCATTGTTCGGTTGTTGACAGCGACTGAGTCGGTGTGCAGTAATGTTGAATACGGGGTGACGAGTCGCTATTTGACAGGTTCCGCGATGTATGGGTGCGCTTGATAGCGACTGGTCAGAGCGACCGGCTCCCACCATATTCATCAAAAAATCACGCTCAAAATATTCTTGCGCTGTGAAATGCATGTTTAAACCCCAGAGCGCTGGCGGCGATGGGTTAAAAGTAGTTTTTTAACCCCCAAACCACCATATTTTGGGAAACCAAAAAAAAAAAAATGTTTTTTAAGAATTTAGTAATATGAATTCAATAATATCAGACCTGTAATATCAATTCTGCACACATTTTTTTTTTTTTTACCTTAAAAAAATTATCTAACATGGCAGAAGTGGTCACAGAATTTTTCACATTTAAAAAAAAACAAAAAAAAAAAAACATTAATAACAATTAATTATAAATATTTAAAGATTGTTCCATTGAAATGCATTGGAGAGCGCCAGGTAGCGAGAGGTCATACCTGTCGCTGTTCAAGGTCGGACGCTGGCGCTGTGGGCTGAGGCTGGAATAATGATGAATGAGTGGCTATCTGGCGCTATCTCAGTCGCTAAGCAGGATCGGCTTGATAAATGTGTGATTGTGGTGGGGAGCCGGCGTTCTCGTGGCGGTGACCGTCATTACCGGTCGCTCACCAGTCGCTACCTGTCGCTATTCCTTCATAAATAAGGGCCTAAGTCTGTTCCTCTAGTTAAGGGAAAGCCGGGGATGCAGCCAGCAGGGTGGTCACATATTCTCAAAAAATACCTGGTGGGCGTGGCCACAGTGGTTGAAAACCACAATTTTACTGAGCCAGGGATGGCAGGTGGGGTTCGCAGGGGTTTTGTGTCGCTTTAAAGCAGAACAAAACCCGGGATTTTTTCTGCGGCCAGTGAGGGGTGCTGTGTAACACAATGCAGAGTGTGCAGCAGACAGGAAGCCATTGTACACTTACACGAGCCAGCTGCTGCAGAATCAGTGCTCAGCTCCATTCAGTTATGCAAAATGCTGTGACATCACAACAGCTAGCGAGCTGAATGGTCCTTTAGCTGGGGGCGTGGCCAGGCTTTCCAATCACAAATGGTAAAAAAAAAGGTAGGGTGAGACTGTTACCTGCACATGCACCATTGGAACGAGGTTAGGTGAGTGGGTGCAGCCATTTAATGGGGCGTCACACAGTGGGGCATCCTAGTTTGGGATGCCACAGGGTGTAGAAATTGGACGGTCATATGAGCAATTCCCAGACAATTCCCATGGCCAGGATGCTCCTCTGGGTTCACTTGTGCTCTCACAGCGCATGAGCAGGCCATCAGCGTTAATATTGTATTTTGCTATACAGAATTTGTCTCTGATTAGGGTCCCCAGAAATGATGCGCCGTGCATACTAACGATCAGCAATACAGCTCAAACGGATGCAGAGGTACCCGTCTGCAAAGATTATTGTTGCGTGACCCCTGGGGTTCCGATCTGGGATGCCCCAGTGGGTAGACTAGCAGCCGGCCCTGGAATCTTTTAGACTCCTGTGCTGGCCGTGTTGGGTTTTGTTCCGCTTTAGGCTGTCATACCTTGAGGTCCGCAAAGGATGGGAGCAAGAAATAACATGGCAGGTAAGTAGTGGCAGCAGGGGGCGCAACAGGAGGAAAGCGAGAAAGCGCTGATGACAGATACTGGCAAAGTTACAGCACTTGTGCGTGAAAGAGTTAACAGCAAGGAGCAACATCGGGGGGCGTGGCGATGGGCGTGGCCTTACAGTGTTACTAGCAACCCCGGTCGGTGTCGGGGGCGCGCAGGGAAGCCAGCCGCAGCCGGGGAAGGTGGCGGTGCGCGCGCACAGAGGCAGGGGTCCCGGGGATACCGTGGCTGGGGCGGTGGGCACCCCGCATCCATGCTCGGCATCCTGGTAGCAGTGACACAGCCGCAGCGCTAGGGCTTCCCGATGCCCAGGAGGAGGAAATGATGGAGCGCCAGAAGATGGCAGAGCAGCGGGAGAGCGGCTTGGCCCTGTCCGCCCGGCAGCACTGCGAGCTCATTCAGAACATGATCGACATCTCGCTGTCTAACCTGCGGGGACTCCGCACCCAGTGCGCCGCCTCCAACGACCTGGCCCAGCACGAGATCCGCACCCTGGAGGTAGGTGGATGGATGGATGGATGGGTGGGTGACCCCCAGTCTGCTATTCCTGCTACTGCATGGCTTCATCTGCCTGATCGCACAGGATTCTGCAGGAGCACTGACAGCAGTGGCATGTGCAGGCCAGGCAGGGGTTATAACCCTCTTGTCTTCTGTCCTTTACCCGGCTGAGGCCTTCTGTGCCCGGGCATCACTATATACCCCAGTGGCCTGATCGCTTCCCCTGCCCCTAATGTACTGATGCAGCTTCTGCATCCAGGGGAGTGTTAGGAACCATTTCAGGTTGTCCTAGGGAAAAAAACCCAAATACGTACCTCCTTTCCCCACCTGTGCAAGGTGGTCGTCCACTATTCCCAAGCAAATTGGTGGACGAGACTTGTCCCTGCCTTGGTGTGCCTCTCCAGTCACCAAGACACTGCCTGTGTACGAGGCAGCGGGGGGCATATCGGGACAGCTGAAACCGGTAGGTTTTTGGGCACAGGAGACCTTACACATCTCCTGTCACCCCAGCACCTGGTTTTTATTATTATTATTATTATTATTATTATTAATATTAGAAAATATTTTTCCCAGACTGGACATTAAATTAGAACAATGATGGTTTTGGTTGGCTCTGGAGATTTGGGATGCCCTGATGATTGTCCAGAACACTTGCCTTTCCTGCCCTCTCACAGCATGTGTAACCATTCCTGGTATCTTGTGGCTGTGGCATGCCTCCGCGTCCAGCTATTCAAATACTGGGTGCTCAAGCATGTAGCAAAGGGAGACCGGGATGTAGCTGGCTATTTTCTGCATGCTGTAGCTCTGTTTTCAAATAGCGCTTGTGCCGTGCATTAATATGCAAGGCATACAGTGCTGATTGAACGAGAACTGGTGCATGCGCTATGGAACCACCAGAAAGGTGAGTTTTAAGGGCCATCTGTGGGGGGGGAGTTCACACAGCAGGGTAGGCCAAAAATTGTCATTATCCTGGTGACTGGTCCTTGTCCCCCGGGGCATCCTGATTTGGGATGCCCCACCATGTGAAACCCCCCAGATCAACCTTTCAACTCACTTTTCTGCCCTTTCCAACGGCACATGTGTGGGCACTTGTCCAATCAGCACTCTAAAGTCTTTGTTTTTGACTGAACGTTGGCCTAGGAATGGAGAGCAGCCACAACCGTCACCTGCGACATGCATGCTCACGATGTCCGGGCCTGCCACAGCCCTCAATCAATTCTAGGGACCAGCTAAAAGGTAAGGGTTGTGGACAATCTGGGGGCTCACACCATGGCACATTCCAAATTGGGATGCCCCAGAGGCACCTAGTGACCAGCCCTGGAGTATTTTAGACTCCAGGGCCAGCCGTGCCACTGATTAACCAACCACCTAAAAACAAAAGAGTCCTTTTGTCCCCCAGAGGTGATTGGTCCTACCCTGGTGATCAGTAACTCACCTGATGTCACTCCATTTACTGGATTGCGGCCTTCCACCATCAGTTACAGAGGCTCTGCCTCTCCCTCTCCATTCACTAAAATGGAGGAAGTGTGCCATGTCCCTAACACACCCGCTCTATTGTAGCGAATGGCGAGGGCATGGCTGCACCCATGTGGAAGGGCGCACACCCAACACGAAAGTGGCAATTAATGAAGCTGGGGCAGGATAGTTACGCCTAGGGCATCCCCACTTGGGATGCCCTAACAATTAATGATCCAAAATCGGGCATAGCGCTCTATAAAATTGGGAGGGGAATAGCTGCAACTGTTTCATGCTCCCCATAAGATGAAGTTCTGTTAGGAAGATCTGAGTAGCTATGTATTGCAGGGATCACTAATGGCATAAGGGGGTAGATTAAGTTGGTCTTGTTACCCTGTGCACCCTGAGGGTTTGGGTCTGCTCTAAACCCTGGCGGTCACATGTATGTGCAGCTGTTTTATATTCCCTATTAGATGGAGTTCCTTCTAATGGGCTCGCTGATTATGTCAATGTAGGTTAGGTGAGTTTAGAGTCCCTGTGAACCAGTACCCTCCTAGCATAGTTACCCGTGATGTTTTAGGTCTGCTTTAAAGGAAAAGCCACTACCAGTAGGCGCCCCTCCCCCATCTACACACCTAGTATCCCCTGCTGTGCTCTGGGACTTTCTGTTACATGTTAATAGGGACCTTGGGGACACCCCTTCCCCTCTTGCTTTACCTGTATGAATAGCTTGCATTCACATGCTTGCCAGGTAACTTCAGAAAACGGGGGAGCGTCTGATTGGCCACATTTGTTTGGTTGTAAAAGATACCGGGATAAAATGACCTCTGTGGAAATTAGGAGCTTTCCCTCTAAGTCCAAAAATCCTATCCCACTACTGCTGGGCCTGGCGTGACCCTAGAAGCCTTCACACGGGCCTATGGAGTGGTGCAGCCTGGATCTCCACATGTGCTAGCCAGAGGTGATATTATGCTCATAGGGAAGAACATCCAGAACACGCCCCTATGTCTTACTTCTACTGCTACAGATTTTCTCTTCCTCCTTCAGTGTCCAGGACACGGCAATTAACAGGCTGACGGTCTGAAGACACATTTCCTATAGAAGGATGGGCTGACACTTTGACATGCCAAAAAAAAAAAACACCCGAGGAATGTTGACACACACCCACTATACACTTTTACTTCAGCGGCTGAAAGCTCCAGCTATTGTTGCTGAAGTGGAACTATCTTTAAGAAACAAAAGCATTTTAACCCTTTGCCACTAATCGGCCCAGGAAGGATTGCACAATCTATATGTGTATAGAAATGGTGCGGCAACATAGGAGCCCATTTATATTAGACTTTTGGTTCACATAGAAACTTATGCAGGGGGGGCATCCTGATTTGGGGTTCTCTGCAGTGTGTTGTGCTATGGTAGCCCAGCATATTGCCCAGGGCCGGTGTCAACACCCGGCTCGGCGGGGAAGCTGCTAGAGGCCCCCAGTCTCCGGGGGGGACCACTGACAGGGCCGGCCTTTGGGGTGTGCGACGGCACATGACCAGCAGCAGACTGGGAGGGCACCACCACAGCTGGTGCCCACATCTCCTCGAATGGCGGGGTTCCACACAACGGGGCATCTCAATTTAGGGGAGGAAGTACTGTTTTTTCTGCTTTTAAGTTGCCCACCCCAGCTGATTTCCCAATCTGTGATACCCTACTGTGTGGAACCCCCTGGCTATGCAAGCAATTCCACCCCTGAGTTTTGGTCCACTTTACAGTGGTATCTCAGTTTGTGAAAGAACCCCCCTGGTTTGGCCATTAACTCAAACTGGCGATCCCACAGTGAATTCACCAATTTGAGGAAAGTAATGAACAAGGGGGGGGGGCACATACAGGGGCATCCAAAATCAGGAGAATCTACATTCGTTTAGACTCTAAGGTCAGGTTTAAAGGGGTTTTGTGCGCTTCAAAGTAGACCAAAACTAGAGTTTTGGTCCAAATAGCATGATCCTTAGGGGGCATCCAGATTTGGGACGTCCCTAGGTGATGTCATGCGACTCTTTACCACAAAGGGTCCCACTGAGACCATGCCGCCCAAGGGCCCACATAAACCTGGAGCCAGCCCTGATATCGCCCTACTACCTGGATCTGGGAGGACTTACAGCAATGACCAGAGTGCTATTCTCTCTGTGTGTCCCGTGGACTAGATGGTTTGATGGAGTGGATGGTGTGGAGTACTCTGCTCATTCGTACATGTCACTAGTAGGTGAATAAGCTGCACAGGCAGGTGGGGTGCCATAACAAAACACACTGCGGGGAATCCCAAATCGGGTTTCCCCCTAGAAAAGATTCAATGTGGACCAAAAGCCTATTTACTTGGAATTACTTGGAACCTTAAAACAATCATATAATGTAAAGAACATTTGAAAATAAGTCTCATTCATTAAAATAATACCTGGGTTGGCAAGGCAGGAGGTCCTAGGACCTAGAGGGTAGTCCCCGAGGGCCAGTTATTTGAAACCACCCGCAATGGTTTGTCTGGTAGAAAGCTTGGTGATTATTGTGTGGTTGCAGGTTTACCTGATGATCAAAAGCTGGGGTACCATTTATCCTATGGTTATAACCGGTTTAACTTTCTGCCCGCTACTAGAAAGCTACAGTTGATATGCAGAGTGTTCCAGGATTCCAGTTGCCTGGGGGTTCTCTGTAGTGAAAGTGTGTCCCTGCTTAAAGCAGACCAATAGCAAAAAATGACTTTATGTCCCTTGCTATACTCCTCTCTTGACATCCCAGTTTGAGATGCCTCTACAGTTAAAGATCCTTAGTAAACTAAAACCTGGTATTAAACTGCTACTGCAGGCAATGGTAAGTGTTACACCATGGGGTCGGGCTACATTTACCACTGCCCTAAACGTTTTCTGTTATTAAATTGAAGAAGAAATGGCTGAGATATTGGGATTTACAGGTTCACCTCATGAATTTCTTCTGTAATAAGTGAGTGTGGCCCTTGGACCTGTGATGCTGCATAATCTGTGATGAATCTGGAGGAGGCGGATGGAGCGAGAGACCAGCAATCCTGTTCCGCTCTGCTTAAAGTGGACCAAAATTCAGGATTCTGACTATCCTGTGTTTTGGTCCGTTCCCCGCTGTGTGGCAAAGGCCTGGCGTGGGCACGTGCCCTGTTAAAGGGATGGCGGGGAGGCGGCCGCTGTTTATGCATGTGCCGTTGGACTGGGAAAGAAGGTGAGTGTATGGGCAACCTTGGGGGGACTTCACACAGTGGGCCATCCTGATTCTGGAATCTTATAGATTTCTGGGCCTATCTCTGTGGGTTTTGGTTCACTTTAACTGCCTTTATTATGTTGTGCAGATGTGGTTGTGTTTATCAGTAGCTCTTTTTCTCTTGCTTTTGCTTGCATGCACCAGTTACAAGGGTGCCCTCCAAAATGAAATGCTAGGCGTTTCCTTAATGATGGATGGTGAGAAAGCAGCTGAAAATGTTTATCCAATTTAGCTGACTTTTTATTTTAATTCCCATATTACTGTCTTTTGCACTATTCTATCCTGCAAACCTTGTCTGACTGTCTCATGGTTTCTCTTTATAAGCTGTAAGCTATATATAGCTTACACTGACTGTCCATAAGAAGGTTCAGCACCTACTTTAGACTTAATACGTTTTAAAGTGGACCTTAGTCACAAAAGACTTCAGGTCCCCTTTAACAAGGATTTGTGTGTGTATGCCAATAATTGCGCTTTGGGGGGCATAAATGCTCCGATTGTGACATTGGATGAATTTTCTTTGTGATGCAGTGTTTCACTGGGTTTAGCTCTTGGTAAAGGTGTGTTACAAATGTGACTTTTACAACCCTGCCTGTAGGGGCAGGCACTTAGAAGAGCTAAAACATTCCCTATTATTACCCCGCAGGCAGCAACGGGGGTGCGGGTGTCGGCCTTAATGCCGGACTACACTGTGCAGCATTCTGTACTTCTAGTCAGCACTTCAGTTATGCTTGTATGGCCAATATCTTTAAACTCATTTTCACTGAGGGCCACAATAGCATTATGGTTGCCTTCAAAGAGCCGGTTAATAGGCGAAAAACAAAATGGATACACAACTATTCAAATGTATGGTTACAGCCACAGGATTATTTTGCCCAGGACAGATGCAGAATTATTTAGCCGCCGACAGATGCCAAATTATTTTGCTGAGGACCAAAGCAGGATTATTTTGCCCAGGAAAGATGCAGCTGCTGAATTACTTTGCCCAGGACAGATGCAGCTGCTGAATTATTTTGCCCAGGACAGATGCAGCTGTTGAATTATTTTCCCCAGGACAGATGCAGCTGTTGAATTATTTTGCCCAGGCTAGCACTTCCCACCCTCCCTGGCAATGGCTATCAAGAACACCTGCAGCAGATGTAGCATTTTCTGCTGTGGCAGTTAGTTTGGTGGGTTAGGCAGATTCCCTTATGTGGTGAGATCTGGTTGCTCAGAGACACAGAATGATTGCACTACTCTCTTCTCCCATCCCCCCCAGTACGTTATAAAGTTGCACAGCAGCTGCCTCTATAGGCACCACGCCTGGTATTATAGGTGGTACTGTGCTTCACTCAGCAGCACCTCACACTAGAACAAGCTGCTGTTGACTGCCTTGGAGTGATTGGGCCAGTTAGAAGGGGTGCCACATAGCAACCACTGTCTGGCACAAGACATGTGGAATAATTAATTATTTGTAATGGAAGATTCACATCTATTCCTAGAGACATTATGCAGCACAAAGACATGCCTGCAACTGGCCCAAGAACCTTTGATCACACCTAAAATGAAAGAAAATGATATTTATGCAGCTGGGCCTGCCGTAGCCTTCTGAGGGTCAAGCAGTGAGGAGCATGAATGGAGATTTTCCAAGATGGTACACAATCCGCCTCTCTGTCAACGTATTTGAGATATGCAAGGGCCCCTAACTACTGCAGTGTCTTGATGCTTCTGGGACTACTTGTGTCCTGCTAATGTTGTGCATTTATTTTTCCCGGTCATCTTACATGATGCCCCACCTGAGAGATTACCTGCCCCTGCCTTCAGTACAGGAAGCAGGCAGCCAGTTCTAAAACCCCAACCAACCTACACCACTCCAGTTTTGTGAGTTGTTTTTTCTGAAGATTTGCAATGCAATTGGCTAATGATTTAGACTAGTTAGGGGTTTTGGAGACTCTATGCTAACATTCTTTAGGTGAATCCAGGTGGTTCCTGGTTGAGGGTGGCTGGGACATATCTAGTTGTTCCATACTGCAACAGTCCTTTGGGGAGGACTCAGCTACAACACAGAAATTGAAGTCAGGAAAGTGATTTATTTTAGAATACATAAGGTTATTACATATAATCAGACATTTTGAGATGCATTGACATTGATTATTTTACACTGTTCCCAAAAAAGGTGGGAGGAAGTAAGGATGTGCCTGGACAGGGCAGAAACCTGTTGCAACACTACAAGTAGGAAGAATTAGAACCCTATCAGAGGAATAGCCCTGATGGTGATAGAAATCTGTTAGATGCAGTTCTTGGGCCCATTACATCATGAAACCACATGATGGCAGTGTTGCCTAAGAAATGGGTCTCTTAGATTAAAGTAGTCTGGTGTACTTCTTTAGGTTAAGTAAACAAAGCCTTGACCAGATGGCATTGGCAACATTGGCTGTCCTGCCATTGGCTGAGCTTTGCAACTGTTGGTGTAAGTGGAAACCTTACAGATGTTATATAAAGGGGAGACCAACCCTTCTATTCGATCGTATGCTGTTCTTGTCTAATGTAGCGAGGAGCGAAGAGGGAATGCTGCTGTAACTTGCTGGATTGTACTAATGGACTGTGTTGTATTATACCGAGGATGGATGCATCAAATAAACGCCAAGTGAATTCACCAAAGAGTGTTGTGTATGGAAGCAAGCAGCTATTACAGAAGTAAGTGCACCTCCACCCACACATGTCCTCACCAACATGGGATACCCCACCCTAGGTCCAAGAATCCCCCTCGCTCCCCAGGTGCGTGCCCCCGGCCAGGTACGCATGGGCTACACAGGGACGTTAAGGCCTGATTCTCAAAGTTTCCTCAGAATAGTTGAGAATAGTCCGGTACTTGCTCCCTGTGAAGCATTTATGTGGACTTGAATCCAATGTGCTCTTAATTAAAAAAAAAAAAAAAAAAACAATTCCTGTGTACTTAAAAGTTGTGTCTTTTGACTGGTACTGTATATACACACGCAGTTCATTGGATACAGTCAGTTTTATACAGTATGCATAGATTTTGTTTAGCTTCATGTATGCGTTTGCCCGACTTTCAGGTCATGGAAACATTTCCTGTCACTTGAGAAACGGTTGTATTCCCAAACCAAGTCTTGCTGTCGCGTCTCTGTTTTTCTCCAGGCACAGTTATGGACATCATATGTACAAGAAGAAATGTTTTTTTTTTTTTCCAGAATCTTCTTCATGAAATAGCTAATACATTCCTTATGTCTAGCTTGGAGCCTAGGCGTTGTCTATCTAGCCTTCTAGCTTGGATTCCTGTCTTGCTCGGCAGGGCCTGCATAGCTTGTGGTGACAGAACATGAAGAGCAGGCCACCAGAAAGCAGGCCGAGGTCACGGTTGTCCAGCTCTTCGGGTTGACTTGTGTCGTGTTTCATAGGATGAGTCAGAGTTTTTGTCATGAATGTTCACTAGTCTGTTTTCAGCATGCTGCAAATGATTTTGATAAAACGCTGTCACTGACATTTTACATCTTCTGGAAATAATACAGTTGGAGAGACAAATGCGTCATTGTCCGCGGCTTGCCTGAATTCATTTTCTAAATGGCAGTTGGATGGCCTGCACTTTAGAGACGTTACAGTGCAATATAAAGGATCATAGCCATTTATTTTAATTTGGAAATGCAGGTTAGCCCACCAAAAATATGACATGTGAGATTTGCGCTCAGCTATGCTTTGCAGATATTTTTATTGTTTTTATAGCGGTGTACTGGTTGCTTTTATGGGAGCCATTTTTTGTTTTGCTACCATGAAAATAATTAAAAAAAGGCTGGACAAAACCTGGGCCTTTTTTTCAGTTGTCACCCCCTGCATAGTCTCTGTAGCTGTAGTTCTCAAATGTTAAGAGTATTCATTAGGTATTTAAAGTGGAGCAGCAGTCATTTTTACAAGGGTAGGGGGGTAACTTGATTGACGGTGTCCCATCCTGCAAATACCCCTGCACCCTGCAAGCACAACCTTGGTCCAGTCCCATACATACCATTTTTCATTCCATCGATCTGGCCACCAGAAATTATGCACACTCTGCTATCTGCGGCCACTTGCCACCAGGAAGGTTGCACCATGATCTGGTGAATGCGATTGGCCACCAATGGTCACATTTGGTCGATCCTAGAAAAGGCATGTGTGCATGTTGCAACCTTTCAGTCCTAATAATGCCTGAATCTTCCATTGTAAGTCCTTGTCTAGGCATACAGAATAAAAACTATACACTCCTTTTCGTCCCTGCAGCAGCTTTATCTGGGTCCGGTGTTTAAACAATTTTAAGTCTCGGAGTTTTGGTCCTGAAATTTGCTTGCACACAACACCCTTGATTGAATAAAGAACTGCACTTCATTTACTGTCATATTGTCGGGGGCTGAATGAAGACCCTTAAGAAAATGGCTTGCTGTTGGACCACATGCTGGTGTGTTTTACAGCCTTGGATCTAGATCAGTGGTGGTGAACCTATGGCACCCATGCCAGAGATGGCACTCAGAGCCCTCTCTGTGGGCACCCATCATCTTTCCAGTACACACATTTTGTTTTTCATCTCCTCCTTGGCACCAGAGCCATCAGGTCGACACTTTAATACAGTTTTGTGTTGCAGTTTGGGCTCTCGGCTTCTAAGTGGTTTGCCATCACTAATGATAGATGATTCTGCTATGGGGGAGTATCTGCTTTTTCATGTCCAATGTAGGCAGTCGCTTTTTTAAAGTGGAGCAAAATCTATTCTGGGTGCTCCTCTCATCCAGTCAGTTTTTTTTCTCATTAAAAAGTACATCTAGGCTTCTCCCCTGCAGACTCTATTGCAGACTGCAGTTTCATTTAGAACTCAGAAACTGAGCGCGCACTTGTGTCTGGCCCTTGCCGCACATATAAGCACCACCACTGATAACCGAGTGGTGCACTGCTGCTGAAAATCAAGGAGGCAGTCTGCTCCCCGGTGAGTACCAGCAGAGACACACAACAAGGCCGGCTAGAGAGCTTGATATCAGCATTTGGCTGATAGCAATGAAAGCAGATGGCTGCAGGACTCTGTAGCCTTGAGTGCGCAGATAGGAAGGTTTGTTGTTTTATTTGCTTTTTGTTTGGTAAAAATAGTTTTTACAATGGGGGAAAATGGATACAAACCCCTATCTTGTACAGCTATAATTTGTCAGAAGCTCCCTTATCCCTGCAGGCAAACTCTTGGTTTCTTTGCTGATGCTTCTGCAGGGGTTATAGTGGTTTTTGTTCAGTAAATAGGTGGAAGCTAGTTGGACAGGTTTGACATGTTGGGATGTTGTACTCTTTAAACCAGCAGTGATTCATCCCAAGAAAAGGAAATGGCTGATTAGAGGGCCTGTTTAGTTTGCGGTTTGGGAGGAATTTATTGTTGGCCTGGCCAAGCCACGTGTTTAACCTTATAAATGATCTTGTATATCCTCCTTCTTGGATGCTTCCTGAACCAGTGATTGTAGATTGTGAGATAACACACTTCATCGAAAACCCTGTGTTCCTAGATTTCACCGTTAAGATCTGTGCCTGAGAGTGACGCGTTGCCTTTGGCAGAGTCCATGTGCATTTTATTTTTCTCTGGGGCTGAAGCTATCATTAGCACGAAAGGAATGAGTACATTAGGTTTTTTTCCCCCTCTTGTGAAGTGTTACAACACTTAGTAAGCCTTTTAGTAACCAATGATAGCACACTTCTGAAATGACAACACCCTTTAGACCTACTTGTAGAAGGTAGTACATGTAGATGGTAGTGAGTGTGACCCAGCATGGTGGTGTGCTCGTGGCCGCCTTTCTTGCATGCTAAGCTTTGCAGGATGTGACAAGACTGCTAAGTGACGGCTTTAAGAAGCTTGGCAGCCCGTTCTATTCTGCACTGTGTTATTTTTACTGAATCCAGCCATTGATGATTACATCACTGCGCTTGCTTAAAAGCTGTCAAATGCTTATCTGCAGTGTGGTAAAGACCTCAGTTCCTTTTTAAAAGGAAGATGCAGTAAACATGAGCAGATGATTGTGAATGTTTCCTATGGTCATGTGTACATATATGGGCAATCTCATGCTATCAGACTGTTACATTTTGTGTGCTGAGTTACCTCCTGTGTGTTTTGTGGCCACAAAGTACTCACCAGCCTGACCTTTTTCTGCTGATTTTTCTTCTCCTGTCCACAGTCGTGCAGTCTCATTTCAGCGCTGCAAGTGAGGTGTTTTTTTGCCCACACAGTCCCCTTGAAGTAACCTGCATTTTGGTCTGTGTCGCTGGTGCATCTTACCTCGCTTGCAATACCCACGGCGCTCTTCTTGAAACAGTTTTCCTAAATAAGTGGCTAGAAACCTGAATTGCAGCATAGCTGCTGGCTATCCTCTGGCTGTGCGTACCCACGCCAGCCATTCAGATAGGCCTGACATGGGACCATGCAGCAGCCAGAAGGATGTCACGGCTAACCCGGGCTGTTGGGTCATCATCGAGGTAAGTAAACACAGCAATCCTGTTGGTTTCACAAATCTGCGCCCTGTGGGTAGGGAATCTGACAGCACTAGAGGTTTTGGTTCTAGAGACCTATACTCTTTAAATAAAACCCGTCCCCCCTTCACCTTCCTCCCACCACTTACAACAAAAGAAAAAAAATAACTTCTCCCGCCCTCTCTACAAAAGCAGCCAATTCTGTCCCCCCTATGTCACTCAAGGACACGTGGAGGGATGGGAAGACAGGGAGTTTTTTGTGCCCTGCCTCAGCATCATTAGTTTACTGGACTCCAGTGGTGTGGACCTAAAGTCAAAAACATTCTTTATATGTTGTATAACCTCTCTCTGCATCATTTGAAATGATTGCTGCAGGCCTTCCAGCTGATTATCATCCCAGTTTTGGATGCCCAAGGTGCTTTGACTTGAGGTTCATTGAATGAAGGTTATTTGAATATATATATAATTACAGGTGATGTGTCATATCTTTAAGTTGAAGCTCCTAATGTAAGGTTACAGTATTCAAAGTTCTAATTATTTAATTATTAGTTCTAATAATTTAATTTGTGCTCTACTTTTATTTCCCGTATTGATATGCTTTTTATTTTATGGTGGTAGGAAAGAATTGAGTCGTTTGGGGGTTTGGAGTTTCCCTTTTTTATGCTTGATGCTTCTGGTTGTTGCAATGTTTGTAAAAATCCCCCATGAGGCCAATGAACTATAATATTCAAATCATCTGTCTGATTTGTGCCTGTCTCCTATGCAGCCTGAGTGACTGGGTTCTCATCTCAGCAACACACAGGAATTTCTCTTTCCTGTGTATTGTACCTCTCGGGGGGCATCTCGAACTCGAACTATAAGTTACAGGTGAAAATGTACACCCCGTAGACAAGTGAATGGCAGTTTTCTCTTGTAAAAAAGGAGTGAGAATTCTCACCTGGCTCTGAATCGACCAATAAGGAAACAGAGGTGAGAATTGTTACCCATTTTGTGGCCCAGCGGTGCCTTTAATGAAATGCAAGGTATCCACCCTTGGCATGCCCATCTCCATAAAATACATTGTACAGAGCAAAGAAGAAAAACCTACCTTCTGCATTTCTGCTGTGCACAGTACCATCTTATATAGATCGCCCTGTGGGTATGCATGAACCTCAATGACCACCAGCAGTCACATGACTGCATCACAGGTGTGAGTAGTAATGCCCGTTTTGTAGTTGGATTTTTGTGGACCACATCTCAAATGCACAGGTGGAGAGATGCGCTGGTTCTGAAAGGCCTCTGCAGTTCATTTACACGGGAGGTCCATTTTAGTTACAGTGGGGGATTGCAGCTCTCCTGAGTATATGTAAGCTAATTAAACACTGAGCCGTCACTGGCACACAAACAATAACTATAGCAAAAAATTAGTGTAAATGTGCCCCAAGGGTAAGGATTTTCCGTTTTTCCTGCAGACTGTCTCTGTTCACTGCTAATGTACTGTATCTATTTTTGACAAGTGGGTTATTTGATGCCATGGAGAGTTTCTGCTCCTAAAAATGGCTGAGATAAAATAAATGTGAGTGGGCAGGACTGTTGTGTACCACGATAAGCACACATTGCCTGGTCTATTTGTTGAGATACATATGGTTTTAGGCTAGAATCACAGAGCTGTGTGGTTGTGAAATACAGTGCCATATGCTGGCTGATGTTAAAGGAGAATTTCACTTACAAAATGACCCCCCCCCCCGCCTGCCCTAGCACCCTACCCTGGCGCTGAGGCAGGATGGGGGGCTTACAAAAAAAAAAAAAAAAAAAAGGAAAAGCCCCACATCTTACCCAGTCCTGTGCACCGCCATCCTGGATTAAAGACACAGAGCTGCATCTCTCGGCTCCGTGTGCGCTACTGTGCTTGCGGAGCCGGGGATGCGACTTTGCTTCTTTACCTGTGCCGGCCTTGGGAGACCTCCCCCCCTCCCCCCGTCCTGCATCAGCACAGGGTAGGGTGGCAGTGGGGGGGTCATTTTTAAGTGAAGTTCCACTTCAAAGGGAAGAGAGAGAGAGAGAGAGAGACACAGGGGCGGCAATAACCATCCAGCATCCCTGCTTATAGGGTGACTTACAAAATCTTTGTTGGGTTTGCTAGCAGTAATGTGTTTTACTGCCATGCATAGGTCTGCTTGGGGGGGGGGGGGGGGTTTGCAGCGTTACACATTGAAGGGCATCCCAAATCAGGATGCCACCAGGGAAGTCAGGCAGCAGACCAAGACTCCTCTGTTTATTAATGTGGCATTTCAGTATTGCTATAGGGCAGTGTTCCCCAACCCTCTCATCAAGAGCTACCAAACGGGCCATGTTATGTGAATCTCCACACTGATGCACAGATGTAATAATTTGGGCTATAGCTCTGTCTGAGCACAAGTGCATCTGTGTGGAGATCTGTAAAACATGAGCTGTTGTTTGACTTTGAGGACAGGGTTGGGCACTTATGTCTTAGAGCAGTGTTCCCTAACCCTCTCCTCAAGGGCAACCAACAGATCAACTTTAACATGCGGATTTCCCCATAGTTGGCTCTGTAGTTTTGTAAAACATGACCTGTTGGTGCCTCTTGAGGAGAGGGTTGGGGAACACCGCTTTAGAACATGCCCTATAGTGGATTTGTTAGGTTTCTCTCATTAAATAACCCATCCATTCTCCTGACCTGAGGCAATCAAATCAAGTGTGTGTTCTTCTCCAGCAACAGCTAATCAGGTTTGCTGGGCGGGTGTGCTTACACCATGAATGTTGCAGCACATATACATGTCCTGGCCTTTGGCATTCAAATGGAGCACAAAAGTAATGCAAGGATTTGGTCTGAGTGTATACCACAAATAAAAGTGGTCTAAGATATACTCTCACAGCTGTCTCTGACCACAGTAGACCATGCTCATAACTGGGTTTTTTTCCGCTTTAAAGAGGAACTATCCTGCCTAGTCCTAATACTTCCACATTTCTTTGTATGGCTGCCAGTGGGCGCACAGTGATGTAATGTCACCAGTGGTCACGTGACTGGCAGACCTAAGCGGGAATGTGGAAGTAGCAGCCATCAGCTGACTTGACTTTCGTTACACTAGTCTATCTTTTGATATGTACTTCATGTACCAGAGTTGTCCCCTTAGTGAAGTAAGCCTTTTCATTGGGGATAATTTCACAGTCCAAGGGATGGTCATCTCCCCCTCCATCTAGGTGTTGGCTTAATCTTCATCCTGGTTACCAGACGTGGATGCTGTGGGGCAAGTCTCTACCTTTCCTTTGACCTGGTGTTGGCATCTTTGCCTTGCCCGCCCTTGTGAACATAGGCTAATGGGGATCTAAAGTGTAAATGAAGCAGGGAAAGGATTTTCTTTTTTTTTTGGGGGGGGGGGGGGTTATGTGATTTGTGTGTACTATCTTATCTGTAGTGTGCATGCTTAGCTTCCTGAATGGTAAGAAGAAAGTGATTTGGTTATCTCACTAGACAGGCTATGGTGGTCCTTCTCTACTTACAGGATGTTGAACTGCTCTTTCCTTTGCAGTTAAGCATCTGACTAGTGAAGCTGACCATTTCCCTTCCCTTCTCTTTGTCTGAGTCATTTAAGTTTTCCCTTTATGTAAATGATTGTGTTTAAATAGACCCCTTGTTTATAATATCCTTAGGGTGCTACTGCAGGCAAATGTAATTTGTCACACCATTTCTTCCAGGCTACATTTGGCACTGTCCTAAACTGTATTCCATCTTTTAAATTGAAGAAGAAATGGCCAATATATTGGGGTTTACAGGTTCAGCCAATGACAACCCCCTTACACCCCATCCCTCCAATCAAGCTGGACATGATTGCTGGTCCTCTCCCTCCTTCCCTCCCAGTAGGCAGAATCCACACTGTGCTCAGCGGGTGTCAGCAGCCACTGGGGGCATGATTCTTCTCCCCCCATTGCGTGTGTGAGTGGCGGGGGAGGAGTAGGACCATGCCCTCGGCGGACGCCAACATCCTCGGCAAGCGGGGACACATCGCTGTTTTACCCTCCCCACCAGCCTGCAGCCGGGAGAGGTACACTGCCACTGAGAAGAGACATGAGCAGCGCCTGCAGCTGGTCTAGGCTCCAATGTCACCTAGCAACAGGGGAAGAGGGGAGAAGCACAGCCAGGGTGTCTGAAGCAAGTTCTGGGAATCTTACAGACCCCGTCCCTTAATGCTGATTATTAAGCAGCATCACAGATCCAAGGGCCATGCCCACTTTTTTAAGAGAGAAATCATGAGGTGAAACTGTAGACCTCGATATCTTGGCCATTTCTTCTTCAATTTAAAAACGGATAACAGTTTAGGACCGTGCCAAATGTATCCTGAGGCCATTATTTAACAATTGCCTTTGCCTGTTGTAGCACTTTAAAATACCCAGCATGGCTCCTTCACTATGGCTAAAATACTACATCAATTGCTTTGTATGCTCAATGAATTATTTGATGTTTTGTTTTAAGGATGGTTTCAAGGCAAACTGTGCCTTTGGATCTGAGGCAGATAATTAAATTTGCCAATTTATTTTTTTATATATATATTAACCATTCTTTTTTTTTTTTGAACCATGAATTAGACAAAAAACAGAAGAAGCTCTGGAAAATTGTAAGGGTAACTTTCAATGTGCAGTGTGCTTGATAATGGATTTTTCTTATTCCTGTTGCTGCTGTTGAGGTCAGCTAAGCAATTTCATCTTTCACAGGCCGAACTTTTGGTATGAGTTTATTCGCATAGCTGATTTTTTTTCTCACAATAAGTGCAAATGTCTATGAAATGAACATATGCCCTTTAACAAATGGCTTGCCTTCATGTAATAGCTTGACTTACATAGGTGCAGCATGGCTGTGTGTTTAATATTTTACCTTCGAGATGGTGGTTTTTGCCTTGTGATGCAGTTCATACAAGCATAGCAGCATGTTAACCACATCACAGTGAAGAATTATGAATATGGCCTTAGTTTTGTTGTTGTGTTATACTTTTTCACACATGACTGCGGAACAGGTAACTCATAATGAAAGCTAAGCCTTGCTTGAATATGCACTGCCTGCCATAGTGAGAAAAGACAGCTTCCAGTTGCTCTCATTTTAGATTGACTTCACAGATGAGATTGCTTGTCTATTCTGCATCACTATGAGGAGGAGATTGAGTTGTGCATGGTATCTCCTGGCCTTGTGGTATTTTATTATGTATTAGACTCTGGATGCATGAACACACTGGAGCATGGAAAGGAGAGTTTGCTGTATTTTTGGCATTTCTGGGGGTTGAAGATGCAGATGGTAATGAGTTGTTGACTTTTGCTTTAAAACACCCAAACATTATCCTTGCATTTGCACCCATATTACATTTGGGTATAGGGAAAAGTGAGAAAATGGTTAAAGAAATGGCTTTCAACAACCAGCCTCAATTAATTTACTCTGCACGTTAATAAAACAATTCTGTTTGGTCAATATGGACAACCCCATCATCCTTTACTATCAGCTTTCTACTTCTGAATTGGTTCTTTAAAGTGGACCAACACCCAGCCCAATCAGCCCGGGAATCTTCCACGCGGGGGCATCCAAAATCGGGATGCCCCGCTGTGTGAAACCCCCCAGGACGCCCGCTGTACTTACCTGAATCCCGGTCCAATGGCGCATGCATGGGCCGCGGCCACATCTCGCGCTTCTCTCTAGCAGGGCGCATGCCCGCGATGGCCATTTGTGAATGCACGAGAAGCACGGAAAGCGCGATATGCGGCCGCCAGCATGCTCGAAGCCGCTGAGGTTTGACAGGCATACCTCGGCAGCTCCGATCGAGCTGATTGGATGAGCTGCAGCGCATGCGCCGTAGGAGCGGGGTGAGGTGAGTTGATTCAGGCGATCTGGGGGGTTTCACATAGCGGGGCACCCCGATCGGATCAACACCCAGGATAGTCAAAATCCTGGGTGTTGGTCCACTTTAATGGTAGTGGACAGTGCAGAGGACAGCACAAAACAGGATTCTCCAGCCCGGGTCAGCAGTGATGTCAGTCACCTACCTACCTACCCACCTACCCTTCTATCTATCTACCTGCCTCCTGACCAACCTACATACCTATCCAACTGTCTACTGACCGACTTGCCTACCTACATACCTGCCCACGCGCCTCCCTAACCATGATCATAACTGGATCAGCAGCTGGCAGGCCTGGTGCAAAGGCAGAATCCTCAGACCCCGAAGGTAGTTGCCCACCCACCTACCTTCCCACTTGCCACCTCCTTACCTGCCCTCTTACCAACCTTGCTGCCTGCCTGACCATCTACCTACCCACTCAACTATCTGCCTAACCACCCACCTTCCTACCTATTCTAAATTCCTATCTAATAGAAAATCTTATCTATTGCTATCTCTCCCTGACTACCCCCCACTTGTCCATCTGTGTGGACCCATCTGTTTGCCTACCCACTTACCTTCCCATCTTTCTCCACCACACTTAAAGTGGACCAAAACCCAGTATTTTGACTATCCTGCATATTCCCCCCCCCAGGACGCCAAGACCAACTCACCTCTTCTTGGTCCCACGATGCGTCTAAGAGCGGCGGCTTCCTTCGCTTCCCTCTAACAGGGAACGTGCCTGCACCGGCCATCCACAAATGCCTGACGCGGGTGCGCGCCCTGCTAGAGGGATAGCGGGGTGTGGCCGCTGGACTGGCAAACGAGGTAAGTGAATGGGGCGACCTGGGAGCTTTCACACAGCGGGGCATCCCAATCGCCATGGGTTTTGGTCCACTTTAATCCGGCCCTGTCTAGGATATTTGTTTTAGCATGGAGATCTAAACTGTACCTGATGTTAAGGGTGGAGGATGGCTGACTCTATCTCTGTAGCTCTATAGAAGACCTTTATATGCATGAGTAATCATAATTATCTAATCAGTATGTATTTTGATGATGTCATGGGGCTCCGTTTATTGTGTCTCTTTAGCAGCAGGTGAAGTATTGCAAGTATTATGTCTCTAAGCTAGGATAATTGATAAGGAGCTGTACAAAGGCCTTACTCAAGGACCATTTCAGGAGCCTGGCATGCCAAGGTTATCAGTACATTTTTTGTCAGTAAATTTTGACTTCCTAGAAGCCAAGACTTTTTTTCTCAGTACATTGTTTTTTTTCGAAAGTATCTACACAGCTAACTAAAGGCTAGTATTCTAAAAACAAATCGTGTAAAAATGATTAATTCTTGTGTGTTGCATATGTGAAAAGACTTTCAAGGCCTTACAAAGTTTAGCCCCAGACAAGGCTAGTGCCTTGATAACAGCCAGACATATCTAAATGACAAAGGTGAGTTTTCAAAGTATGTTACAATTTAGATGAGGTACCACTGGAAACTTCATAAGTCATAAGATTAAAATGGGTACAATATATGGTGGGGTTAAAGGAGCAGTATCGCGAAATTTAGCTTGGAACACAGATTTAAAATGTACTTTCCATGTGAGTACATATAGTAATCAGAAGGCAATATGTTTTTCCAAAAAAGTATGTTTCCAAAAAAGTAGATTGTGCTGCTACAGAATGGCAGCTGTTTTAAAATGCGGCTGACTGACGGGCTCCGTCACTTCAGGCTATACCAAGTGCTGTGCGGGGGGAGGACGGCTCACTGCCACTGCTATGTAAGGAGCGCAGCGTTGAGGATGCTGTGTGTGTCTTTGCTGGCCATCTGGGA
Organism: Gastrophryne carolinensis; assembly: GCA_027917425.1. Lineage (NCBI taxonomy): Eukaryota > Metazoa > Chordata > Amphibia > Anura > Microhylidae > Gastrophryne > Gastrophryne carolinensis. The sequence goes on from CM051236.1 coordinate 230,330,072, forward strand.
GATGGCTGTGTGTGTGTCATTGCTGGCCGGCCAGGAGATGGCTGCTGTGTGTGTCATTGCTGGCCGGCCAGGAGATGGCTGCTGTGTGTGTCTTTGCTGGCCGGCCAGGAGATGGCTGCTGTGTGTGTCATTGCTGGCCGGCCAGGAGATGGCTGCTGTGTCTTTGCTGGCCGCCCAGGAGATGGCTGCTGTGTGTGTCTTTACTGTCCGGCTGGGACTAGAGAAGAGACTGCAGGACGAGAGGATAGAGATAGTGACTGCATTATGGAACATTGTTTCAGATATGTTACCTTTATAAAGTGTAGTTTATTTTCAGCGGGCTGAATGGCTCATCAGGTAGAGCATTTAGATATGGTACAGAGGGTCTAAGGTTCGAGCCCAGCTCAGAATTGTATTTTTTTTTTTTTTTTTTACTTTTTTCTCCAATTGGATTTTTCTATTTTTATCTTGTTTCAGATTAATTATTTTGCCAATTTTTCTTTCTTTTTACCTCTGCTGCTGTCTGCAGTATCTTTCCGATTCCCATTTTCTCTTTTTTACAGCTTTGTTTGTTTCAAGCAGAACAAAACCATTCACTAGCCCCAGTCTTTTTCTTGCCCCGGGGGCATCCCAACTAAGTGACCCCCCCACCAGTTTAGCTGTCAAAATGTACCTTTCCCTGTCCCATTGGGCATGCACAGACTGTCATCCAATCGCACCCAGAGTTTGGCAACGAGAACCTGGAGCAGCAGCATCCCTGGGCACCCAGCCTCTCTGAATGGCTATCCATGGGAGCGTGCCTCATCCCGGAGTATTGCGGCGACCCGGGCAGTGTTTCACACACTGGGGCATCCCGTATTGCGATGCGCCAAGGGAATTCTTTTAGGTTTTAGACTCCAGGGTTGGCCATTCAGGGTTTTGTTCCACTTTAAAGTGGACCAAAACCCAGGATTTTGCCTGTCCTGGGTTTTGTTCCTTACCCCCCGGGCACCCTGATCGGAATGCCCCACTGTGTTGCCCGATCTCACCCTTTCACGGTCCTACAGCACATGCGCAGCTGTCAGCGCGCTCGGATTCAGTGCCACCCCTTCGTCTAAGGCGAGCGGATCAGAGCACACTGTCTGCCGCATCCCCTGCTACCCTTTAACATGGCTGCCCGTGCTGAACATTCAAAAAAGCCTGGCGCGGGCACGCGCCCTGCTAAGTGTAAAGCGAGGATGCAGCCGCTGCTCTCACATGCGCTGTTGGACCGGGAAAGAAGGTGAGTTTTCGGGTGACCTGGGGGATTTGACACAGCAGGGCATCCCGAATCTGGAGAAAGTATGCCTGCCCTGGAGTCTCATAATCTAGGGTGGATTTTGGTCCACTTTAATTCCTTTTATATATATATAATGATTGTGCAGTCAAAGTAGATTTTTTTCAGTCAGTTTATTTAGTAGGAATGTTATATATATATATATTGTGTCACCTGGCGGTCTCATCACAGAAGCAGCCTGTTGCGCCTGTTGCTAGGAGACCAGTGGCCTAAATGTGGCAGCTCTCAATCACCTCACTGAATAAAAAACAGCAGATCCCCCCCCATTCAGCAAATGGACGGAGCCATTTTCATTTTACAATTTAAAAGTAAGGCATACATGTTTTTTCTTTTCTATCGCCACATTATTTATACACGTGTTAGAAGCTATTGTGTGGCTATTTAATTATTTATCTTTTTGAATGCAAATGTTCGCGATACTGCTCCTTTAAATATAGCAGTTAGTTATCCTCCACTAGTCTTATGTTCCTCTTATGTAATTCACAATTTGTCTGCTGCTATAAAGCGTGTAATGTCTTGGTGGTGTCAGTGACAAGTAAAAGGGGTGTGTGCTTTTTTTTGTAATAAATTACCAATTTGCCACAGCCGTGAAGCGTGTGCGGATATCTTCTAGGAGTTTCTCTTTGAAATGACATGTTCTAACATTCAAAAGTGTTGTATTATATTTTCTGTGTGGGTGAAATTGCATTGACAAATCCTGACATGTTTAGCAATTTCATTTAAATGGCTTATCACTTGAAATGCATTTATCGGCGCTTGGAAAAGTAGCGGGTGTATAGCATTAGCTTCAATAAAGATTGTGTTTTTTTTTTCTTAAAGTGGATAAAGATCCCCCTAGCCCCGATTACCAGATAAGGATAAAAACAATTTGCCTACTTGGTCTGCACGCGCACTCCTTTCCTTGACCAGAACTTGCGTCCTCTCATTTTGCAGCCTGGCACTGTAGGAATTTGCGAGTATTTGCGATACAATTTGCGAGTATTTGTGATACAATCCCTGCTGCCTGAGGCACACAGAAAAGACAGGATGCAGGTTCCAGCAGAAGAAAATGGAGCAGATGTAGACCAGGTGAGTAGATCTTTATGTGAAACTGGTAATTGAGGTTGGGCAGAGGAAGAATGACCTGTTGTGTTCCATTCTACTACTAATCTTCAGCTGTATTGTATAGTATTACCCAAGCTGGCAGTTTTAACAAATAAATGGCATGTTGGTTGGGTCATTTTTCTAAATAAACAACCAAAACTCCCAGAGGAAACATCTGCATTTTCCCAGTTTCCTTCTTCGTGTCGGCCTATCTTCTTCCTTCACTTTTTATGCTTCGCCAACAAGATGTCAGCTTTAGCAAATAAGGGCCCTGTTAGTTGTCCTTTGAAGATATCTTTGGCATCTCACAAGTTTGCCGTTTTTCTAACAAGTGTTCACTTGTACTTCTATTGGTATACCTGCATTTACACAATAGATAGGGATGCTTGAAATATCCTACCACCTAGAAAGCATCCTCATTTTTGACTTGCTAGTTTGGCATCTTTTTTTGAAACTCATGCATCTGTCCTTTGCAGGGACATTGCTAAAAAACCAAGTCCATGAGTAATTGTTTTTGTGTGTTTATAACAAATTAATAACGTAATTAATATTACGTTATTTGTAACATTAGGCAGTACTTTTATATGGATATTCACTAGACTGACCATTTTAACCCTTTAAATGCCAAGCACGTAGTTTCTACGTGGTTGCCTCTCCTACCGTTAAGTGCCAAGCACGTAGAAACTACGTGCCTGGCATTTCCCACAAACAGTTAAAAAGATAGAAAAAAAAACCACTTACCTCCGGTATCCCCGTGAAGCTTGGGGTCCCCTCTTCCTTGGGGGGGCATCCAATCGCCCCCCCCGTCGTCCTCCGTCTTCAGGGGGGGGCCCGAAACCAGCCGCCCCCCCCCCCCCGTTTCCAGCGCTGACATCGGCGCTGTAAAAAAAAAACAAAAACAAACTGTCATTTACTCACCTCCGCGCCCGAGCCTTCTGTCCGGGTCTCCTCTTCACCAGGGAGGGGTCCGATCCCCCCCCTGGGCTGCGCAGTCTTCAGGTGAGGACCCTCTTCCGGGTCCTCACCTCTTGTAATGGCGGCGATGGCCGCCGCCGCTTAGCTCCGCCCATTGTGGGAGGAGCGGGATGACGTCATCCCGCTCCTCCTATACCCCCTCCGAGCTCCGGCATCTGTCAGATGCCGGTGGTGATCGGAGCAGGGTGGGTGTCAGGTGAGGAGGCTCCGATCGGAGGTGAGGAGGCGCCGATCACCACCGGCATCTGTCAGTGACAGCGGCGCGGGACATACAGCGGCGAGGGACGTCGGATCGGAGGTGAGTATAGTGTAAAAAAAAGAAAAATAAAGATTTTTTTTTCTCTGTGTCTGTCATTTTTTACAATTAACCCCTTGTGAACTGGTAAGGGGTCCATGACCCCTATACCAGTTCACAAGGCTGGGGGGATGGGAAGCCACCTGCGCTAGCGGGTGGCTTGCCATTAACCCCTGGCACCCCCATTACCTGCCTCCCCAAAGGCCAGGGGGGGGCAGAAGAGCCCGGGCCCACATGGGCTATGTGGGCTCGTAGGCTGCAGGGTGGGGGGGCCACAAAAGCTGGCCCCCCCACTCTGTGCCTACAAGCCCCCATAGCTGGTCCCGGGCTGGTTACTGTGGGTAAGGGGGACCCCACGTCAATTTTTTTTTTTGATTTTTAAGGGTTTTTAACCCTTAAAAATCAAAAAAAAAATGGGGTCCCCCCCCCTGGGAGGGGGGACCCTATGTCATTTTTTTTTTTGATTAACCCTTTGTGTTCTGTCATCCAGCAGCTATAAAAGGCTTCTAGCAAGTGAGCAGAAGCCAGTGATCGCCGAGGGACAGAGGGCTCCAGGATGGATGGGAGGTGAGTACAGTGTAAAAAAAAAAAAAAAATTAATAAAATATTTTTTCTCTGCTTGTGTCTGTGTCATTATTTACATTTAACCCCTTGTGAACTGGTAAGGGGTCCATGACCCCTATACCAGTTCACAAGGCTGGGGGGATGGCAAGCCACCTGCGCTAGCGGGTGGCTTGCCATTAACCCCCGGCACCCCCATTACCTGCCTCCCCAAAGGCCAGGGGGGGGCAGAAGAGCCCGGGCCCACATGGGCTATGTGGGCTCGTAGGCTGCAGGGTGGGGGGGCCACATAAGCTGGCCCCCCCACTCTGTGCCTACAAGCCCCCATAGCTGGTCCCGGGCTGGTTATGACGGGTAAGGGGGACCCCACGTCAATTTTTTTTTTGATTTTTAAGGGTTTTTAACCCTTAAAAATAAAAATAAAAAAATGGGGTCTCCCTCCCCTGGGAGGGGGGACCCTATGTCATTTTTTTTCTCGATTTAACCCTTTGTAGTGTGGATGGTAGTTGTATTTTTTTTGTGAATGTTATAAAGTACTTGTTTCAGTTAGAGGGGTCTCCTGGGCAGGAACAGGAGGCTACCGATAAATATGTGGTACCGTTCTAATCGGTAGAAATGGGGCTTTCACATGCAATATGATTTTCCTTAATAAAATACATTTTTTATTTAAAATAAAGGAGTCAATTTTTTTTAAACATTTTTTATTTATTTATTTATTATTTTTACTTAATAATATTGTAAAAAAAAAAAAAAAATTTACAAACAAGACATTTCATGTTAAAGCCTAAACTCTGCTGCAAAAAAAAATATATATATAATTTTCCTGAAAGTTCCAGCAAAAATGGCGCAAAACATGACGCAAAATGGGGAAAAATTACATGTCAACAGAGGGTGACAAAATCTCAAGTAGGCTGGCAATTAAAAGGGTTAATCGTACCTATGCATGTTGGGTATTGTTCTGTTCGGGGGACCTTGCGCTTTCAGACTTAGCTTGTTTTTTCTGGTTTGCATATTTATATTTTAGGAAAAGGTGTTTTTTATTCAGCTTTTTTATAAATTTTTTAAGGAAACCCTGCGCAAACAAAGAATTCTTTGAGGGATTACTTCCAGAAAGATGAGCCCACTACAACAAGCTGGGTACCCTTAGAAAGCTTAACGTGTGTACTTTCAGGGAATATATGGTTTATGGGGGATATTCCAAATGTCAAGGGTTGTTTTGGTTGAAAAATCGCAAGGTGCGCACTTTGTCTGCAGAGCTGAAATTTTCAAGTAAAATTACCGTTACGCACATGCTTTACTTTGGGGTGTTTGGCAACTCTTCCCTTGACAGAACCTATGCATGTTGGGTGTTGTTCTGTTCGGGGGATGTTGCGTTTCCAGATTAAACTTGTTTTTTCTTGTTTGTATATAGTTTTTTTAGGAAAATGTGGCTTTGATTCTGCTTTTTTATCCTTTTTTTAGGGAAACTCTTTGCAACCAAAGAATCCATTGAGGGATTACTTCCAGAAAACTATGGCCACATCAACAAGCCTGGTACGCCTAGAAAGCCTGAGGTGTGTACTTCCAGAGAATATATAGTTTGTTGGGGGTATTTCAAATGTAAAGGGTTGTTTTTCTGGAAAAACTGCAAGGTGCGCATATTGCGTAGCACAGTTGTATTTTATCTGAAAATCCCCTAAAGCGTTGTTTCAGTTTGGGGGAGTCTCCTGGGCAGGAAAGGGTGTCTACCTATACATATGTGGTACCGCTGTAACCGGGAGAAATTGGGATTTCACACGCAATAAGATTTCATTGACAAACTTACATTTTTTATTACAAAAAAAACTACAATATGTAAAATTTTTTTTTTTTTTTTTTTTTTTTTTTTGCACATATTTAACCAAAAATATTGAGAATACACCTAAAAAATGACAAACAAGACATTTCATGTTAAAGCCCAGACTCTGCTGAAAAAAACAATATATCATTTTCCTGGGAAATCCCTGGAAATCCCTTCAAAAATCACATTTGAACATGGGGAGCGCAAAATAGTGCAAAATGGTCTGGCAACAGAGTGTGACAAAAACTCCAGGTAGGCTGGCACTTAAAGGGTTAAACCCATGCTGCTTTAGGGTTGCCTGCATATTGTTTCAGACATTGGAATGATGTTTTATACATAGAGGCCGATTTATTAATAGCGCCAGGTAGCGACAGATGAGCGACAGTAGCGTGATTTTCACAGCGCCGGCTAGTATTCGCTGTGCTTGGCCGTTGTTCGGTTGTTGACAGCGACTCAGTCGGTGTGCGGTAATGTTGAATACGGGGTTAGGAGTCGCTGTTTGACAGGTTCCGTGCTGTATGGGAGCGCATGACAGCGAATGGCCAGAGTGAACGGCTCCCAGCATATTCATTAACAAATCACGCTCCAAAAATTCTCGCGCTGTGAAATGCTTGTTTAAACCCCAGAGCGCTGGCGGCGATGTGTTAAAAGTAGTTTTTTAACCCCCAAACAACCTTATTTTTGGAATAAAATAATAAACAAGTTTTTATAAACATTTTGTAATATGAATACATTAATATCAGACCTGTAATATCAATTCTGCACAATTTTTTTTTTTTTTTTTTTTTTTTTACCTTAAAAAAAAGATATAACATTGCAGAAGTGGTCACCGAATTTTTGACATTTAAAAAAAAAAAAAAAAAAAATTAATATCAATTAATTATGAATATTTAAAGATTGCTCCATTGAAATGCATTGGAGAGCGCCAGGTAGCGAGAGGTCATACCTGGCGCTGTGATGGGATTAGCAGCGGCGCTGTTCGCTGAAGTCTGCAACATGATGAATCCCGCGCTAGCTGACGCTCTCGCCGGCGCTAGCCTCATTAAGCGTGATAAATGCGTGATTGTGTTCGCAGCCTGGCGTTCTGGAGTCGGTAGCCGCCGATAGCTGGCGCTAGTGAGACACTACCTGGCGCTATGCCTTGATAAATAAGGCCCCAAGTTAGGTGTTTTCATGAATTGGGTTTCTGGCTTTGTTGCAGATTGTTGCTCGGCTTAATGTTTTCGGTTGTCCAGATTTAGGATGAGGATTTGACATACAGAGTTTGTTCAGGGAAGCAGTCTTAATATCTCTACTTGAGGGCCAATGCTGAAGTCTAGCTCCTATTTTTTTTTCTCTTATGAAGGCTTGCTACTCTTGCTATGGTATTCCCCAATGCCTAAATCAGAGAGCCATGAACTTTGCACTTTCTTTCTAGATACATGTTGCACTAAAATGTCTCATTCAATAGTGGCTGCTTCCACGTGTAATATGGCCCGACATCCTCAGGATGACTCACAAAGACATACTTAACACATTATTTTATCTACGGTAACTGACTAATAATAATAGTAAAATAATAATAATAGGGTAACCTTTGGGGCCTCCTGCATAACTCACCATTCCTGGGGCTCACACGCCGTGATTGCCCCCGGCTTACCTTTAGCATAGTGCTCCACCACTCAGCCAGTCAGATGTTGGCTGTGGCGCACCTCAAACTAGAGGGAAGCCATGGATGAGAGATGCTCATGTCAGTAGGCAAATTTGAGCCAAGTTTTTTTTTTTTTTTTTGTGTTTTGGAAATAAGTAATATGTTTTAAAATGATACTTTATTATTTAACCAACAGGTATGTAGCGTGCCATGTATCAACAAGTTTAGGAGAGGTCTTTTACTCTTTGGTAGGGCAGTGCGGCAGGCAGAGCACAAAGCATCAGATGTCTTTATTATCTGTTGTGCTAGACAATAATACACAGTGGCATAATGTTTTCCTTGTTTCTTGAGTCCGCTGCTGATAGATGGATTAGCTGAATAGTTGCCTGTGGTGGAAATGAGTGATTCACAATGGCGTTATTGTGGCATTCCCTGGGTTTATGCATTTAATAGTTAAAAATAGCACATTTTTTCGTGTCCTCTAAAAATAACTTCTGTTTTGTGTTTCTAATGAAAACTTATTTTATGCATCTTTACAACGTTGTACACACCTTTATTTTGTAGCACATATTGAATTATTAAGAATTAAGTCGTTTTGCACTATAGATTTCTAGGATTCTCTTCATATCTGTGCTTTAATTCGGTGCATTTTATAGATGCAGCAAGCAGAGGACTTGTTGATGTTTGTCCAAAAACTTAAAATGCACATAGGTATGTAAACCTAGCCGCGTGTATACTGTCATGCATTTTTGGCAGAACATGCTTATAGAAATTTGTTAGTTATTACACATTTTTTTAATTCACTTGCATGTTTTTGCTTGTGAAAGCGCCGCATTAGAACCAAGCAAGCCAGCTTAAAGCGGAACAAATCGCTGTGTGCTAAAAGATTCCAGGGCCGACCGCTGGCCTTTCCCCCTGGGCATCCCAAATCGGGATGCCCCACTGTGTTATACCCCTCCCCAGATCGTCCACTTTGAGCCGTTTGCCACGCCTATGTCATTAGGCAAATTGCTGATTGTCTGCCGAATGACATTGGCTCGAGAGTGTGTGTGTGTGTGTGTGTGTGTGTGTGTGTGTGTGTGTGTGTGTGTGTGTGTGTGTGTGTGTGTGTGTATTACTTATTTGTTCCATGGGAGACTCGGCAACCAGTGCATATACTTTTTGTTGTTTTTGCCCACTAGGTAAGATGTACACTTGACAAATTGTTCTGCCCCCTTTGGTAATAACCCTGAATTCATGATGCTTCAGTTCAGAGGAGAATGGAGCAACCCGCACCCACCACTGCTTGGTATTGGTGGTAGCCATCCATCAAAGGAGTCCTCCGCATTCACCAGCCTAGTAGCATATTCAAATAATATGTCACTGTTTCTAAAGCATTTATTGTGCTAATCAGGACTATTGCACTTGCATTTCATTCTGAGGTAATGTGTAGCTAGATCAGAATCAGGACTGGATGAATTCCTTAACTCAGGTAATATGTAGCACCCTGGAGTTACCAGAACAGTTAACATGGGCCCCAGCACCAGATCAGGGAACCTTCTCTGACCTGGTCCAAGGGTTCCAATGGAATATTCCCACAATCTATCTGCATTTAATAAAATTGCTAAGGATGCTCTGGATAGGCTGTATAAAATACCAAAGTCTAGTCTACGCGCTATACATTTTTCCTAGAGCTCACTATTATATGGGGTGAAGTCAGGTCCATGAGGTTGACAACTGTAAAGCAGTATTGGCTAAGAGAGGTCTTCCCTCCCCAGTGGAGAACCCAGTTCACTGAAGGTTTTTGAATTTCCTTTTTAAGCATCTTTATTGTTGGGCCAAACAAAAGTGAAGCCTATTCTTGCATTAGCCTTGACTAGCAGGGTCAGATAGCCTATTTCTGGTGGTGTAAAAGCTTTGGTCTCTCCCCTGGTGCTTGCACTAGACTCCATATGTTGCAGTGATTCATGAGGTTAGGCATCTTTTCCTCTCCTGGGATCTTAACTTGGTTTTTGGCATTACAAGGTCTTTCTTTAATCTGGCGGAGGGGTCTTCCCTACCCTTCCCTTTCAGCTGCCCATTATTTGCTAGATGGGCTTTGATAACTTCCTTATCTGGTCTTACCGAAGAAAAGGTGGGCTTCCATCTTGGGTTTCCTATCCTACTCTTCTAGCAATGTTTATCAGTTGAAGTAGCACATAATGTAGCAGACAATGTAACAGCCACTCAATGGTTTACTCGGCTGATAAAAATTAATGATTCTCTGGTTAGAGGCAGAGAAATGTATGCAATGAAAATATTCCCAGCCATTTGCCTTTATTGAACATGCACTTGTTGGTTGGTTAGCACATGGCTAAATCATTGAATTACACATCCATGATCTTTTCATTTTTTTGAGGATCACATGGTAAACCAGGTCACCTAATCTGGCTTTTGGTTGGAACTGTGTATGATCCATGTTTCATGTGATTTCCAGATGTCCACATTTTAACAATACACAGCTCTGTGTAGCTGCACCCTTTCAGTAATAGTGCTGCATATTTCTTTTTAGATAAGCCAAGCCAAAGCTCCAAAAATAGGAACATGTTTATGCCTTTAGGCATTTATACTGGGTCCTCATGCAGTATTAGGTTTTGCTAACATTTGGGTCTGCTTCATGTTCTTTACAGAGCTGTGTCAAGCTTTAGGTCTCATAATATATTACAAATACACTTTGACCTTGTGATGGAAACATACATGCCTGACATGCAAATTGTTGGCTTGCAATCACCTTTGTCCTTGGTGTATTTGCTTCACTACAACTTGTCATTGAGGATCTCTGAAGAGGATTTACACTTTCAAAGAAAGTAACTCATCTATATGGAAACCTGACTGTTTTGATTTAATAAATTAAATATATTGTTTGCAGTGGAGCCCAATCATAGTCGCCTATGAAAAGCTGTTGCACCGTGAATGGAGAACACGGCCCTACTGAAAACCACTAAAGGGACATTCGAGTCAGGGGCAATAATGAGGTAGCAAGAAGTTCACTGACGCTTGTGCCTTGTGCCCCTCCTCCATTTCCTGCAGTGCAATATAGTAGCAGGGCTCCAGCGATCAAAATGTGGTTGCACATCCCATGGCCCTGCCAGTAAACCTGGTAAGCATGACCACTGTAGGTTGCAGGGCTGTCTTGTCCTCGGAGCATCGAGGGACGGGAGCAGCTTTGTGACCACATGTGGAGCAGGAAGAAATGTAATTGAAAGGAGGGGCAAACACTGGAGACCTACTACAGCATCTACAGCACACATAGGACATGCTTTAGGTGAGCTCCCTCCTGCCTGCCTTTCTGACATTGCCTGGACTGTTCTCTTAAGCTATTTGTTAGTGCTTTTAACATGGCCAAAATGATAAGAGCTGGCCGAGTAGTCTCCCCTTTCGCACCCCAGAAAAGTCATTTAGCTAAACATTATGCAAGTAATTCTTTTTTATACTTTATGCTGTTTTATGCTATTTATGTATGTGTGGTTAACATAGTAACATTTCTGTATATCCATGACTATGAAAGGTGAATCGTTTAGCTTTTGTTCCTAATAGATGAAGGTATGCATATGATTGGAACTGACAGGCTTTCAGCTCCTGTGCCTTTATAGATGAATGTGTACAGTCAGGCAGGCTTCTTTATGGACGTGTGATCATTGTGTTCATGACTTGACCCTTGATCAGGTGAGAAATTATTAGATCTTCTCCTTTGGTTTAGCATGAGACACAATGGCACTGGCTTGCTTTCTAACTCAAATCTTAGTTGGAGTAAATGAAGTGTTGCGGCTAGTGTAATCAATTTGACATTTTGGCCTCCTCAAAAAAAGGAAAAGCTGTTAATTTGGAAGCTGTTAGGAAGGACACCATGAAGATAGATACTGAATAGTTTTGCACAAGGCCAACACTAGTGAGACGACTGCCTTGCTGGAAAAATCCTGCTGCTTTAAATAAATTTTTAATGTGCTACTGAAAGTTTTTTTTTTTTTTTTAATGTAATTATGTTTTCTCGAGTTCTCCTTTTAAGCAGAATGTTTGTTACTGGGGAGGGGTTAGAGGATGTAGGGCCTATTAGTAGGTCATGGTCTTAGATATGTGTATGATGTAATAGAATTATTTGTGAAGGATGATCTCATTCGGCCTGGCTTTCTTCCCAGTGTACAGAGGATGGCATGACAGTTAGAAAACTGAAAAGCAACTTAATGACATACAAATGTTAAGTCACTACATTAGTTTTTTTAATTAAGTGAAGAGTCCGATTTACCAATATAGGGTGGACTCTACATGGTCCTAATATGGAAAGGGTAAGTGTAGATTTAGAACAAATTTTAATATATCCTGTAAAAACGTAGTCTTTTTATTTTGTTTTTAAAGCTGCGAAGATTAAAAGGGACAGTCCAAAAGCCCCGAAATATTCAACTACTTTCCCCTGCAAGAATAAAATGATTAAAATACCGCGCTTGAAGACAAAGCAATTTTCAATAAATCCTCAGTAAAAATCTTAAAGGAAGGATGCTCTACGTGTGAAACTCTTTGTCCATAGAGTTCAATCAAATGTTCAATATATACACAGAGCTTCCTAAGTTACCAGTATGTTGTCCCAAAGTGCATGTGCAAGCACTGCTTCCGCAGGTATGTTTAAATATGATTTCTTTCACGTCCGTAGTTCTAAGACTCCTTGTCCCTTCAGATCCAAATAAATCAACTGTTCCACTCCTCCGGTCAGTACAAGGACCCTCCAAACAGACTCCACATAGGACACCACGCCAGTGAATGTAACATAGAACAGAAAACGCACACCTAGTGTAATACTGTATGGTACACACTATTTAATAGAAGACATCAATGCACTCACATGGAAATAAAACTTAAAACGCTTGTAAAATCAGAGGATGGCTCTCACCGACTCCCCCACACAATAAGATCTGGCCAGATCAAAACGATAGCAAAGATTGAGATGCCGCCGCCGCATGAATAAAGTTTACCCGAGGTGTAGTCCCACGGCGTGCAGGCAGCAGCGACCCCCGTGATGTACGTCCTCATCCCTTGTTATTCACAGTGACTCCAGCAAAATCCGCTGCAATGGAGGGGGCATGCCACTGTGACTGACAAAGCAGGGATGGCCATTCATCACAGTGCTCGCTGGCGAGTGGGGACGCTGCAAGACTTGATCTCGATCCTGGACAGGGACTCAAATGCATGTCAATTGAACAAAGTCTACTCCAGTTGTTTCTGTGATGGGATCCCCCTATTGAGCAAATATTTAAACCCTATTACTCAGGTCCAGTATATGGTAGTGAGGATTCAAGGCCAGCCAAGGCGCAGCTAGGTGGAAATCACATGAGAATAGCAGCTGATTAAGCAGCTTACTGTCTCTAGATTAGCTGACCTTTTAAGATCCTCACCACAAAGATAAAGTGAATTTGTGATGCAGAAGTTCCAATGTAAACATTTTACAGTCTATCTTTAGTTTTAGAGGAGTGCATGTAGTACATTTCCTGTAAGTTTTTTAATACCTATATTCCTGACATGGAGATTTATCTCTGCCCTTTGCCTCTTTCCCATGATACCCATGGCTCATAACATTTTTGCTGATGGTAAAATAAGTGCCACCAAGTTGGAAATTCTATCTCCCCAATGGGGCTTACAATCTTTTTGCTTAGTTAACTTCCCTGGGATTTGGCTAAATGTTAAACGTCCTGGTTTAACCCATGTCTGTCAACTAAATAGAGTAGCAAAGCAAAGAGTATCTGCTTGGCTCAGATGCAGACTAAAACATCATGATAAAGACTCAGATCCTCAGTGTTATCTAATCTAAAGATCAAGACAGGTGTTTGTATGTGGGGAAAGTCAAGTTGATGCTGATACCTTAAGCTAAATCCTAAAATAGGGGTGATTGCTGTGAACTTTGACAATTGGTTTACATTTATTGGGCCAAGTCTAAGGTTTTGAGCCTTGTCCAGTATGTCAGTGGAGCCATTACTTCTGGTGAAACTCTACAGGTCCCATATGGCACACTGACAAGGGTGTGTACATGCCCCAGAAAGTACCTCAGCACTGGCGATGGGGTACAGGTTCAAGGAGGCACTGTGATGTGGACAGAATGTGCCCTCAGTGGTTTTCCTGTGCTTGTCTATGTCATTATTCTAAGTATGCAGCACGTCCTGCTCCAGATAATGATTCATAACATCTGGGATATACCTCCACAAGAGGGCGCTTTACTGCAGAGATGGCAAAAAGAGGCCCCTCCCGATCAATATATACCCGGGATCTCCCACTAATTCCCCAGTTTCTTCTCTGCAGTGGGCTGCGAAGGACAAGATGATGGCTTCTCTTCTCGCAGGTGAGCCGGGCTTCACAGCCCCTGGCCCTGTAGTACTATTCTCACCCGTTCCACCCTTTATTCTGCCTTCCATCCTTGGCTGCGTGGTCGGGTGATGGTAGGCAGCACCTATTAGAGGTGCTTCATTAGGAGCTTGCTCCACTGCAAATCCCCCACCAAAGGATAGGTGGCCCAGGTTTTTGGTGAACCTGAACTGGGATGCCTCGTCCGCTATTGCCCTGCTTTACATATTTAATGTATTTATGGGCATCCTACTTCCCCCTTCTCCCACTATCCTGTTCGTCGGGGGGGGGTGAGTGCCTGTGAGTGTAAGTGCTTTGCCTTACACCGCTTTACAATGATGTGACTGTGTGCTTTTACATGCTCGCGCTGGCACTCTCACTAGCGCTGCTCCTTTCCCCTTCAAATTTTTGAATCTCCCGCTGCTGACTCGCGCGCCCTGCGGCATCCGCGGGCAGCGGCAACGTCACTCCAGGGCCTGATGTATGCTGATTGGCTGTGGGGTGGCTGACTTTCAGCCTGTCCCTGCGCTTCCTGGAGGGGGCATGGTTTAACGCTGGGCGCGCTCCGCGTTTTCACCTCATGCGGCCAGCCCCTTCAGAGCCCTCCAGCGCCATCTTGCCTCTGCTGCCGGATTGATTGCGAGATCTTTGGTGGTCCCTGAGTGCCCCAGCGGGCCTTTATTATACTTTTATTTTCTGTATAACTGATTGGGTGTATTGTCTTTATGTCTTTCAGGCGGGAAAACTGGTTAGAGGTTTCTGTCCTGTGTCCTCTATTAGTTCTAGTTAACTTTATTAGAGGCCTAAACAATTAAATCCTCCCACTATCCTAGCGGACATTTAAGGGGCATCCCGGGTAGCTGTACAGCGTAATTCCTATTGGCCAGTTGTGCCACCAAAAATCACCATATGGAGGCTTCACAGGATATTGTGCTCGGGGTCCCATCAGGACAAGCCCGGTTGTGTGTGGTGTGTGGGGCATCCCCTGTGAGCGATGATGTGCGGGTCTGTGTACTCTGCGCCCAGCATGTCTTCTCCCACACCCCCTCGCTTGATTATGACTCCCAGTGAGATCGATACTAGTGGGGAGTCTCAGCCTGACGTGTCTTCCAGGCTGGCCAACATTGAGAGAGTGATTGCTAGCTCTGCGGCCCATAAGGCCCCAGCTAAAAGACGGCACGTGGCGCCTGCTGCGTCAGCTTTTCCTATGGAGTCTGAAGAATTTCTCGATTTATCTGACTATACCCCACTTGAGGAAGGGGAATTGTTCTCAGATTCAGAATTTTCTGATGATCAGCATTACCTTGGCGCTGATGCCGGCTCAGAGCATTGGGATGCTGATGACACCCATAGACTTTTGACTCAAATCTTTGAAGTACTTTCCATTTCCCTTCCTGTTGCAGCGCCTAAGCAACAGGGGGAATTGTTCGGTACCGCAAAACCACGTCTGGAATTTCCAGAACAGGCACATTTCAATAATCTGGTTCTCAAGGAATGGGAGCGGCCTAGCCAGCTCCCTGGTATCCCTAAGGGATGGGATAATAGGTATCCTTTCCCCTCGGATGTGGTCAAATGTTGGTCAACTCCCCCAGAAGTGGATGCCCCCGTGCTGGGGTTGTCCAACACTTCTGTGGTGCATTCCCCTGATAACACTACCTTGAAGGATAGTGAGGACCGGAGTATTGACCTGCTGGCTTCCCATGCCTTTGCCTGTGCAGGATCGGCCCTGCACCCGGTCTGTGCTTCTGCTATTACTGCAGTGGCCATTCGGACTCTGGTCAAGGGCCTTTGGAAGGTTCTCCCAATGATTCTTCTAGTGCCGAATATGGAGCCTTATCACAATGTGAGATGTTTATCGCTTATATTCTTTCTGCCTTAGATGACACCATTAGGATGTGTAGCAGGACCTCGGCTCTGGTTGTTTCTTTTCGCCGCTCGGTCTGGCTGTGCCAGCAGCCAGCTGACAATGCTGCTAAGAAGGCTCTCACAGGGCTACCCTTTAAGGGGCTGCGCCTTTTTGGTGACCGTTTGGACCATTTTGCAAAGGGAGGTAAGTTGCCCCAGCGCAAAAGACAGACGCTTTCGGGGTTCAGGGTCCTTTACTCCCTCCTTTTGTGGATCAAGGTCAGGGAGGGGGGTATCCTTTTCGGGGCACAGGGGAGACTTCTGGGGCAAGGGCAGAGGCAGTGCCCGTCCCGGATCCTCCTGGGGCTCCAAGCCCAAATCTGTCATCAAGCCCGCTCAGCCATGAAGGGGCGCCCTCACCCTTACGGGTGGGGGGACAGCTGCGGCTCTTCGCTCATGTCTGGGGGCAACAGGTCTCAGACAGGTGGATTCTGGAGGTTGTGTCCTCCGGCTACAAGCTAGAGTTCACTGCATGGCCCCCTCCAAGATTCCTCAGGTCTCGGATTCCTCTAGACCCCCTGGCAGCTCAGGGTCTGTTTCTGGCTGTACAGAACCTATTGGATATGGGGGTCATCTGTTCGGTCTCTCCGGGGTAGAGAGGTCAGGGTTATTATTCCAATCTCTTCACAGTACCCAAAAAGGATGGTTCCATCAGGCCCATCCTGGACTTACAGCTTCTTAACAAGTTCATCAGAACCAGACGCTTTCGCATGGAGACCCTGCGCTCCGCGATCA
The DNA here is from genome assembly GCA_027917425.1 of Gastrophryne carolinensis. NCBI lineage: Eukaryota > Metazoa > Chordata > Amphibia > Anura > Microhylidae > Gastrophryne > Gastrophryne carolinensis. The sequence goes on from CM051236.1 coordinate 230,346,711, forward strand.
GCTCTTTGCGCCCGGGGGACTTCATGACCTCCTTAGACATCAAGGATGCTTACCTTCATGTGCCAGTCTTCCCAGGGCATCAGCGGTTCCTCAGGTTCGCCGTGGAGGACCAGCACTACCAATTTGTGGCACTTCCCTTCGGTCTCACCTCAGCCCCCAGAGTGTTCACCAAGGTGCTGGCGGGGGTGATGGCCCTCCTCAGAGCCGGGGGCATTCGCATTCTCCCTTATCTGGATGACCTTCTCATTACATCTCATTCTCTCCAGCAGGCAGAATTGGATACCCAGACGGTGGTAACTGCCCTGGAACCGTTCGGATGGGTGATCAATTATTCCAAGTCCTCTCTCTCCCCGTCCCGGGTGACCCCCTTCCTGGGCATGAATCTGGATACCATTCAGGCCAGGATTTTTCTTCCTCAGCAGAAGGATTCTCTTTAAGCTCTGGTTTATTTCATGCCTTCCATCCGGCAAGGATTGCAATTGGTGGGACAGATGGTGGCCTGCTTCGAGGCAGTCCCTTATGCTCAATTTCACATGAGACCCCTCCAGCTCCATCTCCTTTCAGTCTGGGACAAGAGTCCCCTGTCTCTGGATCAGGCCTTTGTTCTCTCTTCTCTGGTCCGGCGGTCCCTCCTGTGGTGGCTGGACTCGAGGAATCTTCTGGGGGGCAGATCATTTCTGACACCATGTTGGGAGACGGTCACTGCGGATGCCAGTCTGTCAGGTTGGGGGGGCTACTGGAGAGCCCTCCAATTCCAGGGGCTGTGGGGCCCTCGGGAGGCTCGCGCTCCTATCAACGTCCTGGAGCTGAGGGCGGTTCGGTTGGTGCTGGCGCAGTTGACTCCTCACCTTCTGGGCCTGCCGGTACAGGTTCGCTCCGACAACCAGACGGCGGTCACCTATATCAATCATTAGGGAGGGACTCGGAACAAGAGTGCCCTCAAGAAGGTGTCGTTGATTCTGTCCTGGGCTGAGGACAATGTCCCGTACATCTCAGCAGTTTACATTCCGGGAGCAGAGAATCTGGAGACAGATTCCCTGAGCAGGGGGACCTCTTGCTGGGGGGGAATGGTCCCTCAACAGCGAAGTTTTTCCTATCCCTTTGTCACCGTTGGGGGATGCCGGACGTGGATCTTTTTGCTTCTCGACAAAATCACAAGCTGCCAGCATTTGTCTCCCTGTCCCAGGATCCTCTGGCTCTGGTGGTGGATGCTTTGTCTCTGCCCTGGCAGGGACTCAGTCTCCTGTACCTCTTCCCCCTGTTTCCTCTTCTGAGCAAGGTTCTGCGCAAGTTGGTACAGGAGAGGGTGCCAGCCATTCTGGTGGCCCCCAGGTGGCCAAGACAGGTGTGGTTCGCAGACGTCGTGCTGCTGGCAGTGGATCAGTACACGCTACCCTTGGTTCTGGACCTTCTCACTCAAGGACGGCTCTGTTATCCCAATTTACCAACGCTGGCTTTGACGGCCTGGCTGCTGAAACCTCCATCCTAAAGGAGAAAGGACTGTCTGATTCGGTTGTTCATACTCTTGTCAGGGGCTAGGAAGAAATCCTCCTCTACTATCTACTATAGGACCTGGCGGACCTAAATTGACTGGTGGGAGTCTAGGGCCTTTCCCTGTTGTGTGTTTTCCATTCCTAGGATCCTGGAGTTCCTTCAACATGGTTTGGATATGTGTTTTCAGCTCAGCACTTTGAAGGGTCACGTGTCCGCCTTGGCTGTTTTCTTCCAGAGGTCCTTCGCTCTACATCCTCTGGTCAAGACCTTCTTCCAGGGGGTCGCTCATGTGTGCCCTCCCCGCAAACCCATGTTACCGGTCTGAGATTTGAATTTGGTATTGTCTGTCCTTCAGGGTCCTCCATTTGAACCTGTGCATGAGGCTGCCTTGTCTATCCTTACCCTGAAGTTTGCCTTGTTGGTGGCTATCACCTCTGTCCGGCGTGTTTCTGAGTTGGTGGCTCTGTCTATTCAGGCCCCCTACTTTGAGAGACACCAGGACAAGGTGGTTTTCCGCTTTAAACCAGACTTCTTGCCTAAGGTTGCCTCTGCCTTCCATCTCAATCAGGACATTGTGCTTCCTTCTTTGTGCCCTAATCCTGGTAATTCCAAGGAGAGGGCCTTGCATTCTCTGGATGTTGGTGGCTACTGCGCCTTTCAGAAAGACGGACGCCTTGTTTGTGGTTCCCTCGGGTCCCAAGAAGGGTTTGGCTCCTGCTAAGTCTACTATTAGCAAATGGATTTGTCAGGCTATTGTTAGGGCCTATTCTACTAGGGGGAAGGATCCTCCTTTCAGTGTTACTGCTCATTCTACCCGTGCTGTTGGGGCTTCCTGGGCCTTCCAGCACCAGGCTTCTGTTGAACAAGTTTGTAAGGCTGCTACGTGGTCTTCTGTTAATACCTTTTCCAAGTTTTACAAGGTTGATGTGCGGGCTTCAGTGGATGCTGTTTTTGGCCGTAAGGTTCTGCAGGCGGCAGTGGTTTGAACTGCGCGTTGTTGCCTTTTTGGGATCCCCACCCGTTTATGGACACTGCTATTGGATGTCCCAGATGTTATGAATCATTATCTGGAGCAGGACGTGCTGCATACTTAGAATAACACAATTCTATGATTACTCACCTTGTAGAATTGGTATTATAAGTATGCAGCACGTCCTGCTCCATCCCACGCTGATTGCTTTATTCTTGGATCCTATATATGGTGATTGTTTTCCTTGTTAACGTTGTTGAATTTGTTATTTGCTTCTCCTGGTTCCCTTACTGCTTTTCTATACTGGGGAATTAGTGGGAGGTCCCGGGTATATATGTACCGGGAGGGGCCTCTTTTGCCATCTCTGCAATAAAGCGCCCTCTTGTGGAGGTATATCCCAGATGTTATGAATCGTTATCTGGAGCAGGACGTGCTTCATACTTATAATACCAATTCTACAAGGCGAGTAATCACAGAATTGTATTTTTTGTTTTTTTGTAGTCCTAAAAGAAATACATTTAGGCCTTCCAAATTTAAAGAGAGTAGCATGTTGCAGCTAAACACCTTGCTGCATGGAAGCTGCCCAGGTCACTGACATCCTTGGTTTCCTATGTTACTCAGCAACACATAGTTTGGTAGAAAATGGCTACCAAGCAGAACTGGCCAATGCTTGAATTCTTTCCCTCATTTATAGAGTTTTGTTTAAAAAGAAAAACAGAATGGCATTGCCTAAATCCGCTCATGAAATACAGCTAGAGCAGGTGCAGAGTGTGCTGGGAAGACAGTGTGGTGGCTGGCTGCAGAACACATTCCTGATCAGCCTGTCACTTGCCCGGTTTGTTTATATGTGTACCAGGTTACAGCAAAATTAGCTGCACACACATACAACTGTCCCTGTGATGGATGCACTGTACCAGATAACTGGCAATGGCCGCATGACATCAGCTCACAGATTGTTTTGCTTTGTCAAGGTTGCTAAGGCTTGCTGCAAGGGCCGTTTATCTGGAATGCTGCACTGCCTCTTCGGGGTATGCATGGCATGTGCTCATTTTAATCTGCCGTGTATAGTATATGAACAGCCATCAGGGATTTCTAAACCGAATCAAATGTTGTGCGCCTTTTGCAATTAATATACGGCAGCAATAAAACAGCATTTTCTAGTTTAAGGATGCTTAGTTTATTGACGTTTTGAGTGGCATAAGGCTTTCTTTTCACACCTTACCGAATGCATGGTGTTGAAGTAATCCTACAAGGACAATATATTTGGGAAGAGAATCTTGCTCATTGAACTCAGTGGGCACCTTGGTCCACAGATGTCTATAGACAGTGCAGGTAAAGCCCAAGTAATGCTCTCTACTCCCCAGGCCCTCCATGCTATAGTTTCCGCTGGTGCTCCAGAATCTGGTGATGCCCTTTCAGTCCAGCTGCCACCACCTGCAGTGCCAGGTCTTCTGCCTCCACATTTGAACCTGGGTCCTCCTGCCTGGGGAAGGAAATGACAGTGCAGGCTGGCAGGCAAAGCACAGTACACAGTATTCTGTGCTGCACTTGTGTGTTTCCACCCAGTGTGAATGGACCCTTGAAGTGGAAGATGTCAACTTTTTGTAGAGTGATACAGAAGCAAGATGCAACAAGTAGGTACAGTTAGCTCACTGAGAAGGGGAACCAGCATCTTCCTAACAATAGCAGTAGTATATTACAGGTAAGTTATATTAGGCGTGTCATTTAGCAGCTTTGCTGCTAGTCTGCCATAAAATAGTTTCCTATAGGTTTTAGTTTTCTCAGCTGTGTCATGTGCTGTTGTTGCTAGTACTTCTTTATACCTAGGCAATTGCAAGTTGTTGCTAGCTGACTGGAGAAAATGCTCCTTCTTCTGTATTCTCCTGCCATTTCATTCCCCTGGCTGACAACACTGAATGGAAAGCATTCTGCAGTTATGGCGTAAGCAAGTTTCTTAGTGAGGAAACCTGCTCCTATGTGCTTTTTTCCAATGATACAGCACGCCCTGTTTCACTAAATTCTTAACGTCTGGGATATCCGCCACAAGGTGGTGCAGTGGACTGCGGAAAAGACTTGTGGCATCTCCCGGCCCTATAAAAGGACAGGAACCTCCAACAAATTCCCAGTTTCCTTCTGCAGTCAGGACTGCGAAGATATTGCGCAGTTGAGCGGGGCTTACCAGCCTGCGGCCCTGCAGGACTATTCCCACCCGTTCTGGACCCACTGCCTCCCAGCCTCGGCTGCCTGGTTCGGGTGAAGGTAGGACAGCACCAGGGTCGGGTGCTTGAGGAGCGCTGCTCCAACCGCAATCCCTGTACCAAACTAGGGCAGTCGGTTCAGGCTTATGGTGAGCCTTTGTGGGATGCCCCTTCCTGCTACCTGTAATTGTGGGTTCTTACTTCCCCCCCTCCCTCCATATGTCTGCTCTGGGTGCCCCTGCCGCTGCTCTCTCCCGCCTCGCTATCTCCCTGGGGAGCTCTCCGGGGGGGGGGGTTAGGCGGTGGTGACTTGAGTAGTTTTGACTTTTTTTTTTAAATTTTTGTCTTTATGTGCGCTCGCCGCCGCGCCGCTTTCTACGGCGCTCCGTGGCAGGCGGCGGCATATGCTGTAGTGAGTATTTGCGCTGGGGGGTCATGTGGCTCGCGATATTGCGCTCTTCAGGGGGGCGGGTCCCGCGGATGACGTTTTTTTACATCACACGCCCGCAGCCCGCCCCTCAAGGTCCGTTCTGGCACTATTTTGGCTCTGCGGTGTACTGGGGCCCTTGTGTGCTGCTGCGCGCTGCCTTTTTCTGTCCGGATCTCGGTGAACCGGTCTCTTGGTCCGTGAGTCCCCTTCAGGGTTGTCTTCTTGCTATTTCGCCACATTATGGGATTGTTATGTGTGTATTTATTATGGCGGGATAAACGTGACTGTGGTTTCTCCCAGCCTTCTTCCCTTTTGTCATCTCCCACCTTCCCTAGTGGGTTTTGGGGCATCCCGGGTGGCTCTTGCTAGCCTTAACCCTATACTGGCCATTGTGCCCATTTTAATCACCATATGGAGGCTTCCGGGGATAATGTGCTTGGGGTTCCTTCGGGACAAGCCCAGCTGTGTGCCGCGTGTGGAGTATCCCCTGTGAGTGAGGGTGTCTGGGTATGTGTGCCCTGCGCCCAAAAGGTACTTGCGCTGCAGTCTGGGTTGCCTGCTACGCTGCCCAGCTCTGCGACCCCCTTCTACATCACCTACCCCCCCCCCGCGCCTGCATTTGACCCCTAGTGAGGGACATGCTAGTGGGGAATCACATTATGACTTGGCCTTGCGGGTGGCCAGCCTGGAAAGGCATATTGCTGGGCCGGTCCCCGGTAAGGCTTCTGGCAAGAAGCGGCATTTAACTTCCGCTGTTTCCCTCTTTCCTGAGAAGGATGAGGGCCAGTTTTCTTTCCCTGGCCTGTACCCCCTAGAAGTGGGGGAACTTTTCTCTGATTCTGATTCCTCTGAGGAGCAGCAGGAGATTTTATGGTGGTACTGGGTCTCCTTTTGGAGAAGACCCATGGTCTCCTGAGGATACTGATAGGCTGTTGGCTCACATTTTTGAAGTATTGTGTATTATTCCTCCTGTCCCGGCTAAAAAGCAGCAGGGTGAGCTTTTTCACTCTGTTAAACAACGTTCCCTGAGCAGATCCACTTCAATAATTTGGTGCTCAAAGAGTGGGAACGTCCTAGCAGATTGCCTGCGGTGCCTAAGAGTTGGGACAGGAGGTATCCATTTCCTGCTGATGTGGTTAATCGCTGGTCGTGTCCCCCCGAGGTGGATGCTCCCGTGCTTGGGTTGTCCAATACCTCGGTCATGCATTCCCCTGACACTTCTACTCTGAGGGATGGTGAGGACCGGCGTGTTGATCAGCTGGCCTGTCACGCATTTGCTTGTGCAGGGACTGTGCTGCGCCCTGTGTGCGCTTCTGCCATCACGGCTATTGCTATTAAAGGGCTACTCAAGTGCCTTCTGGATAATGCCTCGGATGCCAATAGGGGGGAGGAGTATAGATCCCTCCTGCTTTGCTATGAATTTGTGGCGTTTATTCTTTCTGCTATGGATGATGCGGTCAGGATGTGTGGTAAGACTTTTGCCCTTTTGGTGGCTATACAACGCTCTGTTTGGCTGTGTCAGTGGGTGGCTGATAATGCTGCTAAGAAGGCTCTCACTGGCTTCCCCTTTACGGGGCTACGGCTCTTTGGGGAGCGTCTGGATTTGTTTGCCAAGGATGGTAGGCTGCCTCAACGCAGGAGGCAGCCGTGGCCCTTTCGGGGGGCTGGTTCTTCCCTCCCCTCCTTCGGTTCTCCCAGGTCCGGTCGGGGTGCACCATTTGCAGGGCACGTAGAGACCCTTGGGGCCAGGGTAGAGGCCATGGTCTCTCATGGTCTCTCATGGGGTCCCAAGTCCAAATCTTCCCCCAAGCCCCCTCAGGCATGAGGAGGCGCCCTCACCCATCTGGGTGGGGGGGCGGTTGCGGCTCTTTGCTCATGTTTGGAGACTGCGCGTCTCAGAACGGTGGATTCAGGAGGTGGTGTCCTCCGGTTACAAGCTAGAGTTCGCCCCCAAGATTCATCAGATCCAGGATGGCTCAAAATCCCTTTTCAGTTCAGGGCTTGCGCCTTGCGGTCCAAAGCCTTTTGGGGTTGAGGGTCATTTGCCTAGTGCCCCTCCAGGAAAGGGGCAGAGGTTTCTATTCCAATCTGTTCACTGTTCCCAAAAAGGATGGGTCCCTGAGGCCCATCCTGGATTTAAAGCGCCTCAACAAGTTTGTCCGGTTCAGGCATTTTTGCATGGAGACCTTGCGCTCGGCGGTCAGTACCTGGTGCCCAGGCGACTTTATGACTTTCTTTCCAGGTCATCAGAGATTTCTCAGGTTCGCTCTGGAGGATCAGCACTACCAATTTGTGGCCTTACCTTTCGGTCTTACCTCAGCCCCTCGGGTCTTCACCAAGGTGCTGGTGGGGTTGATGGCTCTGTTGAGATCTCAGGGCATTCGTATCCTTCCTTATCTGGGCGACATTCTGATTGCGTCTCAGTCCTTCCATCAGGCCGAGCTGGATACCCAGATGGTGGTCGCCACGCTCAAGTCCTTCTGATGGGTGATCTACTACCCCAAGTCTTCTCTGTCTCCGTCCTTGGTGACGTCCTTTCGGGGCATGACTCTGGGATACATCTCAGGTCAGGGTTTTTCTGCCTCAACAGAAGGTGGAGGGCCTGCAGATGCAGGCACGGTCTCTGATTTATTCCCCCTCTATGGTGATTTGTTCAAATGTTTGGTTGGGGTTCCTTCTTTTTTATTCTCCCGGCTTCTTGTCTAACTGCTTGTAACACTGGGAATTTGTGGGAGGTTCCTGTCCTTTTATAGGGCCGGGAGATGCCACAAGTCTTTTCTGCAGTCCACTGCGCCACCTTGTGGCGGATATCTCAGACATAAAGAATTTGGTGAAACAGGATGTGCTGTATACTACAAAATCAATTCTACAGGTGAGTACTCACAGAATTGTATTTTTAAAACCTGCAGATAAGCATGGTTCAATTAAATTTGCAGACATAAACCTAGAAAAAAAAAACAGGTACTCCAAAGTCCTATATCCTGTCTGCTCGACTATTGTTGAAATCCGAGGTCTCAGTTGCACACAACTGCAAATGTATGTGGAAACCACATGCCACATTGAGGTGCCTCATGTCATCCCTTTCAGAAACAGGAACTTCATTGCCTTTCTGTCCTTTGGAGTCCAATCTGCTGACATGTTGCCTTTAAATCTGCATATTGTGACAATCAAACATGCCAAAATGCCCCTCTCCATTGAGGTGGCCCCACAAATACTCAATTGGGTTCAAGTCTGGGGAATTACAGGGCCAGGGTAGTACTTTGAATTCTTTGTCATGCTTTTCCAACCATTGTTGGACATTTCTATTTGATGTTGTGTTGTGATCTGCAAGTATGGATCAATTCCCAAATCGGTTGAGAGCGCCTTCCACGGGAATGAGTGGGCCCAGAGAATGCCTCAAAAACATTTCCAAGACTACATCGCTGCCACCACCAGCTTCTGTTGCATCAGTGGCTACAGGGTGTTTGTACCCTGATGTTTCCCAACAAACCCGCCAATTTCTGTCCATTTGTTGAAGCAGAACAGATCACTAACTGCAGAGTTTTAGAAATAACTGCCACCCATGGCCCAAAAGTAATCTTTCCTTTTTGCAACTCAATAAAGTAACAATAAATGGTTCCTTTAACCCATGACAGCAATGGGGGGATATGTATGCATATACAAATCTGATATGTATGCACACAGCCTTGTACAACCTTTATGAGCTGTGTTCTACTAATTTCAAAAGTAGAAAGTGGTCATATTAATGACTTAATGAGTTTCTTGGCTTTCATGCTGCTCCATTTTCAATGTATGTAGGCAGATTTATGATTTTGTCAGTATGGGTTTCTTTAAATATTTCCCCATCTGTTGGCCCAGTGGTTTTGGTGAGAAGTCACCTTTTATAATTTTTCCATCTCTTACTTTGCTGAAAATATTAGTTCATGTCTGGTCAAATGTACAGCATGTGTTTGTGCATTTTTAAAACTGTTTATGCCGTCTATCTGTCAGTTTGGTGTCACATATCCGATATTTGATAGCATTTATCTGTGCCACAAATCATCTGAACTTCCTTAGGGATACATTTTGTAATTTCCCACCAAGACTTATTTGTTTAAAGTGGACCAAAACCCATACTCCATTCCCTCTGGACATCGATATTTGAGATGCCCCGCTGTGTAAAAAAAACCCAGGTTGCCTGGTAAACTCACTTTCTACCCGATCCAACGGTGCATGCGCAAGCAGCATCCGTCAACCTGTAATACCTTTGGCAGGGCGCATGCCATGTCATTCACAAATGCCTGGCGCGGGCACACTACTTGTTACAGGATAGCAGGAATGCAGCCGCTAGTGCACTTGGCTTTGTTTGGCTAGAGCCAAGCCTAGGCAAGTTTACGCCAGCAGTCGAGCCAGGGAAAGTGAGTTTGAGTGGGCGGTCTGGAGTGTTTCACACAGCAGGGCATCCTACATCGGAGTGCTCGGGAGCAAGGACCAAAACAAGATCAAAGTGCATACAAGAAGTAGAATCCAGTCTTGCTAGAAGTACAAATGGACTCTGGTTGGAGCTTGCGCTCCCTGATCTTCCTCCTTCTGAGCTGGATTTCATCAGCTCTGAAGCTTCCTTCGAGGGAGTTGATGCTGCAGCACATACCTCCCCGCATATGGTGGTGGTCTGGCAGTCTTCTGCCCAGAGTGCTGCTATAAACAACTGAATCAGGTCTGCACATCCTACCTGCATTGAAACAAGTAAGTGCAGCTTTCTCTGCATTCTCCACTGGGCTCATCTTTCTTTCCCTCTAATTTATCCTGAACCAGTTTGATCAGGGTTTCTGTAACTCTCTGCATCTGCCTTGTAGGTGCTTCCGACAGAGGAAGGATGCCTCTCCCAGTTAGGCCTGTTATTCTTAGTATACAGTACGTCCTGCTCCAAATCTAATGCTTACAGTTGGGATATACTCCGCCAGATGGCGCTGGACTGCAGAGACATCGAAAATAGGCTCCTCCCGGCCCCTCAAATACCCAGGGACCTCCCACAAATCCCCAGAATTTATCTGCAGTCTGGCTGCGAAGGACGAGAAATTGTCTCTCTACTCGCAGCTGAGCGGGGTTATTAACCTGCGGCCCTGTAGGACTATTCCCACCCGTTCCACTAGTAATATGCCTCCCAGCCTTGGCTGCGCTGGTCGGGTGAAGGTAGGCAGCACCGCCGTTGGTGCTTAGGAGCGCTGCTCCACCGCAATCCCCCACCAAAGGGTAGGCGGTTCAGGCTTATGGTGAGCCTCTATGGGATGCCCCCCCGCACTATTGCCCCTGCCTATCGGTGGGCCCTATTTAAGTGGCTGCCGTCCTCCCTCATCCTCCTTGTAGTCTTCGGGGGGAAAAGAGGGGGGGTGTGTATGTGTATGGATAGCTATGTTATGCAAGTCTTTGCTTTCACTTTTCACATGTCTTTATTCTTGTGTCAGCCGCCGTGCTGACTTGTCTTTATTGCTTTTAAATTTACCGCCGCCGCGCGCTGACTTTGTTCCGCGCTTTGCGGCGGCATTACCTCAGGCGCTGGTGTGCCATAATTGGCTGTTGGCCTTCTGGCTTCGCGCTCTTTGGGGGGGGCGGGGCCCGTCTTTGGCGCGTTCCGCGTCATCGCTATTACTGACCCGCCCCTCGAGGTATACCGACGCCATCTTTTTCTGACTTGGTTGGCCTATGCGCGACGGACTCCTACCTACTGCGGTCCGTAAATGCCCTCGCGGACGGCTTGATCTGCTTCACTTTTGTTACAATGTACTAAGGTCTTGTCTGCTTATGTCTTTCAGGCGGGACGAACCCTTCTTGGCTTCTCCCGGCCCTGCTTTTAGTATATTACTTGTAGGCCTTGTAAAAGTTATACTCCCACGTCCCTAGCGGGTTATTGGGGCATCCAGGGTTGCTATATAGTGTTATTCCCTATCGGCATATAGCGCCACTATAATCACCATATGGAGGCATCTCAGGATAATGTTACCGGGGTCCCTTCGGGACAAGACCGGCTGTGTGTAGCGTGTGGGCAGCCTCATGCTGACGCTGATAAGGCACGGGTCTGTGTACCCTGTGCTGAGCAGGTGCTTGCATTGCAATCTGGTCTGCCAGTGGCTGCACCTCGTTTCACTTCACCTACTCCCCCAAGCTTAAATCTCACTCCTGCTGAGTTGCATACTAGTGGGGATTCTCAGCCTGATGTGTCTTCTAGACTGGCTACTGTTGAACAGATTATTGCGAAGTCTTTAGCGCGTAAGGCCCCTGCTAAGAAGCGCCACTTGACGCCTAATGTTACTGTTTTCCCTATGGGAACTGAGGAGTTTTGGAATCTGTGTGGCTATACCCCGTCTGAGGAAGGGGAGCTCTTTTCTGATTCAGGCTCATCTGATGAGAGACCAAGGGGTCATGACGATTCTGGCTCTGACCCCTGGGCCCCGGATGACACTGACAGATTATTGACCCAAATTCTTGAGGTTCTGTCTATCTCTCTGTTGAGGCTCCCAGGCAAAGAGGGGAGCTTTTCCATACAGCAAGATCACGTTTGGAATTTCCTGAGCAGGCCGCATTTCCATAACCTTGTGCTCAAGGAATGGGAGCGCCCCAGTAAACTTCCCGGGGTTCCAAAGAGTTGGGATAGGAAGTATCCCTTTCCTGCTGAGGTGGTTAAATGTTGGTCATCCCCCCCCCCCCCCCCCGAGGTGGATGCCCCGATCCTAGGGCTATCTCACACCTCTGTCATGCATTCCCCTGATTCTACTACCCTGCGGGATGTTGAAGACCGGCGTATTGATCAGCTGGCATCCCACGCCTTTGCATGTGCGGGGACGGCGCTGCGCCCAGTCTGTGCCTCTGCGCCTGTTTGGAGACCGCCTGGACCTTTTTGCTAAGGGAGGCAGGTTACCCCAGCGCAGGCGGCAACCTCGGCCCTTTCGGGGTCAGGGTTCCTTCTCCTCCCCTTACCGCGGTGCAAGACAGGGAAGAGGACGTGGGGTCCTGGGGTCCCAAAGCAAAATCCTCTCCCAAGCCCCCTCAGGCATGATGGGGCGCCCTCACCCATCCGGGTGGGGGGACAGCTGCAGCACTTCGCTCACGTCTGGAGGCTTCATGTCTCAGACCGGTGGATTCAGGAGGTAGTGTCCTCCAGTTACAAGTTGAGTTTGCTGCCGATCCCCCTCCAAGATTCATCAGATCCCGGATTCCTCAGGTCCCTGTGTCAGCTCAGGAGCCAGTGCAAGCAGTGCAAGGCATCCTGGAGCTGGGGGTCATCTGCCAGGTCCCCTTAAGAGAAAAAGGCAAGGGCTTTTATTCCAACCTATTCACAGTACCCAAAAAGGATGGTTCTGTCAGGCCCATCCTGGACTTAAAGATTCTCAACAAGTTTGTCAGGGGCAGGCGCTTTCGCATGGAGACTCTGCCATCAGTTCCCTGCGCCAAGGGGATTTCATGACTTCTGTGGACATCAAAGATGCTTACCTGCTTAGCTGCGAGCGATCAGGTTAGTTCTGGCTCGCTTGACTACTCATCTTCAGGGCCTGCCTGTTCAGGTGCGCTCGGACAACCAGACGGCAGTTGCCTACATCAATCATCAGGGAGGGGCCCGGAGCAAGGGGGCCCTCCAGGAAGCGTCTCTGATCCTGACTTGGGCGGAGGCCAATGTCCCCTGCATTTCAGCTGTGTACATCCCGGGGGTGGAAAATCACCTGGCGGACTCTCTGAGCAGGGAGACCTCTCGCCAGGGAGAATGGTCCCTATGCAGCAGGGTGTTTCAATCTCTGTGTCACCGTTGGGGCCAACCAGATGTGGATCTGTTTGCGTCCCGCCACAATCACAAACTTCCAGCTTTTGTCTCTCTGTTCAGGGATCCTCTGGCCCTGACCTCGGATGTGCTAGCAATGTCATGGAAGGACTTTCAGTTCCTGTATGTCTTCCCCCCCAATTTCCCTGCTGGGCAGGGTTCTGCTCAAGATTGCTCTGGAAGGGGTGCCAGCAGTTCTGGTGGCCCCCAGGTGGCCAAGAAGAGTGTGGTTCGCAGACGTGGTACAGCTGGCAGTAGATCAGTACGCTCTGCCCTTGGTGCCAGATCTGATCACTCAGGGCTCCCTACGCCATCCCAGTTTTCAAAAATCTGGCTTTGATGGCTTGGCTGCTGAAACCTCCATCTTGATGGAGAAGGGGCTGTCTTCCTCAGTTGTGGATACTTTGATTAAAGCTAGGAAGAAGTCTTCCTCTTCCATTTATTACAGGGTTTGGCGTGCCTACATTGACTGGTGTGAGTCTAAGTCTCTTCCCTGTCGTGTCTTCTCTATTCCCAGGATTCTGGAGTCCTGTAGCATGGGTTGGAGATGGGGCTCCAACTCAGTACTCTGAAGGGTCAGGTTTCTGCCCTGGCTATTTTTTTCCAGTCCATTGCTCAGCACCCTCTGATCAGGACTTTTTTCCAGGGGGTCACTCATGTGCGTCCCCCACGTAAACCTATGGTGCCTGTTTGGGATTTGAACTTGGTTCTGTCAGCCTTGCAGGGTGCTCCCTTTGAACCTGTGCAGGATGCTGCCTTGGTCATTCTTACGCTCAAGGTTGTGTTTCTGGTGGCTATCACTTCTGTCAGGCGTGTGTCTGAGTTGGCGGCACTGTCCATTCAGCCCCCCTACTATGAGAGGCACCCGGACAAGGTGGTGTTTCGTTTCAAACCTGACTTTCTGCCTAAGGTAGTGTCTGCCTTTCATTTGAATCAGGATATTGTTCTTCCTTCTTTGTGCCCTAATCCTTGCAATGCTAAGGAGAGAGTTTTGCACTCTTTGGATGTGATTAGGTGTGTGAAGTACTATCTGGTGGCTACTGCACCTTTCAGGAAAACTGATGCTCTTTTTGTGGTCCCTTCTGGTCCTAGGAAGGGTTTGGCTCCTGCCAAGTCTACTATCAGCAAGTGGATTCGACAGGCTGTGATTCAGGCCTACTCTGCTAAGGGGAAGAATCCTCCCTTCTGCCTTACTGCTCATTCCACTCGTGCTATTGGTGCCTCTTGGGCTTTTCAGCACCAGGCTTCTGTTGAACAAGTTTGCAAGGCCGCTACTTGGTCTTCTGTTCATACCTTTTCAAAGTTTTACAAGGTTGATGTTAGGGCCTCAGCTGATGCTGCTTTTGGCCGCAAGGTTCTGCAGGCGGCAGTGGTTTAAACTGCCTGCTGCTGATTTTTCTTGGGGATCCTACCCTACTTTATGGACACTGCTATTGGATGTCCCAAGTGTAAGTATTAGATTTGGAGCAGGACGTACTGTATACTAAGAATAATACAATTCTGTGATTACTCACCTGTAGAATTGGTATTATGAGTATACAGTACGTCCTGCTCCAACCCACCCTTGGTTTGCATTTTCTTGGATCCCCTGTATGGTGATTGTTATCATTGTTATAGTTGATAGTTTGGATTGCTAATTCCCCGGCTTCTCCTTAACTGCTTTTCAATGCTGGGGATTTGTGGGAGGTCCTTGGGTATTTGAGGGGCTGGGAAGAGCCTATTTTCAATGTCTCTGCAGTCCAGCGCCATCTGGCGGAGTATATCCCAACTGTAAGTATAAGATTTGGAGCAGGACGTACTGTATACTCATAATACCAATTCTACAGGTGAGTAATCACAGAATTGTATTATTGTGGACTGTTGTTACTGGCTGAGCTTGTTCACCCCTGGGTAAAGACTACGTGACAAGCTTATAAGCTCATAGTGTGTCACAACCTGAGTAGCTATGCATAATGGCCAGCCATCTCTAAGTGACTTTGTTGGCCTCAGGGTGGCTTGTATAAACCTGCACCTTCTGCAGGAGCACATTTGCTCCTGTGGTTGCAGATTAAATTGTTGATTCGGGACATCTGGTTAGTTTAGTGTAGGCTAAGCAAGTCCTAACATTCCCAACAGCATTTGTGGGCAGATTGGCATAGAGACTGATGTGTCCAGGTTAGATGAGTTGGATAAGATTTGTCCAGATTTGAAAATGATTCCGATTGTGTGCTCCCATGGCTCTTGTCGTTCGTAAGCAACTACGAAAGACGTCCTACACATTGGAATATTTAGGACTAACTTTTATGGCTTTCATTAGAGTGCATTCATAAAGCTGACCTTTATTTAGCTTTGCTGCTTAAACTGCTGTTTTTTTCAGTTTGCTTTTAAAGTGGACCAACACCCAGGGGGGATCGGCCCGGAAATCTATAAGATTCCCGGACCGATCAGATCCCTCCCCGCGGGGCATCCGAAATCGGGATGTCCCGCGGGGAGGAACCCCCCAGGAGGCCCACAATCCTCACCTTACCTGCGATCCAACGGCGCATGCGCGAGACGCGGCCGCGTCTCTCGCTTCCCTCTAGCAGGGCGCGCTCCCGCGCCGGCCGTTTTGTGAATGGCCGGCGCAGGAGCGCTCCCTGTTAGAGGGAAGCGAGAGACGCAGCCAATGACAGCGCTCTGGTATGCGCGTCCAAGCAGCTTTGGACGCGCATACCAGAGCTGCTCTGAGCGCTGTCATTGGCCAGACGAGGTCACGTGGGAGCGGGGAGAGGTGAGTTTTTGCGGCGATCGGGGGGGTTTCAGACAGCGGGGCACCCCCGATCGGGGTGCCCCACCTAAGTGGACCAACACCCAGGATAGTCAAAATCCTGGGTGTTGGTCCACTTTAAAGAGAAGAAAGTCAAAAATAACTTGTAACGGCTTTTGCTTTTATTAGAAGGCGAAGACCTTAGCAAAGTTGTTTCAAGTCGGTAATGTGCATTTGGATTTTAGCTTGTCATTATTTATAGAAAAGCTGAAATGTATTTTTGTGTAGGGCATTAGTGGTTGAAACGAAACAAAAGCTTAGTTTCCATGGAGATCGATTTGGCAAATGTAGGGAGGAGGCGTTGTGAATTATAGGAATGTAGATGCAATTTTCCTGGCAGGATGCGTTATGGTATATGTAGCCTCAAGTACTTTAAATATGAAAGTAAGAGCCTTGTGAATATTCTAATGCTGTAGATGTCATTTTTACTGTTAATATTATTGATATATAACCATTTTATTAGGACAAAAAAAACACTTTTATTTCTCTGATGCTGTCCGATGAATTGGTCATCTGCCTACAGGGGGTGGGGGCACATGACCACTGTGGCTAATTCACTAGACACCAGTGAGTGAGCACCTCCTGAAATGCAGGCAGCTGGAAACACTCAATATGTGCTATATTATGCCTTACCCCTGCCTAATTGTGGAAAGACTGGTGTTTAACTTTGATATTAAAACAGACCTATAGACTACAGCAGCTCTGTGCCCCCCCCCCCACCCCTTGGACATCTGAATTTGGCATGCCATCCAATGTTAAATTCCTATAAATGTTCAAAATTGTTAGGAAACTCGCCAAAATGTATTCTCTGTCCCACAGCTGCACAGATTGCCCATATGACAAAAGATGACTATTATGTTTTGTTATTCACTTGGTGAATCTTATTGCCCATCTTTGGTCATGTGATCTATAGGAATGCAAAGTTCATGAGTTTCTGCCCTTGTTTCTGGCAGTTGCAATGTTTAAATGGCCCATTCCATCACAAGATACTGGAGGTGGGGAATGTAGTGGCCCTGAGAACCACTGCAGGTTATATGGATGTAGCTCTACTTTAAAGCTAAGGCTTTAAACACAAACTCTACACTCCTCTTTTGTCCCCCCTGCAGTTCTTCCATCCAGCTTTGGTGTTTCAAAACCTACTGCCCCCACTCCCCATTGTCCATCTCCATTCGCAATAAAAATGCTGCCTCCTCCAAAATGGCAGTCCCACCAGCCCAGTATATTCACTACAATGGAGGGGTGTGATTGGCCTCTGCGGAATCCTCCAATGCAGTGGAGTCCCCTTTAACAGTATAAACAAAGAGGGTCAGTTACAGAGTGATGAGGCATTGCTAGATACTAGAGGATCTGGCATAATATTCATCTTTCAGACCGATGATTAGTGCAGATATGCTATTTTAGAGCAAACTTCTGCTATATCAGTTGAATGTGGATTTCACATCTATTGTATGTATTTTTTTTATTTTTTGTTCTGTTTATATGTTTCTGGAATATGTTGAGCAACATGATCTTGGAAATGTACCTTTTAAATATTTATATGGTTGGGCCTAAAGGTTTTTGGTCTTTGTAATCACACACAACAAGGTGTGCTGTTCACATAGTTAAAGCGGACCTTCACTCTGAATAAGAGTCTATCTTATATGTTTCCCACACCCTGTACATACAGATTGTCCACGTTAAAAATCATCCTACCTGCATCTACTGCATGTTATGAGCCTTTAAACATCCAAGATGGCGGCTTATGTAAGCCTCCATCTTATCAGGCAGCCTGCAAACAGGAAGTGCCTCCTGACTGTGCTGCTCTGCATTCTGGGACTGCTGACCGTTACCTGACCCCAGCTCTGCTCTGTCTGAGCAAAGCACAGCTATAACCCGCCCCCCTGTACCTTATCCCACTCGCCTCTCCCCAGTAAGTGTGATGCTTCTGAGTCAAGATGGCGGTGCCCGTATCCTAAATTCCTGAACAGAGTTGCAGCCCAGTGGGGGAAAGAATAATAAGCTAGTGACTAAAAACTTAAAATATATTAATTTTAGATGCTGGGGAACCGTTTTTTAAGAGTTTGGGCTTTTCATTAAATCACGCTGAAGGTCCGGTTTAAGCATTAAAATGAAGTTGCTTGCTTACCTTCAGGTTCTTTAAGTAGTTTTGCATTTGATATTTTGATAAATGTCTTTTACTTTAGATGTTCACCTTTGTTTTATATTGACTGTTGTCTTTCGGGTCCAGCTTCTTCCTTTAACTGCATCTTCCACCTTGAACATCTGCTCTTTATGCAGAACTGTTGAGAGCTTCTCCAGATTTTAGTGAATACTACATTTGATTCTTATTTCATTCCTTACTAAAATTACATTTATCATTAGCATGTCAATTGCTCTGACTAATAATAATGCCTCTCCATAGAGTTTGACGCTTGAGAGCCTTGGTCTTTAAAATAAAATGAATGTGGCATCTTGGTGGCACATAGACTTGCACTATATATACATTAACACAATATTGCTTACCTCTTGCAGACCAAACTGATGAACTATATCAGCAAGCAACTGCAGCACAGGCTCAATGTGCCTCAGAATGAAAGAACAGAGAAGCTTAGTGGCTATCCTAGGGTCAGTGATTGGCTACACACTGTTGGGGTGAGAAGTGAAGTTGTGCAGGTAAGTGCAAAATCTAAATTGTGTATTTTGTTGTAAATATTTCTTGGATGGAGTTTGTTTGCTGTTGTAAAATTGCATCACCTTTTAAACTGGTTAAAACACAGTTGCATTCTACTAGTCTATCATTATATTATATTATATTATAATGAATAATTATGAAATGAAAGACAGAACATTATGCATGTCCACAGGACTAACACCCATTTTACTAATAATGTGTGTTGTTCTGCACTCAACCTAGCTAAGGAGGCATCCTGATTGCTGGCCCCACCCCCAGCATACCCCCCTGTTTTATTTTACATATCTGTTGGGACTGGGTGCTGCAATTGTCCGCCAGCAGTCATGTGGTCTTCAGTTGCTCCAAAGGGGACATATTTAACTGTGACCGTCGGTGGTCCAGTTTTGCAGAAGGAGTGAGGATAAAGGTAATAAAATAGGGCTTGCAGGGGGCCCTGACAACTACGATGCCCCCCCCCCCCCCCTCCATGTGCTAAGTACAGAACTAACACTGCCTCGCATCCTAAGCTGGCCTGGTCAGAACTCCAGTCACTGTCACTTCTATGTCTGGATTGTGCCCTTCCAGCAGCAGTCACAGGGGGCGTGGCCAAGTCCTCTCCATTCACTACAGTGGAACAGGCATGTTTGTCCTTGGCACACTCCCTCCATTCCAGTGAATGAAGAGGACGTGACAATGGCTCTGTGATTGGTGGAAGGTAGCGATCACATTATGAAACTCTGGTCCTATTATCTTATTAGGACTGGTCAGCTGCGGTGCTACAAAAGTTGAGTACCCTTTTGTTTTATCCTTAATTGTGTGGTCTTTCATTTTAAAGGGTCGCTATTGCGAAATTTAGCTTGGACCATAGATTTAAATGTACTTTCGATGTGAGTAAATGCAGTAATAAGAAAGCAATTAGTGTGTCCAAAAAGCTGTAGATTGTGCTGCTGCAGAGAGGAAGCTGCCTTAAAATGTGGCTGACTGATGGGTTCCATCACTTCAGAGCAAACCAAGTGCATTGCGGGGGAGAATGGCTCCCTACCACTGCTATGTAAGGAACGCACCCTTGAGCACAGGGGCAGTCCTGCTGTATTGTGTTTCACCGCGAGGACGGGTGTGAGTAAGCGGTCGTGTGTGTGTGTGTGTCATTGCTGGTTGGACGGCCAGGAGATGGCTGCTGTGTGTGTGTTGGTCTGAAGAGAGACTGCAGGCTGGGCACCTGGAACGAGAGGAGAACGACTGCAGGCTGCGCACCTGGGACGAG
Organism: Gastrophryne carolinensis; assembly: GCA_027917425.1. Lineage (NCBI taxonomy): Eukaryota > Metazoa > Chordata > Amphibia > Anura > Microhylidae > Gastrophryne > Gastrophryne carolinensis. The sequence continues at coordinate 230,366,291 of CM051236.1, forward strand.
AGGAGAGCGACTGCAGGCTGGGCACCTGGGATGAGAGGAGAGCGACTGCAGGCTGGGCACCTGGGACGAGAGGAGAGCGACTGCAGGCTGGGCACCTGGGACGAGAGGAGAGCGACTGCAGGCTGGGCACCTGGGACGAGAGGAGAGCGACTGCGGGCTGGGCACCTGGGACGAGAGGAGAGCGACTGCAGGCTGGGCACCTGGGACGAGAGGAGAGCGACTGCGGGCTGGGCACCTGGGACGAGAGGAGAGCGACTGCAGGCTGGGCACCTGGGACGAGAGGAGAGCGACTGCAGGCTGGGCACCTGGGACGAGAGGAGAGCGACTGCAGGCTGGGCACCTGGGACGAGAGGAGAGCGACTGCAGGCTGGGCACCTGGGACGAGAGGAGAGCGACTGCAGGCTGGGCACCTGGGACGAGAGGAGAGCGACTGCAGGCTGGGCACCTGGGACGAGAGGAGAGCGACTGCAGGCTGGGCACCTGGGACGAGAGGAGAGCGACTGCAGGCTGGGCACCTGGGACGAGAAGAGAGCGACTGCAGGCTGGGCACCTGGGACGAGAGGAGAGCGACTGCAGGCTGGGCACCTGGGACGAGAGGAGAGCGACTGCAGGCTGGGCACCTGGGACGAGAGGAGAGCGACTGCAGGCTGGGCACCTGGGACGAGAGGAGAGCGACTGCAGGCTGGGCACCTGGGACGAGAGGAGAGCGACTGCAGGCTGGGCACCTGGGACGAGAGGAGAGCGACTGCAGGCTGGGCACCTGGGACGAGAGGAGAGCGACTGCAGGCTGGGCACCTGGGACGAGAGGAGAGCGACTGCAGGCTGGGCACCTGGGACGAGAGGAGAGCGACTGCAGGCTGGGCACCTGGGACGAGAGGAGAGCGACTGCTGGCTGTGCACCTGGGACGAGAGGAGAGCGACTGCAGGCTGGGCACCTGGGACGAGAGGAGAGCGATTGACTTGTATTGTGGAACATAGTTGAAACATTATAAAGTTTAGCTTGCCTTTAGCAGGCTAGATAGCTCAGCTAATAGTGTTGGATTCTGCACCAGATGGTGTAAGGTTCAAATCCTACTCTGTAATTTTTTTTTACTTCTTTCCACAATTAGATTTTTATTAGTATACAGTATGTCCTGCTCCAGATAATATTAATAACACATGGGTATTACTCCGCCAGATGGCGCTGAACTGCAGAGACATCGAAAACAGGCTCCTCCTGACCCCCCACAATCCCCATATCTTCTCTGCAGTCTGGACTGCGAAGGACAAGAAGATGGACGAGAGGAGAACGACTGCAGGCTGCGCACCTGGGACGAGAGGAGAGCGACTGCAGGCTGGGCACCTGGGACGAGAGGAGAGCGACTGCAGGCTGGGCACCTGGGACGAGAGGAGAGCGACTGCAGGCTGGGCACCTGGGACGAGAGGAGAGCGACTGCAGGCTGGGCACCTGGGACGAGAGGAGAGCGACTGCGGGCTGGGCACCTGGGACGAGAGGAGAGCGACTGCAGGCTGGGCACCTGGGACGAGAGGAGAACGACTGCGGGCTGGGCACCTGGGACGAGAGGAGAGCGACTGCAGGCTGGGCACCTGGGACGAGAGGAGAGCGACTGCAGGCTGGGCACCTGGGACGAGAGGAGAGCGACTGCAGGATGGGCAGGTGAGCGGGGCTATTAGCCTGCGGCCCTGTAGCACTATTCCCACCCGTTCCATTATTAATGTGCCTCCCAGCCTTGGCTGCGCTGGTCAGGTAATGGTAGGCAGCACCTCTGTCAGGTGCTTGGGAGCGCCGCTCCACCTCAATCCCCCACCAAAGGGTAGGCGGTATAGGCATATGGTGAGCCTCTATGGGATGCCCCTTCTGCCCTATTGCCCCTTGCCCCTGTCTATCTGTGGGTCCTGTTAAGTGGCCGCTGTCCTCCCTCACTCTCCCTTGTAGCCCTCGGGGGAGGGAGGGGTGTGTGTGTATGTGAATTTGCCTCGGTGCTTCACTGTATTATGTACTTATGGTTGGTGTCAGTCACCGCGCTGACTTGGTTGCACTGGTTGCCTTTTTAAATTACCTACCGCGGACCGTGAGTGCCCTCGCGGGTGGCTTTATTTACCTTTTGTCATTCACATGTCACTTACATTTGCCAACCCTATTGGCTTCTCCCGGCCCTACTGCCTCTATTTAGTTTTTTAACTTGTGAGGCCTAGTGTGTAATTTACTCCCACTTCCCTAGCGGGTTATTGGGGCATCCTGGGTTGCTTTTATAGCGTGAATCCCTATCGGCTTATTGTGCCGCTATAATCACTATATGGAGGCGTCTCAGGATAATGTGCTCGGGGTTCCTTCGGGACAAGCCCGGCTGTGTGTAGCTTGTGGGGTGTCCCCTATTAGCGCTCACAATGTGCTGGTCTGTGTACCTTGTGCCCAGCAGGTGCTTGAGCTGCAGCCTGGTTTACCAGTGGCTGGGCCTGTGTCTCATATGGCTTCACCTACTCCCCCAAGCTTAAATCTCACTCCCATTGAGTTGCATACAACAGCCTGATGCGTCTTCCAGACTGGCTAGTGTTGAGAAGTTGCTTGCTTGGCGCGTAAGGCGTATTTCTAATGGGATCATCCAAGGCAGGGAGGACATAAGTCACAAAAACATCACAACGAGAGAGTGCATTAAACTCCTCACTGTGGCAGAACCTCTGCCCTTGTGGTGGCTATAAGCCGCTCGGTTTGGCTGCGCCAGTGGGCTGCTGACAACGCTGCCAAGAAAGCCCTCACTGGTTTTCCCTTCAAAGGACTACGCCTGTTTGGGGACCGCCTGGACCTGTTTGCTAAGGGAGGCAGGTTACCCCAGCGCAGGCGGCAGTCTCGGCCCTTTCGGGGTCAGGGCTCTTTTTCCTCCCCCTACCGTGGTGCTAGACAAGGGAGGCGGGTTTCCCTTACTGGGGCCCGAGGAGACTTCTGGGGTAGGGGAAGAGGATGTGGACATCCTGGCTCCTCCTGGGGCTCCAAGCTTAAGTCCTCTCCCAAGCCACCTCAGGCATGAAGGGGCGCCCTCACCCATCCGGGTGGGGGGACGGCTTCAGCACTTTGCTCACGTCTGGAGGCTTCATGTCTCAGACCGGTGGATTCAGGAGGTAGTGTCCTCCGGTTACAAGATAGAGTTGGCTGCCTGCCTCCCCCAACCCCCCCCCAAGATTCATCAGATCCCGGATTTCTCAGGACCCTGTGTCAGCTCAGGCTCTAGTGCAGGCGGTGCAAAGCCTTCTGGAGCTGGGGGTCATCTGCCAGGTCCCTTTAAGAGAAAGGGGCAAGGGCTTCTATTCCAACCTCTTCACCGTGCCCAAAAGAGATGGGTCAGTCAGGCCCATCCTGGACTTGAAGATCCTCAACAAATGTGTCAGGTGCAGGCGCTTTCGCATGGAAACTGCGCTCTGCCATCAGTTCCCTGTGTCCAGGGGACTTCATGACGTCTATGGACATCAAAGATGCTTACCTTCATATTCCTGTGTTTCCAGGTCATCAAAGGTTCCTCAGGTTCGCTCTGGAGGATCAGCACTACCAATTTGTGGCATTGCCCTTCGGTCTCACTTCAGCTCCCAGAGTGTTCACCAAGGTGCTGGCAGGAGTGATGTCTCTGCTCAGGTCTCGGGGCATCTGCGTGCTGCCCTACCTGGACGACATTCTCATCACTTCCCAGTCCCTACATCAGGCAGAGTTGGATACTCAGCTGGTAGTGTCCACTCTGGAGTCATTTGGCTGGGTGATCAACCATCCCAAGTCTCCCTCCTCGGTGACTCCCTTCCTGGGAATGACTCTGGATACAGTTTAGGCAAGGATTTTTCTTCCTCAGCAGAAGGTGGACAGTCTGATTGCGCAGGTCCAGTTCCTGCTATCTTGTCGTCATTCCTCCATCAGGCAGGGAATGCAGCTGGTGGGCCTGATGGTGGCGTGCTTCGAGGCGGTCCCTTATGCTCAGTTCCACTTGAGGCCTCTGCAACTCCACCTCTTGTCAGTATGGGACAATGATCCTGCGTCCCTGTACCAGGTCTTTGTGCTTTCCCCCCTGGTCAGGCGGTCCCTCTCGTGGTGGCTGGACTCCTGGGAGACGGTCACCACGAATGCCAATCTGACAGGTTGGGGGGGTTTCTGGAAGTCCCTGCAGTTCCAAAGGAGGTGGGGCCCTCAGGAGGCCCACACACCTATCAACGTTCTGGAACTGCGGGAGATCAGGTGGGTTCTGACTCTGTTGACTCATCACCTTCGGGGCCTGCCTGTTCAGTTACGCTCGGACAACCAGACGGCAGTTGCCTACATCAATCATCAGGGAGGGACCCGGAGCAAGAGGGCCCTCCAGAAAGTGTCTCTGATCCTGGCCTGGGCGGAGGCCAATGTTCCCTGCATATCAGCTGTGTAAATCCCGGGGGTGGAGAATCTGCAGGCAGACTCTCTGAGCAGGGGGACCTCTCAGGATCCCAGGATCCTCTGGCCTTGGCCACGGATGCTCTAGCAATGTCATGGCAGGACTTTTAGCTCCTGTATGTCTTTCCTCCATTCCCCCTGTTGGGCAGGGCTCTGCACAAGATTGCTCTGGAGGGGGTGCCAGCAATACTGGTGGCCCCCAGGTGGCCAAGAAGAGTGTGGTTCGCAGACGTGGTGCAGCTGGCAGTAGATCAGTACGCTCTGCCCAGGGTGCCAGACCTGCTCACTCAGGGTCACTTACGCCATCCCAATTTACAAACTCTGGCTTTGACGGCCTGGCTGCTGAAACCTCCATCTTGATGGAGAAGGGGCTGTCTACCTCTGTTGTTGATACCATGATAAAGGCCAGGAAGAAGTCTTCTTCTTCCATTTATTATAGGGTTTGGCGTGCCTACATTGACTGGTGTGAGTCTAGGTCTCTTCCCTGTCGTGTGTTCTCTATTCCCAGGATCCTGGAGTTCCTACAGCATGGGTTGGAGATGGGGCTCCAACTCGGTACTCTGAAGGGTCATGTTTCTGCCCTGGCTGTTTTCTTCCAGAAGTCCTTTGCCCAGCATTCTCTGGTCTGGACTTTTTTCCAGGGGGTTATTCATGTCCCCCACGTAAGCCCATGTTGCCTGTTAGGGATTTGAACTTGGTCTTGTTAGCCTTGCAGGGTTCTCCCTTTGAACCTGTGCAGGATGCTGCCCTGGCCATTCTTACTCTCAAGGTTGTCTTTTTGGTGGCTATCACCTCTGTTAGGCGTGTGTCTGAGTTGGCGGTGCTTTCCATTCAGCCCCCCTACTTTGAGAGACACCAGGAAAAGGTGGTGTTTCGCTTCAAGCATTTTCTGCCTAAGGTCGTGTCTGCCTTTCATTTGAATCAGGACATTGTTCTTCCTTCCTTTTGCCCTAATCCTAGTAATGCTAAGGAGAGGGTCTTGCATTCTTTGGATGTGGTTAGGTGTCTGTAGTACTTCAATCTGGTGGCTACTGCACCTTTCAGGAAAACTGATGCTCTTTTTGTGGTCCCTTCTGGTCCTAGGAAGGGTTTGGCTCCTGCCAAGTCTACTATCAGCAAATGGATCCGTCAGGCTGTGATTCAGGCCTATTCTGCTAAGGGGAAGAATCCTCCCTTCCGCCTTACTGCTCATTCCACTTGTGCTATTGGTGCCTCTTGGGCTTTTCAGCAGGCGGCTTCTGTTGAACAAGTTTGCAAGGCCGCTACTTGGTCTTCTGTTCATACCTTTTCAAAGTTTTACAAGGTTGATGTTAGGGCCTCAGCTGATGCTGCTTTTGGCCGCAAGGTTCTGCAGGCGGCAGTGGTCTGACCTGTCTGTTGTTACCTTTGGGGATACCACCCTACTTTATGGACACTGCTATTGGATGTCCCATGTGTTATGAATCTTATCTGGAGCAGGACGTACTGTATACTAAGAATAATACAATTCTGTGATTACTCACCTGTAGAATTGGTATTATGAGTATACAGTACGTCCTGCTCCACCCTACCCTTGGGTTTGCATTATCTTGGATCCCCTATATGGTGATTGTTATCATTGTTATAGTTACCAGTTTGGTTCTGTTTTAATTCTCCCGGCTTCTCGTTAACTGCTTTCCAATGCTGGGGATTGTGGGAGGTCCCTGGGTATTTGAGGGGCCGGGAGGAGTCTGTTTTCGATGTCTCTGCAGTCCAGCGCCATCTGGCGGAGTAATACCCATGTGTAAGGATCTTATCTGGAGCAGGACGTACTGTATACTCATAATACCAATTCTACAGGTGAGTAATCACAGAATTGTATTTTTATTTTCATCCTGTTTTTGTTGCTCTCCTGATTTACCTCTGCTGTTGTCTGCAGTATCTTTCCGTTTTCCATTTTCTATTCTTTTCAGCTTTGTGTATTTCAAGCAAAATAAAACTCAGGATTCCAGGGTAGACTCTAGGGTCAGCCACTCAGGATTTTGTTCCACTTTAATACCTATATATACACACACATGCACAGGCATTCAAAGTCATTTTTTTTTTAAATCAGTTTAGTTTATTTTGTAGAGATTTTATATATTTGAGTCACCTGGTGGTCTCATCACAGAAGCAGCACCCCCACAGACACACAAACACACGCACGTGTACATTTAATTTTAAATGCTGGGGAATAGTTTAAGGGTTTGGGCTTTTCTTTTAAATGGTGCTGAAGTTCCAGTTTAAGTTTTGTTTAGAATTAAAAAGGGGACAGAGCTCAATGTTATACCTGTTGTCTGTAAACTTGAAACTGGACATTTTCAGCTTCTTGTTGTCTAAACTGATACTACAAAATAAATGATAGCAGATAACAAATGTAAATTTGTAATTGTCCCAGCAACTTAATTTTGTACCTGAATGTGGGAACAGACTTGCCTTCATTATAACCTTCATTAATACGGAATTGGCACCAATTGCTTGAGGTTGTACTCTGCCCACAATTCATTATTATTGCATGTAAAAAAAAATGTTCTCCTTCATTAAAGCTTCTGTAAACCTTTGTACCACTGTCTGGCCTCTAGCCTGCCATTGGGACATCCTCAGGTTTGCTAGTAAACTCTTTTTTTTTCCTGCTGCTTGCGCCCACATGCACTGCTTCATTGTAGCTGAGGCATGCTCCCGTGCCCAGCCATTCATATAAGCAGGGATGGGTGCACTTCACAGACTAGAAGCAAGCCGGGGATGCAGTCACATCAGTTGGTATTCTTCACTCACCTTCCATCATGAGTCACCCACTCGGTGATCTCAAAAATGGCAGGTGGGCATGGCCTTGGGGATGGAAAAACACTTTCTTTTTGTGGGGAGGGGGAAGCAAAAACGAACTACACTCGCTTCAGACAGTGGGTATTCCAAATTGGAAGGCCTGTGGTGGGTTTGTTTGAGGACCTGCGGCAGGGTGGTCGTCCAGCTTGGATGTCCACTTTAGCTTTGCACATCTCTCTTTGGCCGTTAATGTTTTTATGTGTGCAGCTACCATGAAATAATTTGCTTTTGATTTACATTGTCTTGTAGTATTTTTTTTTTTTTCAAAATGCATACTTAAAATGTAAGATTGTAAAGGCAGGTATTTGGTTTTCCCCTCCACAGATTGTGGGAATTAATTATCACTTTAGTGAAGCGCTCCCTCCTCCCCCATGTATGCTTTGCCGCTGATCAGGCTGCATACTCGGAACTGGATACTACATGTTCTATGCAATCTGTTCAGCAAAAGCAAGACATTTCTTTTGATGCATTTTGTTACAGCGTTCCCATCAGCTCAAATTTGATTTTAATAGCTATTTATTATGCAAGCTCTTCTATGTATTAAAAACAACATGAATAAATCAAAAGATGAATTATGATTAACAGTTTTATTCCTTGGTATCATTGGGGAAGGTTATTACTAGCTGACTATTAAATGTGTTTAAAAGAGAAGATGCTGAGTAGTTACTGTTACTTAAACCGGACCTTCACTGTGATTTATTAAAAAGCCCAAACCCTTAAACGATTCCCCAGCATCTAAAATTAATATATTTTAAGTTTTTAGTCACTTACTTATTCTTTCCCCCACTGGGCTGCAACTCTGTTCAGGACTTTAGGATACGGGCGCCGCCATCTTGACTCAGAAGCATCACACTTACTGAGGAGAGGAGAGCGGGATAAAGTGCAGGGGTCAGGAAAAGGTCAGCAGTCCCAGAATGCAGAGCGACACGGTCAGAAGGCACTTCCTGTTTGCAGGCTGCCTGATGTCCCATGAGCCACCATCTTGGATGTTTAAAGGCTCATGCAAAAGATGCAGGTAGGAGGATTTTTAATGTGAGCAATCTTTATATGCAGGGTGTGGAATACATAGACTCTTATTCAGAGTGAAGGACCGCTTTAATACTGCTGTTCAGGAGAGCAAAAGGCCAGTAAGCTGAGGAGCTTTGTTCCCGGGTTGCACAGGCAATTCCTGTTATGGCTGTATGGAAGGTTTGGTTTGCCATGTATTGAGGATTTGCTGTGTGGAACCAGCCAAGATTGGATTTATTCCTGTTTCTGTTCTATTGAGACTCTGGTAATGGCATGGTGCCAGTTGCTTGCAGTTCAGCCTTACTTACTAATTTTTGCCTTAACCTTTTAGGACCAGTAAGCAACTAATTTTTGTTTTCTAGGTCGATACTTGCCTACCCTCCTGCTGCCTCAATCCTATGTAATTCAGGGATGCCATAGCCAATGCATTTTACCTATAGGGTAGCTGATGGCCTGCTTTCCTGTTCTCTGCAGCTGGGCAGAAAGCACACATCAGCTACCAAAGCTGGGACTACTTTAGATCGAGGCAGCCACAGGGCAGGAAAGTGTTGACCTAAAATACAAAATGGGTACATTGAACCTTTAAAGAGAAAGTAAAATCAAGTCACTGCTTCCTTTATTCTCTTGTATGCCAATAATCACCTGACTGCAGGCAACCATTCAGGTTTAATGTGCAAGCTCCGCTCTTTAGTAGTATATTTATTGATATTTGTAGGTTGAGATAGAAGCCTGCCTGGTAGGAATGGGCTTCTTATTTGGGGATAGGTGCAGCAACTTTTATAAAATCTGATATTTAAACTAAACAGTTCCCACCCCCACTTTCCATGCATAGATGTTGTCGGCAGGGACTAGTAATGCAAGTGACAGTCTCAAGCTTGTCAGATTTAATGTTCTAACTTGCACAAACCGAAATTAGTTAAGCTCTGTTTATAAGTAAAACTGTGACTGAGAGATGGAGATAGAGCGTCATTTAAAAGAATAGGGTTGGGTCTTTAAAGTGGACCAAAAAGATTTTGACTATCCTGGGTTTTGGTCCTTTCCCCAGGGGCACCCTGATCGGAGGTGCCCCACTGTGTGGAACCCCCCAGGACACCAAGACCAGCACACCTCTTCCCGGTCCCACTGCGCGTCTATGAGCAGCTCTGGCGGCCCATCCCTCTGAGAGCGTGCCCTCGCTGGCCACTCACAAATGCCTGGCGCGGGTGCGCGCCCTGCTAGAGGGAGAGCAGGTTGCGGCCGCTGCTCTTAGATGCGCAGTGGGACTAGGAAACAAGGTAAGTGAATGGGGTGACCTAGGGGGAAATCGATCGCCCCGGGAATCTTATAGATTCCCTGGCCGATCAAGCTGTGTTTTGTAGTAAATCGGTCCACAAGTGTTAAAGTCACGTTGCAGAAGCCTGTGAAACATTGCTCTATAATGTAACTCACTGTTCTCACATAGCAGTTACATTCTTTGATACCCAGTTATAAGATATTATTACAGTTTCATGGGAAATCCACAATTTTCATACTAGTGTCTGGATGCTTTTTGCTTTCACTGGGTTTGGTACATGACTTTTCAGCATTTTTTTTTCTAAAACATGACATGCCCAGGATTATATTCCATATTTGTCTGTAGGGAGGTATAGTGATGGGGTGTGTACTTGATATAAAGTGACAGGCAGTGAGCAAGGCAAAACAACACAAAATGTGAGCGCTGGATTAGCAGTATTTGTCCATTGTGTTCCTGACTTGTGAAGTGATAGGACTGGAAAGAGAGGCATAATTTGCTATTGCTGTAATGGGCATGCCTGCTGAGCCCTTGTGGTGGCGTCCGGTTACTTTCTCCATTATGGCCATTAAAGCACAAATCAGTGAACAGGCTGGCCGAGGGGTAACATTCCATGGCATTAATAATTACAGTGATTGGATTTGTCGGGTTAATGTTTTATGCTGCTAAAATAGTGTATGTTCTGCTTTAGCAGTGCCATTTATTTTTCAATATATTCCCATGAGTTTTAATTGCAGCAGCCAGGAAATCCTGCACTGGTCCTCGGTTGGGGGGGGGAGGGGGGGGGGGCACTGCATCCCCACAATAAGTAGCCAGAGAGGCTGTATTACACTATGACAGCGGAACATACTGATGCCTTGAAGGTGGACGATATTGAAACAGACACCTTCTTCTACCTACTTTTCATATGGACTAACCGTTTTATGAACGAAGTTTGCCATGACACTTTAAATACAGTCACATAAATTTTCATTTTCTTTTAGTTGTTCACAATGTAAATTGGGATTTCCCCTGATCCTGGTTTCCGGATCCAAAGTTTCCACCTTCTACTGGTACAGAAGGCAAGCCTCTTTCTACCCATGCCAGCAAGACTTTCTGTAATGGCCAGTCATGGCTCACTCATTGCCAACATATTACAACTTCTTCTGATTCATTCTCATTTGCTTATGCACATGTTTTCCCTGGTGATGGAGCGTAAACACACACTTGCCAGAAACTTTTAGCAAAAGCAGACACCCCCCCCCCCCCTTAATTGGCAGACCTTGGCAGTTTTGTTGGATCCATTTTAAAAGTGGGTAGCATTGATCCCCTGACACAGAAGACATATTATTGATGCTGATTTTATTTTAGTAGCAGTTAGGCCTTCACCCCCCCCTCCAACTTTTTTGAACAGCTGTAGAAGGTAAGATTGCAGTGGTGGTTGTCTATAATAAGTACACATCTGAGAGATATGTCATCTGTGAGTCTCAATGTGCACAGCAGTTGCCATACCTAAAAATAATGACTAGCTGTATTAAAACAAATGGTGTGATTATTTTTAATCAGAGACTGTAAACTCTGCGGCAGTAATAAGTCTGCAGGCAGCTTTCCTGTGTCTCTCCTCTATATCTTGCAGGATAGAAGTTGTAGCAGAGTTCCAAAACTTGCCCTTCTTTCAATTTCATTTTTCCAGAACCATGCAAAAAAGTGGTTTAACAGCCACTCTGTCCCTTAGAGTTCTCAATGTGAGTTACCACAGCAAGTCACAGTGGCCCCACTGCTGTTTCTGAACACAGTAGAACATGCTCAAGACACAGCCTTTCTAGCTCAGACACAACCCAGAAATTGCAAAACACAAGTTTGTTTTAAATTAGCTAATTTTACACTTTTTCCAAAGAGGATAAGGGAGAGAAAGTTAGCATGTGCCTGGACAGGGACTTTAAGCATATTGTTATTAAAGTCCAGTCTCAATGTAACCCTGAGGCAAAATAAAAAAAAAGCAACTCTCCTTGGCCAGAATCCAGCGTTCCCCCAGTGCTTCTGGTCCTAAGCAAAGCCATCCTGACGAGACTGGCGAGTGGCATCCCTTGCTCTGTGCATGCATTAATGCAAGACGCTCTGTTCCGTCACTCCAATGCATGCACGCAGAATGCTTGCATCACTCAGGCCTGCCACTCCTTATAGCAGGTAGCCGGGGTAACTCCCGGCCCCCTTCTTTCGGTCTATTTCTGCCTGGACCTACTGTTATCCCCCTTTTTAGTAAAGAGCCTCCCAGCCTAGGCTGCGGGTCCTGGCAATGGTAGACGGCACCTTAAAGTGGACCAACACCCACCGGTGATCGGCCCGGGAATCTATAAGATTCCCGGGCCGATCACCTCCCTCCCCGCGGGACATCCCCCCTCCCCTCCCCGCGGGACAACCCCCCCAAACACCCCAAACTCCTTACCTAGACGTGCGCCCGCGCCGGCCGTCTGTGAATGGCCGGCGCGGGCACGCGCGCGTCAAGAGGGACGCGCGGGAGGCGGCGGCGGAGGAGCCGCTTGTCCGCGGCTTGTCCGTCGGCGCGGGGAGAGGTGAGTTCGGGGGGTTTCACACAGCGGGGGACCCTGATCGGGGGTGCCCCACCGAAGTGGACCAAGACCCAGGATAGTCAAAATCCTGGGTGTTGGTCCACTTTAAGGTGCCTTAGGAGCTATGCTCCACCGTGAGACCCCATACTAAGGGGTAGGCGGTATTCCGGGTTGGTGATCCTGGTGATCCTGGTGGTGATGCCCTGTCCTTACCCTTACACCCTTGGGGTGTTAACTCCCCCTTCGCAGGTCACCCATCGTTCCCTACTGCTAGGGGGGCACTTATCCCCCTTTTTAGTTTAGTCCCTCTTTTGTGTGCATGATTGTGTGCTACGTTCAGCGTGTGTGTGGTGCGCGTGATTATGCTTCCATGGTCGGGCCGGCGGTTTGCGGCGCCGCCGGCCGTTACTGTCAGTCTTCGGGGGAGCTTCTTCCCCTCCAGTGCGGTTTCGGGGGGGGGGGTGGGGCCGGGCACGAGGCGCGATCCTGCGGCCCGCCCCCTCCCTCCCCCCGTGCGGCTGGTGCCGCTGCGGAGCCCGGTCACTGGCCGGGAGCCGCCTGTTGTCAGCAGAGAGGGGCGGGGTCGGGCGCAGCGCGCGATGTGCCGGCCAGCTCCTCTTCATCCTGGCTGCCTTGTCCCTCCGCCTCGTGCAGGACGCCATTCAGTAAGCGCCCAGTGGGCTCCAGTCTTCATTGCCTGTGCAGCTGCTTGTCAGCGCGATATTGATTTATACATTCTTACTTATGTGTATGTGTGCCTTGGCCCTTTTGTTATGTGCCTGCATTGTGTGACATATGTGTGACAGTCCCCTTTTCTATTCCAGGCGGACCCTTGTTGGATCTTAAAGGGTCCTCCCGGTCCAGGGTCCCTGGTTAATTTAAGTACTCCCTATAAATCCTCCCACTCGGGACACAGGGGCATCCCGGGTCGCTTATATTGCGTAATCCCCTTGGGTATTGCGACTACCGATTAAAATCACCATATGGAGGCTTCCCAGGATACCGGGCTCGGGTTCCCCTCGGGGCAACCCCGGCAGTGTTTGGGGTGTGGGGCATCCCTTACAGGGGATGATGTTTTCCTCTGCATACCATGTGCACAGCAGACTATTACGCGGCAGTCCGGATCCCATGCGCCTGGTTCTGCGCCGCCGGTCCCTTCTCCTACCCCTCCCCGCCTGATCCGGACCCCGTGTGATGTTCCCCGAGTGGGGAGTCGCAATCTGAGGTGTGTGCCAGATTGTCCAATCTTGAAAAATTATTTTCTAGCGCTGTTGCCAGAAAGGCCCTGGCTAAGAGAAAGCACTTGTCCCCAGCCACGCAGGCTTCTGATTTTGAGGAGTTTGATTCACTGGACTGGTCTGATTACCCCCCGCTAGAGGAAGGGGAGCTATTTGAGGAATCGGATGGTTCTGACGATCAGCAGTTTGTTGGCACCGATGCCGAGCGGGGTCAGGGGGATTCTTTGGATACCCCTAAGGTCCTGGCTCATATGTTTGAGGTTCTGGCTATTTCTCCTCCTGAAGTGACTCTTCCGCAGAAGGGGGAGTTCTTTGAGGAGGCTAAGCCGCGCTTACAATTCCCTAATCAAAGGCATTTTGATGGCATTATTCTTAAGGAATGGGAGAGGCCTACTCGGCTTCCGGGTGTCCCTCCGGGTTGGGATAAGAAATATCCGTTTCCGGTGGATGCAGTGAAGCGCTGGTCGTCCCCTCCCGAGGTGAACGCCCCTGTTCTGGGGTTGTCTAGCACCTCTGTTTTGCATTCTCCTGACTGTTTTACTCTCAAGGACGGTGAGGACAAACGCATTGACCAGATGGCTTGTCATGGTTTTGCCAGTGTCGGGTCGGCCTTGCGGCCCGTTTGTGCTTCGGCGCTGTTAATAGTGGCTTCTAGGTCGGTTGTCAGGGACCTGTTGTCTACCTCCAGGCTTGACCCGGCTAGTGATGAGTTCACCGCCCTTAAGCGGTGCAAATTTTTTTTGTCATTTGTGCTAGCCGCCCTGGATGACACCATGGTGATGTGTAGTAGAACTTCGGCCTTGCTGGTGGCTATTCGGCGGTCGGTTTGGTTGCGCCAGTGGGCGGCTGATTTTGTGTCCAAAAAGTCGCTTACGGCTCTTCCCTTTCTGGGCTTGCGGCTCTTTGGAGAAAAATTGGATACGGTCGCAAAAGGAGGTAGGTTACCTCAGCGAAAGAAGCAACAGCGCCCCTTTCGTTGGGGCAGCTTCCTTTACCCCTTCCTTTCGTGGGGCCAGAGCTGGACGGGGATTGGCTGTCTTCTCCTCCAGAGGTGATTCCTGAAACAGGGGAAGAGGACGTGCCCGTCCAGGTCACAGGTGGGGCTCCAAGCCCAAAGCCGTTGCCAAGCCGGCTCAGCAATGAGGGGGCGCCCTCACCCTCGCGGGTGGGAGGACGGCTGCGACTCTTCTCCCAGGTCTGGGACCAGGAGGTCTCGAACAGATGGATTCGGGAAGTGGTGTCTTCCGGTTACAAGCTGGAGTTCGAGATCCGACCTCCTCCCAGATTCTTCAGGTCTCGGGTGCCCTTGGATCCTCTGGCCGCGCAGGGGCTCCGGGCGGCAGTAAAAGATCTCCTGGACATGGCTGTCATCTGCCCGGTGCCTCCCTCAGACCGGGGCCTGGGATACTATTCCAATCTGTTCACGGTGCCCAAAAAGGATGGCTCCGCTCGTCCCATCCTGGATCTGAAGTTTCTCAACAGGTTTATCCGTCCCAGGAAGTTCCACATGGAAACTCTGCGCTCGGTCATAAATTTGCTTCATCAGGAGGACTTCATGACGTCCATAGACATCAAGGATGCTTATCTGCATGTTCCAATCTTCCCGGCACATCAGAGATTTCTCAGGTTCGTGGTGGAAGATCGGCATTTTCAGTTTGTGGCTCTTCCGTTTGGCCTTACCTCGGCTCCAAGGGTTTTCACCAAGGTGCTGGTGGGGGTGATGGCCCTTCTCAGAGTCCAGGGTTTCCGCATCGTGCCTTATCTGGACGATCTTCTCATTATGGCATCCTCTCTCAGCCATGCGGAGCTAGATACCAGGACTGTTGTAGCCACTCTGGAGAGATTCGGCTGGGTGATCAACTATCCCAAGTCATTCCTCTCTCCCTCCAGGGTGGTGTCGTACCTGGGAATGTCTCTGGATACTTCTCAGTCCAGGGTGTTCCTCCCCCGGCCCAAGGTTCTTTTGATTCAGGAATTGACTCAGCTTCTTCTATCCATCCCTCGTCTGTCCATCCGGCTGGGGATGAGACTGGTGGGATTGATGGTGGCTTCGTTCGAGGCGGTTCCCTTTGCCAAGTTTCACACCAGGACGCTCCAGCTCCATCTCTTGGCGGCCTGGGACAGGTCTCCGCTGTCATTGGATCAGTCTTTTCTGATGTCCCCCCGGGTTCGGCATTCCCTTCGGTGGTGGCTGGAACCAAGCAATCTGATGAGGGGCAGATCCTTTCTGACCCCTTGTTGGGAGACGGTCACCACGGATGTCAGCCTGTCAGGTTGGGGGGGGGTTTGGAAGGATCTTCAGTTTCAGGGACTGTGGGGGCCTCAGGAGGCTCACGATCCCATCAATGTTCTGGAGCTGAGAGCCATCAGGTTGGTTCTGGGTCGCTTGACTCATCACTTACAGGGTTTGCCGGTTCAAGTTCGGTCAGACATTCGGAGGGCTGTTGCCTACATCAATCACCAGGGAGGGACTCGCAGCAGGCGTGCCCTCAAGGAAGTGTCCTTGATCCTGGCTTGGACAGAGAGCAATGTCCCATGCATCTCGGCGGTGTACATTCCGGGAGTGGAGAACACGGAGGCTGACTCCCTGAGCATGTGCTCATCTCGCCGGGGGGAATGGTCTCTCAGCCCCAAGGTGTTTCGGTCACTTTGCCACCGGTGGGGGACTCCGGAGGTGGACCTCTTTGCCTCTCGTCACAATCACAAGCTTCCGGCATTTGTGTCTCTCTCGCAGGATCCGCTGGCTCTGGCAGTGGATGCCATGTCTCTGAACTGGAGGGATCTGGGGTTTCTGTACCTGTTCCCTCCGTTTCCCATGGTGGGCAAGGTGGTGCGCAAGCTGGCCCTAGAGGGTGTGTCAGCAATCTTGGTGGCTCCAAGATGGCCAAGACAGGTCTGGTTCGCAAACGTGGTAAGGTTGGCAGCGGATCAGTTGGATCTGCCCCTTCTGCCAGATCTGCTCACTCAGGGTCAGCTACTCTACCCCAATTTGCCAACGCTGGCTTTGACGGCGTGGCTGCTGAAACCTCCGTCTTAAAGGAGGAAGGTCTTTCTGATGCTGTTATTCAGACTAGAAAGAAGTCTTCCTCTGCCATCTACTATAGGATTTGGAAGTCTTCTATTGATTGGTGTGAGGTCCGGGCCTTGCCTTGCAGGGTGTTTTCTATCCCTAGGGTTTTGGAATTTCTGTAACATGGTCTTGACCTGGGTTTGCAGCTCAGTACGTTGAAAGGGCACGTTTCTGCCCCGGCGGTTTTCTTCCAAGGGTCTTTTGCTCTCCATCCTCTGGTTAAGACCTTTTTCCAGGGGGTTACGCATGTGTGGCCTCCTAGGAAGCCTTTGCTCCCAGTTTGGGGTTTGAATTTGGTTCTTTCTGCCTTTCAGGGTCCTCCTTTTGAACCTTTGCAGGATATTGCTCTTTCTACGCTTACTCAGAAGGTTGCGTTTTTGGTTGCCATCACTTCCGTTCAGCGTGTATCGGAGTTGGCGGCTTTGTCCATTAAGGGCCCGTACTTTGAGAGGCATCAGGACAAGGTTGTTTTCCGCTTCAAGACAGATTTCCTTCCTAAGGTGGTTTCTGCCTTTCTTAACCAGGACATTGTTCTACCCTCCTTGTGTCCTAAGCCCAGCAATGACAAGGAGAGGGTTTTGCATTCTCTGGATGTGGTTCGCTGTGTGAAGTATTATTTGGTGGCTACTTCTTCTTTTCGTAGGACTGACACCCCTTTTTGTGGTGCCCTCTGGGCCTAGGAAAGGTTTGGCTCCCGCCACGTCTTCCATTAGTAAATGGATTCGCCAGGCCATTGTTGGGGCCTATTCTGCCAAGGGGAAGGTTCCCCCTTTTCGTGTTACTGCTCATTCTACTTGTGCCGTTGGGGCGTCCTGGGCCTTCCAGCATCAGGCCTCTGTTGAGCAGGTTTGTAAGGCTGCTACTTGGTCTTCCGTTCACACTTTTTCCAAGTTTTACAAGGTTGATGTGCGGGCCTCAGCGGATGCTGTTTTTGGCCGCAAAGTTCTGCAAGCTGCAGTGGTTTAAGTTTGTGCATTATTGCCTTGTTTTGGATCCCCGCCCTTTATGGACACTGCTATTTGATGTCCCGAGTGTAATGACTATCTGAAGCGGGGTGTGTGACATACTTGTATGCCACACACCCCGCTTCACCCCGCCCTTTGGTATTCTGGATCCTTTCTATGGTGAACCTTTTTACTGTTACTGGTTATTTTGGCTCTTCCTGGTCCCTTTTCTGCTGTCTTAATACTGGGGAATGAGTGGGAGGTCCCAGGTATTTATGGACTGGGAGGGGCTCCCTTTTTTCATGACATCTCTGCAAGATCGCGCTCTACAGGTTGGTATAACCCGAGTGTAATGACTATCTGAAGCGGGGTGTGTGACATACTTATAATACCCATTTTGCAGGTGAGTAATCACAAAATTGTATTTTTAATTATTGTGCCATGTGAGTCACTATCGCCTTGTATCCAAAGTTCAAATTCACCTTGGACACTATGGGCTTGATTTATCAAAGCACTTTGCTGATTAGCCCCTGGCTTGATACGTTGGTTTTTTCAGATCAGCTCATGTCAGTGCAGTGTAAAAAAGTAATTCATCAGTGCACAGCCACGCAGCCCTATCAGTATGTTTGCTATTCTTAGTATACAGTACGTCCTGCTCCAGATATAATACTTACACTTGGGTTATCCTCCGCCAGATGGCGCTGCACTGCAGAGACATGCAAAACCGGCTCCTCCCGGCCCTTCAAATACGCAGGGACCTCCCACAAATCCCCAGATTTCTCTGCAGCGCTGACTGCGAAGACATGATGTATCACTCTCTCGCAGGCGAGCGGGGCTATTAAAGCCTGCGGCCCTGTTGGACTACTCCCAGCCATCCTCTTCGTGATGTGCCTCCAAGCCTGGGCTGCGCTGGTCGGGTGAAGGTAGGCAGCACCACGCGTGCTCATGGAGCCATGCTCCACCGCAGTCCCCCACCAAAGGGTAGGCGGTTTAGGCTGATGGTAAGCCTCTAGTGGATTTCCCTCCCGCATTATTGCCCCATACCCCGT
The DNA here is from genome assembly GCA_027917425.1 of Gastrophryne carolinensis. Lineage (NCBI taxonomy): Eukaryota > Metazoa > Chordata > Amphibia > Anura > Microhylidae > Gastrophryne > Gastrophryne carolinensis. Next base: position 230,384,641 of record CM051236.1, read on the forward strand.
GTAGCGGTGGACCCTGTTCAAAGGGTCGCCATCCTCCCTCGTTCCCCCCGTAGCTCGGGGGGAAAGAAAGGGGTGTGTGTGTGTGTGTGTGGTGGTCTTAGTGTATTGAGTTACACGTTATGGCCTTAGTATTGTCCTTGACTTATACACCTGGTGTCAGAGCCGCGCTGTTTGCCTTTTATTGTCTATCGGCGTCGCCATTGGCAAACCTCCTTTTTTTCTAAGTGTGTCCTACACTCGCGTTTTCTTGTCTGTGTTGACTACTGCCTCAGAGCTTCGCGCTCTTCGGGGGGGCTCTGCGTCACAGCCTGCTCTGGCCCGCCCTTCGAGGTTCGCTTGGCGCCATTTAGATGCTTGTCGCGCGCGCGCGCGCGCATGGTAACAGTCCTCCTCCTCCCTAGGTCTGTAAATGCCCTCGTGGGCGATTTTAATCATTCTTGCTCACTGTGCATGGCTCTGACATCGCTATTCCCATTATGTCTTTCAGACGGTCGAATCCAGTGGCTTCTCCCGACCCGGTGTAATTGCCAGTTGGACCTAGTATAATTACTCCCACTTCCCTGCGGGTCTTTGGGGCATCCAGGGTAGCTTATAGCGTCAATCCCTACTGGCCTATTGTGCCTATTAATCACCATATGGAGGCATCCCAGGATATTGTGAACGGGGTTCCCTCGGGACAAGCCCGGCTGTGTGTAGCTTGTGGGGTCTCGCCTATCAGCGGTGACAATGCACGGGTCTGCGTCCCTTGTGCACAGCAGGCGCTAATGGTACTTCCCGCCCCTCCTGTGGCTGGGCCTGCACCTCGCCTCACTTCACCTACCCCCCCCCAAGCCTGAGTCTAACCCCCAATACAAGCGGGGATTCTCATCCTGATGTGGCTACTAGACTGGCCAGTGTTGAAAAATTGCTTGCTAGTTCTCTAGCGCGTAAGGCCACTGCAAAAAAGCGGCACATAATCCCTGACTCTGCTCCTTTCCCTACGGATTCTGATGAGTTTTCGCATCTATATGGCCATGCCCCTTCGGACGAAGGGGAGCTGTTCTCTGACTCAGAGTCATCTGATGAGAAGTCAAGGGGTCATGACGATTCTGGTTCTGATCACTGGAACCCGGATGATACTGATAAACTACTGCTTCAGATTTTTGAAGTTTTGTCCATCTCTCCCCCTGTTGCAGCTCCCAGGCAAAGGGGTGAGCTATTTCATACTGCTAAGGCTCGATTGGAATTTCCTGAGCAAACCCATTTCAATAACCTCGTGCTGAAGGAGTGGGAACATCCCAGTAGACTCTTAAGAGTTTGGACAGGAAGTATCCATTTCCTGCTGATATGGTCAAGTGCTGGTCATCGCCCCCCGAGGTCGATGCTCCTATTCTAGGGCTGTCTAACACCTCTATTATGCACTCCCCCGACACTATTACGCTGCGGGATTCTGAGGACCGGTGCATTGACCAATTGGCGTGCCATGCCTTTGCGTTTGGAGGGGTGGCGCTGCGCCCGGTCTGCGCCTTGGCCATTACTGCTGTGGCGCTCAGGGCCATGGTCAGGAATGCACTTGACAGCCCAGACGAGTTGCCTACTGATACTATTAATGCACTGTCTAACTGTGATGTATTTGTCAACTTTATCCTGTCTGCATCGGATGATGCTATTAGGCTGTGTGCCAGATCTTCCGCCTTAGCGGTGGCTATACGCCTGTTTGGGGACCGCCTAGACCTCTTTGCTAAAGAAGGTACATTACCACAGCGCAGGAGGCAGCCTCGGCCCTTTCGTAACCAGGGCCCCCTTTCAGCCCCCTACAGAGGCGCTAAGCAGGGGAAAGGTGTGTCCTTCGCGGGGGCTCGCGCAGACTCCTGGCATAGGAGCAGGGGGCGACGTCCTGGCTCTTCCTGGGGGACCAAACCCAAATCCCCTCCCAAGATCCCTCAGGCATGATGGGGAGCCCTCGCCCGCCAGGGTGGGGGGACGGCTACAGCACTTCGCGCACGTCTGGAGGCGCCAAGTCTCAGACCGGTGGATTCAGGAGGTAGTTACCTCTGGCTACCAAATAGTTTGCTGTGCGACCCCCCTCAAGATTCATCAGGTCCCGGATCCCCCAGGACCCGGTATCAGCTCAGGTCCTGATGCAGGCAGTGCAAGGACTTCTGGATCTGGGAGTTATTTGCAAGGTTCCTTTGAGAGAATTGGGAGAGGGGTTCTACTCCAACCTTTTCACAGTACCCAAAAGAGATGGGTCAGTCAGGCCCATTCTGGATTTAAAGATCCTCAACAAATTTTTCAAGAACAAGCGCTTTCGCATGGAAACTCTGCACTCGGCCGTTGGCTCTCTGCGCCCACGTCTGTGGACATCAAAGATGCTTACCTTCACATCCCTGTGTTCCCGGGACATCAAAGGTTTCTCAGATTCGCGTTGAAAGATCAACATTATCAGTTTGTGGCCCTACCATTTGGCCTCACTTCAGCTCTCAGAGTGTTCACCAAGGTGCTGGCGGGGGTGATGTCTTTGATAAGGTCAGGGGGCATTCGAGTGCTGCCCTACCTGGACGACATCCTTATTGCCTCATGGCCTCTACAGCAGGCGGAGCTGGACACTCAGCTGGTGGTGTCCACCTTGGAGTCCTTCGGCTGGGTGATCAATCATCCCAAGTCCTCTCTATCCCCTTCGTCGGTGACCCCATTCCTGGGGATGATTCTGGATACGGTTCAGTCACGAATATTCCTTCCCCAACAGAAGGTGGAAGCTCTGACTGCGCAGGTGCGGTCCCTGCTCTCTTGCCCCCAGCTCTCCCTCAGGCAGGGAATGCAGCTGGTGGGCCTGATAGTGGCGAGCTTCGTGGCGGTGCCCTTTGCTCAGTTCCATTCGAGACCTCTGCAGCTTCTCCTCTCAGTATGGGACAAGGACCCCGCGTTTTGTGTTTGTGTTTTGGGTTTGTGTGCTTCCCCCATTGGTCAGAAGTTCCCTCTCGTGGTGGCTAGACCACAAGAACTTGCTAAAGAGCAGGTCCTTTCTAGCTCCCTCCTGGGAGACGGTCACCACGGATGCCAGTCTGTCAGGTTGGGGGGGGGGATTCTGGAAGTCCCTGAGGTTCCAGGGGAGGTGGGGCCCTCAGGAGGCCCATTTACCCATCAACATTCTGGAACTACGGGCGGTCAGGTTGGTTCTGGAGCAATTGACCGATAACCTGCAGGGACTGTCTGTTCAGGTGCGCTCAGACAACAGGACGGCGGTTGCCTACATCAACCATCAGGGAGGGACCCGGAGCAAGGGTGCCCTCCAGGAAGTGTCGCGGATTCTGACATGGGCGGAGGCCAATGTTCAATGCATTTCGGCTGTTTATATCCCGGGGGTAGAGAATCTTCTAGCAGACTCTCTGAGCAGGGGGACTTCCCGTCAGGGGGAGTGGTCCCTCTGAAACAGGGTATTCCAGTCCCTGTGTTACCGGTGGGGCCTACCGGATGTGGATCTGTTTGCATCCCGTCACAATCACAAGCTCCCGGCCTTTGTCTCCCTGTCTCAGGATCCTCTGGCCTTGGCCACGGACGCTCTGTCAATGTCATGGAAGAAATTTCGGCTCCTGTATGTCTTTCCCCCGTTCCCCCTGCTTGGCAGGGTTCTGTGCAAGATTGCCCTGGAAAGGGTGCCAGTGATTCTGGTGGCCCCAAGGTGGCCAAGAAGAGTGTGGTTCGCAGACGTGGTACAAATGGCAGTATACCAGTACGTCCTGCCAGAGGCACCAGATCTGCTCACTCAGGGCTCCTTACGCCATCCCAGTTTACAAACTCTGGCTTTGACGTCCTGGCTGCTGAAAACTCCATCTAGATGGAGAAGGGCTTGTCTGCCTCAGTGGTGGATACCATGGTACAGGCTAGGAAGAAAACTTCTTCTGCCATCTATTATAGGGTATGGCGTTCCTACATAGACTGGTGTGAGTCTAGGTCTCTTCCCTGCAGGGAGTTCTTAATCTCTAGGATTCTGGAGTTTTTACAACATGGATTGGAGTTGGGTTTAAAACTCAGTACTCTGAAGGGTCAGGTTTCTGCCCTGTCTGTCTTCTTTCAGAAGTCTTTTGCTCAGCATCCCTTGGTTAAGACCTTCCTTCAGGGGGTCACTCACGTGCGCCCCCCACGTAAGCCTACGGTCCCTGTTTGGGACTTGAACCTGGTTTTGTCTGCCTTGCAGGGTGCTCCCTTTGAGCCTATTCACGATGCTGCTCTGGCTGTACTTACCCTCAAAGTTGTTTTTCTGGTGGCTATCACTTCGGTCAGGCGTGTGTCTGAGCTGGCGGCTCTGTCTATTCAGCCCCCATACTACGAGAGACACCAGGACAAGGTGGTGTTCTGCTTTAAGCCAGATTTTCTGCCAAAGGTGGTGTGTGTTTTTCATTTGCAACGCTAAGGAAAGGGTTCTGCATTCCTTGGATGTGGTCAGGTGTCTGAAGTATTACCTGGTAGTCACTGCGGCCTTCAGGAAGACTGATGCTCTTTTTGTGGTCCCTTCTGGTCCTAGAAAGGGTTTGGCTCCGGCCAAGTCTACTATTAGCAAATGGATTAGTCAGGCTGTGATTCAGGCCTACTCTGCTAAGGGGAAGAGTCCCCCCTTCCGTCTTACTGCTCATTCTACTCGTGCTATTGGTACCTCTTGGGCCTTCCAGCACCAGGCTTCTGTTGAACAAGTTTGCAAGGCCGCTACTTGGTCTTCTGTTCATACCTTTTCAAAGTTTTACAAGGTTGATGTTAGGGCCTCAGCTGATGCTGTTTTTGGCCGCAAGGTTTTGCAGGCGGCAGTGGTTTAATTTGCATGTTGTTGCTTTTGGGGATCTTACCCTACCTTACAGACACTGCTATTGGATGTCCCAAACGTAAGGAATTACGGAAGGAAGGACGTGCTGTATAATTAGAATAATACAATTCTGTGATTACTCACCTGTAGAATTGGTATTATACGTATACAGCATGTCCTGCTCCACCCCGCCAAACATGTTCAACAGAAGCCTGGTGCTGAAAGGCCCAAGAGGCACCAATAGCACGAGTGGAATGAGCAGTAAGGCGGAAGGGAGGATCCTTCCCTGTAGCCAGACCCTTCTTAGGACCAGAAGGGACCACAAAAAGAGCATCGGTCTTCCTGAAGGGCTCAGTAGCCACCAAATAGAGCTTCAGGTTCCTGACCACATCCAAGGAATGTAGAACCCTCTCCTTAGGGTTACTAGGATTAGGGCACAGAGAAGGCAGAACAATGTCCTGATTGAGATGAAAAGCAGACACAACTTTAGGCAGAAAATCTGGTTTAAAGCGAAACACCACCTTGTCCTGGTGTCTCTCAAAGTAAGGGGGCTTGATGGAAAGCGCCGCCAACTCAGAAACACGCCTAACGGAAGTGATAGCCACCAAAAAGACTACCTTAAGCGTAAGAATGGACAAAGCAACCTCATGCACAGACTCAAAAGGAGATCCCTGCAAGGCAGATAGGACCAAGTTCAAGTCCCAGACAGGTAAAATAGGCTTACGTGGGGGGCGCACATGAGTAACCCCCTGGAAAAAGGTCTTGACCAGATGATGCTGAGCAAAAGCTCTCTGAAAGAAAACAGCCAAGGCAGACACATGACCTTTCAGAGTGCTGAGTTGAAGCCCCAGATCCAAACCATGTTGGAGAAATTCCAGAATCCTAGGAATAGAAAACACACGACAGGGAAGAGATTTAAGATGGAGGTTTCAGCAGCCAGGCCGTTAAAGCCAGCGTTTGTAAATTGGGGTAGCGTAGCCGCCCCTGAGTGAGCAGGTCTGGATCCTTGGGCAGGGCAAACTGATCTACCGCCAGCTGCACGATGTCTGCGAACCACACTCTTCTTGGATTGCTGGCACCCTTTCCTGAGCGATCTTTCGCAGAACCCTGTCCAGCAGGGGAAACTGAGTAAAGACATATAGTAGCTGAAAGCCCTGCCAGGGCATTGTCAGAGCATCCATGGCTAAGGCCAGAGGGTCCTGGGACAGAGACACAAAGACTGGAAGCTTGTGATTGTGACGGGACGCAAACAGATCCACATCTGGCTGACCCCAACGGAGCGAAACACCCTATCGCTAAGGGACCATTCCCCCAGGCGAGATATCCCCCTGCTCAGAGAGTCTGCCTCCAGATTCTCCACCCCCGGAATGTACACAGCTAAGATGCAGGGGACATTGTCCTCTGCCCAGGACAGGATCAGAGACACTTCCTTGAGGGCCCCCTTGCTCCGGGTCCCTCCCTGATGATTGATGTAGGCAACCTACGTCTGGTTGTCCGAGAGTACCTGAAAAGCCCGACCCCGAAGGAGCGAGGTCAAGCGGGCTAGAACCAACCTGATCCCCCTCAGTTCCAGAACGTTGATGTGGGCCTCCTGAGGGCCCCACTGCCCCTGGAATGTTAGGGATCTCCAGAAGCCCCCCCAACCTGTCAAACTGGCATCCGTGGTGACTGTCCCAGCAAGGGGCCAGAAAGGACCTGCCCACCAACAGGTTCCTTGAGTCCAGCCACCATGAGAGGGACCGCCTGGCTAGGGGGGACAGAACCAAAACCTGATCCAGGGACACAGGGTCCCTTGTCCCATACAGACAAGAGGTGGAGTTGAAGAGGCCTCATGTGAAACTGAGCATATGGAACCGCCTCGAAGCAGGACACCATCAGGCCCACCAGCTGCATTCCCTGCCTGATGGAAGGATGAGGGCAGGACAGATGGAGCTGAGCTTGCGCTTGCAGACTGTCCACCTTCTGCTGAGGAAGAAAGATCCTGGCCCGAGCTGTATCCAGATTCATGCCCAGAAATGGCTTCACCAAAGAGGGAGACAGGGAAGATTTGGAGTGGTTTATCACCCAGCCGAATGACTCCAGTGTGGTCACCACCCGCTGAGTATCCAGCTCTGCCTGTTGGAAGGACAGAGAAGTGATAAGAATGTCGTCCAAATAGGGAAGAATGTGAATGCCCTGAGCTCTCAGCAGAGCCATAATGCCCGCCAGCACCTTGGTGAATACCCTGGGAGCCAAAGTAAGACCGAAGGGCAATGCCACAAACTGGTAATGCTGATCCTCCAGAGCGAACCTGAGGAATATCTGATGACCTGGAAAGACTGGAATATGGAGGTAAGCATCCTTGGTGTCCACAGAGGTCAAGAAGTCCCCTGGGCGCAGCGAACTTACAGCTGAGCGCAGAGTCTCCATGCGAAAACGCCTGGATCTGACAAACTTGTTGAAAAGCTTTATCCCTTTCGCTGCCAGCCTACCTGGAGTTTTTGTCACACTCTGTTGCCAGACCATTTTGCACTATTTTGCGCTCCCCATGTTCAAATGTGATTTTTGAAGAGATTTCCAGGGATTTCCCAGGAAAATGATATATTGTTTTTTTCAGCATAGTCTGGGCTTTAACATGAAACGTCTTGTTTGTCATTTATTAGGTGTATTCTCAATATTTTTGGGTGAAATATGTGAAAAAAAATCTATTTTTTACTATTTGTAGTGTTTTTTTGTAATAAAAAATGTAAGTTTGTCAAAAAAATCTTATTGCGTGTGAAATCCCAATTTCTCCCAGTTACAGCGGTACCACATATGTATAGGTAGACACCCTTTCCTGCCCAGGAGACTCCCCCCAAACTGAAACAGCGCTTTAGGGGATTTTCAGATAAAATACAACTATGCTATGCGCTATGCGCACCTTGAAGATTTTCCAGAAAAACAACCCGTTACATTTGAAATACCCCCAACAAACTATATATTCTATGGAAGTACACACCTCAAGCTTTCTAGGTGTACCAGGCTTGTTGATGTGGCCACAGTTTTCTTGAAGTAATCCCTCAATGTAATCTTTGGTTGCAAAGAGTTTCCCTAAAAAAAGGTTAAAAAAGCTAAAGCAAAGCCACATTTTCCTAAAAAATCTATATACAAACAAGAAAAAACAAGTAAAATCTGAAAAAGCAACATCGCCCGAACAGAACGATACCCAACATGCATAGCTACTGTCAAGGGAAGAGTTGCCAAACACCCCAAAGTAAAGCATGTGCGTAACGGTAATTTTACTTGAAAATTTCAGCTCTGCAGACAAAGTGCGCACCTTGCGTTTTTTCAACCAAAACAACCCTTTACATTTGGAATATCCCCCATAAACCATATATTCCCTGAAAGTGCACACGTTAAGCTTTCTAAGCGTACCCAGCTTGTTGTAGTGGGCTCATCTTTCTGGAATTAATCCCTCAAAGAATTCTTTGGTTGCGCAGGGTTTCCCTAAAAAATGTATAAAAAAACTGAATAAAAAACACCTTTTCCTAAAATATAAATATACAAACAAGAAAAAACAAGCTAAGTCTGAAAGCACAAGGTCCCCCGAACAGAACAATACCCAACATGCATAGCTACTTTTAACCCTTTTAATTGACAGCTTACTTGAGATTTTGTCACCCTCTGTTGACAGGTCATTTTTCCCCATTTTGCGCCATGTTTTGCGCCATTTTTGCTGGAATTTTCTGGAAAATTATATATATATATTTTTTTGCAGGCTACAAGCCCACATAGCCCATGGCCACGGGCTCTTCTGCCCCCCCCCCCCCCTGGGCTTTGGGGAGGCAGGTAATGGGGGTGCCGGGGGTTAATGGCAAGTCACCCGCTAGCCGCAGGTGACTTGCCAGCCCGCAGCCTTGTGAACTGGTATAGGGATCTCTTGGACCCGTTACCAGTTTACAAGGGGTTAAGTGTAAAAAAAAAAAAAAAAAACACCACACACACACACACACACACAGAAAATTATTATTTTTTTTTAATACCTCCCATCCATCTTGCTCTGTGTCCCTCGGCAGTCACTGGCTTCTGCTCACCTGCTGGAAGCCTTTTATAGCTGCTGGGTGACAGAACATAAGGGGTTAATTAAGAAAAATGACATAGGGTCCCCCCTCCCAGGGTTGGGACCCCATTTTTTGGGGGGGATTTTTAAGGGTTAAAAACCCTTAAAAATCGAAAAAAAAAAATGACATGGGGTCCCCCTTACCCGAAGTAACCAGCCCGGGACCAGCTATGCAGGGCTTGTAGGAACAGGGCACAGGGGCCAGCTTTTGTGGCCCCTGGCCCTGCTGGCTACAAGCCCGCATAGCCCGTGGCCACGGGCTCTTCTGCCCCCCCCCCTGGGCTTTGGGGAGGCAGGTAATGGGGGTGCCGGGGGTTAATGGCAAGTCACCCGCTAGCCGCAGGTGACTTGCCAGACCCCCGAGCCTTGTGAACTGGTATAAGGGGTCTCATGGACCCCTTACCAGTTCACAAGGAGTTAACAGTAAAAAAAAACACACAGAATAAAGAATGACTTTATTAAAAAATAAAAACTTTTTTTTTACTTTACTCACCACTGATCCTCAGCTCCTGTGTCCTTCGCAGCTCTGATGACAGTTGCTGTCATCGCTGGCCAGTGGAGGAGGGAGGCAGGTGATCAGATCATCACCTGCCTTCCTCCTCCTGTGGCCAGTGATGACGAGGGTCAGAAATGACAGCCCGGAGCCAGGACGACACCCAGGAGTGACGTCATAAGCCCCGCCCGTCGAGGAGTACAGGGAGAGGGCCTTTCTGAAGCTGGAGAGCCGGGGGGGGGGGGGGGGGGGGCAATCGGAGGCCCCCCTGGTGAAGAGGAGACCCTGCGGGAGCGATCGAGCATTGAGGTAAGTAAATTTCTTTTTTATTTATTTATTTTTTACATGTATTTCGGCGGCTGCTGAAGGGGGGGGCTATTCCGGGCCCTCCCCTGCACCCGGGGGGGCCTGGGTGGGGGATCGAAGCCCCCCCAGATGAAGAGGAGACCCGACCGGATCGAACAAGGGGTCAGGTGAGTGTTTGTGTTATTTTACTTTTACTGTAGCGGGGGGAGAAGTCAAGCACGTAGATTCTACGTGCTTGGCACCTAAGTGGAGTGGAAGCAAGCACGTAGTAACTACGTGCTTGGCACTGAAAGGGTTAAGTCCAGGGTGGGTCTGACAGACCCATCTTTTTTGGGAACAGTGAAAAGGTTGGAATAATAGCCCTTGCCCCTTTCCCTTAAAGTGGACCAACACCCTGAGGTGATCGGCCCGGGAATCTATAAACCCCCGAAAAACCTTACCTCTCCAGCCGCTGCTTCCACCGCCGCCGCCTCACTCGCGCTCCTCTAGACGTGCGCGCGCCGCGCCGGCCGTCTCTGAATGGCCGGCGCGGGCGCGCACACGTCAAGAGTGACGCGCGGGAGGCGCCGACGGGCAAGCTGCTTGTACGTCGCTGTCAATCAGCTTGTCCGTCGGCGCCGATTGGACGGCGCGGCCATGTGGGAGCGGGGAGAGGTGAGTTTTGGGGGCTTTCTGGGGGGTTTCACACAGCAGGGCACCCCCGATCGGGGTGCCCCGGGGAAGTGGACCAATAGCCAGGATAGTCAAAATCCTGGGTGTTGGTCCACTTTAAGGGCACTTGGCAGATGACCCCCAGCTCCAGTAGATTCTGCACAGCAAGCAACAGGCCCTGAGCTGACAGGGGGTCTTGAGGCATCCGGGATCTGATGAATCTTAGGGGCGGCCAGGCTGCCAACTCGATCTTGTAACCGGAGGACACTACCTCCTGAATCCACCGGTCTGAGACATGACGCCTCCAGACGTGAGCAAAGAGCCGCAGCCGTCCCCCCACCCGGATGGGTGAGGGCGCCTCTTCATGCCTGAGGGGGCTTGGGGGAAGACTTAGACTTGGAACCCCAGGAGGGGCCAGGGCGGCCACGCCCTCTGCCCCTGCCCCAGAAATCTCCCCAGGCCCCTGCAAATGAAGCTCCCCTTCCCATTCTGGACCCACGGTAGGAGGGAAGAAAGGAACCTGAACCCCAAAAGGGCAGAGACTGTCTCTTGCGCTGGGGTAACCTGCCTCCCTTAGCAAACAGGTCCAGGCGATCCCCAAATAGACGCAGTCCTTTAAAGGGGAACCCAGTGAGTGCCTTCTTGGCAGCGTTGTCAGCTGCCCACTGGCGCAGCCAAACCGAGCGTCGTATAGCCACCGCCAAGGCAGAAGCCCTGCCACACATTCTAATGGTATCATCCAAGGCAGAGAGGACATATGCAACAAATTCCTCACAACGCAGAAGGGCTCTATACTCTTCACTAGCCACATCATCAGGAACCCCATCTAAAATACTCTTAAGCAGAGCCACAGCTGTAATGGCAGAGGCACAAACCGGACGCAGCGCGGACCCCACACAGGCAAAGGCATGGGAAGCCAGTTGATCAATGCCCGGTCCTCACCATCTCTCAGTGTAGTAGAGGCAGGGGAATGCATGACAGAAGTGTTGGACAACCCCAGAATTGGTGCATCCGCTTTGGGAGGGGACGACCAACACTTAACCACTTCAGCAGGAAAGGGATACCTCATATCCCAACTCTTAGGCACCCCAGGGAGCCTGCTCGGTCGCTCCCACTCTTTGAGCACGAGATTATTAAAGTGAGTTTGCTCAGGAAACTCCAAACGTGGCTTAGCAGTGTGAAACAACTCCCCCTGCTGCCGAGGAGCCGCGGCAGGAGGAGAGGTAGAAAGTACTTCAAAAATGTGAGCCAAAAGCCTGTCAGTATATCTGGAGCCCATGGGTCAAAGCCAGAATCAGCATAACCCTTAGGCTGCTCATGAGATGATTCTGAATCAGAAAACAATTCCCCCTCTTCCAGGGGGGTATAGCCGGCCAGGTCAACAAAATTCCTCAGCCTCCATAGGAAAAAGGGTAACGTCAGGCGCCAGATACCACCTCTTAGCAGAGGCCTTACGCGCCGTAGAGCCAGCAATCAGCTTCTTAATGCTAGCCACCCTGGTAGACAAATCAGGCTGAGACTCCCCACTGGTATGCACCTCACTGGGAGTCAGATGTAAGCGTGGGGGAGTAGGCGAAGCCACACGGGGCGCAGGCCCAGCCACAGGTAACCCAGATTGCAGCGCAAGCGCCCGCTGGGCACAGGGTACACAAGCCCGCACATTGTCATCACTTGTAGGGGACACCCCACACGTCACACACAGCCGGGCTTGTCCCAAAGGAACCCCAAGCATATTATCCTGAGAAGCCTCCATATGGTGATTATCGCGGCCCACCGGCCAATAGAGATTCACGCTATAAGGCCACCCGGGATGCCCCAATAGCCCGCTAGGGAAGTGGGAGGTAAAGGCAGAATAGGCCTCTAATAACAAACTAAATAGAGGGGATAGGCCGGGAGAAACCACAGTTAAGTTTGACCCGCCTGCAAGACATAAACAGAAAGGTCCCATAATCAGTATGCATAGGTAATATATATATATAAAAATAAGCCAGCCCGCAGGGGCACTTACGGACCGCGGTAGGTAGACGCCAGCCACGCAGCACGAGGAGAGCAAAATGGCGCCCGCAGATACCTCGAGGGGTGGGCCGTGGAGACAGTGATGCGGAAAGCGCCATCCGCAAGGCCCGCCCCCCCGAAGAACGCGAAGGCGGCCACATGACCATGTCAGCCAATGCTGGCGCAGCAGCGCCTGAGGTAAAGTCGCCGCGGAACGCCGTACAAGCGTGCGTGGCGGCGGCATTTTTAAAAGAGCAAACACAAGGCATACCACGGAATACAATCCCAAGGAGTGAAGAATACACGTACACCCCCCCCCCCCCCCCCCCCCCGAGAAATACCAGGGAGAGCGAGGGAGGGCAGCGGCCAACCTAACAGGAGCCCACCGATGGACAGGGGGCGAGGGGCGATAGCTCGGGAGGGGCATCCCATAAGGCTCACCATGGGCCTATACCGCCTACCCTTTGGTGGGGGATTGCGGTCAGAGCAGCGCTCCTTAAGCACCTGACAGCGGTGCTGCCTACCGTCACCCGACCAGTGCAGCCAAAACTGGGAGGCAGAAAAAAGAGGAACGGGTGGGAATAGTCCTACAGGGCCGCAGGCTAATTGCCCCACTCACCTGCGAGTAGAGAGAGCCATCTTCTTGCCTTCGCAGCGCCGACTGCAGAGAAGAACAGGGGATTTTATGGGAGGTCCCTGGTATATAAGGGGCCGGGTGAAGCCACTTTCTTGCTGTCTCTGCAGTCCAGCGCCATCTTGTGGATGTATAACCCAAATGTAAGGAATTATCTCTGGAGCAGGACGTGCTGTATACTTGTAAACTTGTATACTATGTAAGTAAATAATGGTGCAAAGAATCCTGATATCTGTGAACAGATGAAATACAACCTTTTGTACAAACCTTGTATATATTCCCCTCGATTCAAAGAGCAAAAGTTAATTGATTTCGGATCGAGAATCGTAAGTTTGGGTGGGTGTTAGTCATTTTTTCCTGTTTTTTTGGCCATTTCCGACTCGCACGAGCCTACGTACGAATGCGTATATGCTCTTACGATCATCGCAAGTTCGTTCCTAAATTTTAGGATCAAAACGTAAAACTTAGGATCAAAACGTAAAACTTAGGATCAAAACGTAAAACTTAGGATCAAAACGTAAAACTTAGGATAATCGAATGTGTTTAGGTGTGATTCAGAGAACAGTTTTCAAACCTCTAAATACGTTTTAAAAGAAAGCCACTGCCGACACCTTTTAGCAGTCGGATTGCTGTTCTTGAACAGGTTTTTTGGCTATGTGGAGGAGTCTGCGCGTCTTGAGCTCCAATGAACTGCATGTATCAGCATGGCCGAGGCCATAAATTGTATGGCAATGCATACCTGATTCATGTATGCCTTATAAAAGCATTTTAATGTGGACCTTAATTAGTCCTTTGCATGTAAACCTTTATTTTGCAATATATTTGCGTTAATTAAAGAAACTTATGTCCTTTGGTATTTATTTTTAAATTGATGTACTAGAATAATATTTTTAGATTGCATTTATTGGTGTAGTTGTTTACCTTTGCTTTGTTTAATTATTTAAGCACATCTTTGGTCAGATGCATCACACTTACTGAGGAGAGGAGAGCGGGATAAAGTGCAGGATGTGGGTTACTGCTGTATTTTGCACAGACACAGCAGAGCTGGGGGCACGGAAAGGTCAGAAATCAAAGAATGCAGAGCAACACAGTCACAGGGCCCTTTCTGTTTGCAGGCTGCCCGAGAATACCTGAGCCGCCATCTTGGCTGTTTCTAGACTCATAACATGCAGAAGTTGCTGGGTGTTTTTTTATATTTGAGAGCAATCTGTATGGAGAGGGTGTGGGTAACCACACAAAAAATGTAAAGTTGTACCATTTGAAGCCAAAATATTAAAATTAAATCCACAAGTAAAAAATGCAAGTTAACTAAAAATTAAACAAAGTAAGATTTACTTATGCAAATGCATTCATTAATGGTTGGTTACTACAAAATGAATGAAATAAAGAAAAATAAGACCAAATATTTAGAATGCACTTTAATGAGGTAAGTTTGTAGTGCGCAGCCGCAAGATCAGAAGGATTTACGTCCAGACAAAAAAGGAAAAAGGGCAAAACCAATGTTGCAACCTGAGAAATGAAACGGAAAATTCAGGATGGAAACTGACATAGGTCTGATTCCCGAACTGCCATACGAACGGACGTAAATTTTAGGATAGAAACGTATTTGCTTATAGAATCACTCGCAAGTTCATACGAACGCACGAGAGCACGGGAAAAATAGGATGATCGGCACCAAAATCCAAGCTGTTACATGTTTCTTTGAATCGACCCTATTGTCTGTGTCAGGCATTTTTAGTTGTAAGGAACACATGCTTGTGATCGGCAGCCCGCCTTTGATTGTGTATGATTGTGTATGTTCTTAATACCTCAGCTGCTGTGTTACATAGTTTTACTGGGCAGTGTAAAAATATTATGCTAGTGTGGGACAATCTATTGCCTAGTTACAAGTACAACAACCTTAATCAATGACTGTTCCTATCTAAAATAGTCTTGAAGGAAATGAAAATCATTTTTTATTCATATGACCCTTCAGTGAAGACCAGGTGTTCTGTCTGACACATGCTTTGTATTTATTTTTAATGTTAAAGCGGATCCACTTTGCACGATTTGCCACCCCATGTGTATAAATAGGTCACCACAGTGGAAAGCCCCGAAGCTGTCAGTCTCAGTCATGTCACAAATAAAGCCACCCTCTTAAAGTTAAATTATGTGCTGATTTTGCATGATTCTGAGAGGCTTCTATCTTTGACCAGTGACTTGCTAGTTCTCTAAACCGCGTCTGTATTCAGCGGCTGTCTCTAAACATTGCGCCTCTGGCATAGGCAGGAAAGAGCTGACCTCTGCAGCCAGATTAGCGGGACAATAATGCACTTTTTGTTGTTGCATGTTGTTGTATCGGGGGAGGAGACACAAGCCATGCTACCATGGATCGCAAGCAGCGCTCCCTGAAAGGATTGTGAGCCGTTCCTGACAAGAAGGTATGCTGGGTATTTTGTGAGGCTGGTTCTCACGCCTGTCACCTGCTGTAAAGTGGAAAATTACATTGTTCTCTTTGTCTCTGCTCTCTTTTATGTTTTTTTTTATGTTGGCAGTGCAACATACTTTCTTAAAATAGGCTAAATAAAATCATAACTGTATCGACTTACAATTATAGGTCTTTTAGGCTTTGTTCACACCTGTCCGCTTGCACTGTGTTGCACGGGCGCAGTCACTATTCAAGCGAAAATGCTGTCCATTATTTTCAAAGTGCCAGTTCACATATATGTACTGTGTTGTGCCTTGTATTCGTAAAACCTTGCATGCAACATTTGCAATGCAACACAATGCTCACACAAGCCAACAGAAGGCGGCCACGCAAGTGTAACACTGTGTTACATTAGACTTTACCTTTTACTTACTCTGCCAAAAATTATTTTACTTTCTGGAAACTAACAAATAGGTGTTAACATGCCTTTCACACCACCATGCCTACTTTCGAGGCGACTGTGTTCTGCTTGTGATCACCCCATAATCTTTGTAAAGTACAATCCTTAGTAACCTATGGGCACATTCACATATCTGCAGTGCCATTGGAATCCAACATTGCATTTATGTAAATGGTGATTGCAAGCGTTAACGTATGCAAATCGATTGCAAATCACAAACGCATTTGTGCAAGAAATTTCCATAGGAACTTGCTAGCACAAGCGCATTGCACTATTGTGAAACCGGCCTAGTCAAATATCTGTGACAGGGCCGGCTCCAGGTTTGTGGGGGCCCCTGTGCAAGAAAGTCTTAGTGGGCCCCAAAATAGTGAGTCACATGATATCACCTTTCAGCTCCGCTGCCACAAATTGGTCATCTCCAGCTGCTGATCGCCCTCCAGTCGGCTATCACCTGGTTCATGCCACCTTCTGCTTTTCCATCAATTTCCCTCCATTCCATGCCACCTTCTCCATTGTTGCTAATCATCCCCTGTTGCTGGGGCCAGCCATGTTCAGGTCTGCACACAGCACCCAGCATTTGGTGGTTGGGTCCACTGTTAAATAATACAATGGCCAAGTGTGAGCCTGAGTGGGCCCCTGATGATGCTAGAAGCCCTGGCAATTGCCCAGGTTTGCCCTGTGCTGGAGCCGGTCCTGATCTGTGAGCAGAACTTTCGTTGGTTACACTGTTCGAGGTTTAATTCAGATGTAGTGATATCTATATGGAGTTTGAGATGTTAGCTCCTTGGACACAATCTATTATATTCTAAGTGTGCCATACACTCCACTTCGATCTTCATGACATGTGGGTAATCTCCAGTAGAGGGCGAACTTCTGCAGAGATGAATATGCAAAAAAAAAGAGAGCCCCTCCCGGCCCATATATACCTGGGACCTCCCACCAATTTCCCAGTTCCTTCTCTGCAGGGAAGGCGACAAGACAGAAGATGAAGACTTCTTTTACTTGCAGGTAAGCCAGGCCCGCGCCCGGCTGTTTATTATCCCTATTACTGCTAGGACCCTTTTTAAATTGCCCCTATTTGAGCCTCCCAGCTTAGGCTGCGGGTCCTGGTGAGGGTAGGAGCACCCTATGGGTGCGGAAGGAGCTTTGTTCCACCGTGAGGCCTCATTATGGGGTAGGCGGTTATCCAGGTTTTTGGTGATCCTGGTGCGGGATGCCCCGTCCCTACATGCCTGTGGCCTTATTATGGACGGGTTCCCACCCCCCCTTCCGGGTCCCTTACTTCCCTCCGGGGGGGTGGGGCGGGGGACGGCTGGCGGGCCGTCATCCTCGGTCTCTCCCTTTTCATTTATTAAGATTTATATATAAGTGTATGTGTGTTGGTGTTTCACTTTACTTTGTGTTGTGAGTGTGGATCTCTTGGAAGTATCCCTGGATGAATTGGTGCATGGTGCTTTACTAGCCTGTGGTGACTTTCCTGTTAGCCTGGGGAGCTTCTCTCCCTCAGGCTGTGTTAAGAAAAGGGGGCGGGGGCGGCCACGGTGGCCCCGCCCCCTCGTTCGGCGCGTTTTGAGGGGCCTTCACTGGCTAAATCCGCGCTCCTGCGGGGGGGGGTGGGGGGTGGGGCGCGCCTTCGACACTGGCCCGCCCCCTTCTCTTCCTGCTTCTCGGCTTCTCCTCAGATCGGGGGCCATTTTTGCTGCCTTGCTGCGGTTGCTGCTGCCGTTCTTGGGGACAGGTAGGGGCCTGTTGGCCACCTCTTTGTCACTTGGGGGTCCCTCTCTGGTGGGGGGGCCCCCCTGTGGTGCTGTTTTTTTGCAGGTTTTGCCATTTAATTATTTAATTAAAATTGTGTGTATATATATATATATATATATATATATATATATATATATATTTTACTGTATAGTAATTGATATGCCTTATTGTGTGTTGCAGATTGCTTCATTATTGTGCATGTTAAGGGGTTCCTCCTGGTCCTGGGTCCCCAGTGTAAATTTGATCACCTCAAATCCTCCCACCGGGACTTTTAAGGGGCATCCCGGGTAGCTTAGGCGTAAATTCTCTGCGGTCTTGCGACTGACCACAAAAATCACCATATGGAGGCTACGCAGGATACTGGGACAATCCGGCCCATGTATGGGGTGTGAGGTATCCCTTACGGGGGAGAATGTGCTGATCTGTGTAACATGTGCGCAAAAGGCCATAACGCGGCAGTCTGGTACCCAGCCTTCTGGGTCGGCTCCTCCCGCTTCATCGCCTTCCCCTCCCCGCCTTATCCGTACCCCAAGTGACATTGGTGCCAGCGGGGAGTCGCACTCGCATTTATTGGTAGCATGGTGGGCAAGAAGGCCCAGGCTAAAAAGAGACATTTGTCGTTGGCCCAGCCCTGGTGGGATGTTGACGACGATTCCATTGTTTTGTCGGATTATTCCGTTAGTGGAGGGGGAATTGTATGAGGAAACAGAGGCTGACTATGTTCAGTCTGGTGATGCTGATGTCGGGCAGGCGCTGGGGGATGCCGTCGATACGGTCACTGTTTTGTCACATCTATTGGAGGTGTTGGATATTGACCCGCCTGAGGCGACTCCTCTCAAGAAGGGGGAATTTTTTGGGGCCCGCAAGCCCCGTCTGAAATTCCCTACCCAGGGTCACTTTGATGCGCTGATCCTGAAAGAATGGGAAAGGCCCAGTCGGCTTCCTGGTGCTCCTCAGGGATGGGATAAGAAGTATCCTTTTCCGGTGAAGGCGGTTAAGCGATGGTCTTCTCCTCCCGAGGTCGATGCGCCAGTTTTGGGTTTGACCAACTCTTCTGTGCTGAACACCCCTGACGCCACTTCCCTTAAGGATGGCGAGGACAAGCGCCTTGCTCAGATGGCGTGTCACGCATTTGCCAGCGTGGGCTCGGCCCTGCGACCGATTGTGCATCTGTCCTAGTGTCGCTTGCTACCAGGTCTCTTATCAGGGACTGGCTGATTTCGCTACCCTTAAGTGATGTGAATTGTTCATGGGTTTTGTCTTGGCTGCTATGGAAGATTCTTTGTCATGTGTAGCAGGACTTCAGCCCTATTGGTGGCTATGCACAGATTGGTCCGGCTCCGGCAGTGGACGGCGGATTTTGGGGCCAAGAAGTCGCTTACAGCTCTTCCCTTCCTGGGTGCGCGGCTGTTTGGAGATAAATTGGATGCTGTTGCTAAGGGAGGTAAGTTGCCTCAGCGGAAGAAACAGCGCCGTCCCTTTCGGGGGGCTGGCTCGTTCACTCCTTCCTTTCGAGGGGCCAGAGCGGCTAGAGGTTGGCCTTCTCGGGTGTCAGGAGCTCGGCCTGGAACAGGGGCAGAGAACGGGCACGTCCCGCGGCTGCCTGGGGTTCCAGCCCAAGCCCGCCGTTAAACCGGCTCAGCAATGAAGGGGCGCCCTCACCCGCACGGGTGGGGGGACGGCTGCGGTTCTTCTTCCAGGTCTGGGCCCGGGAGGTCACAGACATTTGGATTTTGGAAATGGTCTCCTCCGGGTACAAACTGGAGTTCGAGTACTGGCCGCCTCCAAGATTCTTAAGGTCTCGCGTGCCCTCGGACCCTCAGGCTGCACAGGAGCTCCTGTTAGCAGTAAAAAACCTTCTGGACATGGGAGTTATTTGCCCGGTGCCTCAGTTGGAGAGAGGCAGGGGTTTCTACTCCAACCTTTTCACGGTTCCCAAAAAGGAGGGTTCGGTGAGACCCATTCTAGATCTCAAGGTTCTCAACAGGTTTATCAGAGCCAAAAAGTTCCGCATGGAGACTCTGCGCTTGGCTATCAATTCCCTTCGCCAAGGGGATTTTATGACATCCATAGACATCAAGGATGCGTATCTGCATGTTCCGATTTTTCCGGCACATCAGAGATTCCTCCGCTTTGCGGTGGAGGATCAACCTTCCCTTCGGACTGACCTCGGCGCTGAGGGTCTTCACCAAGGTCTTGGCGGGAATAATGGCTCTGCTCAGAGCTCAGGGCATTCGCATTGTGCCTTATCTGGACAACCTGTTGATCTCGGCTTCTTCCCTCCGTCAGGCGGAGCTGGAGACCCAGACTCTGGAGAGGTTCGGGTGGGTGATCAACCGCCCCAAGTCTTCTCTCTCTCTCCGTCACGAGTGATTTCATTTCTGGGCATGAATCTGGATACCATTCAGGCCGGTGTGTTTCTGCCCCAGACCAAGGTGCAGGGGATTCAGGATCTGATCAGCCTTCTTTGGGCCAGTCCTTGTCCCTCTATCCGACAGGGGATGAAACTGGTGGGCTTGATGGTGTCCTCCTTCCTACCGTTTGCACGGTTTCGCATGAGATCTCTTCAACTTCATCTATTGACGCATTGGGACAGATGTCCGCAGTCATTGGATCAACCTTTCAGGATGTCTCTGACGAGCAACCTGTTGAAGGGCAGATCCTTTCTGGTCCCTTGTTGGGAGACGGTTACCACGGATGCCAGCCTGTCAGGCTGGGGAGGTTATTGGAAAAGTCATCAGTTCAGCGGGGTGTGGGGTCCTCAGGAGGCTCACACCACCATCAATATCTTGGAGCTCAGAGCCATCCGACTCTAGCACGGCTGACCTCACATTTACAGGGTCTAACGGTTCAGGTTCGTTTAGGCAACCGAACGGCGGTAGCTTACATAAATCTCCAGGAGGGACTCGCAGCAGGAGTGCCCTCAGGGAAGTCTCTCTGATCCTGCACTGGGCGGAGAGCAATGTTCCTTGCATTTCGGCAGTCTACATTCCGGGAGTGGAGAACACGGAGGCGGATTCCCTGAGCAGGGGATCCCCTTGCCAAGGAGAGTGGTCTCTCAACCCCGAGGTTTTTCTGGATCTTTGCCGCAAGCCGTGTCTCTTTCTCTGGCAGTGGATGCCTTGTCCCTTGCTTGGAAGGATCTGGGTTTTCTTCACCTGTTTCCGCCCGTCTCCATGCTGGGCAAGGTAGTTCGCAAACTGGTTCTAGAAGGGGCACCAGCAATTCTGGTGGCTCCAAGGTGGCCAAGAAGGGTTTGGTACGCAGACGTTGTAAGGCTGGCCGTAGATCAGTCCCGGCTTCCCATGTTGCTGGATCTGTTATCTCAGGGTCTACTACTTTACCCCAATTTACAAACGCTGGCTTTGACGGCTTGGCTGCTGAAACCTTCATTCTGAAGGAGGAAGGTTTGTCTGCGGCCGTTGTTCAGACCTTGATTACAGCTAGGAAGCGGTCCTCTTCTGGCATTTTCTATAGGACTTGGAGGTCCTATATTGATTGGTGTGCGGCTAGGGCCTTGCCTTGTAGGGTGTTTTCGATTCCTAGGATTTTGGAGTTTCTTCACCATCTTCTGGATCTTGGGTTCCAGCTTAGTACTTTGAAAGTACAGGTTTCTGCTCTGTTGGTTTTCTTCCAGAGGTCTTTTGCCTCACACCCACTGGTTAAGACCTTTTTTTCCAAGGGGTCGCGCATGTGCGGCCCCCTCGGAAGGCTGTGGTTCCGGGTTGGGATTTGAATTTGGTTCTTTAGGCTCTCCAGGGTCCTCCTTTTGAGCCGCTACAGGATATTGCTCTTTCGGTTCTCACTCAGATGGTTGCCTTCTTGGTGGCTATTACCTCTGTTCGGCGTGTCTCTGAGTTGGCGGCTCTGTCGATTCAGGCCCCTTACTTTGAGAGACACCAGGATAAGGTGGTTTTTCGCTTTAAGCCAGATTTCCTTCCTAAGGTGGTGTCTGCTTTCCTCCTCAATCAAGATATTGTTCTCCCTTCCTTGTGTCCTAAACCTAACAATGACAAGGAGTGGGTTCTGCACAATTTCGGTGTTGTTCGCTGTGTGAAGTTCTATTTGGTGACTACTTCTTTTTTCCGCAAGACGGATGCTTTTTTCGTGGTGCCCTGCGGGCCCAGGAAAGGATTGGCGTCCGCCAAGTCTACCATTAGTAGATGGATTTGTCAGGCTGTTGTTGGGGCCTATTCTGCTAAGGGGAGGACTCCCCCTTTTAGGGTCACGGCACACTCTACTCGTGCTGTTGGTGCATCCTGGGCTTTTCAGCACCAGGCTTCGGTTGAACAAGTTTGTAAGGCTGCTACTTGGTCTTCCGTTCATACTTTTTCCAAGTTTTACAAGGTTGATGTGCGGGCTTTAGCGGATGCTGTTTTTGGCCGCAAGGTTCTGCAAGCTGCAGTGGTTTGAGTTGGTACATTCTTTACGGTTTCTGGTTCCCACCCATGACGGACACTGCTATTGGATGTCCCAGATGTCATGAAGACCGAAGTGGAGTGTATGGCACACTTAGAATAATACTGTTTTGTGAGTACTCACCTTTAAAACGGGTATTATGAGTGTGCCATACACGCCACTTCGCCCCACCCCTTTTTTTCAGGTATTCTGGAGTTTTTATTTGGTGAACCATTGGTTTTGAATGTTAAGGTTATAATTGGCTCTTCCTGGTCCCCTTACTGCTTTTTTACACTGGGAAATTGGTGGGAGGTCCCAGGTATATATGGGCCGGGAGGGGCTTTCTTTTTTTTTGCATATTCATTTCTGCAGAAGTTCGCCCTCTACTGGAGATTACCCACATGTCATGAAGATCGAAGTGGAGTGTATGGCACACTCATAATACCCGTTTTAAAGGTGAGTACTCACAAAACGGTATTTTTCAAACTGAATAGATTGATCACTTTATATAGCACAGAGAAGTACAGACAGGAAGTACCAAAACTGTTCTAAAAAAGTTGTGAGCATGGCCGACTGGGTGTACGATCTGGGCAGTTGCATAGGGCGCCATCCCAATCTCTGTAAGAGAGGCATCTGGAACCACTATTTAGATATTATGTAATCTTCCTATCTCTTGTTTTCCCTGCTTATGCCATCTCTCTCTTTTTCATAACTTTTACCTTTTACTTCTCATTTCATTTTCACATTCCTTATTTGCACCTTTTCATCTTTTTACATTCTTCCCTTTTCTTGTACACAGTCCGATTTGCATATTCCCCCGTCTCTCTCCTGTCACCTTCTCACCATCTCCCTATCTCTTCGCCTTTTGTTTGTCTTCATCTATTTTCACATTACTTTTCTTTTTTTTTACCATCTCTTTGTAACTGTTCCCTATTGTTCTTTTTCCACCTGACCTCCATCTTTATCTCTTTTCATCATTCCCTCATTTTTCTATGGTTCCTTTTATCTCTCTCTTTTTCCAGCCTCCACCTCCTTCCCCCCATTTTTCCATCTCTCCTTTTACTTGCATCTCCTGCCTTTTGTCCCCTTCATGTTCTCTCCACCTCTCCTCCATATTTCCTTTATAGGTATTTTTCCACTTTCTCTCCATCTGTATGTTTTGTAGGTGTGGGGGCACCATTCTGAAATCCTGCACAGCCGCCGCCATCTCTCTATGACTAGGGTTTATTTTCGGGGGTAGGGCTTATATTTCAAAGTATTTGTGAAAATGCTGAAAAATCACACCAAGGCTTATTTTCAGGGAAACACCATATCAGTTACTGAAGTTTTTAAACCTTGCTGCGTACTCGTATATCAGCACCTTACATCTGCTGGCCAACAACTTTTAGTAACTTATCTGTTTCAAGCTGAACTTTTTTGCTTTGGTCCTAGGCAAGCATTCAGCTGAAATGGTTCTGAATCAGTTGCATAGTGAAGCTTGTTTTGTTGAGAGGTGATTGGAACGTATTAGATGTACCATTCCAGGCTGCTATGCTAATGGTTGGGGGTGGGTATACAGTAACATTCCTGTGTGGTGTGGTGTGGTATACTTCACTATTGAAAATTGCTGCTCCCTCACTGCCTGCCCCATCCATAATCTTAGTTTGGCTAAGAGCCTTAGTCTATACTGCCTTCAAGTTATTCTTAAAGAAGCTTACAGATCGGCTACTCCCATTGAAGAAGGCATTAGCCCAGGGCATGGGGTGAGAGGATGATTGGCTATTAAGGTGTTTAGTAGTGGAGGAAGCAACGGTATCTACCCTGTTAATTTCTTATGTTAAAGAGACAGTCCAGGCTCTTTAAGAAGATAAAAGGTCAGTTACCTCTCAGCACTCAGGTTTAATTACAGCCTGTTGCAGTGCCAATGGCACATTCCCGCCTGGCCATGAACACTTTTTTAAATTAGCGGAGGATGCTACTGACTGGTTATGTGGTGCTCCTCATGTTGCCAATCAATGAGGAGAATGGATTTTTTGGATGCTCCTCAGTCCAATGGCGCATGCGCGGCGCCTCTTCTAATCAGCTAATTTTCCAGCCAGGCATATTACTGTGCAGCAGTCGTGGTCACGCACAGCCGGAAAGGGATGCAGTGATATCGCCGCTCATGTGCTGTAGTCTCTCGAGAGAGGCACTTTGTAGGCGAATTGCAGGGTTTCACACTGCGGGTCGTCCTAGTTTTCCCGTGGCGAAGGAATCGTCCAGCCTTGGAGTCTCATAGATACCATGGCCAGTTTTGGCTCACTTTAAAGTGGACTCATCACCAGCATTTTCACTATCCTGGTGATAAGTCCATGTTCAGAAGCATCCTGATTTAGGATTCTCCGCTGTGTGAAACCCCTCAGATCAGCCACACAACTCACCACTGTTCCTCACGTTGCATGTGCAAGTGCTCATGGAATCTGCGCTTTATGCCATGAATGCCCCAGTGGCACCTTGTCAGGCGGCCCTGAAGGTGAGAGGTCCACTTAAATGGTCTTGGTAAATAAATAAATAAATGATTATAAATGACTCCAAAAACCTGCAACTAGGTTTTTAAGGATGGATATTCAGCAAACCCAGGCTAGTTTTGACTTGGTTTGCTTTAAAGTGGAGCAACGCAACTTTTATACCAAATGCACGATTGCTGATGCCCATCCCCCCTTTCCTCTGTATACACAGCCACAGAACTTTTCTTACCTACCCCACCCTGTCCTGACAAATTCTGGCCCTGCATTGTCCACTGCTGGTCATATATTCTGGACCCTGGGCACAATTCCAGCCTCCGCAGGAAACTTGGAAAACATAAGTGTAGCAGAGTGCATGGGGTCCAATTACCTAAAATATATAAATTAATTAGGCTTTTTTAAAGAGATTTTAAACCCAATGGCAATAAGGCAACAAGCAACTCATCTGACGCCTGCTCCATTGTTCCTCTCTTCAATTTCCTGAAGTGCTTGTTAGAATCTGTAGCAGGGCTTCATAGATTGCCCTCCTTTCAATGTCATTTAGGACCATGCAAAGTGGGCTACCAGCCACTCTGTCTCTCAGGGCTCTTGGTGTGAGCGAGCCTGACAAGTCATAGTGGTCCCATATCTCTCTGACCACAGAAGAGCATGTTCAGAACTCATTAGAAGCTGCGTCATAAAGCACCCCTTATGGCTGCTCCTTAAAAAAGCAGCTTTGCTTAGAATACATAAGGTATTTACATAAAATGTGAGATTTTAAGATGCTTTGAAACAGCTCATTTTACACTTTTCTTAAGGGAGTAAGGTGGAAGTTAGTGTGTGCCTGGACAATCATCTTAAGCGATTTTCTGATTTAGAATATCCTTCAGAGAAGTTTCCCTGTAAACAACTAATCTTGAACCTCGATCCCATGGCTAAGACTCAGCTCCGCAGCACCCCAAAACATCCCCAACCTTCTGGCCTGTGCAGCTTCACCGGCGGACGTTCATGCCTACCGGGTGCTGGTCTACTTTAACTTGCCTATACAATATAGTGTAGAGCCAGTTATTCAGGATCCCTGACTTTTAGATCATATGCTTATATGATCAGGGCTTTCATCCCTCTTGTATGTCTTATCGTTGTGTATGTATTCTAAGCAGACAGCACGTCCTGCTCCAGACATAGTCCTTACATGTGGGTATACCTCCGCCTTCAGCGCCGTG
Source organism: Gastrophryne carolinensis (assembly GCA_027917425.1). NCBI lineage: Eukaryota > Metazoa > Chordata > Amphibia > Anura > Microhylidae > Gastrophryne > Gastrophryne carolinensis. The sequence continues at coordinate 230,410,283 of CM051236.1, forward strand.
CACTGCAGAACATGAAGAAAACAAGCTCCTCCCGGCCCTACATATACCGGAGGACCTCCCACAAATCCCCAGTTTTCTCTGCAGTGCTGGAACTGCGAAGACATGAAGTATCACGCTCTCGCAGGCGAGCGGGGCTTGACAGCCCGAGGCCCTGCGGGACTATTTCCACCTGTCCTCATTGTGAATTAATGCCTCCCAGCCTGGGCTGCGCGGGTCGGGTGAAGGTAGGCAGCACCTAGTGTGATTACGGAGCTAGACTCCACCGCAATCCCCTTCCACAGGGTAGGTGGTTAAGGCGTATGGTGAGCCTTCTATTGGATGCCCCTCCCGCACTAGTGCCCCCCGTCCTGTGTAGCGGTAAACCCAGTATTCTGGATCACCTTCCTCCCTAGATTTCCCTGTTAGGGGGGAAAAAAGAGGGGGGGGGGGTCGTGTGTACGACGGCTAATCCTTGCCCTAATCACACTAGTCAACCATTGTCCTGTTTGGCCCTTGGAGTCAGAGCTGCGCTTCTCTCTCAGCCTTTTGCTTTCCTACTGCGCCTTCATGTATTACTCGGCGCATACTTCAGTTTTATTCTATAGCGCTTGCGTCCTATCACCGTTTTCACCCTGTCAGATCTCTCTGAGTGCTGTCTCCCTGACAATATCTGTCGCTTTTGATAGGCTGCGCGCCTTCGAGCTCTCCGGGGGGGGGGGGGGCGTGGTGCGGTTTGGTGCGCTTTGCGTCATCGCCCGCTCTGGCCCGCCCTTCGAGGTTCGCTTGGCGCCATTTCCTTCTCACATGCGCGTGGTGAAGACAGTCCTCCCCTCGCTGTTCTGTAAGTGCCCTCATGGGCGATCCCTTTCCTAACTTGACTTCTTCGCGCTTGGCTCTGACGTCCCTTTCCCCTTGTGTCTTTCAGACCGCGGACTTCGGTGGCTTCTCCCGGCCTGTTGTAAAGTCCGGCCCTGAACCTTTTAATCAAATCACTCCCACTTCCCAGCGGGTGTTTGGGGCATCCAGGGTTGCTTAACAGCGTCAATCCCTACTGGCATATTAAATATAATAATCACCATATGGAGGCATCTCAGGATATCGTGAACGGGGTTCCTTCGGGACAAGCCCGTCTGTGTGTAGCTTGTGGGGTCTTACCTAGCAGTGGTGACAATGCACGGGTCTGCGTCCCTTGTGCCCAGCAGGCGCTAGCTGGCCTACCCACCTCTTCAGAGCCTGGGCCCGCGCCTCGCCTTGTTTCTCCTACTCCCCCAAGCCTGAGTCTAACCCCCAATCCTAGCGGGGACTCCCATGCTGACTTTGCCGCTAGACTGGCTAGCGTGGAAAGTTTAGTCGCTGGCTCCTTGGCGCGCAAGGCTACCGCTAAAAGGCGCCACCTGAATCCTGAAGCCACTATTCTTCCTGTAGACTCGGATGATTTACATTTGTCCTACGCACACTCCCCCTCAGAGGATGGGGAACTGTTTTCTGACTCGGGGTCCTACGACGATGAGTCCAGGAGTCAGGATGAATCTGGTTCTGACCTTTGGTCCCAGGATGACGTTGATAGATTGCTGGCCCAGATCTTTGACGTGTTATCCCTCTCTCCCCCGCCTGCGGCTCCTCGGCAAAGAGGTGACCTGTTCCATACCGCGCTAAGGTGCGGTTGGAATTCCCCGAACAAACTCATTTTAATAATCTAGTCTTAAAGGAGTGGGAACATCCCAGCAAACTCCAGGGGGTTCCTAAGACTGTGGATAAGAAGTATCCATTCCCTGCTGCCCTGATCAAGTGTTGGACTTCGCCGCCCGAATTCGACGCCCCGATCCTGGGTCTGTCCAATACCTCGATTATGCACTCCCCTGATACTACTACACTGCGGGATCTGGAGGATCGACGGGTTGATCAATTTGCATGTCAGGCCTTTGCATTTGGGGGAGCCTCGCTCCGCCCGGTTTGCGCCTTAGCCATCACGGCGGTGGCGCTCAGGACTGTGGTTAAGACTGCTCTTGAAGGGGCGGATGACTTGCCATCCGATGCCGCCAACGCTTTGGTTACCTGTGAGACTTTTATCAATTATATACTGGCTGCATCGGACGATGCTATCAAGCTGAGTGCTAGATCCTCTGCTCTGGTGGTAGCCATACGCCGAGCGGTCTGGTTACGCCAGTGGGCAGCTGACAATGTCGCCAAGAAGGCCCTTACGGGGCTTCCTTTCAAAGGGCTGCGCCTGTTTGGAGAAAGGTTAGATATCTTTGCTAAAGGGGGCAAGCTGCCCCAGCGCAAGCATCAGACTCGGCCCTTTCATGGCCCAAGCTCCCACTCGACCCCCTACCACGGGGCTAAACAGGGAAGAGGGGTGTCCTTCGCCGGAGCTCGCACAGATTCCTGGTACAAGAACAGAGGTCGCCGCCCCAGCTCTTCCTGGGGGCCAAAGCCCAAAGCCCCTCCCAAGACCCCCCAGGCATGAAGGGGCGCCCTCGCCCGTCAGGGTGGGGGGACGTCTACAGCATTTTCAGCATGTCTGGAGATGCCACGTCCCAGACCGATGGATTCAGGAGGTAGTGTCCTCCGGTTACAAGATAGTTTGCTGTACTGCCCCCTACCAGGTTCGTCGGGTCCCGTATCCCACAGGATCCTGCCTCAGCTCAAGTCTTGACGCTAGCAGGGCAGGACCTTCTAGACCTCGGGGTCATTTGCAAGGTCCCCTTAAAAGACAAGGGCGTGGGGTTTTATTCCAACCTGTTCACGGTGCCCAAAAAGGACGGGTCAGTCAGACCCATTCTGGATTTAAAAATCTTAAACAGATTTGTCAGAAACAGGCATTTTCGTATGGAAACTCTGCGCTCGGCCATTGCCTCGCTGCGCCCAGGGAACTTCATGACATCTGTGGACATCAAGGACGCTTACCTGCACGTTCCAGTGTTCCCAGGGCATCAAAGGTTTCTCAGATTTGCGCTGCTCGATCAGCATTACCAGTTTGTGGCTCTGCCATTCAGACTTACGTCAGCCCCCAGGGTATTCACCAGGGTGCTGGCAGGAGTAATGTCTCTGAGACTAAAAGGCATACGAGTGTTGCCCTACCTGGACGATATACTTATTTCATCCCAGTCGCTGCAGCAGGCAGAGCTGGACACGCGGTTGGTGGTGTCCACCTTGGAGTCCTTCGGCTGGGTGATCAATTACCCAAAGTCCTCTCTGTCCCCTTCCTCAGTGACACCGTTTCTGGGGATGATTCTGGATTCAGTTCAGTCAAGGATATTCCTTCCTCCACAGAAGATGGAAGCTCTGACAACGCAGGTGAGGTCCCTGCATATAATACCAACTCTACTGGTGAGTACTTCACAGAGTTGTATTTTTCCAAGTATACAGCACGTCCTGTTTCACTAAATTCTTTACGTCTGGGATATCCGCCACAAGGTGGCACAGTGGACTGCAGAAAAGACTTGTGGCATCTCCCGGCCCTATAAAAGGACAGGAACCTCCCACAAATTCCCAGTTTCCTTCTGCAGTCAGGACTACAAAGATAGAGGATGGCTCTCTATATTGCGCAGGCGAGCGGGACTTACCAGCCTGCGGCCCTGCAGGACTATTCCCACCCGTTCTGGACCCACTGCCTCCCAGCCTCGGCTGCCTGGTTCGGGTGAAGGTAGGACAGCACCAGGGTCGGGTGCTTGAGGAGCGCTGCTCCAACCGCAATCCCTGTACAAAACTGGGGTAGTCGGTTCAGGCTTATGGTGAGCCTTTGTGGGATGCCCCTTCCTGCTACCTGTAATTGTGGGTCCTTCCTCCCCCCCTCCATTCTCCCCCCTCCCTCCATATGTCTGCCTTGGGTGCCCCTGCTGCTGCTCTCTCCTGCCTCGCTCTCCGGGGGGGTAGGCGTGGTGACCTGAGTAGTTTTGTCTTTTTTTATTACTGTCTTTATGTGGGCTCGCCGCCGCGCCGCTTTGTACGGCGCTCCGTGGCGGGCGGCGACATACGCTGTAGTGAGTATCTGTGCTGTCATTGGCGCTGGGGGGGGCAACGTGGCTCGCGCTTTCGCGCTCTTCGGGGGGGCGGGTCCCGCGGATGACGTTTTTTGCATCACACGCCCACGGCCCGCCCCTCAAGGTCCATTCTGGTGCCATTTTGGCTCTGTGGTGTACTGGGACCCTCGTGTGCTGCTGCGCGCTGCCTTTTTCTGTCCGGATCTCGGTGAATTGGTCTCTTGTTCCGTGAGTCCCCTTCGGGGTTGTCTTCTTGCTATTTCGCCACATTATGGGATTGTTATGTGTGTTTTATTATGCCTTTCAGGCGGGATAAACGTGACTGTGGTTTCTCCCGGCCCTCTTCCCTTTTGTCATCTCCCACCTTCCCTAGCGGGTTTTGGGGCATCCCGGGTGGTTCTTGCTAGCCTTAACCCTATACTGGCCATTGTGCCCATTTTAATCACCATATGGAGGCTTCCGGGGATAATGTGCTTGGGGTTCCTTCGGGACAAGCCCAGCTGTGTGCCGCGTGTGGAGTATCCCCTGTGAGTGACGGTGTCTGGGTATGTGTGCCCTGCGCCCAGAAGGTACTTGCGCTGCAGTCTGTGTTGCCTGCTATGCTGCCAAGCTCTGCGACCCCTTCTACATCACCTACCCCCCCGCGCCTGCATTTGACCCCTAGTGAGGGACATGCTAGTGGGGAATCACATTATGACTTGACCTTGCGGGTGGCCAGCCTGGAAAGGCATATTGCTGATCCCCCGTAAGGCTTCTGGCAAGAAGCGGCATTTAACTCGGTGCTCAAGGAGTGGGAACGTACTAGCAGATTGCCCTCGGTGCCTAAGAGTTGGGACAGGAGGTATCCATTTCCTGCTGATGTGGTTAAGCGCTGGTCGTGTCCCCCTGAGGTCGATGCTCCCGTGCTCGGGTTGTCCAATACCTCGGTCATGCATTCCCCTGACACTTCTACTCTGAGGGATGGTGAGGACCGGCGTGTTGATCAGCTGGCCTGTCACGCATTTGCTTGTGCAGGGACTGCGCTGCGCCCTGTGTACGCTTTTGCCATCACGGCTCTTGCCATTAAAGGGCTACTCAAGTGCCTTCTGGATAATGCCTCGGATGCCAATAGGCGGGAGGAGTATAGATCCCTCCTGCTTTGCTATGAATTTGTGGCATTTATTCTTTCTGCTATGGATGATGCGGTCAGGATGTGTGGTAAGACTTCTGCCCTTTTGGTGGCTATACGCCGCTCTGTTTGGCTGTGTCAGTGGGCGGCTGATAATGCTGCTAAGAAGGCTCTCACTGGCTTCCCCTTTACTGGGCTACGGCTCTTTGGGGAGCGTCTGGATCTGTTTGCCAAGGATGGTAGGCTGCCTTAACGCAGGAGGCAGCCGCGGCCCTTTCGGGGGGCTGGTTCTTCCCTCTCCTCCTTCCGTGCTCCCAGTTCGGTCGGGGTGCACCATTTGCGGGGCAGGTAGAGACCCTTGGGGCCGGAGTAGAGGCCGTGGTCGCCCTGGTCTCTCATGGGGTCCCAAGTCCAAAACTTCCCCCAAGCCCCCTCGGGCATGAGGAGACGCCCTCACCTATCTGGGTGGGGGGACGGTTGCGGCTCTTTGCTCACGTCTGGAGACTGCGAGTCTCAGACTGGTGGATTCAGGAGGTGGTGTCCTCCGGGTACAAGATAGAGTTTGCAGCCTGGCCGCCCCAAAGATTCATCAGATCCTGGGTGGCTCAAAGCCCCGTCAGCTCAGGGCTTGCGGTCCAAAACCTTTTGGAATTGGTCATCTGCCCTGTGCCTTCCCAGGAAAGGGGCAGAGGCTTCTACTCTAATCTGTTCACGGTTCCCAAAAAGGATGGGTCCCTGAGGCCCATCCAGGATTTGAAGCGCCTGAGCGATTTCATGACTTCTGTGGACATCAAAGATGCTTACCTTCATGTCAATCTTTCTAGGTCATCAGAGATTTCTCGGGTTCGCTCTGGAGGATCAGCGCTACCAATTTGTGGCCCTACCGTTCGGTCTTACCTCGGCTCCTCGGGTCTTCAACAAGGTGCTGGCGGGGGTGATGGCTCTGTTGAGATCTCAAAGCATTCGCATCCCTCCTTATCTGGATGACATTCTGATTGCGTCTCAGTCCTTCCATCAAGCCGAGCTGGATACCCAGATGGTGGTCTCCACACACGAGTCCTTCAGTTGGGTGATCAACTATCCCAAGTCTTCTCTCTGTCCTTGGTGAGGTCCTTTCTTGGCATGACTCTGGATACATCTCAGGTCAAGGTTTTTCTGCCTCAGCAGAAGGTGGAGAACCTGCAGACGCAGGCACGGTCTCCACTTTCTTGCCCTCACCCCTCCATTCGGCAAGGGATGCAGCTGGTGGGCCTGATGCTTCGAGGCGGTTCCCTATGCTCAGTTTCACATGAGACTTTTCAGTTGAACCTCTTGTCAGTCTGGAATCGGGACCCTGTGTCCCTGGATCAGGAATTTGCTCTGTCCCCTCTGTCAGGTGTTTTCCATTCCCAGGATTCTGGAATTCTTGCAACATGGTTTGTATTTGGGCCTTCAACTTAGTACCCTCAAAGGTCATGTTTCAGCTTTGGCAATTTTTTTCCAAAGATCTTTTGCCAGTCACCATTTGGTTAACACTTTTTTCCAGGGGGTTTCTCACGTACGTCCGCCACGTAAGCCTATGTTACTAGTTTGGGATTTGAATCTGGTGTTATCTGCTCTGCAAGCTTTATTGAAAATTAACTGTAAGGGCACCACTTCTAATTTTCTGAGAAATGGCTTCACCTTGGTGGGTGCACCATGAATTCTAAAACCACCATAAATCTACCCAGAAAAAACATATAGAATCCAAAAAACTTTATAGGGCACACCACCAAGCTATATAAAATAAATCTCTTTTATTTTATTCAAGAATCACCAGCTAAAACCACATATACACACATATTACAAACATTCCTACAGTCTCAAAAATACATGTAAATACAATCAATGTGATAATCAACATTAATAAGCAATGAGATAATCCAACTACTGGCGGAAAATACTTAATGGATAATTGTGTTATTAATGTATATACAAAAAGCCCTCCTTGATATTACTACCCCTTTAAAAAAGACAAAAGTATATATGTAAACTCACCCACCAATAAATAATATAAATGGTGATAAATTCAATAAATGAATAATAAACGCAAGATATTACACAACACAACCCACTAATAGTGGAGATAATAGAAAAAGATATATCCAAAATCCAATTAAATTAACCTCAAAAGTGTCCAATATAAATATAACTCATAACTATACTACTAAAGTGCCTAGTGCCATTCTGCATGTGTTTGCAGATAGAGCATGTGCCACAAGGTGCAGAACCTCGACTGCTTAAAGTTGGCTGTGGCAAAGCTGGTCCCTTATATTCCTCACTCTTCTGGCTATCAACCATGGTGATTCCGGTAGCCATCCGGCCAGATCTCCGTTGCTCTTCAAGATGTTCCAATGACGTGACAAGATGGTTCTAACGGCTCCCCATTGTTGGTTAAACCTCGTGACCACTCCCAATTTCTTCTCTTGTGTTGTCCGTTCCACTTTTTGTAATAAGTCAGTACGTCTTGAGGTACGTGCCCTTCTCATGGCGACTGTTAAGGTCCTCTTTGGATACTCTCGGGCCCTAAATCTCTCTCGCAGACTTGCTGACTGTCTTTCAAATTCCTTGTTCGTGGTGCAGTTGCGTCTTAGCCGTAAGAATTGGCCCACAGGGATCCCTCTTTTCAAATGATTTGGATGTGCACTATCAAAGTGTAAAAGACTGTTGGTGGCAGTATCTTTGCGATGTAGGGTGCTGTCTATCGTTCCATCCGGCTTTAGCAAGAGGCATAAGTCCAGGAATGTGATGCTTTCTGTAGATGAATATGACGTCAATTTGATATTTAGATCGTTATTATTCAAAGACAAAAGAAAGTCATCACATTCAGCTTGAGTACCCTCCCAAAAGAACAAAATATCATCAATAAATCTATACCACACCACCATGTGGCAGTGGTATAGGTCTAGGAACTCGCTAAATACCCTCTCCCTCTCCCACCATCCCAAGAATAAATTGGCGATGGAGGGGGCACACCTCGCGCCCATAGCTACTCCCATCCTTTGTCTGTAATGACATTTGTCGAAGACAAAATAATTATGCTCCAAGACAAATTTAAGAGCATCTAGGACAAATTGTCTCTGTATGGGATGTGAGTTGGCTTCCATGCTCAAAAAGTAGTTAACCGTATGCATGGCATTTTCATGTGTGATGTTGAAATAAAGGGCCGCGAGACCTACCACGTGGGGCTGAAGAAAGCTGTCCACCCACATGCAGATATGTTGATAATCAACCTTATTAAGGTTGATTATCACATTGATTGTATTTACATGTATTTTTGATTATTTGTCACAAGACCTGGAGGCTGTAGGAATGTTTTTAATATGTCTTGTGTGTATATGTGGTTTTAGCTGGTGATTCTTGAATAAAATAAGAGATTTATTTTATATAGCTTGGTGGTGTGCCCTATAAAGTTTTTGGGATTCTATCTGCTCTGCAGGGTCGTCCCTTTGAGCCTCTCCGTGAGGCCGCTTTGCCCATTTTGACTCTTAAGGTAGTCTTTTTGGTGGCTATCACTTCTGTCAGGCGTGTTTCTGAGTTGGCGGCGCTTTCCATTAAGGTTGTGTCTGCTTTTCATCTCAATCAGGACATTGTCTTGCCTTCATTGTGTCATAATCCTGCTAATTCCAAGGAGCGGACTCTGCATTCTTTAGATGTGGTCAGGGTTCTGAAGTTTTACTTGGTAGCTACTGAATCATTCAGGAAGACTGATGCTCTTTTTGTTCTTCCTTCTGGACCTAGGAAGGGTTTGCCTCCGGCTAAGTCCACTATCAGCAAGTGGATTCGTCAGGCGGTGGTGCAAACCTATTCTGCTAAGGGAAAGGAGCCTCCCTTCTGCCTTACTGCTCATTCCACTCGTGCTATTGGTGCCTCTTGGGCCTTTCAGCACCAGGCTTCTGTTGAACAAGTTTGTAAGGCCACAACTTGGTCTTCTGTTCATACTTTTTCTAAGTTTTACTTTCGGCCGCAAAGTTCTTCAGGCGGCAGTGGTTTAAACTGTTCGCCGTTGTTCTTTGGGGATCCCACCCTACTTTATGGACACTGCTTTTGTATGTCCCAGACGTAAAGAATTTAGTGAAACAGGACGTGCTGTATACTTGGAAAAATACAATTCTGTGAGTACTCACGTGTAGAATTGATTTTGTAGTATACAGTACGTCCTGTTTCACCCCTCTCTTGTTATCATTATTCTTGGTTACCTCTCTATAGTGATTTGTTCAAAAGTTTGGTTGGGGTTCCGACTTTTTTATTCTCCCAGCTTCTTGTCTGCTTTGTAACACTGGGAATTTGTGGGAGGTTCCTGTCCTTTTATAGGGACGGGAGATGCCACAAGTCTTTTCTGCAGTCCACTGCGCCATCTTGTGGCGGATATCCTAGACGTAAAGAATTTAGTGAAACAGGATGTGCTGTATACTACAAAATCAATTCTACAGGTGAGTACTCACAGAATTGTATTTTTGCATCTACTTGTATGTAAGATTCTGTGTAACCTTTCTTCTACACTTTTTGTAACTATTACCATGTACAGCACTAATGAAAACAATGATGCACATTGTATTAAACCTTCTACAATACCCACTGCTTCTTCCCAAATGCTCCACTTATTCCAAGGCCACCCAAGTGAACAACTCAGCAATGTTGCCGGCTTGGTGGTCCAGTTTTCAAAGACCAGGTATTTCCACAGCCTAATCCACGCCCAGCCTGCTGGCTGTAACCCCGGATGTTTGCTCGGGTGGGCACAGCTCCTGTAAACAACAATTCAGAACATGTATATATAATTAAAGGTACAGAGCATAGAGAAATGAAATATTATTCACATCAATTAATCAATAAGAGCCAACATGGCCCAAAGAGGTATAGGCTGTCAATAATTAAAGACAATTCATCAATCCAAACAATTCAACAATAAACCACACTTAATTCCATTTATAAAAATTCTTCAATTCATATTTTAGAAATGTCCCAAAGTGCATGCACCAGTGTAAATATAGCAGCTCTTCCAGGAAAAAGTTCACTGACTTTGGTGAATATCCCAAGAAAACATGCACCCTTCTCACGTGATCACCTCCACTCAATATGCGCTTACCAGAGCGAAGTAAAAAAGACTCCTTATAAATAATGTACTCCGTAAATAAATCCAAACGTATTCAAGATATTCCCAGAAAAAACTCAATCCATGATAGTCAATTGATCATATAAAAGAAAACATAGAGAAAAAAATAGTGCAACCCCATCTGAATGGTATTAAAAAAGTTTAATGTTAAAATTGCACTTACAAAAATCCAAGTATGAATGCACAAATAGGTCACTGAAGAAATAGTCCTCTTTCCCTAGTCCACTATGGCCAGTAGCAGATGTGGGTACAGTGGGAGCTAAGACCGTGCCTGAGTGAGTGCGCTTCACCTCTTAAAAGTAATGGTAAATGCTGCTGCCCCGCCTGATGCATTTCACTGTTAAAACAGCTTTTTCAAAGGCTAGTGGCAGGGAACATAGAGCGGCTTTCAATACATAATACATATTCAAAACTTGGCATCCGGCCTATCCAGGCCGAGTTTGCACGTGCTGGGCGGGCGGGGCTATGACGTCTCCTCCGTTTTGTTTATCTTCCGGCGCCGTCCCACCGGCCGGGCAGTGAGTGGATTAGCGCGCCACCACGGAAGGTAGGATTACAAACAATATATTATGCCAAGTTTTGAATATGTATTATGCACTTTGGGACATTTCTAAAAAATGAATTGAAGAATTTTTATAAATGGAATTAAGTGTGGTTTATTGTTGAATTGTTTGGATTGATGAATTGTCTTTAATTATTGACAGCCTATACCTCTTTGGGCCATGTTGGCTCTTATTGATTAATTGATGTGAATAATATTTAATTTCTCTATGCTCTGTACCTTTTAATTATATATACTTAGTTTGAGGCTTATTAGGTATAAAAGTCTGGTACGCTGCAGCATCATTATCATTGTATGCTTAGTTAACCCTTTAGGAGCGCGGTGTTTGCTATTTACATAGATCTTTATCCAGCAATTCAGAACAGCTGGGCGCGGGAGCACGCACAGCGGCAGGGAAGCCGGGGATGCGTCCGCTACCGATCACAGCGGAAAAGTTTACTGGCAACCCAGGGGTGTGTCACACAGCAGTTGCAGCCGGCCCTAGAATCTTTTAGATTCAGCCCATAATGCTGATTATTATGCAGCGTTATAGAGCCAAGGCCCATGCCCAAATATTTCAAAACATAAATCATAAGGTGAAACTGTAAACCTTGATATGTCGGCCATTTCTTCAATTTAAAGCTGGAAAACAGTTTAGGACAGTGCCAAACGTAGCCCGACACAATGGTCTAGCAACTACCTTTGCCTTCCATATCCCTTTAACGGTAGCCTGATCGGGTACTGATTGTCATCCACCACTAAAGTGCAATTCCAGCCATCTATTAATTCCCTGCTATCCTTCCCTGGCACTGGGGGGGGGGGGGGTTACAAGCGCGGTTGCAAGCGCCAGGGAAGGTTGGCAGGGCGGAGGATTAATAGATGACTGGAAATCCACTTTAAGAGCATAGAGCATGTTGGCAAATCCATTTATTATATTGCAGCAGTATGAGGTGGTGTGTGGGAACAAGAGGCTGTGCTGTTATCTGTAGATATGAGTGGGACAGGTAAAATAAGTTTGCCCAGTGCATCAGTAGACCCCTCACAAGGCAATTATACAGTGTTCTGTCTATACCTCTCCTGTTGTGTCTCCTAGTGTTTGCGTTGTAACTTGTTGCATCAGTCCTGGGATTGTTTATATACTATATGTTTTACACTGTCTGTAATTACTACATTATTCTGTCTACTTGTCCGAATGCCCCCTGTCAATGTCTACATGCACTGTGAATGATACATTTCATGCTAGGTTCCACCCCATGGATTTATAACTTCTAATATTTAATTTATCTGTGTTGCCTCTGGAGTCTTGGTGTCACAAATGGCCAGATTGTGTGCCTGTGATGGAAGGCCAGTGTGTGTGTGTGTGTGTGTGTGTGTGTGTGTGTGTGTGTGTGTGTGTGTGTGTGTGTGTGTGTGTGTGTTACATTGGATGAGACTTGTGTAGGTGTATGAAGTAGCCATGGTGCCAGCTGGAGCCTGGAATGTGGGATTAGTCAGTAGAGTGATGTATGGTGGGGAGTAAGTGAGCTCGGCAGTCATGTGTGCAGCCAGCACTGTGAGAGAAGTGCTGAAGGCAGCACCGGGCTATTCCTGACATCTCTACTTGTGCTAACTCGCCAGCCACTGAACACAATTTGTTCTCAGAATCCAGAGCGGGGAAGGACCTCTTGTTTACTGCTCCCATCTCACGTGTGGATTTGTATTCGCTAAGCTTTCGTCTAAAGGTAAGCTCTGATCAGTCATTGTAATGCTAGATATGAACACATTTGTTTTTGTGTTGGACCCAAATGGAGCACCTTTGCAGTTTGTGGTCTCTTGATCTGCCTCTCTCTGATCTCTGATATGGGTCTTCATGATGGGGGTAGAGGTTTTGCCCTGATCTGGGTATACAACTTTTGATTTTTAACTTGCATTTTGCATTTGCATTTCTTTTCCTAGTATTGTAGTTGTATAAAACAAAATGATATATAGATGATGAATGATAGATAAATGCCTGAAAGGATATGCATGCAAACTGTCATTTATTTCAGTGAAATATTTGTTCTGGGCTAGTGGAATGGAAAAGCAGCCTAAACGTTTCCAAATTGTACAAATCTTAAACCAGACCTGCACCCTTTATACAGTTAATAGCAGTAAATTGTTTTGGAGGATTGCTGCATTTAGCATGGTGACAACAGCAAAAGGGATCCAGAAACTAACAATAATAAAGTCTGATCTCATGTGAGCCAGCATAGGGTAGGGGAAGGGGATATATGTGTGGCAAGAATGAAAACCTGCATCCCCTCCTCCACCCCACTCCTATTGTAGGTGGTGGTAGATTGCCCCCATCCACCATCCAGTGCTAGATGCATGATATATGTCGAAACACGGTGGGAGCAGTGTTTTGTGCACCAAAACAAAGCCTTTCCCATCTGCAGTTCTCCCATCTACCCTTAGCAGCTATATGTGCCCTTGCTGTCGGCAAAAAATCAAGGAGCAACGTTCCCCATTAGTATATAGCTTTACTAAGTGATGCACAGTTGAGAATCACCAGGACCACATGCTTGCAAGCTCTATCTCGAGGTACCCCGTGGCACATCACCTTAGCAATTTAGTTTGAAATAGCACAAAGATAGAGGTTAAATGGTCAAATGTTGAACCGGACCTTCACCCTGAATAAGAGCCTATCTTGAATGTTCCCCCCCACCCTGTACGTAAAGAATGGCCACATTAATAATCATCCTATTTGCACCTAGTGCATTTTTAAACGTCCAAGATGATGGCCTGTGGAGTCTCAGGCTGCTTGCAGACAGGAAGTGTCTTCTGACTATACCGCTCTGTATTTTGGGATTGCTGTCCCTTTTCTGACCGTGCTCAGAGCACAGCTATAAACCCGCCACCCTGCACTTGTCACCCTCTCCTTTCCTCAGCATGTGATGCTGGGAAGACACAAGGAGTAGCAAGATGGCAGCGCCCATATCATGGAGTCTTGAACAGAGTTGCAGCCCAGCGGGGAAAGAATAATAAGCAAGTGACTAAAAACTTAAATTATATTCATTTTAGATGCTGGGGAATAGTTGTTTTTAAGGGTTTGGTCATTAATTAAATGATGCCAATTGGTAACAACAAATGACCATGATGAAAATGTTAAATGAAAACTATTTTATTGAGCTTTATTAATGTGCTGTTGTTTGACACCTTTGCTCTCTTTTGTCAGCAGAAGCCTTTTGGCTGTAGTGGTGAAGGGGCTATATGTTCCTCTAGTAAGATTTGTTTTGGTAAATATTTAGGGTGATTTTACTTACTTTACATTGGAGTAACATGCATGAGAGATCAGTTTTGTGTTCAAAGTAGTTGGGTCATTTGGGGAAAGGGGATGCCGTTGCTCCCCCTTTCAAAGTAGCGTTGGTGATGGAGCAGATTAAGACAACAGATGAATACAGCCGCCTCTTTTGAGTACAGGAAATGTTGTTCCATATCCCATCTGTTGTACAAAGCACATCAGAAAAAGTCAAATTCTTCTGGGATTTTTTCTCAATTCTAGATTTATATTAACATTGAAATACATTAATCTATTAAAGTAAACCAATATAAAAAAACAGAACCCCTTCCTGGTCTAAGGTTAAAGATGACCGTTCCCTTAGTTCTTGTTTGTCAAAACCCACATTAACCCCCAAAATTTTACCTGAGCTGTGCTCACACAGTGTAAAAGAGAGGCTCACAGTTTTGCCTGAAGAAGAGCCTTCCACAATTGGAAAAAACTCCCCAAAACTCACTTGCCCTATTTGCACGCATGATACTGAATCATTGTCAGCACTTACATTTGCTCCTACACCCACTCAAAGTTGAAATGCTGCCTAACAGATTTTCAAGTGGCAGCAGCCATTTTGGAGCTTCCTTTCCTAGCATCCCAGCTGGGCTGCTACCTGCATTCAACTGACTTAACTGAAAATGCACAGCGACAGGAAACCCAGCAGCATTTCCTGTTTGCAAGTGGCCTGCAGCTCCAGCTCCATTTTGTTTTTAAAATTGACTACAGCAGAAGTTAGAAAAAGGTAAATTAATTTTTTGCAGCAATCTGAATTGCCCAGGGGGAGAGTACATATGGTGGCATATGGCATAAGGTGCATACGGTTTCTTGTAAGAGTGTTTAATGCCCTCTACTGCTGAATAAGAACCTCAGCCTTTGTTCCAGGACCCCTTATTTAGATTCAGGGGACACCCAGAAGTTTCAGGGGCAGCTCCAAGCACAGAGGCAGACAGGTTTGGGGATAAAGGAAACTTGTGATTATATATGGTTTTAGGACAGTTGGAATATTAAACACGAGACAAATCAATGGGTGTCAATGAAATGTGCTTTGTATCCGTTTCATCTTGGTAAAATGGACCAATTACCAGGATTTTAACTATTCTGGTGATTGGTCCTTATCCTGATTTGGGATTTCCCACTGTGTGAAACCCCCTTAGATGGCCCACTCAACTCACCATTCCCACAACGCATCAGTGGGCCCTTGTCCAATCAGTCAATTTATAGCAAGGTCACAGACTACAAAGAGCATGTTCATTTTCCCCTACTCTAAACAGAGTGTGTTTTGTAACACCCAAAAAAGAACAGTTATCTTTAAGCTGAATTGATCCATAGACCGAAACCCTATGTATTCGTGATAATACAGACCGTGTTCTTATCAATAACTTACTAGAGCTCTCCTTTCTTCGAGTGCTGAAGGTAGTAAGTGGTGGATTTTGCGCCAGAAGCACTTTGAACTAAACTTCTGTACAAGCCTATTTAAGGATTTGTATTGTCCTGGGCTTAGCATGTGTCGCGTGTCATGGCCACCGACATCGGGTTTACTTATTCCTGTTATGATCTGATCTGATTTAAGTTATACCTTCTAAACAATCCTCTGTTTTGTTCCACTAATCGCTGAAAGCAAGCATGCCAAAGGAACTGGAGAATTAGAATGCTTAGCGCTCTATTGGTGTCAGGGGTGATCAAGCAGCCAGGCTTGTACTGGAGCAAGACTAGCTTTTTGTTATACTTGTGGAATGTTGTCTACAATAGCAATGTGTTCAGAGTATGTAACAAAGCAGTCAAAAGACTCACATGGGCGTGCATGATAAATATATGTTTAGAGTTCTGTCACACACAAACCGCATTTGAGAACATTTGCAAAAATTTTTTTTACATATAGAAAATCCAGGCTAAAGCTCTGCCCCACGAGGTTTCCGCAATGTTTATACCCTCGCCTCCCAAATTGATTAACTCCCTCCACACTACCACAACGCATGAGCAAGCCTCCTCTGCATGGCAATATACTCAGAGAGGGCAGCATTTCTGGGTGGCGTGTTACACACTGGGCTTTCCAAATCAGTATGCCCCACTAAAGTAGTCCAAAACCCAGTGGTGGGGTGGGGCATAATCTTGGCTTATGGTCCTGTATTGTATTACTAGCTCTTTGAGGGTGACTAGGTGATGATTGTGATAATGGTTATAAAATTGTGATAAGTTCTAAAACCTGTAAAAGAAAATAATGTTCTTAGTCATTGTTTCTAATACTAGCTCTTGTGGTTTATTCCTCTTTACATAAAAGGGTCAACATAGCTAATGAGAATGATATTACCATTATCAATTTCTCAATGGAAATATGATTAATTATTATGTAATGTTATGACTGATTTCAGGGCATCAATTAACACTATACATCTACTGAGGCATTGGTACCAATCTCCCAACTGTTTCATGTATCAGCCTACACACTTGGCTGCTCCTCGTTTTCAGTCTTCATTGTTTAAATGCCAGATTTTTTTGCAGTTTTGGCAAAAACATTCCTCTTTGCAGATTGTTAGTAGCTCTCTGCACAGGTTTTGCTTCCTAAAATCACAAGAGATATATCTTGGTCTGTATTTTGTCTTTCCATTAGGACTCTAAGGGTTAGTGTCTATGGTAGCAGGATCCAGGTGGTAGTTGTCCTCCTGTGTACATTTTTAATTACTTTGAGGGAGGGAGCATTTCCCCCTAAGCTGCCATACACCAGCATCACGAATGTCAGAGAGGTCAGTGCTACCATGTGAGCAAATTCATATACTGCATGTGGAACTAGTAGTTATAGAAATATGAGTGGGAGTGCTACATTCTTACGTGCAGCACTCTGCATTGAACAGTAGTTTCCCTGTAGAATTTTCACTAAAGCCTTTTACTAGCTCTGACAGGAATATGGACTGTTATTATGGAGATCGAGTTGGTGTGCAAAGGGCTTGCAGTTTACCCTTCCAATTATCAGTTTCAGGCCCTGGTGGGGAAAGTGATGGGGGCAATCGAGAGTGCAGTTGAAAGGTACTTGCTGACTTTCTGCCTTGATAACAATGGAGGCGCTCACATTTTTTTTACCTGCTTTAAATGCATTGCTCTGCAGGATCCTTTTGTCAGTTCTGAATAACTTGTTTAAATTGTTGGCCCCTTTTATTTCCCTACTTGAAGTGTTGCAACACCAGTAGTCCTTTGACTCAGGGTGCTGCCATGCTTTGGCTAGCACCATGCAGCCAGATCAAGTCGTAGTGTAATTGCTTCTGAACTGTTTTCCTTCCAACTGACTGTCCCCTTTGGAATGTCACATGCTTGCGAGCTATGGAAGTGGGGACTCGGGCTCAGCCTCAGAAGAATACACAGGGTCCAGTTCAAGCACTTCAAATTGCAAAAAGATTAATGTTTTTGGAGTCTATGGGGTCAGTGTTCTGTCACTGTTGAACATTAATCAATGAAGGTGAACATAGAAGATGCCTATCATTATGTCCCCATTTAAATTATGATGGTGGTCTTGAGTGATTTGTGTGATCCTTTTCCTGTACAGTGCTAAAGGCAACAGACATCTGGGACTATAATAGTAATAGGTAAACTTGTGTTCTGTCCATGATGGTTTTGTTTCTAGTAATTGAGTGGTATCAGGGTAGCATCAAAGATTTTCAGAGCAGAATCACCTTGATATTTAGGATCGAGTCAGGGAGAAGCTGGTTCTGAGGTCTCCAACTTTTGGGCAGGGGTCCACAGAGACAGTTTGCTTAGTCCCATTTCTGGTCTCTACAGCTTTGAGATTGTCCCCCTGGGGTTGCCCTCCCCTTGTCTCTGGACCAAGCCTCCTTCTTAGATCATTGAAGGTCCTTTCTGCTCTGATGGTTGAGGTATCCTGAGCGCTCCATGGGGCACTCTTTTCTGTCCCTTCTTTGGAATGTGTGCTCTGGACTACCAGACCATTCTGGGTTTGTGTATAATTAACCTCTTAAAACGGTTTCATAAAGTTGTGTTTGGCTGGACCATGTCATAAAGCAGGATTCTCATTCCTTCTGTTTCAATGGATACCCTGTTTTGCTATGTAATTTTTTTACTCTGTATAGGAACCCTCTGATTGTACAGCACTGCAGAATAAGTTGTTGCTATATAAATAAATATTATACTTATTCTAAATCACTGAAATGCTGCCCTACAGGGTGTTCCTGTGTGGGTGTAAGTAGCAGTGTGTTATTTTGGGTGTTTAGATGACCATCAGACCAGGGGGGGAATTTGGATTAATGTTAATTGCCCCTCTACATTTATATCACCAACCAAGATAAGATACTGAATATAATAGCAGTGTTATTATTCATGAATAAAAATGTTGTCCCATTCATATTGTCCACAGATTGTTTGTTTTTTTTGTTTTTTTTCTACTGTATATATGCATTCCTAGGCCAATGCAGGGGTCGAAAAACATGCAAAGGAGTGGGAGGATTTGCACAGCTGCTGTCTAGTAATTCTGCTAGACTAAAATAGCCAGGCATTGTAAACAAGTATGATGGGCAGAAGTGAACAGCCTTCTGCCCACAGCACCCAAGTGCTTGTCTGCAAAAACCTACTTTGTTCCTGTTACTTTCTACTTTTTTCTCTGTATCCATGCAGACAGGAGAGTAATCCCTAGCAGTCCTATCTAGCAGAGAGCATTAGGAAATGCTTGGCTGTTGGCCCAAAAATAGCAAGGGCGGCTGTGAATACTTATCAGTTCTTATGTGATACATACAGTATACACTGTGTGTGAAGATTTGATTTCTCTGTGCCCATTTCTTTTGTCTGTGTATCTCTTAATACTTATGGCCCATTTCCACGAACAGATAAATCCACCCTTAGTTGAGTGAATATACGCCTCTTTTGTGTGACTTGCTAACTAGAAGATTTTTTGGCTAAATGTTCATTAGCACAATTTGTTTGTGAGATTCTTCTCCTATTTGCACATGCTGATGGTGACGTGACGAATAAGAAATGTTATTTCAGCATTGCTGTCCAGGGGCCTTTTTATCAGTTCTGAGCAGCAAATAATAAAATAGATGGGCCCTTATATTTATTAGGGGTGTCAGAAAAAACGATTCGTTCAAGTATTGCAATATTTTATTTGGCGATACTTGAATTGGTTCTTTCTCCCTCGTATTGATTCTGACTTCGCCCCTGCTACAGTAAAAGAAAAGTAAAAAAACACATCACCTTGCTCCTCGTTCGATCCAGCCGGCTGTCCTCTTCAGCCGGGGGGGCTTCCGATCATCGTGATCATCATCAAAGACCGCCATCTTCATGACTAGCCCAGCTCCTTCGGGCGGCCGCGGGTGTCATCCCGGCTTGGCGATTGTCAGAAGCTATGATCACTGGGCAGAGAAGGAGAGAGGCAGGTGATCTTCTGATCCCCTGCCTCCCCCCTCCCACATTCACCGCATCCGTCATCGGACCGGCGAGGGACACAGGAGCTGACAATGACAGTTTTTTTTTAATAAAGACATTTTTTCAGATGTGTGGTATGTTTTTTTTATGGTTAACCTTTTGTGAACTGCTAACAGGTCTAGGAGACCCCTGTACCTGTTCACGGTGCTGTAGGCTGGCAAGTCACCTGTGGCTGGCGGGTCACTTGCCATGAACCCCCAGTGCTCTCCAATGCTTCCCAATTGCCTGCCTCCCCAGAGCCCGGGGGGGGGGGGGGCAGAAGGGCCCAGGCCCACGGGGGCCATGCAGGCTTGTTGCCAGCAGGGCGAGGGGCCACCAAAGCTGGCCCCTGCACCCTGTTCTACAAGCCCTGCATAGCTGGTCCCGGGCTGGGAAAGGGGACCCTATGTCAATTTTTTTTTTATAAAAAACATTTATTAAAAATCCTGATATATCGTCTTTGAGACACAAACGAGATATATCGTATCGTCATACGTTTATCGCAATACGTAGCAAATCGCCAGGTTCTTGCCAATTCACACCCCTAATATTTATAGTTTTTTTCTTATTCCAAGTATGTCTCACACCCTGCTTCGGAATGATTAATCACTTCCGGATTATGTCCAGTAGAGGGCGAACTTCTGCAGAGATGACTAGAAAAAAAGAAGCCCCTCCCGGTCCATAAATACCTGGGACCTCCCACACATTCCCCAGTAATCGTCTCTGCAGACGACGAGCAAGTCAGAAGATGGCTGTCTCCTTCCTTGCAGGTAAGCCGGGTTTCCACCCGGCCATTTTATTGGCCTATTTCTGCCCGGACCTTTTATTAATTAATTCTTTTGCCTCCCAGCCTTAGTTCGGGATCTTGGTTTGAGATGCCCTGTCCGTGCCTTCCCTGCGCCGCATTAGGTGGCTTGGGTGCCCCCCCCCCTTCCGTTGCTCCCTATCCCCGGATCATGGGGGGGGTCTGTCCCTCCTTTTTAATTGTCCTGATGATCACTGTCAGTTACAGGATTGTGTGAGTGTCGGTGTGAATGTGATTTCACCTTGGCCAGGCCGCGCTGTCAGGCGGCCTGGAGTCCGGGCCGGCTCCGCTGTTGAATGGGAGCGCAGCCATTGAAAAGGGGGTTTTATTCCCCTTTCTCCTCAGCTTGGAGGAGGGGCGGGGCCTCGGCAGCGCGCCCTCGCTTTGGCGCCCTTGGAGGTTCCCAGCCTTTGGCTGGGAACTGCGGTTCCTCTTCCTGCGCTGGCCCGCACCCCTCCTTCTTCTCTCCTGGCTGCTGCTGCCTTTGCTGCCGTCCCTCGCTGGTCGCCATCTTGCGGCTGCTGTGAGTGCCCTGCGGGGCTTTTTTCTTTCACCATGTTCACACTATTGTTGCTTATATGGAGGTGTATTGTATGCTGCATTATTTTATTACTTTGTGGCCTTACAGTTATTGTGTGCCTGTACTTATTATTGTAGTTTGATTACGGTTATGGCTTGTGGCTCATGGTACCCCCTTTTTCATTATGTCTTTCAGGGGGGTTCCTTCCTTGATAGTTAAAGGGGGTTTCTCTGGGTCCTTAGGTCCCTCACTCAAATTGGGGCTTTACAAATCCTCCCACTAACGGACATTAAGGGGCATCCCGGGTAGCTTAATAGCGTAATTCCCACTGGTCATTGCGACTGCCACAAAAAATCACCATATGGAGGCTTCCCAGGATACCGGGCTCGGGATCCCTTCGGGGGCAACCCCGGCAGTGTGTGGTTTGTGGGGTATCCCTTGCGGGGGACGATGTGCTTATTTGCGTACCATGTGCACAGTAGGCCATTACGCGGCAATCCGGGCCCCTGGCGTCTGGATCAGCGCCGCCGGCCTCATCACCTACACCTCCACACCTGGCCTTGACCCCAAGTGACGCTGTCATTAGGGGGAGTCGCAATCCGATGTCTGTGCTAGATTGGCCAACATTGGGAAGATGATTGCTAGCTCTGCGGCCAAGTCGGCCCCGGCTAAGAGACGACACTTGGCACCTGCTGCGCCGTCCTTTAATTTTGATGATTATGATTCTTTTGATTGGTCTGATTATTCCCCGCTTGCAGAAGGGGAATTGTTTCCGGAATCTGAAGGCTCTGATGATCAGCAGTTTTCTGGATGCTGATGCCGGTAAGGAGCGTGGGGATACCGTGGATACCCCCAGGCTTCTGGCCCATATTTTTGAAATGCCTGCTATTTCCTTTCCTGCGGAGGCACCTCCGCGAAGGGGGGAATTTTTTGGGACCACTAAGCCTCGTTTGGAGTTCCCGGATCAAAAGCCCTTCAACAATTTGATTCTTAAGGAATGGGAAAAACCCGGCCGGCTTCCTGGTATCCCTCAGGGGTGGGATAGGCAGTATCCCTTTCCTGTGGATGCGGTTAAGCGTTGGTCGACGCGCCGGTTCTGGGATTGTCCTACACATCTGTTGTGCACTCCCCCGATTCCTCTACCTTGAAAGATAGTGAAGAACCAACGTCTTGACCACATGGCTTCGCATGCCTTTGCCTGTGTGGGTTCGGCTTTACGCCCTGTTTTGTGCCTCAGCTCTCACGGCTGTAGCTACTAAATCTGTAATCAGGGGCCTGTTGGAGGGTCCCCATCTGAGCCCTTCTAGTGAGGAATTTGCAGCACTGACGCATTGTGAAATGTTCATTGCCTTTGTCTTATCTGCTTTGGATGATACAATATGTATGTGTAGTAGGACCTCGGCATTGCTAGTGGCTATATGCCGATCGGTTTGGTTGCACCAATGGGCGGCTGATTTTGCTGCAAAGAAGGCGCTTACAGGGCTACCTTTCGTGGGTATGCGCCTTTTTTGGTGATAAATTGGACTCGGTGGCAAAAGGAGGTAAGTTGCCGCGACTTAAAAAGCAGCGCCGACCCTTTCGGGGTTCAGACTCCTTTAATTCCTCCTTTCGTGGCTCTCGGACAAGCAGAGGAATCTCTCTGTGTTCAGAGGTGATTCCTGGGGTAGGGGCAGAGGACGTGCCTGACCCGGGACTGCCTGGGGTTCTAAACCCAAAGCCGCTGCAGAAACCCGCTCAGCAATGAGGGGGCGCCCTCACCCTCGCGGGTGGGGGGACGGATGCGGCTCTTCGCCCAGGTCTGGACCTGGGAGGTCACAGACAACTGGATCCTGGGGGTGGTCTCCTCTGGGTACAAGCTGGAGTTTGAGTACCGGCCTCCTCCCAGATTCCTAAGGTCTCGGGTTCCGACGGACTCCCAGGTCGCTCAGGTTCATCAGAACCAAGAAGTTTCGTATGGAGACTCTGCACTCTGCCGTCAACTCCCTTCGTCCAGGGGACTTTATGACTTCAATGGACATAAAAGACGCTTCTCTTTATGTGCTGGTCTTCCCGGGACATCAACGGTTTCTCAGATTTGCGGTAGGAGATCAGCACTACCAGTTTGTGGCTCTTCCCTTCGGACTGACCTCGGCACCACGGGTGTTCACCAAGGTGTTGGCGGGTGTAATGGCCCTTTTTAGAGCTCAGGGCATTCGCATTGTGCCGTATCTGGACGACATCCTCATCACGGCATCCTCTCTCAGCCAGGCGGAGCTGGACTCCAGGACGGTGGTAACAGCGCTGGAGAGGTTCAGTTGGGTGATCAACTACCCCAAGTCTTCTCTCTCCCCATCAAGGGAGGCTTCCTTTCTGGGCATGAATCTGGATACCATTCAGACCAGGGTGTTTCTACCCCAGTCGAAGGTGGAGGTGGTTCAAGATCTGATACATCTCCTTCTGTACCACCCTCGCCTGTCTATCTGGTAAGGGATGAGACTGGTGGGATTAATGGTGGCTTGTTTCGAGGCAGTTCCTTTTGCTCAGTTTCACTTGAGGCCTCTTCAACTCCATCTGTTATCGGCCTGGGACAGATGCCCTCTGTCCTTGGAACAGTCCTTTGTGATGTCTCCTCTGGTCCGGCGGTCTCTTCAGTGGTGGCTGGACCCAAGGAATCTTCTGGGGGGCAGATCCTTTCTGGCACCCCGTTGGGAAACGGTCACCACTGCTGCCAGCCTGTCGGGCTGGGGGGTTTCTGGAAGGAACATCAGTCCCAGTGGCTGTGGGGTCCTCAGGAGGCTCACATCCCCATCGACATCCTAGAGCTGAGGGTGGATCGGTTGGTTCTGTCGCACCTGACGCATCATCTTCAGGACTTACCGGTTCAGGTTCGATCAGACAATCGGACTGCGGTCGCTTACATCAATCACCATGGAGGGACTCGCAGCAGGAGTGCCCTCCGGGAAGTGTCTCTGATTCTTGCATGGGCCGAGAGCAATGTTCCATGCATCTCGGCGGTGTACATTCCAGGGGTGGAAAACCTGGAAGCGGACTCTCTGAGCAGGGGGACCTCTCGCCGAGGGGAATGGTACCTTAGCAACAGGGTATTGCTATCCATCTGTCACAGGTGAGGGTTTCCGGAAGTGGATCTCTTTGCCTCCCATCACAACTCCTTGCCTTTGTGTCTCTGGCTCTGGCAGTGGATGCTATGTCTCTTGCCTGGTGGGATCTGGGTCTCCTGTTTCTGTTTCCCTCCTTCTCCATGGTAGGCAAGGTGGTGCGCAAGCTGGTTTACGAGGGTGTGCCAGCAATTCTGGTGGTCCCCAAGGTGGCCAAGACAGGTGTGGTTCGCAGACGTCGTACGGCTGGCGGTCGATCAGTACAGGTTGCCTCTGTTTCCGGATCTGAACACTCAAGGTCAGCTTTGTTACCCCAATTTACAAACGCTGGCTTTGACGGCGTGGCTGCTGAAACCTCTATCCTAAAAGAAGAGGGTTTGTCTGATGCTGTGGTCCAGACGCTTGTTAGGGCTAGGAAGAAATCTTCCTCCAACATCTTCTACAGGACCTGCCTGGCGGTCCTATATTGATTGGTGTGAGGCTAGGGCCTTGCCTTGTAGGGTGTTTTCCATTCCCGGAATTTTGGAGTTTCTTCAACACGGTCTGTACTTGGGCTTTCAGCTTAGCACCTTGAAAGGGCTGGTTTCCGCTCTGGCGTTTTTTCTTTCAGAGGTCTTTTGCCCTTCATCCTTTGGTTAAGACTTTTTTCCAGGGGGTCACTCATGTGCGGCCCCCTCGCAAGCCTTTGTTACCAGTTTGGGACTTGAATTTGGTTTTGTCGGCCCTCCTGGGTCCTCCTTTGAGCCAGTGCAGGATGCTGCACTTTCCATTCTCACTCTAAAGGTTGACTTTTTGGTGGCTATCACCTCCGTTCGACGTGTCTCTGAGTTGGCGGCTCTGTCCGTTCAGGCCCCTTACTTTGAGAGACACCAGGACAAGGTGGTCTTCCGCTTTAAGCCAGATTTCCTGCTTAAAGTGGTCTCTGCTTTTCATCTCAATCAGGATGTTGTGCTCCCTTCCTTGTGTCCTAAGCCTAGCAATGACAAGGAGAGGGCCTTGCGCTCTCTGGATGTTGTTCGTTGTGTAAAGTACTATTTGGTGGCTACTTCACCTTTCCGTAGGACGGACGCACTGTTTGTGTTGCCTTCGGGACTCAAAAAGGGTTTGGCGCCCGTCAGGTCTACCATTAGTATATGGGTTCGTTAGGCCATTGTTAGGGCCTATGATGCAAAGGGGAGGAATCCCCCTTTCCAGATCACTACTCATTCTACTCGTGCTTTTGGGGCTTCCTGGGCTTTCCAACATCAGGCTTCTGTTGAACAAGTTTGTAAGGCTGCTACTTGGTCTTCTGTTCATACCTTTTCCAAGTTTTATAAGGTTGATGTGCGGGCCTCAGCGGATGCTGTTTTTGGCCGCAAGGTTCTGCAAGCTGCATTATTGCCTTTTGGGATCCCCACCCATGTTGGACACTGCTACTGGATGTCCCAGAAGTGATTAATCATTCCGAAGCAGGGTGTGAGACATACTTGGAATAATACCATTTTGTGATTACTCACCTGTAAAATGGGTATTATAAGTTTGTCTCACACCCTGCTTCTTCCCACCCTGAGTTGTATTTTGGATCCTCTATATGGTGAACCTTTTATTGGTAAACATTTTTATTTGCTCTTCCTGGTCCCCTTACTGCTTTCCTATACTGGGAAATATGTAGGAGGTGCCAGGTATTTATGGACCGGGAGGGGCTACTTTTTTTCTAGTCATCTCTGCAGAAGTTCGCCCTCTACTGGACATAACCCTGAAGTGATTAATCATTCCGAAGCAGGGTGTGAGACATACTTATAATACCCATTTTACAGGTGAGTAATCACAAAATGGGATTTTCTGGTAATGTATGTCCCCAAAGTCCCTACGGTTCCTTAGACCCATGGTCATCCGTGCTTTGGCTATCACCAGGAAGCCAGACCAAGTCATAGTGAAATATTATCTAATTAGAAGGGGGAGGGCCGTGACTAGCTGAACGGCTTAGCAGGCTTTGGGTTCTGTTGCTACCAGCAAAGGGTGGTTCCACCTGAGGTGTCTGCAAGTTACTAGCAGCACAGACCAGTTTCTTGACCGTGGGTTATTAAATGGTCTTTGAGCGATCTGGTTCCCCAACTGGGAGATTTACAGGCTGATTCATGACTAGCGCCAGGTATCGGCAGATGAGCGTCTATACCGAGGCGCTTAGAGCGACCACTATTAGACGCTGTGATCGGCTATCGGTCGCTGTAATAGAGCGCCTCAGTCGCTCTAGTAACCTGGCTGGCATTGATGAATGAGATGTATGTTGGGCGTTCTAACACCAGTAGAGTGTTGCAGGGAGCGAAAGGTAGCGCTAGCTCATTGCGACCGACTCTCAGCAACTCGCACCATAGTCAACAAAAAAACAGACGCACATCGCGTCGGTGCTCCGGATCTGGTCGCTATAGCATAGAGCGGCAGACGCTGTGTGATTAAAGTCTGTTTTTGAACATATATCCACCGGTAGCAAATCGAAAACACATGGAATGACATTGTTGTAACATTGTGACATTAATACATGACATTTCTGCATAACAATATAAAAAAATCTAAAAAGTTTTCAAAAATGACTTTTTCTAGGCCAGGAGAGGTCACACAATTATTTGAGAGAAGAAAAAAAATATATTAAAACCAAAAAAACGTCCATTGAAATGTATGGGAGAGCGACAGGTAATGCCTGCGCTATACGCTGAGCTGCCTGTAATGATGAATCATACGCTGCATGGCACTGTTAAATGTGGTATTGCATACAGCGCCCAGCGTTCACCAGACGTTGCCTGCCGCTACGAGGCACTACCTGCCGCTACGAGGTACTACCTGCTGCTATCCCTTGGTGAATAACCCCCTCAGTGTCACTTTATTGAACAGAACTACTAGAAACTGTTAGTGATACATCTTTGGTTGTTGGAGTTTGGTTTTAAATTTGCAGTATAGTTTGCCTTCTTGTGGTCTGTGACCTCACTTCCTCCTAATATTAAATGTTGCTCATTTGGTCATGCCTTTTTTAAAAAAGTTTGCAATCCACTGGTCGCCTGTGACACTCATGCTGTTTTGTTGGATACAATTACTATTTGGACACCAAACTGAAAGTGGGAGAAAAAATCAGCAACAGAATCTTTGTATAGAAATAAAAAGTCACATTGATTTTAACCCTACTACTTTATGCAAATTGAAAGGTGTTGGCTGGAATAGGCCATACCTTGAACGCAGATCTAAAAAGGCTCATGATTAATGCATCTTGTTATTTAATGTTCCAGAAAATACCAGAAGATTTAACACTAGATGCCTTACTGGAAATTAATGAGTTAAAAGTAAAAGAGACCATGAAACGATATGGAGCCAACACAGAAGAGTGCTCTCGGCTGAATGGAGCTCTTGCTTGCTTGAAGAAAATAGCATTGTCAGGTAAATCATTCTTCACCCATAATGTTCACTTTCAAAATATATAAGACACAAATGACATGATGTTTGGATCTGTCTTTGGACCTGCTTTTTTTTAATTTTTTTACAAATGGTATTGTATATGGAAATGTATGTTGAATAACAGCAATAAGCATCTTCAAAGGCGGTCTTTAACCATACCATTTTATGGGGTTTTGCAAAAAGTGGTTAATAACTAAATTCATGAATTTAAAGTAACCAAGTATAACCAGAAAACTGAATGGGGAATGTCCACATTTCCTATCACCTGCTCCTGTGACACTAATCACACACCTTCAGCCCTGCTATGAGAAGCCGGGGTGCCCGTGGCCTGTATACTAGAAGCCCCCATTGAAAATGAGCACCTCCTTATAGGGGGAGCTTCCATGTTTGGAGTCCTTGCACAGATCTAACTACACGTTGTTGTCCACATATATTTACAAGATAATTGTAATAATAATGATAGATTTTGAAGGCGAAGTTGTTCTAGTAGAGGAGACTGATTAGAAAGGAGCCACTCAAGGTGTTCAGAAATCTTACATAATACAGAAGGAGGATAATCCTATATTTTCACTGCTTTAAAGAAATATTAGCGCATGGACTGCATGATTGTCAATCCTAAAACTACCAGATAAGGGATATCTTACCAAATAAAAATAATTATTGATTCATAAAAGAGGATGCTATTTTCAGCTTTACCCAATGGGTGGTGTGGGACCTCTGCTGGTTCCTGGGGGCATCTTGATTAGTGATTCTCTCCCCCTCCCACAACCCCTAAAACCCAGGCCTTACCTCTTCCTGGACTAGATCCACCAGCGGCCGGACCCATTTGACTGCTGGCAGCCAGTAGCTTTGGCCACATTGAGGACAGCTATTGGCCATCAGCGGGCATGTGGGTGGGGAACCTGGAAGAGGGGCCAAAGATGTGAGTTCCAGGGGTTGTAGGGTCTATGTGCAGGGGCAATACCAATCGAGATGCCCCACCCACCCCACAGACAAGAGAAGTTTCGCCACAAAAACTGGGGAGTTGACTTTAACTTGTGAGGGTATGGTCTAAGTTTTCTAGATTAAGTCACTTATTTTATGAACTTTGAAACTGTAAACATTTCATGTGCAGTGAATATGTTGTTTTAGTATAGTGTTTGTACAGTAGAAAGTACAGTACAGTTGAAAAAAATACTGTTATTTGTCACCCCATAAGATGCTATTTTTCCCCCAAAAGTGAGGGGGAAATGTAACCATTGCTCCTGCACCGCTGCCACCTGGACCTGGTGGGCAGGGTGACTGATTCTTGCCCGCCTTCCCCGCTCTGGGTGCTGCGGCTGTTGATCCTGGATGCGGCGCACGCACACACACCTGGTTCTGTGCAGCGGGTGGGAGTGGCCTGCAGCAAGAGACCATTGTCAATGGTCGCTTGCCGCAGGTCACGGCCACCTGCTGCACAAACCAGCATGTGCCACTCTCAGGAACAACAGCAGCGACACCCAGAGCGGGGACAGTGGGCAGGGAACAGTTACCCTGCTCACCCACGGATCCTCCATAGTCTGTCCTCCAGGTGGCAGTGCTGCGGGAGCAACAGTTATGGGAGTTTCTTTTTTTATTCAGCTTCTGGGGGAAGGGGAGGGCTTGTTTTGATTCTGCCACACTGCCTGTAATGGGGAATTGGAGAGGATGCCACCAGTAAAGAGTTCCACAATACTACCTTTGTTTAACTGACATTCTCCATTATTGGTACAGGGCCCAAGTTTTATTAGCGTCTCTAAAGGCATGGCTTTTTCCTGCAATTTCTACATTCTGCCCAATAATTAATAGCCTTACATTTAAATTCAAACTCTTGCAACATCAGATTACTATAGAAGCATATACAGTATGTGAGATTTATCTGGAACTGTAATTTGTCTAGGTGGTAACATGAAGGATACAGCTTGGAATCTTATTGAAAACCGCAAAGAAAGTTGCTCTCAACATCCCACAGAGCTTTCATCTCCAGTTGGAACATTAAACACACCTCTTCCAAAGGCCAACAGCCATCAATCTCGATCCATATCAGTGTCGGCCATCCCTGTTTCTGAATCTTATGGACCTTATATTTGCCCTGAAAGCTTACAAGACCCCTTCTCTTCCTCCACACCAAGCAATAGGCTAACACTGAGGACTCCTCATGGAATTACAATAACCCCACCCACCACCCCTTTGTCAAAGAGACATATGAAGTTGAAGCCTCCTCGGACACCTCCTCCACCCAGCCGGAAGGTCTTTCAGCAGTTGCTGCCTAATTTCTCGACACTCAAAAGAAGCAAGTCTCATGAATCTCAGCTTGGAAATAGAATAGATGAAGTTCCTCCTTTAAAGTAAGTAATGGTAATTACTCGGAAAGGGTGGGGTTTGTGTAATTTGTCAGTAAAGTAAAGTACATTGGCATTGGCAGTGCCCCCATTTCTAAAATGTCTAGTCTAAGTTAATATGTAAGGGAATAACTACTGCAACAATTTAGTTTCTGTAGATACAATTTGGTTCTGTAGATACAACCACCCACTTAGGATGCAGAGATTCTCTTTCAGTTACATGAACCCTAGTAGCTCATTATTGCGGCTCGTGAATTGTCAGCTTCGCGGGCCTTTATTTTTACAACGCTAGTGGAGACGTAGCTGAATGTATCAGTACATTTATGGTAACTGGGTCATTCGTGGTTATCACCCAGCTCTTGTCCGCTTTCCTCTGAACTGGCTAATTACGCAGTAAACAACTACAGCCGTAATTGTTTTCATATTAGTCATTCTTTCTAACAGCAGAAACTAAAAATGGCACATGGCGACAACAATGGAAATACTTTTTTACTTATTTAATTAGTAAGTAATTTATATCTTTCGGTATCCTTACGATTTTTTTTTTTTTGCAGGTTTGGTAAGACATCAGAATATTCTTAAAGGATGAAATGACATGACAGAAGATCATTGTTGTACTATGTAAAGTAATGCAGTTTAAAGTTTTTTATGATGTTCGTTCATCATACTCTTCTTAAACATTTTAGCATGTTTCTTTTTTTATACTTCATTTTATGCGAGCCCAAAATCTGTACTCGGTCCCAGTCCTGCCAGAAATAAAAATAAATGGCACCTACTGTATCTTCCAACCCGCATGCTCAATCCCTCGGTCTTGCTGGCTGCAGTCCCCCGCCCCCCCCCCCCGGTGCGGTTGGCATTGGAGCCCACATCACAGCTAACCACACTAAGATTCCCTGTTGCTGGTCACAGGCTCCCTCATTGATTGGCAGGGGGTACATCACTTGACTACTTGTGAACATCCTGGGCTGATTTGAATCTTTATTGGCACCAGAGGGCTGAAGTCCACAGGGTAAATGGTATTAAAGTGGAACAAAACCCTGAATGGCCGAAATTAAAGTCTAAAGGAGTCCAGTGCCGGCCACTGGCCTTCCCCCTGGGCATGCCAAGTCATGATTCCCCACTGTGAGAAACCTCACCCGGGTTGCCACAAAACCCACCTTTTCCTGGCTCCCATGGTGATGTAAATAGCATTCTCAGCATCTCTGGGATAAGGTGCGCTCCTATGGATAGCCATTCAGATAGGCTGGGCACCTAGGGATGCAGCTACTCTGGCTCCTCATTGCCGAGTTCTGTGTGCAAGCCGAGCCATTTAACAAGCAAACGCGCTGATTGGACGAGAGCCCATGCATGCGCCATTGAACGGGAAAGGTAAATTTTTACAGGCAAACTGAGGGGGTTCACGTAGTGGGGCCTCCCGACTTGGGACAAGGAACAAAACTCAGGATAGTGAAAATCCTGGATTTTGTTTGGTTTAAAACACACAAAGCTGAAAAGGAGAACACATGGAAAAAGGAAAATGGTTTGTAAGAATAAGAAAGAGAAAATTGGAAACTAAAGGATACTACAGACAGCAGCAGAGGTAACATGAAAGAAACACTGTAAAAATCTGGAAAGCAACAGAAAGGATGGAAAAAGAAATAGGATGAAAACAGAAAAAGATGAATAGAATATTTTGTATTATCTCTTTCTCCTTCTCTTCTATCTCTTCCTTGCTTCTCTCTCTTTCTCTCGCCCTCTCTCTACTCTCTCTCTCATCTCATAACCAGCAGTGCTATACACATAACCGGCAGCACAATACACATAGTGGGACAGGCAATACACATATCGAGGCACGTAATACACATATCAGACCTGCAATCTTGGCTCTACAGGCCCCCTATAACTCCACCCACCCAGTTCCTGCACTCATCTCACAAGGGCAGCAGCGGGGGAAGTTCTTAATCTCCCCCCCCCCCCCCCCGCACACATGGTATCATCCCGGGCGACGCCTCCCCTCACTCAGGCACTTTTAAAACAACTAGAGCTCTACAACACCACTTTTTTTGTGATTTGCTTAGCATTCCAAGAACTAATTGCATTACAAGTATAATTTCAATCAGTGTTCACATCTGAAATTTGTGATAGTGATCCTTTAATCTGCGTATTATTTCTTACAATGAATAGCTGTTGTCAACAATGTAGCTATTATACAATCTCTTTCAGATGTCCCCCAAGGGTCCCCACAATTGGTACGGCGAGATATAGGGCTTTCAGTAACGCATAGGTAAGAACTGCAATAATGTCTATTAAGTAAATGTCAACTAACTGCAAGTCTACATCTCACTTGTGAAGTGAACCAGGGACTTTCCAGAATGACTTTCATGTCATCATTATGAGTACTCTATTAGTTGGTTATACTAGTCAAGTACATATGCTGTATAGTTGGCTCATATTCATGTAGACAAGCTATACGTATTGCTTCATGTTGGTTTGGATTTTCAGGCCACAATAATACCATTTTGTGAATACTCACCTGTAAAATGGGTAGTATAAGTATGTCACACACCCCGCTTCAAGACATTCATTACACTTGGGTATACCGACCTGTAGATGGTGATCTTGCAGAGATGTCAATAAAAAAGGTAAGACCTTCCCGGCCCATAAATACCTGGGACCTCCCACTCATTCCCCAGTATAAAGATAGCAGTAGGAGAAGGGACCAGGAAAGCCAATTAAAACTAACAAAGGTTCACCATATAAAGGATCCAGAATACAAAAGGGCAGGGTGAAGCAGGGTGTGTGACATACTTAGAATAATACCATTTTGTGAATACTCACCTGTAAAATGGGTATTATAAGTATGTCACACACCCCGCTTCAAGACATTCATTACACTTGGGACATCCAATAGCAGTGTCCATAAAGGGCGGGGATCCAAAAAACAAGGAACAACTCAAACCACTGCAGCTTGCAGAACTTTGCGGCCAAAAACAGCATCCGCTGAGGCCCGAACATCAACCTTGTAAAACTTGGAAAAAAGTGTGAACCGAAGACCAAGTAGCAGCCTTACAAACCTGCTCAACAGAAGCCTGGTGCTGGAAGGCCCATGACGCCCCAACAGCACGACTAGAATGGGCAGTAACACGAAAAGGGGGAATCTTCCCCTTAGCAGAATAGGCCCCAACAATGGCCTGGCGAATCCATTTACTAATGGAAGACTTGGCAGGAGCCAAACCCTTCCTAGGCCCAGAGGGCACCACAAAAAGGGCGCCAGTCCTACGAAAAGAAGAACTAGCCACCAAATAGTACTTCACACAGCAAACCACATCCAAAGAATGCAAAACCCTCTCCTTGTCATTGCTAGGCTTAGGACACAAGGAGGGTAGAACAATGTCCTGATTAAGATGAAAAGCAGAGACCACCTTAGGAAGGAAATCTGTCTTGAAGCGGAAAACAACCTTGTCCTGATGCCTCTCAAAGTAAGGGGCCTTAATGGACAAGGCTGCCAACCCCCGAAACACGACGAACAGAAGTGATGGCAACCAGAAAAACAACCTTCTGAGTAAGCGTAGAAAGTGCAATATCCTGCAAAGGTTCAAAAGGAGGACCCTGCAAGGCAGACAAAACCAAGTTCAAATCCCAAACTGGGAGCAAAGGCTTCCTAGGAGGCCGCACATGCGTAACCCCATGGAAAAAGGTCTTAACCAAAGGATGAAGAGCAAAAGACTTTTGAAAGAAAACCGCCAGGCCAGAAACATGCCCTTCCAGCGTACTAAGCTGCAAACCTAGGACCAGACCATGTTGCAAAAATTCCAAGGTCCTAGGGATAGAAAACGCCCTGCAAGGCAAGGCCCGGACCTCACACCAATCAATATAAGACCTCCAAATTCTATAGTAAATGACAGAGGAAGACTTCTTTCTAGCCCTAACCAGAGTCTGAATGACAGCATCAGAAAGACCTTCCTCCTTCAAGATGGAGGTTTCAGCAGCCACGCCGTCAAATGCCAGCGTTGGTAAATTGGGGTAGAGCAGGGGACCCTGAGTGAGTAGATCCGGCAGAAGGGACAGAACTAACTGATCCTCTGCCAACCTTACCACGTCTGCGAACCAAACCTGTCTTGGCCACTTTGGAGCCACCAGGATTGCTGATGCACCCTCTAGGGCCAGCTTGCGCACCACTTTGCCCACCATGGGAAACGGAGGGAACAGGTATAGAAACCCCAGATCCCTCCAGTTCAGAGACATGGCATCCACTGCCAGAGCCAGCGGATCCCGCGAGAGAGACACAAATGTCGGAAGCTTGTGACGAGAGGCAAAGAGGTCCACCGCCGGAGTCCCCCACCGGAGGCAAAGCGACCGAAAAACCTTGGGGCAGAGCGACCATTCCCCCCCCCCCAGCGAGATGACACCCTGCTCAGGGAGTCCGCCTCCGTGTTTTCCACTCCCGGAATGTACACAGCCGAGATGCATGGGACATTGCCCTCTGCCCAATCCAGAATCAAAGACACTTCCCTGAGGGCACGCCTGCCGCGAGTCCCTCCCTGGTGATTGATGTAGGCGACCGCCGTCCTATTGTCCGGCCGAACTTGAACCGGTAGTCCCCGTAACTGATGAGTCAAGCGAGCCAGAACCAACCTGATGGCTCTTAGCTCCAGAACATTGATGGGATCGTGAGCCTCCTGAGGCCCCCACAGCCCCTGAAACCGAAGATCCTTCCAAAATCCCCCCCAACCTGACCGGCTGACATCCGTGGTGACCCTGCACCCAGGGGGACATCAGAAAGGACTGGTCCAATGACAACGGGGACCCGTCCCAGGCCACCAAGAGATGAAGCTGGAGCGTCCTTGTGTGAAACTGGGCAAAGGGAACCGCCTCGAACGATGCCACCATCAATCCCACCAGTCGCATCCCTAGCCCGATGGACGGACGGGGGATGGATAGGAGACGCAGAGTCAATTTCTGAATCAGAAGAACCTTGGCTCGGGGGAGGAACACCCTGGCCTGAGAAGTATCCAGAGACATTCCCAGGAACTCCACCACCCTGGAGGGAGTGAGGCAGGACTTGGGATAGTTGATCACCCAACCGAAACTCTCCAGAGTGGACACCACTGTCCTGGTATCCAGCTGCGCCTGACTGAGGGAAGACGCCATGATGAGAAGATCGTCCAGATAGGGCACGATGCGGATACCCCAGGCTCTGAGGATGGCCATCACTCCTGCCAACACCTTGGTAAAAACTAGAGATGAGCGAACGTTTGAAAAGTTCGATTCAGCCGATTCGCCGAATTTCACTTTTACGAAGTTCCCCATCAAAAATGCCGGCATGGTGGGAGCGGGCCGGCCGGTTCCGCTGTCAGCCGGCCCGCTCCCACCATGCCGGCATTTGAGAAAAAAGGCAAACACTTACCTGCAGGTCCGAAGCGTGAAGGCCGGCGCCGCTCTCAGATGACGCGCCCTCAGATGACAGCTGAGAGCGGCGCCGGCCTCCACGCTTCGGACCTGCAGGTAAGTGTTTGCCTTTTTTTTTAAATGCCGGCATGGTGGGAGCGGGCCGGCCGGTTCCGCTGACAGCGGAGCAGGCCGGCCCGCTCCCACCATGCCGGCAAAAATGCTTTTTTTTTTTGTTTGCGCAGAACCGGCCGGCCCGCTCCCACCATGCCGGCAAAAATGCTTTTTTTTTTTTGTTTGCGCAGAACCGGCCGGCCTGCTCCCACCATACCGGCATTTTTTCTTTTTTTTTTTCTTTGTTTTTTAAATGCCGGCATGGTGGGAGTGGGCCGGCTGGCTTTACCGGCCCGCCGGCCGGCTCCGCTGACAGCGGAACCGGCCGGCCCGCTCCCACCATGCCGGCATTTTTTTTTTTTTAATTTCAGGAAAAATTCGATCGGCACGAACCACAAAATATTCGGGTTCGTGCCGAATCGAATATTTCCTGAAATTCGGAGCGAATTCAGGTTCGTCCGAACCGGTTCGCTCATCTCTAGTAAAAACCCTTGGAGCCGATGTAAGGCCAAACGGAAGAGCCACAAACTGAAAATGTCGGTTGTCCACGACAAACCTGAGGAATCTCTGGTGTGCCGGAAATATTGGAATATGCAGGTAAGCATCCTTGATGAAGTCCCCCTGACGAAGTGAGTGGATGGCTGAGCGCAGAGTTTCCATACGGAACTTCCGGGGACGAACAAATCTGTTGAGCAACTTCAGATCCAGAATGGGACGAACGGATCCGTCCTTCTTGGGCACCGTGAACAAATTGGAATAGAAGCCCAGGCCCCGGTCTGAGTGGGGCACCGGACAGACATGTCCAAGAGACTTGCTACTGCCGCCTGAAGCCCCTGGGCGGCCAGAGGATCCGACGGCACCCGAGAACTGAAGAATCTGGGAGGGGTCCGGAACTCGAACTCCAGCTTGTAACCGGAACACACCACTTCCTGAATCCACCTGTCCGAGACCTCTTGGACCCAAACCTGGGAGAAGAGTAGCAGCCGTCCCCCCACCCGCAAGGGTGAGGGCGCCCCCTCATTGCTGAGCCGGCTTGGCAGCGGCTCTAGGCTTGAAGGCCCAACTGTGTCCTGGATACGCCCGACCCCTGCCCCGGTCCAGGAATCACCTCTGGACGAGGGGAAAGCCGAACCCCTGCCGACTCTAGCCCCACGAAAGGACTGAGAGAAGGAAGCCGCCCTCCGAAAGGGGCGACGCTGCTTTTTACGCTGAGGTAACTTACCTCCCTTTGTCACCGAATCCAATCTCTCTCCAAAGAGCCGCAACCCCACAAAGGGAAGGGCCGTAAGCGACTTTTTTGGACACAAAATCAGCCGCCCACTGACGTAGCCAAACCGACTGCCGGATAGCCACAAGCAGGGCCACAGCTCTGCTACACATCACCAATGTGTCGTCCAAGGCGGACAGCACAAAGGACAAAAATAACTCACAGCGCTTAAGGTCGGCAAACTCCTCACTAGCCGGGTCAAGCCCGGAAGAGGCCAACAGTCCTCTAACAACCGACCTGTCGGCTACCAATAACAGCGCAGAAGCACAAACCGGCCACAAGGCCGATCCAATGCTGACAAAACCATGACAAGCCATCTGGTCAATGCGTTTATCCTCACCATCCTTGAGAGTAGTGCACTCCGGAGAATGGAGGACTGAGGAGCTGGACAACCCCAAAACAGGAGCATCCACCTCGGGGGGGGGGGGGGGGGCGACCAGTGCTTCACCGCGTCCGCCGGGAAGGGGTATTTCCTGTCCCAACCCGGTGGGACACCCGGAAGCCGAGTCGGCCTCTCCCATTCCTTAAGAATGATACCATCAAAATGCTTTTGATAAGGAAATTCCAAGCGCGGCTTGGTCACTTCAAAGAACTCCCCCTTCAGCGGAGGAGCCGCCTTGGGGGGAGAAATAGCCAGGACCTCAAACATATGAGCCAGGACCCTAGAGGTATCCAAGGAATCCCCCTGGCCCTGCTCGGTATCGGCACCCACAAACTGCTGGTCATCGGAGCCCTCAGACTCCTCATACAGCTCCCCTTCCTCACGCGGTGGACAATCAGACCAATCCAGGAAGTCAAACTCCTCTGTATCAGAGGCCTGTGTGGCTGTATACAAACGTTTTCGCTTTGCCGTGGCCTTTTTAGCAACAGCACTGGAAAACAATTTTTCAAGATTGGCCAATCTGGCACACACCTCAGATTGCGACTCCCCGCCAATGACCACATCACATGGGGTACGTGTCAAGCGAGGGGGAGACTGAGAGGAGACTGGCGGAGCAGAACCGGACGCCTGAGATCCGGTCTGCCGCGTAATAGACCGCTGCGCACAGGGTACACATAGAAATACATCATCCCCCAAAAGGGATACCCCACACCCCAAACACAGCCTGGATTGCCCCGAAGGGGGCACAAGCCCAGTATCCGGGGAAGCCTCCATATGGTTATTTTTTAATAAAATATATATATATATATATATATAATATATGTGTACAATGCTCCGAGGGAATTACGCAATAATGCAACCCGGGATGCCCCTTTAAGTCCCGAGTGGGAGGATTTTAAGCCAGCTAAAATTTTAACCAGGGACCCTGGACCGGGAGAACCCCCCTATAATATGATCAATGGTCCACCTGGAACACAAAACACAAGCACGCTGCTCAGACCATGCTAGAATGTATAAAGGTGTTAACGACAGATGAATTTGATGGCCATCCGGCCACTCACCCGACCGTCAGTACCGCACACCAGGCACTGTGAGGACGTGCAGTAGGAGGAGGGAGGGCAGGCCGGCGCGGTTCGCGCGTTGCTCCCGGCCCCGCCCCTCCCCCGTCTCTCCAGGCCGGAAGCCGGGACATGAAAACGCGCCCGCAGCACTCCCGCCCACCCGCCCAGAGGAGAAGAAGCCCTCATGGGCGCTGACCGCCGCCATTGCAGCACGCCGAAGGCCGGTGCCATGGGACCGCCGGCGCCAGTCAAAAAAATAAAGGCACACACACAGTTAAGCGCACACACACACACAATAAAGAGAGGAATCCATAAGGGACCCCCCCTCCCTCTAAGGGTATCCAGGAGAGGGGGAATATATGCCAGGGTAGGGCCAAGGGACGGGGCATCCCAAACCGGGATCACCAACCCGGATAGCCGCCTACCCCTTGTTATGGGGTCTCACGGCTCCTAAGCACCAGGGGTGCCAACTACCTTTGCCCGGACCAGCAGCCTAGGCTGGGAGGCAAGTAATTTAAATAAGGGGACCCGGGCAGGAATAGAAGAATAGAAGGCCGGGAGTCATCCTGGCTACCTGCAAGGAGTTGACATCATCTTCTGACTTGCGAGAGATGGAAGACTGGGGAATGAGTGGGAGGTCCCAGGTATTTATTGGCCGGGAGGGTCTTACCTTTTTTATTAACATCTCTGCAAGATCGCCATCTACAGGTCGGTATACCCAAGTGTAATGAATGTCTTGAAGCGGGGTGTGTGACATACTTAGAATAATACACATTACATTATTTTCCTTTATTGTCCTGTAGTGGTCTGTAAGTATGTATGTAAGTATTCACGTTACGGTTCGGTATATGATGCATGCAGACCAATGGTGATGGGCTGAAGAAAGCTATATATAAGCTTATTTTGCCCTCCTCCTGGCAGAGGAAGTTCCGTTTTCTCAGTATCTCATAGGAGATGAGACATGCTTCCTGCTGGCAGCCTAATTTTTATTTTTATACTATGCATTTTATACATTTATTTTCTACTTTTACTTTCAATTTGACTTCTTTTTTTGTGTGCCACAGTCTCTAGCTCCTTGTGAGTTGCTGTGTGGTTGTGTATCTTGCTTCTCCTCTTTCCTGCCTTTGTCTCTGTTCTCTCTCTCCCTCCTTCTGACCTGGGCACCACATGGTGACCTTGTTGGTCACCATGTGGCAACCACTTGTTGACCTGCCAGTGGGTTAGTAGACAGAGATCCCACCAGCATTTTTGCTTTATGGGGCAATGCCCTTTTTCTCAGCTGTTCCCACCATTTTCATGCTATCTCTGGTGCAGTCTATACTTTTTACAGTGAGTTCCTCTCTCTCTACGAAGTGGGGGGGGGGGGGGCATGTTTAACCCTTTAACTGCCAGCCTACCTGGAGTTTTTGTCACCCTTTGTTGCCAGACCATTTTGCACTATTTTGCGCTCCCCATGTTCAACTGTGATTTTTGAAGGGATTTCCAGGGATTTCCCAGGAAAGTGATATATTGTTTTTTCCAGCAGAGCCTGGGCGTTAACATGAAATGTCTTGTTTGTCATTTTCTAAGTGTATTCTCAATATTTTTGGGTGAAAATTGTACAACAAAATAAAAAAAAACTATTTTTTACAATTTGTAGTGTTTTTTTGTAACAAAAAATGTAAGTTTGTCAATAAAATCTTATTGCGTGTGAAACCCCAATTTCTCCCGGTTACAGTGGTACCACATATGTATAGGTAGACACCCTTTCCTGCCCAGGAAACTCCCCCAAACTGAAACCGAGCTTTAGGAGATTTTGAGATAAAAATACAACTATGCTATGCAATATGCGCACCTTGCAGTTTTTCAAGAAAAACAACCCTTTACATTTGAAATACCCCCCACAAACTATATATTCCCTAGAAGTACACACCTCAGGCTTTCTAGGCGTACCAGGCTTGTTGACATGGGTGCAGTTTTCTGAAAGTAATCCCTCAATGTATTCTTTGGTAGCACAGGGTTTCCTTAAAAATGAATAAAAAAGCAGAATCAAAACCACATTTTCCTAAAAAAAACTATATGCAAACCAGAAATTCTGAAAAAGCAACATCCCCCAAACAGAACGATACCCAACATGCATAGGTTCTGTCAAGGAAAGAGTTGCCAAACACACCAAAGTAAAGCATGCGCATAGCGGTAGTTTTACTTCAAAATTTCAGCTCTGCAGACAAAGTGCGCACCTTATATATTCCCTGAAAGTATACATGTTAAGCTTTCTAAGCATACACAGCTTGTTATAGTGGGATCATCTTTCTGGAAGTAATATCTCGAAGAATTCTTAGGTTGCACAGGGTTTCACAAAAAAATGTATAAAAAAGCAGAATAAAAAACACCTTTTTCCTAAAATATCAATATGCAAATAAGAAAAAACAAGGTAAATCTGAAAGCGCAAGGTCCCCCGAGCAGAACAATACCCAACATGCATAGGTACCTGTAACCTTTTAACTGCCAGCCTACTTGAGATTTTGTCACCCGCTGCTGACAGGATATTTTTCACCATTTTGCGTGATGTCTAACTGTGATTTTTGCAGAAATTTCCAAGAAAATGGCATATTTTCTTTTTGTGGCAGAGTTTAGGCTTTAACATGAAATGTCTTGTTTGTATTTTTTCTACTTTTTTTATATATTGTTAAGTAAATAAGTAAAAAAAATAAAAAAAATATATATTTTTTTTAAATTGTCTCCTTTTTTTTTAACAAAAACATTTATTTTATTAAAGAAACCCATATTGCATGTGAAAGCCCCATTTCTCCCGATTACAATGATACCACATATGTATCGGTAGCCCCCCGTTCCTGTCCAGGTGATCCCATAAACTGAAAAGAGCACTTTATAACATTTACAAATAAAATACAACTACTATCCACATAATAAAGGGTTAAATAAAAAAAAATTGGTGCGGGGTCGCCTTGCACGGGGGGGGGGGGGGGGCACCATTTCTTGGGGGAATTTTAAGGTTTTTTTGGGGAGGTCTCGGGTTAATGACAAGTCACCCACTAGCCGCAGGTGACTTGCCAGACCCAGAGCCTTGTGAACTGGTATAGGGGTCTCGTAGATCCCTTACCAGTTCACAAAGTGTTAAAAGTTAAAAAAAACACACACACAGAGACACACTTTAAAAATAACTTTATTAAAAAATAATACTTTTTTTAATTATTTTTTTTTTAATACCTCCCATCAATCCCTGTGTCCCACGCTAATCAGGCTTCTGCTCTCCTGCTGCTGCTGGAAGCCTTTTATACCTACTGGGTTACAGGTAGCAAAGGGTTAATTAAAAAAAAAAAATGACATAGGGTCCCCCCTCGAAGGGAGGGGGACCCCATTTTTTTTTGGGATTTTTAAGGGTTAAAACCCTAAAAAATAAAAAAAAAATGGCGTGAGGTCCCCCCTACCCAGCGTAACCAGCCTGTGACCAGCTATGGGGGCTTGTAGAACAGGGCGCAGGGGCCAGCTTTAGTGGCCCCTGGCCCTGCGGCTACAAGCCGTCATAGCCTAGGGCCACGGCTCTTCTGCCCCCCCCTGGGCTTTGGGGAGGCAGGTAATTTGGGGGGCCAGGGGTTAATGGCAAGTCACCCACTTGCGCAGGTGACTTGCCAGACCCCCGAGCCCTGTGAACTGGTATAAGGGGTCACATGGACCCCTTACCAGTTCACAAAGGGTTAAAAGTTAAAAAAAAGACAAAGACACACTTTTTAAAAATATCTTTATTAAAAAAAAATAAACTTTTTTTAATATTTTTTTTTAATACTTACCTTCCATCCATCCCTGTGTCCCACGCTGATCACTTAGGCTTCTGCTCTCCTGCTGCTGCTGGAAGCCTTTTATACCTACTGGGTTACAGGTAGCAAATGGTTAATTAAAAAAAAAAAATGACATAGGGTCCCCCCTCGAAGGGAGGGGGACCCCATTTTTTTTTGGATTTTTAAGGGTTAAAACCCTTAAAAATCCCCCCAAAAAATGGCGTGAGGTCCCCCCTACCCAGCGTAACCAGCCTGTGACCAGCTATGGGGGCTTGTAGAACAGGGCGCAGGGGCCAGCTTTAGTGGCCCCTGGCCCTGCGGCTACAAGCCGTCATAGCCTAGGGCCACGGCTCTTCTGCCCCCCCCTGGGCTTTGGGGAGGCAGGTAATTTGGGGGGCCAGGGGTTAATGGCAAGTCACCCGCTTGCGCAGGTGACTTGCCAGACCCCCGAGCCCTGTGAACTGGTATAAGGGGTCACATGGACCCCTTACCAGTTCACAAAGGGTTAAAAGTTAAAAAAAAGACACACACACTTTATTTCAAAACATTTTATAAAAAAAAAAAAAACCTCCGATCTTCATCTTCTGTGTCCCGCGGCGATCTGCTGTCAGTGACGGCTGGGCAGAGAAGGGGGGAGGCAGGCGATCGGAGGATCGCCTACCTCCCTCCTTCCCCGCCCAGCCGTCACCGGCATCTGAGAGTTCAACTGCCGGGTGCCCCGATGACACCCGGCGGTGACGTCATCTGGCCCCGCCCCGTGACGTCACCAAGATGGCGGCCGCCAACGGAGGACAGAAAGGGAGGAGGGCTGTTATGCCCCCTCCAGAAGACGGAAGAGCGGGGGGGGGTGATCGGAGCCCCCCCATGAAGAGGAGAGGCGGCGGGAGCGGAGGTGAGTAACTGTCATTTTTTTTTTTACAGGCAAATGCCGGTGGCTGCAGAAACGGGGGGGGGCACCCTATTCCGGGCCCTCCCCTGCAGCCGGAGGAGCCCCAATCAGCAATCGGAGCCCCTCTGGCTGAAGAGGAGACCCGGCCGGATCAAACAAGGGGTCAGGTAAGTGGTTTTTTTTAAATACTTTTTACTTTATTGCTGGGGAAAGTCAGGCACGTAAATTTTACGTGGCTGGCGTTTAACAGTTGGAGAGGCAGCCACGTAAAATTTACGTGGCTGGCAATAGAAGGGTTAACGAAGAGTGGTGGAATACAGTATTGGCAGCAGATCCCCAAGCACCTGCTTCTTATCTATTGCAGACCAATGGTGTTCTTGGCAGCATTCCTGTACTAAACTCCAGAGTGTGTGCTTAAGGAGAATACCCTTTACACTGACCCAATGTCCAAATTCTGGTCTGGAATCAGTACTATCTTTAATATTTGTATCTCAGGGCATAACCCTGTTTTTCCATTCTTTTCAGAACAATCTAGTTATAGCGCTGGCAAGGCTTTTAATAATTGGGTATGCTGATTTGAAAAGCCCTCCCCTCTAAAACATCTATACAGCAGATCACTGGGCACATGGAAGAACCTTTAAGAGGCTGGGCATTTTCTTAAGACATCCATGGATGTCGACAGAATGTTATCCAGGGTCTTTGCTTTTGTTGCTGTCGCCAGATGCAGTCCTGGGGATACATGTTCGAGGACTGTGGTTTCCATCGCATACAAATGTGGGAGGTTTCGGAGAGAACTAGGCTAGGTTTTTTTCTCTCCAAAAACAGATGAGGCTGTCGCAGGTCCTTAGGGACAGACTTTAGAACGTCCTCCTGTGCATGAGGGTTTGTGCCTGATAGTGTCCTGTATTGTGAAAGTACTATAGGCCCAGTTTCACATTCTTGCAAGGTGGAGCAGATCTCCTCTGACAATCTGTCTCCCCAAGGACAAGCAGTTTGTGAGGTGGTGGCTGCAGACCACTCGGTCTTCACAGGACTGGGAAAAATAAACAGTCCTGGGAGAATTATCACATTAGTTACCAGTCTGTCATGCTGAAGCAGAGTCCTTGGAAGTCGGAAAGTCCAAAAGCAGTGGGCGGTGAATGAGAAAATCCCTTTGGGAACTCTGGGGCCTATTAATAGCCATGCATCAAGCCTCTGGGGATACCAAATAAGGGTTTACATCAATCATCAGAGTGGAACAAGCATCAATGTTTTATGGCCGACAGTTGACCAGCTCCAAGACAGAATCTAGGGGTTCCTGGTCAGCACACTTCATATACCCAACCCTTCATGAATACTTGTACCAACACCCATAGGATTTATGTAATCACAGCATAGTCTGATTTATGCTTTGTATATATGTAATATATCATATTCAGTGACCTTTCAATTATTACATATTCCAAGTATGCATCACCCCCTGCACCAGTAATAATTATTACGTCTGGGATATAGTCCACAAGAGGGCGCTTTACTGCAGAGATGGCAAAAAAGAGGCCCCTCCCGGTCCATATATACCCGGGAACTCCCACTCATTCCCCAGTTTAGTCTCTGCAGTGGGCGGCGAAGGTCAAGATGATGGCTCTCTCTCCTTGCAGGTAAGCCGGGCTGCACAGCCCCCGGCCCTATGTCCTATTCCCACCCGTGCCACTTTTACATGTCTCCCAGCTACGGCTGCATGATCCGGGTGATGGTAGGCAGCACCTATTAGAGCTGCTTTTTACTGGAGCATACAAAGGAGCAAGCGCTTTCACGGCAATCTGGCCCCATGTGTCGGGATCGGCACCCTCGGCCTCATCCCTCACACCCCCGCGCCTGGTTATGACCCCAAGTGACATTAACACTAGCGGGGAGTCGCTTCTTAGTATACAGTACGTCCTGCTCCAAATCTAATACTTACAGTTGGGATATACTCCGCCAGATGGTGCTGGACTGCAGAGACATCAAAAATAGGCTCCTCCCGGCCCCTCAAATACCCGGGGACCTCCCACAAATCCCCAGAATTTCTCTGCAGTCTGGCTGCGAAGGACGAGAAATGTCTC
This sequence comes from Gastrophryne carolinensis, assembly GCA_027917425.1. Classification (NCBI taxonomy): domain Eukaryota; kingdom Metazoa; phylum Chordata; class Amphibia; order Anura; family Microhylidae; genus Gastrophryne; species Gastrophryne carolinensis. The sequence goes on from CM051236.1 coordinate 230,454,842, forward strand.
TCTACTCGCAGGTGAGCGGGGCTATTAGCCCGCGGCCCTGTAGGACTATTCCCACCCGCTCCACTAGTAATATGCCTCCCAGCCTTGGCTGCGCTGGTCGGGTGAAGGTAGGCAGCACCGCTGTTAGGTGCTTTGGAGCGCTGCTCCACTGCAATCACCCACCAAAGGGTAGGCGGTTAAGGCTTATGGTGAGCCTCTATGGATGCCCCTCCCGCACTAGTGCCCCCTTGCCCCTGCCCATCGGTGGGCCCTGTTTAAGTGGCCGCTGTCCTCCCTCATCCTCCTTGTAGTCTTCGGGGGAAAAGGGGGGGGGTTGTAAATATGTATGCTATGCATTCTGTGTTTTACACCTTTTTTTTCCCATTCTGTTTAGTCTTGTGTCAGACGCCACGCTGGCTTGTCTTTACTGTCCTTTTTTAAAATTGCCGCCGCCGTGCGCTGACTTGGTTCCGCGCTTGGCGGCGGCATTACCTCAGGCGCTGGTGCGCCATCATTGGCTGCTTGCAGTTCTGGCTTCGCGCTCTTCGGGGGGGGCGGGGCCCGTCTATGGCGCGCTCTGCGTCATCTCTGATATCGGCCCACCCCTCGAGGTATACTGACGCCGTCTTTATCCTGCCTTGGCCCATGCCCGACGGACCCCTACCTACCGCGGTCCGTAAGTGCCCTCACGGGCGGCTTTATATCTTTCACCTTTTGTTACTGTGTCTTTCAGGCGGGGCGAACCCTTTTGGCTTCTCCCGGCCCTGTATTAGTAACTTGTAGGCTTTGTAAAAATAATACTCCCACTTCCCTAGCGAGTTATTGGGGCATCCGGGGGTTGCTATATAGCGTTATTCCCTATCGGCTTATAGCGCGGCTATAATCACCATATGGAGGCATCCCAGGATATTGTGACTTGGGTCCCTTCGGGACAAGACCGGCTGTGTGTAGCGTGTGGGCAGCCTCATGCTGACGCTGATAAGGCGCGGGTCTGTGTACCCTGTGCTGAGCAGGTGCTTGCATTGCAATCTGGCCTGCCAGTGGCTGCACCTCGTTTCACTTCGCCTACTCCCCCAAGCTTAAATCTCACTCCTGCTGAGTTGCATGCTAGTGGGGATTCTCAGCCTGATGTGTCTTCTAGACTGGCTACGGTTGAGCAGTTGATTGCTAAGTCCTTAGTGCGTAAGGCCCCTGTTAAGAAGCGGCACTTGACACATAATGTCACTGTTTTCCCTATGGGAACTGAGGAGTTTTGGAATCTTTGTGGCTATACCCCGTCTGATGAAGGGGAGCTCTTTTCTGATTCAGGCTCATCTGATGAGAGACCAAGGTGTCATGACGATTCTGGCTCTGACCCCTGGCCCCGGATGACACTGACATTATTGATTATTGACCCAGATTTTTGAGGTTCTGTCCATCTCTCTCCCTGTTGCGGCTCCCAGGCAAAGAGGGGAGCTTTTCCATACAGCAAGATCACGTTTGGAATGTCCAGAGCAGGCACATTTCCATAACCTTGTGCTCAAGGAATGGGAGCGCCCCAGTAAACTTCCCGGGGTTCCAAAAAGTTGGGATAGGAAGTATCCCTTCACGGCTGAGGTGGTTAAATGTTGGTCATCCCCCCCCCCCCCAAGGTGGATGCCCCGATCCTAGGGCTATCTAACGCCTCTGTCATGCATTCCCCTGACTCTACTACCCTGCGGGATGCTGTGGACCGGCGCATTGACCAGCTGGCATCCCACGCCTTTGCTGGTACAGGGACTCTGGGAGGGGTGCCAGCAATTCTGGTGGCCCTCAGGTGGCCAAGAAGAGTGTGGTTCGCAGACGTGGTACAGCTGGCAGTAGATCAGTACGCTCTGCCCTTGGTGCCAGATCTGCTCACTCAGGGCTCACTACGGTATCCCAATTTACAAACTCTGGCTTTGACGGCTTGGCTGCTGAAACCTCCATCTTGATGGAGAAGGGGCTGTCTTCCTCGGTTGTGGATACTTTGATTAAAGCTAGGAAGAAGTCTTCCTCTTCCATTTATTACAGGGTTTGGCGTGCCTACATTGACTGGTGTGAGTCTAAGGCTCTTCCCTGTCGTGTGTTCTCTATTCCCAGGATTCTGGAGTTCCTGCAGCATGGGTTGGAGATGGGGCTCCAACTCAGTACTCTGAAGGGTCAGGTTTCTGCCCTGGCTATTTTCTTCCAGAAGTCCTTTGCTCAGCACCCTCTGATCAGGACTTTTTTCCAGGGGGTCACTCATGTGCGCCCTCCACGTAAGCCTATGGTGCCTGTTTGGGATCTGAACTTGGTTCTGTCAGCCTTGCAGGGTGCTCCCTTTGAACCTGTGCAGGATGTTACCTTGGGCATTCTTACGCTCAAGGTTGTATTTCTGGTGGCTATCACTTCTGTCAGGCGTGTGTCTGAGTTGGCGGCGCTTTCCATTCAGCCCCCCTACTATGAGAGACACCAGGACAAGGTGGTGTTTTGTTTCAAACCTGACTTTCTGCCTAAGGTAGTGTCTGCCTTTCATTTGAATCAGGATATTGTTCTTCCTTCTTTGTGCCCTAATCCTAGCAATGCTAAGGAGAGGGTTTTGCACTCTTTGGATGTGGTTAGGTGTCTGAAGTACTATCTGGTGGCTACTACACCTTTCAGGAAAACTGATGCTCTTTTTGTGGTCCCTTCTGGTCATAGGAAGGGTTTGGCTCCTGCCAAGTCAAGCAAGTGGATTCATCAGGCTGTGATTCAGGCCTACTCTGCTAAGGGGAAGAATCCTCTCTTCCGCCTTACTGCTCATTCCACTTGTGCTATTGGTGCCTCTTGGGCTTTTCAGCACCAGGCTTCTGTTGAACAAGTTTGCAAGGCCGCTACTTGGTCTTCTGTTCATACCTTTTCAAAGTTTTACAAGGTTGATGTTAGGGCCTCAGCTGATGCTGCTTTTGGCCGAAAGGTTCTCAGGCAGCAGTGGTTTAAACTGTCTTCTGCTGATTTTTCTTGGGGATCCCACCCTACTTTATGGACACTGCTATTGGATGTCCCAAGTGTAAGTATGTTTTCTGGAGCAGGACGTACTGTATACTAAGAATACTACAATTCTGTGATTACTCACCTGTAGAATTGGTATTATGAGTATACAGTACGTCCTGCTCCAACCCACCCTTGGTTTGCATTTTCTTGGATCCCCTGTATGGTGATTGTTATTGTTATAGTTGATAGTTTGGATTGTTTAATTCTCCCGGCTTCTCATTAACCGCTTTTCAATGCTGGGGATTTGTGGGAGGTCCCCGGGTATTTGAGGGGCCGGGAGGAGCCTATTTTCGATGTCTCTGCAGTCCAGCGCCATCTGGCGGAGTATATCCCAAGTGTAAGTATTAGATTTGGAGCAGGACGTACTGTATACTCATAATACCAACTTTTCGGGGTGTTGTTCCTAATCGGGATGCCCCGCTGTGTGTTCTTCCCCCAGGTCGCCAGATTAACTCACCTTCCAGACACTCCCACGACGCAAGCTCGAGCTGATAGCAAGCGCTCTGATTGGCTGAGCGGCCCACTGACAGATAAGCAGCCGAGCAGCGCCGAAGGGAGCCGAGCCGCACCCCCGCTAACCTCCTAGCCGTGGCGTGCCCACATCACAAATTCAGAGAGGCTGGGAATACGCATGGCTAGAAGTGAACGGGGATGCAACCGCAACGCAAAGACATGGCGAGGGGTCCGGGAGAAGGTGAGTGTTCCTGGGGCTTTCACACAGCGGGACATCCCAATTCAGGATGCCCCGAGGACACCAGGGCCTCAGATGTTCCTCTTTAATGTATTCATGTAATAGTCTGTGAACTGGTAAGGGGTCTTGGAGATCCCTATAGCAGTTCACATGTTGTGGTGGCTAGATGTTCCACAGTCTGCATTCAGTACTCCTGCATTCGCATACAGGGGAATATCCAGCAGGAGGACTTCGGAACCGGATTGTCCCCACTTCAGCTAGTCACTAGTCGCAACCCTGGGCTGTATTTCATCATTTTTCCTATTGCATGGCATGGCCTGCTTCCAGAAGTTCTTACGTATGGGCCATTCCGCCACAAGGTGGCGCAGTGTACTGCAGAAGAGTTGTGGCTCCTCCCGTTACCATATAAAAACAGGATCACCACTAAACCAATCCAGTGTACTCTCTGCAGTGATTCTGCGAAGATAGAAGATGGCTCTTATATTGCGCAGGTGAGCGGGGCAACCAAGCCTGCGGCCCTGCATGGCTATTTCCACCCGTTTCCGGACCCTCTGTGCCTCCCAGCCTGGGCTGACGGATCGGGTGAGGGTAGAGGAGCACTAGGGTCAAGTGCTCAAGGAGCGCTGCTCCAAGCCGCAGACCCTGTACCACAAAGGGTAGCCGGCCATAGGCTTTATAGTGAGCCGACTAGGGATGCGGTTTCCTGTCCTGGCTTCTGAGGGGGTTAAGTGTTTTTTGGGGACTATGGCCTCGATTCACAAAGAGTTGAAAAAGGCTCTCATGGTAGTAAAAAATTCAGTTCATGAGAAAAAAGCCTGAGAATGTCACTGTTAGTGAATCACCAGATAGGAAGACAATGAAAGTCAATTGCACTTTTTACTACAGGTAAAAAGTTCAATACCTTTTTCAAGAGTAAAAAAGTGCCATTGACTTTCATTGTCTTCCTATCTGGTGATTCACTAACAGTGAAATTCTCAGGCTTTTTTCTCATAAATTGAATTTTTTACTATCATAAGAGTTTTTTCAACTCTTTGTGAATCAAGGCCTATGTGACTTGTCCTGGTGTTTGGGGTCCCCCCCCATCCTGGCCTGGGCTTTCGCCGCTGCCTGCTCGCTCTCCGGCGTTTTTTTGCTGTGTGATGACGCCAGCGCGGTCATGTGAGCGCCGTTTTCAAGCTCTTCGGGGGGGGGGGGGGGCTCGGAGGATGACGTGTATCGCGTCAGCCTCCCGTGGCCCGCCCCTCAAGGTTCCTCTGCTGGCGTCATTTTGTTTCTGCTGCGCGTCTGGGGCCCTTCTTCCTCCCGGAGCTGTGGCAGTGTTCTCTCCCTGTGTCACTTCCTCCTGTGGTCTGGCAGCTTGGTGATTTTGGCCTGCTTGGTCCGTGAGTCCTCTTTGGGGTTTTTGGTTTCCTTGGGGCATGTGTTGCGGGATGTTTGTGTCTTTACTTATGTTTTTCAGGCGGGACAACTGTGGGTTGTGGTTTCTTCCGGTCCTACCCCTTACCCTCCTTCATCTCCCCTTCCTGGCTTCTGGGGGCATCTCTTGGGGGGGCATCCCGGGTGGCTTTTTATTAGCCCTTACCCTGTGCTGGCCTATTGCGCCTGTCTTAATCACCATATGGAGGCTTCTGGGGATAGCGTGCTTAGGGGGTCCTTCAGGGCAATACCGGCTGTGTTCCATGTGCCAGGTATCCCCTGTGAGTAACAGTGTCACGGTGTGCGTGCCGTGCGCCCAGGGTATCATTGTGGCCCAGGCATGGGCTACCCGCTTCGCTTCCCAGCTCTGCCCCCCCTTCGGCATCGCCTATCCCTCCGCGCTTGCATTTAGCCCCCAGTGAGGGGGATACTAGCGGGGGGTCACAGTCTGATCTGGCACTGCGTGTGGCCATCATTGAAGGCAGCTTGCCAGGCCTGTTCCACGTAAGGCCTCTGGCAAGAAGCGGCACCTGGCTCCCGCGCCCTCCCTCTTTCCTGAGGAGGATGAGGGACCTGATGTTTTTGGGGGGCTTTACCCTCTAGAGGAGGGGGAACTCTTCCAGGACTCTGACTCCTCTGGGGACCAGCAGGAGGGTTACGACAGTGACCCTGGGTCTGCATCTGGGGAGGACTCATGGTTCCCTGAGGACACTGATAACCTGTTGGTTCACATTTTTGAAATCTTGCACATTGTCCCCCCTGAGGTGGCTAAGAGGAAGCAGGGTAAGCTCTTTCGTCCTGATAAACAGCGTCTGGAGTTCCCTGAGCAGAGCCATTTCACTAATATGGTGCTCAAGGAGTGGGAACGTCCTAGTAGATTGCCCGCGGTGCCCAAAGGATAAGAGGTATCCCTTCCCTGCTGACCTGGTCAAGCGATGGTCGTGCCCCCCTGAGGTGGACGCTCCCGTTCTAGGGCTGTCCAACACCTCGGTCGTGCCTTCCCCTGACACTACTACACTGCGGGACGGTGAGGAGCGGCGCATGGATCAGCTGGCCTGCCATGATTTTTACATTTGTGAGGGCTGGGCTGCGTCCAGTTTGCGCCGCCGCCATTACAGTTATTGCCCTTAAGAAACCGCTTAAGCGTCTCCTTGATGGTGCTACGGCTGGTAGCAGGGGGAAGGATTATAGGGCCCTTTTGCTTTGCTCTGCTTTTGTTGCCTTTTTCCTTACTGCCATGGATGATGTGGTACGGCTAAGTTGTAGGGCCTCTGCCCTTTTGGTGGCTATGCGCCGCTCTGTATGGCTGCGTCAGTGGGCAGCTGCTGCTGCTGCTGCTACGACGGCTCTCACTGGGCTCCCCTTTACGGGGACGTCTGAAAGTTCTGGCCTTTTCGGGGGCCCTCCGCTTCCCTCCCCTCCTTTCGTGCTCCCAGAGGAGGTCGTGGCTTCCTCTTTTCGGGTACCCGCAGAGATTTTTGGGGCCATGGCAGATCACGTGGTCGTCCCGGTCTCTCATGGGATCCCAAGCCCAAACCTTCTCCCAAGCCCCCTCAGGCATGAGGAGGCGCCCTCACCCATCCGGGTGGGGGAACGGTTTCGGCTCTTTGCTCACGTCTGGAGGCTCTGGCAATTTTTTTCCAAAGATCCTTTGCCAATCACCGGTTGTTTAAGACCTTTTTTCAGGGAGTTACACATGTGCGTCCGCCACGTAAGCCTATGCTGCTGGTTTGGGACCTGAATCTGGTGTTGTCTGCTCTGCAGGGTCCTCCGTTTGAGCCTATCCGTGGGGCTGCTTTGCCCATTTTGACTCTTAAGGTGGCCTTTTTGGTGGCCATTACTTTGGTCAGGCGAGTTTCTGAGCTGGCGGCGCTTTCTATCAAACCTCCTTATTTTGAGCGGCATCAGGATAAGCCGGATTTCTTGCCTAAGGTTGTGTCTGCTTTTCATCTCAATCAGGACATTGTTTTGCCTTCTTTGTGTCCTAACCCTGCTAATTCCAAGGAGCGGACCCTTCACTCTTTGGATGTTGTCAGGGCTCTGAAGTTTTTATTTGGTTGCTACTGAGTCTTTCAGGAAATCTGACGCTCTTTTTGTTCTTCCTGCTGGACCTAGGAAGGGTTTGCCTCCGGCTAAATCCACTATCAGCAAGTGGATCCGTCAGGCGGTGGAGCAGGCCTACTCTGCCAGGGGGAAGGTTCCTCCTTTTGGGATTACTGCTCATTCCACTAATGCTATTGGTGCATCTTGGGCTTTTCAGCACCAAGCTTGTGTTGAACAAGTTTGTAAGGCCGCAACTTGGTCTTCTGTTCATACTTTTTCCAAGTTTTACAAGGTTGATGTTAAGGCCTCAGCTGATGCTGCTTTTGGCCGCAAGGTAGTGGTTTGAACTGCTTGTTGTTACTTTTTGGGGATCCCACCCTACCTTATGGACACTGTAGGACTTGGAAGCAGGCCGTGCCATGCAATAGGAAAAAGACAATTCTGTGAGTACTCACATGTAGAATTGCTTTTACTATGCATGGCACGGCCTGCTTCACCCCACCCTTGTTATCGCTGTTCTTGGTTGCCTCTTTTTGGTGATTGTTCCAAGTTAGTTGGGTTTTGTTACCTTTTTTACTTTTATTATCTCCCGGTTTCTTGAATAACTGCTTGTCAACGCTGGATTGGTTTAGTGGTGATCCTGTTTTTATATGGTACCGGGAGGAGCCACAACTCTTCTGCAGTACACTGCGCCACCTTGTGGCGGAATGGCCCATACGTAAGGACTTCTGGAACAGGCCGTGCCATGCATAGTAAAAGCAATTCTACAGGTGAGTACTCACAGAATTGTCTTTTTTATATTATAAAGCCTTTTATATTTTGCAGGTTTTCTACAAAATCATGGTTATCTCAAATGTGTCATGTCTGTCAAAAAAGCATGATGTTTGGGGTCAAGTGTAAGCATTGCAGGTGAGTAATGCTTATTTGCTGATATTTGGTAGTCATAACCATTTTCATTCTATATCACAAGCAGTCTAATATCACATATCATTCCCTTATTTTCTGCTCTGCCTCTGAATTCAAATAATCCCCAGTTATCCTCAGCAGGCACCAAAGTTGCATTTAGACACAAATCCTAAATGTAGTTGTCTAAAAATTTTAAAATAATCCTAATTGTACATCTAGATACACTCTGCACATTCAATAAGGCCCTGTTCCCACTGAGTGATTGTGGGATTTTTATTAATTTGAAAAGCGTTTGCGATTGCAATTTCCACTCAATTGAGTGGAACCCCTTTCAAATCCGTCTCCAAAATGCTGCAGGCTAGGTTTTTTGGAGGTTATTGCAGTTGCTCCCACCTCCCTGAATACCCATAGCCAAACATGGGCAGCATTTCAAAGGCGTTGGCAGAGCTCTTGCCATAAAGGCACAAATATCCTGCAATCACCTCAGTGTGAAGGGGCCCTAAATGAGGCTATATAGGTTCTGCCTACAAGGAGATTTGTTTTTGTTAACTTTCTGTAGAGTATTTATAATAGTATTGTAATATTCCTGAACGTAGCCCAGAGTGGAGAGTGGTCAACACTGAGTAAGTTTCACTCTCCTGCTATGAAGTAATTAGCAGATATTTTGTGATCTCACACTCTCTCTCTCTCCTGTCACAATGGTCTGTGTCAGAGACTGGCTAGCCTTTCAAGGACTGGTATTAACCAAAGAAGTACAATATAGTTCTTTTGTCCCAGGCCCCACAGCCCTGTAGAAGGGGTTTTTGTGTGAAGGTCTACAACAATGTGGCCGGTACATGTGTTCACAATCATTGTGGTAGATGAGGTTGATGAGTCAGTAGTTTTAGTCATCCTAGACTAGGGCCTGGACCCCCTCATGGTATTGGAGACAGATGATTATATGTTTTTAGCATAAACCTAAGGTGGTATGGAGGTTATGAAGGCCTCAGAAGTGGGCATTCTGCACTGCAAAAAGGAGTCACTTACGGTTGCTAGGTTTTTCATCAAGTGTATATGAACCAGTGGCTGTTAACATTAAGGTCATATGCTACGATCTTAATGAATAAGAACCTCCATAGACCTCTTCGACATGACTCAATCAGCAAACTCCATATCCTTTGCCTTTTCACTGATTTATAACTTACTGCGCCTTTCTTTGGGCATTGGTAAAGCATTTGGATTTTTATCTAGAGTGGAGTTTGATTACTTTAGTTTTAAGTTGTGCAGGATTCTCACTGTGTGTCTTGGGTAATCTTTCCTGATGCCCTATGCCAACAGGTCTTGGGGATAGAAAAGTTGCCCTGGGACCAATTCAAATACAATTTTTGCTTTTCTGTGAAGTGCCTTGGGTCATATTTTCAGTTTCATTAAACTAGGGTGTTCGAGCTCAGACTTGCTCAGAATCTGTTTGGTCATGCCTTGCTCTCCTGTTTCAGGTAGGGACATCTCCAAGGCCCCTTCTGGGCTTCACATGGGTTGGTAATGCTCAATAAGGTGCCTGTATATTCTAAGTATACAGCACATCCTGTTCCAGAATATTGCTTACCCATGGGTAATACATCCACAAGATGGCGCTGAACTGCAGAAAAACAGCTTGTGGCCTCTCCCGGCCAGAGACCTCCCACATAATCCCCAGTTTATTTCTGCAGTCTGCGCTGAGAAGATAAAAGACAGCTCTCTCGTGGCGCAGGTGAGCAGGGATTATTGTCTGCAGCCCTGCAAGACTATTCCCACCCCGTTCCGTCCCACTGACTGCCTCCCAGCCTCGGCTGATAAGGTTCGGGTGAAGGTAGGCGATAGAAGCACTTTGTGCTGAGGAGCTAGGCTCCTACCGCAGTCCCTGCTCTAACAGGGTAGGCGGTTTAGGCTAATGAGCCTTTTTGGGATGCCCCCACTGCCTCATGGGTTTGGCCAGGTTATCCTGTGCAGTAAACCCTATTCCCATTACCCCTCCACCTCCTCTCTTCATATTGGCCCCGTGCACCATTTCCCTCGGGGTATTCCGTTGTTATCCTCCCTCACTCTCCCTTCGGGAGATCTCAGGGGGGGGGGGGGAGGTTTGTCTGGTGATTTGTGACTTTAGACATATGTGTGCCTGTTACTTTATTAAAACACGTTGTCGCGCGTTTGTACTGCGCTCCGCGGCTGGCAGCCCCATTCACCTCAGAGCTGCCGGGCCGCTACTGGCCGGCCAGATCGCGTGGGCGCGCTTCGCGCTCTTGGGGGGGGGGGGGCGGGCTCTGTGGATGATGCAATTTACCTCATATCTCCACGGCCCGCCCCTTGAGGTTGCGGACGCCATTTTGTCTTCCTCCTGCGCTGCTGGCTCCTTGCGGTCTGTGAGTAATTGTGAATTTTTCTCTATTTGTTCTTATGCTTTATTCTTATGGGAATATATTGTTGTGTCTTTCAGGCAGGATAAAGCTTCGGTCCTGTGGTTTCTCCCGACCCTCTCCCCTCATTATCTCCCACGTCCCTAGCGATCTATTGGGGCATCCCGGGTAGCTCTTTAGCAACCCTTACTGGCCTACTGTGCCTGTTCAAATCACCATATAGAGGCTTCTGGGGATAATGAGCCTGGGGTTCCTTCGGGACAAGCCCGGCTATGTATTGCGGGTGGGGTGTCCCCAATCGGTGATGATGTCAGGGTATGTGTATTCTGCGCCCAGCAGGTACTTGCACTGCAGTCTAGGTTACCTGTTGCTGGGCCTGCGCCCCCTCGGGCTTCGCCTACCCCCCCATGCCTGCATCTGACCCCCCTATGAGGAGCATACCAGCGGGGAGTCTCAGCCTGATTTGGCTGCATGGGTAGCCAGCATTGAGAAACATATTGCTGGGTCTGCATCGCGTAAGGCTTCTGCTAAGAAGCGGCATTTGTCTCCCACCGTCTCCCTCTTTCCTGTGGAAACTGAGGAAGTTTTTGACACTACTGGTTATTCTCCCCTGGAGGAGGGGGAATTGTTCTCTGATTCAGAATCATCTGAGGAGCAACCCAGGGTTTATGGTGGTACAGGGTCTCCCTTTGGGGAAGATCTATGGTCCTCAGATGACACTGACAGGCTCTTGGCTCATATTTTTGAAGTGCTCTGTATCTCCCCTCCTGCCGTGGCTCCGCAGCAGCAGGGTGAGCTCTTTCATACGGTTAAACCACGTTTGGAATTCCCTGAGCAGTCACACTTTAATAATCTGGTGCTCAAAGAATGGGAGCGGCCTAGCAAGCTGCCAGGCGTGCCCAAAAGTTGGGACAAAAGGTATGCCTTTCCTGCTGATGTGATTAAGCGTTGGTCATGTCCTCCTGAGGTGGACGCACCCGTTCTGGGGCTGTCCAATACATCTGTCATGCATTCCCCTGACACTACTACCCTAAGGGATGGTGAGGACCGGCGTATGGACCAACTGGCTTGCCATGCCTTTGCCTGTGTGGGGACCGCGCTACGCCCGGTTTGTGCCTCTGCCATTACAGCTATTGCTATTAAGGGTTTGCTTAAGAGCCTCTTAGAAGGGGCCTCTGATGATGCGGGAGGAGAGGAGTATAGATCTCTCCTGCTTTGCTATGAATTTGTTGCATATGTCCTGTCTGCTATGGATTATGCCATTAGAATGTGTGGTAGAACTTCTGCCCTGTTGGTGGCTATGCGCTGCTCTGTCTGGCTACGTCAATGGGTAGTTGATGATGCTGCTAAGAAGGCTCTCATTGGTTTCCCTTTCAAGGGCCTGCATCTTTTTGGTGAATGCTTGGATTTGTTTGCCAAAGGCGTTAGGTTACCTCAATGTAGGAGGCCGTCTCGGTCCTTTCGGGGGATGGGTGCCCTTCTCCCATCCTTCCGTGGTTCCAGACCTGGTCGAGGAGGCTCCTTTACTGGTGCCCGCGGAGATCACTGGGGAAGGGGCAGAGGACGTGGCCGTCCTGGCCTCTCCTGGGGTCCCAAGCCAAAATCCTCACCCAAGCCCCCTCAGGCATGAAGGGGCGCCCTCACCCATCCGGGTGGGGGGACGGCTTCGGCTCTTTGCTCATGTCTGGAGGCTTCATGTCTCAGACCGGTGGATTCAGGAGGTAGTGTCCTCCGGTTACAAGTTGGAGTTTGCTGCCGATCCCCCTCCAAGATTCATCAGATCCCGGATGGCTCAGAACCCCCTGTCAGCTCAGGGTCTGTGCCATGCTGTCCAAAACCTTCTGTTTTCGGGGTTATCTGCCAGGTGCCTTTGAGGGAAAGGGGCAGAGGCTACTATTCCAATCTTTTCACCATTCCCAAAAAAGACGGGTCCATCAGACCTATCGTGGATTTAAAGTGCCTCAACAAATTTGTCAGATTCAAACACTTTTGCATGGAGACTCTGACGCTGTGCTGTCAATTCACTACGTTCAAGGGACTTCTTGACCTCTGTAGACATCAAGGAACGCTTACCTTCATGTACCAGTCTTTCCAGGTCAGCCGAGATTCCTCAGGTTCGCTCTGGAGCATCAGCACTATCAATTTGTGGCTCTGCCTTTTGGTATCACCTCGGCCCCCAGGGTATTCACCAAGGTACTGGCGGGCGTACTGGCTCTGCTGAGATCTCGGGGCATTCGCATCCTTCCTTACTTAGACGACATTCTCATCATGTCTCAATCTCTCCAGCAAGCCGAGTTGGATACTCAGAGGGTGGTGTCCACACTGGAGTCTTTCGGCTGGGTGATCAACCACCCCAAGTCTTTCCTGTCACCGTCAATGGTGAGGTCCTTTCTGGGCATGACTCTGGATACGTTTCAGGTCAAGATTTTTCTGCCTCAGCAGAAGGTGGAGAGTCTTTAGGCCCAAGACAGGTTCCTTATGTCTTGCCCTCATCCCTCCATCCGGCAGGGGATGCAGCTGGTGGGCCTGATGGTGTCTTGCTTCGAGGCGGTTCCATACGCTTTCACATGTTTCACATGAGACCTCTTCAACTTCACCTCTTATCAGTTTGGGATTGGGACCATCGGTCCCTGGATCAGGTGTTGATTCTGTCCCCTCTTGCCAAGTGTCTCTTGTGGTGGCTGGACTCAAGAAACCTGTTGGTGGGCAGATCCTTTCTGGCCCCGTGCTGAGAGACAGTCACCACAGATGCCAGTCTGACAGGTTGGGGGGGCTTCTGGAAATCTCTTAAATTCCAGGGTCGGTGGGGCCCTCAGGAGGCCCACACCTCTATCAACATTCTGGAATTGAGGACGATAAGGTTGGTTCTCGCCCAATTGACTCCACACCATCGGGGAGGGGTGGTTCAGGTCCACCCGGACAACCAGACGTCGATTGCCTACATCAATCATCAGGGAGGGACCCGGAGCAAGAGGGCCCTCAAGGAAGTGTCCCTGATACTGTCTTGGGCGGAGGAGAATGTTCCCTGCATCTCAGCTGTGTACATCCCGGGGGTGGAGAATCTGGAGGCAGACTCCCTCAGCAGGGGGACCACTCGTCTGGGAGAATGGTCCCTCAGCAGCAGGGTGTTTCGCTCTCTGTGCCACCACTGGGGTCAGCCAGATGTGGATCTGTTTGCGTTCTGTCACAATCACAAGCTTCCAGTCTTTGTCTCTCTGTCCCAGGACCCTCGGCCTTGGCCATGGATGCACTAGCAATGTATTGGAAGAGCTTTCAGCTTCTCTATGTGTTCCCTCCTTTTCCTCTGTTGGGCAAGGTGCTACGCAAGATTGCTCAGGAAGGGGTGGCAACCATTCTGGTGGCCCCCCGTTGGCCAAAAAGGGTGTGGTGCGCAGACGTCGTGCAGTTGGCAGTAGATCAGTATGTTCTGCCCAAGGATCCAGACCTGCTCACTCAGGGGCAGCTACGCCACCCCAATTTACAAACGCTGGCTTTGACGGCCTGGCTGCTGAAACCTCCATCTTGATGGAGAAGGGGCTGCCTGCCTCTGTTGTTAATACCATGGTTCAGGCTAGGAAGAAGTCCTCATCATCCATCTACTATAGGGTCTGGCATGCTTACATTGACTGGTGTGAGTCTAAGTCGCTTCCCTGTAGGGTGTTTTCTGTCTCTAGGATTCTGGAATTCCTGCAACATGGTTTGGATTTGGGTCTTCAGCTTAGTACCCTCAAAGGTCATGTTTCTGCTCTGGCCATTTTCTTCCAAAGATCCTTTGCTCACCATCGTATGGTCAAGACTTTCTTCCAAGGGGTTTCTCACGTGCATCCTCCACGTAAGCCTATGTTACCAGTATGGGACTTGAACTTGGTCTTATCTGCCTTGCAGGGGTCTCCCTTTGAGCCTCTGAGTGAGGCCCCTTTGTCCATTTTGACTCTTAAAGTTGTCTTTTTGGTGGCTATCACTTCTGTTAGGCGTGTTTCTGAGTTGGCGGCGCTTTCCATCAAACCCCCTTACTTTGAGAGACACCAGGACAAGGTGGTGGCCAGATTTTCTGCCTAAGGTTGTGTCTGCCTTTCATCTCAATTAGGACATTGTTTTGCCTTCTCTATGCCCTAATCCTAGTAACCCTAAGGAACGGGTTTTACACTCTCTGGATGTGGTCAGGAATCTGAAGTTCTATTTTGTGGCTACTGAATCTTTCAGGAAGACTGATGCTCTATTTGTGCTTCCATCTGGGACTAGGAAGGTTCTGGCTCCAGCTAAATCCACTATCAGCAAGTGGATCCACCAGGCTGTGATTCAGGCCTATTCTGTTCTGCTAAGCCTACCTTCCGCCTTACTGCTCATTCTACTCGTGCTATTGGTGCCTCTTGGGCCCTTCAGCACCAAGCTTCTGTTGAACAATTTGCAAGGCCGCTACTTGGTCTTCTGTTCATACCTTTTCTAAGTTTTACAAGGTTGATGTTAAGGCCTCAGCTGATGCTGCTTTTGGTCGCAAAGTTCTGCAGGTGGCAGTGGTTTAAACTGCCCGCTGTTACTTTTTGGGGATCCCACCCTACCTTACGGACACTGCTATTGGATGTCCCATGGGTAAGGAATATTTTGGAACAGGAGATGCTGTATACTTAGAATAATACAATTCTGTGAATACTCACCTGTAGAATTGGTATTATACGTATACAGCACATCCTGTTCCACCCCACCCTTGTTATCATTATTCTTAGTTATCTCTGTGTGGTGATTGTTCATATGTTCATTGTTGAATTCTGGTTTTGTTCTCCCAGCCTTTGTTAACTGCTTGTCAATACTGGGGATTTTGTGGGAGGTCCCTGACTTATATAGGGCTGGAAGAGGCCACAAGCTGTTTTTCTGCAGTCCAGCCCCATCTTGTGGATGTATTACCCATGGGTAAGGAATATTCTGGAACCGGACGTGCTGTATACGTATAATACTAATTCTACAGGTGAGTATTCACAGAATTGTATTTTTTACTGCTTTGTGAAATAGTTACCATTGGGAATGTGTTTTAGCCAGTTAATTAATCTTATGAGTAGATCACAGGGCCTGGATTAAGCCCTGGTACCCTTTTTCCATTCATTAGGGATAATCTTTACCCCCCAACCCACCTCTATGACCATCATTTTGTTTTGCCCTACATGTCTGTTTGAATGAGTGGTAGGTCAGAGTGTTGGTTTATACTTAGGAACAAATTGTTCAGGTTCCTTAATTTCTTGGTCACACAGGGTCGCCTTGAATGCCAAGTCGAGAAGTCTATTACCTTGGCTGCATAGAACTGTAGATTTTACCATTGCTAGGTTATTATGATCCACAGTGAACACTGAAGCAGCCAACTGAATGAACTAGTGGCTGTTCACATAGATCATAGGGACACAATCCCTTGCAGAATCGGGCCTATTGCCTAGAATGCAGATCAGTTTGTTGTGCTTGTATTGATACTGCCTGCAACAACTTAAATGTAATAAAGTGGCCTGTCTCCAGATGTACCACAAGTTTTTACAGTGGGTACACAAACATCCACTTGTAATGTTTTCCTTTATAGTTCTAGGCTCAGCCGAAAGTATACTTGTTTTAATTTTTTTTTTCTTAATCTTTAGGTTAAAATGCCATAACAAATGCACAAAAGAAGCCCCACCGTGTAGAATATCATTCCTACCTTGTAAGTTAAACATTTTTTTATTTACAATGACCGAATTATTGTTCACAACTTCACATCATTAAACATGCCATTTTTGTCTTTGAATTCCAGTACCAAAAATCAGACGGACGGAGTCTGTACCATCAGATATTAACAACCAGGTAGACAGGCCTCCAGAACCACTATTTGGAACTCTTCCAAAAGCCCTCACTAAAAAGGTATTAGGAGTTTTAGAGTGAAAAGGTTGATACTTTAATTTATTAACAATAAAAAAACAGCAGAAGGAAAAAAATGTATCACATGTAATACTGTCCTATCTCCATCACAGAATATTTATTTATTTATTTGCCCTGCCTCATGGTCACGTTGGCCCTGTCTAACTAGAAAACACCATGACACCTTAGTTCACCTATTGAAAATTGGTACATTTCCAAAATTTAACGAGCTAGTTTGTATCCATCTTTCTTTTTTTTTTTCCTCTGCCAAGACTTGGCAGTGGGGTCTTATGTGTATTGCTCATTGTAATTAATGTAAGCGAACATAAATGTAGAAAAGTATTAGTATTTGGATGTGCAAAACACTAAATGGTAACAATTCAGAACCATGTACATCCAAAGTTATTGATAATGTTTGAGTAAAGATGACGGGTAAGCTGGCTAATAAGCCGTTCCTGGAAATTCCAGGCAAGATCCAAGTCCCCTCAAGCCACACTGTGAGTTTAGAAGCTCTGTATGGCAGGGGAGCATGAGACACACTGCATGTGAGCAGTGTCCCCTCATATAGAGCCTGCTAGAGAGAAAACGAGTGTCTTTCTAATGCACATGAGGGCCCATTGATGGCTGGAGGAGTAAGGTTAAGTTAGTTTGGTGAACCCATGGGCCAGGACCCTCCCTAGCACAGGGCTGCAAGGGAGTGTTTGCTTTAAAGTGGACCAAAACCCAGGTTTGGTCCCGATCGGGAATGCCCAGCTGTGTGAAACCCCCTTGGTCTCACTCACCCTTTCCCGGGCCTACGGCACATGCACAGCCCTCGTCTAATAGTTCGTCAGATGTGAGCGTGCTGGCAGCTGCATCCCCTGCTACCCTCTAACAGGGAGCGTGCCTGCGGCAACCACTCACAATTGGCTGGCGTGGATACGCATCCTGTTAAAGGGATAATGAGGATGCGCATGCCCCGTTGAACCGGGAAAGAAGGTGAGGTCCTGGGCGACCTGGAGGGGTGTTTTACACAGCGGGGTATCCCCATTCTGGATGCCCCGAGGGGAGGGGATCCAGTGGCCCCGGAATATTAAAGATTAAGATAAGATAAAGAGGGTTTTGGTCCTCTTTAAAGTGGACCTCCAGTCAAAAAAAGAAAGTTTAGTAAATTTCTTCCCTTATGACCAGTGGCATAAGCAGTTTGAGAGAGCTTAAAGATTATTTGTTCTGGAATTACATGGGGGTGGCCATCTTGCCACACACCTGATAGTCTTGTGCACACATGAGAATCAGGGGAGGGGGGCTGTGCCAGCAGCAATTCACACCAAATTGAGAGAGATATATGCCACAGAAACAAGGCGAAGCTCGTCTGTCATTTTTCACACACAAACATTGAATAAACAGTTAATGTACCAGCAATCTGTGTGAGGGGAGCTGTTACAATGGCAGTGGCTGCTGCAAAAGCACTCAGTCAGGGGATACAATGTATTTTATTTATTTATTGAGTCATTACAGCTGAAGGCTTACAGTTCTACTTCTGTCTAGAAATAAGTGTTTACATAGAGCTATGAGGCAAAATGGCCGCTGCCATGCATGTTTTAGACTGCACAATCTGCCTTCTACTCCAAACATCTGCATGCTGTCAATCCCTCTCAATAAGCTTCAGTCACTGATTGCCTCAGAGGGGCTTTAGGGGAGAAATTTACTAAGCTTTAATATTTTGAATGGAGGTCTGCTTTAAGTGTAGCGGTTGTAAAAAAAATCTATTTTTACACAAAATGTTACATAATGTTGCTTACCTCCTACTATCACATTATTAAGCAAGTCTTAAGTATGTTCTTTATTTTTTCAGGAACATCCTCCAGCAATAAATCACTTAGATTCAAGTAGCAATCCATCGTCAACTACTTCTTCTACGCCTTCCTCACCAGCACCTTTCCAGACCTCAAATCCTTCCAGTGCAACCACTCCACCAAATCCATCACCAATGGGACACAAAGACAGTCGCTTTAACTTCCCAGGTAACTTTTAGTGATTAAAGGGCAGATTTGCTTTTTTTCACATGTACAAAATACATATGGGTGAACTGGACTGAACAAGTTATTTATTTCTCTTTATGTTCTTAGTGATTCATTTTTAGAATCCTTACAACAATCTTCTCTCTATGGTCCAGTCATATCAAATAGTTTAAATTACAAAGGCTGTAATTGATGCCTGCCAAAATAGGTTGAAGAAAAACTTGGTTAATTGTAACCGATCTCTTCAGTGGAGAAGAAAACCCCACACTACTAAAGTTGGTGGATTTTCTTCCCTTCCTTTCCCAGTTAAACTTTCTCAAGTTCAAAATGTTAGGCATGAGGTGTCTAACAGACCTTAATAAAAACGCTTGTTTTTCTGTTTTGGGTTATATTGATTATCTAGCTTTTGTAATTTGTTTGTGTTTTGTCATGTTCACTAAAAGTTTGCATTGCCCAGCACAAGATCACGCATTTGTTTTGATTGTCCATGAATACATATAGGGTTTTTTTAATGAATATTAACCATTACAAGCTGTAAAACATCATGGCTCTTTTTTAATTCGAGGTTTAATGAGAGGTTCTAGGGGAATTAGTAACAGTGAACTCTGAACTACATGTTTTGGAAAATGTATGCAGCAAAGCATTTAGAAAACTGTGTCTATATAAATAAATGATATCTGATATTTTAGCCCACAACCTTTAGATTAAGTATTAGTACTGATTGTTCTGAAAGTGAAAAGTTATTTTAATTTCAACTCACCAAATCATAATAATCTTGGGTATGGTATATCATAGCCATCCAGTTAATCCCTATGAAATAAAATATATATTTAGTCGTCAATCATATTCTGTTTTGTTGTGCTGTTACAAAACAGGGAGTACATCTAACTAAACAAATTGTATAGATGCTCCACCCCCTACAAAGCCTATACTTCCTGTGAAGATGACACGATATTCTTCAATGTTACCCTTGCATAGGTGTTCATTAGCTGCATGAGCAACTTGAGTGGTAGTTAAAGTGGACCAAAACCCAGGCCTCTATAAGATTCCAGGGCTGCTAGATTCCCTCCCTGTGGGGCATACTGAATCAGGATGCCCTGTTGTGTAAAACCCCACAGGTAGCCTGGAAACTCGCCTTCTTTCGCGGTTCAATGGCACATGCGCGAGCAGAGGTCGCATCCCCACTACCCCTTTAGCAGAGCCTTATATCTGCCTCCTAAATTGAGATGCCATGAAAGAAAATGATATACAAACAACTCATAACAGCCATACAATGTCTAACTATTTTTGTTCAACGTGGCTGAAGATGATTATTTTTTCGGGGGGCAGGGGGGCACTGTACAGAGGGGGGACTTCTAATAGAAAACACACATGTTCATTTAATAAACTGACTACATCTAATCCCTTATTAATAAAACCTGTTTTCCCTGCTTGCATGCTACATGAATAATGTCTCTTAAATAAATATGAACACAGCTTTAGCCAAATAGGGTGTTAACTCCTAGCATTAGCCAAATAAATGCTGCATGTAAACACATTTGTTTGTGTGCATAACATGAAATCTGTGAAATCTGTGATGACTTGTTCCCAGTGGCCATTACCAATGCCTAGTCCAGCTATTGTGAGTACAACAGCTTGGAAATAAAATCATCTAAATGCTCTTAGATTGTATTGTACAGTATGCAGCTGCTTGTAAGGCTTTTCTGAGTAAGGACTATCTGACAACATTGTGCTCTTCCATCCTCAGTCCTATTTATTTAGCACAGCCACCAGCTTTTGTTTTCTTGGTAGCAATGTTTGTAATGCATTCACTATCATAAGAGAGAAATATTTTTTGTTGTGTAATAGGACACGGGGTTAAAGGAATAGACACCAACAGTAAAAATACTCCCATTGATAGTGCCAGACTGAAAGTCTTGTTGCCTGCTAATGGTCGCTCAATGTAATTAAGCATTTTTGGATATCTGACAAAACTGGAGAGCGCCCCCCCCCCCCCAGAAGGGCAGAGAGGTGTGGCAGAGATCTCTCCACCCACTTCTGCTGTCTTCAGCTCTAACCCACCTAAGCGTTCCACCCTCTGCCGCTCACCTTTACCCCTTGCTGCTGTCCTCTGCCACTCACCTAACCCCTCCACCCCCTGCCGCTGTCCTCTGCCACTCACCTAACCCCTCCACCTCCTGATGCTGTCCTCTACCACTCACCTAACCCCTCCACCTCCTGCTGCTGTCCTCTACCACTCACCTAACCCCTCCAACCCCTGCTGCTATCCTCTACCACTCACCTAACCCCTCCAACCCCTGCTGCTATCCTCTACCACTCACCTAACCCCTCCACCCCCTGCTGCTGTCCTCTACCATTCACCTAACCCCTCCACCCCCTGCTGCTGTCCTCTGCCACTCACCTAACCCCTCCACCCCCTGCCGCTGTCCTCTGCCACTCACCTAACCCCTCCACCTCCTGCTGCTGTCCTCTACCACTCACCTAACCCCTCCACCCCCTGCTGCTGTCCTCTGCCACTCACCTAACCCCTCCACCCCCTGCCGCTGTCCTCTGCCACTCACCTAACCCCTCCACCTCCTGCTGCTGTCCTCTACCACTCACCTAACCCCTCCACCCCCTGCCGCTGTCCTCTGCCACTCACCTAACCCCTCCACCTCCTGCTGCTGTCCTCTACCATTCACCTAACCCCTCCAACCCCTGCTGCTATCCTCTACCACTCACCTAACCCCTCCAACCCCTGCTGCTATCCTCTACCACTCACCTAACCCCTCCACCCCCTGCTGCTGTCCTCTACCACTCACCTAACCCCTCCACCCCCTGCTGCTGTCCTCTGCCACTCACCTAACCCCTCCACCCCCTGCCGCTGTCCTCTGCCACTCACCTAACCCCTCCACCTCCTGCTGCTGTCCTCTACCACTCACCTAACCCCTCCAACCCCTGCTGCTATCCTCTACCACTCACCTAACCCCTCCACCCCCTGCTGCTGTCCTCTACCATTCACCTAACCCCTCCACGCCCTGCTGCTATCCTCTACCACTCACTTAAACCCTTCATTCACCCCCTAACCCAGTCCTCTACTGCTCACCTAACCTCTCAACCCCCTGCTTCTGTCCTATACCACTCACCTAACCCTGCAACCCCCTGCTGCTGTCCTCTACCACTTGCCTAACCCCTCAACCCCCTGCTGCTGTCCTCCACCATTTTCCTAACCCCTACCCCCTGCCGCACTCCTCTGCTCACCTAACCCCCTGCCCTCTAACCCCTGCCACTGCCCTCTTCCACTCACCAAACCCCTCCACCTAGTTCTACTGTCCTCACATAAGCCTTTCGCCCTTCTGCTGTCCTCCACCGCTACCGCTCCCCTACCCACTTCACCCCCTGCTGCTGTCCTCTACTGCTCACCTAACCCCTCCACTGTCCTCTACTTCTCACCTAACCCTGCCACCCCCTCACCTAAACCCTCCACCCCCTGTCACTGTCCTTCACCACATACCTAGCCAATTCATACCCTGCCACTGTCCTCTACCACTCACCTAAACCTTCCCCTCACAACTGACCCATGCCTCTGACCTAACCTAGTAGAAGGCACAACAGTGGGAGGGGAAAATGTCAGACCAGACTGGGCAGTAAGTACCAGTGGGCAATCAGCAGCAGAAAAGGGAGACTGACAAGGATCTGGAGGTGGTGGTGGGTACTGAGATACTGACCCACAATGCAGTGCAACACTGGTAACTGTAAATACACCTAGCTCAGTGTTCAACCATTTCCAGGCCCCACTTCAAATAAAGCACCAGGAGAAATGGGTAGGTGTCTTTGCACTGAAGGGCTCACAGGTGGCAGAAGACGGATGGCTAAAGAGGAACAATCACCAGGATTTTCAGTATCCTTTTGATTTTGTCTCTCTCTAGCGTGGCATCCCAATATAATAACTATTACCTTGTCATTGATCCAGGTTAGTGGCTTAGTAAAGCTGAATAGAGCATGAGCAGCTAACCTTGCTCCCCTTTGGCTGTGCACAGCCATGCCAATCATTCAGAAGTACCTGGCACAGGTGTGTGCATCGGCCAGAGGGAAACTAGAGATGGCAGCTCAGCCCGTACATACGTCATGGGAACCAGAACCATACAGAGAGATAAATGAAGGGCAGCTTGTGTATTATGTTATATAAACACACACACTGAATAACCAGCTGCTAGAGGGATTTTGTGTGAGGGGAAAGCTGCAACAATGTTTCTTTATCACTGGTAACTACACACCATTCAGTGAATCTAAACATATGTATTATTTAGCTGTGCAGAAGAGCAATAAGTCATCACAGCTGGTGGCTTTCTACTAGAAAAAAACGGAGGATTGCACTAATATGTGAGGCAATTTTGACGGTGGGATTGGATTTTTCATAAGCTGGACTCTCATACAATGCTTTTTATTAAGAATAAAAGAAAGAAATTACAATAATCATCTAAATAACATAGACATTCTCTTGGGAAGGCACACATGGCAAATACACATTACAGTATTTTCATCAAGTACTTTTTGTGGTGCCCTCCGGGCCTAGGAAAGGTTTGGCTCTCGCCAGGCCATTGTTGGGGCCTATTCTGCCAAGGGGAAGGTTCCCCCTTTTTGTGTTACTGCTCATTCTACTCGTGCCGTTGGGGCGTCATGGGCCTTCCAGCATCAGGACTCTGTTGAGCAAGTTTGTAAGGCTGCTACTTGGTCTTCCGTTCACACTTTTTCCAAGTTTTACAAGGTTGATGTGCAGGCCTCAGCGGATGCTGTTTTTGGCCGCGAGGTTCTGCAAGCTGCAGTGGTTTAAGTTTGTGCATTTTTGCCTTGTTTTGGATCCCCGCCCTTTATGGACACTGCTATTGGATGTCCCAAGTGTAATGACTATCTGAAGCGGGGTGTGTGACATACTTAGAATAATACCATTTTGAGATTACTCACCTGTAAAATGGGTATTATAAGTATGTCACACACCCCGCTTCACCCCGCCCTTTGGTATTCTGGATCCTTTCTATGGTGAACCTTTTTACTGTTAATGGTTATTTTGGCTCTTCCTGGTCCCTTTTCTGCTGTCTTAATACTTGGGAATGAGTGGGAGGTCCCAGGTATTTATGGACTGGGAGGGGCTCCCTTTTTTTTTAATGACATCTCTGCAAGATCGCCCTCTACAGGTCGGTATAACCCAAGTGACATGACTATCTGAAGCGGGGTGTGTGACATACTTATAA
The DNA here is from genome assembly GCA_027917425.1 of Gastrophryne carolinensis. Classification (NCBI taxonomy): domain Eukaryota; kingdom Metazoa; phylum Chordata; class Amphibia; order Anura; family Microhylidae; genus Gastrophryne; species Gastrophryne carolinensis. The sequence continues at coordinate 230,478,363 of CM051236.1, forward strand.
TACCCATTTTACAGGTGAGTAATCACAAAATGGTATTTTTAGGATGGGAGAAAGCATATGGGATTTCAGACCTAAAGGTGTAGAAAAGATGTCTTTAATGTGTAATGTTCTAGTTTGTAATGTAGTTAGTTTCATAGACAATTCTAGTGAAGGACTACCAGAAGTTAGCTTGTAAACTAGTAAACTAAGCATCTTGCTGTAATGATGCCAAAAGTCGGCATAATGAAGCCAGTTGGGGCAACAGCTGTGTGACTGTTCACTGGCAGCTGTGCAGTCCTGTCACTAGTTCACTGCCACAAGGCCTTGCAGATTGATGCATTGTAGTTGAATCACAGATTTCCATGGAAAAAATGACTTCTTCCTAAACTGTTTTTTCACTTAGGTCATCGCATTGCAGAAATTCCTCTGATTATGGCATTTGCCGCTATGTTGCATACTTGGAATATGAAACCTTTTAACCAAATATCTTCCTGACTTTGTTATGTCATTGTTTCTGACTGGTATCCCCCCAAAAAAACATACTGTATAGCCATTGGTGCATTGCACATATTCATGTAAACTCGATAGATTATATAGTACGTCAACAAATTTATTCTCATTCATCGATGCACTGGTGCGAGTCAGTGTTATTTCAGAGCAGTTCAGACCAGTGCTCGCAGGTTTCATTTATACCCACTATTGAATTCATTTAAGAATATTCATGAGTCTGGTAAGTGTACAATGGCTCTTGCATAATGTATGGGGCAGATGATTGTCAGTGTGGAGCAGTAGCCTGGGCCATATTTCAGACACTTTCAGTGCTTGCACCCCTTTTTTGTTAATTAGGAAGTCTTATTAGAAACAACCAGACTCCCACATTAATATGCAGCAGCAGGGCAGCTTAAAGTGGACCAACACCCTGCCTGATCGTCCCAGGTATCTATAAGATTCCCAGGCCGATCAGATCCCTCCCCGCGGGGCATCCAAAATCGGGATGCCCCACTTTGTGAAACCCCCCAGGACGGCGCATGCGCAGGCCGCATCTCGCGCTTCTATCTAGCAGGGAGCGTGCCCGCGCTGGCCATTTGTGAATGGCCGGCACTGGCGCGCTCCCTGTTAGAGGGAAGCGTGAGATGCGTCCGCAGTGCGCTCGGAGCCGCTGTGGTTGTACATCGCTTGGACGCGCATACCACAGCGGCTCCGAGCGCGCTGATTGGACGAGTGGCCATGCATGCGCCATAGGAGCGGGGTGAGGTGAGTTTTTTCGGGCGTTCTGGGGGGTTTCACACAGCGGGGCACCCCCGATCGGGGTGGACCAAAACCCAGGATAGTGAAAATCCTGGGTGTTGGTCCACTTTAATAGCTGTGCATTGGTGCCTAGTATCCCACCCAATACCTCTTCCAGGTGACTGCGAGCAGCCTATCAAGCTCACTGCAAATGTTTGTGCAACCACTGGCCATGCAAGCTGCCCCGCAGCTGCATAGTAAAGAGGGAGTCAAATCATTTTTGACTGGACTCCTTTTAAGTCAGGTTGTGAGCTGCAAGTGAATAAGTCACACACCCCTGGCTACCCCCCCCGCAGACTCTAATGTAAATCTGCAGCATATGTGCACCTAGCACTCACAGATAAACTGCCTCCCTTAATTTATATGCGATGTGTGTGTCAAACCCACTACACCGAAAATGAGCTGCTACCACAAGCAAATCCCCCCAAATGTAAGTGTGCACCGTTCCTCCGGCACCCAAGATTAACATTCAGTGTGTTTAAGGATCTCCCTATTAGCCCTCTAAAATGTAATGCAGATTTTGTGAATTACCCCCCATGTCCCCAAAAATATAATTATCCCTTACAGGTGGCTCCCCAAGCCACACTGGACTTTTTTTTAGTTTCAATACATTTTTATTTAATTATAAGTTTCCATAATAGCAGGTTCCAATACAGTTCTTATATCAAATATATTTACATCTTTGCCTCATGTTAGGCCATGGTAAACATTAGGCTAGTTACCTAACTCTGCAATGAGCATGATTAACATTTACTAATAAAGTTCTTACAGTATTATTTGCATACCAACGTCCATAGTATAGTCTTTCAGAGACCTATTATTGCAATGACCAAGAGACAATGTCCCATGCCACTCCAAGTAAGTCCGGCAAAAAACAAAGCATCCGAAACACATGCCTCTTGATAAAAACCCTAAGCACATTTAAAGGATATCAGCCCTTTAGGCCAGTGACCGTAAAGTGAAAGCCCGCTCTTCAGGTGTCCATTCCCCCCCGAGGATAGGTTATTATCAGCTGAACGTGTGCAGCGCCTCTCACGTTTCACAGCACTCTGGTGCTTCGGGGACGCCTCCATTCTAAGGTATTTACATAGTGCTGGATGTAGAGATCTATTGTTTATGGTCTGGTGCTCAAGATCCATCAGAAGGCCCTGTAGTTCCTTGATAGAAGTGGCAGAGAAACTGACCTGACCTGAAATGGGGAAACCCCATTTGTATTTAATTCTGTGGTCCCGTAAGATCTCTAAAGAGGAACAAAATAAAAAGGGCCTGCCCCTACGTACCTTTTGGATGTCACCACTGCCTGCTGCCGATCCTCTACCCCTGCTGGCTTAGCTTTCTGTAAATGACAGTAGAGCTTTAGCCATGCTCTTCAAAGTCCTGCCCCGCTCAGTGAAAGCTCACAGGATTTGGACGGCTCCATTGCATTCCATTTATGGGCACTGCACAGGCGTGAGATCGGGGGCCCAGCGCAGTGTTTGAGGGGATGCAAGATGGCATCGCCCATCAGAAGGAGTCAGGTCAGAAAAGATTTGGTAGCCATGTTCTTGAAAAATCGCTAACACAGCTGATGTTTTAAGAACATGGGTACCAAATCTTTTCATGCACTGTTGTATTATCGCCTTTGTTTTGAAAAAATGAAATCTAACCAATATATCTTGTTGTTTTGCTGGTGGCCAAAACACACCCAAATACCAGATATTTTACTAATTAGTGCCCAGGGCAGGGCTACTAATTTACATGCAGGTTCTTTTATATTGTTTAGAGAGAGCATAACCAATAAAGAATATTATTTTATTCTAAATAAGATATAAAAATAATATATATATATAAAATACTGCTATGGCTGCAGGGTCCGGGTGAGGGTAGGTGACACCTTTTAGAGGTGTTTGACTAGGAGCCATGCTCCACCGCAAATCCCCCACCAAGGGGTAGGCAGCCGTCAGGTTTGGTGATCCTGACTTGGGATGCCCTGTCCGTTCAGAAGCCCTCGCCTCATATCTAAATGTGGCTATCGGCTTCCCCCCTTACTCCCTGTTCCCAGTTAGTAGGGGGGGTCTGTCCCTCCATTTAATCTCTCCATTTTATATATATATATATATATATATGTTTTTACCTTCACGCGCTGACTACTGCCAGCGCGTGTGTGTGCTTGTGTGAATGCCTTACTTTTAACTTGCGGCCCGCGCGCTCGTTATCAAGTGGGTGCCGGGTGCCATTGTGCCAGCTCCGCAGCCCTTGGCTGGGGAGTGCAGCTTGCTCCTTCAGTCAGGGGAGGGGGCGGGGCCTGGCGCTCTTCGCGCCCGTTACGGCCCGCTCCCTCCTTTGGCGCGATTAACTAGCTCTCAGCCCTACTGGCTGGGAGCGCGTCTATACGTTTCCCGGGTTGGGGGGGCGGGGCCAGCGCGCGATCCGCGTTGGCCTGCCTCCTTCTTCCCTTGTTCTGGCCTCCATCTTCAGCAGCCGGCTGGTCGGTGAGTGCCTCTCGGGGCCCTTGTAAGGTTTACACTTTGATATGCTATAGGTATATATATATTATATGTCTGCGCTGTTATGCTAGCGCCCCGGGGCATCAGTATGCTTTCTTTTATTCTCAAGCATTAGCTACGGTACACCTGTGTGGATGTACATATATATATCTGTATGTGTGTATATATTTTTATATATAATTATTCGTTCTGCTTGTTTTTACGTGCATATACTAAAGGGGTCCCCCTATTGTGTCTTTTAGGTGGGACTACTGAGGATATTAAAAGGGATTTCTCCCGGTCCTAGGTCCCTTGCTTCAAATTGGGGTTACCTTTATTGTTACAAAATCCTCCCACTAACGGACTCTAAGGGGCATCCCGGGTAGCTTTATAGCGTAATTCCCATTGGTCACTGCGACTACCCCAAAAAATCACTATATGGAGGCTTCCCAGGATACCGGGCTCGGGGACCCCTTCGGGGTAACCCCGGCAGTGTGTAGTATGTGGGGTATCCCTTATGGGAGTCAATGTGAAAATTTGTGTACCATGTGCACAGCAGGCTATTGTGCAGCAATCCGGGCCCCGTGCGGCCAGGTCGGACCCTCTGGCATCATCTCCTACACCACTACGCCTGGCCTTGACCCCAAGTGACGTCGTCATTAGCAGGAGTCGCAAACCGATGTCTGCGCCAGACTGGCCAACATTGAGAAAATGATTGCTAGCTCTGCGGCCAGGAAGGCCCCAGCTAAAAGACGGCACTTGGCGCCCGCTGCGCCAGCCTTTGACTATGATGATTTTTATCCTTTTGATTGGTCTGATTATTCCCCGCTTGAGGAAGGGGAATTGTTTGCAGACTCTGATGGTTCTGATGATCAGCAGTACCTGGAGACTGATGCTGGTACGGAGCGTGGGGATACTGTGGATACCCCCAGGCTCCTTACCCAGGTTTTTGAAGTGCTTGCCATTTCCCCTCCAGCGGAGGCCCCTCCACAACGGAGGGAATTTTTTGGGACCGCCAAACCCCGTTTGGAGTTCCTGGATCAGAAGCACTTTAACAATCTGATCCTTAAGGAATGGGAAAAGCCTAGCCGGCTCCCTGGTATTCCTCATGGGTGGGATAGGAAGTATTCCTTTCCTGTTAATGTGGTTAAACGCTGGTCGACACCCCCAGAGGTCGACGCGCCCGTCCTGGGATTGTTCAATACTTCAGTCGTGCATACCCCGGATTCCACCACCTTGAAGGATGGTGAGGACCGACGTCTCGATCAATTGGCTTCACATGCCTTTGCTTGTGAGTTCGGCCTTGCGCCCAGTTTGTGCTTCTGCGATCACGGCCGTGGCTACTAGAGCTCTAATTAGGGGCCTTTTGGATGGTTCCCAATTGGATCCCTGCAGTGAGGAATTTACAGCCTTGACTCATTGTGAGATGTTCATTGCTTTTGTCTTATCAGCCTTGGATGATACTATCCGTATGTGTAGCAGGACCTTGGCATTGCAGGTTGCTATACGCCGGTCGGTCTGGTTGCGCCAGTGGGCGGCCGATAACGCTGCTAAGAAGGCTCACAGGTCTTCCCTTCGTGGGTCTGTGCCTGTTTGGTGATCGTTTAGACTCGGTTGCCAGAGGGGGTAAGTTACCTCAATGCAGGAAGCAGCGCCAGCCCTTTCGGGGTTCGGGTTCATTCAACCCTTCCTTTCGTGGCTCTCGGTCAATCAGGGGAACGTTTTTCACTGAGTTCCGAGGGGATGCCTGGGGTAGGGGCAGAGGACGTGCCCGACCCGAGACTTCCTGGGGTACTAAACCCAAATCCCTTGCGTGTGGGAGGGACGGCTGCAGCTCTTTGCTCAGGTCTGGACCCTAGAGGTCACAGACGTCTGGATCCGGGAGGTAATTTTCTCCGGGTACAAGCTGGAGTTTGCATGCTGGCCTCCTCCCAGATTCCTCAGGTCCGAGGTTCCGTTGGACCCTCGGGCGGCACAGGGCCTTTTTATGGCGGTGCAAAACCTTTGGGATATGGGGGTAGTTTGTCCGGTTCCCCCCACAGAGAGAGGTCTGGGTTACTATTCCAACCTCTATACGGTGCCCAAAAAAGATGGTTCTATAAGACCCATATTGGACTTGAAACCTCTCAACCGGTTCATCAGAACCAAAAAATTTTGCATGGAGACTCTGCACTCTGCTGTCTGCTCACTGCGTCCGGTGGACTTTATGACCTCAATAGATATCAAGGACGCTTACTTTCATGTGCCGGTCTTCCCGGGACACCAAAGGTTCCTCAGGTTCGTGGTAGACAACCAGCACTTCCAGTTTGTGGCTCTTCCCTTAGCGCTGACTTCGGCGCCCAGGGTGTTCACCAAGGTTTTGGCGGCCGTGATGGCCCTTCTCTGAGTCCGGGGCATTCGTATCTTGCCTTACCTAGACGACCTTCTCATTACGTCATTCTCTCTCCACCAGGCGGAGCTGGACACCAGTTGTGGTGACAACGCTGGAGAGGTTCGGGTGGGTAATCAATTACCCCAAGTCCTCTCTATCCCCGTCAAGGGTGGCTTTGTTCCTGGGCATGACTCTGGATACCATTCAGACCAGGGTGTTCCTACCCCAGCCAAAGGTGGATGTTCTTCAGGCTCTTATTCGTTTTCTTCTGTCCAGCCCTCGTCCGTCCATCAGGCAATGCATGAGGCTGGTAGGTTTGATGGTGGCTTGCTTCGAGGCAGTGCCATTTGCTCAGTTTCACATGAGACCCCTTCAGCTCCATCTTCTATCGGTTTGGGACAAATGTCCTCTGTCGCTGGATCAGACTTGATCAGACGTGTTCTGTCCCCTCTTGTCCGGCGGTCCTTCCAGTGGTGGATGGACCAGAGGAATCTCCTGGGGAGCAGGTCCTTTCTTGCGCCCTGTTGGGAGACGGTCACCACGGATGCCAGTCTGTCAGGCTGGGGAGGCTTCTGGAGGGAACGTCAGTTCCAGGGGCTGTGGGGTCCTCAGGAGGCCCATATCCCCATCAACATTCTGGAGCTGAGGGCGGCTCGGTTGGTGCTGTCGCACCTGACACATCACCATCAGGGCTTACCAGTTCAGGTTCGCTCCGACAATCGGACAGCGGTCGCTTACATCAATCACCAAGGAGGGACTCTCAGCCGGAGTGCCCTTCGGGAGGTGTCTATGATTCTTGCTTGGGCCGAGAGCAATGTTCCGTGCATCTCGGCAGTCTACATTCCAGGGGTGGAGAACCTGGAAGCGGACTCTCTGAGCAGAGGGACCTCTTGCCGGGGGGAATGGTCCCTCAGCAACAAGGTATTTCTATCCCTCTGTCGCAGGTGGGGGAGTCCGGAGGTGGATCTGTTTGCCTCTCGTCACAATCGCAAGCTTCTGGCATTTGTGTCTCTGTCCCATGACCCTCTGGTTCTGGCGGTGGATGCCATGTCTCTGTCCTGGCGGGAGCTCGGGCTCCTATATCTGTTTCCTCCCTTTCCCATGGTGGGCAAGGTGGTAAGCAAGCTGGCTCAAGAGGATGTGCCAGCAATCCTGGTGGCCCCAAGGTGGCCAAGACAGGTGTGGTCCGCAGACGTCGTCCGGCTGGCGGTCGATCAATTCAGGCTGCCTCTGGTTCCGGATCTGACCACACAAGGTCAGCTTTGTTACCCCAATTTACAAACGCTGGTTTTGATGGCGTGGCTGCTGAAACCTTCATCTTAAAGGAAAAGGGTTTGTCTGAAGCCGTTGTCCAGACTCTTGTCAGGGCTAGGAAGAAATCTTCCTCTAATATCTACTACAGGACCTGGCGGACCTACATTGATTGGTGTGAAGCTAGGTCCTTTCCTTGTCAGGTGTTTTCCATTCCTCAGATTTGGAGTTTCTTCAGCATGGTCTGGACATGGGTTTTCAGCTTAGCACTCTTAAGGGGCATGTGTCCGCCCTGGCGGTTTTCTTTCAGGGATCTTTCGCTCTTCATCCTTTGGTTAAGACCTTTTTTTCAGGGGGTCACTCATGTGCGCCCTCCTCGCAAACCCATGTTACCTGTTTAGGATTTGAATTTGGTGTTGTCTGCCCTTCAGGGTCCTCCTTTTGAACCAGTGCAGGATTCTGCTCTATCAGTTTTCACTTTAAAAAGTTGCCTTTTTTGTGGTTATCACCTCTGTTCGACGTATTTCTGAGTTGGCGGCTCTGTCCATCCAGGCTCCCTACTTTGAGAGACATCAGGACAAGGTGGTTTTCCGTTTTAAACCAGACTTCTTGCCAAAGGTTGTCTCGGCCTTTCTCCTCAATCAGGACATTAGGCTTGATTCAGAGAGACAAAAAATAACTTCCGTTTTAGTGCCGATCTGTTTTTTTGTGAAATGTTTCTGCTCTCGTATGAGTGTACGAGCGATTCTATGCATGCATTGCAATCCTTCTGTAAAGTTTCCGTCCGTTCGTACAGCAGATTACGAATACGAGGATGTCATTTTCCAGCGTGACTTTTCCGTTTCATTTTCACATGTTACAACGTAGGCTTTCGTTTTTGCCCTTTTCCCATCATATCCTCCCACGAATCCTTTTCTGTTTCCCTTTTTCAATAAATATTCGCCCAGACGGAAAACCTTACGATCTTGCGCCTGCGCACTACAAACTTAACTCATGAAAGTGCTCGCCTACATATTTGCCACCCTCACTTCTACTACAATGTTTAGCTAAATCACTTAGCACTATCCTCCATCTTACCTTTTGGACCCTTAAAGCTCACCCAAACCACTTCACGGTTAGGTTCTTCTTCCATTTTAGCCCCCTAAAACTTACCCAAATCACTTCTCGGTCATGTGAATATTCATCTTTAAATATTTCTGGTTTTATTCGTTTTGTGTTAATGTATTTTGTAAATGAAATGACACTGTAACATTTTTTTTTGATTCCATCATAAAATATAAAAATTTAAACATTTTTGAAAATTTCACATTTTTACAACTATAAAAAACAAAATACATAGCAATGGCAGGCCACAGAACATTATTCTTCATCTGTGGTCCCCAACGAGTTGTGCAGCTCCTGCATCTCGCCCACCAACTGAAGGACCCTGACACTCAATTATGCCACTGTGGTCCCTGTTAAAAAACGTAAATTAAAATATTGGTATAACCTTGTTGGGGTCATACTGCAGTGCCCCCCCCCCCCCCGTATGGTCCAAACACCTAAATCTGGACCTCAAAAGCCAGAGGGCCCTCGCCACCACGGCCCGGGTTTTGCATGCTGCCCGATTAGAGAACCCCTGGCCCGCATTCTGCAGGCAAAGAACGGGCATCAGGAGCAAGGGCAGGAGTGGATATCCTGAATCCCCTGAAAGTATTTAAAAATACTAACATAAAATACACATTCTAATCTACAATATTGTTTAACATGTCATCAAGGGCTAAAAACAGCCATAGGTTAAGACATGAGTCATCAACTATATTCATTGCCATACAGTGAAAATGGATTGATGGAATGTGAGCAAACTTACCCTGGAGCCATCCACCAGATAATTCTCCTGACTCAAACTGCCGAAATAAGCCAGAGCTCTGCATTATATAAGCATCATGGGACGACCCTGGATGCCCTGCAAGAACACTGAGGAATCGCATAGCTGGACCAAACACTGCTTTTATGTTGTGTGAGTGGCACATCTTGCGGTTCCTGCAACCAAATATAAAATAATTACACAGAGCAAAGGTAACCGACTAAAGCAATAACTCCTACAACAAATTAAGATTCAAGTTCAACAATCCAAATATAATTCACAAAGGACATAAGTCTAAAAAAATATAGCAATTATATGGATGTGTGGGAAAATAATGGTTTACATGCTAAGGACTAATTAAGGTCAGCATTAAAATGCTTCTATAAGGCATACATGAAATGTATTGATTTAGGTATGCATTGCTATACAATTTATGGCCTCGGCCATGCTGATACATGCAATGCCTTGGTGCTAAAGGCGCGCAGACTCCTCCACATAGCCGCAAAACATGTTCAACAATAGCAATCCGAGCCCTCAAAGGTCCCGTAAGTAGATCGGAAATGAAACGGATTTATAGGGTGGTGATCCGTCGGAAATCAGCTCTCTGAATCAGACGTAAGCCCATCCCAACAACGTAAGTTATCTGAACGAACGAAAAATATCAGATTTTGTTTGGAAAATTATCCGAACTAACGGAAATGATCCGATTTTCTTCCGTTCATCGAAAGCGCATATACACATTTTCCCGAACGTTCGTACGAATGAAAAATGAACGAAAAAAAGCAAAAAAAAGATTAACACCGACCCAAACTTTCACAGACAGCTACGGAAGTCCAGACGAATGTGTCTTTGAATCGAGGCTATTGTGCTTCCTTCATTGTATCCTAAACCTAGCAATGACAAGGAGAGGGCCTTGCATTCTCTGGATGTCGTTAGATGTGTAAAGTACTATCTGGTGCGCTTCCTTCCTTGTGCCCTAATCCTGGTGATGACAAGGAGAGGGCCTTGCATTCTCTGGATGTTGTCAGGAATTTGAAATTCTACCTGGTGGCTACTGCGCCTTTCAGAAATACGGACGCCTTTCTTGTGGTGCCCTCTGGGCCCAAGAAGGGTTTGGCGCCCGTCAAGTCTACCATTAGTAAATGGATTTGTCAGGTCGTTATTAGGGCCTATTCTGCTAAAGGGAGAGATCCCCTTTCCAGATCACTGCTCATTTTACTCGTGCTGTTGGGGCTTCCTGGGCTTTTCAGCACCTGCTACTTGGTCTTCTGTTCATACTTTTTCCATGTTTTATAAGGTTGATGTGCGGGCCTCAGCGGATGCTGTTTTTGCCCGCAAAGTTCTGCAAGCTGCAGTGGTTTAATTTGTGCACTATTGCCTGTTGGGATCCCCGCCCTTTTTGAACACTGCTATTGGATGTCCCACGTGTAATTAATATTTCCGAAGCAGGGTGTGAGACATACTTGGAATAATACCATTTTGTGATTACTCACCTGTAAAATGGGTATTATAAGTATGTCTCACACCCAGCTTCGTCCCACCCTGAGTTGTATCTTGGATCCTCTATATGGTGAAACTTTTTTTCTCATAGTTTTTATTGGCTCTTCCTGGTCCCCTTACTGCTTTCTTATACTGGGGAATGTGTGGGAGGTCCCAGGTATTTATGGACCGGGAGGGGCTTCTTTTTCTAGTCATCTCTGTAGAAGTTCGTCCTCTACTGGACCATAACCCCACGTGTAATTAATATTTCCGAAGCAGGGTGTGAGACATACTTATAAAACCCATTTTACAGGTGAGTAATCACAAAATGGTATTTTTCAATAAAATATATACATTACATCTAAAAATTCAGTTGCATAACACTTGTGGAGGGTCTTCAGTCATCCTTCTAGGACCTAGATCCCTATGTGCCCTGTCCATTTCCAAGCGATCTACTGGCTCACTTGGGAGCAGCTCCTGACACACTAGGATTGTTGATGGTCCCCCAAAGTCTCTGGGAGGCCCCGAGAATGCAGATTAGATCTACACTCCCTGTTTTCAACATCCTCCAGCTTAGACTGTAACAGACTGTTGTCAGACATCAACTTAGTAATGTTCTCCTTATGCTCCTCCAACATAGTTGTAACATCCCCCAGTCATTTATCCATAGCATTTAACTACATTCCACTTACCACAGCTTCTTAGTAAAATGGTCTGTTATCTATTTAGTTAATATTTAGGGCCCTCCTTAACATAGTGTCAATCTGCTACACTAACACCTGATACCTCTAGCTGAGATTCACAAGTCTCTTCAAGCTTTGAAACACTCAGCTGCAGCCTCCTCCTCACCCGGTTGGCTGCATCAGAGACGGCGCGATCTTGGATACCACGGATACATGGATACCAAGTTCCTCTGATGATTTTGGTCTTTTACCCGAACTCCTGGGGCTAACACCAGGGCCAACGCACTCCAGGGGACCAACTCTGATAGGTCAGGTGCAGCTACAACAAGATTCCAGGTCACGGAGCCTCCTCTCACCTTCCGGCGGTCACGGAGCCAACTTGGCCTGCTACTGTCAGCATCTTGTGCGCTTGCGCACTCCCCCACATTGGTCTTTTTTTTTCTTTACAATAGAAGTACTGGCACACTCTACAGGGCACACTGCAGGTGCCTGTCCTAATGGAAAACCTAGAGCTGGCTCTAGCCAAGAAGGCACTGAAACCCACTTTTTGGCATACGTTGATTCTAGTCGCTAGCTAGGCCTTGCATGTCTAAATGTGGTTGTCCCTTACCCCCAATGGGATATGCAAGCAGAACTGCTTTGTTGCCATAGTCTGGCATAGCACTTTAAGGAAAAAAAGGTTGGGGTAAAGCAAAACTTCCCTTACTTAGTGCAGGCCCCCTAATTTTGGTATGATTGTTTTATTTTTAATGTGCAAGGTCTAGACTCTCTATTTTAGAATATGTTGGGGGGGGTTCTTCCTGGCTGGTGTGGATCCCCGCCAAAGAGGAAAAAGTACAATTCTGTGATTACTCACCTGTAGAATTGGTATTATATGTATAAGAACCTTGCGGTCAAAAGCAGCATCAGCTGAGGCCCTAACATCAACCTTGTAAAACTTTGAAAAAGTATGAACAGAAGACCAAGTGGCGGCCTTGCAAACTTGTTCAACAGAAGCTTTGTGCTGAAAGCCCAAGAAGGACCAATAGCACGAGTAGAATGAGCAGTAAGGTGGAAGAGAGGCTCCTTCCCCTTAGCAGAGTAGGCCTGTATCACAGCCTGACGTATCCACTTGCTGATAGTGGACTTAGCCGGAGCCAGACCTTTCTTAGGTCCAGACGGAAGCACAAAAAGAGCATCAGTCTTCCTGAAGGATTCAGTAGCCACCAAATAGAACTTCAGAGTTCTGACTACATCCAAAGAATGCAGGGTTACTGGGATTAGGACACAGAGAAGGCAAAACAATGTCCTGATTGAGATGAAAGGCAGAAACAACCTTAGGCAGAAGATCTGGCTTAAAACCAAACACCACCTTGTCCTGGTGTCTCTCAAAATAAGGAGGCATGATGGAAAGCGCCGACAACTCAGAAACAGGCCTAACAGAAGTGATAGCCACCAAAAGCCACCTTAAGCATAAGAATGGACAAAGGAGCCCCTTGCAAGGGCTCAAAGGGAGACCCCTGCAGGGCAGATAAGACTAAGTTCATGTCCCAGACTGGTAACATAGGCTTACGTGGGGGACGCATGTGAGTAACCCCCTGGAAAAAGGTCTTGCTCAGCATCCCCTGGTCAAAGGATCTTAGGAAAAAAATAGCCAAAGCAGACACATGGCCTTTCAGAGTACTGAGCTGAAGACCCAGATCCAAACCATGTTGGAGAAACTCCAGAATCCTACTAATAGAAAACACAAGACAGGGAAATGAGTGGGACTCACACCAGTCAATGTAAGTACGCCAAACCCTGTAATAGATGGAAGAAGAGGACCTCTTCCTAGTCCTGATCATGGTATTCACCACCGAGGCAGGCAGCCCTTTTTCCAGCAAGATGGAGGTTTCAACAGCCAGGCCGTCAAAGCCAGCGTTTGTAAATTGGGGTGGCGTAGGTGTCCCTGAGTGAGCAGATCTGGAACCAGTGGCAGGGCGTACTGATCTACTGCCAACTGCACGATGTCTGTGAACCACACTCTTCTTGGCCAACAGGAGGCCACCAGGATGGTTGGCACCCCTTCCTGAACTATCTTGCGCAGCACCCTGCCCAGCAGTGGAAACGGGGGAAACACATACAGGAGCTGGAACCTCGTCCAAGACATTGCCAGGGCATCCGTGGCCAAGGCCAGAGGATCCTGGGACAGAGAGACAAAGACTGGAAGCTTGTGATTGTGACAGGACGCAAACAGATCCACATCCGGCTGACCCCAGCGGTGGCACAGGGAGCGAAACACCCTGCTGCTGAGGGACCATTCTCCCAGATGAGAGGTCCCCCTGCTCAGAGAGTCTGCCTCCAGATTCTCCACCCCCGGGATGTACACAGCTGAGATGCAGGGAACATTTTACTCCGCCCAGGACAGTATCAGGGACACTTCCTTGAGGGCCCTCTTGCTCCGCAGCAGGTTCCTTGAGTCCAGCCACCACGCTAGAGACCGCCTGACCTGAGGGGACAAGACAAACACCTGATCCAGGGACACAGAGTCCCGATCCCATACTGACAAAAGGTGAAGCTGAAGAGGCCTCATGTGGAACTGAGCATATGGGACCGCCTCGAAGCAGAACACCATCAGGCCCACCAGCTGCATTCCCTGCCTGATGGATGGATGAGGACAAGACTTCACCATGGAAGGAGACATGGAAGATTTGGGGTGACTGATCACCCAGCCGAATGACTCCAGTGTGGACACCACCCTCTGTGTGTCCAGCTCTGCCTGATGGAAGGACTGAGAAGCGATTAGCATGTCGTCCAGGTGGGGAAGAATGCGAATTCCTTGAGATCTCAGCAGGGCCATCACTCCTGCCAGCACCTTGGTGAATACCCTGGGGGCCGAGGTGAGGCCGAAGGGCAAGGCCACAAATTGGTAGTGCTGATCCTCCAGAGCGAACCTGAGGAATCTCTGATGACCTGGAAAAAGATAGGTACGTGAAGGTAAGCATCCTTGATGTCTACAGAGGTCATGAAGTCCCCTGGGCGTAAGAAGGTCACAGCTGAGCGCAGAGTCTCCATGCGAAAGTGTCTGAATCTGACAAACTTGTTGAGAAGCTTTAAATCCAGGATAGGTCTGATGGACCCATCCTTTTTGGGAACAATGAAAAGATTGGAATAATAGCCTTTGCCCCTTTCCTTCAATGGCACCCGGCAGATGACACCTAGGTCTAGAAGGCCTTGGACAGCCAGGGAGAGACACTGAGCTGACAAGGGGTTATGAGCTAACCAAGATTTGATGAATCTTGGGGGCGGCCAGGCTGCAAACTCTATCTTGTAACCGGAGGATACTACCTCCTGAATCCACCGGTCTGAGACATGACGCCTCCAGACGTGACCCAAGAGCCGAAGCTGTCCCCCCACCCGGATGGGTGAGGGTGCCCCTTCATGCCTGAGGAGGCTTGGGGGAGGACTTAGGCTTTGGACCCCAGGGGCGGCCAGGGCGGCCACATCCTCTGCCCCTGCCCCAAAAGTATCCACAGGCCGCAAAGGAAGCTCCCCATCCAATTCTGGAGCTCCTGAAGGAAGGAGAAAAGGCACCTGATCCCCGAAAGGCCTGGGGCTGCCTTCTACGCTGAGGTAACTTGCCACCTTTAGCAAACAAGTCCAAACGTTCACCAAAGAGGCACAGCCCCTTGAAGGGAAACCCAGTGAGAGCCTTTTTGCCAGCATTGTTAGCTGCCCACTGGCACAGCCAGACCAAGCGGAGGATCGCCCCCAACAAGGCAGATGCCCTGCCACACATTCTAATGGTATCATCCAGGGCAGAGAGAACATATGCAACAAATTCCTCACAACGCAGAAGAGCTCATCATCAGCATCATCAGGGGCCCCATCTAAGAGACCCCTGAGCAGGCTTTTAATAGCAACAGCCGTTATAACAGAGGCACAGACCGGACGGAGCGCGGTCCCAACACAGGCAAAGGCATGGCAAGCCAGCTGATCCATGCGCCTGTCCTCCCCATCCCTCAGTGTAGTAAAGTCAGGGGAATGCATGACAGATGTGTTAGACAACCCCAGAACTGGTGCATCCACCTCTGGAGGACATGACCAACGTTTAACCATCTCAGCAAGAAAGGGATACCTCTTATCCCAACTCTTTGGTACCCCGGGAAGCCGGCTAGGCCATTCCCACTCCTTGAAAATCAGATTATTAAAGTGAGTTTGTTCAGGAAACTCCAAACGTGGCTTAACGGTATGAAACGGCTCCCCCTGCTGCTGCGGGGCCACGGCAGGAGGAGAGATACAGAGCACTTCAAAAATGTGAGCCAAAAGTCTGTCAGTATCATCTGAAGCCCATGGGTCAGATCCAGACTCAGCATAACCCCTAGGCTGATCCTCAGATGATTCTAAATCAGAGAATAATTCCCCTTCATCCAGGGGGGTATATCCAGTAACATAACTCCTCAGCTTCCATAGGAAAGAGAGTAACACCGGGTGCCAGATGCCGCCGCTTAGCCGGAGCCTTACGCGGACCAGACCCGGCAATATGCCTTTCAATACTGGCTACCCGGGCAGCCAAATCAGGTTGAGACTCCCCACTGGTATGCACCTCACTGGGAGTCAGATGTAAGCGTGGGGGGGTAGGCGAAGCTAGAGGGGGCGCAGCACTAGGCCCAGCCGCAGGTAACCCAGACTGCAGCGCAAGTACCTGCTGGGCGCAGGGTGCACACACCCTGACATCATCACTTATAGGGGATACCCCACACGCCACACACAGCCGGGCTTGTCCCGAAGGAACCCCAAGCACATTATCCTGAGAAGCCTCCATATGGTGATTATCACGGCACAACAGGCCAATAGGGATTGATGCTAATAGCAACCCGGGATGCCCCAATAACCCGCTGGGAAAGTGGGAGTAATGGAATATAATAGCCCTCCAATAAGAGTTAACACTAAATAGAGGGGATAGGGCCGGGAGAAACCACAAAGTTTGACCCGCCTGAAAGACATAAGCAAAAGATCTCATAAGCAATATGCAATACAAAGAAACGGACCGCATTTACGGACCGCGATAGGGAGACGCCAGGCACATGCAGCAGAAAACTAAAATGGCGCCCGCATATACCACGAGGGGCGGGCCGCAGAGACAGTGATCCAGAACGCGTCAGCCGCAAGGCCCGCCCCCCCGAAGAGCGCAAAAACACGCCCACCTGACAAGCCAGGCAATGATGGCGCAGTAACGCCTGAGGCGATGTCGCCTGCCGACCACGGAGCATAGTACAAGCATGCGGCGGCAAAATAAACCAGTGCAATCAATTCAAAAGGGATCCAAACACAACACACAACATATAGTAAAGACATGAACCCCCCGAGATCTACAAGGGAGAGCGGAAACGGGTGGGAATAGTCCTACAGGGTCGCAGGCTAATAGCCCCGCTCACCTGCGAGTAGAGAGAGCCATCTTCTAGGCATCGCAGCCAGGACTGCAGAGAAGAACTGGGGATTTTGTGGGAGGTCCCTGGTATATATGGGGCCGGGAGGAGCCACTTTTCTGTCTCTGCAGTCCAGCGCCATCTACTGGAAGTATAACCCAAGTGTAAGGAATATCTTCTGGAACAGGACGTGCTGTATACTTAGAATAAGTTTGTATTCATGGAGTCTTTTTTGTCCTCTGTGTAACTTTCAGCACCTTAAGACCAAGGTTACATAGTATTACATCGCTTCGGTTTTTCTATACATACAATAAACAGTCCTATATATATCTCAATTGGATTTATTCAATTTCCCAGTTGTCGTAGCAAGTATCTTCCTCTGCTTGGCAAGCACCAAACATTCGATTGTAGTAAGCATCAAGTGTATACACGTTTCGCAATAGGCTGCCAGTATTGAGCCATCACAATAGGCTGCCGGTATTAAGCTGGAGCCATACTCCAGCATGCCCAGATAACCCTCCATTAGTCCGAAATATAAAGGGGGGCTGGGTACACATGTTCTTCCTTCCGATCAGCTAGAAAGCATGATATGGTCTTTGAAAAATAGTTTAAATAAACATAGGATTCAAACAACAAATTGTTGTTATACTAGGCAGCCATGGTTTTTCTTTGGGGTGACTAAGGCTGGTTTCACATTAGGCCAATTGTGGAGCGCTCGCACTTTCGGGCGAGCCCCCACAATCGCTGGTGTCGGCGTGTGGAGGGTGTTCTGCACTAGCGCTCTCCACTTACATGGCATGAGAATGCTAGTGCTGCGCCATAAGGACTCAGAGCGCTCCGCAAATGCCCGGTTCACATGTGAAGGCGCCTATAGATTACTATGGGCAGCTTCTCACAGGTGGTTGCGGGGCGCTCACGCTTTCGAGAGAGGCACTGGTGTGAAACCAGCCTAAATAGTCCTATTTTTTTCTAAATAATTGGCTGGGGTGGGATTAAGGTAAGTGGATGGCCCAAAAGGAACTGTTTAATATGTTTTATCGGGCGGTGCATCCCAAACCTTGATTTTTGGATTAATTTAAATTGTTAGCACAATTTCATTTCATATTTACTTGCATCAGCCTGGGACTAAGCATAGAAACCCCTCTATTGACGAGAGCTGTGTTCAGTCATTTACCATGCTGGCTGTGTTTGCTAAGTGCATGTGGGGCAATCCCTGACAGGTCCCTTGATACTCTCTAACTGCTTGTTTTTCTCATTCTGCCTGGGCTGTTGCTGTCGTCTTTTATTAAAAGCTGCCTACTACATTCAGCATAGACAACAGTTTATCTTCCCAGGTGAGTTCTCTGCCTTACTCCTACTAAACTATATAGTCTCTTCTCTTCTGTCAAGCTTTGGCGCCTCTGAGGAGCATCATCAGGTTGGGATCACACGTGTGCTCTGATCAGTTTGTGACCTTTGCTGGATGTTTCATCAAAGCAGCTTGAAAAATAGACTAGAACATCAAAGCTAATATTAACAAAAGCACGGCCCTCTCTTTTGATCAGGCCATTGCTGACATGTATAGCTGTTAGCCACTTATGCAAAAAATCGGCAAATAGATCAGTTATATGTACAGTTGCTTTTGTATGTCTGTATAGCAGGGAATAGAAGTATGGCTACGTTTTTTTTCAAACAAAACATTGAAGGGATTCAAACTCCAACCCATAAGGAAGCAAGCCAATCACCTGATGCCTGTTTCATCCTTTCACCTGATACCTCTCTATTTTCTGTAATGCCAGATAACTGTAGCAGGACCACACAGGAGCCTGGCAAGCCATATTGGCCCCACAGCTGTCTCTGATGACCGCAGAACATGCTCATGACTCTTAAATCTGTGCCATATTATACCCTAAGCAGCTCAGCCAGGACACAGAAATGGAAAAGAAGAAAGCAGCTTCACTTAAAATATATAAGCTATTTACATACCGTATAAGCCGTGATTTTACACTATTCCAAGTGGGATAATTTTGTAGGAAGTTAGTGTGTGCCAGAATAGGGACTAAAAAGTGACTTCTGTTAGAATACATAAGGTATTTCATATGTTTAGAGATTGTGAGATGCTTTGAATTGGCTCAGTTTACTTTTCCCAAGCAGAATAAGGTGGGAAGAGGGTAGTGTGAGTCTGGACAGGGACAAGCTCTTTCAATACACTAGGCTGCTACTGTACATTATTTATTTTTTCCTATTACTCCTAAAAATCCTTGTTAATAAGAAAAAATATTAGTCAATGTCTGCTTCTCCCACACTGACCTGCCACCTACTGTCATCTTCCGATGGTGCTTTATTTGCCATAATGACAAAACTGCAGGTTCCTGTAATTGTGTGTTATCTCATCATGCAATAAGTGTTAACTAGAGGATTATTTCTACTTAAAGTGGACCAAAACCCACCCTGGAGCCTGGGACTCCAGGACAGTCCTACTCCCTCCCATGGGATCATCCTAAACTGGGATATTGTGCTCTGAATCCCCTCCCAAGTCGCCCGATTTTATTACCTTTTCCTCGAGCCCGCGGTGCATGCGCGACCGTGCAACGCTCACAAGTGCAGCTAGGATTTCAGCAGGCTGCTCTTGTCACAGCCGAAACTCGAGGAGAGGTATGTGACCTGGGGGGGGGGGTTCACACAGTGGGGCACCTCAAACTAGGGATAGTGAAAATCCTGGGTTTTGGTCCACTTAAATGAAAGAAGAATGAAAGATGAAACACCCAAAGTATATTTGCATGTGTAGAAAACTTACATGCATTTGGGGACTTGGCATATTGTCTAGGCACATTCAAATGTATTCCCTTTGTGTAAGGCTACTCATGGCAATGTTGTTTTTTCTGTTTTGAAAATAATGCTATATTGCCAGAGTACGGTAATTATAAAATAAAGTTTCCCCCCATGTTGTGCTGTCCTATGTGATGGGCAGTGTATTTTATTTGTTTATATTACTTTAAGGGCAACCTCATTGCCACAAAGTTAAAGGAAAGAAGGCGTACACAATCTGGACAGATAAATGACTGCCTGTAGTTTGCAGAGATTATAAATCTTATTCTGAAAAAGTTTTAGGTTTAATGCACAAATACTGTTTAAATCAATAGAAATAATTTTATTTTTTGCTTTCCATTTGTAGAAGTCGTGAATCCACCACCAGTAACCCAACCACCTGAACCTCCTGAAAACACGAGGTAATCTGTCATTAATTGCCTTATATTTTATCCTATGTAAACTATTTTAAACTGCATAATGTATTGTTATAGAGAAAGCAGAACATTGTGGCTTTTTGGTCTCTGACCACCAGGGAGATTAACCATCATTTCATGTTCAGAGAAGCTCAGTTACCTTAAAATCCACGGGTATCATGGGGACCAAAAGATGGTGACCATCAAAAAAATGGGGATCTAGCATCAATGCCACATCGGGTCACAAATTTAAAGAAAAAAAAACATTTTGGTTCTAACCTTTATTAACTCCAAAACTAAGAAAATGTTATGGTATGTTTAGGGCAGAAAAGTGTGCGCAATTGTGCCAATTTTAAGAGTGAGTTTCCTCCAGCAGGTGGAGGAAACTGTTGATTCCTATGAGTAACAGGCTTCATTTATTCCAAAAACATGCCAGCAGCGCCCTGCATGTTTACAAACAATGAAAGTGTCAGCCACAAGTTCTTCTTAGGGGTTGGAATCCTTTCTTTTGGTTTGGGTTCCTACAAAAAAATTATAAAGTTTTCAAAAACAACAAAAATGTGGATATTGTGCCCCAAAGTTTACCAAAAACAATAAAAACATTATAGTTAAAGTATTAAGAATTAATATGCAAAACAAATAGGGACGTTTAAAGTGGACCGAAACCCAAGATTTGGTCCTTGCCCCCAGGGGTGCCCCGCTGTGTGAAACCCCCCAGGTCACCGAAACAAACTCACCACTTCCTGATGCTACGGCGCATGCCTCTAACAGGGAGCATGCCCGCACTGGGCTTTTACAAATGCACACGCCCTGCTAGAGGGACAGCGGGGATGCGGCCGCAGCTTGCGCATTCGGAAAAGAAGGTAAGTGTACGGACGACCTGGGGAGTTTCACACAGCAAGGCATCCTGATTTTGGATGCCCCGAGGGGAGGGAATCCCGGGCCGATCGCTGTGGGTTTTGACCCACTTTAGAGAGAATATCCAGGAGAAAACATTGGGCAAAAAATGTTAAGGGTTAACGGGAGTAAAAAAAAAACTCAGAAATAACAAATAGATCTTTGGAGAAAACACAGAAGCTGGAGAGATCAAATCACTCTGGAGAACAGTAAAGGAAAGGGGAGCAACTTGAGGGACCATCGGGAGCAGTTAAGCGCTTAGCCGGCTAAATGCGCATGGGGCAAGGCCATTTGCACTTCAAAACAGAAGATTTACCTTGTGGAAGGTGCAAATTGTGCTTCTCCCGAGCACTTGCCATTTGGTGCACTTTGCACATGCGCCAGAGTTGCACACGCAGCCATGAATCATGCACCTAGGCGTATGTCGAATCGTTTGCGCTCCACCTGAGTGTTTTTGCGTACCGACCATGAATCAGCCCTATTATCAACGCGAACAATTAAATATTAAATAATTAATATAATTAGGCAGCTAAAAAACATTACTTACCTTCTCACCACCTGCACTCTTGATTCCTCAAACACCTGCAGGCCAAATGCCAAGGTTCTTGAGCTGTCAGCTCCAGTGCAGACATGCTTCCCTTCTGTAGTTACTTGTTCAACCTCCTCTAATATGGTTATCACAGTGGATGAAGAAAAAAGTGGATGGAGAAAATCACTGAATCTGACTGCCCAAGAACAGGACCCATTCAGCTAGGGAGGGAGCAAGTGTGTGCTTGGTAAGGTAATTAATGCTATTTTTGTGTGCCTTTTAGTAACTTTTAAGCCTGTATTCATAAGACAAGGTACAGCCCCCTAGAGACAGAAATTAACTTAGATGTTGAGTATACACATTAATTTACTTTCAACAAATTTCAAACCCCTTAGGTGCCAATTATATTGTTGAATTTAATAAAGCATATACTTCTACAAAATTTTATATTTCAATCCAACCATTAAACTTCCTGCAATAGCAACAGGATTTCCCAGAATCCTACTCTTCTAAAGCTGTATTAGGCACATTTCCTTACTTAGATTTTGCACAGCCCTGAGTGAGAGTTGCATGGAGCTTTTCTGTCTTTGGGACAGGCTTTTCTCCTTCAGGTACATTAGACACCACTACCGTTTCCTTGAGGCTTGCATGTCTAAATATAAAAAACAAAACAAAATAAAGAATATCTATAGTCCCAGCTTTCTGATCTCAGTTTAAATTGTGTATCTGAAATGTTTTTGTTTTATCCATTATAGCAGTGCTGAGGCTGAAATGGAAACAGACGCAGCAGAAGAACAGGAAGCGGAGGTACTGGTACATTTAGACTATACTCATTTAGAATGATTACCACTAGAGGGAGCTGCAGATCTTTATATGATTAAACTACAGAAAATGTTCTTGTACTTCACCCCCTAAGGTTACTTATACTCAAGTCAAGTTCCCTTATAGGGAGGCCAGTTTCACTTAAAGTGGACCAACACCCAGGATTTTGATTATCCTGGGTTTTTTGGTCCACTTTGGTGGGGCAACCTGATCGGGGGTGCCCCGCTGTGTGAAACCCCCCAGAAAGCCCCAAAAACTCACCTCTCCCCGCTCCCACGTGACCGCTGCAGCCAATCCCCGCCGTCGGACAAGCGTGAGGCAGCGACGGACAAAAGAGCGCGCCCGTCGCCGCCTCCCGCGCCACTCTTACAGGGCGCACGCCCGCGCCGGGCATTCACAAACGGCCGGCGCGGGTGCGCGTTCTGCCAGAGGGACGCGCGGGAGGCGGCGGCGGCCGCCGCTGGTTCGAGGAGCAGGTAGGGATTTAGGGGTTTCTGGGGGGTTTCACACCCTGATCGGGGTGCCCCGCAGTCAGGGAGCTGATCGGTCCGGGAATCTTATAGATTCCTGGGCTGATCATGGGAGGGTGTTGGTCCACTTTAAGAGTTGCCAGAATACTCCACAGCAATAATAAATAGTAGAAAAGAAATACTACTCTGCCTTACATTGTCATGACTGATGTTTTTGCCTCAATATCTTAGATACATAATTCTAAGCTAGACTTCAAACCCTAAAATAAAGTGCCTTGAAAAACTATTCATATCTCTTAAACTTTTCCAGATTTAAAAATGTTACAACCACAAATTTGTATTGTATTGAGATGTAGCAAAAATGTGTAACGTGTAAAGAAAAAAAATGCTAAATGCTTTCCACATTTTTAATAAAAAATGAAAAGTGTTGCCTGCAAATGTTTTCAGCTTCAATCAATAATTTGTGGAACCATTTTAAGCTGCAATTACAGCTGCAAGTCTATTGGATTATGTTTTTAACAGCTTTGCACATCTAGAGGCTGACATTCTGTTTTTTTGCAAAATTGCTCTAACTCAGTCAGGCCAAGTCATGGGAAATATTCCCAATGTGGATTAGGTCTGTACTTTGACTGGGGCATTCCAATTCATAAACACATTTTTATTTAAACCATTCAATTGTAGCTTTGGCTGTATGTTTAGGGTCGTTGTCCTGTTGGAGGGTGACCCTACACCCCAGTATCAGGTTTTCCTCAAGTATTGCCTGTATTTGGCTCCATTCATGTTCCTATCACCTCTGACCAGCTTCTCAGTCCCTACTGAAGAAAAGCATCCTACCAGCATGATGCTGCCACCACATTTCACGGTTATCTATCTTCCTTGTCTAGCATTTGGCATTTAGGCCATAAAGTACTTTCTTCCATATACTTGCTGTGTCCTCTACATAGCTTGAGGCAAACTGCAAATAGGTCTTCATATGGATTGCTTTAAAATTGTCTCTTTCATAAAGGCCAGGTTTATGGAGTATATGACTAACAGTTGTCCTGTGGACAGATTCTCCCACATGAGCTGTGGATCCCTGCAGCTCCTCCCCAGTGACCCTGGGCATCTTGGCTGCATTTCTAATTAGTGCTCTCCCTGTATGGATTGTCAGTTCAGATGGACGTCCATGTCTTGGTAGGTTAGCAGTTGGGCCATTACAGATGATGGACTGAACAGTGTACCATGAGAAGTTTAGAGCTTGAGGGATATTTTTATAACCTAACCCTGCAACACTTGAGCTTTCTGGTGCGGTCCTCTGTTTTCATGATGCTGTTTGTTCTCTTTAACAGACCTCTAAGGCCTTCACAGAAAAGCTGTAGTTATACTGATACAGTACATTACAGTTGGACTAATTAGGTGAATTCGGAAGGAAATTGATCACACTAGGTTTTACTAAGGGGTATCAAGGTACAGGGTCTGAATACATATGCTCGTCAAACAGTTTTATTTTTTATTTAATTGTGAAAGCATTTTCTTTACACTTTACATACTTGCTACTTTGTGTTGCTCTATCACGTAAAATATCAACAATGTGTTTGTGTACGTAACGTTTTTACAGATGTGGAAAAGTTAAACGGGTATGAATACTGTTTTAAGGCACTGTAAATATTAGACAGAAAAATACAATTCTGTGATTACTCACCTGTAGAATTGATTTTATGGGTATCCAGCACGGGTCGCTTCATCTTCAATTCTTCACTATAGGGTTATACGCCACCAGGTGGTGCAGTCGGCTGCAAGAAGACTTGTGGCTCCTCCGGGCCCATAAAAGGCAGCAAATCACCCATAATACCCAGTGTTGAAAAGCAGTAATACAAGAAGCTGGGAGGCAAAGACCATGTAACTTAAACACAGCCCCACAATGAACTCTCTCAAAGTAAGCACCATAACAAGGCAAAAGAGGATAACAGAACAAGGGTGGGATGAAGCGACCCGTGCTGGATACCCATAAAATCAATTCTACGGGTGAGTAATCACAGAATTGTATTTTTCAGGGTATTCCAGCACGGGTCGCTTCATCTTCAATTCTTCACTATTGAGACATCCAAAAGCAGTGTCCAAGGAGAAGGGTGGGATCCCCAGTGAGCAACAGTACGTAGTTCATGCCACTACTGCCTGAAGCACCTTGCGACCAAAACAGCATCAGCTGAGGCCCTAACGTCAATCTTGTAAAACTTAGAAAAAGTATGAACTGAAGACCAAGTAGCGGCCTTACAAACCTGTTCAACTGAAGCCTGATGCTGAAAAGCCCAAGAGGCACCAATAGCTCTAGTGAAGTGAGCTGTAACACGGAAAGGGGGTTCCTTCCCCTTGGCAGAATATGCTTGCACCACCGCCTGTCTGATCCACTTGCTGATAGTGGATTTGGCCGGAGGCAAGCCCTTCCTAGGTCCGGCAGGGTGAACAAACAGAGTCCGACTTCCGAAAGGACTCAGTGACAACCAAATAGTTCTTAAGCGCCCTGACCACATCCGGAGAATGAAGATTCCGTTCCTTAGAATTAGAAGGTGCAGGACACGAGGAAGGTGAGACAATGTCCTCATTGAGATGAAATGCAGAGACAACCTTGGGCAAGAATTCCGGTTTGAGACGGAACACCACCTTATCCTGATGCCGCTCAAAATAAGGAGGCTTTATAGAAGGCGCTGCCAGCTCAGAGACGCGACGCACCGAGGTGATAGCTACCAAAAAGACCACCTTTAGAGTCAGAATGGATAGAACGGCCTCGCACAAGGGCTCAAAGGGAGTACCCTGGAGAGCAGAAAGCACCAGATCAAATCCACACCGGTAACAAGGCTTACGCGGCAGACACACATGGGTAACACCCTGGAAAAAGGTCATGATAAGCCTATGATTGGCAAAGATATTTGACCTTAGAGGGTACTAGTTGAAACTCCAAAATCCTGGAAATGGAAAAAGCGCGACAAGGAAGAGACTTAGACTCACACCAGGCAATGTAAGCATGCCAGACCCTGTAGAAAATCATAGAAGAGGATTTCTTCTGAGCCAGAATCATGGTACCGATGACTGAGGCCGGCAACCCCTTATCCATCAGGATAGAAGTTTCAGCAGCCAAGCCGTCAAAGCCAGCGTTTGTAAATTGGGATTGCGTAGCTGTCCCTGAGTGAGGAGCCCTGGATCGTCGGGCATGACGAAGTGATCCACCACCATCTGAAAGATGTCCGTGAACCATACTCTTCTCGGCCAGCGGGGGGCCACCAGAATGGTAGGTACCCCCTCCTGGGCTATCTTGCGCAGCACACGACCCAGCAGAGGAAAGGGAGGAAAAGCATAGAGGAGTCGAAATCCATCCAAGGAATGCTAGCGCGTCCGTGGAGAAGGGCAGAGGGTCACTTGACAGGGAGACGAATTTTGGAAGCTTGTGAATATGACGGGACGCAAACAAGTCCACGTCCGGCTGCCCCCAGCGGCGACACCGGGCGTGAAAGATTTTGTTGCTGAGAGACCATTTCCCCAGACGAGAAAGGATCTGCCCACTCGAGTCCAACCACCACAAGAGGCTGGCCAGAAGGAACAGAGCAAATTCCTGCTCCAGGGACTCCTGTGTCCGATCCCAAACGGACAAGAGGTTCAGCTGAAGAGGTCTCATGTGGAACTGGGCAAAGGGAACAGCCTCGAAGCAAGACACCATGAGACCCACCAACTGCATCCCCAGATGGATGGAGGGGTGAAGACACGACCGCAAGACTTGCGCCTGTGACTGAAGACCCTCCACCTTCTGTTAAGGGAGGAACACCTTGACCTGGGAGGTGTCCAAAGTCATGCCCAGGAAGGACCTCACCAAAGACTGAGTGATCGAAGACTTAGGATAATTGATCACCCAACCGAAGGCTTCGAGAGTGGAAAATACCTTCTGAGTGTCGCTCTCGGCCTGTTGAAGAGATTGAGCAGCAATCAGCAAGTCGTCCAGGTAAGGAAGAATGCGAATGCCCTGGCTCTGCAAGAGGGTCATGACACCCGCCAACACCTTGGTGAACACCCGAGGAGCCGATGAGATACCGAACGGCAAGGCCACAACTGGTAGTGTTGATCCTCCAAGGCGAACCTCAGGAACTTCTGATGTCCCCGGAAGATAGGAACGTGCAGATAGGCATCCTTGATGTCCACCGTGGTCATGAAATCGCCGGGCCGAAGGGAGCTCACCGCCGACCGCAAGGTCTCCATGCGGAAGTATTAGAATCTGACAAATCTGTTGAGGCCCTTCAGGTCCAGGATGGGTCTCAGGGAACCGTCCTTCTTGGGCACCGTAAACAGATCGGAGTAGAACCCCCGACCTCGCTTCCTGAAGAGGACAGGACAAATCACACCAGACAATAGAAGCTGTTGGACAGCCAACCTCAGGCCCTGCGCCGTCACAGGGTTTTGGAAGATCCGAGACCGAAGAAATCTCGGGGGGCGGCCAAGCTGCCAGCTCTATCTTGTAGCCGGAGTACACCACCTCCTGAATCCACTGGTCCGAGATGTGAAGTCTCCAGACATGAGTAAAGAGCAGAAGCCGGCAGCGCCAGCCGGCCACTGCCGCAGCCAAATGGACCGACTGAGAGCAACCAGTAGAGCCGAAGCCCTACCGCCAAGCCGGACAGCATCGTCCATGGCCGAGAGCACAAATGCAATAAGGTCAGTGCAACCAAAAGTTCCTTATACTCGTCCACCCACCTGCGGGATCGGGCGGCCTCCACCAGACGCTTGACCTTCTTTTTTTATGGCAATGGCGACAATGGCTGCGGCACAGACCGGGCGTAGACCAGCCCCCACAAAAGTAAAGGCATGACAAGCGAGCTGATCCATGCACCGATCAGCATTATCACGCAAGGTAGTAGTGTCCGGAGACGGCATAACAGACGTATTGGAGAGCCCCAGTACAGGAGCGTCCACCTCCGGGGGACAAGACCAAAGACGGACCAACTCCTCCGAGAAGGGATACCGTCTATACAGCCCCTTGGGCACTGAGGGTAGCTTATTGGGCCTCTCCCACTCCTTAAGAACTATTTTGGAAAAGTGACCCTGCTCCGGGAACAACAGGCACTGTCTATCAGGGCGGAAAGGCTCCCCCTGCTTTTTCTTAGCCGCCTTCGGATTAACAATGTGCAGGGTCTCAAATGCCAGCCAAAAGTCTATCTGTATCATCGGGGAGCCACACATCCTCGTCTGAGGAAGACCCCGGGTCACTGTCAAAGTCGCCCTGACGGTCCCCGGAGGAGTCGGAATCATGGAATAACTCGCCCTCCTCCAAGGAGTCACGGCCGCTGAAGGTCTCGTAAGCATCATCATCAGCAGCAAGAGAGAAAGGGCAGGTTCCAAATTCCGCTTCTTACTAGAGGCCTTGTCAGCGGTCGGGCGGGCCAATTGCCTTTCAAGGCTGGCCACGTGCAACGCCAGGTCCGAATGGGACCTCCTGCTGACTTCCCCCTCGCTGGGTGCTAAATGCAGACGCGGGGACGCCGGCGAGGCTGCCGGCAAAATAGGGCTGGGAAGAGGGACACTAGGCCCATGTTTCGCAATAACGCTCTGGACACAAACCAAGCTGCGACCGCTCAAAGGGGAAGTACCACACAAAAGACACAAAGGAGCCCGCCCCGAGGGGCCCCCAAGCTCGCTATCCCCAGAAGCCTTCATTATGGTGATTATAGACAAAACCAATAATATATATATATATATATATATATATATATAGCTATCTGGCTATATCCCCGGGTAACTGGGGGACCCGGCCCGACCCGGAGTCCTCCCCACAAGGTCTTCTCAAAAAAGGGGGGGAGGGGGAGATATGGACCGGGAGAAACCACAAGAAAAAAGGGGCCCACCTGAAAAACACAAGAAAGGCCAATATGAGCATCCTACAGTACATGCACATAATACACAAGAAAATGGACCAGACTCACGGACCAGGAGTACTCTGAAGGCCACGCCACAATGTCCAGCAGACTGGGAGCCGAAACGCTAGAAGATGGCCCCCGCAACGACCGGAGGGCCGGGCACACGCAGGAGCAAGTAATGGTGCTGGAGGAGGCCGCACAGAACCTCGAGGGGCGGGCCGCACTGCAATGACGCGAATCACGTCATTGCCCGGCCCCGGCAGCGCCCGAGCCTCCGGGCACCAGGGAAGGCAAGATGGCGCCCGGAAAGGACAGGGAGGGAGCCCCCTCCCCCCTGGAAGTCCACACTGGCCCTGGCCCCCGCTGTGGAGCACACCGCTGCGCCCGCGGTGGCGATGACAATCCGGTGGGCGGCCGCTGCAGGCGGTAGGCCCCGGTACCCCTCTAGTGGCTTGTAGTGTAAAGATATCCAGCTCCAGTACAGTAAATTACTAGGATTCCCAAGTGCCTTTATACTTGACGCAGAGGAGGCAGCGTGGACACAGACTTACATAGCCACAGCAGACTCCTCAACCCACCTCTCATGATCTCTCGGAGAGGTTGTGAAAATTGCTTTGAGTCCAGTATAAAGGCACTTGGACATCCTATGAATTTACTGTACTGGAGCTGGACATCCTTATAGGCCACTAGAAGAGGGCACAGAAGAAGCTGACCAGCACAAAACATGTCTGCCCTGAAAACGATACTAGTGACCAATTAGATCCATCCAACGACATGTATATTTGGTGAAAAATTGGCATGGGCTGTACATATTATCTTTTAGAAGCTGGTAACTATAGGGAATAGGTCCAGTTCCTTTATTTTTTGTCTCTTAACAAGCAACCGGTTCTAGCCCTCCATACCAGGTGTAACAGAATTCTCAGGTAGGGACACACAAAACATCCTTTTGAACTGTAAATATTACCACAAATGTATTGTGTTCCATACGCAACTGCAAATATAGGAACGCCACCTGTCTTTTCTGTAAAAGAAAACAGGTATTACTCTTAACCCTTTAAATGGCAAGCACGTAGTTTCTACGTGGTTGCTTCTTTTACCCTTAAGTGCCAAGCACGTAGAAACTACGTGCCTGGCATGTCCCACTAATAGTTAAAAAATAAATAAATAAATAAACACTTACCTCTGATATTGCTGTGAAGCTGCGGGTCCCCTCTTCCTGGGGGGGGGCACCCCACCCCACCCCCCCCGCCGTCCTCCGTATTCAGGAGGGGACCCGAAACCGGCCGCCCCCCCCTGGGCTGCGCAGGCCTGTTCTGGGTCCTCACCTCTTCTAATGGCGGCGTCGCCCCCTAGCCAGAGCGGGATGACGTCCTATACCCCCTCCGAGCTCCGGCATCTGTCAGATGCCGGTGGTGATCGGAGCAGGGCGGGTGAGAGGCGAGGAGGCTCCGATCGGAGCCTCCTCGCCTCTCACCCGCTCTGCGCCGATCACCACCGGCATCTGTCAGTGACCGCGACGAGGGAGCCAGGATCGGAGGTGAGTACAGTAAAAAAATAAAGATCATTTATTTCTGTGTCAGTGTCTTATTTTTTTACTTTTAACCCATTGTGAACTGGTAAGGGGTCCATGGAACCCCTATACCAGTTCACAAGGCTGGGGGGATGGCAAGTCACCTGCGACTAGCGGGTGACTTGCCATTAACCCCCGGCACCCCCAATTACCTGCCTCCCCAAAGCCCAGGGGGGGCAGAAGAGCCCGGGCCCACGGGCTATGCGGGCTTGTAGCCTGCAGGGCCAGGGGCCACAAAAGCTGGCCCCTGCGCCCTGTTTCTACAAGCCCTGCATAGCTGGTCCCGGGCTGGTTGCTTTGGGTAAGGGGGACCCCATGTCCATTTTTTTTTAATTAACCCTTTGGGGGGGACCCCCACATGGGCGACCCCATGCCAATTTTGGGGGGATTTTTAAGGGTTTTTAACCCTTAAATAGATATAAAAGGCTTCCAGCAGGTGAGCAGAAGCCAGTGATCGCCGAGGGACACAGTGCTCCAGGATGGATGGGAGGTAAGTATTAAAAAAAAAAAAATTAATAAAAATACCATTCTGTGATTACTCACCTGTAGAATGGATATTATAAGTATGCCTCACACCCTGCTTCGGTAATGATTAATTACTTCTGGGTTATAGTCCACTAGATGGCGCTTTTCAGCAGAGATGGCAAAAAGAGAAGCCCCTCCCAGTCCATAAATACCCGGGACCTCACACACACTCCCCAGTATATGAAAGCAGTAAGGGGACCAGGAGAAGGCAAAAATAACAATTAAACATCATGAACAAGAAAATTATCACCATATAGAAGATCCAAGATACAACTCAGGGTGGGACGAAGCAGGGTGTGAGGCATACTTATAATATCCATTCTACAGTTGAGTAATCACAGAATGGTCATTGTCGTTGCTAGGATTAGGACACAAGGAAGGAAGAACAATGTCCTGATTAAGGTGAAAGGCAGAGACAACCTTAGACGAGAAGTCA
Organism: Gastrophryne carolinensis; assembly: GCA_027917425.1. Lineage (NCBI taxonomy): Eukaryota > Metazoa > Chordata > Amphibia > Anura > Microhylidae > Gastrophryne > Gastrophryne carolinensis. The sequence continues at coordinate 230,509,439 of CM051236.1, forward strand.
GGTTTAAATCGAAAAACCACCTTGTCCTGGTGTCTCTCAAAGTAGGGGGCCTGAATGGACAGAGCCGCCAGCTCAGAAACACGCCGAACAGAGGTGATAGCCACCAAGAAGGCAACTTTTAAGGTGAGAATGGACAGTGCAGCATCCTGTATCGGCTCAAAAGGAGGACCCTGAAGAGCCGACAAAACCAAATTCAAATCCCAAACCGGCAACATGGGTTTGCGAGGAGGACGCACATGAGTGACCCCCTGGAAAAAAATCTTAACCAAAGGTGAAGAGCGAAAGACCTCTGAAAGAAAATCGCCAGAGCGGAAACGTTGAAAAAAGTTGAAAACCCATGTCCAGTCCATGTTACTCCTGAATCCGAGGGATGGAAAACACCCCCCAAGGCAAGGCCCTGGCCTCACACCAATCAATGTAGGTCCGCCAGGTCCTGTAGTAGATATTAGAGGAAGATTTCTTCCTAGCCTTGACAAGCGTCTGAACAACCGCCTCAGACAAACCCTTTTTCTTTTAGGATGGAGGTTTCAGCAGCCACGCCGTCAAGCCAGCGTTTGTAAATTGGGGTAACAAAGCTGACCTTGAGTGAGCAGATCCGGAACCAGAGGCAGCAGGTACTGATCGACCGCCAGCTGCATGACGTCTGCGAACCACACCTGTCTTGGCCACTTTGGCGCCACCAGAATTGCTGGCTCACCCTCGTGAACCAGCTTGTGTACCCCCTTGCCCACCATGGGAAAGGGAGGAAACAGATACAGGAGCCCGAGCTCCCGCCAGGACAGAGACATGGCAACCACTGCCAGAGCCAGAGGATCCTGGGACAGAGACACAAATGCAGGGAGTTTGTGATTGTGACGAGAGGCAAACAGATCCACCTCCGGACCTGCGACAGAGGGCTAGAAAGACCTCGTTGCTGAGGGACCATTCCCCCGGCGAGAGGCCCCCCTGCTTAGGGAGTCCGCTTCCAGGTACTCCGCACCTGGAATGTAAACTGCCGAGATGCACAGAACATTGCTCTTGGCCCATGAAAGAATCAGAGACACCTGCCGGAGGGCACTCTTGCTGCGAGTCCCTCCTTGGTGATTGATGTATCTGACCGCAGTCCGATTGTGGAAACGAATCTGAACCGGTAGGCCCTGGAGGCGACGTGTCAGGTGCGCCAGCACCAACCGAACCGCCCTCAGTTCCAGAACATTGATGGGCGCGTGAGCCTCCTGAGGGCCCCACAACCCCTGGAACTGATGGTCCCTCCAGTAGCCCCCCCAGCCCGACAGGCTGGCATCCGTGGTGACAGTCTCCCAGCTGGGCGCCAGAAAGGATCTGCCCCCCAGGGTCCAGCCACCACTGAAAGGACCGCCGGACCAGAGGGGACATGACCCAGGTCTGATCCAGAGACAGAGGACATTTGTCCCAAACCGACAAAAGATGGAGTTGAAGAGTTCTCATGTGAAATTGAGCAAAAGGCACTGCCTCGGAGCAAACCACCAGCAGTCCTACCAGCCTCATCCCTTGCCGGATGGGCGGACGAGGATTGGACAGAAGGAGACGAATCAGCGCTTGGAGAACATCCACCTTCGACTGAGGTAAGAACATCCTGGCCTGAACGGTATCCAGCGTCATGCCCAGGAAGGAGGCCACCCTTGATGGGGAGAGTGAGGACTTGGGGTAATTGATTACCCACCCGAACATCTCCAGCGTTGTTACCACCGTCCGGGTGTCCAGCTCCGCCTGGTGTAGAGAAGAAGCCGTAATGAGAAGGTCGTCCAGATAAGGCAAAATGCAAATGCCCTGGACTCTGAGAAGGGCCATCACGCCCGCCAATACCTTGGTGAACACCCTGGGCGCCGAAGTCAGCTTGAAGGGGAGAGCCACAAACTGGTAGTGCTGTTCGCCTACCGCAAACCTGAGGAACCTCTGGTGTCCTGGGAAGACCGGCACATGTAGGTAAGCATCCTTGATGTCTTTTGAAGTCATAAAGTCCCCCGGACGTAGGGAGTTGACAGCAGATCGCAGGGTCTCCATGCGGAACTTTTCTGGGTCTGATGAACCGGTTGAGAATTTTTAAGTCCAAAATAGGTCTTATGGAGCCGTCCTTCTTGGGCACCGTAAAGAGGTTGGAATAGAAGCACTGACCTCTCTCTCTGGGGGGAACCGGCAAAGGACCCCCATATCCCGAAGGTTTTGCACCTCCAGAACCAGTCCCTGCGCTGCCTGTGGGTCCGTAGGCACCCGTGAACTGAGGAATCTGGGAGGAGGTCGGTCTGCGAACACCAGCTTGTACCTGGAGGAGACAACCTCCAGGATCCGTTTGTCTGTAACTTGTTGAGCCCAGACCTGAGGGAAGAGCCGCAGCCGCCCCCCCACCCGCAAGGGTGAAGGCGCCGCCTCATTGCTGAGCGGGCTTGGCAGCGGATTTGGGTTTGGCACCCCAGGAGGACCAGGGTCGGGCACGACCTCTGCCTCTACCCCAGGAATCTCCTCCGAGTGCAGCGAAGGATACCCCCCTGCCTGTCTGAGGGCCACGAAAGGAGGGGTGGAAGGATCCTGAACCCCGAAAGGGCCGACGCTGCTTTTTGCGCTGAGGTAACTTACCTCCCTTGGCAACAGAATCTAGGCGATCACCAAACAGGAGCAGTCCCGAGAAAGGAAGCCCTGTGAGCGCCTTCTTTGCAGCGTTGTCAGCCGCCCACTGGCGCAACCAGACTGATCGGCGTATAGCAACCACCAATGCCGAGGTCCTGCTACACATACGGATGGTATCATCTGAGGCTGATAAGACAAAAGCGATGAACATCTCACATTGACTCAGAGCTCTAAACTCCTCACTAGAGGGATTCAATTGGGAACCATCCAGAAGGCATCTGATTAATGCTCTAGTAGCCACGGCCGTGAGAGCGGAAACACACACCGGGCGCAAGGCTGAACCCACACCAGCAAAGGCATGCGAAGCCAGTTAGTCGAGACGTCGGTCCTGACCATCATTCAAGGAAGTGGAATCCGGAGAATACACAACCGACGTATTGGACAATCCCAGAACGGGAGCGTCGACCTCAGAGTGTGTAGACCAATGCTTAATCGCATCAACAGGGAAGGGATACTTCCTATCCCACCCTTGAGGAATACCAGGAAGCCTGCTAGGCTTTTCCCATTCCTTAAGGTTCAGATTGTTAAAGTGCGTCTGATCCGGGAACTCCAATCGAGGTTTGGCGGTCCCAAAAAATTCCCCCCGTTGTGGAGGGGCCTCCGCAGGAGGGGAAATGGCAAGTACCTCAAAAATCTGAGTAAGGAGCCTATGGGTATCAACAGTATCCCCGCGCTCTGTACCGGCATCAGCGCCAAGGTACTGCTGATCATCAGATAAATCAGAGTCTGAAAACAATTCCCCTTCCTCAAGCGGGGAATAATCAGACCATTCAAAACAGTCATAAACATAATCAAGGGCCGGCGCAGCGGACGCCAAGTGCCGTCTCTTAGCTGGGGCCATCCTGGCCGCAGAGCTAGCAATCATTCCCTCAATGTTGGCCAGTCTAGTGCAAACATCGGATTGCGACTCCCCGCTAGTGACAACATCAATGGGGTCATAACCAGGCGTGGGGGCGTATGAGATGAGGCCAGCGGGACTGATCCGGCCGCACGGGGCCCAGATTGCCGTGCAATCGCCTTCCATGCACATGGTACACAAATCTGCACATAGTCGCCCGCAAGGGATACCCCACATACCACACACAGCCGGGGTTGTCCTGAAGGGACCCCGAGCACAGTATCCTGGGAAGCCTCCATATAGTGATTTTTGGGTACTCGCAATGACCCATGGGAATTACGCTATAAAGCTACCCGGGATGCCCCTTAACGTCCGTTAGTGGGAGGATTTAATAAGGAAGCTTATAGAACCCAAAATTTGATCAAAGGGCCACAGGGCCGGGAAAAAACCTTTAATATTGGTTCTCCCGCCTGAGAGACACACAGGGGCCCCATTTAAGTAAAACATGCATTCATGATAAAACATACATACATATAAAAAAATGCAATGCTGCCCGAGGGCATAGGGAGTATGTCCCAAGTAATAAAACACAAGAACATATTAAAAATATATGTAAATATATATATATATATATAAACATATATAAATATACTATAAATATAAGCCCGCATGGGGCACTCACATGGCCAGCAGAATGGCGATCGGAGGCAGAGAAGGAGGACGGTGGCGGGCCACTGCGAAGCGCGCCAGGTGCCTGGCCCCGCCCCCTCCGCAAGCTGGAATCCATCAAAGGCCACGCTCCCCAGCCAATAGGGCTGGGAGCCGGCCGATAGACTAAAGGAGGGGCGGGCCGACATTAAGGTCAAAATAAAAGATTAAAGAAGGACAGCACGCGCTGGCTATGAAGAAAAAAGCACCAAGCACTCCTTACACACACACAAATATGTGAAAACACAACAATAACATGGAGTGGCTGCTCCCCCCCCCAATAACCAGGAAAAGGGAAAGGTTAGGGGAAGCCGATAGCTACATTTAATGATGTAACGAGGGCTTAAACGGACAGGGCATCCCAAGTCAGGATCACCAGAACCTGACGACCACCTACCCTTTAATGGGGGATTTGCGGTGGAGCATGGCTCCTAGTCAAACACCGTCCATGACCCCTGTACCAGTTCACAAGGCTGGGGGGATGGCAAGTCACCTGTGACTAGCGGGTGACTTGCCATTAACCCCCGGCACCCCCATTACCTGCCTCCCCAAAGCCCAGGGGGGGGCAGAAGAGCCCGGGCCCACGGGCTATGCGGGCTTGTAGCCTGCAGGGCCAGGGGCCACAAAAGCTGGCCCCTGCGCCCTGTTCCTACAAGCCCTGCATAGCTGGTCCCGGGCTGATTACTTTGGGTAAGGGGGACCCCATGTCAATTTTCTTTTGGATTTTTAAGGGTTTTTAACCCTTAAAAATCCCCCCAAAAAATATTTGTAAATGCTATAAGTACTTGTTTCAGTTAGGGGGGTCTCCTGGGCAGGAACGGGGGGCTACCGATAAATATGTGGTACCGTTCTAATAGGTAGAAATGGGGCTTTCACATTCAATATGGTTTTCCTTAATAAAATACATTTTTTATTTAAAATAAAGGAGTCAATTTTGTAAAAAAAAATGTTATTTTTTTTTACTTAATATTGTAAAAAACGAAATAAAATTTACAAACAAGACATTTCATGTTAAAGCCTAAACTCTGCTGCAAAAAAATATATACATAATTTTCCTGAAAATTTCAGCAAAAATGGCGCAAAACGGGGAAAAATGACCTGTCAACAGAGGGTGACAAAATCTCAAGTAGGCTGGCAATTAAAAGGGTTAAAAGTAGCTATGCATGTTGGGTATTGTTCTGTTCGGGGGACCTTGCGCTTTCAGACTTTTTATTCAGCTTTTTTATACATTTTTTAGGGAAACCTTATGCAACCAAAGAATTCTTTGAGGGATTAATTCCAGAAAGATGAGCCCACTACAACAAGCTGGGTACGCTTAGAAAGGTTAACATGTGTACTTTCAGGGAATATATGGTTTATGGGGGATATTCCAAATGTAAAGGGTTGTTTTGGTTGAAAAATCGCAAGGTGCGCACTTTGTCTGCAGAGCTGAAATTTTCAAGTAAAATTACCGTTATGCACATGCTTTACTTTGGGGTGTTTGGCAACTCTTCCCTTGACAGTAGCTATGCATGTTGGGTATGGTTCTGTTCGCAGGATGTTGCTTTTTCAGATTAAACTTGTTTTTTCTTGTTTGTATATAGTTTTTTTTAGGAAAATGTGGCTTTGATTCTGCTTTTTTATCCTTTTTTTAGGGAAACTCTTTGCAACCAAAGACTACATTGAGGGATTACTTCCAGAAAACTATGGCCACATCAACAAGTCTGGTACACCTAGAAAGCGTGAGGTGTGTACTTCCAGAGAATATATAGTTTGTTGGGGGTATTTCAAATGTAAAGGGTTGTTTTGGTTGAAAAATCGCAAGGTGCGCACTTTGTCTGCAGAGCTGAAATTTTCAAGTAAAATTACTGTTACGCACATGCTTTACTTTGGGGTGTTTGGCAACTCTTCCCTTGACAGTAGCAATGCATGTTGGGTATCGTTATGTTCGGGGGATGTTGCTTTTTCAGATTAAACTTGTTTTTTCTTGTTTGTATATAGTTTTTTTTAGGAAAATGTGGCTTTGATTCTGCTTTTTTATCCTTTTTTTTAGGGAAACTCTTTGCAACCAAAGAATACTTTGAGGGATTACTTCCAGAAAACTATGGCCACATCAACAAGCCTGGTACACCTAGAAAGCTTGAGGTGTGTACTTCCAGAGCATATATAGTTTGTTGGGGGTATTTCAAATGTAAAGGGTTGTTTTTCTGGAAAAACTGCAAGGTGCACATATTGCATTATTTTATCTGAAAATCCCCTAAAGCGCTGTTTCAGTTTGGGGGAGTCTCCTGGGCAGGAAAGGGTGTCTACCTATACATATGTGGTATCGCTGTAACCGGGAGAAATTGGGATTTCACACGCAATAAGATTTTATTGACAAACTTACATTTTTTATTACAAAAAATATTTCACCAAAAAATATTGAGAATACACCTAAAAAATGACAAACAAGACATTTCATGTTAAAGCCCAGACTGCTGAAAAAAACAATTTATAATTTTCCTGGGAAATCCCTTCAAAAATCACATTTGAACATGGGGAGCGCAAAATAGTGCAAAATGGTCTGGCAACAAAGGGTGACAAAAACTCCAGGTACGCTGGCACTTAAAGGGTTAAAGCATCATAGTCACATGCTTACTGTCATAGGTGTGGAAGGGGGCATAGTAGTATCCAGTGGAGTGAACTTTACCCCCAGCTGCCAGTGACGTGATCTGATCTTTTTCCAGAAGGAAGTTGGGGCATTTGTGCAAATTTATTGGGGGGTGGGGTCTCATTTGAAAAATATAAGTAGAAATATGATGAAGTTTATATATGTGGTGTTTTTTCAAAGGGCCATATTTGGTGTCATGGGTATTTAAGTACAATTCCATCTTTTGTTCAGGTTGAGGAGCAAGAAGCCAACAAATCTGAGCCGGAGTATGATGATGATGAACTGGAGGAGCTCCCCAACACAAGGCCGGCTAGCAGTACATTCAGAGGAATGATTTCTCGTAAAGCGAGCCAGACCAGTGTGTACTTACAGGAATGGGACATTCCATTTGGGGAAATTGAACTTGAGGACCTTATTGGTCAGGGAAGATGGGGAAAAGTACACAAAGGCAAATGGCATGGAGAAGTAGCCATCCGGTTGCTCGAAATAGATGGAAATAATGAGGATCACTTGAAACTGTTTAAAAAGGAGGTGATGAACTACAGACAGACAAGGCATGAGAATGTGGTGCTCTTCATGGGGGCCTGCATGCACCCACCACATTTGGCAATCATTACTAGGTAAATGCATTATATAAAACCATATATTTGTATTTTCCTATGTTATAAGGACGTGTCATATGTATAGTGTTCAGGTTCAACCTCCTGGTAAGTCAAGCAGGCATGCCCACACATTTAAGCCCAACTGTACTGAGAGTACACTAAAATCTACTGTATACGGTTTACTCTCTGTTAACTATATATTCTGAGAAAACCAACAAGAAAGCGTATACTGTATATTGAGGCATAAGTGTGCCATTCTGTTTGGACAAGTTCCTGTTAATGTGGAATTAAATGGCAGGAGTGCTCAGTGGATACTCTCAAAAGTCTGCAATATAGGAGGCAATCGTATAAATAGGCAATTGTCAAATATAAGGGGAAGAGAAAACCACCCTGGTTCACCACATGGGTATCAAGGATTGTAAAGGGGAAACAAATTAGCTGTACCAAAATCTTTGCCAACAGGGAAGTGTATAATAATATGTAAATAGATTAAAGTAGTGCCTAAATTGAGGATTTACCCCCGGCCTGCCTCGGTACAAGTGAGGAGGCTGGGGGGACCCTCATATTAGGCTGGACTTTGCTTTAAAGAGTGCCATACCTGTTCTCTCCCCTTCAAGTTGGTGCCAGGTGTGCAGAGATTCACAAACCTTTTGAGACATTTGGTCTAATTTTATATAAAATAAAGTAGGCCTTCTCTTGCCTATAAACATGACTCCACTGGCATTCTATTGTACGCAGTGGTTTGTGTTTCCATTCATACAATAGAGGGTTAAAGACTTGCAAACATCACCATCTGGATATGTACTACTCTATATATGTAAGTCATAAACAGTATGTCTACTCCATTATTCAGTTTATCAGAGTTACACTTGCTTGTGCAATGATCCATTATTCTGGAGCGTATAAACACAGGGACAGGTGCAGCATTTGTGGCAGGTCTTTAAAAGAATAATTAGGTTATACTCTCTCCTGGGAAATTAACACATTTGGTGGCTTGACATGCTATCAGCAAGCAAATAAGTATCTGAGCATTTAGCTTGGATGGCAGATATGTCACACCAGCATACAGTCCTATGTTATGATAAAGTGCTCAGTCAGACCTGCTTATGTTATTTGATGACCACTCACTTGTAGTGCTTCTGTCACCAAAATAAAGAGAAGTTCTGTCTATAGAGCTGTGTGTATACTATACTACAAACCCATTTCTAAGATTATATTTTCATTATTTTATTTCTGCCCTTCTGTTTTAGTTTCTGCAAAGGAAGAACCCTGCATGCTTTTGTGAGAGATCCCAAGACTTCACTGGATATCAACAAAACCAGGCAAATTGCACAAGAAATCATTAAGGTAAATGAGCGTATAAATACATACTGTATGCATGCGATATATTTATGCCTTCATGTGATGTTATATAGCTATATATGCTGTATATGTATTCTAGAATAAACTTAAAGTGAACACCAAATAAATATTGTGAACCTAGATTCACAAAATATAGTGTTTCCCCCTGCAACAATTCATCTATATTGTGTGACTGGCAAGTGGGTGAACAATATACAATACCAACAGATTACTGGGACTACAGGCCTCGTTCACTTGAACCCTTCCCAGATGCCACATCTTAAAGCATTAAAACCAGGTGACACAGTCCTGTAGTTTAAAATATTTTAGCCTGCCCCCGAGGAAACTCCCCTATCCTGATGGCTCCGACTATGCTTCTGCTGCCCGCAGACCCATCCCCATCTGAGGAGCGGGAGTGCTTCCAAGACTAGAGGGAAACTAAGGATGCGGCCAGCAGGCTGGGTCACGTCAGCCAATCGGCGATTTAAAACAAATGCCTGGTGGGTGTGGCTATGGGGGTTAAACCCCCCCCTTCTTTTTTTTTTTCATAAACTGGGTTTCTACAACTTTAGTGTTACAAATTAATTTAAAACATTATTTGCAATAAATATTTTTTTGTTAATTAATATGGTACTTTGATTATCTTTTTTGAGAAAGCTCTTAATCATAACCACAATAAGTGCTGTTTACAACAACTGGGAAGGGTTAAAAGGGAACAGGTCGGTAGTCCCAATATTGGAATTTAATTAAAAGTGCCAAAACCTGAAACTAGTGTCATTAAAGCCTCTAGTCTGGGTTAAATCCTCGAGAGCCATCAACAGCTTTAAAGAGCTTCACACAGGGGGTCTATTTCTAATTATTTCACCTGTGCCTCTTGGTGGAGATCTGCTTGGGTATCAGATTCTAATTTGGAATGCCCCACTGTGTGAACCCCCCTGGCTTCCCTTGTGCTGGGTCTCTGGAAGTGGGGTGCTGCAGAGTGAGGCTAAACTTAGCCACAGCCAAAAGATCCAGGGTTAAGGTTAGTTTTTCAGGGAAGCCAGGGGGGTTTCATGCTGCAGGACATCTATGTAGAGGGAAAAAGCATGTACATGAGTAGAAAGGCATATTTTGCAGATGATGAACTGATTTAAAATGCCACTAAAGATTACCAACTTGGCACTATTCCTTTAGTCATGTTCTAACTTTTAAAAGCGTCAAATACCTATAGATTGGTTCCTTGGTATTTCCATGCATAGATGCTAACTGCTAACGCCCAGCAATCTTCGACGTGTATGAGGGAGTGGATTGTTGTCTCAGAGGAATAAAAAGCCTGTCTGTGTGCATTGGTTTACTGTATAACCTAAGTGTGTTAAGCATGTTAGGTGTTGGCCTATAAAAAGAAGACTTTGGATCTAATAAACCTTCTACTCATATTTTTAAAATGTAAAGTTAACATATCAAAAGAATGTTGACATTGCTATTGTATTCCCTCACCAAAACTCACAGTTGCTCAGATCATCAAGGCCTAACTTAAAGAATAATATAATGCAAGATCTGGTATTCCACTGGATATAATACAGTATATCTGTAAAACCCACTGAGGCTCTAGTAGTTCATACTGTATTATGGAAAAAATACAATTCTGTGAAATACTCACCTGTAGAATTGGTATTATAAGTATACAGTACGTCCTGCTCCAGATATAATACTTACACTTGGGTTATCCTCCGCCAGATGGCGCTGCACTGCAGAGACATGCAAAAACAGGCTCCTCCCGGCCCTCAAATACCCGGGGACCTCCCACAAATCCCCAGCATTGAAAAGCAGTGAACAAGAAGCCGGGAGAAATAACCACCAACTGGTAACTATAACAATGGTAACAATCACCATACAGGGGATCCAGAATAATGCAAAAAAAAACAGGGTGGGGTGGAGCAGGACGTACTGTATACAAATAATATCAATTCTACAGGTGAGTATTTCACAGAATTGTATTATTATTAGTATACAGTATGTCCTGCTCCAGATATAATACTTATACTTGGGACATCCAAAAGCAGTGTCCATAAAGTAGGGTGGGATCCCAAAAAAAAAACGACAACAGCAGACAGTTTTAAACCACTGTCACCTGCATAACCATACGGCCAAGACAGCATGAGCTGAGGCCCTAACATCAACCTTGTAAAAACTTTGCAAAAGGTATGAGCAGAAGGCCAAGGTAGTGGCCTAGCCAACCAGTTCAACAGAAGCCCGGTGCAGAAAAGCCCAAGAGGCATCAAGCACGAGTAGAAAAAGAATCGAGGCGACAAGGAAGATTCTTCCCCTTGCTGGAATAGGCCTGAGTAACAGCCTGACGAATCCAATAGCTACAGTAGACAAGCCAAAAGACCGAACCAAGGACTAGGAGGAACATCCATTAAGGTAATAACCAGGGCCAAAGCCGCCCAACTCCCGAGAGCAGACGAGATCGGGCACATTCAGGATGTAATGACCACAGGCCCCAAGGAACATCAGTTCCCCTAAAGGACACAGTGACTACCCTTTCCACAGTGAACCCTTTCCTCAGCGTTGCTAGGAAAAAGGCACAGCAGGGATAGCAATATCTCGAATCAATGAACAAGAGACACCTCCAGATGCAGAGAGTCCGGCTTCAGGCGGAACTCCACCTTATCCTAGTGTACCTCAAGGAATGGGGGCTAGGTAGACAGAGCCGCCCGCTAACACACGCCTGACCAAGGTAATAGTCACCAGAAGGACAACCTTGAGGGTAAGAACAGCCAGACAGCATCCTGAATAGGACCAAGGGACAAAAAACCTGCAAGCAGACAGAATGAAAAACAATTTCAAATCCCAACGGGGACCATAGGATTACATGGGGGACGCACATGAGTACCCCCTGAAGGAAGTCTTAACCAAGGAAGACTGAACCAGAGACTACTAAGGCAAGATGGACAGGGCAGAACCTGACCCATCAGAGTACTGAGTTGGAAAACCAACTCCAAATCATGCTCAAACAACACTAGAACCCTGGGAACCAAGAACGCCCAACAGGGAAGAGACCTAGACTCACCACCAATCAATATGGGTATGTCATACCCTACAACAGATGGAAGAAGAAGAGGAAGAAGCTTGCTCCTAGCCTTCCCATAGTCTCAAAACACTGAGACAGATAAGCCTGTCTCCATCAAGATGGTTGTTTCAGCAGTCAGGCCGACTAGGCCAGAGTCTGTAGATTGGAGTGACGTAAAGGGAGCCCTGAGTGAGCATAGCTAGCACTCCTGGCAAAAGGTACAGAAACTACTGTCCTTGGTACCATAACCACCCTCTACTAGGGCACCTGGGGGCCACCAGAATCACTGGTCCCCTTGCCAGAGCAATCTTGCGCAGAACCCTGCCTAGCAGGGGGAATGGGAAAAAGACATACAGAACCGAACGTCCAGTCATGACGTTACTAAGGCATCCGGACCACTGCCAGAGGATCCTGGGACAGGGAAACAAAGGCCGAGAGCCTGTGATAGTGACGGAACACAAACAGATCCACAACTGATTGGACCCCATAGTGACACAGGGATTAGCACATCCTGTCGCAGAGGGGCTGCACCGGGGCGAATATCACTGATGTGCAGGGAACATTGTCTCCACCAAGATTAGGAACCTAGACACTTCCTGGAGGGTCCACCAGCTCCAGGCCCCTTCCAATGGTTAATGTAGGACACTGTCGTCAGACAGACCGAGCGCCCTCAAACTGGCAGGCCCCGAAGGGAAGTAGTCAAGCGAGACAGAACCAACTGAAAAACGCTCACTGTTTCAAAATCAATAGGCGTAAGGACCGTCTAAGGGCCCCACCACCCCCAGAATCGCAGGGAGTTTCAGAAGAAACCCTCCCCCTTCAACCTGATAGTTTGGCATCCATGGTGAACGTTTCCAGGAATGGGTAAGAAGGAACTGCCCCCAGACAGGTTCCTTGAGTTCATCCACTCCAAGAGAAACCTTCTTACCAGGTGGGAAGGCCCACAGACCCTACTCCAGGGATGCTGGATCCCTGTCCTATATAACAATAGAAGTCGCAGAAGGGCCCAAGGGGAACTGAACATAAGAGACCTCTTCCGAGCAAGACACCAACGGGCCCACCACCTGCAACTCTGCCTGGTGAAGGGACCGGGACAGCAATGAGGGACTGAGCCCATGTGACCAGATTGTCCACTTTATTGCGGAGAAGGGAAGATTCTCATTAGAACCTGATCCAGATTCATTCCTAGTAATGGGATTACCAATTAAGGGGACAATGAGGACTTGGGGTGAAGGTCACCCATCCAAATGACTCCCAATGGACGCCATCAGCCGGGTATCCATCTTAGCCTGACGCAGACTGGGAAGTGAGAAAGGACGTCCAGGTAGTCATCTCGCGGACGCCCCTTGGTCTCATCAGAGACATCACCATCGTCCGCACCTGAGTGATCACTCTGGGAGTTGAAGAGAGGCCAGATAACAAGGCCACAATTAGCAGTGTTGGACTACCAACAGGAACCTGAAGAGCCTCAGGGACCTGAAGGCACAGGGATGTAAACGTAAGCATTTTAGAGTTCCCAGACGGCAAGGTGCTGATGGCCCAACTCAGAGTTTCCATGCAGAAACTGCCTGTAATTAGAGAATTGCTGTGAATCCAGAATGGGCCAGCCCGACCGATCCTTTTGGGACTGTGGAAGGTTGGTATAGCGGCCCCTGCCTCTGCCTGTTACGGGCAATCTGCAAGAGACCCTCAGACCTCGCAGGCCTAGCAGGGCCTGTGCCAGCAACTGAAGAGCGGCAGGGACCAGGAGTACCTGGGACCTGATAAAACTGGGGAAGGCCGCGCAGCAAACTCTATCCTGTATCTGGAGGACACAACCTCCTGAATCCACCAGAATGAGGCGAGATGCCTCCTGATAAGAGCAAGGTGCTGCAGCCATCCCCTCACCCAGACGGGCGAGGGCGCCCCATCATTCTTGAGGGGGTTTGGTGGAAGATTTGGGCTTAGCCCCACCGGAGGGGCCAGGGCGTTGTCTGCTGCTCGTGGGGCAGGAGTCTGCACGAAAAACCCGGAAGGACACCCCTGGTTCCTGTTTAACACTAAGGTAGGGGGGAGGAGGGGTGCCCCTGCCCCGAGGGGGTGATTTGCCCTTTTTACCGAACAGGTCCAGACGGGCCCCAAATAGGCGTTGTCCTCTAAAGGGAAGCCCAGTAAGAGTCTTTTTAGTAGCATCGTCAGCACCCCACTGTCGCAGCCAGACCAAGCGACGTATAGCCACCGCAAGGGCAGAAGTTCTTGCACACATTCTAATAGCGTCATCCAGCGCTAATAGAATAAATGTTACACATACATCACAATTGGAGAGTGCATTAAACACCTCCCAGGGGAGATCCTCAGGGTGATGATCAAGCAACTTTCTGATGAGGGTTCTAGCGGCCACTGCAGTAATAGCCGCGGCACAAACCGGGCGCAGCACCGTCCCTGCACAAGAAAAGGCATGGGAGGCCAACAGCTCAATGTGCCGGTCCTCAGCATCCCGAAGTGTACTATAAGCAGGGGTTGTAATAAAGGGGGGATTAGGGACCCCTATGATTGGCGCATCCACCACGGGAGGTGATGACCAGCAATTAACCACCTCAGGGGGAAAAGGGTATTTCCTATCCCAGTCCCCTGGAACCCCTGGAAGTTTACTGGGGCATTCCCATTCCTTGAGCACAAGGGCATGGAAATGAGCCTGCTCTAGAAATTCCAAAGTGCAGTCGCAGTATGGAAACGCTCCCCTCTAGGCTTGGGGACCTGACCGGGGAGGGAGATAGACAGTGCCTTTAAAGACCTTAATCAACAAGTCGTCAGTGTCACACTGGCCCCAGAATCGTCATGACTCCTCGGTCTCTCATCAGATGAGCCTGAGTCAGAGAACAACTCCCCTTCATCAGAAGGGGTATAGTCACACGGAGTAGTAAACTCCTCGGTTCTCATAGAAGATACAGAAACATGAGGCGACAGGTGCCGCTTCCTACCAGGGCCCATTCGCTCTGACAACCTAGCAAAAATCTGTTCAGCCGTAGGCAGTCTGGAAGGCCCAGCAGGCTGCAATTCCCCACTTGTGGGCGACTCAGCAGGAGAGAGATTTAAGCCTGGGGAGATAGGCGAATTGAAGCTAGGTGTAGCCACTTGCCGACCTGATTGCAGGGCCAGTGCTTGCTCGGCACAGGGTACGCAGACCCGTGCCCTGTCAGCATCAGCATGGGGTTGTCCACACGCTATACACAGCCGGTCTTGTCCCGGTGGGACCCCGGTCACATAATTCTGAGATGCCTCCATATGGTGATTAATCAAGGCACAATATGCCAGTAGGGATTTACACTATAAGTAACCCTGGATGCCCCAAAGACCCGCTAGGGAAGTGGGAGAATATTACAAGGCCCGCTATAATTTTACACCGGGCCGGGAGAAGCCAAAGGTGTTCACCAGTCTGAAAGACATAAAGGGAATAAAGGGTGTCAGAACCATGCGCAGTAAACAAGGATCATGAAAATCGCCCGCGAGGGCACTTACAGACCAAGGGAGGAGGAGGACCGCTACTGCGCATGCGTGCGACCAGCATCAAAATGGCGCCAAACGCACCTCGAGCGGGCTGTGACGCGGATCGCGCCAAACCAGGTCCCCGCCCCCCCCCCCCCCCCGAAGAGCGTGAAGCTCTGAGATAGTTTCAACGTTGTCATGAGGAGCGAAGTGTATGACACACTTACAAAAATGATTTGCCAATGAAGACGCTGCAGCGTCTGAGGCGACACCGCCGCTCGGCGCAGCACATCCAGTAAAGGAAGAGGTGCGCGCGGTGGCAACAGATACACAGTAAAAAAGCAAAAGCGTGGCTCTGACACCAGGAATACCAGTCAAGGGCAATACTAAGGCCATAAGCGTGTAAACATACACTTAGACCACCACACACACACCCCCCTTTCTTTCCCCCCGGGCTACGGGGGGAACGAGGGAGGATGGCGACCCTTTGTACAGGGCCCACCGCTACACGGGGCATGGGGCAATAGTGCGGGAGGGGCATCCCCTAGAGGCTCACCATCAGCCTAAACCGCCTACCCTTTGGTGGGGGACTGCGGTGGAGCATGGCTCCGTTAAGCACACATGGTGCTGCCTACCTTCACCCGACCAGCGCAGCCCAGGCTGGGAGGCACATCACAGGGAGGACGGGTGGGAATAGTCCAACAGGGCCGCAGGCTTTGATAGCCCCGCTCACCTGCGAGAGAGTGATACTTCATGTCTTCGCAGTCAGCACTGCAGAGAAATCTGGGGATTTGTGGGAGGTCCCCACGTATTTGAGGGCCGGGAGGAGCCTGTTTTTGCATGTCTCAGCAGTGCAGCGCCATCTGGCGGAGGATAACCCAAGTGTAAGTATTATATCTGGAGCAGGACGTACTGTATACTAAGAATAAAACATCTTTCTAAATAAGTACTATTAGGTAACCAAGTGTATTATTTTATTTTTAACATGTATAATTCATGATACATAACATTAACGTACAAACTTTACAAATGATCATGTGTCTCAAAGTGTAAAATAAAATGTATAACCATTACATTAGTGGTAAGAGCATAGTAATCCCAACATGTTTCACCTTTCCACTTCTCCGGGGGAAAACTAAATAACTAACTAAAAGCATACGTCTATAAAAATGACGGTGTATAAGAGTTTTAAATAATGTAGCAATCGATGCTACTTTCTCCACCCCACAAGAGCACCCCATTGGGTGGCAGCAATTCTTTTATTGCTTCTCTCTTAAGAATATCCCCTGAATTCCCAAACTTTTTCATGAAGTACCTCTTCCCATTTCCTGTTATCTCAAGTACCACCTGATAGAACTTTCTGAAAATGGTGAAAGAGAGCAAGAAACTCAATACCCCCCTGTTAGCGCCTGCCCTATAGTATAAGGTAAGATAACTGACCAAAGCTAGTCAGTGGCTGGGTAAATATTAAGACAAATGCAACCAAAAAGTTATGGACCTGGGCCACCATGCTGTAATTGTTGTTGTTAATATATATAATAATCATCACTTATGTTTTGCCCTATAAGACGCACACAGGGCACACCTAGGATTTGGAGGAGGAAAATAAGAAAATATTCTGAACCACATCTTGTGCTAAAACACCATGCCCTGAAGAACCAAATAATAGGCTAGGTACAGAATCCCCCCATTACAGGCAAAGTGGCATTCCCCCCATTCTCCATGGACAGTGTGGCATCCCCCCTCCCATTCCCATGGGCAGTGTGGCATCCCCCCTCCCATTCCCATGGGCAGTGTGGCATTCCCGCCTCCCATTCCCATGGGAAGTGTGGCATTCCCCCCTCCCATTCCCATAGGCAGTGTGGCATTCCCCCCTCCCATTCCCATAGGCAGTGTGGCATTCCCCCCTCCCATTCCCATAGGCAGTGTGGCATTCCCCCCCTTCCATTCCCATAGGCAATGTGACATTTCCCCTTCCGATAGGCAGTGTAGCATTTCCCCCTCCCATTCCCCATAGGCAAAAAAACAAAAAACAAAACGGGAGGCCAGAAGATGGAGGAGTGGCAGACAGGTGGGCAGGGATATATAGTGTAGATCACCCTAATGTATATGGTCATTTTCACATATCTGTAATTATCATATATATGAACATAATTGTCAGAAGACACTTTCCCTTTGGTGGAAGAAGCTAGAACCTGCATTTGGAAGGTTGTGTCTGTTCTAAAACTAAAAGCAGATAATAGTCACTAATTAAGGACTTGAATATAGGTAAGTCTGTATGCGGATTCGGATGATTCAGATCACGTTACCTGTTTGGGATGTGAGCCGGATAGTAATGTCCAGGGGATGTCGTCAGAGTAGGCCTCCCCATCCCCTGGCTGTCACTTAAACGGGGCGGATAAGCTGCTACCAGCTGCTGCCCCAACGGTGACACAGAGATTGAAACACCCTGCTGCATAGGGACCATTCTCCCTGGCGAGAGGTCCCCCTGCTCAGAGAGTCCGCCAGGTGATTTTCCACCCCCGGGATGTACACAGCTGAAATGCAGGGGACATTGGCCTCCGCCCAAGTCAGGATCAGAGACACTTCCTGGAGGGCCTCCTTGCTCCGGGACCCTCCCTGATGATTGATGTAGGCAACTGCCGTCTGGTTGTCCGAGCGCACCTGAACAGGCAGGCCCTGAAGATGAGTAGTCAAGCGAGCCAGAACTAACCTGATCGCTCGCAGCTCCAAGACATTGATAGGTGTGTGGGACTCCTGAGGGCCCCACCTCCCCTGGAACTGCAGGGACTTCCAGAAACCCCCCCAACCTGACAGACTGCTGAGGAAAGAAGATCCTTGCCTGAACTGTATCCAGATTCATTCCTAGGAATGGAGTTACCAAGGAAGGGGACAGTGAGAACTTGGGGTGGTTGATCACCCATCCAAATGACTCCAGAGTGGACACCACCAGCTGAGTATCCAACTCTGCCTGATGTAGAGACTGGGAAGTGATGAGGATGTTGTCCAGATAGGGAAGCACGCGGACGCCCTGACATCTGAGTAGAGACGTCACGCCAGCCAGCACCTTGGTGAACACCCTGGGAGCTGAAGTGAGGCCGAAGGGCAAGGCCACAAATTGGTAATGTTGATCCATCAGAGCGAACCTGTGGAACCTTTGATGACCTGGGAACACAGGAATATGAAGGTAAGCATCTTTGATGTCCACAGAAGTCAAAGGGAAAACCAGTGAGGGCCTTCTTGGCAGCATTTTCAGCAGCCCACTGTCGCAGCCAAACCAAGCGGCGTATAGCCACCACGAGGGCAGAAGTTCTGGCACACATTCTGATAGGACAAAATTTACACTGGAGAGTGCATTAAACACCTCACAAGGCAAATCATCAGGGGCACTATCAAGCATATTTCTGATAAAGGTTCTAGTGGCCACAGCAGTAATGGCAGATGCACAGACCGGGCACAGCGCCGTCCCCGCACATGCAAAGGCGTGGGAGGCCAGCTGGTCAATGTGCCGGTCCTCAGCATCCCGCAGGGTAGTAGAATCAGGGGAATGCATGACAGAGGTGTTAGATAGCCCTAGGATTGGGGCATCCACCTCGGGGGGGGGGGGGGGGGGGTGACCAACATTTAACCACCTCAGCAGGAAAGGGATACTTCCTATCCCAACTCTTTGGAACCCCGTGAAGTTTACTGGGGCGCTCCCATTCCTTGAGCACAAGGTTATGGAAATGTGCCTGCTCAGGAAATTCCAAACGTGATTTTGCTGTATGGAAAAGCTCCCTTCTTTGCCTGGGAGCCTCAACAGGGAGAGAGATAGACAGAACCTCAAAAATCTGGATCAATAATCTGTCAGTGTCATCCGGGGCCCAGGGGTCAGAGCCAGAATCGTCATGACCCATTGGTCTCTCATCAGAAGAGCCTGAATCAGAAAAGAGCTCCCCTTCATCAGACGGGGTATAGCCACACAGGTTCATAAACTCCTCAGTTCCCATAGGGAAAACAGTAACATTAGGCGTCAAGTGCCGCTTCTTAGCAGGGGCCTTACGCGCTAAGGACTTAGCAATAATCTGTTCAACAGTAGCCAGTCTAGAAGACACATCAGGCTGAGAATCCCCACTAGTATGCAACTCAGTAGGAGTGAGATTTAAGCTTGGGGGTGTAGGTGAGGTGAAATGAGGTGCAGCCACTGGCAGGCCAGATTGCAATGCAAGCACCTGCTCAGCACAGGGTACACAGACCCGTGCCTTGTCAGTGTCAGCATGAGGCTGTCCACATGCTACACACAGCCGGTCTTGTCCCAACGGGACCCGGGAACATTATCCTGAGATGCCTCCATATGGTGATTATAGCGGCGCTATACGCCGATCGGGAATAACGCTATATAGCAACCCTGGATGCCCCAATAACCCGCTAGGGACGTGGGAGTATAATTTTTACAAGGCCTACAAGTAATATACTAAAAACAGGACCGGGAGAAGCCAAGAAGGGTTCGTCCCGCCTGAAAGACATAAGCAGACAAGACCGTAAGTACATCGTAACAAAAGTGAAGCAGATAAAGCCGCCCGCGAGGGCACTTACGGACCACGGTAGGTAGGAATCCGTCGCTCATAGGCCAACCAAGTCAGAAAAGATGGCGTCGGTATACCTCAAGGGGCGGGCCAGTAACAGCGATGATGCTGAAGGCGCCAAAGACGGGCCCCGCCCCCCCGAAGAGCGCAAAGCCAGAAGGCCAACAGCCAATGATGGCGCACCAGCGCCTGAGGTAATGCCGGCACCAAGCGCGGAACCAAGTCAACGCGCGGTGGCGGTAAATTTAAAAGCAATAAAGACAAGTCAGCGCGGCGGCTGACATAAGAATAAAGACATGTGAAAGGTGAAAGCACAGACTTCATAACCTACTTCATATCTATACACATACACACCCCCCCCCTCTTTTCCCCCGAAGACTATAAGGAGGAAGAGGGAGGACGGCGGCCACTTAAATAGGGCCCACCGATAGACAGGGGCAATAGTGCAGGAGGGGCATCCCATAGAGGCTCACCATAAGCCTGAACCGCCTACACTTTGGTGGGGGATTGCGGTGGAGCAGCGCTCCTATGCACCTGACAGCGGTGCTGCCTACCTTCACCCGACCAGCGCAGCCAAGGCTGGGAGGCATATTACTAGTGGAACGTGTGGGAATAGTCCTACAGGGCCGCAGGTTAATAACCCCGCTCACCTGCGAGTAGAGAGCCAATTTCTCGTCCTTTGCAGCCAGACTGCAGAGAAATTCTGGGGATTTGTGGGAGGTCCCTGGGTATTTGAGGGGCCGGGAGGAGCCTATTTTCGATGTTTCTGCAGTCCAGCGCCATCTGGCGGTGTATATCCCAACTGTAAGTATTAGATTTGGAGCAGGACGTACTGTATACTAAGAATAAAGGTTTTTGCAATTTGCACTTACCTGCATTGGAGTGTCCACCACTCATAGCACATCAGCAGAAGATCCATCCCCTGCTGCCAATTAGTATGGGAGCCGGCTCTATCCTGACCAGCAGCAGGGCATGTGCACCAGCCAAGGGCAGCGAGCACATTCTCTGCACTGGACCCAAAACACTGAAACTGTGGGCTGGCAGATGATTTTTTTTTTAATTGTACAGACTGTCAATTTAAGGTCTCAAATTGACTGCTTCCTGTATCAGGAGGGGAAATCATAACCACTTGAAGAAATAAAAGTTGCGCCATAACTTTACAGTTCTAAACTTTGTAACTCGTTTCTGTGTGGGAGTATGTGTGACAAAGGCTGTTTGCAGTGGTTTATATTTTATGTCTGCCTAACAGTAGGTTTCTTAAAAGGGGTTTGCAAAAGTTTCCATAAACTTAATGGTGTTATAAACTGAAATTATTTACTTCTGTGCAGTTGGTCATGTTTTCCTTGATGAGTTTTTGCGGGCAAAAGCCATTCAGGTGCATTGGCACCTGTGGGTGAGAAGGTTATAAAGCGGTGGCAAATGCTGCTCTTTAGGCCGTGTATATGTTTTGCTTTTTGTGGGCTTTGAGTTAGGTTAAGTCAAATTATTCATAAACTTTTCATTACATTTTCCTAGTTTTGTTTAAATTCACCCATATAAAATGTATTTGTTCTTGTACAGGTGTCCAGTAACAATTTAAAGAGGTATTATGTATTTTAGCTACATTGAGACTAACATACTTTTAAAGCTCCTTAATTGTGGAGCTGTGACACCAGTGAGTACTAGACACCCAGGCCTGCCCCAGAATTTTATACCCACCCTGGGGCATCACAAAGTAAAAAGGAAGCTCTGAATTAGACAAAATACTTACCCCTCCCCAGCAGCAGCTACACCTGGCCTATACTCCCATGCCACTCTTGCTTGGTGCTGAAGTATTTATGCCCTTGCTGTGTAGGTTCATTTCTGGACCGTGAGTTTTTTTATCCCTGGAGTTATCCACTTGCCTCTGTTATACCCGTGCATGACACTCAGTGTCAGAAAGTCAAGGTTAACGGGCCGTCAGGAAATGGTGGGTTCCTGGTTAGTCGATCGCTTTTGCAGTCTCTGATATTATCTTTTGCACACATTATTCTTTACAAAATAGATTCTTCCCTTAGCTAAAAACCTTTCTTTTGTACATTTTAGGGCATGGGCTATCTGCATGCCAAAGGTATCATACATAAAGATTTAAAATCCAAGAATGTTTTCTATGAAAATGGCAAAGTGATAATCACAGACTTTGGACTGTTCGGAATTTCAGGCGTTGTACAAGAGGGAAGGTAAGGCTCTTATACTTTGCATGGGGGAAGCCCAAAGCCTGTTATTGCCAATTTTGAGATGATGCCACAGATATTTGTTTTCCACATGCAGTGTAATAAATGGTAAGCCATAGATGAATTGTCGTCTGTATTGCATTAAAATTAAAAGTACTGATGAAATGTCCTCCATGGATTACCATTACACTGTACATATAAAACAACATGGAGGTTGTTTAAGGACTATCTGTCTGGCAGGAGGTGTCAGGAGTGTCAGAGGGCATAAGACTCCTCTGCTTACCTGTCAGTCACTTCTGTGCCTGTGGTTTGCTCCTCCACGGACCCCATGTGAGAAGTCGGGCGGGTGGCAGGGCATGGCATATGTACAGCAGCTCCCATTGAGAACAATCTTTATCTCTGCACATGGAAGTGGACATTCACTTAAAAAAACAGGTAAAGTGTGTTTTTCTGAAACCTATGTTAAAATGTTTCATATTTGTTGCTTTTTTTATCTGGTAGGCGTGAGAATGAATTAAAATTAGGCCATGATTGGCTTTGCTACCTTGCGCCAGAAATAGTACGTGAGATGGCTCCGGGGAAGGATGAGGATAAGCTACCATTTTCAAGGGCTGCTGATGTTTATGCTTTTGGGTAAGGTTGACCCTGTGTTTATACAAAGCCTGATATTAGATGTTAAAAGCATACTACTATATGAAAACCTAAAATTAAAAGGTGGAAGAAATCATAGATATTGTCCAGGAAACAACAAAACAAAAAGCGATTATTCCAAATATG
The DNA here is from genome assembly GCA_027917425.1 of Gastrophryne carolinensis. Taxonomy (NCBI): domain Eukaryota; kingdom Metazoa; phylum Chordata; class Amphibia; order Anura; family Microhylidae; genus Gastrophryne; species Gastrophryne carolinensis. The sequence goes on from CM051236.1 coordinate 230,532,251, forward strand.
TCACACCCCGCTTCCAATATTCATGACATATGGCTTATAACCAGTAGAGGGCGAACTTCTGCAGAGATGACAGGAAAAAAGAAGCCCATCCCGGTCCATAAATACCTGGGACCTGCCACACATTACCCAGTTTTCGTCTCTGCAGACGGCGAGCAAGTCAGAAGATGGCTGCGTCTCTTCCTTGCAGGTAAGCCGGGTTTACACCCGGCCATTTTGTCTCTATTTCTGTCCGGACCTTGTTTGTTTTAGTCCCCATGCCTCCCAGCCTTGGCTGTAGGTCCGGGCGACAGTAGACTACACCTTTAGAGGTGTATTAGGGAGCCATGCTCCCCCGTGAGACCCCATACTTAGGGGTAGGCGGTATCCAGGTTGGTGATCCTGGTTTGGGATACCCTGTCCCTGATATCCCGTTACACTGGGATTCTCCCCCCCCCCCCTTCCGGGTCTCCCTGTTCCCCTCTGCGCTGGGGAGGGCTTCCTTCTATCCTTATTTTTCTTTATTATTGGTATGCCAGTGTGTGTGTGTATGTGTTTTCACGGTGCCTCACTCGTCGCTTGTGGTGAGTGGGCTGCTGGCCGCATGTGAAGGCCTTCTTGGGGGAACTTCTTTCCCTCATGCGCTCGGGGCGCTCGCCGCGGTCCGCCCCCTCTGTCTTTGGCGCTGTTGCGGAGCCCAGCTATTTGCTGGGATCCGCGTCTTGCTGAAGGGAGGGGGCGGGGCCAGGCGCGGCGCGCGATCGGCGCTAGCCCGTCCTTCCTCTCTTTCTCTCTCTGTCTCTCCAGTCACGCTGCTGGCAGGACGCCATTATCGATCCGTGAGTGCCCTATTGGGCCCTTCTCATTTTTATATTCATACTGGCTGCGTGCCCCATTTTAGCGCGTTGGGGCAGCGGGGCTCATGTTTTCCATGTGCCTATATATATATATCTTTGTATGTATGGTTTTTTGTGCATGATTGTGTGCCTTTCTTATGGCGCCTTCACATTGTATCTTTCAGGAGGAATCCCTATCTATCATATTAAAAGGGGGTTTCTCCCGGTCCTAGGGTCCCTTGGAGATAAATTTGGGGTCCTACAAATCCTCCTACTTGGGACTTAAAGGGGCATCCCGGGTAGCTTAATTGGCGTAATTCCCTCTGGTCCTTGCGACTACCATTAAAATCACCATATGGAGGCTCCCCAGGATACCGGGCTCGGGCTCCCTTCGGGGCAATCCCGTCAGTGTGTGGGTTGTGGGGTATCCCTTACGGGGGTTAATGTGCTGCTTTGCATACCATGTGCTCAGCAGGCCATAACGCGGCAGTCGGGGTCCCAGGCGTCTGGGTCCGCGCCGCCGGCCTCATCACCTACTCCACCCCGCCTGATCCGTACCCCAAGTGACACTGTCATTAGTGGGGAGTTGCAATCTGATGTATGTGCTAGATTGGCCAACATCGAGAGACTGATTTCTAGCTCTGCCAGAAAGGCCCCAGCTAAGAAGAGACATTTTTCACCGGCCACACCGGTTCTGGATTTTGATGCTTGTGATATCCTTGACTGGTCTGATTATTCCCCACTTGAGGAGGGGGAATTGTTTGATGAGTCTGATGGCTCTGAGGATCTGCAGTTTTTGGATGCTGATGCTGGGCAGGAGCATGGGGATGGCCGTGGATACCCCCAGGATTCTGGCCCATTTGTTTGAGGTGCTGGCTATTTCTCCTCCGGCGGAGTCCCCTCAGCAGAAGGGGGAATTTTTTGGGACCTCTAAGCCTCGCTTGGAGTTCCCAAATCAGAAGCATTTTGAAAATCTGATTCTTAAGGAATGGGAAAGACCTAGTCGACTTCCTGGTGTTCCTCAGGGATGGGATAGGAAGTATCCCTTTCCGGTGGACGCGGTGAAGCGCTGGTCGTCCCCTCCCAAGGTCGATGCACCCGTCCTGGGATTGTCCAACATATCTGTTGTGCACTCTCCAGACGCCACCACAATTAAGGATGGTGAGGACCGACGTATTGACCAAATGGCTTGTCATGCCTTTGCTAGTGTGGGTTCAGCCTTGCGGCCTGCTGTGCTTCTGCACTCACGGCTGTGGCTACCAGGTCTGTGGTTAGGGGCCTGTTAAGTGGTTCCCAGCTTAACCCGGCCAGTGATGAATTTGCAGCGCTTACGCGGTGTGATTTATTCATGTCCTTTGTCTTATCTGCCTTGGATGACACAATATGTATGTGTAGCAGAACCTCGGCGTTGCTGGTGGTTATTCGCCGACCGGCCTGGTTGCGCCAGTGGGCGGCTGACATTGCGGCTAAGAAGTCACTTACAGGGCTACCCTTCCTGGGTATGCGGCTGTTTGTAAATAAATTTGATTCAGTTGCGAAAGGAGGAAGGCTACCGCAGCGCAAGAAGCAGCGTCGCTCCTTTCGGGGGCAGGCTCCTTTAATCCTTCCTTTCGCGGTGCCAGAGCAGGCAGAGGAGCTGCCTACTCTACCTTCAGAGGGGATTCCTGGAACAGAAGCAGAGGACGGGCCCGTCCGGGACCTGTCTGGGGTTCCAAGACCAAGCCCGCTGCCAAGCCAGCTCAGCAATGAGGGGGCGCCCTTGCGGGTGGGGGGGACGGCTGCGGCACTTCTTCCGGGTCTGGGCCCGGGAGGTCACAGACAAGTGGATCTTGGAAGTGGTCTCTTCCGGGTACAAACTGGAGTTCGAGGACCGGCCTCCTCCCAGATTTCTCAGGTCTTGGGTCCCCTCGGACCCCTGGGCTGTGCAGGGGCTCCTGTTGGCAGTGCAAAGTCTTCTGGACATGGAAGTCATCTGCCCAGTGCCTTTATTAGAGAGAGGCCGGGGCTATTATTCCAACCTTTTCACGGGGCCCAAAAAGGATGGATCCATAAGACCCATTCTGGATCTTCTCAACAGGTTCATCAGAACCAGGAAGTTCCGCATGGAGACTTTGCGCTCAGCCATCCTTTCTCTTCGTCAGGGGGACTTCATGACGTCCATAGACATCAAGGATGCTTACCTTCATGTACCGATCTTCCCAGCACACCAGAGATTTCTCAGGTTTGTGGTGGGAGATCGGCATTTTCAGTTTGTGGCCCTCCCATTCGGGTTGACCTCGGCACCAAGGGTGTTCACCAAGGTGTTGGCGGGTATAATGGCCCTTCTCAGAGCCCAGGGCATTCGCATTGTGCCGTATTTGGACGACCTCCTTGTTACGGCATCCTCTCTCGGACAGGCGGAGCTGGACACCAGGACGGTAGTGTCTACGCTGGAGAGGTTTGGCTGGGTGATCAACCACCCCAAGTCTTCTCTCTCCCCGTCGAGGGAGGTTGCATTTCTGGGCATGAATCTGGATACCATTCAGGCCAGGGTGTTCCTACCTCAGTCGAAGGTGCAGATGGTTCAAGATCTGATACGTCATCTTTTGTGCATCCCTCGCCCGTCTATCCGGCTAGGGATGAGACTGGTGGGGTTGATGGTGGCTTCCTTCGAGGCAGTCCCCTTTGCTCAGTTCCACATGAGGTCGCTCCAGCTCCATCTACTATCGGTTTGGGACAGATGTCCACTGTCATTGGATCAGTCTTTTCTGATGTCTCCCCTGGTTCGGCAGTTTCTTCAGTGGTGGCTGGAACCAAGGAATCTTCTGAGGGGCAGGTCTTTTCTGACCCCTTGTTGGGAGACGGTCACAACGGATGCCAGCCTGTCGGGCTGGGGGGGGTTTCTGGAAGGAACATCAGTTCCAGGGGCTGTGGGGTCCTCGGGAGGCCCACACCCCCATCAATGACTTGGAGCTGAGAGCCGTTCGCTTGGTGCTGTCATGTTTGACGCATCACCTCCAGGGTCTACCGGTTCAGGTTCGATCGGACAATCGGACTGCGGTCGCTTACATCAATTACCAAGGGGGGGACTCGCAGCAGGAGTGCCCTCAGGGAAGTTTCTCTGATTCTTGCATGGGCGGAGAACAATGTCCCATGCATCTCGGCTGTGTACATTCCTGGAGTGGAAAACATGGAGGCAGACTCCCTGAGCAGGGCATCCTCTCGCCGAGGGGAATGGTCACTCAACCACAGGGTATTCCGGTCCCTTTGTTGCAAGTGGGGGATTCCGGAGATGGATCTCTTTGCCTCACGTCACAATCACAAGTTTCCTGCTTTTGTGTCTGTCTCAGGATCCTCTGGCCCTGGCAGTGGACGCCTTGTCTCTTGCCTGGAGGGATCTGGGGTTTCTTTACCTGTTTCCCCCCTTCTCCATGGTAGGCAAGGTGGTGCGCAAGATGGCTCAAGAGGGTGCGCCAGGTTTGGTTCGCAGACGTCGTACGGCTGGCGGTAGACCAGTACAGGCTGCCCCTGTTTCCGGGTCTGATCACTCAAGGTCAACTTCGTTACCCCAATTTACAAACGCTGACTTTGACGGCGTGGTTGCTGAAACCTCCATCTTAAGGGAGGAAGGTTTGTCTGATGCTGTGATACGTACACTTGTTAGAGCCAGGAAGAGATCTTCCTCTAACATCTACTACAGGACTTGGAGGTCCTATATTGACTGGTGTGAGGCTAGGGCATTGCCTTGCAGGGTGTTTTCAATTCCTAGGATTTGGGATTTTCTTCAACACAGTCTGGACCTGGGGTTCCAGCTTAGTACCTTGAAAGGGCAGGTCTCTGCCCTGGCTGTTTCCTTTCAAAGGTCCTTTGCTCTGCATCCATTGGTTAAGACTTTTTCCCAGGGGGTCACTCATGTGCTGCCCCCTAGAAAGCCTTTGTTGCCCTTTTGGGATTTGAATTTGGTTCTGTCGGCTCTCCAGGGGCCTCCTTTTGAGCCGGTGCAGGATGTTGCACTTTCTTTGCTTACACAAAAGGTTGCCTTTTTGGTGGCTATTACCTCTGTTCGACGTGTCTGAGTTGGTGGCTCTGTCCATTCAGGCACCTTATTTTGAGAGACACCAGGACAAGGTGGTCTTTCGCTTTACGCCAGATTTCCTTCCTAAGGTGGTTTCTCCCTTCCATCTCAATCAGGATGTGGTTCTTCCTTCCTTGTGTCCTAAGCCTAGCAATGACAAGGAGAGGGTCCTGCACTCTTTGGATGTAGTTTGTTGTGTGAAGTACTATTTGGTGGCTACTTCTCCCTTTCATAAGACGGACGCCTTGTTCGTGGTGCCTTCCGGGCCTAGGAAGGGTTTGGCGCCCGCCAAGTCTACCATTAGCAAATAGATACGTCAGGCCATTGTTGGGGCCTGTTCTGCCAAGGGGAAGGTTCCCCCTTTTCATATCACTGCTCATTCTACTCGTGCTGTTGGGGCTTCTTGGGCTTTTCAGCACCGGGCCTCTGTTGAACAAGTTTTATAAGGTTGATGTGCGGGCCTCAGCGGATGCTGTTTTTGGCCGCAAGGTTCTGCAAGCTGCAGTGGTTAAATTTTGTGCATTATTGCCTTTTTGGGATCCCCACCCATGTTGGACACTTCTATTGGATGTCCCATATGTCATGAATATTGGAAGCGGGGTGTGTGACATACTTGGAATAATACCATTTTGTGATTACTCACCTGTAAAATGGGTATTAGAAGTATGTCACACACCCCGCTTCATCCCGCCCTTATTGTATTCAGGATCCTTTATATGGTGAACCCTTTATTGTTAAGATTTTTGGATTTGGCTCTTCCTGGTTCCCTTACTACTTTCCTATACTGGGTAATGTGTGGGAGGTCCCAGGTATTTATGGACCGGGAGGGGCTTCTTTTTTCCTGTCATCTCTGCAGAAGTTCGCCCTCTACTGGTTATAACCCATATGTCATGAATATTGGAAGCGGGGTGTGTGACATACTTATAATACCCATTTTACAGGTGAGTAATCACAAAATGGTATTTTTGCCTTTTTTTCCCATGCAGACCATCACTCCTAGCCTGGGGCTCCAGCTCTTACCTGATCACTGGATTATGTCCCACGCCGCCTGCCCCGATCACTCATCTCTACTGTGTTCTCCTCTGGGCGACGCCCTGTCATTGCAGCGCTGGCATGCCCATAATTTCACAGCAATATAGGGGGCGTGCCAGCTCCACAGCAAGTGATGGCAGGGGGACACTGAGGAGACTAGCAATCAGGACAATGGTCTATTTGGGATAAAATGTGAGTATAGGGTTTTGTTTTTATTTTCCTGGACAGTCTTTAAAGCAAGATTTTAGTCTAAAAAAAGAGCCCCCTTATAGATGATCCAGCTTGCACCAACTTCTCATAATGTGCTGCTCTCCTCTCTTTTTTGGGGCTGCAGCTGGCTCCATTGCACTAAGACCTACCACTGAACTTTGATGGATTCCGTGTGGATTTTCTGGTTTCACACTCCTCTGTTAGGTCAGTGATCGAGCAAGCTTCCTCATGACTGGATAAAGGAGCAGGTGCTGAAATTATCGGCAGATGTTAAACAATGCAACTGGATCATCTCCCAAAGTTAGTATTGTCTTTTATTTTAGCCCTCAGTTTCCCTTTAACAAATGGAAAAAAATGTACAATGGTGATGTGTTAAAACAATAGTACCCCTTTAAAGTGAATACTCCCCTTTTCTCTCACAAAGCTGCTGTGTCTGCTGTAGGTGTAAGTGTTTAAAACTTTGCTGAGGTTGAACCCCCCTGGCATGCGTGCATCCCAGGATTCAGTGGGCACCCATCCATTGTTCACTGGCAACATAGGGGTATACGCCACCCTTTGCTCCCTAGGCAGGCAAAGTGACTGGAGCACCCACTGTACCTGGTAAGTTTTTAAAACAACTGTGCCTAGGCACAGCAGCAGCAGGGGAAAAGAGATAAAAAAATATATTCTTAGTATACAGTACGTCCTGCTCCAGAAAGAATACTTACACTCGGGTATTACGCTGCCAGATGGCACTGGACTGCAGAGACATCGAAAATAGGCTCCTCCCGGCCCCTCAAATACCCAGGGACCTCCCACAAATCCCCAGATTTTCTCTGCAGTCTGGACTGCTAAGGACGAGAAATGGCTCTCTCTACTCGCAGGTGAGCGGTGCTATTAGCCTGCGGCCATGTAGGACTATTCCCACCCGTTCCACTAGTAATATGCCTCCCAGCCATGGCTGCGCTGGTCGGGTGATGGTAGGCAGCACCGCTAGCAGGTGCTTAGGAGCGCTGCTCCACCGCAATCCCCCACCAAAAGGTAGGCGGTTCAGGCTTATGGTGAGCCTCTATGGGATGCCCCTCCCGCACTTTTGCCCCTTGCGTCTGCCCATCGGTGGGCCCTATTTAAGTGGCTGCTGTCCTCCCTCATTCTCCTTGTAGCTTTCGAGGGGAAAAGGGGGGGGGGGGTGTCGGTGTGTATGCAATGCATTTTCGTGTGTTAGACTTATACTGTATTTCATTTACCTTGTGTCAGCCGCTGCGCTGTCTTCCTTTACTATGACTGTATTTAAAATTACCGCCGCCACCGCGCGCCTTTTCTGTCACTACATTACAAACTACCAGTTTGTGGCATTGCCCTTTGGTCTCACCTCAGCTCCCAAGGTGCTGGCTGGCGTGATGTCTCTTCTCCGGTATCAGGGCGTCCGCGTGCTTCCTTATCTGGACGACATTCTCATCACCTCCCAATCTCTACATCAGGCAGAATTGGATATTCAGCTGGTGGTGTCCACCCTGGAGTCATTTGGTTGGGTGATCAACCACCCCAAGTCCTCACTGTCCCCTTCCTTGGTGACTCCATTCCTAGGAATGAATCTGGATACGGTTCAGGCAGGGATTTTCCTTCCTCAACAGAAGGTGGACAGTCTGATTGCACAGGTTCAGTTCCTGCTATCTTGTCGTCATCCCTCCATCAGGCAGGGGATGCAGCTGGTGGGCCTGATGGTGGCGTGCTTCGAGGCGGTCCCTTATGCTCAGTTCCACTTGAGGCCTCTGCAACTCCATCTCTTGTCAGTGTGGGACAAGGATCCAGCGTCCCTGGACAGGGTCTGTGTGCTCTCCCCCCTGGTCAGGAGGTCCCTCTTGTGGTGGATGGACTCAAGGAACCTGTTGGGGGGCAGATCCTTTCTTACCCCTTCCTGGGAGACGGTCACCACGGTTCCAGGGGAGGTGGGGCCCTCAGGAGGCCCACACACCTATCAATGCTCAGTTGACTACTCACCTTCAGGGCCGGCCTGTTCAGGTGCGCTCGGACAACCAGACGGCATTTGTCTACATCAATCATCAGGGAGGGGGCCCTCCAGGAAGTGTCTCTGATCCTGACCTGGGCGGAGACCAATGTTCCCTGCATATCAGCTGTGTACATCCCGGGGGTGGAAAATCTCCTGGCAGACTCTCTGAGCAGGGGGACCTCTCGCCAGGGAGAATGGTCCCTATGCAGCAGGGTGTTCCAATCTCTGTGTCACCGTTGGGGCCAACCAGATGTGGATCTGTTTGCATCCCGTCACAATCACAAGCTACCAGCCTTTGTCTCCCTGTCCCAGGATCCTCTGGCCTTGACCACGGATGCTCTAGCAATGTCATGGCAGGACTTTCAGTTTCTGTATGTTTTCCCTCCATTCCCCCTGCTGGGCAGGGTTCTGCACAAGATTGCTCTGGAAGGGGTGCCAGCAATTCTGGTGGCCCCCAGGTGGCCAAGAAGAGTGTGGTTCGCTGACGTGGTGCAGCTGGCAAAAGATCAGTACGCTCTGCCCATGGTGCCAGATCTGCTCACTCAGGGCTCACTACGCCATCCCAATTTACAAACTCTGGCTTTGACGGCCTGGCTGCTGAAACCTCCATCTTGATGGAGAAGGGGCTGTCTTCCTCGGTTGTGGATACCTTGATAAAGGCTAGGAAGAAGTCTTCTTCTTCTTCTATTTATTATAGGGGTTGGCGTGCCTACATTGACTGGTGTGAGTCTAAGTCTCTTCCCTGTTGTGTCTTCTCTATTCCCAGGATTCTGGAGTTCCAACAGAATGGGTTGGAGATGGGGCTCCAACTTAGTACTCTAAATGGTCAGGTTTCTGCCCTGGCTGTTTTCTCTGATTAGGACTTTTTTCCAGGGGGTGACTCATGTGCGTCCCCCACGTAAGCCTATGCTGCCTGTTTGGGATTTGAACTTGGTTTTGTCAGCCTTGCAGGGTGCTCCCTTTGAACCTGTGCAGGATGCTGCCCTGGCCATTCTTACTCTCAAAGTTGTCTTTCTGGTGGCTATCACATCTGTTAGGCATGTGTCTGAGTTGGCGGCGCTTTCCATTCAGCCCCCCTACTATGAGAGACACCAGGACAAGGTGGTGTTTCGCTTCAAGCCAGATTTTCTGCCTTTCATTTGAATCAGGACATTGTTCTCCCTTCATTGTGCCCTAATCCTAGTAATGCTAAGGAGAGGGTTTTGCATTCTTTGGACGTGGTTAGGTGTCTGAAGTACTATCTGGTGGCTACTGCACCTTTCAGGAAAACTGATGCTCTTTTTGTGGTCCCTTCTGGTCCTAGGAAGGGTTTGGCTCCTGCCAAGTCTACTATCAGCAAATGGATCCGTCAGGCTGTGATTCAGGCCTATTCTGCTAAGGGGAAGAATACTCCCTTCCGCCTTACTGCTCATTCTACTCGTGCTATTGGTGCTTCTTGGGCCTTTCAGCACCAGGCTTCTGTTGAACAAGTTTGCAAGGCCGCTACTTGGTCTTCTGTTCATACGTTTTCAAAGTTTTACAAGGTTGATGTTAGGGCCTCAGCTGATGCTGCTTTTGGACAAAAGGTTCTGCAGGCGGCAGTGGTTTAAACTGTCTGCTGTTAACTTGGGGATCCCACCCTACTTTATGGACACTGCTATTGGATGTCCCGAGTGTAAGTATTCTTTCTGGAGCAGGGCGTACTGTATACTAAGAATACTACAATTCTGTGATTACTCACCTGTAGAATTGGTATTATGAGTATACAGTACTTCCTGCTCCACCCCACCCTTGGTTTTGCATTATCTTGGATCCCCTGTATGGTGATTGTTATCATTGTTATAGTTACTAGTTTGGGTTGTTTTAATTCTACCGGCTTCTCGTTAACTGCTTTTCAATGCTGGGGATTTGTGGGAGGTCCCTGGGTATTTGAGGGGCCGGGAGGAGCCTATTTTCGATGTCTCTGCAGTCCAGCGCCATCTGGCGGAGTAATACCCGAGTGTAAGTATTCTTTCTGGAGCAGGACGTACTGTATACTCATAATACCAATTCTACAGGTGAGTAATCACAGAATTGTATTTTTAGTATGGACAGCTCCTATAAGATCTCATAGATTGGTGGCTGGTTGCAGCAGCCACCTGAATGTAGGCAATCATGTGGGGGTAAGTCTCAAGGTATAAGCAGCAGGGCTCTGGGGACCAGGCTTGTTAGGGGCGCTATAAGCGGGGAGGCATTAGAAGCAGTGTGTTTTTTGATCATGGGTGTGGGATCATTTGAAGTTTATGTGCTGGAGAGATACTGAATCCTGCAAACAGGCCAGCAGTCCTCACTTTTGTTGACCTGCAGTACATTTTGTATTTGATTCTGAGACATTTACAATCATAACTAAAAACTTTTTAAGAAAAAAGTATCATAACTGACCACTGTTTAGCCTTTATTGGTGCTAGTCTACTGTTCATCTAATATTGCTTTAAAATAGCTCCATGCTGCTAATGATTTGTGTGCATTTCTTGCATTGTATATTGTATTAATGGTGGTTTCTACTCGCATTTTAAATGGCGATAGTGATGTTTAGTAATACTGGTGTTGTAGATATATGTATTTTTAACCATTACCTCAAAAAATCTAAATAAAATGCTAATTTATTCTCTGTAATCCTTTTCAAGCACTGTGTGGTATGAACTTCAAGCTCGAGACTGGCCTTTAAGAAATCAAGCTGCAGAGGCACTTATATGGCAAGTTGGAAGTGGGGAAGGTGTGAAGCAGCTTTTAGCAACCATAAGTCTTGGAAAAGAGGTCACTGTAAGTAATCATTAAAACCAAAAAATAAGAAATTTCTAATTAAACTCTTTTGTATAATTTAAGTTGTTTGGCTCCTACCACCATTTACAATAATTCAATTCTGTGATTACTCACCTTGTAGAATTGGTATTATAAGTATGCAGCATGTCCTGTTCCAGATAGTATTCATAACAGCTGGGTTTACCTCCACAAGAAGGCGCTTTACTGCAGAGATGGCAAAAAAGAGGCCCCTCCCGGTCCATATATACCCGGGACCTCCCACTAATTCCCCAGTATAGAAAAGCAGTAAGGGAACCAGGAGAAGCCAATACCAAATTCAACAACGTTAACAAGGAACAACAATCACCATATAGAGGATCCAAGAATAAAGCAATCAGGGTGGGATGGAGCAGGACGTGCTGCATACTTATAATACCAATTCTACAAGGTAAGTAATCACAGAATTGTATTATTCTAAGTATGCAGCACGTCCTGTTCCAGATAGTATTCATAACAGCTGGGACATCCAATAGCAGTGTCCATAAACGGGTGGGGATCCCCAAAAATGCAACAACGCGCAGTTCAAACCACTGCTGCCTGCAAAACCTTGCGGCCAAAAACAGCATCCGCTGAGGCCCGAACATCAACCTTGTGAAACTTGGAAAAGGTATGAACAGAAGACCACGTAGCAACCTTGCAAACTTGTTCAACAGAAGCCTGGTGCTGGAAGGCCCAGGAAGCCCCAACAGCACGGGTAGAATGAGCAGTGACTCGGAAAGGAGGATCCCTCCCTTTAGCAGAATAGGCCCTAATAATGGCCTGACAAATCCATTTATTAATAGTAGACTTAACAGGCGCCAAAACCTTCTTGGGACCCGAGGGAACCACAAACAAGGCGTCCGTATTTCTGAAAGTAGCAGGAAGCCACCAGGTAGAATTTCAAATTCCTGACAACATCCAGAGAATGCAAGGCCCTCTCCTTGTCATTACCAGGATTAGGGTACAAGGAAGGAAGCACAATGTCCTGATTGAGATGGAAGGCAGAGGCAACCTTAGGCAAGAAGTCTGGTTTAAAGAGGAAAACCACCTTGTCCTGGTGTCTCTCAAAGTAGGGGGCCTGAATGGACCGAGTCGCCAACTCGGAAACAGACAGAAGTGATAGCCAAGAAGGCAACTTTCAAAGTGAGAATAGACAGCGCAGCCTCATGCATAGGCTCAAAAGGAGGACCCTGAAGGGCAGACAATAACCAAAATTCAAATCCCAAACCGGTAACATGGATTTGCGGGGGGGGGGGGGGGGCGCACATGAGTGACCCCCTGGAAGAAAGTCTTGACCAAAGGATGAATGAAGAGCGAAAGACCTCTGGAAGAAAACAGCCAAAGCGGAAACATGCCTCTTCAGCGTGCTGAGCTGAAAACCCAAATCCAGACCATGCTGAAGGAACTCCAGTATCCTAGGAATGGAGAACACCCGACAGGGAAAGGTCCTAGCCTCACACCAGTCAATGTAAGTCTGCCAGGTCCTATAATAGATGGTAGAAGAGGATTTCTTCCTAGCCCTGACCAGAGTCTGAACAACCGAATCAGACAGACCTTTCTCCTTTAGGATGGAGGTTTCAGCAGCCAGGCCGTCAAAGCCAGCGATTGTATATTGTAACAGAGCCGCCCTTGAGTAAGAAGAACCAGAACCAGGGGCAGAGGATACTGATCCACCGCCAGCTGCTAACCACACCTGTCTTGGCCACCTGGGGGCCACCAGAACAGCTGGCACTCTTTCCTGAATCAGCTGGTGCAGAACCTTGCCCAGAAGGGGAAATGGAGGGAAGAGGTACAGGAGACCGAACCCCTGCAAGGGCAGAGACATGGCATCCACCGCCAGAGCCAGAGGATCCTGGGACAGTGAGACAAACACTGGCAGCTTGTGATTGTGGCGAGATCCACGTCCGGTAACCCCCACCTTTGACAAAGGGATAGGAAGACCTCGCTGTTGAGGGACCATTCCCCCCCGGTGAGAGGCCCCCCTGCTCAGAGAATCCGCTTCCAGATTCTCCACTCCCGGGAATGTAAACCGCAGAGATGCACAGGACATTGTCCTCGGCCCAAGACAGGATCAACGACACCTCCCGGAGGGCACCCTTGCTCCAAGTCCTTCCCTGATGATTGATGTAAGCGACCGCAGTCCGGTTGTCGGAGCGAACCTGAACCGGCAGGCCCTGAAGGTGAGACGTCAGCTGCGCCACGACCAACCAAACCGCCCTCAGCTCCAGAACATTGATGGGGGCGTGGGCCTCCTGAGGGCCCCACAGCCCCTGGAATTGGAGGGCTCTCCAGTAGCCCCCCCAACCTGACAGACTGGCATCCGTAGTGACAGTCTCCTAACACGGGGTCAGAAATGATCTGCCCCCCAGAAGATTCCTCGAGTCCAGCCACCACCGGAGGGACCGCCGTACCAGAGGAGATAGAACAAAGGCCTGATCCAGAGACAGGGGACACTTGTCCCAGACTGACAGAAGATGGAGCTGAAGGGGTCTCATGTGAAATTGAGCATAAGGAACCGCCTCGAAGCAAGCCACCATCTGTCCCACCAATTGCATGCCTTGCCGGATGGATGAGGGCTGGACAGCAGGAAATGAATCAGATCTTGGAGAGAGTCCACCTTCTGCTGAAGGAGGAAAATCCTGGGGGTCACCTGAGACGGGGAGAGAGAGGATTTGGGATAATTGATCACCCATCCGAACATTTTCAAGGTCGCCACCACCGTCCGGGTGTCCAATTCTGCCTGTTGGAGTGAATGGGACGTAATAAGAAGGTCGTCCAGATAAGGAAGAATGCGAATGCCCCTGCGCTTTGAGAAGGGCCCTCATGCCCGCCAACACCTTGGTGAACACTCTGGGGGCCGAGGTGAGACCGAAGGGAAGTGCCACAAATTGGTAGTGTTGTTTCACTACTGCGAACCTGAGGAACCGCTGATGCCCTGGGAAGACCGGCACATGAAGGTAAGCATCTTTGATGTCTATTGAAGTCATAAAGTCCCCCAGTCGCTGGGAGCTGATAACAGAGCGCAGAGTTTCCTTGTGAAAATGTCTGGTCCTGATGAACTTGTTGAGAAGTTTTAGAACCAGGATGGGTCTGATGGAACCATCCTTTTTGGGTACTGTAAAGAGATTGGAATAGTAACACTGACCTCTCTCTCCCGGTGGGACCTGACAAATGACCCCCCATGGCCAAAAGGTTTTGTACCACCAGAAACAGACCCCGAGCTGCCGGCGGGTCCGTAGGAACCCGTGATCTGAGAAATCTGGGAGGAGGCCAGTCCGCGAACTCCAGCTTGTATCCGGAGGCTGCTTTTTGCATTGGGGTAATTTACCTCCCTTAGCAAAAAGGTCCAAACGATCACCGAACAGGCGCAACCCCTTAAAGGGGAGCACCGTGAGCGCCTTCTTAGCGGCACTGTCAGCTGCCCACTGGCGCAACCATACCGTACGGCGGATAGAGACAACCAAGGCCGAGTTCCTACTACACATCCGAATGGTGCCATCTAAGGCAGAAAGAACATAGGTGATGAACATCTCACATTGTGACAAGGCTCTAAATTCAGCACTAGAAGGATCCACATGGGAGCCATCCAGAAGGCCCCTGATCAGGGTCCTAATAGCCATGGCCATAATAGCGGAAGCACAAACCGGGCGCAAGGCCGAACCCACACAGGCAAAGGCGTGGGAAGCCAGTTGGTCAATACGCCATTCCTCACTATCCTTCAAGGTAGTGGAATCAGGGGAATGCACCACAGAAGTGTTAGATAACCCCAAAACGTGCATCCACCTCGGGGGGAGTTGACCAACATTTGACCACATCCGAGGGGAATAGATACCTCCTATCCCACCCCTTAGGGATACCGGGGAGCCGGCTAGGCCGCTCCCATTCCTTGAGAACCAGATTATTAAAATGCGTCTGTTCTGGGAATTCCAAACATGGTTTTGCGGTACCAAACAATCTTAGGAGCCACTGCAGGAGGGGAAATGAAAAGTACTTCAAAAATTTGAATCAAAAGTCTATGGGTGTCATCAGCATCCCAATGCTCTGAGCCGACATCAGCGCCAAGGCAATGCTGATCGTCAGACAGATCTGAATCTGAAAATAATTCCCCTTCCTCGAGAGGGGTATAGTCAGACAAATCAAGGAAATCATCTTGTTCCATGCCGTCTTTTAGCTGGAGCCTTACGGGCTGCAGAGCTAGCAATTAGTTTCTCAATGTTGGCCAGTCTGGTGGAAACATCAGGTTGAGAATCCCCGCTAATGTTAATATCACTAGGGGACATAGTCAAGCGAGGTGGCGTGGGAGATGAGACAGTGGGTGCCGATCCAGACACCTGAGGCCCAGGTTGCCGCGCAAGCGCCTGCTAGGCGCAGGGTACACAAGCCTGCACGTCATCGCCCACATGGGATGCCCCGCACACCACACACAGCCGGGCTTGCCCCGAAGGGGACCCCGAGCACCAGATCCTGAGATGTCTCCATATGGTGAATTTTTTTTAAATCACAATGAATAGTGGAAATTACGCTGTGCAGCTACCCGGGATGCCCCTTAAGAGTCCGCTAGTGGGAGGATTTACAATTAAGCCCCAAATTTCAGTATGATTAACCAAGGGCACAGGAGCGGGAGAAACCTCTAATTAGGTTGTCCCGCCTGAAAGACATAACATAGAAACACACAGTCAGAATGTATAACCATAAAAATACATAAGGAGATTAACCCTTTAAGTGCCAGCCTACCTGGAGTTTTTGTCACACTCTGTTGCCAGACCATTTTGCACTATTTTGCGCTCCCCATGTTCAAATGTGATTTTTGAAGGGATTTCCAGGGATTTCCCAGGAAAATGTTTTTTTCAGCAGAGTCTGAGCTTTAACATGAAATGTCTTGTTTGTCATTTTTAGGTGTATTCTCAATATCTTTTGGCGAAATATGTGCAAAAAAATTTTAAAAAATCTATTTTTTACAATTTGTAGTGTTTTTTTGTAATAAAAAATGTAAGTTTGTCAATAAAATCTTATTGCGCATGAAATCCCAATTTCTTCCGATCACAGCGGTACCACATATGTATTGGTAGACACCCTTTCCAGCCCAGGAGATTCCCCCAAACTGAAACAGAGCTTTAGGGGATTTTCAGAAAAAATACAACTGTGATATGCGCTATGCGCACCTTGAAGTTTTTCCAGAAAAACAACCCTTTACATTTGAAATACCCCCCACAAACATATATTCTCTGGAAGTACACACCTCAGGCTTTCTATTTGTACTAGGCTTGTTGATGTGGCCACAGTTTTCTGGAAGTAATCCCTCAATGTATTCTTTGGTTGCAAAGAGTTTCCCTAAAAAATACAAATATACAAACAAACAAGAAAAAACAAGTATAATCTGAAAAAGCAACATCTCCCGAACAGAACGATACCCAACATGCATAGTTACTGTCAAGGGAAGAGTTGCCAAACACCCCAAAGTAAAGCATGAGCATAACGGTAATTTTTCTTGAAAATTTCAGCTCTGCAGACAAAGTGCGCACCTTGCGATTTTTCAACCAAAACAACCCTTTACATTTGGAATATCCCCCATAAACCATATATTCCCTGAAAGTACACATGTTAAGCTTTCTAAGCGTACCCAGCTTGTTGTAGTGGGCTCATCTTTCTGGAGTTGATCCCTCAAAGAATTCTTTGGTTGCGCAGGGTTTCCCTAAAAAATGTATAAAAAAGCTGAATAAAAAACACCTTTTCCTAAAATATAAATATGCAAACAAGAAAAAACAAGCTAAGTCTGAAAGCGCAAGGTCCCCCGAACAGAACAATACCCAACATGCAGAGGTACTATTAACCCTTTTAATTGCCAGCCTACTTGAGATTTTGTCACCCTCTGTTGACAGGTCATTTTTCCCCATTTTGCGCCATGTTTTGCGACATTTTTGCTGGAATTTTCAGGAAAATTATATATATATTTTTTGCAGCAGAGTTTAGGCTTTAACATGAAATGTCTTGTTTGTAAATTTTATTTATTATTCATTTTATTTATTATTAAGTAAAAAAAAATAAATACAATTTTTTTTAGAAAATTGCCTCCTTTATTTTAAATAAAAAATGTATTTTAATAGGGAAAACCATATTGCATGTGAAAGCCCCATTTCTACCGATCAGAACGGTACCACATATTTATCGGTAGCCCCCTGTTCCTGCCCAGGAGACCCCCCTAACTGAAACAAGTAATTTTTAACATTTACAAATAAAATACAACTACCATCCACACTAAAAAAGGGTTAAAGTGGACCAACACCCAGGGGTGATCGGCCCGGAAATCTATAAGATTCCCGGGCCGATCACCTCCCACCCCGCGGGACATCCGAGATCGGGATGTCCCGCGGGGTGAAACCCCCCAGAAACCCCAAAAAGATCTTACCTGATCCGCCGCCGCTTCCGCCGCCGCCTCCCGCGCGCCCCTCCAGACGTGCGCGCGCCGAGAGTGACGCGCGGGAGGCGGCGGCGGAAGAGGCTTGTACGTTCCTGCCCCCCGCCTAGACGTTGGCGGGGATTGACTGCGGCGTTCACGTGGGAGCGGGGAGAGGTGAGTTTTTTGGTGTTTCTGGGGGGTTTCACACAGCGGGGCACCCCCCCTTTTTTTAAGGGTTAAAAACCCTTAAAAATCCCCCCCAAAAAAGACATGGGGCCCCCCTTACCCAAAGTAACCAGCCCGGGACCAGCTATGCAGGGCTTGTAGGAACAGGGCGCAGGGGCCAGCTTTTGTGGCCCCTGGCCCTGCAGGCTACAAGCCCGCATAGCCCGTGGGCCCGGGTCCTTCTGCCCCCCCCTGGGCTTTGGGGAGGCAGGTAATGGGGGTTCTGGGGGTTAATGGCAAGTCACCCGCTAGTGGAAGGTTACTTGCCACCCCCCCCAGCCTTGTGAACTGGTATAGGGGTCATGGACCCCTTACCAGTTCACAAGGGGTTAAATGTAAAAAAAAACAGACACACAAAGAGAAAAAATTATTTTATAAATTGTTTTTTTAAATACTTACCTCCCATACATCCTGGAGCACTTTGTCCCTCGGCGATCACTGGCTTCTGCTCACTTGCTAGAAGCCTTTTATAGCTGCTGGATGACAGAACACAAAAGGGTTAATTAAAAAAAAAATGACATAGGGTCCCCCCTCCCGGGGGGGGGGGGAGTTTTTTTGGAATTTTAAGGGTTAAAAACCCTTATAAAACAAAAAAAAATGACGTAGGGTCCCCCCTACCCAGCATTACCGACCGGGGCCAGCTATGGGGGCTTGTAGAACAGGGCGCAGGGGCCAGCGTTGGTGGCCCCTGGCCCTGCAGGCTACTAGCCCACATAGCCACTAAGTGGCCCGGGCCCTTCTGCCCCCCCTGGCCGTTGGGGAGGAAGGTAATGGGGGGCTGGGGGTTAATGGCAAGTCACTCACTAGCCGCAGGTGACTTTCCAGACCCAGAGCCTTGTGAGCTGGTATAAGGGGTCTCATAAACCCCTTACCAGCTCACAAAGGGTTAACTGTGAAAAAAAACACAACACAAGTAATAAAAGTATTTTATTAAAAAAAAAAAAAATTTTTTTACTGTACTTACCTTTGATTGTAAGCTCCTTTGTCCCTCGCCGCTCTGATGACAGATGCCAGTGATCGGCATCCAGAGAAGATCTCCTGCCACCTCCTTCACCGGCACCGATAACCGGCATCTGACAGCTGAGAGAGCTGAAGCCGGAGATCGGGGCTGGGATGACGTGCAAGATGGCGGCCGCCATCGAGGAGGAGAGAGCCTCCCGGGCTCTCTCCTGAAGATCGGTAAGTCCTGGGGGGGGGGATCGGAGGCCCCCCAGGTGAAGAGGAGGGACAGCAGGAGCCAGCGCACACGCAGGTAAGTGAATGTCATTTTTTTTTTACAGTTAGCAACTGCTGCTGCAGAAGCGGGGGGGGGGGGGGGGGGGCGGCCTATTCCGGGGGCTCTCCTGGAGCCATCCGCCCCCTCCACGGGGGATTTTTTTTGCCCGCTAGCAGGGGTAAATGCCAGGCACGTAAATTTTACATGGCTGGCACTTAAGTGACGGAGAGGCAACCACGTAAATTTTAGGTGGCTGCCATTTAAAGGGTTAAATACAAGCCCACAGAGGGCACTCACGGATGTCCTGCAGAGCTAGCAATCTGCTCCACCACGGGACAGTGATGCAGGCAAAATGGCGCTGACCAGCTCGGGAGGGGGCGGGCCGCCCGCGGAACGCGCGCGTCGCTAGGCCCCACCCCCTCCAGGAACGCTGGGACAGGCCCAGCACAGGCGGCCAGGCAGCCAATCACGGCCCCGTGACGTCACCGGCCCGCCGCCGCTGTCACGCGCGCGGGCCATTCAAACGGCACACATGTGAAAGAGCACAGGAGGAGAGGAGGAAGGAGCGCTGAGCCTAAGTGCCAGCGCTCCGCAGTACAGTGTCACAAGTAAAACACAAAAGCATCAGTCATACCAACAAACAGACACTGACACACACCCCCCCCCCCCCCAACTAACCGGGCAACGGGGGAAATAAGCCCATTGTCTCATTTGGGGCATGTGATGGGGTCTAAGTGGAAGGGGCATCCCATATCAGGCTCACCAACCTGTGCCGCCTACCCTTTTGGTAAAGAACCTCTAATAGGTGCCTACCTTCACCCGACCACGCAGCCAAGGCTGGGAGGCAAGTAAAGAATGGAACGGGTGGGAATAGGACACAGGGCCAGGGGCTGTGCAGCCCGGCTTACCTGCAAGGAGAGAAGCCATCATCTTGGGCCTTCGCAGCCCGACTGCAGAGAATGAACTGGTGAATTTAGTGGGAGGTCCCGGGTATATAAGGACTGGGAGGGGCCTCTTTTTTTTTGCCATCTCTGCAGTAAAGCGCCCTCTTGTGGACTATATCCCAGACGTAATGATTCATTACTGGAGCAGGGCGTGCTGCATACTTGGAATATGGCGCAGGAAGGATCCTGGAGGGGCGGGCAGCAAGAAGGAAAACGCGTGGGGCGCGCCGATGGTTAAGCCACGCCCCCTCCAGGAAGCCCGGGGACAGGCTGAGAGACAGCCTCCCCGCAGCCAATCAGCACCAAACAGGCCCCCCGATGACGTCACCGCTGACAGCGGACGCCGCAGGGTGCGCGTGTCAGCGGCGGCAATTTTTTAAAAAGAGAGTAGGCAGCATAATGGCGCCGGATCAGAAAGGACTCCTGGACTGGCCCTGATAGCTAGTGCGGTAGCTCCATGCAACAGTGCACACATAAAAACACACACATACAAGTACAGTGCACGCACTGCCCCCCCCCCCCACGACGAACTGGGATAGCGGGAGAAGGGGGAGATGTATGCCCATAATGACACCCAAGTTCTGCTGGGGAGGGCACATAGCGGACGGGGCATCCCAATTCAGGTTCACCAAACCTGGAACGCCTACCCTTTGGTGGGGGATTTGCGGTAGGAGCAAGCTCCTGACAAAGCACCAATAATAGGTGCTGCCTACCATCACCCGATCGCGCAGCCAAAGCTGGGAGGCAGAATAAAAGGTGGAACGGGTGCGAATAGTCCTACAGGGTCATGGGCTGTAAGCCCAGCTCACCTGCAAGAAGAGAAGCCATCATCTTGACCTTCGCAGCCCACTGCAGAGAAGAATCTGGGGAATTAGTGGGAGGTCCCGGGTATATAAGGATCGGGAGGGGCCTCTTTTTTGCCATCTCTGCAGTAAAGCGCCCTCTTGTGGAGGTAAACCCAGCTGTTATGAATACTATCTGGAGCAGGACGTGCTACATACTTAGAATAACTATTTGGATATCCATTTGAAAACCAGGAGCTGACTATTAGACAGCAGGTGAACTGGTGCTAGATGTGAATGACATATAGATTGTACTGTAAGTGAGACGCGTTTTTATGGATTTTTGCAGGAGATTCTAGCTGCATGCTGGGCTTACGAAGTTAGCGAAAGGCCAAGCTTCACTCTTCTTATGGACATGTTGGAAAAGCTGCCAAAACTCAATCGAAGGTTGTCACATCCAGGTCACTTCTGGAAATCTGCAGAGTGAGTATCTAGATACTTTAGAATGTGCTCATGTTAGGAATGGCATCCTGTTTTGTATGTGGTATAGTCTCTTTCATGAGATTAGCCTGCAGCATTAGGTCTGTATATATATATATATATATATATATATATATATATATATATATATATCAGCATATGCAATAACTGACTTGTTTCCTCTTTTATCTCTCCTCATCACTGCCAATCTTTTTCCTCTCCATGATCCTGCTGTGGGGCCTGGCACACCTCTGCACTAAATTATAATGCTGACCCTTCATTTTGCCTTCACACTGCCATGTTTCCTTGTCTACTTTTGACATCTCGGAATATTTTCTATTGTGCGCTCCATGAAACTTTCTGAAGGCACTGGCACCATTTTTACACCAAAGGACTTTTTTTCCATCACAGTGTTCCCATGCACTGCCCTGTAGCTAACAAATAAACTGCTTGGCTCATTCCATATCCGCTTTTCACATTGTATTATTTCCTGAATGACTTAATTATATATTCCTTAATACTATTGGGGCTAGATATTGGAAAGATTTAGAGGCCTTTTTAGCAGCTAACCTATATCTTTACACACTTGTGTAACCAGTATGATGTACTGACCTGGTATTTAAAGGATAATACCACTAGGTGTATATACCACTGCATACTATTAAAGCGGAATTCCACTTAATATTAACCCCCCGCCCCCCCTCTCCTGGCACTGAGACAAGATTGGGGGGGTTACAAAGAAAAAATCCTCACCTTGTCCAGCATTGTGGCATCCTCTGGTGCCGTGCATGCACCCACCACCTCTTCAAGTGAATAGTGGGTGAGCAATGCCTAGTCTTGGGTATATTTTTAGTCTCAGCATTGTGAGAGGATGCTCCCCCACTATGGGGTGATTAGACCCTAAGTCAGTTTTGACAAGAGGTCTCACAGTACACACAGCTAATCAATACGGAGCACTTCAACCGCCATTAGGGCTGATTCAGCACAGTAAGGTTTTTTGCCTCACTTTTTTGTGAGATTTTTTTTATTAATTCTTTTTTTCCTTAGTGCAATTCAGCAGTATTTTCAGCTGTGCATATTATTTAAATATGTGCACAGCTAAAATGGTGCTGAATTTTACTAAGGAAAAAAGTCCTTATAAAAATGTTTTACTGCTCTAGCAAATTTTGTAAAACTTGTGTATCAAATTTAATTTAAATTTTAAATCCCTTTGAACTCCAGTAATTCAGCTGTAGTTGAAAGGTAGATCCTCTCCCAATTTGTTTAAAACATAGTAGGTAGATGAATCCTCCTTTGTATATAGAAAAACAACATGTTTCTCAGACATTTGGTCTTCCTTTGGGCAATTGGTTGGGGACCAGAACCCAGAGCGAGAACTCTTGCTCACAGACTTTAATAATATTTGGGTGTTTGTATTTTTTTTAAACAGTCCAAATGGCATTTGAACCAAGGAGAAGTACATTACAGCAATGCTAATCAATTCTGTTATCCTTATAATCAATCATTTCTGATTGACAGTCACAGACAAGGTTGCTCACTAAATGGTTGCCATGCCATCAAAAGGAATTATGCAGTTGGTTCAGCCAATATTCTTCTGTTATACCAGAATCCTTTGCTACCTTTTATTGCAACCTGTTATTCATAACATTACTAATATTTTCTTCCGGACCTCATCCTGTATTACTAATAATTCTACCACTGTGATAACTGCAGATTAATTGTGTTTTCTCCTTCTCATAGGTTATAGATGCTGGCCATTTAACTGGGCTCTGCCTTGCATGCTCCCATGCATCTTCTGCTAACCTACAGCTTCGTGGACACTTAACCTTCCATCTACAAAACAAATAATTCCTAGAAATCCCTTTAACCCTTGGATGTATCTGCTGCTTTGACCTTTTCCCATCTCCTATTCTCTTGGCGTGGGCTATTTGCTTGAATAACCACTGACTGACTGCAAAAAAATCTAATTGGCACTAATCCTAGGACCAGTTATGTATCTAGTTTTTTTTCTAAAGCAGGGTTACCAGCATTTTAGTGAAGTTATTGCACTGAGTGGGTTTCTTTGTGTCTTTCTAATAAGCACTTTTACAACCTGTATGTATGTGTTTTTAAGATTGTCCAGCAAATGACAGCACTTTATGGTTTGCACAATCATCTCATAGTATGTTGCAATATATTTGTAGCTCTTTTATAAAAGCTCCTTACCGAACCTTAGAAAGACATAAAGGTGATACATGGCAGTAAAGAAAATAAATGGATGGATTTGCCTTATTGATGGATAATAACGTAACTCTACTTCCAGTGCTGAACTAAAGGCGACATCTCCACTCCTTGATTTTTAACATATATATATATATATACTTTACAGAATAAGTTATTTAAACCTTCACAAGACTTATCTAGATTCACTTAAAGTAGAACCCAGACATACTCGTTCGCCCCTGGGCATCCATTTTCAGAGCGTCCCACTGTGTCAAACCCTCAAGGTTGCTTGAAAACTCACCTTCGTTCTCAGTCCCACGATGCATGCACGAGCAGCGGCCTCATCACAGCTATCCCTTTAGCAGGGCATGTGCCTGCGCAGGCATTTGTGAATGGCCGGCACAGGCATGCTCGCCGTAAAAGGGTAACGGCAAATGCGTCTGCCAGCGCTCTCGGATCTGCTCACCTTGGACGAGCTCTAGGACAAAGTTACGAAGCGGATCCAAGCGCGTTGACATGCTGCGCATGCGCCGTAGGGCCGAGGAAGGGTGAGTCAGATCGGGCGACCTGGGGGTTTCACACAGCGGGGCATCCCCGATTGGGCAAAGACCAAAACCCAGGATAGTCAAAATGGTCAAGTCAAGGCAACATTGTTATTTTGGACTGTGGTCGGCAAGGTTAGAAAGACTAGTGTGACCAGTTCTCTATTTGCTGCTATTGTGGGCATGCACAATAGCTCTGTGTCTGCTCTGTGTCTGCAGTGACCAAAGAGATGGGTCTAAGAGAAAAACCATGGTTGTCACAGAGACCAGTGTGGAGTTTCTAGCACAGAAACAGCATTTTTTGTGTTGGTCACAGTTTTTGGGATCCTATGAATTTCCTGTCGTTGGTGATCAGAAACAGGAAGTGGGTCTGGATCTCCCCAGTCACAGACCACAAAAAGAACACTCTGACCCAGGGGTTCCCAACCTTTTTTCATAATGTACGGCTTTCCATATTCTAATTATCTCAAGTACCACCTGGATGGTACATATGGATTGTCAGTCACCTAAAACCACGGTTGGAAAAGCACAAAACAACTATTTAAAGTGCACATCATGGAGCTAATCGGGTTGGGTAAAGTAGAGATGGCAGGAGATTGGGTTGGAGTACAGGTCAGTCTGCAGCCTTGTTCTATTTAAAGAGTCTATGTCTTCAGTATTTATCATTACCAGATGCTTAGATAATCTTAACAACTGGTCTGCTGTAAAAGAGCAGGAAGTATTCCTTACTTGCCTGTTGCTTTGGCGAGGGAACAATATCAGGGATCATTGGTTTTGCAACCATTAGAAATGTCTTATTTCTTTGTGCGTCCTTACTCCTGACACATGCTCTACTCTAATCTAGAAATGGTACTTCAAACAATTTGCTCAATTTGCTCATTGTGCAAATAGTTTGAAGTTTGAAGGACACACAAAGCAATAAGATATTTATGTTTTCACCCACCCCCTAAAACAGACAAATAGGTTTGGGTGGATTTGTATAGGAGTGAAAACGGGTTTAAGGAGATTTTTATACATGTTTCATAGTAGAGTGTATATTTTCCTATTGCATGGCACGGCCTGCTTCCAGAAGTCCTTACGTATGGGCCATTCCGCCACAAGGTGGCGCAGTGTACTGCAGAAGAGTTGTGGCTCCTCCCTGTGCCATATAAAAACGGAATCACCATAGACTTATCCAGTGTTCTCTCTGCAGTGATTCTGCGAAGATCGCTGCGCTGGTCGGGTGAAGGTAGGCAGCACCGCTGTTAGGTGCTTAGGAGCGCTGCTCCACCGCAATCCCCCACCAAAGGGTAGGCGGTTCAGGCTGATGGTGAGCCTCTATGGGATGCCCCTCCCGCACTGGTGCCCCCTTGCCCCTGCCCATCGGTGGGCCCTGTTTAAGTGGCCGCTGTCCTCCCTCATCCTCCTTGTAGCCTTCGGGGGAAAAGAGGGGGGGGTGTATGCTATGATTTCTGTCTTTTACACTCTTTTTCCTTTTTTTTTTTTCTGTTTAGTCTTGTGTCAGCCGCCGCGCTGACTTGTCTTTACTGGCCTTTTTAAAAATTACTGCCGCGGTGCGCTAACTTGGTTCCGCGCTTGGCGGCGGCATTACCTCAGGCGCTGGCTGCTTGCACGTTCTGGCTTCGCGTTCTTCGGGGGGGACGGGGCCCATCTATGGTGCGCTCCGCGTCATCGCTGATACCGGCCCGCCCCTCGAGGTATACCGACGCCATCTTTATCCTGCTTGTTGGCCCATGCGCGATGGACCCCTACTTACCGCGGTCCGTAAGTGCCCTCGCGGGCGGCTTTATATCTTTCACTTTGGTTACTGTGTGCTTACAGGTCTTGTCTGCTTATGTTTTTCAGGCGGGGCGAAACTTTTGGCTTCTCCCGGCCCTGTATTAGTATATAACTTGTAGGCCTTGTAAAAATAATACTACTCCCACTTCCCTAGCGGGTTATTGGGGCATCCGGGGTTACTATATAGCGTTATTCCCTATCGGCGTATAGCGCCGCTATAATCACCATATGGAGGCATCCCAGGATAATGTAACCGGGGTCCCTTCGGGACACGACCGGCTGTGTGTAGCGTGTGGGCAGCCTCATGCTGACACTGACAAGGCGCGGGTCTGTGTACCCTGTGCTGAGCAGGTTCTTGCATTGCAATCTGGCCTGCCAGTGGCTGCACCTCGTTTCACTTCACCTACTCCACCAAGCTTAAATCTCACTCCTGCTGAGTTGCATACTAGTGGGGATTCTCAGCCTGATGTGTCTTCTAGACTGGCTACTGTTGAGCAGTTGATTGCTAAGTCCTTAGCGCGTAGGGCCCCTGCTAAGAAGCGCCACTTGACGCCTAATGTCACTGTTTTCCCTATGGGAACTGAGGCGTTTTGGAATCTTTGTGGCTATACCCCGTCTGATGAAGGGGAGCTCTTTTCTGATTCAGGCTCATCTGATGAGAGACCAAGGGGTCATGACGATTCTGGCTCTGACCCCTGGGCCCCGGATGACACTGACAGATTATTGACCCAGATTTTTGAGGTTCTGTCCATCTCTCTCCCTGTTGAGGCTCCCAGGCAAAGAGGGGAGCTTTTCCATACAGCAAAATCACGTTTGGAATTTCTCGAGCAGGCACATTTCCATAACCTTGTGCTCAAGGAATGGGAGCGCCCCAGTAAACTTCCCGGGGTTCCAAAGAGTTGGGATAGGAAGTATCCCTTTCCTGCTGAGGTGGTTAAACGTTGGTCATCCCCCCCTCCCGAGGTGGATGCCCCGATCCTAGGGCTATCTAACACCTCTGTCATGCATTCCCCTGACTCTACTACCCTGCAGGATGCTGAGGACCGGCGCATTGACCAGCTGGCATCCCACACCTTTGCATGTGCGGGGACGGCGCTGCGCCCGGTCTGTGCCTCTGCCATTACTTCTGTGGCCACTAGAACCCTTATCAGAAATATGCTTGATAGTGCCCCTGATGATTTGCCTTGTGAGGTGTTTAATGTACTCTCCAGTTGTGATGTTTTTGTAAATTTTGTCCTCTCAGCGTTGGATGACACCATCAGAATGTGTGCCAGAACTTCTGCCCTTGTGGTGGCTATACGCCGCTCGGTTTGGCTGCGCCAGTGGGCTGCTGACAACGCCGCCAAGAAGGCCCTCACTGGGTTTCCCTTTAAAGGACAGCACCTGTTTGGGGACCGCCTGGACCTTTTTGCTAAGGGAGGCAGGTTACCCCAGCGCAGGCGACAATCTCGGCCCTTTCGGGGTCAGCGTTCCTTCTCCTCCCCTTACCGTGGTGCAAGACAGGGAAGGGGGGTTTCCTTTTCAGGGGCCCGGGGAGATTTCTGGGGTAGAGGCAGAGGACGTGGACGTCCTGGCTCCTCCTGGGGTCCCAAAGCAAAATCCTCTCCCAAGCCCCCCCAGGCATGATGGGGCGCCCTCACCCATCCGGGTGGGGGGACGGCTGCAGCACTTCGCTCACGTCTGGAGGCTTCATGTCTCAAACCAGTGGATTCAGGAGGTAGTGTGCTCCGGTTACAAGTTGGAGTTTGCTGCCGATCCCCCTCCAAGATTCATCAGATCCCGGATTCCTCAGGACCCTGTGTCAGCTCAGGAGCTAGTGCAAGCAGTGCAAGGCCTCCTGGAGCTGGGAGTCATCTGCCAGGTCCCCTTAAGAGAAAAAGGCAAGGGCTTTTATTCCAACCTATTCACAGTACCCAAAAAAGATGGTTCAGTCAGGCCCATCCTGGACTTGAAGATCCTCAACAAGTTTGTCAGGGGCAGGCGCTTTCGCATGGAAACTCTGCGCTCTGCCATCAGTTCTCTGCGTCAAGGGGATTTCATGACTTCTGTGGACATCAAAGATGCTTATCTTCATATTCCTGTGTTCCCAGGTCATCAAAGGTTCCTCAGGTTCGCTCTGATGGATCAACACTACCAGTTTGTGGCCTTGCCCTTCGGCCTCACTTCAGCTCCCAGGGTGTTCACCAAGGTGCTGGCTGGCGTGATGTCTCTGCTCAGATGTCAGGGCGTCCACGTGCTTCCCTATCTGGACGACATTCTCATCACTTCCCAGTCTCTACATCAGGCAGAGTTGGATACTCAGCTGGTGGTGTCCACTCTGGAGTCATTTGGATGGGTGATCAACCACCCCAAGTCCTCACTATCCCCTTCCTTGGTAACTCCATTCCTAGGAATGAATCTGTATACAGTTCAGGCAAGGATCTTCCTTCCTGAACAGAAGGTGGACAGTCTGATTGCACAGGCTCAGTCCCTCCTAGCTTGTCCCCATCCCTCCATCAGGCAGGGGATGCAGCTGGTGGACCTGATGGTGGCGTGCTTCGAAGCGGTCCCTTATGCTCAGTTCCACTTGAGGCCTCTGCAACTTCACCTATTGTCAGTATGGGACAAGGACCCAGCGTCCCTGGACAGGGTCTGTGTGCTCTCCCCCCTGGTCAGGAGGTCCCTCTTGTGGTGGATGGACTCAAGGAGCCTGTTGGGGGGCAGATCCTTTCTTGCCCCTTCCCGGGAGACGGTCACCACGGATGCCAGTCTGTCAGGTTGGGGGGGGGTTTCTGAAAGTCCCTGCGGTTCCAGGGGAGGTGGGGCCCTCAGGAGGCCCACACACCTATCAATGTCTTGGAACTGCGGGTGATCAGGCTAGTTCTGGCTCACTTGACTACTCAAGTGCCTGCCTGTTCAGGTGCGCTCGGACAACCAGACGGCAGTTGCCTACATCAATCATCAGGGAGGGACCCGGGGCAAGGGGGACCTCCAGGAAGCGTCTCTGATCCTGACTTGGCGGATGCCAATGTCCCCTGCATATCAGCTGTGTACATCCCGGGGGTGGAAAATCGCCTGGCGGACTCTCTGAGCAGGGGTACCTCTCGCCAGGGAGAATGGTCCCTATGCAGCAGGGTGTTTCAATCTCTGTGTCACCGTTGGGGCCAACCAGATGTGGATCTGTTTGCGTCCCGCGACATTCACAAGCTCCCAGATTTTGTCTATCTCTCCCAGGATCCTCTGGCCTTGACCTTGGATGCGCTAGCAATGTCATGGCAGGACTTTCAGTTCCTGTATGTCTTCCCCCCAATTCCCCTGCTGGGCAGGGTTCTGCGCAATATTGCTCTGGAAGGGGTGCCAGCAATTCTGGTGGCCCCCAGGTGGCCAAGAAGAGTGTGGTTCGCAGTCGTGGTACAGCTGGCAGTAGATCAGTACGCTCTACCCTTGGTGCCAGATCTGCTCACTCAGGGCTCGCTGCGCCATCCCAATTTACAAACTCTGGCTTTGATGGCTTGGCTGCTGAAACCTCCATCTTGATGGAGAAGGGGCTGTCTTCCTCGGTTGTGGATACTTTGATTAAAGCTAGGAAGAAGTCTTCCTCTTCCATTTATTACAGGTTTTGGCGTGCCTACATTGACTGGTGTGAGTCTAAGTCTCTTCCCTGTCGTGTTTTCTCTATTCCCAGGATTCTGGCATTCCTGCAGCATGGGTTGGAGATGGGGATCCAACTCAGTACTCTGAAGGGTCAGGTTTCTGCCCTGGCAATTTTCTTCCAGAAGTCCTTTGCTCAGCACCCTCTGATCAGGACTTTTTTCCAGGGGGTCACTCATGTGCGCCCCCCACGTAAGCCTATGGTGCCTGTTTGGGATCTGAACTTGGTTCTGTCAGCCTTGCAGGGTGCTCCCTTTGAACCTGTGCAGGATGCTGCCTTGGCCATTCTTGCGCTCAAGGTTGTATTTCTGGTGGCTATCACTTCTGTCAGGCGTGTGTCTGAGTTGGCGGCGCTTTCCATTCAGCCCTCCTACTATGAGAGACACCAGGACAAGGTGGTGTTTAGTTTCAAACCTGACTTTCTGCCTAAGGTAGCGTCTGCTTTTCATTTGAATCAGGATATTGTTCTTCCTTCTTTGTGCCCTAATCCTAGCAATGCTCAGGAGAGGGTTTTGCACTCTTTGGATGTGGTTAGGTGTCTGAAGTACTATCTGGGGGCTACTGCACCTTTCAGGAAAACTGGTGCTCTTTTTGTGGTCCCTTCTGGTCCTAGGAAGGGTTTGGCTCCTGCCAAGTCTACTATCAGCAAGTGGATTCGTCAGGCTGTGATTCAGGCCTACTCTGCTAAGGGGAAGAATCCTCCCTTCCGCCTTACTGCTCATTCCACTCGTGCTATTGGTGCCTCTTCGGCTTTTCAGCACCAGGCTTCTGTTGAACAAGTTTGCAAGGCCACTACTTGGTCTTCTGTTCATACCTTTTCAAAGTTTTACAAGGTTGATGTTAGGTCCTCAGCTGATGCTGCTTTTGGCCGAAAGGTTCTGCAGGCGGCAGTGGTTAAAACTGTCTGATGCTGATTTTTATTGGGGATCCAACCCTTCTTTATGGACACTGCTATTGGATGTCCCAACTGTAAGTATCAGATTTGGAGCAGGACGTACTGCATACTAAGAATAATACAATTCTGTGATTACTCACCTGTAGAATTGGTATTATGAGTATACAGTATGTCCTGCTCCAACCCACCCTTGGTTTACATTTTCTTGGATCCCCTGTATGGTGATTGTTATCATTGTTATAGTTGATAGTTTGGATTGTTTAATTCTCCTGGCTTCTCATTAACTGCTTTTCAATGCTGGGGATTTGTGGGAGGTCCCTGGGTATTTGAGGGGCCGAGAGGAGCCTATTTTCGATGTCTCTGCACTCCAGCGCCATCTGGCGGAGTATATCCCAAGTGTAAGTATTAGATTTGGAGCAGGACGTATTGTATACTCATAATACCAATTCTACAGGTGAGTAATCACAGAATTGTATTTTTAACTGTTTTCGCCGCCATCGCCGCTTTGTACTACACTCTGCGGCGGGCAGCGCTATAACTGTGAGGCATTTTTTGCTGTGTGATGACGCCGGCACGGTCACGTGAACGCCGTTTTCGCGCTCTTCGGGGCAGGGACGGAGGATGACGCGTATCGTGTCGTCCTCCCTTTACTTATGTTTATCAGGTGGGACAACTGGGGTTGTGGTTTCTCCCGGTCCTACCCCTTACCCTCCCTCATCTTCCCTTCCTGGCTTCTGGGGGCATCCCTTGGGGGGGCATCCCGGGTGGCTTTTTATTAACCCTTACCCTGTGCTGGCCTATTGTACCTGTCTTAATCACCATATGGAGGCTTCTGGGGATAGTGTGCTTGGGGGTCCTTCGGGGAAATCCCGGCTGTGTTCCATGTATCGGCTGTGTTCCATGTATCCAGTATCCCCTGTGAGTAACAGTGTCACGGTGTGCGTGCCGTGCGGCCAGGGTATCATTGCAACCTAGGCTGGGCTACCCACTTCGCTTCCCAGCTCTGCGCCCCCTTCGGCATCGCCTACCCCTCCGCGCCTGCATTTAGCCCCCAGTGAGGGGGATACTAGCGGGGGGGGGGGGCACAGTCTGATCTGGCACTGCGTGTGGCCAGGATTGAAAGGCAGCTTGCCAGGCCTGTTCCACGTAAGGCCTCTGGAAAGAAGCGGCACCTGGCTCCCGCGCCCTCCCTCTTTCCTGACAAGGATGAGGGACCTGATGTTTTTGGGGGGCTTTACCCTCTAGAGGGGTAGGATAAGAGGTATCCCTTCCCTGCTGACCTGGTCAAGCGATGGTCGTGTCCCCCTGAGGTGGACGCTCCCATTCCAGGGCTGTCCAACACCTCGGTCATGCCTTCCCCTGACACTACTACACTGCGGGACGGTGAGGACCGGCGCATGAATCAGCTGGCCTGCCATGCTTTTACATTTGTGGGGGCTGGGCTGGGCTGCGTCCGGTCTGCGCCGCTGCCATTACAGCTATTGCCCTTAAGAAACAGCTTAAGTGTCTCCTTGATGGTGGTATGGCTGGTAGCAGGGGGTAGGATTATAGGGCCCTTTTGCTTTGCTCTGATTTTTTTGCCTTTGTCCTTACTGCCATGGATGATGTGGTACGGCTGAGTGGTAGGGCTCTGCCCTTTTGGTGGCTATGCGCCGCTCTCTTTGGCTGACGTTGCTGCTAAGAAGGCTCTCACTGGGCTCCCCTTTACGGGGCTGCGGCTCTTTGGTGAGCGTCTGGATGTTCTAGCCAAGGATGGTAGGCTGCCTCAGCGTAGGAGGCCGCCTCGGCCTTTTCAGGGGCCCTCCGCTTCCCTCCCCTCCTTTCTTGCTCACAGAGGCGGTCGTGGCTCCCTCTTTTCGGGTACCCGCAGAGATTCTTGGGGCCATGGCAGATCACGTGGTCATCCCGGTCTCTCATGGGGTCCCAAGCCCAAACCTTCTCCCAAGCCCCCTCAGGCATGAGGAGGCGCCCTCACCCATCCGGGTGGGGGGGGGGGCGGCTTCGGCTCTTTGCTGACGTCTGGAGGCTCCGGGTCTCAGACCGGTGGATTCAGGAGGTGGTATCCTCCGGTTACAAGATAGTTTGCAGCCTGGCCGCCCCAAGATTCATCAGATCCCGGATGTCTCAAAACCCTCTGTCAGCTCAGGGTTTGCGCCTTGCAGTTCAACGTCTGTTGGAGCCAGGAGTCATTTGCCTGGTGCCTTCCCAGGAACGGGGTCAGGGGTTCTACTCCAATCTGTTCACGGTCCCCAAAAAGGACGGGTCCTTGAGGCCCATCCTGGAATTGAAGGGTCTCAACAAGTTTGTCAGGTTCAAGCATTTTCGCATTGAGAAGTTACGCTCGGCTGTCGGTACCCTTCGCCCCGGCGACTTCATGACCTCCATGGACATCAAGGATGCCTATCTTCATGTACCAATTTTTCCAGGTCATCAGAGATTTCTCAGGTTCGCTCTAGAGGATCAGCATTACCAGTTTGTGGCTTTACCGTTCGTTATCACCTCGGCGCTTCGGGTGTTCACCAAGGTGCTGGCGGGCGTGATGGCTCTGCTGCGGAATCAGGTCATTCGCATGCTCCCTTACCTGGACGACATTCTGATTGCGACTCAGTCTCTTCATCAGGCCCGAGAAGGATACTCTGGTGGTGACCTCCACTCTCGAGTCTTTCGGCTGGGTGATCAACTATCTCAAGTCTTCACTGTGTCCGTCTTTGGTGAGGTCCTTTCTGAGCATGACTCTGGATACCTCTCAGGTCAAGGTATTCCTGCCTCAGCAGAAAGTGGAGGGCCTTCAGAAGCAGGCACGGACTCTGCTCTTGTGTCCCCATCCCTCCATCCGGCAAGGGATGCAGTTAGTGGGTCTGATGGTGTCCTGCTTCGAGGCGGTCCCTTTTGCTCAGTTTCACATGAGACCTCTTCAGTTGTACCTCTTGTCAGTTTGGGATCGGGACCCTGTGTCCCTGGACCAGGAATTTGCTCTGTCCCCCCTGGCCAGACAGTCCCTCTCATGGTGGCTGGACTCTTCTAGTGGGCAGGACCTTTCTGCCACCGTGCTGGGAGACTGTCACCACAGATGCCAGTCTGACCGGTTGGGGGGCTTTTGGAAGTCTCTGAAGTTCCAGGGTCGGTGGGGCCCCCAGGAGGCCCATGCTCCCATCAATGTCCTGGAACTGAGGGCGATCAGGTTGGTTCTTTCTCAGCTGACCACGCACCTTCGGGGTCGGGCTGTTCAGATCCGCTCGGACAATCAGACGGCAGTTGCCTACATCAATCATCAGGGAGGGTCCCTTTACATTACGGGGGTGGAGAACCAGGAGGCAGACTCCCTGAGCAGGGGGACATCTCGGCTGGGGGAATGGTCCCTCGGCAACAAGGTATTTCACTCCCTGTGTCACCGCTGGGGTCAGCCAGATGTGGACCTGTTTGCATCCCGCCACAACCACAAGCTTCCCAGGTTTGTCTCCCTGTCACAGGACCCTCTGGCCTTCGCCATGGATGTGCTAGCAATGCCTTGAATGGAGTTTTGGCTCCTCTATGTGTTCCCTCCCTTTCCTCTGCTGGGCAGGGTGCTGCGCAAGATAGCCCAGGAAGGGGTACCAGCCATTCTGGTGGCCCCCTGTTGGCCAAGGAGGGTGTGGTTCGCAGACGTCATGCAGTTGGCAGTAGATCAGTATGCCTTGCCCAAGGATCTAGATCTGCTCACTCAAGGACAACTGGGCCATCCCAATTTACAAACGCTGGCTTTAACGGCTTGGCTGCTGAAACCTCCATCTTGATGGATAAGGGGTTGCCGGCTTCTGTTGTTGATACCATGATTAGGGCTAGGAAGAAGTCCTTGTCCTTTATCTACTACAGGATCTGGCATGCTTACATTGCCTGGTGTGAGTCCAAGTCTCTTCCTTGTCGGGTGTTTTCTATCCCCAGGATTCTGGAATTTTTGCAACATGGTTTGGATTCGGGCCTTCAACTTAGTACCCTCAAGGGACAGGTGTCAGCTCTGGCAATTTTTTTCCAAAGATCCTTTGCCAGTCACCGGTTGGTTAAGACTTTTTTCCAGGGAGTTATTCATGTGCGTCTGCCACGTAAGCCTATGCTACTGGTTTGGGACCTGAATCTGGTGTTGTCTGCTCTGCAGGATCCTCCCTTTGTGCCTATCCATGGGGCTGCTTTGCCCATTCTGACTCTTAAGGTGGCCTTTTTGGTGGCCATTACTTCGGTCAGGCGAGTTTTTGAGCTGGCGGCGCTTTCCATCAAACCTCCTTATTTTGAGCGGCATCAGGATAAGGTGGTGTTTCGGCTTAAGCTGGATTTCTTGCCTAAGGTTGTGTCCGCTTTTCATCTCAATCAGGACATTGTTTTGCCTTCTTTGTGTCCTAACCCTGCTAATTCCAAGGAGCGGACCCTTCACTCTTTGGATGTTGTCAGGGCTCTGAAGTTTTTATTTGGTTGCTACTGAGTCTTTCAGGAAATCTGATGCTCTTTTTGTTCTTCCTGCTGGACCTAGGAAGGGTTTGCCTCCGGCTAAATCCACTATCAGCAAGTGGATCCGTCAGGCGGTGGAGCAGGTCTATTCTGCCAGGGGGAAGGTTCCTCCTTTTAGGGTTACTGCTCATTCCACTCGTGCTATTGGTGCGTCTTGGGCTTTTCAGCACCAAGCTTGTGTTGAACAAGTTTGTAAGGCCGCAACTTGGTCTTCTGTTCATACTTTTACAAGGTTGATGTTAAGGCCTCAGCTGATGCTGCTTTTGGCCGCAAGGTACTTCAGGCAGTAATGGTTTAAACTGCCTGTTGTTACTGTTGATCCAACCCTACCTTACGGACACTGCTGTTGGACGTCCCATAAGTAAGGACTTCTGGAAGCAGGCCATGCCATGCAATAGGAAAAAGACAATTCTGTGAGTACTCACCTGTAGAATTGCTTTTACTATGCATGGCACGGCCTGCTTCACCCCACCCTTGTTATCGTTATTCTTGGTTGCCTCTTTATGGTGATTGTTCCTAGTTGGGGTTTTTTACCTTTATTATCTCCCGGTTTCTTGAATAACTGCTTGTCAACACTGGATAAGTCTATGGTGATTCCGTTTTTATATGGTACCGGGAGGAGCCACAACTCTTCTGCAGTACACTGCGCCACCTTGTGGTGGAATGGCCCATACGTAAGGACTTCTGGAAGCAGGCTGTGCGAAGCATAGTAAAAGGAATTCTACAGGTACTCACAGAATTGTCTTTTCTTCTAGTTAAATACCTACTATAAACATTATTAAGAATTAGCAATACATTCATATTGATTTTCATAAATCCCTGTAACTGTGTAGGTATATAGATTTTAGGCTTGGGATTGCGGCTAAAGTGCTGTATGCAGGAATTTTGGGGGGGGAGTGGAATCGCCCCATGTTTTCTAGATGGAAAAGAGAAACCATGTGATGGCTACACCCCTAACCACACCAAATTTCCAATCCATCGACACCAATTCACACCCAGCTTTCTCCAAAGATATTAGGTATAGTACCACAACTGATCGCAAGGTATTTTGATCTATTAGCAGAGCAGAGGGAGCGGGTACTAGGAAATCGAGTCAGACAATTAGCAAAACACCTTATAAAAACAGAGCTAACTCACGCTACCTTGACTTTTTAATACAGATTATCTGGCACAAGGGCTTCCCCCAATACAAACAGGTGGTTGTTCTGCTTTAACATTATATACATTTGAGGGAAGAAAACTTTTAATTGGTGAATCAATCCTTTATTAATGCAGACCTGCATGTTACACCCCAAAGGAGGACAAGGGACGGGAGGACATGAACTCAAAAGAGGGAAAATCCCTTCAAATGTGGGACAGTTGGCAAGTATGTGATAGCAACACCAGTATGCAAAAACACCATTGATTTCTAGGGTTTCACAGGCGAGTTGGGGGAAATCGTTGGTGAATTGCAATCGCCCTCCAGTCACCCCGTGTGAAAGGGGCCTCAAAGGTTTAGAAAGTTCCAAGCTGTTGCTCCTTTTCTGCCTTTCATATCTAGAGCTCCTTTCACACTGGGACAAGGCGAAAGAGAGCATGATTTTCATAGGAGATTAGTGATTCCTTAGTATAGCGATTGTGAAGCAATCAGATATTGATTTACTGGCAATCACAATGCGATTGCGATTTTGTAATCAAACAACTTTATTTAATGTGCCACAAACAAATGACAGGAAATAGAACATCTGATAGGCTGCTAACTGCATCAGAATCGAGTGGAATGGAATTGATCAGAGATTGCGAAGTGATTCCATTGACTTCTATGGGATTGCTATCGCCCATCATCAGCCTGAAAACACTGCGTGTTGGAATTTTTCAAATCGCCTGGCTGAATATCACAATAGGGCAACATAGGCGGCGATTTGATGGAGGTTGAAATCCCAATTGCCCCATCCCAGTTTGAAAGGAAAGTGTGGATAGTTAGTAAACATAAAATGCAAGTTGCCTCAAATTAAGAGCTTTTTAAAACGGCAATCAAAGATTTTATGAGCTTGACAGAAATGTATTTGTTATTTATTTTTAGATTGCTATCTAAATATTTTAGTGTATGTATTCGCCTGTTTAGTGAGCCCACACATCAGACTTGCAGCCTTTTGTTAATGGCTGGAATGTACCAGTTATCAATATTATTATAATATATTTAATATTAACTTACTGAAAGACAGAAAGTAAAATGGTGTTTCTAAGTCCCACTTCACTTTTGGCATTCATAGAGGGTTATTGATGGAGAGTTCTTTTATTGTGTAATGTATTAGAATTTGTTTAATGTCCCTGCCCAAACACATGCTAACTTCCTCCTAACTTTACTCTCCGATAACAGAGTAAAATGATCAATTCTCCAATTACACATAAATACCTTGTGTAATCTAAGCAAAGTTGCTTTCTTTGCTTTAATTTTTGGGTTGTAGCTGAACTGGGAAGGGCGTGTCATGAAACTGCTGTGTCAGGACCACTGTGTCTTGCACTGAGAGCACCACATTGTTGTGCAGTCCTGGAGAAATTTAATTAAAAGGAGGGCAAACTTTGGAACCCTGCTACAGTTTGTAACCTGCCCTGCAGGAATGGGAGAAGAGGCACATGGGACATGCCTCAGGTAAGCTGCTTGCTGGCTTATTATTGTGGTTGGGTTTTTACAGTCCCTTTAAAGTGAACCCAAAGCGGTCAAAAAGACTCCAGGGTTGCCTGATTCCCTCTCCCTGGGGCATTCCCTGATAGGCACAGAAACGTTATTTGCCGATCCAGCGGTGCATGCACGGGTCGCAGCTGGGCTGACTGGGCTAATTTATAATGCATTATAAAATATATAAATTATATTCCCTATATTTCAAGGACCTAAAGCGAACAACAGTCAAACATGCCTATTGCTTCACAGCTGCCCTTACCAGGTAGCCCAAACCTACCACTTCCCAGTTCCCTGGCCTGTCCAGTGAATCCATGATCACATAGGGCTGGGTCCTGAATATGTCCATTTAAAGAGACGTTGGCAGAGGACTGATGGAAAAACAGCAACTTTTAACTTGTTGGCTACAAATTGTCAGTTACCATTGTGACATGGTTCTTAATTTAGGAACTTCCACTTTTTGAGCATTGACACAATCCCATGATTGTAGAAGCACAAAGTGTATATTTATTATGTAACTGATTTGTGGAAGCTTGCAAAGGTCATATTGATGGAACTAGTGTGTGTGTGTGTGTGTGTGTGTGTGTGTGTATGTGTGTGTCAGGGCCATGAGGATCTTACTTTTTGAAATGTGTTTCTTTTACTGCAAAAGTAAACATTTATTATAAATATTAAAAGTAATTATCACATACAATATCCTGATAATTATTGTAGCTGTGATCTAGGTCTATTGTAAAATGTAAAGCTTATCTGTACTGAAAAAAACAAACACCCTAGATCTAGTCTATCTCCAGGCCAGCTGATCTGGATCTGAGCTAAAGGCAGTAGAGGTCTCCATTCCGCAGCTTCTGCTCCCCATAGTCACACAGGAGCAGGTATCCTCAATGTTTGGGGGCAAGCTACCACACCTAGAATAGACACACTTTTGCTTTCAGCTCAGAGCTGGATCAATGGTAAGATTAATTTTTTTTTTTTTTTTTTGTTTCTTTGTTTTATAGTACTGCTTTAAAGCGGACCAAAATTCAGAAAAGAAAGTTTAGTAAATTGCTTCCCTAAAGCCCCCCTCAAAAACTATTTGAGAGGGCTTAACTCCATGCAGATTTTTTGGAATAACAGGCCAATTCTTTGTTGCAGAATCTTGTCACATACATAAGCATGAGGGGATAGTTATACCAGCAGCAGCAGACACTAGACTGAGAGATAAATGCCTAAACATGGGCAGCTTTGTGTATTATGTTATGTAAATGCACACACTCTGAATAACCAGCTGCTAGATAGATTTTGTGTGTGAAGGGAAACCTGCAACAATGTATCTATCAATGTTCACTGCAGACAGATTTACAGCAGAGCATTCAGAAATTGTAAACATTATGTATTTTCGAGGATGATACAATTCTTTCAGCTGTGCAGAGCAATGAGTCTTCACAGCTGATGGCTTTCTACTAGAAATAAAGGAGGATTGCACTGATATGTGAGGCAAATTTGACTGTGGCATTAGGTTTTTATATAAGCTGGACTCAAGTGTGTGGCAAGATGGCCGCTCCCGGAGCTAAGCCATCTCAAATAGTTTATATCACTAATTACCAGAGTGGGGCTTTAGGGGTGCAATTTACTGAGCTTTTTTTTTTACTTTTGGTCCGCTTTAAAGAAACTTTTTGTGGGCCAGTCTCACCAAAATGTTCTCAGTGGCTGCCATTTTGTTGGACAATCATGTGATTTTGTAAAGTGGATGTACAGTTTGAAATGTTTCTGTTAACGTTAGTTTGTTTTGTTCCCCCTTTCCAGCATTAACAGTAGCAAAGGTATCCCCCGTTTTGAAAGGTTTGGCCTGGGAATCTTGGAACAGGGTAACCAAAAGATCTAGTCTGCTAAGGGAGGTTTGTGTCATGGTTAGCTCCTTCAACCACCCACCAGAGATTCCAGCCACTGACGACTCTCTGTTGGATTTATTGTTTTCTGAATTTACATTAACCCATTCGACATGAGCAATGCAGTGCCTTGCCTATCCCTCCCAGCGCTGAATGGATTAGGCCTTAACTCTACCTACTGTTTCCATTGTTTACATATTGTTTTAGGCATGTGATTTGTGTGTTGGTAAAAAAATAAAATGTGACTTTTATGTTTTTTTTACTCAGATGTACTATTGTTTTAACTTGTTTTAGTGGTGTATTGCACATTATATCTACATTTTATATTCCTCTTAACAAAAGGGGCAATACTTGGAAGTAGTTGTAAATCTATAAAAATCATTTAGAGTTATTTTTTAAAACCATCTATAATAACTGTAAATGAGCTAAAAGAATTCGAATTTTCTATGCAAATAGTGATATTTGCTGTTACGACTAAATGAAAATGCTATTAAAGGACTGGGACTTTGCATACAGAATGATTGTAGGGTGATGTTTTTTCACACAGTTATTTAACTCTGCACTGTGCTACATTTAAACATAGCTGCCCTCTTGATATCAGCCCCTGTAGCATTTTTAGGTTTCAACATAAATTACCAGAAGTAAGCGGTTTTATTTCTTCTCCTCAGCATCCAAAACGAGGATGCCGGCATTAAATTCCAATAGAAGCCCAAAATGAGGCAAAATATTCATCCTGCATTCCTTGTTAGCTGGCAGTTCCCATCACAGGCAGAAACCAATGGTATTTATTAGACATGCATGCTCTATTCATAGTGCTGTTCATGCATCACTTCCGAACCCCATTGGCTGCCAGTGGTCACATAGGATATGTGAAGCCCCAAGGACTGCTCTAAAAAGTTGTGGGTGGGAATCTCCGTGTTTGGGCAAACATAAAAACAAATAAAAAAACTCTTCTTCCCCAAAAATGCTTTGCCATGGTCCAGTTTAATACTTAACCTATCCCAAAAAATCAGGGTTTGCAGTGCCTGAGGCTGAGAATCTTTGGGCATGTGCATGACCTGATCTCAGAAATGGGTGAATATTAGACTGCGGGACCATGAGGAAGCTGCTGCAGGGGAGAACTGGTAGATATTTTTTATTTTTTTTACTTTGCAGGCCGTTTAAAGTGGACCAAAACCCAGAATTTTGACTATCCTGGGTTTTGGTCCTTGCCCCCAGGGCACCCCGATCTAAATTGCCTTTTTCCTGGTCCTACTGCACATGTATGGTCTCTTGTCCAATCAACGCGCTCAGAATCCACTCCCGGCCCTTGTCTGAGGCGTCCGCATCCCCTGCTACCCTCTAACAGGGAGCGTGCACTCTATTCACAAATGCCTGGCATGGGCACACACCCTGCTAAAGGCAAAGGAGGAGCTAGGCTTTCTGGCATCCGGGGCAAAGGTTCGAAATGGCACTCCTCATCTGTGCTCAGGCTCCCCTTTGGTGCCCCCCTGACCTGCTGTACACAGGGCACGTGCCCCCCCCCTGCCCTCCACTCGCTACGCCCCTGCTAAAGGGATAGTGGGGATGCGGGTGCTGCTCACACATGCGCCGTTGGAATGGAAAAGAAGTCGAGTTTCCAGGCGACCTGGGGGGTTTCACACAGCAGGGCACCCCGAGTCTGGATACCTCGAGGGGAAGGGAATCTAGCAGCCCTGAAATCTTATAGATTCCAGGGCTGTCGGGATGTGGGTTTTAGTCCCCTTTACGATCTAAGCTTTTGTCAGCAGAATTTTTTTCTTGGCTGAAGCCAACACGCTTTTTCTATACGCGTAGCAGCCTCCCATCTGTGCATGACATTAGGGGGGTCAACATGAATATATCAGACCATTACAAATCCAAAATCAATGCTTATAGGGTTCGAATATGCTTCTGTTTTTATTAAGGCTTGTACAGTGATAGGTACCCACAAATTGTATTACAAGCTCATGTCTCTATCTTCTATACTGCCACACTGCACCGTATATACATCCTTTTTAGATACACCTTCATTTATTGTGCCTGTTGATGACGTCTATGTACGATAAACTCCACTAGCAGTGTACACCCCGCCCCTCGACCAAAACTGGGACAGCACTGTGATATACCACAGTGACTCTTGAAATGTATCACTCACCCCCAAGACATCTCAATTTGGGATGCCTAACCGTAGGGTGACCCTGGAAATGTCTGACATGGGGCAATCAAACTGATCATTTCCACACTGCTCCACTGACTCTCAGTGGTTGTGTCTGTCCAGCCACCGACCCTATTGTTGGGACTGTGCAGCAGCAGCAGCCCACACAGGGCACACAGCAACTCCTCTGCTTTAATTGTCCTTTATTTTGCACAGTAGAGCACAAACATGGCCTGCAGGATTCCAGGGTGGCACATTGCAATACCATGTACAGATATAGCCCTATTCTCTTTAATGTTAACACGTCAGATTCCCAT
The DNA here is from genome assembly GCA_027917425.1 of Gastrophryne carolinensis. Taxonomy (NCBI): domain Eukaryota; kingdom Metazoa; phylum Chordata; class Amphibia; order Anura; family Microhylidae; genus Gastrophryne; species Gastrophryne carolinensis. The sequence goes on from CM051236.1 coordinate 230,573,718, forward strand.
GTGGCTTTGCCACTGAACGAAATAATCAGCACCCTGAGAAGCAAGTCACCGCTGATGGCCAGTATATAGGGTATTCTATGAAAGAATCTTGAGTAGAATAGCCAGCACAATATACACTGATGGGCTTGGACTGGCCCACTGAGTTACCTGAGTATCCCACAGTCTGCTCTTGGATTTAGAACCCCCTTTGAGGGCCTTCAGCACCAAAACCTGAGATAAGTATAGCTTATTTGTTACATCCCAATTGCACAGAGACAATACAGTTTGGCATAATGTTTCTATGGGCCCCTAAACATAAGCTGGTAATACTTGCATCAGTCAGTTCTACCAGTGGGCCCCAGATGATCCAGCACCGTACACTGACTAGATTTTAATTGCTACTGCACCAAATATAATAGAGCAAAAGAGAATTTTGAATAAAAAAGCTGGTCTCGCCTAGCTTCATGAAATATGTGAAGGCAATTTTAATATTGATTTCATAAACATTTACCGGTAACTAAAATACATGTCTAATGTAGAGCCTAGATGAATTGCTGTTTTTAATAAAACCTGACCTATGGTTTTGAGGTTTGATATTGATTTAAGAGATGAAATAGTAATTTAATTTACTATAGATTTAAAGCAGACCTTCACCTTGAATAAGAGTCTATCTTATATGTTTCCCACACCCTGTACATACAGATTGCCCACATTAAAAGTCATCCTACCTGCATCTACTGCATGTTATGAGCCTTTAAACATCCAAGATGGCGGCTCATGGAACATCAGGCAGCCTGCAAACAGGAAGTGTCTTCTGACTGCAGGGCTCTGCATTCTGGGATTGCTGTCCTTTCCCTGACCCCAGCTATGCTCTGTCTGTGCAAAGCACAGCTATAACCCCGCCCCTCCTGCACGTTATCCATGTTATCTCCTCTCCTCAGTATGTGATTCTTCAAGATGGCGCCGCCCGTATCCTGAACAGAGTTGCAGTCGGTGGGGGAAAGAATAATAAGTGACTAAAAACATAAAATATATTAATTTTAGATGCTGGAGAATCGTTTAAGGATTTGGGCTTTTCATAAAATCATGCTTAAGGTCCAGTTTAAGATTAAAAATTATGAAAGATATTTTTTCAGATACATGAGAAACTGCAAAATTTAGCCTAGTTAAAAAAAGACTTGGAAAATCCCTAGCTTCAAAGTAGTTGACTTTTACATTCACAGTTTTGTTAATGATTAGCTCATTTTTATTGTGCGTGTAAGGGTTTGCCTGTGTTAACAGATAACTGTGGTCCTGTAATCTTAACTGATATCTGTATTGCTTTGATTCATATTATTTTATACAAGTTACATTCATTTAACATTAACAATCAAAATTTGATCACATAAAGGTATGGAATCTTCATTTTAAGATACAAATCTTCCATTTCCAATCTGTAAAATATTATATTAGCCTGTGCTTCACTGTTTCAGCTTATGTCACTGAGTGGGTTATTCATTAAAACGTGGCAAGCTCTTAGTCTAATGTTGGAGTGCTTGCTGATTTTTGGGGCTAGATTACCTTCTCGGCGGCAGTTCCATATTGTATTTCTGCCACCCTGAATGTGACTGACTGTTTAGTCAGCCAATCATTGCAGCAGCAGCAGCGCCATAAGTAGCTAATTAAAAAGTCAGTCTCCCGGCGGCAGATGTTGTATTAGGAGAAACAACTGCAAGGCACCAGTTGGGCAAGTCCCATTTTCTATTTTTTTTCGGGACAGGAGGCCTTCGGCAATCCTGTGTCTGGAAGAATGGATTTCCCTCTCTAAATCCTGATTAGGATGTTAGGGTGAAAGGTTGGGGTGGTGGGAACCATATTTAGATGTCTTTAATGCCGACCAAGCCAAAACCCTCTAAACCCTGGCTCCCCTCTAGTTTGAGGCAAACTCCTACCCCCAGCCTATCTGAATGGGCTGGAGCTTCCCTCAACTTAATGGAAGCTGGAAATTCGGGAGCTGGATGTGAAAATGCCTTTGGCGCACTGGGGCTTTCACACAGCAGGGCATCCCAAATTCTGATGACCCAGAGGACAGACCTAGACCCTTTAGACTCTCGGATTTTAGGACCTTCACTTGTTTAACACTGAACTGATAATAAATTAAGAGTTGTGCATTTGTAAACTAGGTTTTGCCATTAAAGTGGGACCTCTGTCATCTAATGACCCCCCCTCTACCTCCGGATCCTAGGCACCGCCATCTTGGCCAAGACAGAGCCACATCCCCTGACTCGATGTGTGCGCCCGCCCGCCCTTTCAAGTGAATGAGCGGCAGGAGCGCGCACAGACCCGGGGGGTGCGGCTTTGTCTTTTTTTCCATGCGCTGATGGTGTTTGGGAGGAGTGGCGGGGGAGGTTGTCTGGCTAAGGTATGGGCTTTTTTGATATGTATCCCAGGGCAGGGGGGGGGGGTCCTCCAGATGACTGTTCTGCTTTAAAAAACTTGCTGAATACATATGCGTTGTCAGCCATCCAAAGCTGTATTGTAACTAATGAAACAGCCATTTAAAGTGCAGAGACACACCACAATGTGCATAAGATAAATTACAGATGAGCAGCAGATCAGTTAGGTGTACTGTACATATCAGTCTGCGGTCCCGCGGTGTACCAATCAATAGGATCTTTTGTACCACCAGTGCTGTAATTAAAATGGCAGTGAGTGGCTGGTGGATCCTTATTTTTCATGTTTATTCAATAAGTTATGGTAAAGTAAGATTTTTTTTTTTTTGCTTTTTAACACGGCCCCTTATATTATTGATCTTTCAGGTGTGTTGCTTTATGATGTTCCATTGAACAACCCCTTTTGATTTTAGGATGCTAGCTTCTTTTAATGGTATGCATAGTGGGGTGTGCACTTGTTTATATAACAAGGTGGCAGTTGTAAAGCCTTTTTTATAACCCTTTGTCCTATCCAGTTTGCCTTTGAGTCAACTAGTTTGTAGGTCAAGTTTGAGTTGTTTTATTTTTTACAAGGACTATGAGGGCCTTCACATTTCTGTATAGTCTTATAGTGAGTAAAACAAAAAATAGATGAGATGTGCTGTGAATTGTAGGATGTCACCACTCTCTGAATCAAAACTCTAGAACTTAGGCCCTTATTTAAGAAGGGATAGCGTCAGGTAGTGTCTGGTTAATGAGAGGTAGCGACTGGTGAACGCCGGACATGGCACGCAATTACACATTTATCATGCAGAATCTGTTTAGCGACTGGGATAGCGCCATGTAGCGTCTGATTCACCATTTTCACAGCCTCAGCGAACAGCGCCGGCGTTCAGCCTTGCACAGCGCCAGGTATGACCTCTCGCTACCTGTCGCTCTCCTATACATTTCAATGGACGATCCTTTTCTTCTCTTTAAACGGGGTTTTTGTTTATTTTTTTCCCAAAAATCACCAATAATTCTGTGACCTCTTCTGGCATTGAAAAAGCAGTTTTTTCACAATTTTTTTATATATTTCTTTAGAAATGACATTACAGGTCTGCCATTAAAGTGTTCATGTTACAATGTTGCTACAATGTAATTCCATATGTTTTCACTTTGTTACTAGTGGATAGATGCTGAAAAACAGACTTTAAACACACAGCCTCCTGCGCTCTGTGCTTCAAACAAGCATTTTTCAGCGCCAGAGTTTTGTGAGGCTGTTTTTTTGCTGAATATGAGTCGGTCGCTATGACCAGTCACTAACATTCGCTCCCATACAGCGCTGTACTGGTCAAATAGCGACTCCTCACAATGTATTCAACATTACTGAACAGCGACTGAGTCGCTATGAAGTAGCGACCCACGGCCGAGCACAGTGACTACTAGCGGACGCTCTGAAAATGCCTGCTACAGACGCTCATCTGTCGCTACCTGCCGCTAATGATGAATCAGCCTGCCCATCTAGAAGTCTGCTTTTTAAAGGGGAATTCCAATCATTTTTAGACTTACTTACTTACTAGTCATCACTTGATTGACAGCTGGACTTGGGAAACAGGGCAGTCACCTCATCCTTAAAGCAGCTTGGGTGCTGGTGTCAGAGGAGGATTGTGGCGATCAGGTGAGGGGATATTTTTATTATAATGCCCAAATTGGGTTTAGCATGGGGGAGGGCTGGGAGGGAAGTTTAAAAAGGCTTGGGCTTCCTCTTTAACTTCTCACAATAGATCCTCTAACCTGGGTTACTTTTTTGTTCTTTTCATATTAAAAAAAAAAAAGAAATGGCATACTAAAGCTGGCCTTGCTGGTGGCCCCCAGGTCATTCCACAGCTGGGCTCTCAGTACACACATCTGTACTAGTGAACAGTAGAAAACACATTTAGGAAATGGCAGATCGGAACTTCCTGAAGAACTAAAAAAAAAGTTTGTTTTTGCATTAAAAAAAGCTTGAATCAGTGCCTCCAACATAGGTCAGTTGTGTTGCTTTCTACCACAGGACTTTGTAACAGGGGCACCCCATATTTTTTTTTCTAAAACAAAATAAACAAAATAATATACCGCATTTGATGTTAATCCTTGAGTTACCTGATAGTTATGTGTTAATTTAATAAATGTAGCAAATTAATAATATATTCGCAAACTCAGTAGTATGGCGAATGCATACAAATTGTACAAGGCTTATTTTGATAGAACTGACATTTTTGTTAAGGGGGTAGTATACTGTATTTACCTTACCTTATATGTAGCTCTATCATTCCTGGTCTGCCCTCTCAGATGTTGCTATCCCTTGTTCTATAGCCACACCCTCCAACTGCCGCTCTGAAGTCCTGAAACCCACCCCCTGTCTTTTTTTCTCTAGAATTTGTGCAGTGGCAGAATCATAGAAGTTAGAAAATCACTACCAGTAAGTCCTTGTACTGCTCCACAGGGGATGCTTTGCCCTGTGATGTAGGCAGGGGGTTGGATTCAGTCTTTTCAGGGAAGACCAGGAGGGATAATGGATTACGAGGTAAAGTACAATAAGTATTCTTGGTTTCATACTTGGCCTGCAGATACCCATTAAGAGGCTAGTTTTACATTTATATCAGTAGTTATCAGTGCATTCAGATTTTGCATAGTGAATGATGTTAAATTAAATACCGGGCGATATAAAAATTTACTCTAGCTGTTGCTGTACACAATTGTTGCCTTGACAAAGTGTTTTTAGTCCCCCACCTCATCCTCATCCTGTGAAAGCACCGCTGCTTGTAATATACAACACACCTACACGTCTCATAAAAGGCAGCAGATGACAGCCATAGCAGTCATGTGGAAAGAGCATGTGATTTTCCAAACAGCAACAGAGACATGGATTTAGGGTTTAAAGCTTAGGGTAAAGGGTTATAACTACAATTTATATTAAGTTCAAATACTTAAACACTGACATTAATTTATGTGTACATTGGTTTTATATTTTTATGATATTTGGTTTTATGCACTAGTGTCTTGAATTTCTAATTTTTAGCCCATGAGTTTTATTTAGGAGGGTTTCTTAAAAGAACCGCAAAACTAAATGTGACTGTTGAGTAATCTTCTTGTGGTGTGGTAAGGGAGTGAATAGCACTGTAAAATCTGTATCCATTTAGAGACCTGTAAATGTGGACAATGTTATATTTGGCTGTACATTAACGCTCTATTGGCTGACTCTGTACAGTGGTGTAATGGACACGTATCTTTTTGAATGTGATGTAAAATTTTGTACAGTAAAAATTTTTATATTTTCTATCAACTGAGTTTGTCTTCCAGAATTGCTATTAATTTAATTAAACTGTTAGTATTAACAAATGTTCTGTATTTGTTATGCAACCAGCAGAAGTGCACTCCTATGCTATTGAAATTCTGGATATTTAGGATCCTAAGTCAATAAATACATTCTATCAGAGGAAAAAGTGAGATGTGTCCAATTGTCTTTTTTTTGTCATTGTCTTCGGGTGAATCAATAAAACAAATGTTTGAAGTTGGCATTTAAAGGGCATCTTTAGGCTGACAACAAAAACCTACAAAATACTCCTGTGGTGCAAAGATCCAGAGGGTTGTGCTAATTGTCACTGCAGCCATGTTGATTAGTAATAATATGTATATGTAAATTATCTATATGATCTCCGTAGAACATCCCACACAATCCTATAATTTCATCCTAATATATTAATATCAGAAAATAAATACAGCAACTTACATTAAAACACAAAGAGCATAAAAGACAACTGAGAACTGGCATCACCGTACTTGCCACTTCCTTGCTACTATCTGTGTAACATCAAGCAGCCTTTCAGGTTAGCCAGCCAGCCCAAACCCGATTGTGTGCTGGCCACAGGAGACAACATGGAAGAAATAAGTATCAAGCTTTCAGTCGGGGATGATGCATGACATGTCAAATAGGGATGGTCCTGTATGGAGGACCTCTGGTCAGTTTCGACTGGCGGTCCTCTAAGTACAAAACAGTATACCAAATAAAGTGCATGACTAGAATTAAAAATGGCCATATATAGTCACTATAGGATTATCATATATAGTCATCCAAAGTACCTGTATGTAGTAACAGAATGCAGCTCCGAATAGGCTATGACCCCTTGTGTCCTGCTACATATAATCACCACTTTCTCAAGAGTAAGAAGTAATATGCAATGCTGTCCCAACCCTGACCTTTAATAAGAGGGGTGTCCAATCAAAAACACAGGAGTGGCTATTCAGTCGCACCCTTATTACATATTAATACTTCATATAACAAGGATGCATCTGGTGGATCCATCTACTCATCAAAAGTGCATTACAGGCAGTGTAAGACTACTGGAAAAAAGGGATTGAAATGGAGGCAACAACAGCTTAGATCCGCCTTATTCTTGGAAATACAGTGAACCAGTGAATTTACCAAAGAGCATGAAAAAGAAAACACACACATGAAAACAAGGCATGAAAGAAGTTAATAAGCCATGCAAGCTATAACTGAGAAAAACTGGGAAAAGTTGGAACGTAAATGTGATGTATAGTTTATCAATTCTTTTGTGCCAATAATTGCAAACAATAAATATGCATATATTATTCCAAAAACACACTTTAGGTCAGCTTTAACTCTTAAAACATTATATAAAAAAGTCCAAGCTTCTGGGGTGGTTCCCCAATCTGAGAGTATCCTCTAAGGCCAAGGATTTTAGTGACCTTCTATCACAGGAATGTTCAAAACACTGTAGCAAATTCCACCACGTGTATATAACAGCAAATTGCTGATGAGAATCTGGTGCCCACCACCTCTTACCAGATAATAATAAGCTTTAGTGCCTTATTAAAAATCCTCCATGATTTATTCCTCTCTTATTGGATAGGAGAGCCGGTTAAGTATTCTGGTCCCCGCTTTAACAGGTGGAGGTGTGCTTGAATGCCTTATTAGATCCTCAATATTCCATTCCTCTCTTGTTATTAACAGAGCCGATTTGATATTCTTATCCCACTTTGGCTTTTAAAATTGTCCCAGATTGGACAAACCACATAGAAAGGAAAACCAAATAGAAAAATCTAGCGTAATATCGTTTTAATCATGTGCACTGATTAAGTTAAAAATGCACTCACATAAAAACAATGTATATCAAGTATTTAGGAGACGCCAGGCAAGATTCTCACCAAACCCTCAATGTGTCTAGGCCGATTGATGTCTCAAAGGGAGGGGAAGTGAAGTATCCCTGGAGTGTAGCTTGCCTGCGTACTGATAAGATCCGTCCGCTGCCGTCAACGCGTTTCGTTGGTAGCCAACTTTCTCAAGACTGCAGTTTTATATAATGTTTTAAGAGTTAAAGCTGACCTAAAGTGTGTTGTTTTGCTCTGTGTTTTTGGAATAATATGTGCATTTAGGATCCATAGGGGTAAAGGATTAACACACGTTGAGCAATAATAATTCAATAATTTAATCATTTTAAGAAATATCAGCGCGGTTATATTTCATCTTTAAAACAATACATATGGTCATAATAACGACTGGTATCCAAACATTTAAAAATGGCAACATACATAAGTATGTGAGAAATATAATTTACATGTCCTTAACACAACCACAAGCCTCTCTTGTATGTGCACTATACACACTAAAGCATGTACTTAGACTCCGCCAGTAGTTATCAAATCTTAATAATTAAGGTAATTTACAACACCAACCACTAAGCGGATAAATATGTATGTTTATAAGGTACATTCATATTTAATTATCTTTGCTGTATCCCTGACCCTCTTCTACCACCTTTAATCGTAAAGAGTCTAGTCAATGGTATTAAAGAGGCAAGGATCTCACCTGAAGCCTGTCCCATGTGCCACTCCTCAATTTCCTGCAGTGCACTGTAGCTGTCACAGTAAGTTCCCAAAGCAGGCCCTGCCTTTCAATTCCGTTCCTCTATGACCACATTCCAAATCTGGTTGTATGGCCAACCCTGTCCAGTGCTCCAATTGTGAGTGGTCCTGGCAAGCATGACCAATGTGGCTTGCTGGGCTTACTCGTGCTGTAAATGCTGAGGGAGAGAGATGGCTGTGCGACAACATATGTGTGTTGTCGTGAAGGAATGGAAGTGAAAAGAGGGGAAAACCTTGTAGACCTGCTACAGTATCGTGTGTAGAGTTTGCTGCAGGAATTGAGGGAGAGACACATGGGACAGGCTTCAGGTGAGCGTCTTGCTGTCTTATTATTGCCATTGCTTGGACTATACCTTTAAACAGGTTTTATAATGGCCATAATCGTTTCCCACTGGTCACCAACCATCAAATGCAATTGGCTCCTAGATGGAACATGACTAGATGTTCTGGTGCCATATAAGAGCATCCGAATGAAAACCAAATTAAAGTAGAATGTCCCTTTTTACAACAATGTGTCCCCCAAACCATCCAACATGGGTATGTACAGCACAAGAAGCTTCCACTCGAAGGTATCCGCCAAAGAAAATGATCAGGTAAGTGCAATATGTCAAACGTTCTCTAACGTGAAAGCAAAACACAGCAACCATCCATTCAACATTAAAGTCCAGTCACCCGTAAAATGTTTTAAGGTTAACCTGGAGATCAAATTACAGGGATACCCTTGTTACCAGAAGTGCAGGGTTAGTTCTCCTGCTTGATGTTTAAAGCCAAAATCATCGTAGCCGTTCTTCCTGAGCCTTATAAAACACTCACTTGGATGCCACCTTTTACATTTTGGATATGAAAGGTAATGTAATGCAGGTGGCTTTTTGCCTTTTTTGGGGACATATTTAATATCGGCCTCGGCCTTTCACCATTCCAAGAAAAGCCTGGAAAGAGCAACCACATTTGAAGCGCAATTATAGAAGAATGGAAAGGAAAGGAGGGGCAAACATTGGAGACTTGCTACAGCATCTAAAGCTGTAGGAAATAGAGGCGAGGTACCTGGGGCAGGTTTCGGTTCCTGTCTTTTTATTGTCATAGCCCAGACTGTATCTTTAAGTCATCATGTAAAGCATCAAGGGTCAGAATGGAAGATCGTTTTTGTGTCGTCCTGCAGGAATGAAATTGCAAAAAAAAGGTTTAGTTTTCCAAATCCATAACAGGTCAAGAAGTCAGCCACCAGAGAAGTAGATGCATGAGTTATGGCTAATTGCTGTTTGATAAAAGTGGCATATTTGAGCATCCGCTGCAAGCAGGTGTCTGGCGCTGTGACCTAGCAGCCGGACAAGGGGCGCTGTACTATCCTGTCCAGCATTGATGAATGTGATGTCTGCAGGGTGCTGTAGAAGCGCTCTCCTTGATTCACTGCAGAGCCAACTGAGAACGCTAGGTGGTGTCCCGAGGTCAAAGCACCCAAGACAACGCTACATCTAACAATAGGACAACGCTGCAGTGAACGATAGGTAGTGTCAGTTGAAGTGGACCAAAATCCACTGAACTTCACCCCCCCCCCCCCCCATCAAATCACCCTGGAACAACTCTCCCTCTCTGTAAGGTGGTGATAAGTCATTGCATAGGTGTGTCAATGACATAATTGCCACACACAGGAATGCCAATGAATGGAACAGGCAACATTATCCGGGATTAGAGTGAAGCGAGAGCAGTAAAAATAGGCTAAAGTAACTATTCGTGGGGGAGCATTTCAGGGGATGTTAGTTAAAAATGTGGGTTTTGGTCCACTTTAAGTGCGTCCGACGCTTGGCACTAAAGCCCAAATTAAAGAAAAAACTAACACACAACCAGTCTCGGCACCCTATAACTGGGCGCTCTAGCATCGAGCACCAGACGCTATGCGATAAAAGTCTGTTTCTAAAGACATAAACACCAGCTCCAGAGCGAAAACATATGGAATGACATTGTTTTAACACTGTGACAATGACACTGCAATCTCAGACCTGCACATACAATTCTGCATAAAAAAAAAAATCACAATAAAAGTGTTTGGTTGCGGGGCAGGAGAGGCCACACAATCATTTGAACCAAAAATATAGAACATTACTTAAGAAAACACTATTTATACACAAATATAACACCATTGAAATGTATGGGAGAGCGATAAGGAGCGACAGGTGCTACATAGCGCTGCTGAACACACAGCACCGTCACTTTACACTGGAACCAGGCGCTTGTGTGTGCCCGGCTGTAAGAAGAATCAGCAGGGACACTCCTCCATCTTCTTTTGGCATCCCGCAGTGTGGCAGCCAGCAACGAGGGAGCACCCGTAGCATCTGAGTTGACTTTTTCTAATTACATGTCAGTTGATTTCTTCTGCCGCCTATGGGGAAAGGGGGGGGGGGGGGGTACCACACTGCCTATCTGGGAAATGGGAGGGGGAATGCCACACTGCCTATGGGAATGGGGGGGATTCCACACTGCCTATGGGAATGGAAGGGGGTGCCACACTGTCTATGGAAATGGGAGGAAGGGAATTCTACGCTGCCTATGGAAATAGGACGGGGGAATGCCACACTGCCTATGGGAATGGGATGAGGGGGTATGCCACACTGCCTATGGGAATGGGATGGGGGTATGCCACACTGCCTATGGGAATGGGATGGGGGTATGCCACACTGCCTATGGAAGGGGAAAATGCCACACTGCCTATGGAAGGGGAAAATGCCACACTGCCTATGGGACTGGGATGGGAGTAATGCCCCACTGCCTATGGGGAATGGAAGGGGGAGATGCCACACACCTATTTGGGGAATGGAAGGGGGGAATGCCACACTGCCTATGGGGAATGGGGTGGGGGAATGCCACACTGCCTATGGGATGGGATGGGGGGAATGCCACACTGCCTATGGGAATGGGATGGGGGGAATTCCGCACTGCCTATGTGAACGGTATTGGGGGAATGCCACATTGCCTATGGGAATGGGAGGGGGGATGCTGCACTGCCTATGGGAATGGAAGGGGGGAATGCAACAAGGCCTATGGGAATGGGATGGGGGGAATGCCACACTGCCTGTGGGAATGGGATGGGGGAATGCCACACTGCCTATAGGAATGTGATGGGGTAATGCCACACTGCCCATGGGAATGGGATGGGGGGAATGCTGCACTGCCTATAGGAATGGAAGGGGGGAATGCCACACTGCCTATAGGAATGTGATGGGGTAATGCCACACTGCCTATGGGAATGGGATGGGGGGAATGCTGCACTGCCTATGGGAATGTGATGGGGAGAATGCCACACTGCCTATGGGAAGGGGGAATGACACACTGCCTATTGGGAATGGGAGGGGGGGTGCCACTCTGCCTATAATTGTGGGCAAGTGCGTTTTATAGGGCGAAAAATACAATATGTAGTATTCCACTCACAATACCTCATGAAAGGGGAAATAAACCTCCAAGAACTTAATATGTAAAGCAGAAGTGCTAATATACATACGTGACATCTTGCACTAATACATTTGCTTATCTAGAGTACAGTTTAAAAAGTACCTCATGATATGTTGCAAAAGTTGTCTAATCAGTTCATGATATTCGTGAGATCCAGCTATGAGAAAGAAATAAAAACATACCCTCTAATCTTCTGAGGCAGGACCCCTTTCTGCAGAAATAATGAAACAACACAAGTACAACAAATGGAGCCTGTATGTAATAGATATAATACTGAAGGTCTGCTCACTCCTCCATCTCAGGGGCATCTCAATTTGCTTTGCCCTGCAACGTAAAACAGACCTGAAGTTCAATATGATGTGAGGTTCACTGACTAGCCTCCCCGAGGGGCATTCTGATTTGCAGATAGTTAGTGGAGTTAAAGTCTTACCGGACTGTGGCGTCCGCAACAACCCTCTGGTTGATACATGCACCCGCACAAAGCCTATCTAAATGGATAGCAAGGGCACACACAACTAAGGGACATTCCGTCAGTTGTCAATGCTGTGTGGTCTACTTTCTATGAGCTTCCTATGTTTTACATTCATATGCACCACAGTGCTGATTGGAGGAGAGCCTGCGCATGCGGTGTGGGAGCAGGCATAACATATGCAGACCCGGTAAAATGGGGGTTTCACACAGTGTGGCATCCCAAATCAGGATGCCCCAGAGCTATGGACCAAAACAGGGGATAGTAAAAATCCTGGGCTTTAGTCCACTTAAATCGGAACAAAACCCACTGTGGCCTCTGGCTTTCCGAATCTTGATGCCCTGCTGTGTGAACCCCTTCCAAGCGCCACAGAACTCACCTGTTTCCTGCCGACCTTGGGGATGTAAACATCCGACAGATGCATTCCTGCATCTTTGGGCATTGAGTGAGATTGCTGAAGCTCTGCATGTAAACAGAGCCGTTTGCCAAGCAATACACATGCATGGCAAATGGCTCTGATTGAACAGAGGAGATGTGAGTTTTTCTGGGCATTCTGGGGCTTTCACACAGTGGGGTATACTGATTTGGGATGCCCTGCTGCACAAGCATAAGGAAGAAACCTGTAACGGGGCACAAGTAACTACCTCTGGCTAGCGGAATCTGCTCTGCTGCCCAAATGACCACGAGCCATCAACTGAGTTTGTGAGTGAGTGTGCACACCACGTTTGCCTACTCAGCCTGATTTAGCACAGGCAGCCACCTGGGCCTGGTAGGTAAGTAGCTTCTTTGCTAAGTTTGTGGGGCAACTTCCAAATCAGGAGGTTGTGGAGCATTCTATATCAAAATGCTCCAGGGAAGTGGAGGGTGCGACTGAGAGTGGACATGCGGTCATATTTCATTGGAGGTCTGCTTTAAAGCATGTAGAAACCACATTTTTCAACCCCCACCAAAGTACCTCGGGAACTGATGTTGGCTTTTCCACCACCGAAGCGGCTGTTTAGGTGCCCCAGGGGCCTCCCCATTCAGGTTGCGCTACTTTGTGAACCCTGCCAGATTGCCCGCAAACCCCTTACCTGGGAGCGCACACTCCCCAGAGAAACTGGGGATGCGGCCGCACCTGCTTCCTATGCTTCCGATGCTAATTTCAAAACAATGGCTTTATGCAATGCACTAGTATACATGACATAAGGTGCTGATTGGACGAGCACCCGCACATGTGCAACGGGCATGTCAGAAAGGTGAGTGGAGAGGGTTGATCTGGGGGCCTTCATACAGCTGGGCATCCCAAATCGCTTTAAAGTGATCCTAGGCTAACAAAGTACTTTTGGATCACTTTGACCATATGAATGGCAGGTCATTGGAAATGGTGGGTTGGGATGCCCCAACCTATTTTCCAGTGGTATTCTTACCTCACTTTCAGGATCCGGAAGCGTCCACAAAATTGGAAACACTGGTAACTAAGCAGAAAAGCTGATTAGCAAAGGGACCTAGGGTTGCTAGATGCTCTGCGGACTTCACATATCCAATCGCTGCTGCATCTCAGAAGTAAGCTGTTTGTCATATTGTAACGTGTGGGGAATCCCACATTTCTGCCATTTGTTCATGTAATGTTATTTAAGGGAGGTGCTGGGCAACAATAGGGATGTGTGGCCAAAAAGTACCTAGGGCAGTCTGAATGTCTTCCAAGTGTCACCAAATTTTGAGGGACTGTCCCTCTTTTGAGTCCATGTCCCTAGTTGTTCTCATTTGTCCCTCTTTGAGGTGAAATAAACAGATCTGCATTAATAAATGATTAATTTGCCTATTAAAAGTGTTTCTATTAAAACGTACCGTATCTACTATTCATCACTACATGAGGAGAGTGGCTTTATTTAGAAATTGGCCCTCTTTCTTACCCTGAAAAGTTAGGAGGTTTGTATACTGTATGCAGGCGAGTGACAGCCGGAGGTTGTAATAGATAAAGGAAGCCCCGACTCCGGATCTATAAAAATACAGGGCAGCCCCCTCACTGGGCGGGACTCCTCCCTCCCTACACCGTTATAACAGTGCAGCGCTGCCACCCTGGTGCTTACCTCTGTGTGTTATCACCTCAGGACAGTTCCGCTCCTCACTGCTCCTCTCTCATCATGTCTTGTGGACCCGTCTACAGCCCGGTAAGTGTTGGGCTCCGCGGGGTGTTCCCGCCTCCTGGTCACCTCAGACAGAGCAGGGTATATTCGAGGCAGGCAGTGTACAGTACCTGCAGGCTGGCGAGCGCTGGTCACGTGATGCAGCCGCTGCCATGTCGCCTGGAATGCTACTGGCACCTCACAGAGTTTCTTCCTGGTTATCACTGGCCAAAGGAGGTCTCTTCCTCATTATACATGGCGGTTCAGGAAAAACATTCCTACTTTTTTAGTTGCTTTCTTAGTAGTAAGAGTGGATTAGGCATACCTATCAACTTTTTCAGGGTGGGAAAGAGGGACATTTGTTAAATGAGGCCACAGCCCCTCATTGAGAGATGGATAGGAGTTAGGGTGTAAAAGTTAAAACAATATAAACACTCTCTAAATAGACAAATGCATCATTTATTGATGCATTTACAGCTCAAAGAGGGATAGAAAAGAACAACAAGGGATGGGGGGGCATAGGCTCAAAAGAGGGACAGTCCCTCCAAATCAGGGCCACCTGGGAGGCTCTATATGAAGCCCATACTAAAAGCTATACATACTATTAATTCCCCCCCACAATAGAGGGTGCCTGAGCCAGACGTTCTATATTAATGCATTGTGAAGATCTGGCACCAGCCATGATGCACACTCCTCTCCACTTAAAGCGGCAGTCCTGGCTCTTCCTAATGGTAATCCCAATTTGGGAAATAATAACACCTCCTCAGCACTGGGCAACCGATTTCCCAGTGGAATTAGTGCTGTGCAGCATTGTGTTTGGGTTCCCAGCTACCTGGGTTTAGTCACGTAATCCTGCACATTGTTTGGATCACTGGGAGGCCGATTCATTAATAGCGCCCGCTAGTAGTCGCTGTGCTTGGCCATTGTTCGGTTGTTGATAGCGACTGAGTCCGTGTGCAGTAATGTTGAATACGGGGTGACGAGTCGCTATTTGACAGGTTCCGCAATGTATGGGTGCGCATGATAGCTACTGGTCAGAGCGACCGGCTCCCACCATATTCATCAAAAAATCACGCTCAAAAAATTCTCGCGCTGTGAAATGCATGTTTAAACCCCAGAACGCTGGCGGCGATGTGTTAAAAGTAGTTTTTTAACCCCCAAACCACCATATTTTTGGAAACATTTTTAAAGAATTTAGTAATATGAATACAATAATATCAGACCTGTAATATCAATTCTGCACCAATTTTTTTTTTTTTTTTTACCTTAAATTATCTAACATGGCAGAAGTGGTCACAGAATTTTTCACATTTAAAAAAAGAAACATTAATAACAATTAATTATGAATATTTAAAGATTGTTCCATTGAAATGTATTGGAGAGCGCCAGGTAGCGAGAGGTCATACCTGTTGCTGTTCAAGGTCGGACGCTGGCGCTGTGGGCTGAGGCTGGAATAATGATGAATGAGTGGCTATCTGGCGCTATCTCAGTCGCTAAGCAGGATCGGCTTGATAAATGTGTGATTGTGGTGGGGAGCCGGCGTTCTCGTGGCGGGGCCCGTCATTACCGGTCGCTCACCCGTTGCTACCTGTCGCTATTCCTTCATAAATAAGGGCCTAAGAGTCACACAAGCAGTTTGGGCGTAACTTCACAGTGAATGCAAAGAGCTGCCCTAGGATCGGCGGAACAGGTCTTTTCTAACCACTCAAATCTCGCGTATTGCTGGGGTAGTTAATGTTTGTCGCTACATTCACTGGGGTTGAGTTTGGGTTAGCGCTTACATATGGTAGACCACTACCAGGAGCCTTGGAACTTAGGACTGAATCTTCAGAACAGGCTAGTTCTGGACCAAAACCGATCTGCTATGAGAGGATCCAAGGTGGATATAGATTGATATGTTAGTGCCCACTGGGGCAGGATGGGAGGTAGGAGTGAGTAACCTGGTCCCGGCTTCAGCGCATTCCATTTGCACCTCTCACAGCGATGGGGACCACTCATTACATCAGGGCTGGCTCCCGGTATATGTGGGCCCTTGGGCGTCATGGTCTCAGTGGACCCCTTTGTGGTGAAGAGTAGTGTCACATCACCAAGAGATGTCCCCTATGGATCATGCTATTTGGACCAAAACTCTAGTTTTGGTCTACTTTAAAGTGCACCAAACCCTTTTAATCCTGACCTCTGAGTCTAAACGAATGTAGATTCTCCTGATTTTGGATGCCCCTGTGTGTGACCCCTCCCTTTGTTCATTACTTTCCTCAAACTAGTGAATGCACTGTGGGATCGCCAGTTTGAGTTAACGGCCAAACCAGGTTGGTTCTTTCAGAAAAAGGGGCATCCTAAATTGAGATGCCCCTGTAAAGCAGACCAAAATTTAGGGGTAGAATTGCTTGCATAGTGGCTATAACAGGGATCCCAGGGCGTTTCACACAGTAGGGTATCACAGATTGGGATGCTCCAGGGATAGGAAATCAGCTGCAGTGAGCAACTTAAAGTGGACCAACACCCAGGATTTTGACTATCCTGGGTTTTGGTCCACTTCTACTGAAACCCCCCAGAAAGCACCAAAAAACTCACCTCTCCCCGCTCCCACGTGACCGCGCCAGCCAATCACAGCGCTCAGAGCTGCTGTGGTATGCACGTCCAAGGCCGCCTGGACGCGCATACCAGCTCAGCTGGCTCTGAGAGCTGGAGGCCGCGTCTCGCGTTTCCCTCTAACAGGGAGCGCGCCTGCACCGGCCATTCACAAACGGCCGGCGCAGGTGCGCGCCCTGCTAGAGGGAAGCGCGAGACGCGGCTCGCGCATGCGCCGATGGAACGGGGCTGAGGTAAGGTTTGTGGGCCTCCTGGGGGGTTCCTCCCCGCGGGACATCCCGATTTCGGATGCCCCGCGGGGAGGGATCTGATCGGTCTGGGAATCTTATAGATTTCCGGGCCGATCCCCCCTGGGTGTTGGTCCACTTTAAAAGCAGCACCCAGCACTTCCTCCCCAGGAATCTAAATCAAGATGCCCCGTCGTGTGGAACCCCACCATTCAAGGAGATGTGGGCACCAGCTGTGGTGGTGCCCTCCCAGTCCTCCGGCGGTCAAGCACCGTCACACACCCCTAAGGCTGGCCCCGTCAGTGGGCCCTCCCAGAGGGGCCCCTGGCAGCTGCCCCGCCTTGCCGGGTGATGAAGCCGGCCCTGCATTACATACTCGCTGGTCCACAATCAAATTAAAGTGGACCAACACCGAGAGGTGATCGGCCCGGAAATCTATAAGATTCCCGGGCCGATCACCTCCCACCCCGCGGGACATCCGAGATCGGGATGTCCCGCGGGGTGAAACCCCCCAAAAAACCCCCAAACACCTTACCTGATCTCGCCGCCGCCTCCCTCGCGCCCCTGTAGGCGTGCTCGCGCCCGCGCCGGCCGTCTGCGAATGGCCGGCGGGGGCGCGCGCGCGCCGAAAGTGACGCGAGGGAGGCGGCGGCGGCGGCAGCCGCTTGGACGTTCCTGATCCCCGCCTGGACGTTGGCGGGGATTGGACCGTCCAGTCACGTGGGAGCGGGGACAGGTAAGATTTTGGGGCTTTCTGGGGGGTTTCACACAGCGGGGCACCCCCGATCGGGGTGCCCCGCCGAAGTGGACCAAAACCCAGGATAGTCAAAATCCTGGGTGTTGGTCCACTTTAACATCCTTGGGTGGTGCTGCTCTGTGAAGCTGCCAGAGAAATGCACTGGATGCAAATTAACATCCTTGGGTGGTGCTGCTCTGTGAAGCTGCCAGAGAAATGCGCTGGATGCAGAAACCTGGAAAGATATTTTTGTATCACTCCATCCTGCCTCTGACCAGCAGGCAGACAAAAAGAGACTAAAGAGTTTCTTTAATGTAGACCATTACCCAGGATTTCACTATCCCGGGTCCCCCTGGGGCACCCCTGCTAGAAACCCCACCAGTCGCCTGCTTTTCTTACTTTTCCAACAAGCTCACGGCACAGGCGCAACTCTCCTTCAATCAGCTTTTCCGGCCATGCATATTGGAGGGTTATTTAAGAAACGCTAACGCCAGGTAGTGCCACGTACCGTCGGGCGCTGTATGTGAAAAACACATTTAAGAAAGTCAATCGGGTGAGCGCCTCTGAAAGCATCATGTAGCGTCACGTGTATTACTAGAGGCAGCTCAGTGTATAGCGACGGCGCTCTTTGTTCAGCAGCGCCATGTAGTGCCTGTCGCTCAGTAGCGCTCTCCCATACAGTTCAGGGGCGTTTTATTTGATTGTGTATAAATAGAATTTTGCAAAAGTATTTTTTAAGTGTTTGGTTCAAATCATTGCATGTCTTCTGCCCTGCAACCAAACACTTTTATTGTGTTTTTTTTAATTTTTTTTATGCAGAATTGTATGTGCAGGTCTGTCATTGAAGTGTCATTGTCACAGTGTTAAAACAATGTCATTCCATATGTTTTCGCTCTGGTGCCGGTGTATATTTGTTGAGAAACAGACTTTTATCACATAGCGTCTGGTGCTCTATGCTAGAGCGCCCACGCTGGTTGTGTGTGATTTTTTTCTTAAATACGGGCTTCAGTGCCAAGTGCTGGACGCACTTAACTTGCGCTATCTATCGCTCGCTGCAGTGTTGTCCTGTTGTTAGATGTAGCGTAGTCTTGGGCGCTTTGACCTCCCCACACCACCTAGCGATTAGCTCTGCAGTGAATCAGGGAGAGCGCTTTTACAGCACCCTGCAGACATCACATTCATCAATGTTGGACAGGATACTACAGGGTCACTTGTCCACCCGCTATGCTAAGTTATAGCGCCAGACACCCGCTTGCAGCGACCACTTGTGGACGCTCTAAGCGCCCCTACATAGACGCTCACATGGCGATACATGGCGCTAGTCTAAAATGGGAGGCCGATTCATTAATAGCGCCAGGTAGCGACAGATGAGCGACTGTAGCATGATTTTTTCAGCGCCAGCCAGTATTCGCTGTGCTTGGCCGGCATTAGCTTGATGACAGCGACTCAGTCGGTGTGCGGTAATGTTGAATACGGGCTGGGGGGTCGCTGTTTCACAGGTCCAGCGTTGTATGTGAGCGCCTGACAACGAATGGCCAGAGCGAACAGCTAGCTTCATATTCATCAACAAATCACGCTCCGAATGTGCTGTCGCTGTCCATTCGTTGTTTAAACCCCAGAGCGCTTGCGGCGATGTGTATTAACTAGTTTTTAACCCCTAAACAACCATATTTTTTGAATGTAACATTATACATGTTTTTAGAATCATTTTGTAATATGAATACATTAATCTCAGACCTGTTAGATCAATTCTGCACATATTTTTTTTTTGTTTTTTTTTTACTTAAAAATAAATCCTAACATTGCAGAAGTGGTCTCCGATTTTTTGACATTAAAAAAAAAAAAAAAAATTAATACCAATTAATTATGAATAATTATAGATTGCTCCATTGAAATGCATTGGACATCGCCAGGGAGCGACAGCTCATACCTGGCGCTGTGAGGGAATTTGCAGCGGCACTGTTCAGTCCAGGCGGCTTCATGATGAATGCCGCGCTAGCCGTCGCTCTCGCCGGCGCTAGCCTCATTTTGCTTGATAAATGCGTCATTGTGACCGCCGCCGGGCGTACTTGAGGCGGTAGTCGCCGTTAGCTGCTGCTACCTGGCGCTCGTCAGACACTACCTGGCGCTATCGCTTGATGAATAAGGGCCTTAGCCTCTTAATCTGCAGCTGGAGAAACTGAATGGAATCCTAGCCGCACACACGATTGGCGTGCGGCACTCCCTGCATCCTCAGTTGTGCAAAGCCATACCAGCCATTCAGTTATGGCAGGTGCAGCTGCGCAGAGCCGAGCATGATGCTAGAGATACCGTCACTGGCCGCGCATGTGCCATAGGCTCGTAGGGCGCGTAAGAAAAGAGGGCAATCCTGGAGGGGTCACACAGCGGAGCATCCCAAACTGGTATGAGACTGACCAATACCAGGAAAAGTAAACTATCAAGTTATGGTCCACTTTAAAGCGGACCACCAGTCAAAAATGACAGAGGTCCAATCACCTTCACACCCCCTGGTCATCCCTGTATGGAATGCCTAACGGTACAGACATAAAGAGGAATGCTGAAATGGGCTTAACTTCTCATGTATGTCCAATTCCATTGCCCCCTACATGACCGCCAGTTAAAAATGTTATATAATCTGTGGATGTATATGCACTGTACATATGTCTGGTCAGTGGCAGCTCCGGTCAGCTACCAGGGTTACTGACCCAACAATTAGTTTGGAGCTTCTGGTAAGACCTTACATAGCTGTCATCAGGACTAATAAATGGTCAGCAGCATATAATAAGGCTTTCCCGTACCAATGACTGCACCCTGGTATTGTGACACCCATTTCTTTCTCTAAGATAAGATTATTGTTTTGTCACTTCTGACAGGACATGAGCATAAATCTTCACAGTAGGTAGGAGCCCTACCTGCACCAGAGCCATTGCTATTGTCAATAGGTTGCTTGTTCCTACCGTGAAAGTATGGCCACTTGAATTAAACCTTGCTCTCCGCAACCTCCCACAGTTATATCTGATGCAAGGAATGTCATCAGAACGTTGAATAGTTACCGTAATTTCCTTTTTCTAATCTGACCTCTCTGAAAGGATATAGAAGAAAGAGCCAGCGAAGGGCCTGGGAGATTAACGAAAAGTCCTCAAAATCTTGAAAAACTAAAAGGAGGACATGACACAAAATGATACATGCAAAGAGACACAGAAAGGGCTGAAGTGGTAATTTAGAAAGACACAGAAATGGAAGCAGAGGGGCTGCAAAGAGAAACATGAAAGGAGAGTTGGGGGAATGCAAATAAAATTGTAACTAAGGGGGTTATTTAAGAAAGGCTAGCGCCAGGTAGTGCCTCGTAGTGGCACGTAGCATTGGGTGAACTCTAAATTGAAATTAAAGATCTAATTTTTCCAATTAAAATCACTTGCACATGCAATTGGGTGTACATCAATTTTCCAATGAAGTAATGATCATTTTTTAAGTTTGGAAACCACAGCACCCTATGGGTTATACAGACAAAAACTGTATTAGTGATAGAGATGAAAAGTGGACACAAAGGATAATTTTACTCCCTGGACAGTGGTGGACTTGGCCAAAGATCAGCCTGGGTTTTACTGGCCCAGCAAGAACATGACTATGCTATATAGCCAGAGTGCCCCCTTAGCCTGAGTGCCTTGGCTAAGAGGGTACAATAGGGCTAGGTACAGGGGTGCTGGCAAGAAAACAGCCAACTGGCCCCAAAGCACTGGAGAATCTTCCTGGATCTCCTTATGGGCAATCCACCTCTGCCACTGGATATCCTGATTTGGGATGCATGTCTGTTGGAAGCCCAAAAGTCAGGTAATATACTCACTGATCAGTGTTCCTGGCCTGTTGATTGACACATGTAAATCACCACCATTGGCCAGCAGAGTTCACTGGGCAGAGGTGCATGCACTGTGCACACCCAAGCATTGAACCTATGGCCTGCCAGCTACCATGTGAGAAATGTATTTGGACCCGGCAAGTATTGTACCTAATCTTTAAGCTGTTGGTGCATCTTGCTGTCTTATTAATATATGAGCGCTGGAATGTGACTGGTTACTATACACTGAATAATAAAACATTTATGATTGACGTTTGTCTTCCAGCCTGTTCCATTCACTACCCATTTTCACGGGGGCCTGAAGGATGGGACATTGGTGGTAATCAGCGGATCTGTCCAGCATTCTGGTGACAGGTATGTTTTAATAGGTAAAAATATCATGTTTTATAAGGCGGGTTGTTTTTTTTTTTTTGCTTACATTAGGCTGTCTTTTCACCTAGCTGTTTGCAACACGTAGGGTTTGCATGCACTATGTTTCCTATATGACGCACCACAACCGTAGCTCCATGGAAGTTTATTGGAACACAATGAAAATGCAATACAAAGCAACTATATGTGAACTCACTATTGGGCAATGGAGATACCAGGTTATAATGAACAATCACATTGACTTTAGGTCTGCTTTCAGTTAAAGTCATCATTACATTATGAAGAAAAAAAGGTATTAAAGTGGACCAAAACCTGGGATTTTGACTATCCCAGGTTTTGGTCCTCGCTCCCGGGGCATCCCAAATTCAGGTACCCGCTGTGTGAAACCCCCTAGATCCCCGGTAAAACTACTTCCAATGGTGCCATTAATTGCACTCGGCTCCATTCGACTTCCTATAGCCTGTGAGGTGTGTTGGAGTGCAGCCATGGCCTGTCCATAGCATAGGTAAGTTTTACTGGGGATCACTCTCGAATCGGGATGCCTCGTGGAGAAGGAATTAGGCAGCCCTGGAGTTTGATAGACTCCAGGGCCGCTTTTGGTTCTACTTTAAACTGAAAGTTTAATATATATATTGTTTTAATCTATACCCCCACTTCCATCCCCCGAAATGGGGACCCATTAGTGGTTTCCCCCAAATTTCAACGTGGTAGAGTTCTTAGGCATTATAAAAAATGCAAGGGTACACAAGGATTGTAAGATGAGCTGAGACATTCCCCTAGAAAGTTTAATGAAAACCTAGGGCTTTATAGAATAGCCAGAATAAAACACAATGAAGGCAATGCAATCAATATATAGTGCACGTGTGATAAGTATTGTACAATTCCAAGCTAAAATACAATGTAAAGGTACATTAATAAAAAAGGTAGGTATCTAGCACACTGTTGTGTTTCTGCAGTACTGGGTGCAAGCTTAATCCAAGGGCACCTCTCCTTAAGTGCCCCTTAGACTCATATACAAGGGAAATGGATTAATGCACACCACTTAATAAGTTCGTTTGCAAAAAAGATTATATTCAAAAAAGGTTCAAACATACATAAATACAGAAAATTCTTCCAGATTGTATATTCAAAAAAAAGGATACAATATTGGTATAGAAGTATACAATATGCGCGCAGTCTCCAGGATCATAGGCCACCTCAAACAATAGAGATATAATGAGAACACTATATGACAAAATAAATTAGTAGGCAAAAAGACCTTAATGAGCGTAGTACCTATGAGGGGTTGCTAGAGTGTTACAGCTGTGCTGCCTGTATGAAAACATATCTGACCACTGTAGTTAAGGAAAGGTTGTGGATACAGAATCTTGCTGTATACGGTATCTGGTCAGAATATGTTCCAATAGCCAAGCATCATCCCAGACGTAGCCCAGATAATACAATCATAATCACAATAAAATCATGACGCTCATCATAACAGTTTGTAGAGACAAACAAGCATATAATCTGATTACCTCCCTCGGGGGGGGGGGGGGGGGTGTTATGCGTTGGTGCTTCAATTGGCTGGTGTGCTTGTTGACTTTGTTCAGTCTCCGCACTGACTTGGTTGCACTGGTTGCGGTTTGAATATGCTGCCGCCGCCGCGCACGCTTTCACTGTGTTCTGGGGTCGGCGGCATTACCTCAGGCGCTGATGCGCCTTCATTAGCTGCTTGTCGCGTGTGCTGCTTCGCGCTCTTCGGGGGGGCGGGGCCTGCGGATGGCGCGTTCCGCGTCACCTTCTCAGCGGCCCTGCCCCTCGAGGGATGCTTGGCGCCATTTTTTCTCTGGATTCCGTCTGCTGCGTGGCTGGCATCTACCTACCCCGGGCGGTTTTATTTACCCTCTGTCATTATGCATGTCGCTTATGGGGTCCTCTTCGCTTATGTCTTTCAGGCGGGTCAAACTCCATTGGTTTCTCCCGGCCCTACCCCTCATTTAGTTACTAAACTTTGTGAGGCCTAGTGTGCTAATTACTCCCACTTCCCTAGCGGGCTATTGGGGCATCTCGGTTTGCTGTTATAGCGTGAGTCCCTATTGGCCTATTGTGCCGCTATAATCACCATATGGAGGCGTCTCAGGATAATGTGCTTGGGGTTCCTTCGGGACAAGCCTGGCTGTGTGTAGCTTGTGGGGTGTCCCCTACTAGTGCTGACAATGTGCGGGTCTATACTACTTGTGCCCAGCAGGTGATTGCGCTGCAGCCTGGTTTACCAGCGGCTGGACCTGCGCCGCGTATGGCTTCACCTACTCACCCAAGCTTGAATTTGACTCCCATTGAGTTGCATACCAGTGGGGATTCTCAGCCTGATGTGTCTGCTAGACTGGCTAGAGAAGTTGCTTGCTAATACCATGGCGCATAAGGCCTCTGCTAAAATGCGGCACTTGGCGCCTGATGTCACTCTTTTCCCTATGGAGGCTGAAGAGTTCTTTGAACTGTCTGGTTATACCCCCTTGGTAGCAGGGGAGTTGTTCTCTGACTCTGAGTCGTCTGATGAGAGGCCCAGGGGCCATGATGATTCTGGCTCTGACCCCTAGGCCCCAGATGATACTGATAGGCTGTTGGCTCAGATTTTTGAGGTTCTGTCTATCTCTCCCCCGGTTGCGGCCCCTAGACAGCAGGGGGAATTGTTTCATACTGCTAAGCCACGTTTAGAGTTTCCTGAGCAGGCCCATTTTAATAACCTCGTGCTCAAGGAATGGGAGTGTCCTAGCAGGCTCCCGTTTGGAAGCTTCATGTCTCAGACCGGTGGATTCAGGAGGAAATGTCCTCCGGTTACAAGATAAAGTTTGCTGCCTGCCCCCCCCCCCCACCCCCCCCCCCAAGATTCATCAGATCCCGGATGTCTCAGGACCCTATGTCAGCTCAGGCTCTAATTCTGGCGGTGCAAAGCCTTCTGGAGCTGGGGGTCATCTGTCAGGTCCCCTTACGAGAAAGGGGCAAGGGTTTCTATTCCAACCTTTTCACCGTGCCCAAAAGAGATGAGTCCGTCAGGCCCATCCTGGACTTGAAGATCCTCAACAAATTTGTCAGGTGCAGGCGCTTTCGCATGGAAACTTTGCGCTCTGCCATCAGTTCATGACCTCTGTGGACATCAAGGATGCTTACCTACATATTCCTGTTTTTCCAGGTCATCAAAGATTCCTCAGGTTCGCTCTGGAGGATCAGCACTACCAAATTGTGGCATTGCCCTTCGGTCTCACTTCAGCTCCCAGAGTGTTCACCAAGGTGCTGGCAGGAGTGATGTCTCTGCTCAGGTCTCAGGGCATTCGCGTGCTGCCCTATTTGGACGACATTCTTATCACTTCTCAGTCCCTCCAACAGGCAGAGCTGGATACTCAGCTAGTAGTGTCCACTCTGGAGTCATTTGGCTGGGTGATCAACCATCCCAAGTCTTCCCTGTCTCCCTCCTTGGTGACACCCTTCCTGGGAATGAATCTGGATACAGTTCAGGCAAGGATTTTTCTTCCTCAGCAGAAGGTGGACAGTCTGCTAGCGCAGGTTCAGTTCCTGCTCTCTTGCCCTCATCCCTCCATCAGGCAGGGAATGCAGCTGGTGGGCCTGATAGTGTCGTGCTTTGAGGCGGTCCCTTATGCCAAGTTTCACATGAGGCCTCTGCAACTCCACCTCTTGTCAGTATGGGACAAGGATCCTGCGTCCCTGGACCAGGTCCTTGTTCTGTCCCCCCTAGTCAGGCGGTCCCTCTCGTGGTGGCTGGACTCCAGGAACCTGTTAGTGGGCAGATCCTTTCTGCCCCCCTGCTGGGAGATGGTCACCACGGATGCCAGTCTGACAGGTTAGGGGGGGCTTCTGGAAGTCCCTGCAATTCCAAGGGCGGTGGGGCCCTCAGGAGGCCCACACACCTATCAACATTCTGGAACTGAGGGCGATCAGGTTGGTTCTGGCTCACTTGACCCAACACCTTCGGGGCTGGCCTGTTCAGGTACGCTCGGACAACCAGACGGCGGTTGCCTACATCAATCATCAGGGAGGGACCCGGAGCAAGGGGGCCCTCAAGGAAGTTTCTCTGATCCCGACCTGGGCGGAGGACAATGTTCCCTGCATATCAGCTGTGTACATTCCGGAGGTGGAGAATCTGCAGGCAGACTCTCTGAGCAGGGGGACCTCTCGCCTGGGAGAATGGTCCCTCTGCGACAGGGTGTTTCAATCTCTGTGTCACCGTTGGGGCCAACCAGATGTGGATCTGTTTGCGTCCCGTCACAATCACAAGCTCCCGGCCTTTGTCTCCCTGTCCCAGGATCTTCTGGCCTTGGCCACAGATGCTCTAGCATTGTCATGGCAGGACTTTCAGCTCCTGTATGTCTTTCCCCCATTCCCCCTGCAGGGTTCTGCGCAAGATAGCTCAGGAGGGGGTGCCAGCAATCCTGGTGGCCCCCAGGTGGCCAAGAAGAGTGTGGTTCGCAGACGTGGTGCAGCTGGCAGTAGATCAGTATGCTCTACCCAGGGTTCCAGACCTGCTCACTCAGGGTCATTTACGCCATCCCAATTTACAAACTCTGGCTTTGACGGCCTGGCTGCTGAAACCTCCATCTTGATGGAAAAGGGTCTGTCTGCCTCTGTTGTTGATACCATGATAAAGGCTAGGAAGAAGTCTTCTTCTTCTATTTACTATAGGGTTTGGTGTGCCTACATTGACTGGTGTGAGTCTTAGTCTATTCCCTGTCGTGTGTTCTCTATTCCCAGGATCCTGGAGTTCCTACAGCATGGGTTGGAGCTGGGATTTCAACTCAGTACTCTGAAGGGCCATGGCTCTGCCCTGGCTGTTTTCTTCCAGAGGTCCTTTGTCCAGCATTCTCTGATCAGGACTTTTTTCAAGGGGGTTACTCATGTGCGTCCCCCACGTAAGCCTATGTTGCCTGTTTGGGATTTGAACTTGGTCTTGTCTGCCTTGCAGGGTGCTCCTTTTGAACCTGTGCAGGAGGCTGCCCTGGCCATTCTTACTCTCAAGGTTGTCTTTTTGGTGGCTATCACTTCTGTTAGGCGTGTTTCTGACTTGGCGGCGCTTTCCATCCAGCCCCCCTACTTTGAGAGACACCAAGACAAGGTGGTTTTTCGCTTCAAGCAAGATTTTCTGCCTAAGGTCATGTCTGCCTTTCATCTGAATCAGTACATTGTTCTTCCTTCCTTGTGCCCTAATCCTAGTAACGCTAAGGAGAGGGTTTTGCATTCCTTGGATGTGGTTAGGTGTCTGAAGTACTATCTGGTGGCTACTGCACCTTTCAGGAAAACTGATGCTCTTTTTGTGGTCGCTTCTGGTCCTAGGAAGGGTTTGGCTGCTGCTAAATCTACTATCAGCAAATGGATCCGTCAGGCTGTGATTCAGGCCTACTCTGCTAAGGGGAAGAATCCTCCCTTCCGCCTTACTGCTCATTCCACTCGTGCTATTGGTGCCTCTTGGGCTTTTCAGCACCTGGCTTCTGTTTAACAAGTTTGCAAGGCCGCTACTTGGTTCTCTGTTCATACCTTTTCAAAGTTTTACAAGGTTGATGTTAGGGCCTCAGCTGACGCTGCTTTTGGCCACAAGGTTCTGCAGGCGGCAGTGGTCTGACCTGTCTGTTGTTACCTTTGGGGATCCCACCCTACTTTATGGACACTGCTATTGGATGTCCCAAGTGTAATGATTCTTATCTGGAGCAGGACGTACTGTATACTAAGAATAATACAATTCTGTGATTGCTCACCTGTAGAATTGTTATTATGAGTATACAGTACTTCCTGCTCCACCCCACCCTTGGTTTTGCATTATCCTAGGATCCCCTGTATGGTGATTGTTATCATTGTTATAGTTACTAGTTGGTTCTGTTATCATTCTCCCGACTTCTCGTTAACTGCTTTTCAATGCTGGGGATTTGTGGGAGGTCCCTGGTATTTGAGGGGCCGGGAGGAGCCAATTTCGCGGTCTCTGCAGTCCAGCGCCATCTGGAGGAGTAATGCCCAAGTGTAATGATTCTTATCTGGAGCAGGACGTACTGTATACTCATAATAACAATTCTACAGGTGAATAATCACAGAATTGTATTTTTCTGGATTTTATGCGTTGCTATTTTGCTTTGGATGGAGATTATTTTAATAATATTTAATTAAAGATTCAAGTTTTTAAGGAGTGCATACTCCCCACTTTCCTATTCATTTACAGCAGCATGTGCGCACTCAGACCTAGAAGAATGCGAGAGCTACCGCCATCCGCACATGTGCTGTGGGTTTGACAGTGAGGTAAGTATATTGAGCGACCGTATTTAACAGGACACAATGTCTTATAGACACTAGATCTGGATTTGGTCCACTTTAAAAAGGAACTTAATTATCATGCAGGACATTTCATCATATGTTTTTACATAATCAGAACTTACAGAAGAAAAGATATTGCAAAGCATTACCATAAAGCATGTGACTGTCATTTCCATTTAGAGGTTATCAAGCAGCCAGTCTTCCTTCCTTCTTTTTTGTCTTTTGACATCACACTGCTGCACAGAAAGCCGGCCTTCCCTTTTGACCCCTTACCCACGATGAGCTGCACAGAGAGCCAAGAGTGACCTTTATTTCAACTATCAGTTTTTGATAGTTCACAACACTTTTTTGCTCCTATTTTTCATGAGCTGAATTCAATGCTCTAAGACTTTTTCTTAAAAAGGCCCTTTTCTCTCATGATTATTGCACAGGTGTGCATTAGGCTTGTCACATTATAAGGGCTCTTTAAAATGTACAGTTGTAACCATTCAGTATCTGGTGTTAGCACCATTTGCCCCAGGCATGGTCAATGGGTGACATGTCCGGGGAGTATGCTGGTCATGCAAGAACTGGGACATTTTCAGCTTTGAGGAATTGTGCACAGATCCTTGCAATATAGGGTCATGCATTATCATGCTGCAATATGTTTGTTGTGGATGAATGGCACAACATTGGACTTCCGGATCTCGTCATGGAATCGCTGTGCATTTAAAACGTCATCAATAAAATGCACATGGTTATATTGCCCTTACAATACGCCCCCACGTACCCCCACCGCCACCATGAGCCACTCAAGTCACAATGTTAGCAAACCACTCACCCACACAACGCCATACACGCAGGCTGCCATCTTCCCTGTACAGTGAAAACTGAGATTTATCTGTAAAAAGAACCCCTCTTCGCCATTGAATGTGAGCATTTTTCCACTGAAGTCGGTACAGTGACAAACTGCAGTCAGCTGTTTCCTGCCCCCTTGGATTAAACAGTTAACCATTGCCGGTCATAATGAATTGAGTTTAATGTAAAGAAATGAAAACAACCTCAGTAAGCCAGCACTGGTAACCAGCGCCGCCATTACTAACCAGCAAAATGGCAGCACCCGGGACAGTGACCACAGTGGGGACAGTGAGCCAATACGGAGCTGACACTGCCTAGCTTCCTGCACCTCACAGCCCAGGTGTGGGACACATCAGCATCTGTACACCATCTCTCATCTGAGAGACAGGTGGGAGGAGACTGCCCCCCCCATGAGGACAGCACTCCTCACTGGTTAAGGCAATTTTCAGGACAACAAGTTTCAGGACATGCTGCGGACACAGAGCGCATCCTCCACAGGGATCATACACACTGACCCTGGAGGACAGCGACCCACTGGACGGGTGCACCAGCCTCCCGGAGCTCCACTGAGCCCTCCCCCTACACACAAGGAGGTGAGTCCCTAGTTATGTACTGTGTACTGACTTCACTATTACATTAACAATAGTTTCCATTTTCCATATATTTACCGAATAAATACTCTCTACTTACAGACAACATGGTACTAATTTTAATATAACCTTATTCATCGCTGATGGGTCTACTTTCTTATTATTCAATCCCTAACCCCCCCTGTACATACCTGGCAATGGTAACCCTATAAACCAGGGGGCAGCAGAGTACAGAATATCCACACAGTTACATTGGTCTGCAGAGCTGATGTGGTCACCCATGCTCTGCGGTTGTGAGGCCAGTTGGATGTACTGTCATATTCTCTGAAATGCCTTTGAAGACAGCTTATGGTAGAGAAATAAATATTCACATCAAGAGCAACAACTCTGGTGAACAATCTTGTACACAGCATGCCAAATGCACCCTCCCTCAAAACTTGCCACATATCTATGGCATTGTGCTGTGTGATAAAACTGCACATTTTAAAGTGACCTTTTAGTGTGGCCAGCCTAAGGCACACCTGTGCAATAATCATGCTAATCAGCATCTCAATATGCCACACCTCTGAGGTGGTTGACTTATCTTGGAAAAGGAGAAGGGCTCACTAAGGGAGGGCATGTAAAAAATACTCTAAAAACTGACTTTTTTCATTTGCAAGTGTAAAGAGATTTCTTCAATCATTCTACAGGTTCGCTGTCAATTTCCAGTGTGGGCCTGATATTGCTTTCCATTTCAACCCCCGCTTTGATGGAAGCCTTGTTGTCTGCAACACAAAGGAGCACCAGAACTGGGGAAAGGAGGAGCGCAAAAATGAACTGCCCTTCCATAGAGGCCATCCCTTTGAGCTCCGCATCCTTGTAACACACCATGACTACAAGGTAGGTATGCTCTCATTTTGTGCCAGACTTTGGATGCCAGAAAAATGAAACTCTCAGCATTTAAAACCATTTAAAGTAGACATTTGTAACAATCCCTTTCAGGACATCCCAGTTTGTGATCCCACAACCAGTTAAATAGCCCTAGCTAGGAAGCCCATAATCGGGCAGAATTACTCACCCTTCTGCATTACTGAGCTGAAGCAACCACATCTTGCTCATCCACTTCTCTGCCAATTCCAGTCCAGGCAATAACATAATTAAGTCTGTACTTATTGTTTGTCATTCACAGCTTGCACATGGAGAACAAGCGATTCTATCCTCCATCACTGGGCAGACATGGTGGTGACCATCAATATAGATTTATGTCCCCAAACAATCCTTTTCCATTTATTGCTATAAAAGGGAAGTGCAAAATCCTGGCGTGCTGAGCCCGCATTGAAAAGACCCCTGCATTGCAATAAATGGAGTAGGCTTGTGGGGTCGTAAACAAGGCTCCATGGACGCCTTCACGAGAGGCTCCCGGTGCTGAAAGGTGGAATCACTGACTACCCAGCATAGGTAAGTATGAAGATGCTGGCACTGCATAAAGGAGCTGCGGGGGAACACCAGACCTGCATGGAGGAGCTGTAGGTAAGTATATACTTTACATTCAGGCATTGTGACTAAGGGTCTTGGGGCAGCATGAAGATACCGAGTATAAGGGACAGGATAAGTTGTAGAACTCATTATCTATCACCATTAAAACACCCTGCTGCTGATGATGATGATGATTATTATCAATGCTTGTTATACATAAGAGCCTTAGATTGAAGGAATATAAAATATATTTATGATTAATGTTTCTAAACTTCCTATGAAAGTGTTGATTTTTTTTTGGGGGGGGGGGTATAGATGGCCATTGTAAGCTTGCTTAACCCATCTGTGCAGTGAGTGTACACATGCCCGGAGTGGTGGGTACATTATTATTATTATTGTTTATTTATGTAGCACTACAATCTCCGCTAGCACTATAAAAGGAGACAGGGTAGAACAGTCTAGAAGAGTCTGTCCTGGCATCTATGGGTGACAGGGCTAGGGCAGTATCAGGTGCTTACTTTAAAAAAGATGTGCGGCCGTGCACTTTCTGCCAGACGCCACAGGCTGCTTAACAAGAATGATTGACAGCTGGCGAGATTGCGGGCCAGGGCTTTAAAGTGGACCAAAACCCACTGTGTGAAACCTCCCAGGTCGCCTGAATGAGCTCATCACTTCCTGGTCCTATGGCGCATGCATGGCCACTTGTCCAATCAGTGCGCTCGGATCCGCCTTCGTCCAGGAGCTCGGCTAATACGAACGGATCTGAGCACTTTGGCGGACACACCCCCTGCTACCCTTTAACAGGGAACATGCCCATGCTGGCCATTCACAAATGCCTGACGCGGGCATGTGCCCTGTTAAAGGGATAGCAGGGATGCGGCCGCTGCTCAAGCATGCGCCGTTTGACCGCAAATGAAGGTGAGTTTTGGGGCAACCTGGGGGGTTTTACACAGTAAGGAACCCCCGGGGGGGGGGCCAGTACGCCTGCCTCTCATAGACTCCAGGGTGGGTTTTGGTCCACTTTAAAGTATAACCCCACCCCTACCATGATGTAATGGGGAAGAACTTCTCTTAATGGTTGGCAAATTCAACTGCCATGTGCAACCAATTGACTCATCTGCATCTGTGTGAGGAAGGAGGCAGAGAACAGGGGGAATTCTATCCCATCCTACCTTGGAAAGTGGCATACTGCATTAAAGAGGACCATACATGTGTTTAGCTGGCCCTGAATTTGAAAAGACTTCAAGGCTGACCAGTTAACTACCCCTGGGACATCCTGATTTCATATGCCCCGCTGTCTGAGCTCCCCTGGTTTGCTCCGCAAACACTCACCTTTAGAGCAAATACCACGTCATTTTTGAGATGCATAGCCGCATCACTGGCATCTTGGAACTGGGACACACTCCCACACCCAGCCATTCAGATAGGATAGAAACGGGGGCACACAGCGCGGAGGACAGGGATACAGCAGCTCCCCTTTTGCTATGTCGGTGCTCTGCTCCAAACACATAAAATCCATGGCATACAGCTCTGATTGGATAAGAGCATGTGCATATGCCCTGGGACCAGCAGAAATGTACGCTTTTAGGGCGATCCTTAAAGGGCCATTCCAGCCAGCATGGATATTTTCATGCCCGTGGTCGGAGGTCTGTTGGAAATGTCCACCATAGTGGAAAAAGAAATCAAGTGAGGGCACCTTTGAAAGCTAAAAGCATCTTCAATGTAATGGAAGTTAGGTAATGTCATTTTTATTGTGACATTGGTGACTGCATGATATGGGTTAAGGATCCAGTGTTCATAGCATAGCAAGTAAAATTACATTAGCGTCAAATGCCACTTGCTTTGTGGGATTTTTCTGTGGATCTAGAAGTTACGTGCAAACCAGGCATTTGGAATCCAGCTCTTGCATAAACAAAAAACTCCTTTGTTCCACTTACTTGCAGGTATGAGGCTAAGCTCACACTGCTGTTTCTGTTCCAGTTGCAGTTCGTTGCAAAATCCAAACAGGTACGAAGGAAGCCAAACTGGAACAGCAACAGCAACTGCCTAGACATAAACTCAGCCTTAAGAATACCAGATAACCAAACACCACACACCACAGTAACTCACTGCTTGATCTCTCTCTAAACAGTAGAGCAGGGCAGGTTTATTACTCTTGTATGGTCCTTTCACAGGTCGCTGCCTCACCTTGAGTTTAGGAGGTCCAAAGTGGACCAAAACCTAGGATTTTGACTATCCTGCGTTGCAGTCCTTGTCAATCCGGGATGCCGCACTGTGTGAAACCCTCCAGGTCACCCCAAAGGACTAACTGACCTTTCCCTGGTCCTACGCCGCATGCGGGGCCTCTCGTGCGCTCAGATCCGCTCACGCCATCTTGTTTAGGACTCGGCTCCAGCGAGTCTAGCCGAGCACGCCGGTGGCCGCATCCCCACTACCCTATAGCAACAAACGTGCCCGTGCCGACCATAAACAAATGCCTGGCGCAGACGAAAGGTATAGTGGGTGGCCCGTTGGATCAGAGAGAGAAGATGAGTTTACTGGGTGACCTGGGGGTTTCACACAGCGGGGCATCCTGAATCTGGCAGCCCCAGGTAGGAAACCGGGCAGTCCTGGATTCTTATACATTTCAGGGCTGTCAGCCATGGGTTTTGGTCCACTTTAAGTTTCTGTTGCCTCTCCAGCCACCCACTAGCAATTAAGCTCCACTTGCAGCTCTCCTGAACGCCTCTGTGTAAGAGTGCAGATCACAGGTGCTCATTTATAAGCTGCGTTAACAGCAGTTCTTGGCCTAAAATCCTAAAACGTGGACAGGACCACAACATGCACTTTTATAAATATAATATATAATATACCGTATATATATTAATACAGTACAGTGTCTGGTTAAGAAGAAAAGGTAGCGCAACAATTAGCTGTAAATCCATATAGCCAACATTTAGTTTTTCTTTTTTTTTTAGGTTTCTGTGAACAGGAATCATTTCTTGGAGTACCATCATAGAATTCCCTTCCACCGAGTCCAAAATTTAGAAATAAATGGCTGTGTCAGTCTATCGTGTGTTGATATACAGGCTCAAGGGGTAAGCATCAGTGCTCCTAAAACCTAAAAAGCAGACCTACACATGTAGAACTTATTTCCCCTCAGAAACCTCCCTACCTACCACCTACCAGCCCTGCTGAGAGCAGATGCTTACCTATTCCCCTGCAAGGTCTCCATCTGGCAGCAAACTGTAAGCTGCAGCACGCTCTGCAGCAGCGGTTAACATTTATCGGGGTAGGTGAGGACCACTGCAGTTTGCATTGTTGCACCCCAGTACCTTTTGAACAAAGACTCTGTAGGGAAAAGGTCAACATCTGCTCACCGTGGAGCTAAATGACAGCAGGGACTGTTAAAGTTGAGGCAGGCCAACAGTCAAAAATGACTTGAACCAGACCAACACAACAAACAGTGCTCATATGCATCCCTCCCTGGGGCAGTTGAGATTTCTGAACATCAATATTAATTTACCTTTTTTAACTTGCTGTAGTAAATGTTAGAAACAATATGTCGGCTCATGCATTTGCAGGCCACCTGCAAACAGGAAGTAGTGCTGGGCTTCCTGTTACTGTGCATTGTCCATTGTAGTTATGTCCATTGAATCCAGGCAGCAGATGCTGGGAGAGGAAGCTCCAAAATGGCCAATAACTTTCTTTTCCAACTGTGCCAGGCTGTTGGTCCAGTTTAAAGGAACACTATCACAACAAAATGGTACAATAATAACGATTCTTATAAATAAGCTAGATACCAAGAAAATGGGTTACAATACACCTTGCATCAAGAAATTGCTGCCAACCCTGTTTCTTTCTTGTAATAGAAGGAAAACAAATTTGAGGTTTTGAATATCCCACTCAGATTTTACAGGGAAGACCTGCTTAACACCAATGGCCTTTCTCCTGAACCAGCCTGTGCTGGGATAACAGTGGATTTAAAGTTGTCTGATGTATGTAGATGCTTTGCCCATTGTGTAGACATTAAAGTGGATCAACATTCAAAAATGACTTAAACCAGACCAACACAACAGTGCTCCTATGTGTCCCTCCCCATGGCAATTTAGATTGCTGCACATAAAATCATTTTACCTTTTTCCAAATCCTGCTGTGGTAGATTTTAAAAACAAAATGGTGGTTCATGGATGTGTAGGCCGCCTGCAAACAGGAAGTGCTGCTGGGTTTCCTGTTACTATGCATTGACAGTTATGTCAGAATCCAGGCAGCACCATGGCTGAGATGCTGGGAGAGGTATCTCCAAAATGGCTGCTACCTTTCTTTTCCAACTGTGCCAGGCTGTTGGTCCGGCTTAAGAGCTGATAATGCTGCTGCTCCAGACAGGCTGGCTCAGGAGACATTTGAATGGAGCGCATCACCCCTGTAAACGTGAAATAGTACACCCAAAAACCTGTCACCCCTGCATTCTATTCCTACAAAAGGAGGAAACCACAAGCTTGGCAGGATTTGGGGTATATAAGAAACTCCTCTCACTATCCAGCATGTTTATATGGATTTTTAATATTACATCATTTTGTGATACAGCTCCTTCAAGACTCGGTCACAGGGACACACATCACTTGTATGGTTTGGGTCTGCTTGCATTTTCTATATTATATACTGGTTTTACTATTCAAATAGTGACACGCTAATGTGGCATTATCCTATTCCAAACTTTCCAGGGTGGATTTCCTCAACAGCCATTTCCAGGTGGACACATGCAGAATGTAAGCATTTGCTAATATATGAAAGACTATAGTTTCATAGCATAGACTATTGTACATTGTACATTGTACACTATTGTACATTGTACGTCAAAGATAATGAAAGATAAATCCTATTTCCTGGCTTCTGTTCTTGATGAAATGGGACCCAGGGGCTGGGGAACCTGATGCAGCACCGGAAGCTGCAGAAACTGGTAAATTGTGAGGCCTGCCCTTCTGCCTAACTCACTGACCCCCCCTGGCAGTGCTACCGGTTGGGTGTATTGTATTAGATGAATTAAGCCACAGCATAATGTGCCTTCTTGCATGTCATGGATCCTAGTAACAGTTATTTTTCCTAACTTAAAGGGATTTTTCAAGCACAAGGTTAAATAAAATAAACAGCAGCTTGCCTTGCCAATTGTTCCTCCAGCGATGTGATACATCAAACAAATTTGTGGATTTGGCACACTTAAAGTTATAAAAGGCAGAACGGAGTATTATCGATTTGGGGTGCAATAACCAGATACGAATACCCTAATGGATCAAAAATTCCAGAAATATTATTCATGTAGTAATGCACACCAATCAAAAATATGCTGCAAAGATAATTTATATAAAAAGATAATTCAAGTGACAATAAGGCTATTTCCAATTCCTTAATATCAATCATGTAATCTGATGTTAACACACAATTTGACATTGTACATCTGTCTATATCCCATTTGCACTGCAACCGAGAATCATTGAGGCTCGAGAATATGTAGGAATAATCATCCAAGTGATATAGTGTCCAATAATGCAATAATTCTCTGGTACAGTGCTAGGGTTATATGATGATTATAAATGAGTGAATGCTGCCGCCCCCAGGTGGCCAAAGATGATCAAAGGTGCTCTGATGTGCAGCTATGAGGAATGTCTGTGAAAATAAATGTAGTAAAATATGATAATATGCTATATAGCTGCCGCACAGGATAACATAAGATCATGAGGATGACCCCTGGTGGAATGCTGGGCCACCTTAAATGTACAAGGTAAGTGTTTACAATAAACAGAGTATCAGCATAAATCCAAGTGGTATTGAAATGAGCATTGTGTGAAGGCAGGTGTGTGAAAGACACGCTCTTTGGGCCTTATTTATCAAGGGATAGCGCCAGGTAGTGTCTCACTAGCGCCAGGTATCGCCAGCTATCGGTGGCTACCGACTCCAGAACGCCAGGCGGCGGACACAATCACGCATTTATCACGCTAAATGAGGCTAGCGCCGGCGAGAGCGTCAGCTAGCGCGGGATTCATCATGTAGCGGACTGCAACGAACAGCGCCGCTGCTAATCCCATCACAGCGCCAGGTATGACCTCTCGCTACCTGGCGCTCTCCAATGCATTTCAATGGAGCAATCTTTAAATCTTCATATTTAATTGTTATTTATTTTTTTTTGTTTTTTTTTTAAATGTAAAAAATTTTAAAAAAAAATTTGTGCAGAATTGATATTATAGGTCTGATATTAATGTATTCATATTACAAAATGTTTAGAAAAACTTATTTCAAAAAATATGGATGTTTGGGGGTTAAAAACTACTTTTAAGCCATTGCCGCCAGCGCTCTGGGGTTTAAACAAGCTTTTCACAGCGCGAGCTTGGCCGTTGTTCTGTAGTTGATAGCGACTCAGACGGTTTGCCGTAATGTTGAATATTGGGTGAGGAGTCTCTATTTGACAGGTTCTGCGCTGTATGGGAGCGCATGACAGCGAATGGCCATAGCGAACGGCTCCCAGCATATTCATTAACAAATCACGCTCCAAAAATTCTCGCACTGTGAAATGCATGCTTAAACCCCAGAGCGCTGGCGGCGATGGGTTAAAAGTAGTTTTTTAACCCCCAAACAACCATATTTTTGGAAAAAAAAAAAAAAGTTTTTCAAAACATTTTGTAATATGAATACATTAATATCAGACCTGTAATATCAATTCTGCACAAATTTTTTTTTTTTTTTTAACCTAACATTGCAGAAGTGGTCACAGAATTTTTGACATTTAAAAAAAAAAAAAAAAAACATTAATAACAATTAATTATTAATATTTAAAGATTGCTCCATTGAAATGCATTGGAGAGCGCCAGGTAGCGAGAGGTCATACCTGTCGCTGTTCAAGGTCGCTCGCTGGCGCTGTGGGCTGAGGCTGGAATAATGATGAATGATTCGCTATCTGGCGCTCTGTCAGTCGCTAAGCAGGATCGGCTTGATAAATGTGTGATTGCGGAGGGGAGCCGGCGTTCTCGTGGCGGTGACCGTCATTACCGTTCGCTCACCATTCGCTACCTGGCGCTATCCCTTGTTATATAAGGGCCTATATCACTTGGATGATTATCCCTACATATTCTCAAGCCTGATTAATTCTTGTTTACACTGCAAATGGGATATAGACAGATGTACAATGTCAAATTGTGTGTTAACGTCAGATTACATGATTGATATTAAGGAATTGGAAATGGCCTTATTGTCACTTGAATTATCTTTTTATATAAATTATCTTTGCAACATATTTTTGAGTGGTGTGCATTACTACACAAATAATATACTTCCAGCAAGCCTTCTTTCTCCCAGCACCAACAGCTGCCTACTCTGGACCAAAGCCAGCTCTAAGGGCCACAACCAGATGCTTCAGAAAATAAATCTGTACACCTTGATATCTTGCCTATTTTTGCTTCAGTTTAAAAACGGAAAACAGTTTTGAACAGTGGAAAACATAGCGCGACCCAATGGGCTGACAATTAGCTTGGCCTGTTCTGTCACTTTAAACATGAAAAGACCCCTGCCCTTCCATCCATCCAACCTGGATTTTGGATGATTTTATTTTTTTTTATTATCCTCACAGTCCTATGGCAGTCACTGTATGCAGGGCTTTGAGCTCTCAAGCAACAGAGGGCATTGTGGATGATGCCCTGTATTTAAATGATCAAAGGTCTTTTACTCCTTGGAACGTGGTGATCCAGGGGTGTCACACCACAGGGCATACCGATTTGAGATGCCACTTAAAGAGGTAGACCAACCCCCCCAAGAGTCTTATAAACTAGAGGGGGGTATTGATCCTCTTTAAAATCAGCAAACCGATGTACGGTTGATAGATAATACATAGTGCACTTCTCTGTGTCTGTTCACACTACATTTAGATACATGGTCGGCCAACAAGAGACCGGGGGTGGCCTTTACACCCACAAAATGTGCTGGTCAGAGGGCAGAAAACAACGTGTTTGGGTTACAGACTTCAAGTAATGATGGAGCATGCTAATTCTTGAGATCCTGTGATATTCTGTAGAGCACAATTAAATATTTCCTAACAGTTTACATTTTTGTCAGTCACTATGTGCATTATTATAATTGTATTTTACAATTATATCCTTATTCCAGCCAGCATTTCCTCCCCAGTTACCTGGATGCTATGTAAGTTAATAATACTGCGCTTTAGATTTGGTGTGTTGTGCTGGAGAGGTTCACCAATTGTTATTAAAGTTTGGTTGAACTGAGGCAGCAAAGCTTCTCCAGTAATATGAAGAGCTTCTTTAACAAATTAACCCCTACTGCCAACTGTTATTACATTAATACCCATTTGAGGCTATTAATATACATATATGCATACAATTTCTAAACTTCACTTTTATCAGTAGAGTAAGGTATGGGGTTGCAAAGAGATTCTCTCTGCAACCCCATTGAGGATATAAAGAGGAAGTCCAGCCTCTTTAAAAAACCCCCATACCCATGCCGGATTTGGACACTAACACTATAAAACTAGATCCTCCTTGGTTCCTGGTTGAGACAGGGACAGTCATCATGGAAGCTGTTAAGACGCCACGGCTGCCTGTAACGTAAGAGGGTTGTAGAGATCAAGTCTGTTTTTTTATTCTAAAGAGAATGGGGTTGATTAAGAGCCAGGTAAAAATTCTCACTTCTTTTTTAGGAGAGAAAATTGCTCTGAATTTACCCCTAATGTCCAGCCAAAAAAATATAAAAATGTTTCTCTCTTGCAGCTCTTCTGCCCAGCTCCGGTGTTATAAAACGTACCAAAGTTCAAGCCACATGCTGGTCTCCATTTTCTTCTTCCTTTGGGATGGGGTCACGTCCCTCCGAAAGCTTTTTTTGTTTTTGTGGCTGGACAGGGACCTTAAAGGGGTGCAGGGCACCACTGTGTCAGGCTCGGGGAAGGGGGGCATTCAGATTGATAGAGCTCCCCAGCTTAATGCCTCCTGCAATACCCCATATCATTACCTTCACCTCGATCCTCAGCCAAATAGTTCTCCGATTGGCCGGCCTTGACCGGCGAGTTTCGGGGTGTTGCAGGTGGCATTGCCCCATACAACACCCTTAATGCCCAGCATGCCTTAATGTATAATTAGGCATAGTACAGGGGAAGGAAAGGGTAGTCGGCAGGATTTAAAATGGCTGAACATCCTCTTTGTGGCTCACTTTCTGATCTATTTAATTTTCTGTAACCCATTCACATCTAAACATTCTAGGTAACCTAACAAACTAACCCACTATACTCACCTTTACTCTCCTTCAGAAGTGGGCATCCATCATTCCAAGTTCAAACAGGTGGATGGAGCTCCACCTCTGCCAGTGCCGCAGCAAATAGAATGCACGGCCCTAACATATAATGTCACATCTCGTCTAGATGAAATTATGTGCTTTAGCTGGGTACAAATATAAAATAAAAGTCAGCCCAAGAAAAAACTGATCATTAAATGGATTGCCCAGGTGAAAATAAGGACTGTAAAACTATTAGACTATATAAACAGCACAGTAAGGGGAACTTGTACAGAACATAACATCATTCCTGGTCGTTATGACTCTATTCTATGGGAAATGCAGGGGGAAAGGACAATGATGGCATTTATGTGGGGCAGCCGAAAGCTAAAGCTGTGTACAGGCATTGAATTAAAGCAGACCAACAGTCAAAAATGACTTAAACCAGACCAACACAACAGACAGTGCTCATATGCATCCCTCCCCCGGGCAGTTTAGATTGCTGCACATAACTATTAATTTACCCTTTTCTAACTCTTGCTGTGGTAAATTTTAAAAACAAGATGGCGACTCGTACATTTGCGTGCCACCTGCAATCAGGAAGTGCTGCTGGGCTTCCTGTTACTGTGCATTGTCAGTTATGTCAGTTGAATACAGTAAGCAGCATGGCCAAGATGCTGGGAGCTACAAAATGGCCGCTAACTTTCTTTTCCAACTGTGCCAGGCTGTTGGTCCGGTTTAAGGTCACTGAGAACATAGAAAGTAACTACACAGAATAATTGTCCAAAGACATTCCAGATATTAGTCTCCCTGTTCACTAACAAGGAGGTTATTACCCTCAGATTGTTACAGTGATGAGCAGTCAGCAAACCATGGAAAATGATTGGACAGTCATATTTTTGACAAATATTGCTTAGGTGTCAGGAATTGTAAAGCGATTATTAAATAAACCAGCAGGAATTCTTCAATTGTTTCTGACTTTTATATTCTAAGTATACAGCACGTCCTGTTCCAGAATATTCCTTACTCCTGGGTAATACATTCACAAGATGGCGCTGGACTGCAGAAAACAGCTTGTGGCTCCTCCCGGCCCCATTTAAGTCAGGGACCTCCCACAAATTCCCCAGTTTCTTTCTGCAGTCTGCGCTGAGAAGATAGAAGATAGCTCTCTTGTGGCGCAGGTGAGCGGGGCTTATTGCCTGCGGCCCTGCAGGACTATTCCCACCCGTTCCGTCCCATTTACTGCCTCCCAGCCTCGGCTGATAAGGTTCGATTGAAGGTAGGCGATAGAAGCACTTTGTGCTGAGGAGCTAGGCTCCTACCGCAGTCCCTGCTCTAACCGGGTTGGGGGTTTAGGCTAATGGGGAGCCTTTTGGGATGCCCCCACTGCCTCATGGTTTTTGCCAGGTTATCCTGTGCAGTTAAACCCTATTCCCATTTCCCCCTCCACCCTCACTCCTCATATTAGCCCCTGGGTGCCGTTTCCCCCTGGGAATTCTGCCGTTATCCTTCCTCACTCTCCCTTCGGGAGACCTCCGGGGGGGGGGGGGTTGTCTAGTGTTTTAAGACTTTAGACATATGTTGTGCCACTTTATTAAAACGTGCCGCTGCGCGCTTGTACTGCGCTCTGCGGCTGGCAGCCCCATTCACCTCAGAGCTGCCGGGCCGCTATTGGCCGGCCGGATCATGTGGGCGCGCTTCGCGCTCTTCGGGGGGGGGGCGGGCTCTGTGGATGATGCATTTTACCTCATATCTCCACGGGCCGCCCCTCGAGGTTGCGGACGCCATTTTGTCTTCTTCCTGTTGCTGCTGGCTCCTTGCGGTCTGTGAGTTCCCCGCTGGGGTGATTTTTCTCTGGTTTCTTCTTATGCCTTATTCTCATGGGAATGTTTGATTATGTCTTTCAGGCAGGGTAAAGCTTCGGTCCTGTGGTTTCTCCCGGCCCTCTCCCCTCATTATCTCCCACTTCCCTAGCGGTTCATTGGGGCATCCCGGGTAGCTCTTTAGCATTAACCCTTACTGGCCTACTGTGCCTTTCAAATCACCATATGGAGGCTTCTGGGGATAATGAGCCTGGGGTTCCTTCGGGACAAGCCCGGCTATGTGTTGCGTGTGGGGTATCCCCAATTGGTGATGATGTCAGGGTATGTGTATCCTGCGCCCAGCAGGTACTTGCACTCGGTTACCTGTTGCTGGGCCTGCGCCCCCTCGGGCTTCGCCTACCCCCCCCACACCTGCATCTGACCCCCTACGAGGAGCATACCAGCGGGGAGTCTCAGCCTGATTTGGCTGCACGGGTGGCCAGCATTGAGAAACATATTGCTTGGTCTGCCTCGCGTAAGGCTTCTGCTAAGAAGCGGCATTTATCTCCCGCCGTCTCCCTCTTTCCTGTGGAAACTGAGGACATTTTTGACACTACTGGTTATTCCCCCCTGGAGGAGGGGGAATTGTTCTCTGATTCAGAATCATCTGAGGAGCAGCCTAGGGTTTATGGTGATACAGGGTCTCCCTTTGGGGAAGATCTATGGTCCTCAGATGACACTGACAGGCTTTTGGCTCATATCTTTGAAGTGCTCTGTATCTCCCCTCCTGCCGTGGCTTTGCAGCAGCAGGGTGAGCTCTTTCATACGGTTAAACCACGTTTGGAATTCCCTGAGCAGTCTCACTTTAATAATCTGGTGCTCAAAGAATGGGAGGGGCTTAGCAAGCTGCCAGGGGTGCCCAAGAGTTGGGACAAAAGGTATCCCTTTCCTGCTGATGTGATTAAGCGTTGGTCATGTCCTCCCGAGGTGGACGCGCTCGTTCTGGGGCTGTCCAATACATCTGTCATGCATTCTCCTGACACTACTACCCTGAGGGATGGTGAGGACCGGAGTATGGACCAACTGGCTTTCCATGCCTTTGCCTGTGTGGGGACCCCAAGTCTTCCCTGTCACCGTCAGTTGTGAGGTCCTTTCTGGGCATGACTCTGGATACATCTCAGGTCAAGATTTTTCTCCCTCAGCAGAAGGTGGAGAGTCTTCAGGCCCAAGCCAGGTTCCTTATGTCTTTCCCTCATCCCTCCATCCGGCAGGGGATGCAGCTGGTGGGCCTGATGGTGTCTTGCTTCGAGGTGGTTCCATACGCTCAGTTTCACATGAGACCTCTTCAACTTCACCTCTTATCAGTTTGGGATCGGGACCCTCGGTCCCTGGATCAGGTGTTGGTTCTGTCCCCTCTGGCCAGACGGTCTCTCTCGTGGTGGCTGGACTCAAGAAACCTGTTGGTGGGCAGATCCTTTCTGGCCCCGTGCTGGGAGACAGTCACCACAGATGCCAGTCTGATAAGGTTGGTTCTCGCCCAGTTGACTCCACACCTTCGGGGTCGGACGGTTCAGGTCTGCTCGGACAACCAGACGGCGATTGCCTACATCAATCATCAGGGAGGGACCTGGAGCAAGAGGGCCCTCAAGGAAGTGTCCCTGATACTGTCTTGGGCAGAGGAGAATGTTCCCTGCATCTCAGCTGTGTACATCCTGTGGGTGGAGAATCTGGAGGCAGACTCCCTCAGCAGGGGGACCTCTCGTCTGGGAGAATGGTCCCTCAGCAGCAGGGTGTTTCGCTCCATGTGCCACCGCTGGGGTCAGCCAGATGTGGATCTGTTTGCGTCCCGTCACAATCACAAGCTTCCAGTCTTTG
Organism: Gastrophryne carolinensis; assembly: GCA_027917425.1. Lineage (NCBI taxonomy): Eukaryota > Metazoa > Chordata > Amphibia > Anura > Microhylidae > Gastrophryne > Gastrophryne carolinensis. The sequence continues at coordinate 230,617,909 of CM051236.1, forward strand.
TCTCCCTGTCCCAGGACCCTCTGGCCTTGGCCATGGATGCACTAGCAATGTCTTGGAAGAGCTTTCAGCTTCTATATGTGTTCCCTCCTTTTCCTCTGCTGGGCAAGGTGCTGCACAACATTGCTCAGGAAGGGGTGCCAACCATTCTGGTGGCCCCCTGTTGGCCAAGAAGGGTGTGGTTCACAGACGTTGTGCAGTTGGCAGTAGATCAGTATGCTCTGCCCAAGGATCCAGACCTGCTCACTCAGGGGCAGCTATGCCATCCCAATTTACAAACGCTGGCTTTAACGGCCTGGCTGCTGAAACCTCCATCTTGATGGAAAAGGGGCTGCCTGCCTCTGTTGTTAATACCATGATTCGGGCTAGGAAGAAGTCCTCGTCATCCATCTACTATAGGGTCTGGCATGCTTACATTGACTGGTGTGAGTCTAAGTCGCTTCCCTGTAGGGTGTTTTCTATCCCTAGGATTCTGGAATTCCTGCAACATGGTTTGGATTTGGGTCTTCAACTTAGTACCCTCAAAGGTCATGTTTCTGCCTTGGCCATTTTCTTCCAAAGATCCTTTGCTCACCATCGTCTGGTCAAGACCTTCTTCCAGGGGGTTACTCACGTGCGTCCTCCACGTAGGCCTATGTTACCAGTCTGGGATTTGAACTTGGTCTTATCTGCCTTGCAGGGGTCTCCCTTTGAGCCTTTGCGTGAGGCCCCTTTGTCCATTTTGACTCTTAAGGTAGTCTTTTTGTTGGCCATCACTTCTGTTAGGTGTGTTTCTGAGTTGGCGGCACTTTCCATCAAACCCCCTTACTTTGAGAGACACCAGGACAAGGTCATGTTTCGTTTTAAGCCTGATTTTCTGCCTAAGGTTGTGTCTTCTTTTCATCTCAATCAGGACATTGTTTTGCCTTCTCTATGCCCTAATCCTAGTAACCCTAAGGAGCGGGTTTTAGACTCTCTGGATGTGGTCAGGACTCTGAAATTCTATTTGGTGGCTACTAAATCCATCAGGAAGACTGATGCTCTTTTTGTGCTCCCGTCTGGACCTAAGAAGGGTCTGGCTCCAGCTAAGTCCACTATCAGCAAGTGGATCTGCCAGGCTGTGGTACAGGCCTATTCTGCTAAGGGGAAGGAGCCTCCCTTCCACCTTACTGGTCATTCTACTCGTGCTATTGGTGCCTCTTGGGCTTTTCAGCACCAAGCTTATGTTGAACAAGTTTGAAAGGCCGCTACTTGGTCTTCTGTTCATACTTTTTCTAAGTTTTACACGGTTGATGTTCGGGCCTCAGCTGATGCTGCTTTTGGTCGCAAAGTTCTGCAGGCGGCAGTGGTTTAAACTGCCCGCTGTTAATTTTTGGGGATCCCACCCTACCTTACGGACACTGCTATTTGATGTTCCAGGAGTAAGGAATATTCTGGAACAGGATGTGCTGTATACTGTATACAATTCTGTGATTACTCACCTGTAGAATTGGTATTATATGTATACAGCACGTCCTGTTCCATCCCACCCTTGTTATCATTATTCTTAGTTACCTCTGTATGATGATTGTTCATATGTTCATTTTTGAATTCCTGTTATTATTGTTCTCCCGGCTTCTTGTTAACTGCTTGTCAATACTGGGAAATTTGTGGGAAGTCCCTGACTTATATGGGGCCGGGAGGAGCCACAAGCTATTTTCTGCAGTCCAGCGCCATCTTGTGGAAGTATTACCCAGGAGTAAGGAATATTCTGGAACAGGACGTGCTATATGCATATAATACCAATTCTACAGGTGAGTAATAACAGAATTGTATTTTTATATCTGTACCTAGTTAAACCGGACCTTCACCATGATTTAATGAAAAGCCCAAACTCTTAAAAAACAATTCCTCAGCATCTAAAATTAATATATTTTACATGTTTAGTCACTAATTTATTATACTTTCCCCCACTGGGCTGCAACTCTGTTCGGGAATTTAGGATACGGGCGCCGCCATTTTGACTCAGAAGCATCACACTTACTGAGGAGAGGAGAGTGGGATAAGGTACAGGGGGGCGGGTTATAGCTGTGCTTTGCTCAGACAGAGCAGAACTGGGGTCAGGGAAAGGTCAGCAGTCCCAGAATGCAGAGCAGTACAGTCACTTCCTGTTTGCAGGCACTTCCTGTTTGCAGGCTGCCTGCAAAAATGGCAGCTTCCATAAGCCGCCATCTTGGATGTTTAAAGGCTTATAAAATGCAGTAGATGCAGGTAGGATGATTTTTAATGTGAGCAATCTGTATGTACAGGGTGTGGGAAACATATAAGATAGACTCTTATTTAGAGTGAAGGTCCGCTTTAACAGCATGTATTTTTTCTGTTCTACATGTTACATTGATCCAAAAAAAACTGTAAAAAAAAATTTCAAGTATATCCCGAAAAGTTGTATGCAGAAGACAGATGCTTCATTCGTCAGATATCTTTTTTATATGTTCGTTCTTTTAAATAAGAGAATTGTTTACCAAAACTTTTACTTCTGTTTTTAGCCAAACCAGTTCCCTGGGGGGCATTGCAATTATGTAAGTAGTTTGACACTTTTCAGAGTATTTGCTGTTTTCATTATTTAAAAAAAAATCATTGTTTAGCATTCCAAAAAAGTGACATTTTCTAATAACCTTTTAGACACTTCCATATGAAACCAAGATCCATGGTGGTCTGTTTCCTAACAAGAGCATTGTCATTAGAGGAACTGTTTCTGGACATCCTAAGAGGTAATAAAGCTGTGGATCAGTTTGCGGAGGAGTGTGCCTTAAAATCCAAACTTTAGCATTTTGTCTTAAAGAACATGTTCAGGCACATAAAAAAAAGCTATACTCACCTTTACTCCCACGCAGACCATTGCTTCTAGTCTGGGGCAACAGCCTCATCTGAAAGGCTGGATGCAGGCCTCTCCCCTCGCCAACTGGCACCACGCTCTCTCATTGGGCTTCTTTTCCTGTCTTCCTCTATCGTGGCAACACCCCCACCATTCTTCACGGTGAGCTACCATGTCCCCCTCCATTGCAGTGAATGGAGGGGGAGATGGTAGCTCACCGTGACTGATTAACTGAGGCAATTAAATACAGTTGCAGAAACTATAATAATAATTTCTAGGCTTTATATCACCTCATAGGCTATAGTCAAACCCTGCAGAATCTGTAATCAGATTTAAAATGATTAATTAATCAGGTTCAGCAGATCATACCCACTAGAAAAAGACTATATTTTCTGGAAATAATAAGTCCCTGTCTGGGAAAATTGACCTGAGCACCTGCAGACTTCATTTGGGGCCTCCGGGCTAAAGTGGTCAGTTTTTTCGCTGGAGACAGAGAGCACATCACGTAAGTGGCTGATACTCAAATAGCACAGCATCGACCCCCTAGGACTTAGTGTCATTGATGTTGTGAGTGATGAGTTAAATCGGACCAGCAGTCAAACAGTGCTCATATGCCCCCTCCCCAGGGCAATTTAGATTGCTGCACATAAAAAATAATTTACTACTTTTCTAACTCATGCTGTGATAAATTTTAAAAACAATATGACCGTTCATGGACTTCTGCAGACAGGAAGTGCTGCTGGGCTTCCTGTTACTGTGCATTGTCAGTTATATCAGTTGAGAGAGGAAGCTCCAAAATGGCCGCTACCTTTCTTTTCCAACTGTGCCAGGCTGTTTGTCCGGTTTAAGTCATTTCATTGCCTGGACAAGAATTTTCTGTTATCCATTGTGCCTACACTGCCCTTATTGTACAGTACATATGATCCCATATAACTTTTTGCAGATTTCATATTAACTTGAAATTCCACGGTGGAACCGCTTTTCACTTCAACCCACGATTTGATGAGCGCACCATTGTTCGTAATAGTAAACTAAACAATAGCTGGGGAAGTGAGGAGCGCCAGATGCCCAGCTGCGGGATGTGTTTTGCTCCTGGTCAAAGCTTTGTGGTAAGTCAAATGTCTACTAACTGTTATAATGATGGAAAGGATGATATGGCAAGACCCCCATATGCGTGGAAATAGTTCTGTATATTGTTTTATTGTTTACAGTATATCTATACTTAATGTTAGGAATCAGTTTTTCTTAATTTCCTGGCACTAGACACAGCAGCAAACTTGCTGGTCATATGGGACATTTAGCTAGGACAGGGGTACTCAAGAACTTTTTGTAGAGGTCCACTTGTAGCAGTATGCCGCAAGCTGAAGGTCCGGAATCGGAGGGGGGGTAGGTTAAAATCAGCACACCAGGGAGCTTTATATTACAAAAGCATAACTAAATAAAGGCTGCTTGTCCCCCCTCAAGCATTATATCTATTGGGCATCGGGGGGAAAACAATTAGCAACTTTTGTTTCACCATGTGGAACCTACAGCTCTTACCCTTGGTGCACTGATTTTAAATGAGCAGAGCTAAGAGGAGAGAGCTTCCTGTGGCAGAGCTGGGAAAAGAGAAATGGGATGGGGCAGAGCTGGGAAAAGAGAGATGGGATGGGACAGAGCTGGGAGAAGAGAGATGGGATGAGGCAGAGCTGGAGAAAGAGAGATGGGATGGGGCAGAGGCGAGAGCAGAGAGATGCATGGGGCAGAGCTGGGAGAAGAGAGATGGGATGGGGCAGAGCTGGGAGAAGAGAGATGGGATGAGGCAGAGCTGGGAGAAGAGAGATGCATGGGGCAGAGCTGGGAGAAGAGAGATGGGATGGGGCAGAGCTGGGAGAAGAGAGATGGGATGAGGCAGAGCTGGGAGAAGAGAGATGGGATGGGGCAGAGCTGGGAGAAGAGAGATGGGATGGGGCAGAGGCGAGAGCAGAGAGATGCATGGGGCAGAGCTGGGAGAAGAGAGATGGGATGGGGCAGAGGTGAGAGCAGAGAGATGCATGGGGCAGAGCTGGGAGAAGAGAGATGGGATGGGGCAGAGCTGGGGAAAGAGAGATGGGATGGGACAGAGCTGGGAGAAGAGAGATGGGATGAGGCAGAGCTGGAGAAAGAGAGATGGGAAGGGGGAGAGCTTGGAGAAGAGAGATGGGATGGGGCAGAGGCGAGAGCAGAGAGATGCATGGGGCAGAGCTGGGAGAAGAGAGATGGGATGGGGCAGAGCTTGGAGAAGAGAGATGGGATGAGGCAGAGCTGGGAGAAGAGAGATGCATGGGGCAGAGCTGGGAGAAGAGAGATGGGATGGGGCAGAGCTGGGAGAAGAGAGATGGGATGAGGCAGAGCTGGGAGAAGAGAGATGGGATGGGGCAGAGCTGGGAGAAGAGAGATGGGATGGGGCAGAGCTGGGAGAAGAGAGATGGGATGGGGCAGAGGCGAGAGCAGAGAGATGCATGGGGCAGAGCTGGGAGAAGAGAGATGGGATGGGGCAGAGGTGAGAGCAGAGAGATGCATGGGGCAGAGCTGGGAGAAGAGAGATGGGATGGGGCAGAGCTGGGGAAAGAGAGATGGGATGGGACAGAGCTGGGAGAAGAGAGATGGGATGAGGCAGAGCTGGAGAAAGAGAGATGGGAAGGGGGAGAGCTTGGAGAAGAGAGATGGGATGGGGCAGAGCTGGGAGAAGAGAGATGCATGGGGCAGAGCTGGGAGAAGAGAGATGGGATGGGGCAGAGCTGGGAGAAGAGAGATGGGATGAGGCAGAGCTGGGAGAAGAGAGATTGGATGGGGCAGAGCTGGGAGAAGAGAGATGGGATGGGGCAGAGCTGGGAGAGCTGCATCCTGAGGTGCACAGGCATGTCCTCCTTTCACCACCTTTCCACATCAGCCACGGTGTCTGAAGCACACCCACTCTGTTTATTGCAAAGGACATCAAATGTCAAGGCCTGACACAGAGTGAGCAAGCTCCAGACACTGTGTGATGTGGGGGATGGCCATTTATCCCCTATGTTACCAGTAATTGGAGGACAGTCATGGATGCTGCAGGACTCAATCTCAGGAACCAGTATTTTTAAACAAACAGAATAGAACGGTACATCTATGGGGGACAAAATGTGAGTATGCTCATGTTATTCATTTTTGGCCTGGATATCTGCTGCACCAATTGCATTCTGCCTCAGCCGGGACGACCAGTCTTTTAGCACATCACACAGGAAGCGCATGGCCTGCCAAGCTTTGTTCATTATTATAAGATGGGCATCGTCAGCAGAGTTCAGCGCCAGGAAGGGCATGCACATGTTATTGTACTGCTTTAAAGGGACATTCCAAATAAAGGGTTAAATGAACCAGCTTTCTGCTCTCCCCATGCTGGCTGTCAGGAGCTGCATCTTTCACCCAGACTTTATTCAGCCTGCTTTATATTTTTCAATAACTCCCAGTGAACTCTCTCCCTTCTTCAGTGCCTCCTTAGCAGAAGATGATCAATCACATCATCTTCAGAGGTCAAGTCTTTTCGGGGACGGCAGTATGAGGCAAGCAGAAAGCAGGCAAATGTAATCCTTCGCCTGGAATGTCCCTTAATACTAATTACTGTGACATTTTATAAAGTGTTGGACATTTGTGATAACCCCTAGTATATGTTATGGCAGACAATAATGTTTGCCCTTCAGTACCTTTTCTTACATAATATTGTTGGATTATTGTAATATATTGTGTAGGGTAAATCTGCCGGATGAGGCAAAATTACTCATTTCCATTTTCCCCCACAGATTGAGATTACTGCTGAACACCATGCTTTCAGAGTGAATGTGAATGGAAGCCATGTTTGCAACTTCAATTATCGTGTGCCCCACCTCCAGCAAATAGACACTTTGCAGATAGATGGCGATATAGTGCTGCAACATGTTCAGATTTAAACACCGTATTGTTTATGTCCTATTTTACCACATGTATACAGAAGCACTACTGTTTGTAACAAGGAAATCGATGTGCTAATTGTATGTCACTTTATATACATTTACAACAACATGAATAAATGTTGAAATTATATGTGGACAGTTTTTCTTAGACTTTTAAAGCAAAATACAGTTTAGGACAACAATGCTTTTATAGACAATAGATAATGTCCTTCTTAACCCTTTAAGTGCCAGCCTACCTGGAGTTTTTGTCACCCTTTGTTGCCAGACCATTTTGCACTATTTTGCACTCCCCATGTTTAAATGTGATTTTTTAAGGGATTTCCAGGGATTTCCCAGGAAAATTATATATTGTTTTTTTCAGCATAGTCTGAGCTTTAACATGAAATGTCTTGTTTGTCATTTTTTAGGTGTATTCTCATTATTTTTGGGTGAAATATGTGCAAAAAAATAAAACAATTTGTAGTGTTTTTTTTTTGTAATAAAAAATGTAAGTTTGTCAATAAAATCTTATTGCGTGTGAAACCCCAATTTCTCACGGTTACAGCGGTACCACATATGTATAGGTAGACACCCTTTCCTGCCCAGGAGACTCCCCCAAACTGAAACAGAGCTTTAGGGGATTTTCAGAAAAAATACAACTGTGATATGCGCTATGCGCACCTTGAAGTTTTTCCAGAAAAACAACCCTTTACATTTAAAATACCCACAACAAACTATATATTCTCTGGAAGTACACACCTCAAGCTTTCTAGGTGTACCAGGCTTTTTGATGTGGCCACAGTTTTCTAGAAGTAATCCCTCAATGTATTCTTTGGTTGCAAAGAGTTTCCCTAAAAAAAGGATGAAAAAGCAGAACCAAAGCCACATTGTCCTAAAAAAAAACTATATACAAACAAGAAAAAACAAGATTAATCTGAAAAGCAACATCCCCCGAACAGAACGATACCCAACATGCATAGTTACTGTCAAGGGAAGAGTTGGCAAACACCCCAAAGTAAAGCATGTGCGTAACGGTAATTTTACTTGAAAATTTCAGCTCTGCAGACAAAGTGCGCACCGATTTTTCAACCAAAACAACCCTTTACATTTGGAATATCCCCCATAAACCATATATTCCCTGAAAGTACACATGTTAAGCTTTCTAAGCGTACCCAGCTTGTTGTAGTGGGCTCATCTTTCTGGAATTAATCCCTCAAAGAATTCTTTGGTTGCGCAGGGTTTCCCTAAAAAATGTATAAAAAAGCTGAATAAAATACACCTTTTCCTAAAATATAAATAAACAAACAAGAAAAAACAAGCTAAGTCTGAAAGCGCAAGGTCCCCCGAACAGAACAATACCCAACATGCATAGCTACTTTTAACCCTTTTGATTGCCAGCCTACTTGAGATTTTGTCACCCTCTGTTGACAGGTCATTTTTCCCCATTTTGCGCCATGTTTTGAAAATTATATATATATTTTTTTTTGCAGCAGAGTTTTGGCTTTAACATGAAATGTCTTGTTTGTAAATTTTATTCTGGTTTTTACAATATTATTAATAAGTAAAAAAAAAATAAACTTTTTTTTTAGAAAATTGCCTCCTTTTATTTTAAATAAAAAAACTATTTTATTAAAGAAAACCATATTGCATGTGAAAGCCCCATTTCTACCGATTAGAACGGTACCACATATTTATCGGTAGCCCCCTGTTCCTGCCCAGGAGACCCCCCCAAACTGAAACAAGTAATTTTTAACATTTACAAATAATATACAACTACCATCCACACTACAAAGGGTTAAATCGAGAAAAAAAATTACATAGGGTCCCCCCTCCCTTAAAAATAAAAAAACATGACATGGGGTCCCCCTTACCTGAAGTAACCAGCCTGTGACCAGCTATGGCGGCTTGTAGGAACAGGGCGCAGGGGCCAGGTTTTGTGGCCCCGGGCCCTGCAGGCTACAAGCCCGCATATCCCGTAGCCACGGGCTCTTCTGCCGCCCCCTGGCCTTTGGGGAGGCAGGTAATGGGGGTGCCGGGGGTTAATGGCAAGTCACCCGCTAGCGGCAGGCCTCCTCGCCTCACACCCGCCCTGCTCCGATCACCACCGGCATCTGACCCTCGGTGAGGGTATAGGAGGAGCGCTCCTCCCACAAGAGGCGGCGGCCATCGCCGCCATTAGAAGCGGTGAGGACCCAGAAGATGGTCCTCACCTGAAGCCTGCGGAGCCCAGGGGGTGAAGAGAAGACGGCGCAGAGGGATAGGGCAAGGAGGTGAGTGACTGTCATTGTTTTTTTTTACAGATGACAGTCAGTGCTGGAAACGGGGGGGCGGCCGGTTTCAGGCCCCCTCCTGAAGACCGAAGACGCCCGGGGGAGGGATCGGATGCCCCCCGGAGGAAGAGGGGAGCCCCATCTTTACATTATTTTCTCAATTTTTAACTAGTAAGGGGAAATGCCAGGCACGTAGTTTCTACATGCTTGGCACTTAACTGTAGGAGAAGCAACCACGTAGAAACTACGTGCTTGGCATTTAAAGGGTTAAAGCAGACCAACACCCAAGGCAGCGTGGGTGTTGGTTGCCACCGGCAATGCCTCTAAATGAATCTGGGGAGGCATCCAGAATGCTGGAGCCCCCCCCCCCCCCCCCACACACACACACACACACACACACACACACACACACACACACACACACAGAACCCCGTAAAGCTCACCTTTATCTTGGTCAAGTGATGAGAATCTAGCGCCTCGATTGGCCAACCGGCGCCCCCAAGTGGCCAGTGACATTCTGAATGCCAAATGTCCTGCCCACATGAGTGCTGGGCAGACAAACACCAGAGCCGCATGTAGGCACCATGTAGGCATCGGCCTAGGGCGGAGCTACGGTGGGGTTAGGGGCGGCGGCCAGCAACAATTTAATAAAGAAAAAGAAAAGAAATTCCATCTGCCATTAATAAAGCAGCCACCAGCCATCAACAAAAGGTGCCAATAGTGTTTTTTCCACACTGACAAAACCATCAACACCCACCTCCACAGACAGCAATGAACTAAACACGGCAGGGAAAAGAGGTGGGGCCAGCCAACCGGAGACAAAATGAATGGGAAGCTGAGCACAGCTGTGGGGCATCCCAATTTGGGAGCAGCAGATCCATAATTCCTTCTGCATTGCCATGTCTAATTAGCTATATAAGACAGTGGGGAGGTGCAAAAATAGTGCCTAGGGCAGCATGAACCCTAAATACGGCCCTGACAAAATGCCCTGCTGGATTCTCGTCGCTGGACCAAGGGAAAGGTGAGATTTATGGGGGTTCTGGGTTATCTGCGGGAGGGTGCTCCAGAATTCTGTCATTTAGCGGTGCTGCCGGCAGCGACCAACACCCGCACCATGGAGGGTTTTGGTCAGCTTTAATATATTAAGACAAAAAAGAAAAAAATGAGGACAAAAAAAAAAGTTGGGACTGAGGGGTTTATTCCCTGAATGGGATTATTTTGATTGGCAAAGAAGCAGCAATGTTTATTTCTAGTTTAACCCTTTAAATGGCAAGCACATGAAATTCACATTGTTGCCTCTCAGTTATTGCTCTCAACAGTTAACTGCGGGGGGGGGGGGGGGGGGGCATCCGAACTTCCCGCCCGCTGATTCTGACAGCTCAGCCGGCCGCTGCTGGGGGGGAACCTTTTATAGGATGATTGGAATGATGTCACCTCACTCCTCCGGTATGAAAGACCACTGCTGGCAGCAGCTGGTGAGCAGAAGAGTTAAGATTACATATTCTAAGTATGTCTCACACCCTGCTTCGAAAGTATTCATTACACTTGGGTTATGTCCAGTAGAGGCCGAACTTCTGCAGAGATGAATAGAAAAAAAGAAGCCCCTCCCGGCCCATAAATACCTGGGACCTCCCACACATTCCCCAGTAATCGTCTCTGCAGACGGCGAGCAAGTCAGAAGATGAAGCCCCCTCCTTGCAGGTAAGCCCGGCCATTTTTATCCTTATTTCTGCCCGGACCTAGTCATGCTTAAGTCCCCTAATGCCTCCCAGCCTTGGCTGTAGGTCTGGGTGTACTGATAGGAGCCATGCTCCTCCGTGAGGCCCCATTACAAGGGGTAGGCGGCTACCAGGTTGGTGACCCTGGTTTGGGATGCCCTGTCCGTTTCCCCATGTCCTACTACTGTAGTTGGGGATCCCTCCCTCCTTTACTTTATTCCATTCTATTCACTATGGGAGGGGGGCCTGTGACTTTTCCCTTGTCCAGTTGATGTGGAGCATCGGGAAGTAATCCCTCAATCAATTGGTGTCTGAGTGTGTGTGTGTGTGTGATTGTGACATCCGTTTATACATGCGGCGGCCGTAGTCAGAGCCGCCGCCCTGTCATGGCGTCGCTGGGCGAGGAGGCTAAGGGGAGCTTCTCCCTCCCCTTGCTGTGAGGCAAGGGGGCGGGGCCGGGCGCGCTGGCGGCGGCCCACCCCGCTCTCTCTGGCGCCCTCAGCGGCGCCCGGTTAATGTAAGCGCGTTGCTGGGTGAGGATGGGGAGGGGGCGGGGCCAGGCACGGCGCGCGATCCGCCCTTCTTCTTCTCCTTCCTTTTGCCTTCAGACTGGGGATCGCCTTTTGCTTTTGGTGAGTGCCCTGCGGGGCTTTGCCTTGTACACTGTTGCTTGAGGCGCCTTATCCAGCGCGGTGGCCTAGAACATTGAGGAATCGTGTTGTCCCATCTTGCGGTTTCTTGGTCTTGTTAATACTACTTGCGCATGTATTCTGTTGTACTACATGAAGAAATAAGCATGCCATATTCTTATATGCATTACTATTAGTATTATATACTATATTACTTTCAATGTTATATACTTTGTTATATGTACATATATATATTTATTTTATATGTTTTGCCACACTCCTGGGGTCCCTTGGGCTTGAAAATCCTCCCACTAACGGACTTAAGGGGCATCCCGGGTAGCTTCTAGCGTAATTCCCGCTGGTCATTGTGACTACCATACAAATCACCATATGGAGGCTCCCCAGGATACCGGGCTCCGGCTCCCTTCGGGGCAGTCCCGGCAGTGTGTGGGTTGGGGGGTATCCCTTGCGGGGGATACTGTGCTGGTTGCATACCATGTGTTCAGCAGGCCATAACACGGCAGGCGGGGGCCCAGACGTCTGGGTCAGTGCCGCCGGCCTCATCACCTACCCCACCTTGACTTATCCGTACCCAAAGTGACATGGTCATTAGCGGGGAGTTGCAAACTGATGTATGTGCTAGATTGGCCAACATCGAGAAATTGTTTTCTAGCTCTGCGGCCAGGGAGGCCCCGGCTAAGAGAAGGCATCTGTCTCCAGCAGGGTCGGTTCTTGATGATCATGATTCCCTTGACTGGTCTGTTTATTTTCCGCTTGCGGAAGGGGAACTGTTTATGGAATCTGATGGCTCTGAGGATCAGCAGTTTTTGGATGCTGATGCCGGGCAGGGGCTTGGGGATGCCGTGGATACCCCCAAGATCCTGGCCCATTTATTTGAGGTGCTGGCTATTCCTCCTTCGGCGGAGTCCCCTCCGCAGAAGGGGGAATTTTTCCTTGAGACCTCTAAGCCTCGTCTGGAGTTCCCAAATCAGATTCATTTCTAATATCTGATTATTAAGGAATGGGAAGGACCTAGCCGGCTTCCCGGTTTTCCTCAGGAATGGAATAGTAAGTATCCCTTTCCGGTGGACGCGGTGAAGCGCTGGTCGTCTCCTCCCGAGGTCGTTACGCCCGTACTGGGATTGTCCAACACATCTGTGGTGCACTCTCCAGACGCCACCACGATTAAGGATCGTGAGGACCGTCGTATTGATCAGATGGCTTGACATGCCTTTGCTGTTTGTACTTCTGTACTCACGGTTGTGGCTATCAGGTCTGTGGTTAGGGGCCTGTTGAGGGGTCCCAGCTGGACCCAGCCAGTGATGAATTTGCAGCGCTTATGCGGTGTGTATCGCTCATGACCATTTGTCTTGTCTGCCTTGGATGACACAATATGTATGTATAGCAGAACCTTAGCGTTGCTTGTGGCTATATGACGCTCTGTCTGGTTGCGCCAGTGGCGGCTAACATTGCGGCTAAGAAGTCACTTACAGGGCTACCCTTCTGGGTATGCGGCTGTTTGGAGATAAATTGGATTCAGTTGCGGAAGGAGGCAGGCTTCCGCCACGCTAGAAGCGGCGTCGCTCCTTTCGGGGGGCAGGCTCCTCTAATCCTTCCTTTCGCGGTGCCAGAGCCGGCAGCGGTGCTGCCTTCTCTATCTTCAGGGGTGATTCCTGGAGCAGAGGTGGAGGATGGGCCCGTCCAGGACCTGTCTGGGGTTCCAAGCTGGGGGGTGGGGGGGTCGGCTGCGGCACTTTTTCCAGGTCTGGGCCTGGGAGGTCACAGACAAGTGGATTGTGGACGTGGTCTCTTTCGGTTGGTGTTCGAGTACCGGCCTTCCCCAGATTCCTCAGTTCTCGGGTTCCCTCGGACCCCCGTGCTGCTCAGGGGCTCCTGTTGGCAGGGCTAAATCTTCTGGACATGGAGGTCATATGTCCGGTGCCTTTCTCAGGGAGAGGCCGGGGCTATTATTCCAACTTCTTTACGGTTCCCTAACAGGATGGATCCATCAGAACCATTCTGGTTTTTGAAACTTCTCTACAGGTTCATCAGATCCCAGAAGTTCTGCATGGATACTCTGCGCTCAGTCATCAATTCCCTTCATCAGGGGGTTTCGTGACATTTATAGACATCAAAGTTGTTTACCTTTATGTACCAATCTACCCTGCACGCCAGAGATTTCTCAGGTTTGTGGTGGGAGATCGGCATTTTCAGTTTGTGGCCCTCCCTTTCGGGTTGACTTCGGTACCATGGGTGTTCACCAAGGGGCTGGCGGGCATAATGGCCCTTCTCAGAGCCCAGGGCATTTACATCGTGCTGTATCTGGATGTCCTACTCATTACAGCATCTTTTCTATGCCAGGTGGCCCCTTTAAGACTTTTGTATTCTATGCCAGGTGGAGATGGACTCCAGGGTGGTGACGACACTGGAAAGGTTCGGATGGGTGATCAACCACCCCAAGTCCTCTCTCTCCCCTTCAAGGGAGATCTCATTTCTGGGCATGAATCTGGATACCAGTCAGGCCAGAGTGTTCCTTCCTCACCCAAAGGTGCAGAGGGTTCAGAATCTTATACGTATTCTCCTGGACAATCCTCGCCTCTCTATCCGGCTAGGGATGAAACTGGTAGGATTGATGGTGGTTTCCTTCTAGGCAGTCCCCTTTGCTCAGTTCCACATGAGGTCGCTCTAACTCCATCTATTGCTGAACTGGAACGGATGTCCCCAGTACTTTGATCAGTCCTTTCTGCTGCCTCCCAGGGTTTGGCAGTCCTTTCAGTGGTGGCTGGAGCCAAGCAATCTGATGAGGGGCAGATCCTTTTTGGCCCCTTGTTGGGAGACGGTTACCACGGATGCCAGCCTGTCGGGCTGGCGAGGTTTCTGGACGGATTTTCAGTTCCAGGGGCCGGGGGGGTCCTCAGGAGGCTCACACCCCCATCTATGTCTTGGAGTTCAGAGCTATTCGGTTGGTTCTATCATGCTGGATGCATCACTTACAGGGCTTACCTGTTCAGGTTCGATCAGACGATTGAACTGCGGTCGCTTACATCAATCACCAAGGAGGGACTCGCAGCAGGAGTGCCCTCAGGGAAGTTTCACTGATTCTTGCATGGGCGGATAGCGATGTTCCATGCATTCATTCCGGGAGTGGAAAACACAGAGGCGGACTCCTTGAGCAGGGGATCCTCTCGCTGAGGGGGATGATCTTTCAACCACAAGGTATTCCGGTCCCTCTGTCGCAAGTGGGGGACTCCGGAGGTGGATCTCTTTGCCTCACGTTGCAATCACAAGCTCCCAACGTTTGGATTTCTGTCTCAGGATCCTCTGGCCCTGGCAGTGGACGCCATGTCTCTTGCCTGGAGGGATCTGGGGTTCCTGTACCTGTTTCCTTCCTTCTCCATGGGGGGCAAGGTGGTGCGCAAGCTGGCTCAAGAGGGTGCGCCAGCAATTCTGGTGGCTCCCGGGTGGCCAAGATAGGTTTGGTTCGTACTACAGTTTACAAACGCTGGCTTTGACGGTGTGGCTGCTGTAACCTCCTCCATCTTAACAGAAGAAGGTTTGTCTGATGTTGTGCTTCAGACACTTGTCTGGGCTAGGAAGGGGTCTTCCTCTAACATCTTCTACAGGACTTGGAGGTCCTATATTGATGGGTGTGAGGCTAGGGCCTTGCCTTGCAAGGTGTTTTCGATCCCTAGGATTTTGGACTTTATTCAGCACGGTCTGGGCCTGGGGCTCCAGCTTAAGTACCTTGAAAGGGCAGGCCTCTGCCCTGGTGGTCTTCTTCTGAGGCCCTTTTGTCTTGATGCAGAGCCTCCCCGTTCAGCTATCCCGTGCGTTTTCCCGTTGGTTTTGGCCTGTGATCGGGTCAGGAAGGGTGCTACGTTGGTTTTTGTGTGCGTTTATGCGCTCAGGTGTGTGCTCAGCCGCCTTTCCGATTGTCGGCTCGCACGAGGCTGTTTCATTGGTCCGTTTTTTTCAGTGATGCAAAGCCTTGATTTCCGATTAAAATCACCATAATAAAACGTGGCCGCCGTGCCTTCACTTACGGGCAGTCTGACCAGCCGTATTTGAGCTCCGTGCTTTTTGGAAATGCATTCCTCTGTGGGCCAACATCAAAGGCGCCAGCAATATATACACAGGAGCAGGACGACATCATCATGGATGTGAGTAGGCGAGCGTGCGTTTATGTGCGCGCTGTGACATTCATGCAGGTCTGATAGTAGAGGACAGGTATATTTCTGCCAGGTTCCTTTCCTATGTGAGGTAATAGCTGAGCCTCTCACCTGTCAGGTAATTAATTAGGGGGAGTGAGAGGCTGGGAAAAGGAGGAGCTCTCTCTCTCTCTCTCTCTCTCTCTCTCGGGCGAAGGACACAGCCCAGGACTGTTGAGAGACTCATGTGAGTAAAGGTTGCTGGAAGTAGTTTTTTAAAGTTGGCAGAGAGAAGCTCTCCAGCTAGTAGTGAGGGTTTTCACTTGTATAGTTAAGTGCCGGACAGGCAAGGATTTACTTTTGTTCCCGTGTTATCTTTATTTTTATTTGCAACCTTTACAAATAAAACTGACCTCGAGTCAGCTTGAATGAACTTTCTGCTGTTTGCCTGATTGGATAAAGACAAATACGTGTCCCTGGACATCAGAAGAGGGCGATCCCGCACACTTATCGCAGCGCATACACTACATGTAATAAAAAAAAAACAAAGCGCAAGATTAATGAGGAACAACTTACTTTGTAACGTTAAATACAAGCCTACCTTAGTTTAAGACATGTACCCAGCGACAAACTAGCCTACATGCAGATAGTAGAACTAGGCCAATGTGAGTAAGAAAGAGGTTCAGAAAGTGACTTTAGGTAGGGCAAGAAACTTGGACTTGTATTTTGTGGAGTAATGCTGGGTCATTGTGTATTTTACAAACAGATGATGCTGAGGAATCGCTACGACTTCCTGCCGTCCGATTTTGAGAAGAGGACGTTGTCGCTGGCGGTGGTGGACGTGATAGCCCGAAGAACCCAAACCACCTATACCTTCACCCAGATCGCCCAACACTGGTCGGATTTAAAGAGGAAGCATAGGCCCCGGGTGAGGCGGTACTTCGCCAAACATTTTCCAGGTAAGTGTGTATACTTGACATGCAAGAATCACACTGGCCTTGGCTGGGCGTGTTTTTATGATTGTATTTCTATTTCGGCGCATGAATGGAAGATGCGGTTCCGCCCCACCCGGACAAAAGCACGCAGCCCAGTGTTGGGCGAATCAGGTGAAGGGATAGGTGGACCACCGCCAGTGACAACGGCCACCCCCTCCTCTGCCAGCGAATATGACGAACCGCTGGACCTCAGCATGCAGGGGAGGGGGGAATTGGACGGCAGGGAGTCGACCCTCACAGACCCACAACCTGACTCCGGTAAGACTAAGAAAATTACAGATGTGCTAATACATGCAAGAAATACATATACTCATGTGCACTATTGTTATTTGTAGATTCTGACGTCGCAGGACCATCCCAAGGGAGAGGCCAGGAAGGGGGCCAAGATGAAGTGGTGGCTGCGGAAGGTGAGTGATTTGATGCCTCGAAGCATAACCTAATCTGACATTCAGGAGGCACAAGGAGTTACTAATATACTTGTGTTTTGGATCCAAACAGATTCAGAGCCGGACGTACTGGTTGACCCAGGGAGGAGGCTGCGCACCAGACGCCCTGTTGGCCCAAAGCAATGTAAGTTTAAGTTTATTTTTGGACAACTCGTTTAAACTCATGTCCCCACAAATACCAAAAATCACATTAAAAAAACACTAAAAATGATGATGTTTTTCTTTCACAGATCCAAGAAAATGGGCACGAAAGTAAACCAGCCACCCATTTTGCTGGAAATGTTAAAGTTTCAATATTTTTACTATTTTTGGAATTTTAACAGTTACAACAAAAAAAAAAAAACATACTAATAAGTGTGGTGTGTTTTATTTCGTGGCAATGTAAGTTATCACAACATCATCATACTGTACATGTCCCAAAAGGCAAGTATAGGCAAGGAATAGCAAGAAGGAGAAGAAAACACAGAATAAGAAAAGAGATTAAGGTAAGCATTAAAGACAAGGCAGAAGGAGAAACAGAGATTAAGGTAAGCATTAAAGGCAAAGAAGAAAAACAAAAAGAGGTCATGGTAAGCATTAAAGGCAAAGAAGAAAAACAAAAAGAGGATAAGCTAAGCATTAAAGGCAAGGAAAAAGAAACCAAAACTAATTTAATATTCAATTTAGGTATGTGTCAAAGTGCCAGTTTGTGGCATATGTAAATTTACATGGAGGTTTAGAGATGTGCGCTTGCGTGGACCCAGATTGACCACAGGAAATCCATGGAGATGTAAGTATACTTGTCCAAAGCAACAAAATTGGTGTGAAAAATGACACGGAAGGCAAGCAGGTACGTTAAAAAAACCAAGCAAAAAGGAGGAAAAAAACGGAACGCCCGTGTGAACGTGAACGGAAGCCACAAGGAAATTGCATGCTCCCGAGAGGGGCAAAAAATGCTTCCCGATTGAAGACAAATTAACGGATCAATTAGGGACCCATTCCGACGGAGGCTCTGCATCACATTTGAGCCACGATTCAAACGGGACCCCCGGACAATCGGAAGGTTTTAAGGTCAGTTCAGGGGAGGCTCTGCATCAGGCCATTTGTCCTCGAAAGCCTTGTGTCTGTTTGGGATTTGAATTTTGCATTTTCTATGCTTACACAAAAGATTGCCTTTTTGGTGGCTATTACCTCTGTTCGCTGTGTTTCTGGGTTGGCGGCCCTGTCTATTCAGGCCTCTTACTTTGAGAGACACCGGGACAAGGTGGTTTTCCGCCTTAAGCCGGATTTCCTTCCTAAAATGGTATCTGTTTTTCCATCTCATTCAGGATGTGGCTCTCTCTTCCTTGTGTCCTTAGTCTAGCAATGACGAGGAGGAGTTTGTGTGTGAAGGACGGACGCCTTGTTTGTGGTGCCCTCTGGGCCCAAGACGAGTTTGGCGCCGTCAAGTCTACCATTATTAAATGGATATGTCTGGTCATTGTTGGGGCCTATATTGCCAAGGGGAGGGTTCCTCCTTTCAGTTTACTGCTCTTTCTACTAGTACTGTTGGGGCTTCCTGGGCTTTTTAGCACCAGGCTTCTGTTGAACAAGTTTGTACAGCTGCTACTTGGTCTTCTGTTCATACCTTTTTATAAGGTTGATGTGCAGGCCTTAGTGGATGCTGTTTTTTGGCCGCAATGTTCTACATGCGGCAGGGGTTTCATTTGTGCACTTTTGCCTGTTGGGATCCCCACCCTTTTTGGACACTGCTATTGGATGTCCCAAGTGTAATGAATACTTTTGAAGCAGGGTGTGAGACATACTTAGAATAATACCATTTTGTGATTACTCACCTGTAAAATAGGTATTATAAGTATGTCTCACACCCTGCTTCGCCCCGCCCTGAGTTGTATATTGGATCCTCTGTTTGGTGATACTGTTTTTTCTCATATATTTTATTTGCTCTTCCTGGTCCCCTTACTGCTTTCTTATACTGGGGAATGTGTGGGAGGTCCCAGGTATTTATGGGCCGGGAGGGGCTCCTTTTTTTCTATTCATCTCTGCAGAAGTTCGCCCTCTACTGGACATAACCCAAGTGTAATGAATACTTTCGAAGCAGGGTGTGAGACATACTTATAATACCCATTTTACAGGTGAGTAATCACAAAATGGTATTTTTAATAAATGATTTTTTTCGCTGTGTGGTGTCGTTTTCTACATTTAACCTTTTGTGAACTGAGAAGCAGTCACTGAGACCCCTTAGCAGTTCACAAGACACGAGCAAGAGACTTGCCATTGACCCAGGCCCAATTACCTGCCTCCCCGAAGCCCAGAGGGGTGAAGAATAGAGATGAGCGAATCGATTTTGACAAACCCGAATTCGTTACGAATTTCATGAAATATTAGATTTGTTACGATTCTGAATATCGCCGCGCTCGAATCGCTTCCTTAAAACTCCATTTACTGCTATACAGCCCATCTAAAATGGTGGACCCACATGTCAGGACATGTCCCATGGGGCAAGGAATGCTGGGTAGGTGTCACATGCTACCTATCAGCAGACAGGCTTACCGATGATGTCACAGCCCCATATAAACGGCGGCCATCTTGCGGAAGATCATTCTGACACTGTATTGCGGCCAGAGCAGATCAGGCAGGGATAGAGCGAGGGACAGATAGACAGACGGATAGATCGATAGATAGAACTAAGAACAGAAGAAGCAGAGCGAGGGGCAGATAGAGAAGGAGAGAGCCTGTGACAGTGACAGAGAAAGACAGGGAAAGTTTAAACTGTTTGCATTAGCTTTCAAGCCTATTTAGTGTTAATAACACTCCTGCCTATTTAGCTTTTCCTTTACCTGGTGTAATTCTTTAAAAAGCGTGCTAGCATTAATATTTCAAGACTACCTGTGTAATAACTGCTTGCATTTTATAATCAACGTCACTTTTCCACAATCAAGGGAGGCCACCTCTGTATGTGAGCAGGGGGCATCCCAAACACTAGCATAAATATTTCAAGACTACCTGTCTAATAACTGCTTGCATTTTATAATTAACGTCACTTTTCCACAATCAAGGGAGGCCACCTCTGTATGTGAGCAGGGGGCATCCCAAACACTAGCATAAATATTTCAAGACTACCTGTCTAATAACTTACTTGCATTTTATAAGCAACGTCACTTTTCCACAATCAAGGGAGGCCACCTCTGTATGTGAGCAGGGGGCATCCCAAACACTAGCATAAATATTTCAAGACTACCTGTCTAATAACTGCTTGCATTTTATAATTAACGTCACTTTTCCACAATCAAGGGAGGCCACCTCTGTATGTGAGCAGGGGGCATCCCAAACACTAGCATAAATATTTCAAGACTACCTGTCTAATAACTGCTTGCATTTTATAATTAACGTCACTTTTCCACAATCAAGGGAGGCCACCTCTGTATGTGAGCAGGGGGCATCCCAAACACTAGCATTAATATTTCAAGACTACCTATCTAATAACTGCTTGCATTTTATAATCAACGTCACTTTTCCACAATCAAAGGAGGCCACCTCTGTATGTGAGCAGGGGGCATCCCAAACACTAGCATAAATATTTCAAGACTACCTGTCTAATAACTGCTTGCATTTTATAATTAACGTCACTTTTCCACAATCAAGGGAGGCCACCTCTGTATGTGAGCAGGGGGCATCCCAAACACTAGCATAAATATTTCAAGACTACCTGTCTAATAACTGGTTGCATTTTGTAAGCAAAGTCACTTTTCCACAATCAAAGGAGGCCACCTCTGTATGTGAGCAGGGGGCATCCCAAACACTAGCAGTAATATTTCAAGACTACCTGTGTACTAACTGGTTGCATTTTGTAAGCAAAGTCACTGTTCCACAATCAAAGGAGGCCACCTCTGTATGTGAGCAGGGGGCATCCCAAACACTAGCAGTAATATTTCAAGACTACCTGTGTACTAACTGGTTGCATTTTGTAAGCAAAGTCACTTTTCCACAATCAAAGGAGGCCACCTCTGTATGTGAGCAGGGGGCATCCCAAACACTAGCAGTAATATTTTAAGACTACCTGTGTACTAACTGGTTGCATTTTGTAACCAAAGTCACTTTTCCACAATCAAAGGAGGCCACCTCTGCATGTGAGCAGGGGGCATCCTAAACAATAGCAGTAATATTTCAAGACTACCTGTGTACTAACTGGTTGCATTTTGTAAGCAAAGTCACTTTTCCACAATCAAGGGAGGCCACCTCTGTATGTGAGCAGGGGGCATCCCAAACACTCTGTATGTGAGCAGGGGGCATCCCAAATACTAGCACGTGTCTTTTAAGAGTACCTGCCTCATAACCTTTTGCCTTTTGTATAAAACAAGTCTGGTTTACAAGTTTAAAGCACCCATTGCCTTTCCCCCGGGGGCCATTGTCAGTGCTAGCACTTATCTTTTAAGAGTACCTGCCTACTAACCTTTTGCCTTTTGTATAAAAAACATCTGGTTTACAAGTTTAAAGCACCCATTGCCTTTCACCGGGGGCCATTGTCAGTGCTACCACTTATCTTTTAAGAGTAACTGCCGACTTACCTTTTGTATAAAAAAAGTCTGGTTTACAAGTTTAATGCACCCATTGCCTTTCATCGGGGGCCATTGTCAGTGCTAGCACTTATCCTTTAAGAGTACCTGCCTCCTAACCTTTTGCCTTTTGTATAAAAAAGTCTGGTTTACAAGTTTAAAGCACCCATTGCCTTTCACCGGGGGCCATTGTCAGTGCTAGCACTTATCTTTTAAGAGTAACTGCCTACTAAGCTTTTGCCTTTTGTATAAAACAAGTCTGGTTTACAAGTTTAAAGCACCCATTGCCTTTCACCGGGGTCCATTGTCAGTGCTAGCACTTATCTTTTAAGAGTACCTGCCTACTAACCTTTCGCCTTTTGTATAAAAAAGTCTGGTTTACAAGTTTAAAGCACCCATTGCCTTTCACCGGGGGCCATTGTCAGTGCTAGCACTTATCCTTTAAAAGTACCTGCCTCCTAACCTTTTGCCTTTTGTATAAAATAAGTCTGGTTTATAAGTTTAAAGAACCCATTGCCTTTCACCGGGGGGCCATTGTCAGTGCTAGCACTTATCTTTTAAGAGTACCTGCCTACTAACCTTTTGCCTTTTGTATAAAAAATTCTGGTTTTACAGTTTAAAGCACCCATTGCCTTTCACCGAGGGGGACATCCCGCATACTAGCACTTAGCTTTTAATAGTACCTGCATCTTTACCTTTTTTACCTTTTGAACAAAAATCACGTTTTAAAACTGCCTGTGGTGCATTTAACTCTGACCAGGGGCATCCTGTGTAAGACCATCTGACAGTGTATTTTTGCATTAGCTTTTAGCTACAGTGTCTGCCTATTTTGATCTAACTTTTCTACACACCTGCTGTTACATACTGTTGTAGGTGTAGTGTAGTATATTGTTTTCCCCTCCTAAATGCAGTAGAAATGTCAGGCAGAGATGTGCCAGGATGTGCACTGAGGAGCACTGGATCGCAGCAGATTAGGGGCGAGGAGCTGCAGGAGTCGCGGTGAGAGGCCTGATCTCCCGGTATCTGCTAGCGGTCGTGTCTCGACCAGCAACGCATCTGCTGTCATCGATTGGTTAATGCAGCCATCGACCTCATCACAAGTGACATCTGACACCCCCAGTCAACAGTCCGTAGGTTCCTCGGACACAACCTTGAGTTGGCATGGCCTTGTCCTTCTATTGCCTCTGTCCTACGCCCCCCCTCCTCCAGCCACCATCAGCGAGTCAGCAGCTGGGGCAGCAAGGTGGCAGTAGGGTTGGCAGTCAGCATGGTGGCAGTAGGGTTGGCAGTCGGCATGGTGGCAGAATTGGGATGTCTGGAGCCACACGTGGCCGGGGACGGGGTAGACCACCTGCTGCACGGCAGGCTGCCTTCCCAGGAGGTAGTGGAGCAGGGGTTCCTGGAGTTGGCAGCAGTAGCAGTGAATTAGTGCGGACTGTTGGAGGGAAAATTAGCTACTCGGCAGTGTGGCACTTTTTCATCAAGCATCTGCAGGTGGGTAACCTGGCCACATACAAGATGTGTAGACAGAAGGTCAAGCGTGGCCAGGACCTCAATGTTGGTACCACGGCCCTGCGGCAACACATGCAGCGTCACCATAAAGCGGCCTGGGAGAACCGAGGCTCCGAAGTGGGGGTCCAGCCTGCTGCGTCAGCCAGTGCCACGCCGCTTCCAATTTCACCCAGCCAAGGCTCCAGCACCTCAGCCGAAGGTAGCTGTGCGTCATACCCATCCTCTGCCGCTCCAGATGCTCCTGCTCCTCCTACTAAAAGTCACTCATCCCACCAGCAATCCATCAGCGAAGCCATGTCCAAGATATAACAGTATGCGCCCACTCATCCTACAGCGCAGAAGCTAAATGTGCTCCTGTCCAAGTTGCTGGTGCTGCAGTCCCTCCCTTTTACGGTGGTGGACTCCTTTCAGAGATCTGATGGCTTGTGCCGAGCCGAGGTGGAGAGTCCCAAGCAGTCATTTCTTTGCAAAGAAGGCAGTACCAGCCCTGCACAAATTTGTTGAGCAGAAGGTGGGCCAGTGCTTGAGCCTGTCGGTGTACACCGAAGTGCACGGCAGCACCGACATCTGGAGCTGTAACTATGGTCAGGGACAATACATGTCCTTTACGGCCCACTGGGTGAATGTGGTTCCTGCACAGCAACTTGGACAGGTCACACCGCTTAGGCCTCCACGCTCCTAGGTCGTTTCGCCTGTCACAGTGTGCGACTCTGCCTCCTCATCCTCCGCCGTCTCCTCAGCCTCCTCTGTACAGTCAATTCCCAATGCCCCTTCAGCCTACCATGTGTGCAGGGCACGGCGGTGTCACACTGTGCTTCACATGGTTTGCCTTGGCGAACTGAGTCACACAGGGGAGGAGCTCCTGAAATTCATTCATCAAGAAATCAAAACATGGCTTACTCCGTGAAAATTGGAAATGGGTACCATGGTGACTGACAATGGGAGTAACATCTTGTCTGCACTGCGACAAGGAAGCCTGAGCCATGCACCCTGTATGGCACACGTGTTCAACCTAGTTGTCAAGCGTTTTCTGAAGTCTTCCCCCCCATCTGCAAGACATCCTAACAATGGGAAGGAAACTTTGTATGCACTTCAGCCACTCCTACACCGCCAAGCACACCCTTTATGAGCTACAGCGTCAGAACAGTATCCCCCAACATAGTCTGATTTGCGATGTTCCCACCCGTTGGAATTCCACCCTACATATGTTAGATCGCCTATACGAACAGAGAAAAGCCATCACTGATTTCTTAATGATCCAAGCAGATAGGGGGACTCCCCTGTGTAACTTTAATGTAAACCAGTGGCAGCTCATACGTGACACCTGCCGTTTGCTCAGGCCCTTTGAGAAAGCCACTTTATTTGTCAGTCGCCAGGATTATGGCATGAACAACGGGATTCCGCTGCTTCATGTAATACAACACATGTTGGAAACCATGGCTGGTCAGGGCACTAGAGACACGACGCATACATTTCACGGCCACATAAACCCCGTGGGAGCTGAGGAGGAGCAGCACAGTGAAGTGCAGTTTAGTTTTGGCGAAATGGGCAGTTTATCTAGTCATCTGACAGGAGAGGAGGAGCAGAAGCAGCCAGTGGAGCAAGAGGGTTGTGAGGAAGGCGAGACAGAGGACCCAGACACACTGTGCCAGTATGCAGTGGAGATGGAGACAGGTAGTCCCTCTGAGTCACTTGCACAAATGGCACGATGCATGCTCACGTGCTTGCGTAGTGACAGCAGAATTGTCTCCATTTTTCTGCGGGATGACTACTGGCTCTCCACCTTATTGGACCCTCGCTACCGGCACAAAATGGGGGCATTTTTTACACACGCTGAGAGGGAGGACAAACTGGCCTACTACAAAGACATTCTACATAGTCAGTTGGCTGATGCCTATCTGCGCCATGGTCCATACTCTCGCAGGTCTGGCTCGGGGGGACCTCTGTGCTCACCTTCCACTGCTATGGCTGCCGGGGGGGTGGCAGGAGCAGCAGAAGCAGCTCCATCAGCAGCAGCCTCAGTCTTCAGTTGCTAATGAGTAGCTTTCTGCACCCGCATAGTAAGGCTACTCATAAGCAGCAGGAAAACCTGGAGCAAGGCCTGAACCAGCAGGACGTGTCATACCTTGAAATGACCATGCCAACGCACCTTGAGGATCTGCTGGACTTCTGGGCAGCCAAATTTGACTTGTGGCTGCAACTGGCAGAGTTTGCCCTGGGAAAGCTGTCCTGCCCGGCCAGTAGTGTGCCATCTGAGCGGGTCTTTAGTGCTGCGGGGGCCATAGTAACGGCAAGAAGAACTCGTCTGTCCACGAAAAATGTGGAGAGACTCACCTTTGTGAAGATGAATCAGGCATGGATCAGCCAGGATTTCCACCCACCAATAGCTGATGCATACGAGTAGCTGATGCATGGTAGCTCCTTCTGCTGCTGCCATCTCCTAAGTGTCTCCAGCCTGTGAGCAATATCTGTGTGCCCCTCACTGTCTTCTCCCCCTTGAGGGGAAACAGGGGATGGATGAGCTGCCCTGCTCCCACCAGCACTCGCTGGGCTAGATACTCGGTCAAACGCTCTGTTGTGATCTAGGCCGATCCTAACGGCACAAGCGGAACAGACTGTGCCAAAACTGCCTAGAGGATCCTGTTTGCACAAAGGGCAGATCTTGCCCTGCTCCAGAGGGATGCCCGTATCGCTATCCCCCGATGCCTCCCTCATGGTTTTTTTTAATACATTTTATAATTTATATATATTTTTTTTTTAATATAGACCAACTGACCCAAGAGGCCTGAGCCTAAACCAATCCCCTAAAAAGGGACTGGGAGGAACCACAACCCTGTTTTTTATCCTTCTTCCAAATCTAAAAATAAAAGAGGAGAAAAAATGGATTTAACAACTCATCTCTTTCCTCCTTTTTTCAACTTTCTTTCAAAAATGGATTTCACTTTTAATAGCCTATACATAAGAGTAATAATAATAATATAAATCATGATAAGGCAATAATATAAAAAAATTATTAAAGATGAATAATAAAAAATAATAAATAATAACATTTGGAAAACGTTTAAAAATATTTTAAAATGTTTATAAAAATTGATCCTTAACCAGAGCCAAATATTTACATTCTATAAAAATATATTAACAATAAACATACCATGCAGCAGCCATGACTCTCCGCATCCTGGACTGGGCCGAAAGAGGGGAGAAAAAACAGTGGGTGGAGCTAGAGAAGACGCTGTCTCCCGTTAACCCAATCTCTCTGCCGTGGGGTGGCCCTTTACCCAAACAACGGAGGGATACCCTTCCATTCTTGGCAGGGCAATTCTTGAAGGTGTGGGACAACCTGACCAAGCGGGGAGAAGTGATCCATAGGCCCGGCCCTTTGACCCCACTTTTTGATAACTACTCCTTTGCTCCGGGCGTGCGGGCCAGGGGTTTCCTGGCGTGGGAGGCGTCCTCTAATGTTACTATAGGAGACATTATGGCCTCGGGCAGGTTCCCCACGTTGGAAGAGATGAGGCAGAACGCACAGGGTCGACGTATCTCGTGGCTCCTGTATAATCAGTTGAGTGCCTTTATAAAATCCCAGAACCTAGCGGATCGGGGCGTTAGGCCTTTAACGCAGTTGGAGCATACGTTGACTCGAGCCTCCCCGGATAAACATGCGGTTGCTGTCCTGTATCGTACGATGCTGGGGATTAGGCATAGCTCACCGCCGGGATTCATTAGAAAATGGGAAAAGGAACTGGGCGTACAGTTAGATGACGAAGACTTAGATAAGATTTATCTATTCACCCATAAACTCTCGACCCCATGTGCAGCACAGGAAAGGAATTATAAGGTTTTGACCCGGTGGTATAGATGCCCGGTGGATATCCATAAATACAATAACTCCAGCTCTGATAGGTGCTGGCGGTGTTCGAAAGAGCTTGGCACCATGTTACATATCTGGTGGGGTTGCCCTACTGTTGGGAGCCTCTGGGAGAGGGTCGTGTCAACCTATAACTCCATTATGGGGGAGTCGGTGCAGAACACCCCGCAGTTGGCGTTGTTGTCTCTGCTTCCTGGGTCCATTTCTGGGAACAAAAAGGGGATCTTGCGACACTTCATCACAGCAATGAGAACAGTCATTCCAAGACATTGGAGGTCTGCGGTCTTGCCGACGTTCGTGGAGTGGGCCCAGGAGGTTGAGAACATACGCAGAATGGAGGAGATGATTATGGAGGCCAGGGGCATGCAGGAGGCGCACACGCGGGTGTGGGCGGTGTGGATTGACTACAGAGATAATCGCCTACCCTCTGAAGCACCATAGACGGTGATTGGTCACGCGCTCCTGCCTCCCTTACCCTAATCTTCCCCTTCCCCCTTGTTCCTCCCTCCCCTTCCTAGTGTCTCCTTAGTTCTGTATCTAATCTCTTCTTTATCTCTATTTCCTTTTCGTTATTGCTGAAGGTCTGCAGGGGACAAGGTAGGCCGAACCCGCTCCCGCCTGCATCAATCCTGCTCTGAGGTGACCGGACGGTCTGCAGCTGAGAGGCCCGCTGGACCCTCAGACTGGCCCCATGGGAGGACTGGAGCCTCCGGCTAAAAGGCTAGGCTGGCGAGATTGTTATTGCCTACGGGATTAGAGTACGGCTTGAGGCACCGCGGTATGGGGTCGGGCGGGAGGCCGTGATGGGCGGGAGGGGGCGGTGGTTGATTTCGTTGCACGATGACTGTTTTTGATGATAATAGTTAAACCTGCAGTCCGACATGCTTATGTTAGATTATCATTCTTGTCATTGTTATCTTGCTATGTCTTAAATGTACACTGTTAACCCTGAAAACTTGAATAAACTTATATTATACAAAAAAAAATATATTAACAATGAAAGGCAAACAGAAAACATGAATAAAACGATCCACTCACCCTGCTGCCTCACCTGCCACTCACAACCCCCTACACGCAATGCTCTTGGCCACAGCATGGCCGCTGAACCGACCCCCGACCCGCCGCCCGCCGTGCGGTCATGCTAAGACCGCGATCCGGCGGCGCCGCCGGGGGGGGGGGTCCCCCGAATACATTGAAGAGGGGAGGGAGGTATGGGGGAGAGACGCCTGGCGCGCCTGGAATAGCCACGAATATCAGGCGGTGGGGGGTTTAAAAACCCAGGTGTCCACCTAGGCTGCGCTGCTACACGGGGGAAGGCATCTGCCTAAGGGGAGGAAGAGAGCCGTCGCTTCTTACCTGCTCACAGAGACTAGCAACCTACACCTCCCTCCGCAAGAGAAGGAGAAATGAGTAGACAGGCCATGTGAGTCAGATATAACTCCGCCCCCTGTGTGACGTCAGACCTCTTAAGGGCATATACACCAACAAAAAAATTCATTCATTTTTCTTTTTTTTTTTTTTTTATAAAGCCTACCTACTGGAAGAAGGAAGGGTTGGATGAAAAAAATAAATAACATCCTCAGCAGGTACACCAGAGAAAACCTGCGGCTGACTTGCTTTCTGAGAAGCCTGCAGCCCAGAGCATACACTCTGTAAAGCGCCCCAAGACCCTGGCGCTTCCGCCTTACCTTCACGGACCCCAAAACAGCCAATGTGGAGGCATAAACTTGGGTCTTGAGGGATCCGTGGGAATAAGGCTCTGCAGAGAGCCTACAGGGTTCAGTCCCTCGCTTGCTGCCAAAAACCTTGAGAGCTACCTGAATCTTCAGTCAGTCATCTTGCCACTGCAAGAAAGAAAACTGATCTGATTAGGGGCAGCTGCTACTTATGGGCCGGGAGGGCCGCACCTGTTTTCTTTCTTGCAGTCACGTGATCAGCAAGGAGGAGGAGACCCAAGAGTAAGGAGTGTATGGAATGGATTGGAAGAAAAATATGAGCTCCTATGCTGCTGCCAACTCCAATGTGTTTTTCAGGCAATATATGGGCTCCTAATGCTGCTGCTGCCAACTCCTGGGTGTGTCTTTCAGGCAATATATGAGCTCCCTATGCTGCTGCCAACTCCTGGGTGTGTCTTTCAGGCAATATATGGGTTCCCAATGCTGCTGCCAACTCCAATGTGTTTTTCAGGCAATATATGAGCTCCCTATGCTGCTGCCAACTCCAATGTCTTTTTTAGGCAATATTTGGGCTCCCTGTGCTGCTGCCAACTCTTGGGTGTGTTTTTCAGGCAATATATGAGCTCCCTATGCTGCTGCCAACTCCAATGTGTTTTTCAGGCAATATATGGGCTCCTAATGCAGCTGCTGCCAACTCCTGGGTGTGTCTTTCAGGCAATATATGAGCTCCCTATGCTGCTGCCAACTCCTGGGTGTGTCTTTCAGGCAATATATGAGCTTCCTATGCTGCTGCCAACTCCTGGGTGTGTCTTTCAGGCAATATATGGGCTCCTAATGCTGCTGCCAACTCCTGGGTGTGTCTTTCAGGCAATATATGAGCTCCCAATGCTGCTGCCAACTCCTGGGTGTGTCTTTCAGGCAATATATGGGCTCCCAATGCTGCTGCCAACTCCAATGTCTTTTTCAGGCAATATATGGGCTCCTAATGCTGCTGCCATCTCCTAAGTGTGTCTTTCAGGCAATATATGGGATCCCTATGCTGCTGCCAAATTCAGGGTGTGTTTTTCAGGCAATATATGAGCTCCCTATGCTGCTGCCAACTCCAATGTGTTTTTCAGGCAATATATGGGCTCCCTATGCTGCTGCCAAAGTGTGTCTTTCAGGCAATATATGTGCTCCTAATGCTGCTGCTGCCAACTCCTGGGTGTGTCTTTCAGGCAATATATGAGCTCCTAATGCTGCTCCTGCTGCCAACTCCTGGGTGTGTATTTCAGGCAATATATATATGAGCTTTCTATGCTGCTGCCAACTCCAATGTGTTTTTCAGGCAATATATTGGCTCCCAATGCTGCTGCTGCCAACTCCTGGGTATGTCTTTCAGTCAATATATGGGCTCCCTATGCTACTGCCAACTCCTGGGAGTGTCTTTCAGGCAATATATGAGCTCCCTATGCTGCTGCCAACTCCAATGTGTTTTTCAGGCAATATATGGGTTCCTAATGCTGCTGTTGCCAACTACTGGGTGTGTCTTTCAGGCAATATATGGGCTCCCAATGCTGCTGCCAACTCCAATGTATTTTTCAGGCAATATATGAGCTCCCTATGCTGCTGCCAACTCCAATGTGTTTTTCAGGCATCATTTGGGCTCCCTATGCTGCTGCCAACTCCTGGGTGTGTCTTTCAGGCAATATATGAGCTCCCTATGCTGCTGCCAACTCCTGGGTGTGTCTTTCAGGCAATATATGAGCTCCCTATGCTGCTGCCAACTCCATTGTGTCTTTCAAAAGTTCGCTCATCTCTAGTGCAGAATAGCCTTCAGCCCATGAGAACTATTTTTTTTAACTTAACCCTTGATAATGTGCATAGTAGTTGTATTTAATTTGAATATGTCATAACACGCTCTTTCATTTTTTTTGGGGGGGGGTCTCCTGAGCAGAAACCAATACATATGTGGTACCATTGTAATCAGGAGGCATTCTGAAACCCAAATGGCAGTAATTGGAATCCTTTAGACAGCTCCACGTTCCTTGTGTGTGTGTCTGTGATGGATGTTTCTTTACTTTACTTTACTTTTCTTTACGTTTTTAAAGCTTTTTTTCAGTACAAAATCTTGCAGCAGAACTTCTTACAGCAGACATGTTTGTTCAATGCAGCAGGAAAACTTGCATTGTAACTCATATAAAGCAGTAGGTAGAAAACTGTAGCTGCAGCAGGGAGCAATGCATGGTTGTCAGACTAGAAATGTCAGAAAGAGAGGGGAAGAAGGGAGGAGTTACTTGCATCAGAGCAAGACTAAGGGATCCAGGAAGGGACAAGGGGAATTAAAGACACACTTCTCAGCCTATGCAATAAACATTATATTAACTGTTACTCCAGGTAAATTAAAATGCACGTTGTGAGGCATGACAGGAGGAATGGGGCTTTTACAAGCAATATGGTTTTTTAAAAAAACATTTTTTTTATTAAGAAAAATGTGACAATGTTTAAAAAATATACATTTTAATTTTTTTTACATTTTATACCAAACAAGACATTTCTTTTGAGGCTTGATTTACTGTACCAAGTTTGGCAGAATGCACTATTTTACTGATATGTTCAAATGGAGCGTCCCACAATGTGTTAATTTCTGTGAAACATCTACAGGTTTAATACGTTTCCTGAAAGTGGTTTTGCAGATGTTGAAGGGTTTCACAATATGGTATTCTAGGAGGGGGGTTCTGAGATACAGCCCCCTTAGAGTCACTCAAACTAACGTAATCCCATATCGTACATTGAAGGGAAGGAGTTAAACGGCACAAACCTTGCCTTGGTACCCACCATAATATGCTGTTTTATCACTACACCACTGATATCAATAAACCACAATTATTAATATTCAAGCAAATGTCAAGGCTCAGCACAAACAATTATAGTGAAAAAAGGTTTATTAGGTAAAAATAACAATTTAAGGGCAACAACAAAAATGTTATATATGTTAGATATTACATATTAGCACAAAAACTCAATCTATTTACTATCTATTCAGATTTTTGTGTTATTGGCATTATTAGTGGCACATAGAAATTAGAAGGACATGTGTCCTTCTAATTACTCTGTATAAGTCCAAACAATCTCTCATGTAGCGCAACCATTAGGGCAGGACAGCCAGGGGCCTCCACCAGGCAGCCCTGATGACAGCCCCGGCCTTAGACCTCCTGGCTACCACCACGGACAAAACGAAATGTGACCGGGCCCTCATGCAAACCTTGAATGGGACCCCATCATGACTTGGCTTATACAGAGATCTTTTTCCTGTAATTTTAAGATTAAAACTGCAGATAAAAAATTGTGCTTTTTCTGTACATGATGTCATAAGAAGACAAATCTAATAAAGAAAAGAGGAACAACAATGATGGGGACCCTGACCTTACAGGCTCCGGTGCAGTATCAACCTCTGCATCCCCTATAGTTACAACCCTGGCTTCCACACTAATGCTGCCAGCATTCCTGATGAATGAGGGTGCCCCCCCAAGCTGGTTTGCCTTGGAGCCAATCCAAACTGGAGCCCTATCACATATAATGGGGCCCAGACTCTATACAGCCTATAATGTGAGGGCTATGATCCTTTATTGAACCACAAAGTCCCATAAAGTTAGAATATAAAGTAAACCTGGTTACCATGAGACTGGAGGTCTATTTGAAACTAGGGACCAAGTCATATCAAAGGTTATGAGGGATGGGCCTAGACATTGTTGTTCCCAAAACTTTAAACAAGACTGAAAAAATGGTGAATTAACATTTTATGGCACTTTTTTCTTACTGAATGAGTGAGGACTTAGACCTGATAAACCAGGCGTACTAGCTGGAGTGCACCATTGTACATTGAGGATTTAGTAATGTAACGATGTTTGACATTGCCACCAGATGTGTAATTTAAAATAATTTCAATAATTTTTAACTATCACACTGGCACCTTTGCCACTGTGCACAAACATGTGCTGTTTTGGTACACTCTGGATTCATTCATTAGTAAATTATACCTCTGAATCCTCGATCTGATAGGTCAGGTTATACCCTCCATGTTCTCGTTCAGGTTCTTCCCTCCATGTTCTCCTTTCTAAGGACCAGATTATTGCTGACCATTGAGATGCTATACGGGGTCTGAATAGGTAATATTTAAAAACGGAATCAAATTTATTTCTCTTTTTTTGTGAGAAAAAATGTTTTCTAAAGATCACCTTTTACCTTAATGCAATTCAGCATTCAGGGCTTATTCAACAGGATTTTTGAGTGAGATAAAAAAGTGCAATTCAGCAATATTGTAGCTATGCAGAAATCATCTGTATAGCTAAAAAAAAGGAAAAATATAATTGTAACATTTTCTCACAAAAAATGTGAGGAGAAAAATCCCACAGTGCTGAATCAGCCATTAAGTATTCCAATGTGTTTATCCCTGGAACATTTGCCTATTTTTTGGTCATCATCCACATCTCATTAAACACAAATACCAATTTATACTTGCATTTTAATGACCAAACATGTTGAAAGTTTTTTTTAAAAAAAAGACATTTGGGAAGGGGGTTGGGAGCAGTAAGCAGCACAGAAGACATGCACTATTTCAGCTTATATCCACATCATCATAGTCAATATCCTTTTCTGGAAGGACATCCACATACTCGTGTTCCTTGGGAATAACTAGAAATAAAATGGTATGTTAAATTTAGCTCCAAAAAACTAACATTACACATACAGTACATGATTTGCATTGTCCCGTGTTTATTGTTACTGCTTGTTTAAACTGTAAAAACTGACTATGTTTTGCCTGTGTTGAATTGCATTTATAAGCAGGGCAGTTTCTTGGCAAAATAGCACTCAGTACGGTAAGGAAAAAGATCTGCTCCCCCTCCCCTATCCTATGGTGTTGCTGCTGCCCCATACACGTATGTGCCATACTGTGCCTCTAACCATAGCAACAGGCAGTGCCCCCCATGACTGACCCAATTTGGGAGATAAGGGGCCTGTCTAATGACCTGCACCACTAACAGTGCCCCTGATTCATCTGCAGAAAACAGAATGGCTGGGATAAAAGCGACCCAGTTCAATCACTCTGTTCCCCCTCCCCTAGAAACAACCCTGTTTATAAGTCCCAAAATGTGGTGCAGCACAACACCAATAGTGATTGTGGTACAATGCAACACACTGTAACCTCTCGATAGTCAGTTTAGTTAGAATGAATGTAAGCAAAATATAATTTTTCCTTAGGCTGTGCTTTTAGACAGGTCTGCAAATATACAGAAGAAACAGATAAGACAGAGGATTTTATCATCAAAGTTGCTTACTTATTCATAAACATTTAAGTCCTTTTATAGTCAAAAATAAAAAAACATTATACCTAGCATTTATCCCCCACAGACCAGTATTGCTAGTCGGGTGCACTGACACTCACCTGATCGCCTGAACCAGGTCCCACGCCGCCAGGCCGCCGCCGCCACCATCCTCTGCAGCGTGCATCCAGAAAGGTCCACCCCACGCCATTGTCACAGGAACTACAGCTTGTCCCCTCCATTCATGGCAATGGAGGGGGTATGCCCTAGTGTCTGTGATGAATGGTGCGGGGCAGAGCATGGGTGCTGAATGGATGCAAGAGGTGGCCGCTATGTAAGTGTAGCATTTCTTCTGTTTTTTTTATGGAAGAATGACTTTAAAACATGTAACACTACAGCTATACATACTGTCAAACTAAATAAATAACAAAAAACTTAAAAGGGACAGTGTTCAGGGTAAAGCAAAAAAATACAATTCTGTGATTACTCACCTGTAGAATTGTTATTATGAGTATACAGTACGTCCTGCTCCAGAGAAGATTCTTTACTCTTGGGTATTGCTCCGCCAGATGGCGCTGGACTGCAGACATCGTAATATTGGCTCCTCCTGGCCCCTCAAATACCCGGGACCTCCCACAAATCCCCAGCATTGAAAAGCAGTTAATGAGAAGCCGGGAGAATGATAACAGAACAAACTAGTAACTATCAAACAATGATAACAATCACCATACAGGGGATCCAAGGATAATGAACCAAGGGTGGGGTGGAGCAGGACGTACTGTATACTCATAACAACAATTCTACAGGTGAATAATCACAGAATTGTATTATTCTTAGTATACAGTACATCCTGCTCCAGAGAAGATTCTTTACTCTTGGGACATCCAATAGCAGTGTCCGTAAAGTAGGGTGGGATCCCCAAAAGGTAACAGCAGACAGGTCAGACCACTGCTGCCTGCAGAACCTTACGGCCAAAAGCAGCATCAGCTGAGGCCCTAACATCAACCTTGTAAAACTTTGAAAAAGTATGAACAGAAGACAAAGTAGCGGCCTTGCAAACTTGTTCAACAGAAGCCTGGTGCTGAAAAGCCCAAGAGGCACCAAAAGCACGAGTAGAATGAGCAGTAAGGCAGAAGGGAGGATTCTTTCCCTTAGCAGTGTAGGCCTGAATAACAGCCTGGCGGATCCATTTGCTGATAGTAGATATAGCAGGAGCCAGACCCTTCCTAGGACCAGAAGGGACCACAAAAAGAGCATCAGTTTTCCTGAAAGGTGCAGTAGCCACCAATTAGTACTTCAGACTCCAAACTTAAACCACATCCAAGGAATGCAAAACCCTCTCCTTAGCGTTACTAGGATTAGGGCACAAGGAAGGTAGAACAATGCCCTGATTCAGATGAAAGGCAGACACAACCTTAGGCAGAAAATCTGTCTTGAAGCGAAACACCACCTTGTCCTGGTGTCTCTCAAAGTAGGGGGGCTGGATGGAAAGCGCCGCTAACTCAGAAACACGCCTAACAGAAGTGATAGCCACCAAATGACAACCTTGAGAGTTAGAATGGCCAGGGCAGCCTCCTGCACAGGTTCAAAGGGAGCACCCTGCAAGGCAGACAGGACCAAGTTCAAATCCCAGACAGGCAACATAGGCTAACGTGGAGGATGCACATGAGTAACCCCCTGGTAAAAGGTCCTGAGCAGAGAATGCTGAGCAAAAGATCTCTGGAAGAAAACAGCCAGGGCAGAGACATGACCCTTCAGAGTACTGAGTTGAAGCCCCAGATCCAAACCATGTTGGAGGAACTCCAGGATCCTGGGAATAGAGAACACACGACAGTGAAGAGACCGAGACTCACACCAGTCAATGTAGGCACGCCAAACCCTATAGTAAATGGAAGAAGAAGACGTCTTCCTAGCCGTGATCATGGTGTTAACAACAGAGGCAGACAGCCCCTTTTCCATCAAGATGGAGGTTTCAACAGCCAGGCCGTCAAAGCCAGAGTTTGTAAATTGGGATGGCGTAAATGTCCCTGAGTGAGCAGGTCTGGAACCCTGAGCAGAGCGTACTGATCTGGCCACCTGGGAGCCACCAGGATAGCTGGCACCCCTTCCTGAGCTATCTTGCGCAGAACCCTGCCCAACAGGGGGAATGGGGGAAAGACATACAGAAGCTGAAAGTCCTGCCATGACATTGCTAGAGCATCTGTGGCCGAGGCCAGAGGATCCTGGGACAGGGAGACAAAGGCTGGGAGCCTGTGATTGTGACGGGACGCAAACAGATCCACATCTGGTTGACCCCAACGGTGACACAGAGATTGAAACACCCTGTCGCAGAGGCACCACTCTCCCAGGAGAGAGGTCCCCCTGCTCAGAGAGTCTGCCTGCAGATTCTCCACCCCCGGAATGTACACAGCTGAGATGCAGGGAACATTGTCCTCTGCCCAGGACAGGATCAGAGACACTTCCTTGAGGGCCCCCTTGCTCCAGGTCCCTCACTGATGATTGATGTAGGCAACCGCCGTCTGGTTGTCCGAGCGTACCTGAACAGGCCGGCCCCGAAGGTGTTGGGTCAAGTGAGCCAGAACCAACCTGATCGCCCTCAATTCCAGAATGTTGATGGGCGTGTGGGCCGCCTGAGGGCCCCGGCGTCCTTGGAACTGTAGGGACTTCCAGAAGCCCCCCCTCAACCCGACTGGCATCCGTGGTGACCGTCTGCCAACAGGGGGCCAGAAAGGATCTGCCTGCCAACAGGTTCCTGGGGTCCAGCCACCACGAGATAGACCTCCTGGCTCCTTGTCCCATACTGACAAGAGGTGGAGTTGCAGAGGCCTCATGTGAAACTGGGCATAAGGGACCGCCTCGAAGCACGACACCATCAGGCCCACCAGCTGCATTCCCTGCCTGACGGAGGGATGAGGGCAAGATAGCAGAAACTGAACCTGTGCTAGCAGACTGTCCACCTTCTGCTGAGGAAGAAAAATCCTTGCCTGAACTGTATCCAGATTCATTCCCAGGAAGGGTGTCACCAAGGAGGGAGACAGGGAAGACTTGGGATGGTTGATCACCCAGCCAAATGACTCCAGAGTGGACACTACTAGCTGAGTATCCAGCTCTGCCTGTTGGAGGGACTGAGAATGTCGTCCAAATAGGGCAGCACGCGGATGCCCTGAGACCTGAGCAGAGCCATCACTCCTGCCAGCACCTTGGTGAACACTCTGGGAGCTGAAGGGAGACCGAAGGGCAATGCCACAAATTGGTAGTGCTGATCCTCCAGAGCGAACCTGAGGAATTTTTGATGACCTGGAAAAACAGGAATATGAAGGTAAACATCCTTGATGTCCACAGAGGTCATGCCTGAGGGGGCTTGGAGGAAGGCTTAGGCTTGGAGGCCCAGGATGAGCCAGGGCGTCCACGTCCTCTGCCCCTACCCCAGAAATCTCCTCGGGCCCCAGTAAAGGAGACCCCCCCTCCCCTGTCTGGATCCACGGTAGGGGGAAGAAAAGGAGCCTGGGCCCCGAAAGGGCCAAGACTGCCTCCTGCGCTGGGGTAACCTGCCTCCCTTAGCAAACAGGTCCAGGCGGTCCCCAAATAGGCGCAGCCCTTTGAAGGGAAAACCAGTGAAAGCCTTCTTGGCAGCGCTGTCAGCTGCCCACTGGTGCAGCCAAACCGATCGGCGTATAGCCACCTCCAGGGCAGAGGCTCTACCACACATCCTAATGGTATCATCCAAGGCAGAGAGGACATAAGCAACAAATACCTCACAACGAGAGAGTGCATTAAACTCTTCACTAGACACACCATCAGAAGCACCATCTTAGACACTTCTAAGCAGGGTCCTAATAGCCACAGCTGTAATGGCAGAGGCACGAACCGGGCGCAGCGCCGTCCCCACACAGGCAAAGGCATGGGACGCCAGTTGATCAATCTGCCGGTCCTCACTATCCCTCAGTGTAGTAGAATCAGGGGAATGCATGAGCGAGGTGTTAGACAAACCCAGGATTGGGGCATCCACCTCTGGAGGGGATGACCAATGCTTTACCACATCAGCAGGAAAGGGATACTTCTTATCCCAACTCTTAGGGACTCCAGGGAGCCTGCTAGGACGCTCCCATTCCTTGAGCACAAGATTATTAAAATGAGCTTGCTCAGTGAATTCCAAACGTGGCTTAGCAATATGAAACAATTCCCTCTGCTGTTTAGGACCCGCGACCGGGGGAGAGATAGACAGTACCTCAAAAATCTGAGCCAAAAGCCTCTCAGTATCATCTGGGGCCCAGGGATCAGAGCCAGAATCATCATGACCCCTGGGCCTCTCATCAGATGACTCTGAGTCAGAGAACAGTTCCCCTTCTTCCAAGGGGGTATGACCAGACAGTTCAAAGAACTCTTCAGCCTCCATAGGGAAAAGAGTGACATCAGGCATCAAATGCCGCCTCTTGGCAGAGAGGCCCATGGTATTAGCAAGCAACTTTTCAACACTAGCCAGTCTAGCAGACACATCAGGCTGAGACTCCCCACTGGTATGCAGCTTAATGGGAGTCAGATTTAAGCTTGGGGGAGTAGGTGAAGCCATATGTGGCGCAGGCCCAGCTACTGGTAAAGCAGGCTGCAGCGCAAGCACCTGCTAGGCACAAGGTACACAAACCCGCACATTGTCAGCACTTGTAGCGGACACCCCACACACTACACACAGCCGGCTTGTCCCGAAGGAACCCCAAGCACATTATCCTGAGACGCCTCCATATGGTGATTATAGCGGCACAATAGGCCGGATAGGGATTCACGCTATAAAAGCAACCCGGGATGCCCCAATAGCCCGCTAGGGAAGTGGGAGGAATTAGCACACTAGGCCTCACAAAGTTTAAAGACTAAATAGAGGGGGCAGGGCCGGGAGAAACCAATGGAGTTTGACCCGCCTGCAAGACATAAGCGAAGAGAAACCCATAAGCGACATGCATACGTGACATAGGGTAAATAAAACCGCCTGCGAGGACACTCATGGACCGCGGTAGGTAGGCACCAGCCACGCAGCAGGAAGAATCCAGAAGAAATGGCGCCGAGTACACCTCGAGGGGCGGGCCGCAGGGACAGTGATGCGGAACGCTCCATCCGCAGGCTTCGCCCCCCCCCCGAAGAGCGCAAAGCCGCACACGTGACAAGCAACCAATGATGGCGCAGCAGCGCCTGAGGTAATGCCGCCACCAACCGTGGAACGAAGTGGAAGCGCGCGCGGCGGTGGCAGCATATTCAAACCGCAACCAGTGCAACCAAGACTGTGCGGAGACAGAACCAAAGGCAACCAAGCACGCCAACCAAATGAAAGCACAAACACACACACTCACCCCCCCCCCCCCCCCCCGAGAACTACAAGGGAGAGCGAGGGAGGGCAGCGGCCACTTAACGTAGGGCCCACCGATAGACAGGGGCAAGGGGCAATAGCACGGGAGGGGCATCCCATAGAGGCTCACCATATGCCTATACCGCCTACCCTTTGGTGGGGGACTGCGGTGGAGCAGCGCTCCTAAGCACCTGACAGCAGTGCTGCCTATCATCACCCGCACCAGCGTAGCCAAAGCTGGGAGGCACATTAACAATGGAACGGGTGGGAATAGTCCTACAGGGCCGCAGGCTAATAGCCCCGCTCACCTGCGAGAAGAGAGAGCCATCTTCTTGTCCTTCGCAGTCCAGACTGCAGAGAAAATCTGGGTATTTGTGGGAGGTCCCGGGTATTTGAGGGGCCGGGAGGAGCCAATTTCGCGGTCTCTGCAGTCCAGCGCCATCTGGCGGAGTAATACCCAAGAGTAAAGAATCTTCTCTGGAGCAGGACGTACTGTATACTAAGAATATAAGCTATACCTTTTTTTACTCCTGCAGCTGCTTTATTTTGGTTTGATGCGCAGAAATGCCCCCATTTTTTGGACTGAGTTTTACAGCATGCATGTGCCTCAGGGATTCCTCGGGCACCTGTCCACGGTTCACAGGCGAAAAAGTGGATATGGCCCCAGTCATAGTGACTGGAGGACACCTAACTCCATTCACTGCAACAGAGTTGGCATTGCACATGGCACGCTCCCTCTGTATGAAATGGCACACATAATATGATGTGACCCCGATCTCAGGGGGCTTTGGTGATTTAAAGTTTAAAACCAGACCTAGCATTTTAAAGACTCCCAGAGGGCATGTCAGGTTGGGATGCCCCACGCTTTCTCCCCCACCTGTTCATAGGATTCCACACCACTCTAATCAGCAGAGCAGATCAGCTTTGCTGCAGCATTCCTGATCTGTGGGCTCCCCCCACCCCCCTTACTTGAATATCACCTGGACCGGATTGGGGGTGCTGAAGATAGCTGCATGCAATCCGGGAAGAGGTGACTGTGAGACATCTGGAAGGGGAGTTCAGCTAGCAGGAGGCACTGTGGGGCACCTCAATTTAGGATGCCCCCTAGAGATTAGGAAAAGAGGCACAAAAGTCTCTTCTGACTTTTGATTTTCTTTCAATGCCTGGACAGTGTCAGGGTATTTAGTCATACTGCAGAGAACCTATGCTCTATGCTCCCACTCACCTGCACGTTTATTTTCCAATTCCCCTATTTAGTGGCGGTATTATTTTGTGACAGTGCAAACATGCGGCCCCCCTTCCTTATTGATAAGCATTTGTTTTCCATTCCTGGCTATCTTTTCCCCTTCTAAATTTATAGCAGTGAAAAGATGAGTCTACCTGATGTACGTGCGATACTGTAGTCAGTATCTCCAGAGTCAAACGATGCAAAAGAGTATCTATCATTTTGATATGGTCTGTAGGCATCTGCTTTATCTTTCTTGGTATAAAGCTCAGAGCCTGCAAAAACAAAGACTCCTTTATGTGGTTACATTTTACCAAATCACCATATATCTTTTTTTAATATAAAATTAAAAAAAAACAGCTTATATTATACAATATAGATAGAACATTTGTTCATCACATATATTAGCAGTATAATGGTAATGAAAAACAGTTACACAGGACACAAGATTACCTGATGCTTTTGCATTATTGTAGTCAACTCCTACAGAATCGTAAGATGCTTTGGAGTATCTGTCATTTTTGTAATAAATATTTGACTGTATATTAGATTTCTTGCCATAAAACTGAGGAACTGAAACAAAATCAGGGATGTTATGTATTCGGAGTGAAAGAAAAGAAGATGTAGCTGTTTGGTCGCAGAACACACGTTATCTGCTCCCACACGCAATACAATTAGGCATAATCTCTAATAATAAGCCAGTCATTTTTGCATGTAACTGTGGGGTGGGCACCACACACCCCGCTCCGGCACTCCTTATATCCCCAATTTATTCACAAAAATACCATTTTGTGATTACTCACCTGTAAAATGGGCATTATAAGTATGTCACACACCCCACTTCCAATATTCATGACAAGTGGGTTATGGTCAGTAGAGGGCGAACTTTGCAGAGATGACAGGAAAAAGGAGCCCCTCCCAGTCCATAAATACCTGGGACCTCCCACACATTCCCCAGTATAGGACAGCAGTAAGGGGACCAGGAAGAGCCAAATATAAACAATCATAACACTAAAAGGTTCACCATATAAAAGATCCAAAATACCAATAAGGGTGGGATGAAGCGGGGTGTGTGACATACTTATAATACCCATTTTACAGGCGAGTAATCACAAAATGGTATTATTCCAAGTATGTCACACACCCCGCTTCCAATATTCATGACAAGTGGGACATCCAATAGCAGTGTCCATCATGGGTGGGGATCCCAATAAGGCAAAATATGCACAAATTTTAAACCACTGCAGCTTGCAGAAACTTGCGGCCAAAAACAGCATCCGCTGAGGCCCGCACATCAACCTTATAAAACTTGGAAAAAGTATGAACGGCGGACCAAGTAGAAGCCTTACAAACTTGTTCAACAGAAGCCTGGTGCTGAAAAGCCCAAGAAGCCCCAACAGCACGAGTCGAATGAGCAATGATCTGAAAAGGGGGAACCTTCCCCATGGCAGTATAGACCTGTAGCATATGTTAGAGGAAGACCTCTTCCTAGCTCTAACAAGAGTCTGAATCACAGCCTCAGACAAACCTTCCTCCCTTAAGATGGAGGTTTCAGCAGCCACGCCGTCAAAGCCAGCGTTTGTAAATTGGAGTAACGTAGTGGACCTTGAGAGATCAGATTCGGAAACAGGGGCAGCCAGTACTGATCTACCGCCATACGACGTCTGCGAACCAAACCTGTCTTGGCCACCTTGGGGCCACCAGAATTGCTGGCACACCCTCTAGAGCCAGCTTGCGCACCACCGTGCCTACCATGGAGAAGGGGGGAAACAGGTACAGGAACCCCAGATCCCTCCAGGCAAGAGACATGGCGTCCACTGCCAGGGCCAGAGGATCCTGAGACAGAGACACAAACTTTGGGAGCTTGTGATTGTGACGTGAGGCAGAGATCCACCTCCGAAAACCCCCTCGTGTGACAGAGGGACCGGAATACCTTGTGGATGAGAGGCCATTCCCCTCGGCGAGAGGATCCCCTGCTCAGGGAGTCCGCCTCCGCGTTTTCCACTGAAGTCAACCCGAAAGGGAGGACCACAAACTGAAAGTGCTGATCTCCTACCACAAACCTGAGAAATCTCTGGTGTGCTGGGAAGATTGGTACATGAAGGTAAGCATCCTTGATGTCTATGGGTGTCATGAAATCCCCCTGACAAAGGAAATTGATGGCTGAGTGCAGAGTCACCATGCGGAACTTCTTGGTTCTGATGAACCTGTTGAGAAGCTTCAAATCCAGAATGGGTCTTATGGATCCATCCTTTTTGGGAACCGTGAGGAGGTTGGAATAATAGCCCCGGCCTCTCTCTGAGAAAGGCAACGGGCATATGACATCCATGACCAGAAGATTCTTTACAGCCAACAGGAGCCCCTGCGCAGCCCGGGGATCCGAGGGGACCCGAGACCTTAGGAATCTGGGAGGAGGCCGGTTCTGTGACCTCCTAGACCCAGAC
Source organism: Gastrophryne carolinensis (assembly GCA_027917425.1). Lineage (NCBI taxonomy): Eukaryota > Metazoa > Chordata > Amphibia > Anura > Microhylidae > Gastrophryne > Gastrophryne carolinensis. The sequence goes on from CM051236.1 coordinate 230,660,763, forward strand.
CAGGAAGAAGTGCCGCAGCCGTCCCCCCACCCGCAAGGGTGAGGGCGTCCCCTCATTGTTGTGCTGTCTTGGCAGCAGGCTTGGGCTTGGAACCCCAGTTAAGGCCTGGACGTGTGCGTCCTCTGCCTCTGTTCCAGGAATCACCTCTGAAATTAGAGTAGGCAAAGCCTCTGCCTGCTCTGGCACCGCGAAAGGAAGGATTGAAGGAGCCTGCCCCCCGAAAGGGGCGACACTGCTTCTTACGCTGAGGTAACTTTCCACCTTTTGCCACTGAATCCAATTTATCTCCGAACAGCCTCATACCCAGGAAGGGTAGCGCTGTGAGTGATTTCTTAGCCCACTGGGGTAGCCAGACCGATCGGCGAATAGCCACCAGCAATGCCGAGGTTCTACTACACATAATAATCGCGTCATCCATAGCAGATAAAACAAAGGTGACAAATAATTTACACCGCTTAAGGGCTGTGAATTCATAACTGGCCGGGTTAAGCTGGGAACCACTCAACAGGTCCCTAACCACAGACCTGGTAGCCACAGTCGCGAGCGCCGAGGCACAAACAGGCCGCAAGGCTGAACCCACACTGGCAAAGGCATGGCATGCCATCTGATCAAGGGGTTTGTCCTCACCATCTTTAAGAGTGGCGGCGTCTGGAGGTGTTGGACAATCCCAGAACGGGCGCATCGACCTCGGGAGGGGACAACCAGCGCTTCACTGCGTCCACCTGGAAGGGATACTTCCTATCCCATCCCTAAGGAAAACCGGGGAGCCGGCTAGGCCTCTCCCATTCCTAAAGAATCATGCAATCAAAATGATTCCGATTTGGGAACTCCAAGCGGGGCTTAGAAGACCCAAAAAATTCGCCCTTCTGCGGGGGGGTCTCCGCTGGCGGAGAAATATCCAGTACCTCAAATAGATGGGCCAAGATCTTGGGGGTATCCACGGCATCCCCCAGCGCCTGCCCAGTATCAGTATCAAAAAACTGCTGATCCTCAGCATCAGATTCCCTTAAACAATTCCCCCTCCTCGAGTGGGGAATAATCAGACCAGTCAAGGGAATCATAGTCATCAAAATCCAGTACCGGCGCAGCCGGCGACAGATGCCTTCTCTTAGCTGGGGCCTTTCTGGCCGCAGAGCTCGAAATCAACTTTTCGATGTTGGCCAGCCTAGCACAAACATCAGCTTGCGACTCCCCGCTAAAGACAGTGTCACTTGCGGTACGGATAAGGCGGGGTGGGGTAGGTGATGAGGCTGGCGGCACGGACCCAGACGCCTGGGACCCCGACTGCCGCGTAATGGCCTGCTGTGCACATGGAATACAAATAAACACATTATCCCCCGCAAGGGATGCCCCACAAACCACACACTGCCGGGGTTGCCCCGAAGGGAGCCCAAGCCCGGTATCCTGGGAAGCCTCCATATGGTGATTTTTTATGGCAGTCGCAATGACCAGTGGGAATTATGCCAGTAAGCTACCCGGGATGCCCCTTAACGTCCGTTAGTGGGAGGATTTGTAAAGCCCCTATTTGAGTGAGGGACATAAGGACCGGGAGAACCCCCTTTTAACTATCAAGGGAGGTAATCCCCCTGGAAGACATAATAAAAAAAAAGGTACCATAAGCATGAAGTCATTACAGCAATCATACATCCAGATATAATCACAGTCATACAATATATCTGTATAACCTTAAAGTATATGTCAAGGATAACGCAGCATACAAGGCACCCCAATAGAAATACGATTATGCATAACAAAAAAGGCAGATAATAGAACGAGCCCCGCAGGGCACTCACAGTTAGGATGCAAGATGGCGACCGGACACCCAGCAGCAGCAGCATCAGCCAGGTCAGGGGAAGTGAAGGAGGGCGGGCCAGCGCGGATCGCGCGCCGCGCGTGGCCCCGCCCCCTCCTGCTGGGAAGAGTAACCACGGTGGGCGCCAAAAGAGAGGGGGGCGTATGCATTTGCAAGCCTTCTGCAAACAGGAAGTGCTGCTGGGCTTCCTGTTACTGTGCATTGTCAGCTACGTCAATTGAATCCAGGCAACAGCATGGCTGAGATGCTGGAAGAGGAAGCTCCAAAATGCTACATTTCTTTTCCAATTGTGTCAGGCTGCTGGTCCGGAAATAGCAAATAAAGTGATTTCACACCCTTAGATCGCTTTAAAGAGGAACAAAACCCAGGAATTTGACTCTTCGTTCCGTGCCCCTGGGGCATCCCGAAATTGGGTGCCCTGCCCGCAAAGCCCATTAAAACTCACCTTTCCCCACTCCAAGGGAACATGCTCAGGCTCTTGTCCAGTCAGAGCCCTTTGCCTTGATTATGTCATCTAGCTGGTGATGCAGGGGATGCTGCACTCCCCATTCAAAACAATGACAATCACCTGCCGGATGATGCAGTCACGACAGGCGCCTCTCATCAAACCGCTGGAGCATGCAGCGTTTAGCTTTACGGACGTCCTGGGGAAGTTTACATAGCTGGGCATCCCAGATCTCCGGGAAAAAGCCAGTGGTGGGCCCTGAAATCTTTTAGATTCCAGACTGCCTGTTGGTGGGTTTTGTTCCACTTTAAAGTGGTGACAGTGCCGCAGCTCAGGCTTGGGGGCATCCAAGTTTGTGATGCGCCACCCACACATAAACCCCGCAAGTCTGTATATTAGAACCCTGGAACTCACCTCGTCAGCGCTCCTCCTCACATTCCAAACTCACATGACCATCCGCAGCCAATTGCTGTCCCCAGCAAGAACATATCAAGAGGTGAGTTTGTTGTAAGTCTGCGGTGTATGGCATGAGCAGCAGCCCCCCACCACCATGAAGGGTGTGGAACCACTTTAATAGCCAAACCAGATGTGCAGCAATAGAATAGATATAAAGTGTTGATGACAACTGCAACACTATGTACATCATTTCCAGAGTTGCAAGCAGCACTGTGTTGGACCCAGGGCCAGATTAAGTGTGGTGGAGACCCCTGGGCACAAAATCTGGTGGAGGCCGCGGATAATACCATTTTGTGATTACTCACCTGTAAAATGGGTATTATAAGTATGTCTCACACCCTGCTTCGGAAATATTCATTACACTTGGTTATGTCCAGTAGAGGACGAAATTCTGCAGAGATGAATAGAAAAAAAGAAGCCCCTCCCGGCCCATAAATACCTGTGACCTCCCACACATTTCCCAGTATAAGAAAGCAGTAAGGGGACCAGGAAGAGCAAATAAAATCTTATGAGAAAAAACAGTAACACCAAAGAGGATCCAAGATACAACTCAGGGTGGGGCGAAGCAGGGTGTGAGACATACTTATAATACCCATTTTACAGGTGAGTAATCACAAAATGGTATTATTCTAAGTATGTCTCACACCCTGCTTCGGAAATATTCATTACACTTGGGACATCCAATAGCAGTGTCCAAAAAGGGTGGGGATCCCAATAGACAAAAAGACGAAAAACCCTGCCGCTTGTAGAACTTTGCGGCCAAAAACAGCATCCGCTAAGGCCCGCACATCAACCTTACAAAAACTTGTAAAAGGTATGAACAGAAGACCAAGTAGCAGTCGCACAACTTGTTCCAGTAAACTGAAAAGGGGCACCCTCCCCTTGGCAATATAGGCCCAAACAATGACCAGACATATCCATTAAAAATGGTAGACTTGACAGCGCCAAACCCGTCGTGGGCCAGAGGGCACCACAAACAAGGCGTCCGTCCTACAGAAAAGGGAAGTAGCCAAGAAATAGAACGTCAACAAACATCCAAAAAGTGCAGGGCCCTCTCCTCGTCATTGCTAGACGAAGGACACAAGGAAGAAAGAACCAAATCCTGAATGAGATGGAAAACAGAAACCATTTTAGGAAGGAAATCCGGCAAAAAGCGGAACACCACCTCGTCCCGGTGTCTCTCAAAGTAAGAGGCCTGAATAGACAGGGCCGCCAACCCAGAAACACAGCGAACAGAAGTAATAGCCACTAAAAAGGCAATCTGTTGTGTAAGCATAGAAAATGCAAAATTCAAATCCCAAACAGACGCAAGGCTTTTTGAGGACAAAAGGCCCTAAAAGACGACCACCAGGACAGAGGCCTGCCCTTTCAAAGCACTTAAGCTGGAGCCCCAGGCCCAGACCGTGCTGACGAAAGTCCAAAAACCTAGGGAACAAAAACACCTTGCAAGGCAAGGCCCTAGCCTCACACCCATCAATATAGGACCGCCAAGTCCTGTAGAAGATGTTAGAGGAAGACCACTTCCTAGCCCAAACAAGTGTCTGAAGCACAACATCAGACAAACTTCTTCTATGAAGATGGAGGAGGTTGCAGCAGCCACGCCGCCAAAACCAGCGTTTGCAAACTGCAGAACGAACCAAACCTATCTTGGCCACCCTGGAGCCACCAGCATTGCTGACGCACCCTCTGGAGCCAGCTAGCGCACCACCTTGCCCCCCATGGAGAAGGAAGGAAACAGGTACAGGAACCCTAGATCCCTCCAGGCAAGAGACATGGCGACCACTGCCGGAGTCAGAGGAACCTGAGACCGAAACCCAAACGTTGGGAGCTAGTGATAGCAACATGAGGCAAAGAGAACCACCTCCGGAATCCCCCACTTGCGACAGAAGGACCGGAACACCTTGTGGTAGAAAGATCATCCCCCTCAGTGAGAGGATCCCCTGCTCAAGGAGTCCGCCTCCGTGTTTTCCACTCCCGGAATGAATGCATGGAACATCGCTATCCGCCCATGCAAGAATCAGCAAAACTTCCCTGAGGGCACTCCTGCTGCGAGTCCCTCCTTGGTGATCGACGTAAGCGACCGCAGTTCAATCGTCTAACTGAACCTGAACCGGCAAGACCTGTAAGTGATGCATCCAGCATGACAGAATCAAACGAATAGCTCTGAACTCCAAAAACAGAGATGGGAGCGTGAGCCTCCTGAGGACTCTCCAGCCCATGGAACTGAAAGTCCGTCCAGAAACCTCCCCAGCCCGACAGGCTGGCATTCGTGGTAACCGTCTCCCAACAAGGGGCCAAAAAGGATTTGCCCCTCATCAGACTGCTAAGCTCCAGCCACCACTGAAAGGATTGCCGAACCCTGGGAGAAAGCAGAAAGGACAGAGCCAAGCACCGGGAACAGCCGTCCCAAGTCCGCAATAGACGGAGAGTTAGAGCGACCTCATGAGGAACTGAGCAAAGGGGATTGCCTAGAAGAAAAACCACCATCAATCCCACCAGTTTCATCCCTAGCCGGAAAGAGAGGCGAGGATTGTCCAGGAGAACAAATATCAGATCCTCTGCACCTTAGGGTGAGGAAGGAACACTCTGGCCTGACTGGAATCCAGATTCATGCCCAGAAATTAGATCTCCCTTGAAGGGGAGAGAGAGAACTTGGGGTGGGTGATCACCCATCCGAACTGTTCCAGCGTCGTCACCACCCCGGAGACCATTTCCACCCGGCATAGAAAAGATGCTGTAATGAGTAGGTCATCCAGATACGGCACAAAGTAAATGCCCTGGGCTCTGAGAAGGGCCATTATGCCCGCCAGCCCCTTGGTGAACACCCTTGGCACCGAAGTCAACCCGAAAGGGAGGGCCACAAACTGAAAATGCCGATCTCCCACACCAAACCTGAGAAATCTCTGGCGTGCGGGGTAGATGGTACATAAAGGTAAACAACCTTGATGCCTATAAATGTCACAAGATCCCCCTGATGAAGGGAATTGATGACTGAGCATAGGGTCTCCATGCGGAACATCTGGGATCTGATGAACCTGTAGAAAGGCCTCAAAAAACCAGAATGGTTCTGATGGATCCATCCCGTTAGGGAACTCAGAGGAAACCCGAGAACAGAGGAATCTGGAGAAGGCCGGCACTCGAACACCAACTCGTACCCGGAAGAGACCACGTCCTCAATCCACTTGTCTGTGACCTCCCAGGTCTCGGCAGCGGGCTTGGAACCTCAGACAGGTCCTGGACGGGCCCAACCTCCACCTCTGCTCCAGGAATCACCACTGAAGATAGAGAAGGCAGCACCTCTGCCTGCTCTGGCACCGCGAAAGGAAGGATTATAGGAGCCTGCCCCCCGAAAGGAGCAACGCCGCTTCTAGCATGGCGGAAGCCTGCCTCCTTACGCAACTGAATCCAATTTGACTCCAAACAGCCACATACCGCGAAGGGTAGCCCAGCAAGAGACTTCTTCCCAAGGGACCCCAGGACACATTGATAAGGGGGGCCCCCGTAAATAAGGTATCAAGACAAGCACTCATACAAGCAGAAGTGGGTAAACATAGAAAATAAATATATATATATATATATATATATATATATATATATATATATACATAACATTGAGGCAAAATAGTATATAATATTAAAATAATGCATATAAGACTACATGGCATGCTAATGTCATATGTAATGATACCAGACCCAGAAACCGCAAGATGGGACAAAACGATCCCACAGTGTTCTAGGCCGGCGCTGGATAAAGCGCCCTAAGCAAAAAGACAAGCAAAGCCCCGCAGGGCACTCACCGCCAGCCAACATGCGACTTCTCTAGCCGGGGCCATCCTCAACCTGACGGCAAGAGGAAGCAGACGAAGAGGGGCGGGCCAGCGCGGATCGCGCTCCGCGCCTGACCCCACCCCCTCCCCATCCTTACGTTAAAAACACCGGGCGCCGCCGAGGGCGCCAGAGAGAGTGGGATGGGCCGCCGCCAGCACGTTGAGCGCCCGGCCCCGCCCCCTCCCCATCCTCATTCAGACGAAGGAACCGGGTGCCGCCGAGGGCGCCAAAGAGAGTGGGGCGGGCCGCCGCCAGCGTGTAGAGCGCCCGGCCCCGCCCCCTTTCCTCACAGCAAGGAGAGGGAGAAGCTCCTCTCAGCCTCCTCACCAGCGACGCCATGACAGTGCGGCCGGCTCTCACTACGGCCGCCGCATGGCAGGGCACTCACCTGAATAAAGTAAAGTTAAAATCACACACACACACACTCATACACCTAATGAATGAAGGATTACTTCCCGATGCTCCATAACAACTGGACAAGGGAAAGTCACAGCCCCTCCCCCCCCCCCACAGGGAATAAAGGGACAAAGTAAAGGGAGGGAGGGATCCCCAACTACAGCAGTAGAAAATGGGGAAACGGACAGGGCATCCCAAACCAGGGTCACCAACCTGGTAGCCGCCTACCCCTTGTTATGGAGCCTCAAGGAGGAGCGTGGCTCCTATCAATCCACCTATTAAGGTGAATCCTACCCTCACCTGGACCTACAGCCAAGGCTGGGAGGCATAAGGGGACTTAAACATAACAAGGTCCGGGCAGAAATAAGAATAAAAATAGCCGGGTGTGAACCCAGCTTACCTGCAAGGAGGAGATTTCATCTTCTGACTTGCTCGCCGTCTGCAGAGACGATTACTGGAAATGTGTGGGAGGTCACAGGTATTTATGGGCCGGGAGGGGCTTCTTTTTTCTATTCATCTCTGCAGAAGTTCGCCCTCTACTGGTCATAACCAAGTGTAATGAATATTTCCGAAGCAGGGTGTGAGACATACATAGAATACAATATTTTTTTCCTTTAAAATAATAGTCCAGCCAAGTAACTGATTGGTGGTTGTCTGGCACCCACCTGCTTACTGGAAAGACAGATCGAGTCCCTTGTGCCACCCTTGTGTGGGTGCGTGCTGCTCAGGAACTTCTGTTTTGCCATTCTGGGTGGGGGGTAGTGGAGTCTCCAAGCTGGTCCAGCAGAAAACCGGTCCCTGCACTGAGCTGTCAGGGGCTGTGCTTGGTGACTAATGTGCAGTGAGCTCTGCATGTACCCATCACTGTAGCATTGCTGACAGCGGCTTGGCGGCTCTAGACTCTCCGACCTGGTGTGGCTTTGGCTGCAGGTTTGCAAAACCAAAAAAAGGCTTGTCCAGGCCTGGAGCGGCCCCAATGCCACAGATAGCTTTGTTGCTGGCCCAGCGGCCCATCAGACTAAGGACTGAAAAGCCTATTGGACCAGACCCTAACCCAAAGGTTGGTGAAGCCCCCTTTGCAGGGCAAGTGGTGGAGGCCAGGGGCGTGCACCCCTTGTGTCCCCCTCATAATCCAGCCCTGGTTGTACCATGCTAGCCATTGAGAAATGCCCCCATATTTAGATTAAGTTTCACAGCATGCATGTGCCACAGGCGAAAAAGTGGATATGGCCCCAATCATAGTGACTGGGGGACACCTAACTCCATTCATTACAATAGAGGGGGCATTGTGTATGGCACACTCCCTCTGTATGAAATGGCAGGAGGGTGACATAACATGACGTGAACCCGAGATCCAATGCCTTATGCTAATCCTGTTACTTGGTGTCAGGAGGCCACCTCAGCCCCAGAAGAGTTGGCTGCACTCCAACCCTCCAACTTATCTGCACGTTTATTTTCCTATTCCCCTATTCAGTAGCCTGAGTATTATTTTGTGACAGTGCAAACATGCGGGCCCCCTTTCTTATTGATAAGCATTTGTTTTCCGTTGATGGCCATCTTTTTTCCCCTTCTAAATTTACAGCAGTGAAAAGACGAGTCTACCTGATGTACGTGCGATACTGTAGTCACAGCAGACGCCTCTCATCGTACCAGAGCCTGCACATGCGCTGTTGGAGCATGCAAAGAAGAATTTTTACAGGCACCCTGGGGATGTCTGGGAAAAAGTCTTTTAGATTTCAGACCACCCACTGGTGGGTTTTGTTCCACTTTAAAGCGGCGACAGTGCCGCTTTAAAATGGAAGAAGTAAGGGACCAGTTTATCTTGTTAATCAATGAAAGAAATCTTAATGAGGCCGTCCAATCAAAAATGACTGGAGGTCAATTCAGCCCCCTGAGGTGTTCTAAAGTGTTAAAAGTTAAAGGCAAGCCCAAAATCAGGTAAAATAATTAGGTCTGGGATCCCACACTGCCTACACATCACAGTAGTCAATAGAGTTGCCAAGTGGGCATGCACAGCTCCATGTACAGAGCATGCATGGCCACCTGGTAAAACCTTTGCCTGAGCAACGGAGCCGACAATGCTGAAACTGGAGGGCTGCAGCCCGCAGGATCGAATGAGATTAAGTCTGGACTTTCCATTTAGGCGAATGGAAAGCCATTTCTGGGTCCACCGCTCATCCTTTGGGACCCCCCCCCCTACCTGAGAGGGATCCATCGGGATCTGGTAAGATTAACGGTGTCCCAAGAGCGGGGGTGTTCATGCAGCGGGGCATCCTGTATCAGATGCCCCAGGGGCAGAGGCTAGTGGCCGGGCCTGGCTGCGTGGGTTTTGGCCCACTTTAATGGACCTCAGTAATGCCCAGCTCCAACCAAAACCATTAACCCATGTTATATTCTTTCCTCAATGTATCCTTCTCCCCAGGGTGGCTGGCCCTCAACAATTACATGAAGAACAAAAAACTTAAAATACTAGAATACCTGCTGGAACTGAATTGATGTAGCCAGGGCTTCTAAGGTACCCTACAGAGTCATAAGATGCAGAGGAGTACCTGTCATCTGACTTTATATTACATTGTTTGCCATTATTTTTAGTATCTGTAACAAAGACAGAAACAATATGTGATCTTGCATGCAATAATACAAATGAAAGAATACTTACCATATAACTTTTACTTACGTACAACTGGTAGACGAGGATGTGTGGGTTCCATTGCTGTGGCGTACAAAACATGTGGCAAATTAGAGGGAGAATTTTCAGAAATAGCTGGAAAGAATATTTTTACACATCAGAGTTAAGAATGAACAGATGTTAATTTATATATATATATATATATATATATATATATATATATATATATATTAGCCATATCAACTTAAAGTTAGAAGTCTCATCAAAAATTTACTTTAGCCCTGATTTCGTCCAACAAGGGACACATTTTGGATAATATGTCTGCAATTATTGTGGAATGTGCTGTCCCACTTCCAGTGCCAAGTTCCACCTGAAGGGCGTGACCCAAAACACCCCTAGAATATACCTGTATAATTAGACCGCAACAACCAGAATTTAAGTAAATAAATAAGAACCCTTTATTTACATATGGGTGTTAATACAACGCTAGAGCACACTTTTCACATTTAAAAAACACACAATTAAAATAATCAGACCCCCTGGATAATATATGGACAATAGTTCTTGTGTACTTAGTTGATAAGCGATGTCCCTAGGGATACAGTATCATAACTGTGAGCAACACTATGCAATCCTATACATAGTGATTATAAGTGTCATACTATATCTAAAACAAAAACATTTGATACATGTGCAATTGATAATTACTTATTCATAACAATTCTATCATAAAAAACTGTAATAAAGTGCCAAGCTGAACTTTTATCTTTCAAAAGACTTATTTGGATGTGAAGTGAAGTTATATATGCGTGATTTCTATCTCAAAAAGACTAAATAAAGTGCCAATGACTAGCCAATTCTACTATCCTAACATAAGAGTGACTACCGTGTAGTTATGACTGCCCAATTGGGACTAATGAAAGATATATAAAAAAGTACTTCACCCGATGCACATAGCTGTCCTCCTGGGGGTCAGAAAACAAGCGAAAGGCGACGCGTAGCGTGACCCGGCTGGGTCACTTCCTCAGGCCGTCTTGCTGTGGTTGCCGCCATGCCCGCCTTTTATCTGCGGTGTGTGCGCTCCAAGTGACGCGAGGACGGAACACGTCACCACGCGCCCCGCCCGCCTCCCCGCTTGGGGAGCGTAAGGGCTACGTGACGGCGCGTCCCACCCCACACCTCCACTCAGAGGGCACCCGCCGGGAGTATGACGGTCATATTCCAGTGCCATTCAAGGTCATAGTTTATGCATAGGAATAAATCAAGGCAACTGGCTGGCTTCCTCAATTCAGTAGCACTTGTACAGGAGTGTGAGAGTAAAAATTGGTAACTCCAATACACATTCTCTGTATACCTTGATCAGTAGAGAACTGAGGCGTTTATTGCATTAGCATGTCTGGAGTTACTAGGTGTTAGTTGCTGCCTTTGGTGTTAACACCAAAGTCCCAGACAATGCATGTCACAGCTTCCGCCTTTATTCAAACTTGGCTTCCTCATTAAATACATTAAAAACCCAGTTTTTTCACTATCCCTTGTTTTGGTTCTTGCCTCTCTAATAATAAGTCAGTGATTTTTGCATGTAACTGTGGGGTGGGCACCACACACCTCGGTCCGGCACTCCTTATATCCCCAATTTATTCACAAAATAACAATAAAAAAGACACCAATCTAATCCCCATTGTCATCACAAAATCCATAGGAATACTGAACTTTGCAGTATAAAAACCAACTCAAGGGAAATGGCAAATAAAATGATTCCGCACCATTTTTTTACTATGCACAGCACAGCCTGCTTCATGAAGTCCTTACATCTGGGTATTCCGCCACAAGGTGGCGCAGTGCACTGCAGAAGAATTGTGGCTCCTCCCGGCCCCATATAAAAACCGGAAATCAGCCATAGACCTCCAGTGTTGACAAGCAGTTATACAAGAAGCCAGGAGGTAATAAGGCAAAAAAAGGTAAACAAAGTAAAAAAAGGTAAAAAAAAAACCTTAACTAACTTGGAACAATCACCATAAATAGGCAACCAAGAATAACGATAACAAGGAAGGGATGAAGCAGGCCGTGCTGTGCATAGTAAAAACAATTCTACAGGTGAGTACTCACAGAATTGTATTTTTCCTAATGCACAGCACAGCCTGCTTCTTGAAGTCCTTACATCTGGGACATCCAAAAGCAGTGTCAATAAGGTAGGGTGGGATCCCCAAAGAGTAACGGCAGGCAGTTCAAACCACTACTGCCTGCAGTACCTTGGGGCCAAAAGCAGCATCAGCTGAGGCCTTAACATCAACCTTGTAAAACTTGGAAAAGGTATGAACAGAAGACCAAGCAGTGGCCTTACAAACTTGTTTAACAGAAGCTTGGTGCTGAACAGCCCAAGAGGCACCAACAGCACGAATGGAATGAGCAGTAATCAGGAAAAGAGGAACCTTCCCTTTAGCAGAATAGGCTTGTACCACCGCCTGACGTATCCACTTGCTAATAGTAGATTTAAACCCTTCCTAGGTCCAGCAGGAAGAACAAAAAGAGCATCAGATTTCCTGAAAGACTCAGTAGCAACCAAATAAAACTTCAAGGCCCTGACAACATCCAGAAAATGAAGGGTCCGTTCTTTGGAAATAGCAGGGTTAGGACACAAGGAAGGTAAAACAATGTCCTGATTGAGATGAAAAGCAGACACAACCTTAGGCAAGAAATCCGGCTTAAGCCGAAACACCACCTTATCCTGATGCCGCTCAAAATAAGGAGGTTTAATGGAAAGCGCCGCCAGCTCAGAAACTCGCCTGACCGAAGTAATAGCCACCAAAAAGGCCACCTTAAAAGTCAGAATAGGCAACGCAACCCCACGGATAGGCTCAAAGGGAGGACCCTACAGAGCAGACAACACCAGATTTAAGTCCCAAATCGGTAGCATATGTTTACGTGGCGGAGCACATGAGTAACTCCCTGGAAAAAAGTCTTAACCAGCCGGTGACTGGCAAAGGATCTTTGGAAAAAAATAGCCAGAGCTGACACCGGTCCCTTGAGGGTACTACGCTTAAGGCCCGAATCCAAACCATGTTGTAAAAATTCCAGAATCCTAGGGATAGAAAACACCCGACAAGGAAGAGACTTGGACTCACACCAGGCAATGGAGGATACTGACAGCAGAGAGTAGCGTCTTCATGCGAAAGTGCTTGAACCGGACAAACCTGTTGAGACCCTTCAAATCCAGGATGGGCCTCAGAGAACCGTCCTTTTTGGGCACTGTCAAAAGATTGGAATAGTACCCCTGACCCTGTTCCTGGTAAGGTACCTGGCAGACGATTCCTGACTCCAACAGGCGTTGAACTGCTAGGCGCAAACCCTGAGCTGACAGAGGATTTTGGGACACCCGGGATCTGAGGAATCTTGGGGGTGGCCAGAATACACTGTTAACCCGCCTGAAAGACATAAGCAAAAATACACATAAGCATCCCGCAGCACATACCCCAAGGGAATAAACAACCCCCAAAAGGGGCTCACGGACACAAAGACAGCACGTGCAGCACCGACAGTGGATCACCATACAGCCGAGCCCAAACGGATGGTAGATAAGCTAACAGGTCACCGCCGCAGCCCACGTATGAAGAAGGGCCTCCGGACACTCAGCACCGCAAAATGGCGCCGCAAAGACAACTTCAAGAGGGGCGGGCCGCGGGGGCATGACGTGATGCGCATCATCCCCCGGCACGGCCCTCCCTCCCCGAAGAGCGCAAAAACGTGACCCGCGCCAGCGTCATGACAGGCCGCAGCACAGCAAAACCGAAGCGCCGCCAGCCACGGAGCGTGGTACAACTGCGGCGCGGCAACAGCAGCGGACAACCACCGCAAAACCACCCCCCGCTACCACCCCCGCGAACACCCGCTGGGGAGAGGGGGAGAGGGCAGGCAGCGATGGGAGACTTGCCGGGGCCGGATGGAAGGGAGGCGGGGGCCACCAAAGGGAAGGGAGACAAACCAAACAAGGGGAGACTATCTAATAACACCAGTCCCCAAACACAACTCACCCCCTACACATAGGCAGGATCTCCTCATCCCTCAGCAGGCTCACCATAAAGCCTATGGCCAGCTACCCTTTGTGGTACAGGGTCTGCGGCTTGGAGCAGCGCTCCCCGAGCACCTGACCCTAGTGCTCCTCTACCCTCACCCGATCCGTCAGCCAAGGCTGGGAGGCACAGAGGGTCCGGAAGCGGGTGGAAATAGACATGCAGAGCCGCAGGCTTGGTTGCCCCGCTCACTTGCGCAACATAGAGAGCCATCTTCTATCTTCGCAGTATCACTGCAGAGAAAACACTGGAGGTCTATGGCTGATTTCCGTTTTTTATATGGGGCCGGGAGGAGCCACAATTCTTCTGCAGTGCACTGTGCCACCTTGTGGCAGAATACCCAGATGTAAGGACTTCATGAAGCAGGCCATGCTGTGCATTAGGAAAAATACAATTTTGTGAATACTCACCTGTAAAATGGGTATTATAAGTATGTCACACACTTGGATATACTGACCTGTAGATGGTGATCTTGCAGAGATGATAACAAAAAAAGGTCAGACCCTCCCGGACCATAAATACCTGGGACCTCCCACTCATTCCCCAGTATAAAGATAGCAGTAAGACCAATGGACCAGGAAAGCCAGTAAAAACTAACAAAGGTTCACCATATAAAGGATCCAGAATACAAAAGGGCAGGGTGAAGCGGGGTGTGTGACATACTTATAATACCCATTTTACAGGTGAGTATTCACAAAATGGTATTATTCTAAGTATGTCACACACCCCGCTTCAAGACATTCATTACACTTGGGACATCCAATAGCAGTGTCCATAAAGGGCGGGGATCCAAAAAACAAGGCACAAACTTAAACCACTGCAGCCTGCAGAACTTTGCGTCCAAAAACTGCATCCGCTGAGGCCCGAACATCAACCTTGTAAAACTTGGAAAAAGTGTGAACCGAAGACCAAGTAGCAGCCTTACAAACCTGCTCAACAGAAGCCTGGTGCTGGAAGGCCCAGGATGCCCCAACAGCACGAGTAGAATGAGCAGTAACAAGAAAAGGGGGAATCTTCCCCTTAGCAGAATAGGCTCCAACAATGGCCTGGCGAATCCACTTACTAATGGAAGACTTGGCAGGAGCCAAACCCTTCCTAGGCCCAGAGGGCACCACAAAAAGGGCGTCAGTCCTACGAAAAGGAGAAGTAGCCACCAATTAGTACTTCACACATCGAACCACATCCAAAGAATGCAAAACCCTCTCCTTGTCATTGCTGGGCTTAGGACACAAGGAGGGAAGAACAATATCCTGATTCAAATGAAAAGCAGAGACCACCTTAGGAAGGAAATCTGGTTTGAAACGGAAAACAACCTTGTCCTGATGCCTCTCAAAGTAAGGAGCCGAAATAGACAAGGCTGCCAACTCCGAAACACGTCGAACGGAAATGATGGCAACCAGAAAAACAACCTTCTGAGTAAGCATAGAAAGTGCAATACCCTGCAAAGGTTCAAAAGGAGGACCCTGCAAGGCAGACAAAACCAAATTCAAATCCCAAACTGGGAGCAAAGGCTTCCTAGGAGGCCGCACATGCGTAACCCCCTGGAAAAAGGTCTTATCCAGAGGATGAAGAGCAAAAGATTTTTGAAAGAAAACCGCCCCTTCAGCGTACTAAGCTGCAAACCTTGGTCCAGACCATGTTGCAGAAATTCCAAAACCCTAGGGATAGAAAACGCCCTGCAAGGCAAGGCCCTGACCTCACACCAATCAATATAAGACCTCCAAGTCCTATAATAGATGGCAGAGGAGGACTGCTTCCTAGCCCTAAGCAGAGTCTGAATGACAGCATCAGAAAGACCTTCCTCCCTCAAGATGGAGGTTTCAGCAACCACGCCGTCAAAGCCAGCGTTGGTAAATTGGGGTAGAGCAGTGGCCCCTGAGTGAGCAGATCCGGCAGAAGGGGCAGGTCTACCTGATCCTCCGGCAACCTTACCACGTCTGCGAACCAAACCTGTCTTGGCCACCTTGGAGCCACCAGGATTGCTGACGTGCCCTCTAGGGCCAGCTTGCGCACCACTCTGCCCACCATGGGAAACGGAGGGAACAGGTACAGAAACCCCAGATCCCTCTAGTTCAGAGACATGGCATCCACTGCCAGAGCCAGTGGATCCCGCGAGAGAGACACAAATGCCGGAAGCTTGTGATTGTGACGAGAGGCAAAGAGGTCCACCTCCGGAGACCCCCACCGGTGGCAAAGCGACCATTCCCCCCGGCGAGATGACTCCCTGCTCAGGGAGTCCGCCTCCGTGTTCTCCACTCCCGGAATGTACACCGCCGAGATGCATGGGACATTGCTCTCTGCCCAGGCAAGGATCGAGGATACTTCCCTGAGGGCACGCCTGCTGCGAGTCCCTCCCTGGTAATTGATGTAGGTGACCGCCGTCCGATTGTCCGACCGAACTTGGACCGGTAGGCCCCGCAACTGATGAGTCAAGTGAGCCAGAACTAGCCTGATGGCTCTCAACTCCAGAACATTGATGGGATCGTGAGCCTCCAGAGGCCACCACAGTCCTTGAAACTGAAGATCCTTCCAAAATCCTCCCCCCAACCTGACAGGCTGGCATCCGTGGTGACCGTCTCCCAACGAGGGGTCAGAAAGGACCTGCCCCTCGTCAGTTGGAGCGTCCTTGTGTGAAACTGGGCAAAGGGAACCGCCTCGAACGACGCCACCATCAATCCCACGAGTCGCATCCCTAGCCGGATGGACGGACGGGGAATGGATAGAAGATGCTGAGTCAATTCCTGAATCAGAAGAACCTTGGCTCGGGGGAGAAACACCCTGGCCTGAGAAGTATCCAGTGACATTCCCAGGAACTCCACCACCCTGGAGGGAGTGAGGCAGGACTTGGGATAGTTGATCACCCAACCGAAACTCTCCAGAGTGGACACCACATTCCTGGTATCCAGCTGCGCCTGACTGAGGGAAGACGCCATGATGAGAAGATCGTCCAGATAGGGCACGATGCGGATACCCCTGGCTCTGAGGATGGCCATCACTCCTGCCAACACCTTGGTAAAAACCCTTGGAGCCGAGGTAAGGCCAAACGGAAGAGCCACAAACTGAAAATGTCGATTGTCCACGACAATCTCTGGTGTGCCAGAAATATTGGAATATGCAGGTAAGCATCCTTGATGTCTATGGACGTCATGAAGTCCCCCTGACGAAGTGAGTGGATGGCTGAGCGCAGAGTTTCCATACGGAACTTCCGGGGACGAATTAACCTGTTGAGCAACTTCAGATCCAGAATGGGACGAATGGATCCGTCCTTCTTGGGCACCGTGAACAAATTGGAATAGAAGCCCAGGCCCTGGTGTGAGTGGGGCACCGGACAGATGACAGCCATGTCCAAAAGATTTGCTACTGCCGCCCGAAGCCCCTGGGCGGCCAGAGGATCTGACGGCACCCGAAAACTGAAGAATCTGGGAGGGGGCCGGAACTCGAACTCCAGCTTGTAACCGGAAGACACCACTTCCTGAATCCACCTGTCCCAGACCTCTTGGACCCAAACCTGGGAGAAGAGCAGCAGCCGTCCCCCCACCCGCAAGGGTGAGGGCGCTCCCTCATTGCTGAGCTGACTTGGCAGCTGCTCTAGGCTTGGAGCCCCAACTGTGTCCTGGACGGGCCCGACCCCTGCCCCTGGTCCAGGAATCACTTCTGGACGAGGGGAAAGCCGAACCCCTGCCGACTCTAGCCGCCCCCCGAAAGGGGCAACGCTGCCTCTTAAGCTGAGGTAACTTACCTCCCTTTGCCACCGACCAATTTTTCTCCAAAGAGCCGCAACCCCACAAAGGGAAGGGCCGTGAGCGACTTTTTGGACACAAAATCAGCCGCCCACTGGCGTAACCAAACCGACCGGCTGATAGCCACAAGCAGAGCCAAAGTGTCGTCCAGGGCGGACAGTACAAAGGATAAAAATAACTCACAGCGCTTAAGGTCGGCAAACTCCTCACTAGCCGGGTCAAGCCCGGAAGAGGTCAACAATCCCCTAACAACCGACCTGGCAGCAACCAGTACAAGCGCAGAAGCACAAACCGGCCGCAAGGCCGATCCAACACTGGCAAAACCGTGACAAGCCATCTGGTGAATGCGTTTATCCTCACCATCCTTGAGAGTAGTGCACTCCGGAGAATGGATGACTGCGGAGCTGGACAACCCCAAGACAGGAGCATCCACCTGGGGGGGGGGGGGGGGTGACCAGTGCTTCACCGCGTCCGCCGGAAAGGGATATTTCTTGTCCCAACCCGGTGGAACACCAGGAAGCCGAGTCGGCCTCTCCCATTCCTTGAGAATGATACCATCAAAATGCTTTTGGTAAGGAAATCCCAAGCGCGGCTTAGTTACGTCAAAGAACTCCCCCTTCAGCAGAGGAGCCGCCTCGGGGGGAGAAATAGCCAGGACCTCAAACATATGAGCCAGGACCCTAGCGGTATCCAAGGAATCCCCCTGGCCCTGCTCGGTATCAGCGTCCACAAACTGCTGATCATCGGAGTCATCAGACTCCTCATACAACTCCCCTTCCTCACTCGGGGAAAAATCAGACCAATCCAGGGAGTCAAAATCCTTCCCATCAAAGGCCTGCGCAGCCGTATACAAATGTTTTCTCTTTGCCGTGGCCTTTTTAGCAACGGCACTGGAAAAGATTTTTTCAAGATTGCGACTCCCCGCAAATGACCACATCACATGGGGTACGTGTCAAGCGTAATAGACCGCTGCGCACAGGGTACACAAAGAAATACATCATCCCCCAAAAGGGATACCCCACACCCCAAACACAGCCTGGATTGCCCCGTGGGGGGCACAAGCCCAGTATCCGGGGATGCCTCCATACGGTGATTTTTTTTAATGGATATATATATATATATATATATATATATATATATATATATGTACAATGCTCCGAGGGAATTACGCAGTAATGCAACCCGGGATGCCCCTTTAAGTCCCGAGTGGGAGGAATGTTAAGCCACTAAATTTAACCTGGGACCTTAGGATCGGGAGAGTCCCCATTTAATAGTGTCAATGGTCCACCTGGAACACACAAAAAAACACACACACTCAGACTATGCTGGCAATGTCCATAAGGAGTTAATGATAGAAATCTGATAGCCACAGGCCACTCACCAGACCTTCGCCCCGCCTGATTACCGCACGCAGGCAAGAGGAACCGTGGGGACACGAGGAGAGCAGAGGAGGAGGGAGGGCGGGCCGGCGTGGTTCGCGCGTCGCGCCCGGCCCCTCCCCCATATCTCCCGGCCAGAAGCCGGGACCTAACACACAGCGCCCGCAGCCCGGGGGGCGGGCCGTAGGCGCGCGCGCCGGCGCCCGGCCCCGCCCCCCCTAGCCCCAAGGAGGAGAAGCGCCTCATGCGCCTCATGGGCGCCCACAGGCGACATTGACCACACGCCGGCGTCCTGCCAGCACCAGTCAAAAAACACACATCGCTCAGTTAAACACCAACACACACATGAATCCCCAAAGGGACCCGGCCCCCCCTCTAAGGGTATCCGGGAGAGGGGGAATCCATGCCAGGGTAGGGCCAAGGGATGGGGAATCCCAAACCGGGATCACCAACCTGGATAGCCACCTACCCCTTGTTATGGGGTCTCACGGCTCCTAAACACCAGGGGTGCCAACTACCTTTGCCCGGACCAGCAGCCTAGGCTGGGAGGCAAGTAACTTAAGAGAAGAGATCCGGGCAGAAATAGAAGAATAAAAATTGGCCGGGAGTCATCCCGGCTACCTGCAAGGAGGAGACATCATCTTCTGACTTGCTCGCCTCTGCAGAGATGGAAAACTGGGGAATGAGTCCCAGGTATTTATGGGGCGGGAGGGTCTGACCTTTTTTTGTTATCTCTGCAAGATCGCCATCTACAGGTCAGTATACCCAAGTGTAATGAATGTCTTGAAGGGGGGTGTGTGACATACTTAGAATATTCACCTTTCCCAGCTCCAACGGCACATGCACAGGCTCTGGTCCAATCATAGCCCTTTGCCTTGAAGTGCGCTGATTGAAATGAATGGGAGCATCTCCTGTATCCCCAGCCTCGTGCATACTCCTGCCCCCTAGCCTAAACCAGAATGGCTGAGGTGGAAGCGCACACACAAGTCTCTGGGGATGAAGGGTATGCTGCAGCACGCACTCCCCATTCAAAACAATGAGAATCACCTGCCGAATGATAGTCACAGCAGACGCCTCTGATTGTACCAGAGCCCGCACATGCGCTGTTGGAGTATGCAAAGAAGAGTTTTTACAGGCGCCCTGGGGATGTCTGAGAAAAACCCAGCGGCTGGCCCTGGAATCTTTTAGATTCCAGACCACCCACTGGTGGGTTTTGTTCCACTTTAAAGCGGCGACAGTGCCGCTTTAAAATGGAGGAAGTAAGGGACCAGTTTATCTTGTTAATCAATGAAAGAAATCTTAATGAGGCCGTCCAATCAAAAATGACTGGAGGTCAATTCAGCCCCCTGAGGTGTTCTAAAGTGTTAAAAGTTAAAGGCAAGCCCAAAATCAGGTAAAATAATTCGGTCTGGGATCCCACACTGCCTACACATCACAGTAGTCAATAGAGTTGCCAAGTGGGCATGCACAGCTCCATGTACAGAGCATGCATGGCCACCTGGTAAAACCTATGCCAGAGCAACGGAGCCGACAATGCTGAAACTGGAGGGCTGCAGCCCGCAGGATCAAATGAGATTAAGTCTGGACTTTCCATTTAGGCGAATGGAAAGCCATTTCTGGGTCCACCGCTCATCCTTTGGGCACCCCTAACTGAGAGGGACCCATCGGGATCTGGTAAGATTAACGGTGTCCCGAGCGGGGGGGGGGGGGTGTTCATGCAGCGGGGCATCCTGTATCAGATGCCCCAGGGGCAGGCTAGTGGCCGGGCCTGGCTGCGTGGGTTTTGGCCCACTTTAATGGACCTCAGTAATGCCTAGCTCCAACCAAAACCGTTAACCCATGTTATATTCTTCCCTTAATGTATCCTACTCCCCAGGGTGGCTGGCCCTCATCAATTGCATGAAGAACAAAAAATGTAAAATACTAGAATACCTGCTGGAACTGAATTGATGTAGCCAGGGCTTCTAAGGTACCCTACAGAGTCATAAGATGCAGAGGAGTACCTGTCATCTGACTTTATATTATATTGTTTGCCATTATTTTTAGTATCTGTAACAAAGACAGAAACAATATGTGATCTTGCATGTAATAATACAAATGAAAGAATACTTACCATATAACTTTTACTTACGTACAACTGGTAGACGAGGATGTGTGGGTTTCATTGCTGTGGCGTACAAAACATGTGGCAAATTAGAGGGAGAATTTTCAGAAATAGCTGGAAATAATATTTTTACACGTCAGAGTTAAGAATGAACATATGTTAATTTATATATATATAGTTAAACTTAAAGTTAGAAGTTCATCAAAAATTTACTTTAGCCCTGATTTCGTCCAACAGGGACACATTTCGGATAATATGTCTGCAATTATTGTGGAATGTGCTGTCCCACTTCCAGTGCCATTTAAGGTCATAGTTTATGCATAGGAATAAATCAAGGCAACTGGCTGGCTTCCTCATCTCAGTAGCACTTGTACAGGAGTGTGACAGTAAAAATTGGTAACTCCAATCCACATTCTCTGTATACCTTGATCAGTAGAGAACTGAGGCGTTTATTGCATTAGCATGTCTGGAGTTACTAGGTGTTAGTTGCTGACCAAAGTCCCAGACAATGCATGTCCCGCCTTTATTCAAACTTGGCTTCCTCATTAAATACATTAACAACCCAGTTTTTTCACTATCCCTGGTTTTGGTTCTTGCCTCTGGGGCATCTTTGTTTGAGATGCCCCACTGTGTGAACCACCCCCCCCCCCCCCAGGTTGCCCACAAAACATACCCTCCCCATGTTCCCACGGCCCTTGCTTGGGTCCAATCAGCACCTGCTCATTTAAGGATGCACAGGGCCCATTACAGTATGCTGGATCTTCATGGGTTAACTCTCAGCCAATAGGCAGGACAGGAAGCATACAAAGCTAATGCTCCTCTTGGCTAGTATAAACGCAGACTGCGCCTGCCCTACCCCCAGTGCTAGCAAGCAGTGCAGTAGGCATCCACAGGAGGAACAAAGAATGAACTACTGTACCAAAACCTCATCCCTAATGCGGAATCCCTCCCCCCCCAGTTCTGCCTCAGTGCCAGGAGAGGGGGGTTGATTGACTGGACTTCTGCTTTAAGGAACAGCAAGCTTTATCCTTGTCAAAAGCATCGATGACAGCAGTTACCGCAAATAGGGTGTAAGCAGTGTACTGCAATGTAAATAGAAAAAAGATTTACAGATGAGTACACAAAATGTCATCCCATCTCAGGGGGGCAAATACTAACAATAAGACCCCCTAGCAGTCCCCATTAGGGTGGGAAACAACCACAACCTTTAACTGGACTTAAGCAGATTGCATCAACCAAAGCCAGTACAGCAGAACTATGTAGAGGAAGGCCGTCTAGGCCCCTGTCAGGGGTCCCAACACCCTCTGCAGCACATTATGCCCAGACAAGGCATTAGCTGATGCCTTCACATCCACCTTGAAACTTTGAGAACTGAGGAGCAGGTAATAATCCACCCGCAGGCCAAAACATCTCCTTAGCAGAATGAGCTATGACACCAAGGGTGGATCTCTTCCCTTGCAGGTGTATGTGTCCACCACTACCTGACTAACCCACCCAATGATAGTGTATTTGTCAGTCTCCAAACCCCTCTTCAGTCACTCCAGTGCCTCCAGTATAGTGAATTGCTGCTCCAGAACAAAGTTGTTCTGGTAGTACATATAAGGAACAGGAACAAAGTTTGCACCCCCCCCATGAAGGACAGAACCACTCCAGTAGTCCCTGTAGTAGTACTGAGATCCAGGTAGCCCCCCCCCCCCCCCACACCCACATTGCAGCCAGCAGCAGAGGGGCATCAGGGTCTGCATGGCTCCAATGAGGCCCTGGATGGCTGCCATAATCAGGGCCTGCAAGGCGACCTGACCAGGGCCTGCTTGGAGACCCATAGCAATCAAGGACTGCAAGGTGTTGGAGGTGCCCCAGACACATAGCACCAAAAGACAGGTTCAACCAAAAATAAATGGGCTGCTGCCAGGCACGTGCCTGCCTAGCCCCTTGCATGACTACACTCTGTTCTTCCTGTGACAACATCAGCCTTGGCAATCCACCTTCAGGTATCAAGGATGGGTCCAATAATGGGAGAAAGAAATGTGGGGAAAGAAAAAAATCAAAATTCCAGCAGAACTGCAGTCCTTTTTGCTTGATTTGGAAGAGAACACTGGGGGTAGGCTGGGCACAGTCTGTGTATAAACTAGACAAGAGGAGCTATAGCTTTGTATGTTGCCAGTCTTGCCTATTGGCCAAGAATTAACCCATGAGTATTCTGTGTCCTGGAAGAAATAGGAAATGCCGGTTATATTTAATTACAATAATATATATATATATATATATATATATATATATATATATATATACCTTTGTAAACATCTATCAAAACACATTTACCACAGTCAAAGTGAAGTAGTTCTGGTGGTGGGATTCTATGTGGTGCTGTTGATTGAAGTGCTGCATTGCTTAAAACAGGGAAACAATTGTTTAATTAGGTTTCTTTTCCTATTTGACACGCCTGTCAATAAAAAGGAATTTACACAAAATGGCTGGGGCTACAGGAATATGGTCACTGCTCCCATGATTGAGGACACTGGCGGCTGACATTAGAAGTGCCGTTAGCTGCTGCCACTGTCCTCATTAATGGGAGCAGTGTGTAGCCCTGGCCTTAGCCAATTTGACAGGGAGAGATTGGCGACCGTGGACCGGATTGCCGGCTCAGGTAAGTGAACAGCCACTTCCTGCTGCACATTTGTTTAAAGTGCTCCACACCCATCACCATTCCCGATTCTGCCTCTTAACAGGCAGCCCCCCATCTGCCTGGGTGAGTGAGGGGGGCGGAGGGGCCCCCAAAGGCAGAATCGCCCCCAAAGTTTGGGTCCCCTATTGATTTTGATGGTGACCGGGTTCTGGTCAATTTTAGGTAACCAAACTTTTGTTCAAAGTTTGGCTGAAGTTGCCGAACCCGAATCTCTAGGGGTTCACCCAACACTAAATACTGTACACCCCCCACCCCCACAGCACATACTTTCCTTCCACATTTCCTTCACCAGGATCCATTTGGTGAACAAGATTGGCAGCCAGCTGTAACGGGGGGGGGGTCGAGTCTTTCGAAGGCTGAAACCACAGAACCCCCTTCAGCTGTGGTCAAGAGTCATTTTTCATGATTGGATTGCTTTCAAGAGCCCAGAGAAACACTGCTCAACCTGTTTATGCTTAGCGACAAGAACTGAGTAAACCCAAGATATACCAAAATATGTAGGTCACATGCCTTATAGCAATTTTAAAGTAAGAAGTAATTACTGTATGGAGGGCTTCCACCATACTCAATCCAGCCCTGACTGCCAAAATGGCTTTAGAACTATTTTAAAGCATACTCAAACACCAATTGGGGTCTATAATTGGGCACTCACACCACTAATATTAAAGTATAAATTTGTATTCAATGTGCTATTTACAAGGATTAAAAAACACAGACATGACATGAGGAGCTTAGGGAATTGACAGTACGAGGTAGGAGAAGTAACATCACTAAAGGAGAAAGGGAGGCACTCATTAATCTGGAACAGTGGCAGGATATAGTAATAAAGGAGGCCGACAAGGGGGGCAACATAGTTGTCCTCCCGGTCGGCCTCTATGTAGAGGAGGTCTTGCGGCAGCTACAAGACCACAGATATTATGAGAAATTACCCTTTGATCCAATGTTTAAATATAAACGGGAGATGGATCAACTAATAGAACTAGCAGTAGCCACCAAAGCAATAGATCCCAAGGAAGCCGCATTATTGAAAGTTGAGTGCCCCATAACTCCTACCTTTTATGTTTTACCAAAAGTCCATAAGGACAGGCATAGGCCGCCGGGACGCCCGATCGTCTCAGGAATTGGATCCCTAACAGAACCACTATGCATGTGGTTGGACAGCTTCTTACAAGCTCATGTGTCGAGTCTAGATTCCTTTGTACGGGACTCTTCGGACCTCTTATCTAAATTAGACTCCTTGTATCTCCCTAAGGGATGCCTATTGGTATCCTGTGATGTCGAGGCATTATACTCTAACATCACACATGAAAATGCCATATTGGCAGTTAATTACTTTCTTAGTATGGAATCAAACACACTGCCAACTCGCAGGACCTTCATACTGGAGGCTCTGCGTTTCATCTTAGAACACAATTATTTTGTCTTCGATCTGTGTTTTTACAGGCAAAGGATGGGAGTGGCCATGGGCGCTAGATGCGCACCATCGATTGCCAACCTTTTTTTAGGTTGGTGGGAACGGGAGATCGTTTTTAATGTGCCATTGGAGGAGTACCATGATCACATAATAGCATGGTATAGATTTATAGATGACGTGTTGTTTTTCTGGGATGGCCCTCAACCAAAATGTGATGCCTTCTTGGCCTCGTTAAACAACAATGATCTCAATATTAAATTGACCTCATGTTCCTCTACAGAAAGCATCACGTTCCTTGACCTACGGCTGTCACTGAGGGAGGATGGTGCCCTGGAGAGCTCCCTATACCGTAAAGATACGGCCACGAATAGCCTTTTACATTTCCAAAGCTCACATCCGGAGCACCTTAAGAAAGGTATCCCAGTTGGGCAGTTTTTACGATTAAAACGCAACTGCACCTCGGACGTTGAATTTGAATCACAGGCAAATGATTTGAAAAAGAGGTTTTTACATCGTGGATACCCGAATAAAGTGTTGTCACCGGCAATCAATAGGGCACGTGTGACTCAGCGAACAGATCTGCACCGCAAAAAACGGAGAAATGATCGGAAACATATTGATGTGGTGACCAAATTTAATTCACAATGGTCAGATATTAGAGCCATTTTAGCTCGTCACTGGAACATACTAAGGAGCGACAAGGACCTTTCGGGTTGGATTGCGGATAGACCCAAGATAGTGGCGAAAAGAGCTAGAAACATTAGAGACCAACTCTGCCACAGTCACTTCCGACGTATCGAACGGACCTGGATGTGGGGCCTGAGGGGCAGTGGGTCTGCAGCATGTGGCTCTTGCTCGATCTGCATTCATATGGTCAAAACACAGGAGGTGAGTAATGTCCTTACAGGCCGTACATACAGGCTCAGGGATTTTATAAACTGTAACACCAAGTCCCTCATTTATCTTATTAGATGCCCTTGCTCAAAGTCCTATGTAGGAGAAACGCAAAATATGTTGAAATTGAGGATTCAATCACATGTATCAAATATTCGGATGGCGGCAAGAGATCATGCAGCAGGTAAGACCCTCACACCGGTAGCCAAACATTTTCTCGTACAACATCACTCAAATTTACGAGATTTACAGGTTATAGGCCTACAAAGGGTTACAGTAGGCCCTCGGGGGGGAAACCTTAAGAACTGTCTCCTAAGAGAGGAGTTAAAGTGGATCTACAACTTGGACACAGCAAGCCCACGGGGTCTAAATGAGGATATCTCATACGTACCTTTTGTCTAAATCCACAGGGAGGCCCCATTTACAGAGTTCCCCCCTAACAATAGTGCACTTCATAGTTTGAGTCAAAGTGGGTTATAATATAGATCACTAACACGGGGCACACTAAGTTTATTACTGGTTGCTATATATAAATGTCTTCACATATGTTTAGTGGGGTTTATATGTAGAATGAGACTTGGTTCTAGGGGATTGGGTCTGAGCACTCATGATTTAGCACATGTGGTGATATATATATATTTTATATATATTTTATATTTTTTATTTGTAAATATTTTTCTTTATTATATTAGGTTTGTTTGTGATTATATTTTGTTTTGGTCAGAGAAGAAGACAGAGATCAGTGGAATCAGTGAAGAAACTCAAGACAAGTGCAGATTCCTGGAGTGTACTGCAATCCCCTAAATGAATAACTCAGGGGTATACCTGGGGTAAAAAGGGTTATTCCCATAAAAGAAATTGTATTGTACCCGTATTAACTTTAATGATCCTTATAAATCAAAGTCTCTTAGTTATATACATAGAGTTCGTATACATATCTTTTACAGTTAAATCCATGTAATAATATTGGTTGTATTAGGTAGTAAGTGCTAGAATATGATGTATTGTAATAGAATGGATTAATCACAGCCCCCTGCCCCATGTGACGCCTCAGTGCGGCGCTCCCGCAGCTGTGCTCACGCTGGCAGGGTGCGCCCCCTTGCTGCTTTGCAGTTAGATGACGGCGGCCGGGTCATCGGGGGGCGTGCCCTGACAGCTGGGAGCGCAGCAGCGGCCGCCATTGGTGATGGGCGTGTGACGCGCCGCACGTAGTGTCAGGTGGGCCAGGGATAAAAGAGCTGTCATTTTGTGTATCAAATCACCCCGATCAGAAGCCGTGGGCGCACGGCGGAGCGCGTGGGGTATGCTGTTGGTCCTGGGCGTCTATTGCTAATGGCGGTAACTCTTTATCATGTATCATTGATGTATTAATAGTTGCATGGAGCTGTGCCCTCTCTGTCTCCCATGTCTAGCCGATGTACAGCATCATTTTGAAGTTTTGTGTATAATATACAAGAGTAATTGGGTATATGCTAGACGGGAACAGTTGCTTTATTTACTGCATATAAGGGGAATGGGATTTATCAATTATGCCCTAACAGGTGATATATTATTCTTATTCTTTTCACTCTATGTATTGTTCTGATTTATTTATAGACACAGATTTTTTAGCACTTCAGCACCTTATTGTCCTTAAAATATTCGGCTTATATTTATGTGTATATATATGTATATATTGATGGCACTTTAGCACTGTTTGGAATTTGGAGCAGTTATTGGATAATGAATTATTTAGCACTTATTTAGTAGCTTGGCACTGGGGGATTTTATTAATTCCTTTTTTGTTTTTTTATTATTATTTTTTGATATTCTGGGGTGGATTAACTAATTAATTAGTGATAATAGGAATAACCTTAGTTGTTGGAGATTAATTACGTGTTCATCTAGACAAACTATTTATCCTTCATACTATCAACCACCTGTCTAAACTGACATCCCATTTACTTCTCATACTATAAATTATCTAGATTAGGGGGCTAGATAGATTTGAGCACACCGCACTTTATAGTTTTTGTAACTTTGATTGTTACTTATATATTGAATATTAAGTTGTTCCCATGTACCATATCTTTTTAATTTGTCTTGTTATATTGTGTCATGTCTGTGTTTTTTAATCCTTGTAAATAGCACATTGAATAAAAATTTATACTTTAATATTAGTGGTGTGAGTGCCCAATTATAGACCCCAATTGGTGTTTGAGTATGCTTTAAACTGGTTTGGTCTGGGGCTTATGGGAGCACCCACCTTTATATTTCATATTCTTGTTAGGATCAGAAGTGGTGCCCTTACAGGTCTATTTTCTGTTGTCAGGGCTTTAGAACTATAGCATTTAAATTTTAGCTAATCCAGGTTTATAAAATAAATAGTAAATCACTCTCGGTTTGACCCTGAAGATGTCCACTATCACTGGTGGTCACCTTCTGTGATTTCTTGAACCAGTCTTATTGGTTTAATTGAGAGCTGTATAACCTTCTGTGACAGGGTAGAGAAGGCAGCACATGAGTGGAGTGGCTTTGTGAACTGGGTTTTTTATATTTAGTAAAATGTAATTATAAAAGAACACTTGAATGTTTTGGTTATGGGGTTATTGGTAATTATGGTGTTATGGGGTTATTGGTAATTATGTGATGTTACCGTGTGTGTGACACATGTGCGCAGCCTGTGGCCCTCAGAGCCATCTGATGTGGCCTCTGACCTGCTGAGGGGAAGTGTGAGGGGTAAAAAGATTGGACAAGGAAAGTATTTTTATATAGGGGTCCACTAAGGATGGGTGTTTGCACAGAGAGTGATATAGGAGGGCATGCATTGCCAAACAGAGGTGCCAGCTGTGGTTTGGAGGAATGCAAAAAAGTGACATTGTACATTTTTTGGCACAATAATGTGGTAAAATACCATATTTGTTGCCTTATAAGAGTGTGGGGGGAAAATATGGGTGCGTCTTATATGGCGAATGTGTGAGTGGGGAGGGCCGCGCAATGGAGGACTGACAGGTAGGAAACAGTTAAACTTGCTCCCTGTCTGCCAGTTCTCCAATGCACAGCCCTCCCCACACACACATACAGTTCCTTACAGCGCCTTCCACACCGCCACTGCTGAAGTTCCCAGCGCGGCAGGTGGGCGTGCCCTATGCACTTCTGCTGTTCATTCATGAACTCGAGCGTGTCACGTCCCCTCAGAGGGTGGGCATGGCCTATGCACGTTCGGATTTCATTCATGTATTGTGGGACGCTGCCACTGCCTGTATTTTGGGATGCCACTCACTTCCTGTATTGTGGGATGCCGCCCGCCCACTGCCTGTATTGTGGGATGCCACTCACTGCTTGTTTTGTGGGATGCCGCCACTGCCTGTATTGTGGGATGCCACTCACTGCCTGTTTTGTGGGATGCCGCCACTGCCTGTTTTGTTGTTTGCCACCACTGCCTGTATTGTGGGATGCCACTCACTGCCTGTATTTTGGGATGCCGCCCACTTCCTGTATTGTGGGATGCCGCCCACTTCCTGTATTGTGGGATGCCGCCCACTTCCTGTATTGTGGGATGCCGCCCACTGCCTGTATTGTGGGATGCCGCCCACTGCCTGTATTGTGGGATGCCACTCACTGCCTGTTTTGTGGGAAGTCGCCACTGCCTGTATTGTGGGATGCCACTCACTGCCTGTTTTGTGGGATGCCACCACTGCCTGTTTTGTTGGATGCCGCCACTGCCTGTTTTGTTGGATGCCGCCACTGCCTGTATTGTGGGATGCCACTCACTGCCTGTATTTTGGGATGCCACTCACTTCCTGTATTGTGGGATGCCGCCCACTGCCTGTATTGTGGTATGCCACTCACTGCTTGTTTTGTTTGATGCCGCCACTGCCTGTTCTGTGGGATGCCACTCACTGCCTGTGATATGGGGTCTGTAATGAGGTGATTGGGGGAAATCTGCACACTGGTTGTAATTGGTTGAAATAGGGGAGGGGGGGTTCAGAATATTTTTCTTATTTTCCTCCAAACCCAGGATTCTCCAAATTCTGGGTGGATCTTATGGGCAGGTGCATCTTACAGGCTGAAGAATACAGTAGTTTTTCTATAATATTTGTATGCTTAGCATAGGCGCAAGCATAGATGGCTTACTGAGATTGGGAACATTGTTAAAATATGGGACTGATGGGGGTGGGCTATCATAAGCAGAACCATATATTCAGAGAGATAAGCTAATCGACATGTGCATTTCTAGCATGTGGGGATTGCATATAAATGTAGGGGTGTGGTGGAAGGAGTGGAGTTTGTGGAGACAGGAGGTACCCTTATTGTTGTACAAAATCTTCATTATGCGATTCCCAATAATCTCAACCTATACATTGTGGCCTGCGACCAGGTTACGAATCATTTAAGTGGCCCACAATCATCAAAAGGTTGAGTACCCCTGACCCAAGAGAATGCTAAGCAAAGAAAAAGCAATCTAGTAGGGAAAGCGCTTTTATGATGTATTTTTTTGCTGTTCGTTACCTCATTAGGCAGATTTAAGGACCTGTGGGCAAAAAAAAATATCAGCATATATGCACTTAAACTCCCACAGCCTTAATCGCATACAGCAACAGCTACTCAACTACTCCCATGATTATGTCAGTGGTAGTCACCCTGGCCACACCCACAACCTGGCTCAGCTGGGGATCATTCCAGGTGACAGCTGAAGACCCACACATATGACAAGCAGGCACTGCATGGAGTCAAGGCATCAAGAGGTTGATGTATATACATGTTTTTATTAGCCCCATTACCCTTCAACAGTAACCAAACAAGTAAATTTAAATCTCTGCCATTAAGGCAAAAAGATCACTGGCCACATCTGGCTCATCACATGAGCATTCACTGCTGATATGCTCAGTGATAGATGGCCATTCGTGAGCTGAGGCCAGATGGCAGTGCACACCCAGTTTTTGAGACGACAGCTCTGAAACGAGACCACTGCAGGAAATTGATAGATCAAACCAGCAGGCACAGAGAAAAGTGAAGTTTTCTTTTTATATCCCTGTAGTGCCCCTTTACAGCACTAGAATGTTTACTACTACCCGTAACGTGTTTTGTGCCAGTCATGATCTTGTCTATCCATCTTATGTGAGTGACCACTAAAAGCCAGGTGGTAAATTGCTCTGTTATTTTAGTCACAGCAACTGCCTAAAGCCCTGAGCATCTGAAGATTTTGTTTTTCTGTGGGCAGAATGCTTCTTTTATTTACTGATCAGAAAATTCATTGCTTTTTCTGAACAGCATACACATATTAGAGAGTGACACAGTCATGTCAGAAGAAGAAAAGAGGAAGAATACTGAAAAAGCATGAGTGATATTTCTTGTGATTAAAATGGAAATTTATGGAAAAAATACCATTTTGTGATTACTCACCTGTAAAATGGTTATTACAAGTATGTCACACACCCCTCTTCCGAATATTCATGACACTTGGGTAACTGTCCTGTAGAGGGCGATCTTGCAGAGATGACATGAAAAAAAGGAACCCCTCCCGGTCAATAAATACCTGGGACCTCCCACCATTCCCCAGTATATGACAGCAGTAAAGGGACCAGGAAGAGCCAAATGAAAACAGCAAAGAAAAAGGTTCACCATATAAAGGATCCTAGAAAACCCAAAAAAAATTGCGGGATTAAGCGGGGTGTGTGACATACTTGTAATAACCATTTTACAGGTGAGTAATCACAAAATGGTATTATTCCCAGTATGTCACACACCCCGCTTCCGAATATTCATGACACTTGGGACATCCAATAGCAGTGCCCATAATGGGTGGGGATCCCAAAAAGGCAATAATGCAAACTTAAACTACTGCAGCTTGCAGAACTTTGCGGCCAAAAACAGCATCCGCTGAGGCCCGCACATCAGCCTTATAAAACTTAGAAAAAGTATGAACAGAAGACCAAGTAGCAGCCTTGCAAACTTGTTCAACAGAAGCCTGATGCTGAAAAGTCCAAGATGCTCCAACAGCACGAGTAGAATGAGCAGTAACACGAAAAGGGGGAACCTTCCCCTTGGTAGAATAGGCCCAACAATGGCCTGTCGAATCCATTTACTAATGGAAGACTTAGCGGGCGCCAGACCTTTCCTGGGCCCGGATTACGAAAAGGAGAAGTAGCCACCAAATAATATTTCACACATCGAACCACATCCAAAGAATGTAAGGTCCTCTCCTTTCATTACTAGGCTTAGGACACAAGGAAGGGAGAACTACATCCTGATTGAGGTGGAAGGCCAAAACAGCCTTAGGAAGGAAATCCGGCTTAAAGCGGAAAACTACCTTGTCCAGGTGCCTCTCAAAGTAAGGAGCCGGAATAGACAAGGCCGCCAACTCAGAGACACGCCGAATAGAGGTAATAGCCACCAAAAAGGCAACTTTCTGAGTGAGCAGAGAAAGAGCAATAATAATGCACCGGCTCAAAAGGGGGCCCCTGGAGAGCCGACAGAACCAAGTTTAAATCCCAAACCGGCAGCAAGGGCTTTTTAGGAGGCCGCACATGAGTAACCCCCTGGAAAAATGTCTTAACCAGGGGATGAAGGGCAAAAGACCTTTGAAAGAAAACCGCCAGGGCAGAAACCTGCCCTTTCAAAGTACTAAGCTGGAACCCAGAGTCCAGACCATGTTGAAGAAACTCTAGAATTCTGGGAATAGAAAACACCCTACAAGGCAAGGCCCTAGCCTCGCACCAGTTAATATAAGACCTCCAAGTCCTATAGTAGACGTTAGAGGAAGATCTCTTCCTAGCTATAACAAGTCTGAACCACCGCATCAGAAAGACCTTCCTCCTTTAAGATGGAGGTTTCAGCAGCCACGCCATCAAAGCCAGCGTTGGTAAATCGGGGTAGCGTAGCTGACCCTGGGTGATAAGATCCGGAAGCAGAGGCAGATAAAACTGATCTACTGCCAGCCACACGACGTCTGTGAACCACACTCGTCTTGGCCACCTTGGAGCCACCAGAATTGCTGGTGCCCCTTCTAGAGTTAGCTTGCGCACCACCTTGCCCACCATGGAGAAGGGGGGGAACAGGTACAGAAACCCCAGTTCCCTCCAAACCAGGGACATGGCATCCACTGCCAGGGCCAGAGGATCCTGAGACAGAGACACAAAGGCAGGAAGCTTGTGATTGTGACGTGAGGCAAAGAGATCCACCTCCGGAGTCCCCCACTTGTGACAAAGGGACCGGAATACCGTGGAACTGAGAGACCATTCTCCTCGGCGAGAGGATTGCCTGCTCAGGGAATCTGCCTTCGTGTTCTCCACTCCCGGGATGTAAATGGCTGAGATGCATGGGACATTGCTCTAATAATTCAGACATAAGTGTCAACATGCACATCACTCCATATAAGACAGATAAAATGGTGAAATAAATAAAATCTACTCAGAGCAGCAAAGCGGCGACTGTCAACCCTCACAGCAGCGAGGGAATGAGAGGGAAAGCAGCAGAGCAGGAAGAGAGGCCGGAAGAAGAGGAGCGGACCAGCGCACAACGCGGCCGCGCCCGGCTCCGGCCCCTCCCTCCCTCACGCAGCCAGCAGAGCGCTTCAGAGAAGCCGACCTCGAGAGGGGGGGGTCCGCGAAGAGCACGCCGAGCGCCCGGCCCCGCCCCCTCCATAACTGCACCTGTAGCGAAAGTGAAATCGGCCCAGCAAACAACGGCCGCAAAAACACACACAAACACACACACCATACACACGCCTTTTCCCCCAAATAAAGCAAAACAACTCACAGGAGAAAAGGCCTCCCCCCCCCCCCCCCAGGGGACAGAGGGACACGGTAGGGGGGAGAACCCACACCAATAGGTGAAAGGGTAAGAGGGACGGGGCATCCCAAACCGGGATCACCAACCCGGACACCGCCTACCCCTTTGTATGGGGTCTCCTGGGGGACCTTCAGCCTAGGCTGGGAGGCATACTGCTATAGTTTAAATTAAAAAAGGTTCAGGCAGCAATAGAAACAAAAGGCCGGGGGGTTACCCCGGCAACCTGCAAGGAGGAGACAACCATCTTCTGACTTGCTCGCCGACTGCAGAGACGAAATGGTGGGAGGTCCCAGGTATTTATGGACCGGGAGGGGTTCCTTTTTTTCATGTCATCTCTGCAAGATCGCCCTCTACAGGACAGTTACCCAAGTGTCATGAATATTCGGAAGCGGAGGGTGTCACATATTGGGAATATATATGACCATTACAATGATGTTTCCATGGCGATGCAGGGATACAAAATATCACAGAAGGCGTGTGTACAAAAACCATTACAATCTTAATCTGTAGGCAGGATGCAATTGATTAGGAGATGGTAACAGAGATTAGAAAAGGACTAGAATGAGCACCTTTAGACAACTGTATTTTATTAGTTTTCTGCCCAGTGTGCCGGGTTGTTGGTCTAGGCCAAGGGTGCACCCAAGGAGGTGGTCCAGATGTCTGGCCCCTCCTCCCCAGACCTGCTACTGCCATTTGTGGGACTCTAATAGCAGAAAAAAACAGCCAGTTCCACCCCACTGTGTGAAACTCCTTTGTCGCTGCAAAGCTCACCCACAGCGATGTAAACAATGCTGGCAGCATCCCCATTATCTCTGGGTTGAGGTGCGCTCCTGTGCTGAGCCATCCAGATAGGCTGGGGCAGGAGTGCACAAATGTCTAAAGGGAAACTGGGGATCCCCCTCCCAATTGGCGAGCTCTGTGTCTAAACATTATTATGAGCGCAGCGGCTTCTCTGCATCAAGTGCAGGTGATGAGACAGTCCTAGCGGCTGCCCAGCTAGAAGCTGAAGCAAGGCAGCCTAAGGGGAGAACACCCAGACCAGTGAGTTTGAGTGGCCTACTAGCCAGAGAAGAGGAAACCAGCGAGAGCCCAGCTTAGAGGTATACTTGGAGATGGATGGAGGGATGGGGGTGCCCGGTGAGGGGACGGTGCAAGAGGAGAAAGTTAAGAAATCAGGGCATGAAGCCCAAGAGAGTGTTAATGCCATCTACTTAAGAATGGACACCTATCCCCTAATTCCAGCGCAACAGGGAGCAGACAAGGCCCCTTAACCGCAGTGGGGTGAGAGGCCTGGGACTGGAAGTGGGAGGTCAGGGGGGCAGAGTTGGCCCACCCAGCTTGACATATGACTTTCGCCCCAGGAATCCGCTGTTGGAGGCTCCACAGGGTGCTGAGCAGGATGTGGAGAGCGAATCAGGTGCACCAAACCCCCTAAGCCCTGATGGAAATAGCTATGAGGATGAGTATGCTTGGAGTACACCTGATATAATGGCCAAGAGAGACATTAGGTCCCAGGGAGGGAGACTTGGTGATCCTGGGTCAGTTATCTGAACTCCTTGATATTAAATTAGGATTAGATTAAGTGAATCAATTTTGGGACTGCAAAAAGCAAACTGCAGCCCATTACTGAACAAAAAGTGACTAATATAAAGAACATTCAAAAAATACAAGTACCCACTGTCACGGTCACACTCTATCAGCCCAGCCAAGACGCTAGAGAGAGTGTGATGGTACAAGGGTTAAAGCCACCAGACCCCTGGGTATGCACTACTAGTCCCAGCAAGTCATCAATTAACCCTAATAAACGTGTTTCACCAGAGCTTCCTTCAGGAAGGTGAGCTCATATATTTAGAGATCAAAGGCTAGAGCTGATTAATTAAACATTTAATCTGATAAAAAGGTATCACAGTGCTGGATGTAATTTACAATAATAAGATGACATACAAAAAATACAGAAAGAGTATACAGCAAAGAGCAACTCAAAAATAAAGTCCTTACGCAGTTCTTTTGAGTGAGTTTCTATTGGTGCTTGTTGCTTGAGACCGATGTTCTGTCCCAGGTCCTCCTTAGGTTATGTTTTCAAAGCATGTGTCCCTTAGCATTTATTTAGCTAATTTTGGAAACGGTTTACATGACATCCCCCATCTCCCTGGGATTCCAAAGGGAGGAGGGATTCCTCTCCCAGGTCCCCTTATCTGATTCTGGTTTATGGTTGGGCAGAGACAACATCCTGCTGCTTCAAAGACATTTGACTTCCCCCATAAAACTGTGTGTGCATGTAGGGGGGTTTTATGACGCAGGAGGGAAAGTTACGCTGGCAGAGTGGTCAGCTAAGGTCTAATATATACACATATATACACTCATAATACATATGTTTATTCTATAATCAGGCCTCGGGCATGACACCCACCCGGGAAGATATGTATCTAAAAATGTGTGATATTGAGAACAGATTGTGACTTAAAAATGTTCGCATTAGAGGCCTGCCAAAAAACACAAGAGACTTAGAGAATATTGTCAAGGAAATAATTAAGTAATTGTCCCCGGGATTGGAGGAAATCTATTTAGAACTTGACAGAGTTCACCATTCTCTCAGGGCCCCTCGCAAAGATTGGCTCCCCAGGGATGTTATTGTGCGACCTCATTTTTACCATATTAAGGACTTGGTTATGCAGACATCAAGAGAAAAGGGGTTATTGGTTATAAGTATGAGGAATGCAAATCCAAATTCACACATACATAGCCCCAATTATTTTGCATAAGTGGCGGACAATGAAACCTTTACTGAAAAGCTGCAGCAGCAAGGAATAAAATATAAGTGGGCATACCCTTTTAAATTCATGTTCTCTTATAAAAGCCACCCCTATTTAATAGGATTACTCAGGAAAGAGGAAAAGCTGTTCAAGAAACTAAGTTTAGACATTGGCATTTAAGCGAGGCAATGCCCATTTAAATTCCCCCAAACTTTATTAGGTGAATGGTATATTACTGCACTGGTCTGACATAGGATAACGCAAACGTTTTAAATTATATTGTTATATGAGTTCATTGTTGTTGTTTTTTTTTCCAGATAAAGTTAATACATTTAAGATGTTATTGAGAGTGGATCATAGAGAGCGAGGGGATAACAGGCTTGGGTGTGACATTCACATATAAATATGGATTTCTGATTAAGGGAATTGGTACACCTGTACATATATATGAGAACGTATTTGGATGATGAAATGGGTTATATTTTTATTATTATATTTACAGGTATTATATATATTACATGCATTATAGGTTGTGGTATGATTTTTTTATAGGGATGCACTGATAAATATATATATATGTAGCCGGCGCGTACATGGCCGGGGGCACGCACCTGGGGAGCGAGGGGGATTCTTGGACCTAGGGTAGGGTATCCCATGTAGGTGAGGACATGTGTGGGTGGAGGTGCACTTACTTCTGTAATAGCTGCTTGCTTCCATACATGACACTCTTTGGTGAATTCACTTGGTGTTTATTTGATGCATCCATTCTCGGTATAACACAAAAAAGTCCATTCGTACAATCCAACAAATCACAGCAGCACTCCCTCTTCGCTCCTCACTACATTAACCTTTTAACTGCCAGCCTACCTTGAGATTTTGTCACCCTTTGTTGCCAGATTATTTTGCCCTATTTTGCGCTCCCCATGTTCAACTGTGATTTTTGAAGGGATTTCCAGGGATTTCCCAGGAAAGTGATATATTGTTTTTTTCAGCGGAGCCTGGGCTTTAACATGAAATGTCTTGTTTGTCATTTTCTAAGTGTATTCTCAATATTTTTGGGTGAAAATTGTGCAAAAAAAAGAAAAAAAAAACCAATTTTTACAATTTGTAGTGTTTTTTTGTAATAAAAAATGTAAGTTTGTCAATAAAATCTTATTGTGTGTGAAACCCCAATTTCTCCCGGTTACAGCGGTACCACATATGTATAGGTAGATACCCTTTCCTGCCCAGGAGACTCCCCCAAACTGAAACAACGCTTTAGGAGATTTTCAGATAAAATACAACTATGCTATGCAATATGCGCACCTTGCAGTTTTTCAAGAAAAACAACCCTTTACATTTGAAATACCCCCCACAAACTATATATTCCCTAGAAGTACACACCTCAAGCTTTCTAGGCGTACCAGGATTGTTGACATGGGTGCAGTTTTCTGGAAGTAATCCCTCAATGTATTCTTTGGTTGCACAGGGTTTCCCTAAAAACGAACCACATTTTCCTAAAAAAACCTATATGCAAACCAGAAAATCAGAAAAAGCAACATCCCCCAAACAGAACGATACCCAACATGCATGGGTTCTGTCAAGGAGAAAAGTAAAGCATGCGCAAAACGGTAATTTTGTCACCCTCTCCTGACAGGATATTTTTCACCATTTTGCGTGATGTTTAACTGTGATTTTTGCAGGAATTTCCAGGAAAATGGCATACCTTCTTTTTGGGGCAGAGTTTAGGCTTTAACATGAAATGTCTTGTTTGTATTTTTTCTACTTTTTTAAATATTTTTTAATAAATAAATAAAAAAAAAATAAAAAAAAATATATTTTTTAAATTGTCTCCTTTATTTTAAACAAAAACATTTATTTTATTAAAAAAAACCATATTGCATGTGAAAGCCCCATTTCTTCCGATTACAATGATACCACATATGTATCGGTAGCCCCCCGTTCCTGTCCAGGAGATCCCCTGAACTTAGAAGAGCACTTTATAACATTTACAAATAAAATACAACTACTATCCACATAATAAAGGGTTAAATAAAAAAAAATTGGTGTGGGGTCCCCCTTCACAGGGGGGGGGGGCACCATTTCTTGGGGGAATTTTAAGTTTTTTTGGGGAGGCAGGTAATGGGGGGGTCTCGGGGTTAATGGCAAGTCACCCACTAGCCGCAGGTGACTTGCCAGACCCCCGAGCCCTGTGAACTGGTGTAGGGGTCACATGGACCCCTTACCAGTTCACAAAGGGTTAAAAGTAAAAAAAAAAAACACACAGAGACACACTTTATTAAAAAAAAATATTTTTTTAATTGTTTTTTTAATACTTACCTCCCATCCATCCCT
Source organism: Gastrophryne carolinensis (assembly GCA_027917425.1). Classification (NCBI taxonomy): domain Eukaryota; kingdom Metazoa; phylum Chordata; class Amphibia; order Anura; family Microhylidae; genus Gastrophryne; species Gastrophryne carolinensis. The sequence goes on from CM051236.1 coordinate 230,699,474, forward strand.
GTGTCCCACGCTGATCACTTAGGCTTCTGCTCTCCTGCTGCTGCTGGAAGCCTTTAACCCCTACTGGGTTACAGGTAACAAAGGGTTAATTACAAAAAAAAAAGGGTTAAAACCCTTAAAAATCCCCCCCCAAAAAAATGGCGTGAGGTCCCCCCCTACCCAGCATAACCAGCCTGTGACCAGCTATGGGGGCTTGTAGAACAGGGCGCAGGGGCCAGCTTTAGTGGCCCCTGGCCCTGCGGCTACAAGCCGTCATAGCCTAGGGCCACGGCTCTTCTGCCCCCCCCCCGGGCTTTGGGGAGGCAGGTAATTTGGGGGGCCAGGGGTTAATGGCTAGCCGCAGGTGACTTGCCAGACCCCCGAGCCTTGTGAACTGGTATAGGGGTCACATGGACCCCTTACCAGTTCACAAAGGGTTAAAAGTAAAAAAAAACACACAGACACACTTTTTAAAAAATATCTTTATTAAAAAAAAATAAATGTTTTAAAATTTTTTTTGTTATACTTACCTCCCATCCATCCCTGTGTCCCACGCTGATCACTTAGGCTTCTGCTCTCCTGCTGCTGCTGGAAGCCTTTTATACCTACTGGGTTACAGGTAACAAAGGGTTAATAAAAAAAAAATGACATAGGGTCCCCCCTCTCAGGGAGGGGGACCCCATTTTTATTTTGGATTTTTAAGGGTTAAAACCCTTAAAAATCCCCCAAAAAAATGGCGTGAGGTCCCCCCTACCCAGCGTGACCAGCTATGGGGGCTTGTAGAACAGGGCGCAGGGGCCAGCTTTAGTGGCCCCTGGCCCTGCGGCTACAAGCCGTCATAGCCTAGGGCCACGGCTCTTCTGCCCCCCCCTGGGCTTTGGGGAGGCAGGTAATTTGGGGGGCCAGGGGTTAATGGCAAGTCACCCGCCAGCCGCAGGTGACTTGCCAGACCCCCGAGCCCTGTGAACTGGTATAGGGGTCACATGGACCCCTTACCAGTTCACAAAGGGTTAAAAGTTAAAAAAAAAGACAGACACATTTTTTTTAAATAACTTTATTAAAAAAAAAAAAAAAAGTTTTACTTTACTCACCTCCGATCTTCATTTCCTGTGTCCCGCGGCGATGTGATGTCAGTGACGGCTGGGCAGAGGAGGGGGGAGGCAGGCTCCCTCCTCCTCTGTCCAGCCGTCACTGGCATCTGACAGCTGAACCGCCGGTTGCCCCGATGACACCCGGCGGTGACGTCACCGGCCCCGCCCCGAAGGGCTGCCATCGGAAGATGCTGCTGAGGGAGGAGGGCTGTTATGCCCCCTCCAGAAGACAGAAGAGCGGGGGGGATCGGAGCCCCCCCCCCCCCGTGAAGAGGAGAGCCTGCGGGAGCCGGCGGGGACAAAGGTAGGTAACTGTCATTTTTTTTTTTTTTTAACAGGAAACCGGGCGGCTGCTGAAACGGGGGGGGGGGGCACCCTATTCCGGGCCCTCCCCTGCAGCCGGAGGAGCCCCGATGGGCGATCGGAGCCCCTCTGGCTGAAGAGGAGACCCGGCCGGATCGAACGGGGGGTCAGGTAAGTGTCTTTTATTTTTACTTTTTTTTTTAATTCCTGGGGAAAATCAGGCACGTAAATTTTACGTGGCTGGCGTTTAACTGTTGGAGAGGCAGCCACGTAAAATTTACGTGGCTGGCAATAGAAGGGTTAATAGAACTCAACAGAACCAAGAACTATCTAGAAGGGTTGGTCTCCCTTTTATATAACCTCTGTAATGTTTCCACATACACCAACAGTTGCAAAGTTCGGCCAATGGCAGGACAGCTAATGTTGCCAATGCCATCTGGTTAAGGCTTTGTTTACTTAACCTAAAGAAGTACACCAGACTACTTTAATCTAAGAGACCCATTTCTTAGGCAACACTGCCATCATGTGGTTTCATGATGCCACGGGCCCAAGAACTGCATCTAACAGATTTCTATCACCATCAGGGGCTATTCCACTGACAGGGTTCTAACTCTTCCTACGTGTAGTGTTGCAACAGGTTCTGCCCATTACACCCTTCCCTGCTTTTAATTAAAGCATCCACGCTTTACAGGGCACGCACCTTGGTCTTCAGCAACGTAAGTTAGTCCAACCGTGAACACTACTACTAGTATAAAAGGGGAGTATCAGCCAAGCACCTTTTGTGTGACTCCTGACACTTTCAGGCTTTACCTTGCACTGGTCTCCTGAGACAAGTGAGTTTCTGCCTCCTGTAGCTTGCAGCGTCCAGGTTAACTACCTGCCAGGTGTGTGTAGAATTTGGAGGTAGACACCCTTGTACGGGGATGTGTCCTAAGTACAAGGATAGAGGTAATGGTGCAACATTAAGCTACAACTACTTTACCTTAGGATTTTTCACAACTTCCATTGGAGAGCTAGGCAGTATGAGCCAAGTGCCTGCAGCATCAGAATGCTCAATAGGTCTTACCCTGCGCAACATACCTGAGAAGGTTTCTTCTCTTACCTACTCCCACAGGTTATTGCTTAATTCCTAAGGGGGTTAATTGGTTAGTGATTAACTAAAACATGACCTTCAGCACACAGCAGGGCAGCATGAGTGGAGCACCTCTGTCAGGTTTTACCTCACTACACACTTTTGGGGGTAAGTGATCTCTTAACCCTTTTGCAGTCAGATGTCATATTTAACAAATGTACAGTATTTACAAGTTTGGAAAGGGGTTTTCCCTTTTAGATCTATGAGACCTGTAAACTTCTCCTTCCATTAAATATGATAGTGGAAACAGCATCCTGCAGTGACACTTTTCCATATCCACATTCCCTCCTCCATTTTTTCTCTTTTATGTGCACTTTTTTCCCTTCTTCTGAACTCACCTTAAGCTTAGTCATGACTACTTTTACACTACAACCGGCTGTTTAATGACTGTTTACCGATGTCTATTCTCTTGTGCGGCACTCTCGTCTCTCCGGCGTGGACCTATGAAAGCTGCAGATCAGCTAAGTCCTCTGGGCCATTAGTAGTACCACCCTTCAGACTCTCTTTTCCTGGAGAGACAAACCAGTCTTACACTGCATCCGCTGGCTCTCTCCCTTCTCACAACCCTGTAGAGTTAATGAGGACCCAAACTGGTAAAACAGTGACTCAGTCTCACGCCTCTCCACATTTTTGCCTTAATTCCAGTAATGACAGGTGTCTGCTAATGGCAGCCATGTCTGTATTACAAATTAAGGGGGCTAGGCATCTGACTTACTTCTGCTTCAGTCAGGAAACTCGGTCGGACCTGTGATGAGAAGATCAGCTCTTTAGTCAGTAACTTCACTTCCTACCACACTCCGGGAACATTTACGGCTGTTTCCACACCAATTTTAACTCTTTTTGAAACACTTGCGGCTGTTTCAACACCCATGTGAACACTCCTGGAAACACTTGCGGCTGTTTCAAACCCAATTTGAACACTGCTTGAAACACCTCTGGCCCTTTTAGACCCATGGTTAACCCTTTATAAGACACTTGCGGCTGCAGCCTTAACTTAAGCGCTTTTGCAAGTAAACATTTACACTCTTCTACAAGGAACACTTGCTACATCTAGAAGGGTTAGGGTTAGTACTGGTTGGGCTCCTTTAAGAGTGACTCCCTAACCCAGACTGTTTCCCAAATTCCTAGAGAGCCTCAGCACGCAGCAGCTCCAACTGCAGTGCTGAAGTGACACCTTAAAATACACAATGACATATGACATTTTCTACTAGCATAATTAACTATTTCAATAAAACAGTTGCAAACCCCAGGTTGCTGTAAAACTCTTTTATTTACTGCTAAGCAGGAGTTTACACTAATGCAACCATAATAGACTCTTCAGCCAAGCTGTAACACCGTGAGGGATGGCGGCCACCCTCCCCTGCTTTTACGAGGGTGCTGGCACCGTCAAACCTTAAAACATAATCATCAATTAAGAAACATAAAACTTATGACTCTACACATGGTGATTACCAGGCAACTATCTTAAAATAAAACCTTCTATTTCAAACCGTGCATAAATAATTGTTAAAGTGCAAAAACATCCTAAAAGAAATCAGGTTTCTATTGAGCAACCTGGCACATCTCTCCTTCAAGGGGCATAGTAGGCTGGATCAGGCAAGGAAACCAGCTTACCATCCCTCCACCTGCTAACACTGTGCAGCCTCGGTCCAACATTTGGACTGTTAACGATCACCCAGTCACAGTAAATGTTGCGGCCCAAGTGCATTTGATGATAAATGTCCTGAAATTTGTCTCAATCTTCTTGACTCAGTTCATTAAGGGACACTCCCTCAGGCAAATACATTTTCATCCTGATACACTCTTCAATCCAAGAGTCTCTCTGGTCCTCCACGTAAAGCAACCCCCCTTTGTCTAGGTACGGGTATTCCAGCCCCAGCTTAAACGCACACTGGGTGTGAACCCACCTTTGGGCCTCAGACAGACTTGTAAGTCGGGAGGGGTCCCTCAATCCCGGCAGCACATAGGGGTCATCAGCTCGCACTGTGAAATGTTTATACTGCGGGCCTCGGCGAACTGGCAAGGGGCAGACTAGGGTCTCAGGGTTAGACAGGCTCTGTCCCGGGGAAGGGGTTAAGCAACCGTTTCCCCGAGGGTCAGGGGTAACAACCACAGTACCTTGCTGTTGCACCACCTCTGTGGCATCGGCAGACTTCAGAAAGGAGGCTTCGGCCCACTCCCGGATGCGTGTCTCTCACCCTCGGTGCGACCATCCAGCCTTCCACTCCCCAACAAGGACGTGGACATCAGGCTGGCAACTGACGGCTCCGGCTCCTCATCTGACGACTCCTCGAACAGGGCAAGGTTGAGGACTACACGTTTCGCTGTATCATCCTCCTCCGGCACCGACACTTTGCTGTCAGCGGTGGCAGGCTTCACCTGCGTTGTGACTTCCCTTCCAGCAGTCTCCTCTACGGTAGGTTCAGCAGGCTCTGGTTCCGCCTCAGCAGGCTCAGCTGGCGGCTTCTCCACGGCAGGCTAGGCGACCTCTGGCTCCGCAGCGGCTGTCTTCGCGTTCTCCGGCTGTCTTCGCGTTCTCCGGCTTCTCCTTTGGAGGTGGGGTCTTTTTCCAGGGCAGGCTATAATGGGTCACCATCCCTTTCTCCCCACGGACCATGGTGATCCACTGGGTCGTTCCTTGATAAGCTCCTGGCGGCGTCACAGCAGTACGGGCAGCAGCGGCAGGTTGTAACGGGGCCTTCCACAGCAGTCCCGTTGTAGGATTGCAGCGGTACTGCATGGGGCCTTCTCCGGTTCTCACCACCTCCCAGAAGCTATGGTGGCAGAACGGGCATTGGCGCAATCCAGTCCTTAGCGCCACGATTTGGCCACACTCCCAATACAGAGGAAACAGCTCTTCCTGCCCGGCAGCGGTACACAGCACAAACTCCGGCAGCAGGCGGACTTGCGTCCCAGTGTCCTCAATCAGCGTTGCTCGCTTCAAGGTCTCTCCGATGTTGCCGTCCAGGCCACCTTCCACAGACATCGGGCTCGAGGCAGCCATCTCAGTCCAAGACATGCACTCCTCGGCAAACGTCTCTCCACTCACGTGGTCGTTAACTGCACTGCTCTCCACGCTCTGCATCACCGAGCAGTCTTGTGGCGGGCTTTTCTTCTGTTAGCCCCGCCCCCTCCTACTCCGCGCGGGAAAGTCCCAGGCACGTGAGTTGAAAAGGGCGCGAACCCAAATGGCGCCAGGCGCTGACAGAAAGTGGCGGTAAAATGTTGGCTGCGCAGTTAACCCGTTCAGCACCGCGTCTCAGCCAAAATGTCATTCTGCTCATTTTCAGAAGCTCATAACCTCAGCATAGACAGTCCAAACACATCCAAATTTGGCGGAACAGCAGGGCAGGGGTATGAGACGCTTCTCTCCAAATTTCAGCCAAAACGAAGCACTTTGAAAATTCTCTTAAAGGGGCCGCGTCCAAATCATCAAATTTACTCTGGATCAATTTTGACAGTCTCTGGGGTCTTCTGGCACCTTGGGACACCGCCACACACAGCTAGCATAGTCCATTCACTTCCGGAGGGCCAAACAGTAAAAATTCTCAGATTGGTCCCTTGGGGTCCCAGCACCTCAGCGACACCCGCTTTAACCCTTTAGGTCCCCGTACGGGCCACCAAATGTAGCCGGTGCTTACCTGGCCGGGGGCACGCACCTGGGGAGCGAGGGGGATTCTTGGACCTAGGGTAGGATATCCCATGTTGGTGCGGACATGTGTGGGTGGAGGTGCACTTACTTCTGTAATAGCTGCTTGCTTCCATACACAACACTCTTTGGTGAATTCACTTGGCGTTTATTTGATGCATCCATCCTCGGTATAATACAACAAAGTCCATTCGTACAATCCAGCAAATCACAGCAGCACTCCCTCTTCGCTCCTCACTACATTAGTAGAACTCAACAGAACCAAGAACTATCTAGAAGGGTTGGTCTCCCTTTTATATAACCTCTGTAATGTTTCCACATACACCAACAGTTGCAAAGCTCGGCTAATGGCAGGACAGCTAATGTTGCCAATGCCATCTGGTCAAAGCTTTGTTTACTTAACCTAAAGAAGTACACCAGACTACTTTAATCTAAGAGACCCATTTCTTAGGCAACACTGCCATCATGTGGTTTCATGATGCAACGGGCCCAAGAACTGCATCTAACAGATTTCTATCACCATCAGGGGCTATTCCACTGACAGGGTTCTAACTCTTCCTACGTGTAGTGTTGCAACAGGTTTCTGCCCATTACATATATATATATATATATATATATATATATATATATATATATACCTTATATTCACATATATTATAAATGTCATTGTATTTATCTAGTTGTTTAAGTCACTTACTTAGCTTTTTTTTCCTCCCCTAAATGTATAGGGTTAGATGGATGATTAGTATGAGCTTATGTATAGGGGCGGTGTTAGATGTGTGCGTGTGCATGCCTGGGCATATACAGATATATGTACCGTATTTGCCGGCGTATAAGACGACTTTTTCCCCCTGTAAAACATGCCTCCAAGTGGGGAGGTCGTCTTATACGCCGGGTGCACCTGGGCAGAGCCGTAGCATCCATGAGGGCAGGGCCCGGCCACGTTCGCTATGTGAGGGAGGAGTCCGGGTTGCTAGAGGCAGCGTGTCAATGGCAACCACCTTCTCAGCGCCTAGACCAGGTGTCCGGACCCCTGCGTTGTGTTCCTGGAGCCGCTTCACAGAATGCAACTGCCGCGCTAGAATGACATATTTTGTCATGTCCGGGTGCTTCCAGCAGAGTACTCTGTCTTTTAGTGCCCCCCACAGGAACATATGGATAACTTTTTAGTTCCTGTCACCGGGCTCCCTGCTACCTCGACCAGCCGCTCACTGTCTGTCAGCAAGGCCATCGTGCACTGGCAATGGCCGCGGGGGAGGATGGCTGGAGAGGAGAGAACAGAGCAGAGTGGGGCCGGGAACCGCGGGAGCAAAGGCTGTCATGCTTTGCTGCACACAGGCGATGGAGCACGAAAGCGGCCAGTGTGCTGTGATTCATCATTATCATCAGGCAGCGTCAAGGAGGAAGCAGTGCTGGACGACAGGATCGCACAAAGCTGTAAGTTACAAATGCAGTGATTTGATTCTGATCAGGTCATTTATTTAATGCTAAAGCCCCCCCCCCCCCAAGTGCTTCCCCTTAATCTAACGTCTCATAAGTCTCATCTGCCTACTCATTTCCCTCAGGGCCAAAGTAAGGAGGCATAACTAAGACCAAGAGTCTTTTGAAACTTTTGCTCCAAAAAGAAAAGTCGGCCTCCCAGGAAGGCCTATTTCCCCATCCCAGGGGCATCCCTAATCAGGACCTAGGCCTGTCTTTGAGACTGTGTATACCAAAGGAATCCCTAAGTGATCCCATGGCAGATGTGCAGGCCACAGCTGCAACCCCGGCTGAGGTAAGCCAGCTACTGACCTGCACACTCACCTGCACCCTCACCTACCCTTCCCTTCCCAGCCACTGATCTGCCCCCTCACCTACCCCCTCCATCCCAGCCACTGACCTGCACCCTCACCTACCCTTCCCTTCTTAGCCACTGATCTGCACCCTCACCTGCCCTTCCCTTCTTAGCCACTGACGTGCACCCTCACCTACCCTTCCCTTCTTAGCCACTGACCTGCACCCTCACCTACCCTTCCCAGCCACTGATCTGCACCCTCACCTACCCCCTCCTTTCCAGCCACTGACCTGCCCCCTCACCTACCTTTCCCTTCTTAGCCACTGACCTGCACCCTCACCTACCCTTCCCAGCCACTGACCCGCACCCGATCTGCACCCTCACCTAATCCCCTTCCCAGCCACTGACTTGCAACCTCACCTAATCCCCTCCAATACCACTGACCTGCACCATCACTTAATCCCCCTCCCAGCCACTGACCTGCACCCTCATGCTTTGCTGCACAAAGTGGATCAAATCCTGATTTGGGATACCCAACTGTGTCAACCCCCCTGGATCAGTGCATAAATTTACCTATCCAGTGATCCAACGGTGCATGCGCGAGCGGGGATGGCTCCATTTGAACTTTAGCCATCGTGTTGTTGCCTGCTCTGCACATACACTGGCCACTGCTCCCATGGCAGCTTTAGATTCCCAGGACAGGTAAAGGGTTTAATCCCAAATTGGGATGCTTCATTATCAACAGCCACTATTGCCTAGGTCCTGCTGCATCACTATTAAACATCCAGAAAAGAACATTTGGTTTCTGAGCACTAGAAAAGAACAGCAGAAAATCACAGACATGATCACTGCAAGGGGCCCACTGTGACACTGTCGCCCAAGGGCCCAACAAAACCCGGAGCCAGCCCTGGCAGGTGTACACAAGGGTTTGATAACATATAGCCTTGTGACAGTTTTCCTGCATGTCATAAGCATTTGAATATAAATTAACATGTTGAAATAAAATCTGATGTTCTTTTACATTTTATTTGGTGTGTGGAAGAGGGAGTAGTCTTATACGGCGAGTATATAACAAACTCTATATTTTGAGTGGAAATGTTGGGGAGTCGTCTTATACGCCCAGTCGTCTTATACGCCGGCAAATACGGTACATATCTGAATTTTTCTTATTAATGTATATTTATAAGTATGTGCATTTACATTCTGTTGGTCCTATGCATGTGTACACATATACATCTCTTTTTTTTGGGGGGTGGTGGTACAATATAGTAAATATTAAGGCTGATATAAAGCGAGTAGGAGAGAGTATATAGTGTTTTTTCCTCCCCCTCTCCTTCTCTTACCTTTTACTATCAATAGAAGTGCAATAGTAAATTAAGCTTAAACAGGACCTTCACCATGATTTATTGAAAAGCCCAAACCCTTAAAAAACAATTCCCCAGCATCTAAAATTAATATATTTTAAGTTTTTAGTCACTTATTATTCTTTCCCCCACTAGGCTGCAACTCTGTTAAGGACTCTAGGATACGGGCACCGCCAATTTGACTCAGAAGGAAGAGGAGAGGAGGAGGAGAGTAGAGGAGAGTGGGATAAAGTACAGGGGCGGGTTATAGCTGTGCTTTGCTCAGACAGAGAAGAGCTGGGGTCAAGAAAAGGTCAGCAGTCCCAGAATGCAGAGCAGCACAGTCAGAAGGCACTCCCTGTTTGCAGGCTGCCTGATGTTCCATAAGTCGCCATCTTGGATGTTTAAAGGCTCATAACATAAAGTTAATGCAGGTAGGATGATTTTTAATGTGAGCAATCAATATGTGCAGGGTGTGGGAAACAATAGACTCTTGTTCAGAGTGAAGGACTGCTTTAAGGTGTTGGTACTTGCATACAGGAATAGTTTATAGTAATGACTTGGGGGGGGGGCAGATTAGATCTTTACTTTTGTCCAGTGCGGTGGAAAAGAAAAGAGGGGTTGCAGTTTGCTTGACCAATTCAGTTCCCTTTACAGTGATCAAGAAGGTTGGGGACAGAGATGATAGGTACATTATGGTAAAAGGCACAATAGGAGAAGCAGTTGTATCAAGAATTTCTTATTGTGCACCTAACAAGGGGCAAATAGCCTTCTTTCAAAGTGTGTTTAAAGATATAGACCCCAAGTTGGAGGGTATGTTGGTCATGGGGGGAGGCTTCAATATGACATTTGATATGGTCATTGATAAATCAAAAGCATCGGTATATAAATGTAGATCCCCTCCCAAGAATAGCATGTATATCACCAGGCTTTTATCCGAATATAAGTTGATCAATATCTGGAGAGAGTGTAACTCAAATAGGCGGAATTACACCTTTTACTCAGAGGCCCATGGCACATACTCCAGGTTGGACCGCATCTTCATTCCATTCCCCATAATACCTAATGTTCTCAAATGTAGTATACTATAGAACTCTTGTTCGGAGATGTTGAGCATTAGGGTTTGTGGTCAAAACCAGAGAGATACAAATGGAGATTGAATGAGGCTCTGTTGGGATATCTAGGTGATGAAATACAGACTAGCTTGAGAAATTAGTTTGACAGTAATAATTCCGCAGATACAAGTCCCGATAATAATTGGCTGGCACACAAAGCATACATTAGAGGCTACCTCATATAAATTGCTGTAAGAAACAAGAGGAAAGTTAAGGGGGGAATTGATATTAAAACTAGGGAGTTGAATAGGCTAAGCAAACTACACAAAACTAACCCTAAAGATAACCTAATGGTTCAGATAAACTCAGAATTGAATTAAACCTTCTCCTTACCACCAGAATTGAAAAGAATTTGAAATGAAATAACGCCAGATTTTATATAGCAAAGGATGAGCCGGGAAGGCTGCTGGCAAGGCAATTGTCATTTCAAAAGAGGAACTTTACCTTCCCAAAAAAAGCAATTCTATTCTTTGAGTACTCACCTGTAGAATTGTTTTTGTTCTTGCATGGCACGGCCCGCTTCGGTATTCATAACTGTTGGGTTATTCCGCCACAAGGTGGCGCAGTGGTACTGCAGAAAGCTGTGGCATCTCCCGGCCCCCTATAAAAAGGGGATTAACCAACAAGTTCCCAGCGTAGACGAGCAGTGAGACAAGAAGCCAGGAGCGAATAAATGTAAGAATGTAAAAAAGGTAAAAAAACCCAACTTAACTTGGAACAATCACCATAAAGAGGCAACCAAGAACAACTATAACAGGGTGGGGCGAAGTGGGCCGTGCCATGCAAGAACAAAAAATACAATTCTGTGAAATACTCACCTGTAGAATTGGTATTATACAGTAGTATACAGTACGTCCTGCTCCAGATAGATTACTTACACTTGGGTTATCCTCCGCCAGATGGCGATGCACTGCAGAGACATGCAAAACAGGCTCCTCCCGGCCCCTCAAATACCCGGGGACCTCCCACAAATCCCCAGCATTGAAAAGCAGTGAACAAGAAACCGGGAGAATTTAACCACCCAAAACAAAACTGGTAACTATAACAATGATGACAATCACCATACAGGAAATCCAGAATAATGCAACAACAGGGTGGTGTGGAGCAGAACGTACTGTATACTTATAATACCAATTCTACAGGTGAGTATTTCACAGAATTGTATTATTCTTAGTATACAGTACGTCCTGCTCCAGATAGATTACTTACACTTGGGACATCCAATAGCAGTGTCCATAAAGCAGGGTGGGATCCCCAACAAAAGAGGTAACAGCAGACAGTTTAAACCACTGCCGCCTGCAAAACCTTGCGGCCAAAAACAGCATCAGCTGAGGCCTTAATGTCAACCTTGTAAAACTTTGAAAAGGTATGAACAGAAGACCAAGTAGCGGCCTTGCAAACTTGTTCAACAGAAGCCTGGTGCTGGAAGGCCCAAGAGGCACCAATAGCACGAGTAGAATGAGCAGTAAGACGGAAGGGAGGACTCTTCCCCTTAGCAGAATAGGCCTGAATCACAGCCTGATGGATCCATTTGCTGATAGTAGACTTGGCAGGAGCCAACCCCTTCCTAGGACCAGAAGGGACCACAAAAAGAGCATCAGTCTTCCTGAAGGACGCAGTGACTACTAGGTAATACTTCAGACACCTGACCACATCCAAGGAGTGCAAAACCCTTTCCTTAGCATTGCTAGGATTAGGGCACAAGGAAGGAAGAACAATATCCTGGTTCAAATGAAAAGCAGACACCACCTTAGGCAGGAAATCCGGCTTAAAGCGGAACACCACCTTATCCTGGTGTCTCTCAAAGTATGAGGGCTGGATAGACAGAGCCGCCAGCTCAGACACACGCCTGACAGAAGTAATAGCCACCAGAAAGACAACCTTGAGGATAAAGTTCACAAACACATCACAGTTAGACAGTGCATTAAACGTATCAGGTGGCAATTCATCAGAACCTTCAAGTACACTTCTGATCAGGGCCCTGAGCGCCACAGAAGTAATTGCCGAGGCGCAAACCGGGCGCAGCGCCGCCCCCACAAATGCAAAGGCATGACACGCCAATTGGTCAATGTGCCGGTCCTCAGCGTCCTTCAACGTAGTAGTGTCAGGGGAGTGCATAATAGAGGTGTTAGACAACCCTAGAATAGGGGCATCGACCTCAGGGGGCGATGACCAGCACTTGACCATATCAGCAGGAAAGGGATACTTTCTGTCCCAACTCTTAGGTATACCGGGAAGTCTACTGGGACGTTCCCACTCCTTAAGCACGAGGTTATTGAAATGGGTTTGCTCAGGAATTTCCAAACAAGCTTTAGCAGTATGAAAAAGCTCCCCCCTTTGCCTGGGAGTCGCAACAGGGGGAGAGATGGACAAAACCTCAAATATTTGGACCAGCAGTCTGTCAGTATCATCCGGGGTCCAAGGGTCAGAGCCAGAATCGTCATGACCCCTGAGTCTCTCGTCAGATGACCCTGAGTCATAAAACAGCTCCCCTTCGTCTGATGGGGTGTAGCCATACAGATGCAACAACTCCTCAGATTCCATAGGAGATGGAGTGGCATCAGGAGTTAAGCGACGCTTTTTAGCAGAGGCCTTACGCGCTAAGGTATTAGCGATCAATTTTTCAACACTGGCCAGTCTAGCAGACACATCAGGTTGAGAATCCCCGCTTGTATGTAATGTGCATATGTATGTAATGTTTCTTGCTATGCGCAAGGAACACAGACCCGCGCGCTGTCACCGCTGATAGGTGAGACCCCACAAGCTACACACAGCCGGGCTTGTCCCGAAGGAACCCCGGTCCCAATATCCTGGGATGCCTCCATATGGTGATTATTAGGCACAATATGCCAGTAAGGATTGACGCTATGCCCCAATGACCCGCTAGGGAAGTGGGAGTACATATACTAGGCCCAACTACAATTACACCGGGCCGGGAGAAGCCACTGGATTCACCCGTCTGAAAGACACAATGAGAAGAAGGGGTGTCAGAGCCATACACAGTAAATAATGAGTATTAAAGTCACCCGCGAGGGCACTTACAGACCGCAGGAGGGGGGACCGTTACACACGCACGCGCGCGCGACTGTACAGGGAAATGGCGCAAAACGAACCTCGAAGGGTGGGCCAGAGCGAGCCGTGAAGCAGGGCGCGCCAGGCCCGGCCCTGCTCCCCCGAAGAGCGCGAAGTCCACCAGACAAGCAGCCAATGAGGACGCAGGAGCGTCTGAGGCGACGACGCCGCCGCCCGGTGCTGGACATCCAAATGAAGGAAGAGGCGCGCGCGCACAGCGGCAGCGTTTGCAATAGTAAAAAGACAAGTCAGCGCGGCGGTTGACACACATATACTAGTCCCAACACACATGCCAAGAGGCGGTATGCACGAATCACGATACATGCTCAACCACACCCCCCCTTCTTTTCCTCCCGAAGGCTACGGGGAGAATGAGGGAGGATGGTGGCCCTTTGTACAGGGCCCACCGCTACCGGGGCATGGGACAATAATGCGGGAGGGGCATCCCATAAAGGCTCACCATCAGCCTATACCGCCTACCCTTTGGTGGGGGAATGCGGTGGAGCAGCGCTCCTTAAGCACACATGGTGCTGCCTACCTTCACCCGACCAGCGCAGCCCAGGCTGGGAGGCACATCACATCAAGGATGGGTGGGAATAGTCCAACAGGGCCGCAGGCTTTAATAGTCCCGCTCACCTGCGACAGAGTGATAATTTCATGTCTTCGCAGTAAGCACTGCAGAGAAATCTGGGGATTTGTGGGAGGTCCCCGGGTATTTGAGGGGCCGGGAGGAGCCTGGTTTGGATGTCTCTGCAGTGCAGCACCATCTGGCGGAGGATAACCCAAGTGTAAGTAATCTATCTGGAGCAGGACGTACTGTATACTAAGAATACAATTCTACAGGTGAGTACTCACAGAATTGCTTTTTTCTTTAATGCATGGCACGGCCCGCTTCGGTATTCATAACTGATGGGACATCCAACAGCAGTGTCCAAAAGTAGGGTGGGATCCCAAATGAATAAAGGCCAGTAGATCAAACCACTACCGCCTGAAGCACCTTGCGGCCAAAAGCAGCACCCGCTGAGGCCTTAACATCAACTTTGTAAAACTTGGAAAAAGTATGAACAGAAGACCAAGTAGCGGTCTTGCAAACTGGTTCAACAGAAGCTTGGTGCTGAAAAGCCCAAGAGGCACCAATAGCACGAGTGGAATGAGCAGTAATTCTAAAGGGAGGTTCCTTCCCCTTAGCAGAATAGGGTTGAACCACCACCTGAGGGATCCACTTGCTGATAGTGGATTTAGCCGGAAGCAAACCCTTCCTAGGCCCAGAAGTGAGAACGAACAGAGCATCAGACTTCCTGAAGGTCTCAGTAGCAACCAAATAGAATTTCAGAGCCTGACCACGACCAAAGAATGCAGATTCAGCTCCTTGGAATTAGCGGGATTAGGACACAAGGAAGGCAAGACAATAGGGTCGATTCAAAGAAACATGTAACAGCTTTGATTTTGGTGCCGATCATCCTATTTTTCCCGAACGCTCGTGCGCTCGTATGAACTTGCGAGTGATTCTATAAGCAAATACGTCTATCCTAAAATGTACGTCCGTTCGTATGGCAGTTCGCAAATCAGACCTATGTCAGTTTCCATCCTGATTTTTCCGTTTCATTTCTCAGGTTGCAACATTGGTTTTGCCCTTTTTCCTTTTTTGTCTGGACGTAAATCCTTCTGATCTTGCGGCAGCGCACTACAAACTTACCTCATTAAAGTGCATTCTAAATATTTGGTCTTTTATTTTTCTTTATTTCATTCATTTTGTAGTAACCAACCATTAATGAATGCATTTGCATAAGTAAATCTTACTTTGTTTAATTTTTAGTTAACTTGCATTTTTTACTTGTGGATTTAATTTTAATATTTTGGCTTCAAATGGTACAACTTAAAATTTTGGGTGTGGTTACCCACACCCTCTCCATACAGATTGCTCTCAAATATAAAAAAACACCCAGCAACTTCTGCATGTTATGAGTCTAGAAACAGCCAAGATGGCGGGTCAGGTATTATCGGGCAGCCTGCAAACAGAAAGGGCCTTGTGACTGTGTTGCTCTGCATTCTTTGATTTCTGACCTTTCCGTGCCCCCAGCTCTGCTGTGTCTGTGCAAAATACAGCAGTAACCCACATCCTGCACTTTATCCCGCTCTCCTCTCCTCAGTAAGTGTGATGCATCTGACCAAAGATGAGCTAAAATAATTAAACAAAGCAAAGGTAAACAACTAAACCAATAAATTCAATCTAAAAATATTATTCTAGTACATCAATTTAAAAATAAGTTTCTTTAATTAACGCAAATATATGGATGTATTGCAAAATAAAGGTTTACATGCAAAGGACTAATTAAGGTCCACATTAAAATGCTTTTATAAGGCATACATGAATCAGGTATGCATTGCCATACAATTTATGGCCTCGGCCATGCTGATACATGCAGTTCATTGGAGCTCAAGACGCGCAGACTCCTCCACATAGCCAAAAAACCTGTTCAAGAACAGCAATCCGACTGCTAAAAGGTGTCGGCAGTGGCTTTCTTTTAAAACGTATTTAGAGGTTTGAAAACTGCTCTCTGAATCACACCTAAACACATCTGATTATCCTAAGTTTTACGTTTTGATCCTAAGTTTTAGGATTTGATCCTAAGTTTTACGTTTTGATCCTACAATTTTGGAACGAACTTCCGATGACCGTAAGAGCATATACGAATTTGTACGTAGGCTCGTGCGAGTCGGAAATGGCCAAAAAAACAGGAAAAAATGACTAACACCCACCCAAACTTACGATTCTCGATCCGAAATCAATTAACTTTTGCTCTTTGAATCGAGGGGATAGTCCTGATTAAGGTGAAAAGCAGACACAACCTTGTGCAAGAAACCTGGCTTAAGCCGGAACACCACCTTATCTTGATGCTGCTCAAAATAAGGAGGCTTGATGGAAAGCGCAGCTAGCTCAGAAACTCACCTTACAGAAGTGATAGCCACTAAAAAGGCTACTTTAAGATTCAAAATGGGAAGGCAGCCACACAAATAGGTTCAAAGGGAGGCCCCTGCATAGCAGACAACACCAGATTCAGATCCCAGACTGGTAGCAAAGGCTTACGTGGCGGACGCACATGAGAAACACCCTGTAAAAAAGTTTTAACCAGCCGGTGATTGGCAAAGGATCTTTGGAAAAAAAATTGGCATAGCTGAAACATGGCCCTTGAGAGTACGAAGTTGAAGGCACAAGTCCAAACCAAGTTGCAAGAATTCCAGAATCCTGGGAATAGAAAACACCCAACAGGGAAGAGATTTGGACTCACACCAGGCAATGTAAGCATGCCAGACCCTGTAATAAATGAAAGACGAGGACTTCTTTCTAGCCCTAATCATAGTATCGACCACAGAAGCCGGTAATCCTTTTTCCCTCAAAATGGAGGTTTCAGCAGCCAAGCCGTTAAAGTGAGGAGATCTGGATCCTTGGGTAAGACGTACCTGTCTACTGCCAACTGCACGACGTCTGCGAACCAAACCATTCTTGGCCAACAAGGGGCCACCAGGATGGCAGGTACTCGTTCCTGGACTATCTTGCGTATGACCCTGCCCAGCAGAGGAAACGGAGGGAACGCATATAGAAGCCGAAACTCCGTCCAAGGAATTGCCAGGGCATCCGTGGCGAAGGCCAGATGATCCTGAGACAGAGAGACAAAAGGGAAGTTTGTGATTGTGACAGGACGCAAACAGGTCCACGTCTGGCTGACCCCAGTGGTGACACAGGGAGAGAAACACCCGATTGTTGAGGGACCATTCCCCCAGACGAGATGTCCCCCCTGCTCAGGGAGTCTGCCTCCTGGTTCTCCACCCCCGGAATGTATACCACTGAGATGCAGGGAACATGCGGCTCAGGTGAGAAAGAACCAACATGATCGCCCTCAGTTCCAGTACGTTGATGGAAGCATGGGCCTCTTGAGGGCCCCACCGACCCTGGAACCTCAGGGACTGCCAGAAACCTCCCCAACCTGTCAGACTGGCATCTGTGGTGACCGCCTCCCAGCACGGGGGCAGGAAGGTCTTGCCTCCCAGAAGGTTCCTTGAGTCCAGCCACCACGAGAGGGACTGCCTGGCCAGAGGAGACAGAGCAAATTCCTGATCCAATGACACAGGGTCCCGATCCCAAACTGACAAGAGGTGCAACTGGAGATGTCTCATGCGAAACTGGGCAAAGGGGACTGCCTCAAAGCAGGACACCATCAGGCCCACTAACTGCATCCCCTGCCGGATGGAAGTATGAGGACACAATAGCAGAGCCCGAGCCTGCTTCTGAAGACCCTCCACCTTCTGCTGAGGAAGGAATACCCTGGCCTGAGAGGTATCCAGAGTCAAGCCCAGAAAGGACCTCACCAAGGACGGGGACAGAGAAGACTTGGGATAGTTGATCACTCAGCCGAAGGACTGTAGAGTGGAGATCACCATCTGAGTGTCCTGCTCGGCCTGAGGAAAGGATTGGGCCACAATCAGGATGTCGTCCAGGTAAGGAATGATGCGGATGCCCTTGTTCCTGAGCAGAGCCATCACTCCCGCCAGTACCTTGGTGAACACCCGAGTTGCTGAGGTGATCCCGAAGGGTAGAGCCACAAATTGGTAATGCTGATCCTCTAGCGCGAACCTTAGAAATCTCTGATGACCTAGGAAGATAGGCACATGGAGATAAGCATCTTTGATGTCCACAGTGGTCATGAAGTCGCCTGACGAAGGGTACTGACAGCAGAGCGTAGCGTCTCCATGCGAAAATGCTTGAATCTGACAAATTTGTTGAGGCTCTTTAGATCCAGAATGGGCCTTAGAGAGCTGTCCTTTTTGGGGACTGTGAAAAGATTGGAATAGTACCCCTGACCCCATTCTTTAAGGGGCACTGGACAAATGACTCCTGACTCTAACAGGCATTGAACCACCAGACGCAACCGTTGAGCATAAAGGGGGCTTAAAAACACCCTGGATCTGACGAATCTTGGGGCCAGGCTGTAAACTCTATCTTGTAGCCGGAGGACACTATCTCCTGTATCCACCGGTCTGAGACGTGAAGCCTCCAGATGTGAGCAAAAAACGAAGCCGTCCCCCCACCCCGAGGGGTGAGGGCGCCCCTTCATGCCTGAGGGGGCTTAGGGGAGGGATTGGGTTTGGAGTTCCAAGAGAGACCAGGACGACCACGGGGTCTACCACGGCCCCAAGCATCTCTACGGCCACTATGGAGGAGAGAGCCTCGGCCTCCTCTGGGAACACGAAAGGAAGGGAGGGGGCAGAGGACCCACGAAATGGCCGAGACTGCCTCCTACGCTGAAGCAGCTTGCCATCCTTAGCAAGAACAACAAGACGCTCTCCAAAAAGCCACAACCCCGCGAAGGGGAGACCAGTGAGAGCTTTCTTAGCAGCAGCATCAGCAGCTCATTGGCGCAACCAGACAGATCATCGCATAGCCACCAAGAGCGCGTAGGCCCTGGCACTTAGCCGCACAGCATCATCCATAGCGGCAAGAATAAAGGCCACAAAATCAGAGCAAACCAAGAGAGTCTTAAACTCCTCTCCCTCTCCACGAGCTGAAGTGCCATCCATGAGGTGCTTGAGCAGAGACTTAAGAGCAATAGCCGTAATAGCCGAGGCACAGGCCGGGCGCAATCCAGCTCCAACACAGGTAAAAGCATGACAGGCCAACTGGTCCATGCGCCTGTCCTCACCGTCCCTCAGAGTGGTAGTGTCCGGGGAAGGCATGACCGAAGCGTTGGACAAGCCCAGCACAGGAGCATCCACTTCAGGGGGAACTGACCACCCCCTAACAAGATCAGCAGAAAAGGGATACCTCTTATCCAAACTTTTGGACACAGCAGGTAGCTTGTTAGGACGTTTCCATGCTTTAAAGTGGACCAACACCCAGGATTTTGACTATCCTGGGTCTTGGTCCACTTCAGTGGGGCACCCCCGATCGGGGTGCCCCGCTGTGTGAAACCCCCCCGAACAACTCACCTCTCCCCGCTCCCAGCGCCGACGGACAAGCCGCGGACAAGCGGCTCCTCCGCCGCCGCCTCCCGCGCGTCCCTCTTGACGCGCGCGTGCCCGCGCCGGCCATTCACAGACGGCCGGCGTGGGCGTGCGCACGTCTAGAGGGGCGCGAGGGAGGCGGCGGCGAGAGGACGCGATACGCGTGTGAAATGGGTATTATAAGTATGTCACACACCCCGCTTCAAGACATTCATTACACTTGGGTATACTGACCTGTAGATGGCGATCTTGCAGAGATGATATCAAAAAAAGGTAAGACCCTCCCGGCCCATAAATACCTGGGACCTCCCACTCATTCCCCAGTATAAAGATAGCAGTAAGATCAAGGGACCAGGAACGCCAATTAAAACTAACAAAGGTTCACCATATAAAGGATCCAGAATACAAAAGGGCAGGGTGAAGCGGGGTGTGACATACTTATAATACCCATTTTACAGGTGAGTATTCACAAAATGGTATTATTCTAAGTATGTCACACACCCCGCTTCAAGACGTTCATTACACTTGGGACATCCAATAGCAGTGTCCATAAAGGGCGGGGATCCAAAAAACAAGGCAACAAGACACAAACTTAAACCACTGCAGCTTGCACTTTGCAGCCAAAAACAGCATCCGCTGAGGCCCGAACATCAACCTTGTAAAACCTGGAAAAAGTGTGAACCGAAGATCAAGTAGCAGCCTTACAAACCTGCTCAACAGAAGCCTGGTGCTGGAAGGCCCAGGACGCCCCAACAGCACGAGTAGAATGAGCAGTAACACGAAAAGGGGGAACCTTCCCCTTGGCAGAATAGGCCCCAACAATGGCCTGGCGAATCCATTTACTAATGGAAGACTTTGCGGGAGCCAAACCTTTCCTAGGCCCAGAGGGCACCACAAAAAGAGCGTCAGTCCTACGAAAAGGAGAAGTAGCCACCAAATAGTACTTAACACAGCGAATCACATCCAAAGAATGCAAAACCCTCTCCTTGTCATTGCTAGGCTTAGGACACAAGGAGGGAAGAACAATATCCTGATTAAGATGAAAAGCAGAGACCACCTTAGGAAGGAAATCTGGCTTGAAGCGGGAAAAAAACCTTGTCCTGATGCCTCTCAAAGTAAGGGGCCGAAATAGACAAGGCTGCCAACTCCGAAACGTTTCAGGGCGTTTCAGGGCAGCAAAGCCCCTTCTTCAGCTGAGCGATGCTATTGCACCGCAAAAAGTGCTTCTAAATGCGCGCTGTTTCCCCCTGGCCGGCCAATCGACGAGCGCCAGCACACAGCCAATCAGGCGCGTGCTGACGTCGCCCCCATGTGACGCCGTCCCGGCCAACCGCACATCAGGTGGTTATCTAACCAACAAGATGGCGGCGGCGCGCGGGGCGGCGACGCATGGCACCTCCATAACTGCGTACTGCATCATATGTTCATTTGTTCATGTGTATCATTGCCATATACTTGTACTGACATACTTAATACTGCTGTACAGTTTGTGTTTCCTGATTGGCAGTAGACAATACCCAACCACTGAGAGCACATCCTTTCCTTTTATGCAATTTTTATTTCAAGTATTGGGACGCTTCCCTATTTCATTGTTCATATGATTGCAATATTTGGATGTGTCCACCAGGGAGCAGTATTGTTCCTTCTGTGATATCAGTTGAAACTGACCAGTGATATATATAGATATTTTGATTTCTATTCTTTAAGCTCTGAACAAATGACTAGTACTGTGTATTTTCTTTTTTCATTCTGATCTATAAATTCATTTATTTGCAAAAACAATTCGCCCATGGTAGTGCTCAAATTGGTGGTGCAAGGGCTGTGCTGACTGTCTGCCCATGCTTATTTGTCCACGTGTCTGTGGTGAGGTAGACACTGGAACTAATGGCATTGTCCATTGCAAATTTTATTTTTTTCACAAGCTGTAGGTGCAGGGCAGGGATGGCCTTAGGAGAAAATTAGTGGAGGCTGGGAACAGTAATTTGTGGGACAGCCATTGCCATCAGAGCTTTTACGGCTTTTACGCCTTTCACCAGGCGTAATGGGAGCATTTCAAAGGCCAGCAACTTGCTTGCATTCAGGGCCAGGGCTCGTGGGTGAGATGGGTCCAAATTCTACTTTCTCTCCAAAGTTTGATGGAAGGAAAGCTGAACACTTCCCTGGGATGATGTGAACCGGCTTGGTGGTGGTGCTGCCGCTGCTGGTGCTGGAGGTGTGGGGTTCCCACATTCTCACTTTGGAAGGAGACAGGTGGTCTTGTTGTTGCAGAGGTGAAACTGGAGGCTGAGACAGAGGGAGACTCAACTCTTTACAGGTGTTTCTGGTAGTTCTGCCACTGCAGCTCATGCAGATGCCTGCTCATGTATGAGTTGCATAGATGATTAGCAGTTTTCCATCGCTTCAGTGACTGTTGGCACAGCTTTCAAATGACCCTTGTCTTGTCCACTGTGGACTGCTGTCCTCCCTTGCATCCTCTTCCACCCACTCCTGCCCGCTAGCCTCCCTCTCAGCCTCAACATTACAGAAAGCTACAGCAGTCGGAACTTGGGTCTCATCATCATCCAGGGTGTCCTGTGATAGTACGCTGGCCATGGCCTCATTCTCCCACAGAAGCTCTTGGGCATCCATGAGCCCTAGGTCTGCAACTGGGTCAGGGGCAGGTGGATGGCCCATGGTATCCCAGCATTAGTGACACTGACTTCTGGCTGGGACGGCCTTGCAGATTTTACAGGGGTGAGGTAGAGGGCTCTGCAAACTCGGCTGCAGTGTAGTGGGTGAAAGAATATCCCACAGAACTGGTATTACTGCATGCCATATAATCTACTACTGCCTCAATATGTTTTGGCCTCACCACTCTGCCAGCAGTGTTTGGGCCTACAAACATGTGCTACAAACCCTGGCACCTGCTTGCACCAGAGGAAGGCATAGCAAGCAAGGGTGAAAGACATCCTCTCCCTGCAGCACCAGCGACCAGATGAGCACCAGCTCCATTACTGGCAACAGAAGCCCCACACCCACATTCCTGTCCTTGATTTGCTGCTTTCTGTCGTTAGACACCTGCAATTACAGTGGCTCGAAATGGAAAAATAAAAAAATTGCAGGACAATGCACCTAAAGTGGCCAGAAAGTTGTAGTATAACAGGGTACACTCACCCCAGTGCTTAAAGCAAGTTGTGGTTTAGCAGCGTACACTCAACCCAGTGCTTAGAGCAAGTTGTGGAATAACACGGTACACACATCCCAGGGGTTACAGCAAGTTGTGGGATAACACTGCACACACAAGATAGCACTTTATCTTCTTAGCATCTGCATATGTATGTTTTTATATTTGAGAGCCATACTTTATATTTAAATTGAATTAATTGGGTGGTGTGATATTGATGGATAATATATGAATATGCTAGCCCATATGTTCCTCCCCACTTGGGGTTTTTAATTGTGTGTTTTTTATGATGTAATGTGATGTTTTTGTCATATATGTGATATACACATGGAATTCTATTAGATCAATAAATAGTATAGAATTGTGAAGTAGTGTGCAGCCTGATTTATGAGGATATGGTGGTGGGCTAGCCCTGGAGCCCCACCTAGGAGTGTAGTTCAGTTTACAAGGATTTTTATCCCACAGGCTAGCACCTAATATATGGGACTGTGCTGTGCATATCCTAGTTGTGTTGTTTAGCTAGTTGTGGCATAAGGTAACACACTCACCCCCATGAATACAGCTAATTGTGGTATAAGGGGACACACTCACCCCAGTAGTTACAGCTAGTTGTGGTATAAGAGGGTACACGCTCACCCCAGTGTTTAAAGCTAGTTGAGGAATAAGGAGTCATGTTCAGCCAAGTGCTTAGAGTTAGTTGTGGCATAAGGGGACACACTCATCCAAGTACTTGGAGCTAGTTGTGGGATCACATGGCACACACACCCCAGTGCTTACAGCTAGTTGTGGTATAAGTGGATACACTCACCCCAGTACTTAGAGTTGTGGGATAACAAGGCACATATGCCCCAGTGCTTACAGCAAGTTGTGGGATAACACAGTACACACGCCTTAGTGGTAGGAGCAATTTGTGGGATAACATGGTACACACACCACTGTGCTTACAGCTAGTTGTGGTGTAAGGGGACACCTCACCTCAGTATTTACAGCTTGTGGTATAAGGGGGTACACATTCCCCCAAGTGTTACAGCTATTTGTGGTATAAAGGGACACAATTACCCTGGGGTTTAAAGCAAGTTATGGTTTACCGGGACACACTCACTCCACTGCTTACATCTACTTGTGATATAAGGGGGCACACTGACCCCAGTGATTAGAGCAAGTTGTGGGATAACAGGTTACTCCCTAGTGCTTAGAACAAGTTGTGCGATAACATTGTACACATATCCCAGTGGTTAAAGCAAATTGTGTTTAAAGTAAGTTGTGGGATCACACGGTACACACACCCCAGTACTTAGAGCTAGTTAGGGGACACACTCACCCAGTTCTTAAACCACTAACACTAACCCCAGCGGTTAGAGCTAGTTGTGGTTTAAGGGGACACACCCACCCCAGAAGTTAGAGCTAGTTGTGGGAACATGGTACACATGCCCCAGTGTTTAGAGCAAGTTGTGGGATAACATGGTACATACACTTCAGTGGTAAGAACAAGTCGTGGGATAACAGGTTACACCCCAGTACTTAGAGCCAGTTGTGGGATAACAAGGTACACACAACTCAGTGCTTAGAGCTAGTTGAGGGAAAACACAGTACACACGTGCCAGTTGTTAGAGCAAGATGTGAGGATAACAGGTTACACCTCAGTGCTTAGAGAAAGTTGTGGTATCACACAGTAACACACCCCAGTGCTTAGAGCTAGTTGTGGGATAACAGGTTATACCCTAGTGCTTACAGCAAGTTGTGGGATCACATGGTACACACCCCAGTTCTTAAAGCTAGTTGTGGTATAAGGGGACACACTCACCCTAGTATTTACAGATAGCTTGGAATAAGGAGACACACTCACCCCAATGTTTACAGATAGTTGTGTTATAAGGGGGAACCCAGACCCCAGTAGTGACAATCCAGTAGTATTAAGGCGTCAGTATTAAGTCCAATCCTGCTCTAGCCCTTACTCCAGCCGCTATCCCTGACTTTAGTTTGCCAAAGTGCCAAATATCCCTGTCTGTCCCTTAGCAGGACCTCTCCCTATCTAACTTGCAGAGTGCACAGCGGAGTTGTGCGGCATAACGCAACACCGTCTGTGCAGTCAATCAGCCTTTTTCCGGGTCTGTCCTGGACACATGCACATATTTCAATTTGAAATCCACATTTGACTTCTGGTGCACAAACTGCAAAGTTCGATATGAATATTAACTTTGTGGGTTGGGTCCGCTCAACCCTAATCACCAACATTTATTTGCTGTAAACGACAACCCTCAATCTAACACTGACACAATCACCCACAGTTGGGCCGGCAGTTAACCTCAGGAGGTGTTATATACCATTCCAGCACTTACTAACCCCCCTGGACTTAAAGGGGAACAACCACTAGTCTATAGAGGTCAGTGGTGTCCCTTGTCAATTTGGGAACACAGAGAATTTGTTTTTTCCAACGATCCCATACTGGCGCATGCATGGCCTGCAGCAGCATGCCTCAGACTGATCTACTTTCTTACAGACTTCATATTATGAACTGCTGTTTTTGTGTTTTGCCCTCTGGTTTGGATTGGTGAAGGTTAGGAAAGTTGGGACTCACAAACCTTGGAAGTGTAAAATGGTAGAAGTTTATATTCAGCATCAAGGCAGGCATTGTCATTGCAGTGCAGAGAACACCCAGGCCAAGTGATTCATTAAGCAGAGAAAAGGGCTGCATTGTTCTATTGTTTCCAGAGCAAAGCAGTATAATAAACAGTGTTGCAACAAGAGGAGCTACATTTTAAACCATGTGGCTAATGAAAACTGAGAAGCCTAAAATCCCATCTCCACAGAGTTAAATTGGCCGGTCGTCAAGTGAGCAAACGAATGTACTACTAATGTGCGACTGCATGACTTGTTTTAGGAGGCAGAAGATTTGTTGCCTAATTATTTGTTAGAGCGATCGTTTGTGAGATTGTTCATGCTGTGCACGCCATGTCCTATTTGCGGACGATTTCTGCTTGCAGATGCCGATGGCAATGAAACGAAGGAGAGATTTCATGATAGTCGTAATTATATGACGATATGATGGAAATGGAAGGGGGGGATGCCACACTGCCTATGGGGAATGGGAGGGGGGAATGCCATACTGCCTATGGGGAATGGGAGGGAGGATGCACCTTGCATATTATTTGGTTCGCAACATTTGGTTCAGAATATTGTTTTTCTTATTTTCCTGCTCGTAAAATAAACCACCAGTTAAAAAATAGATCCTGATGCGAACTTTTTAAGTTTGATGCCTGTATGCTGAGCAGAAACTGAAAAAAGGCAGACAGGAAGAGGGATATGAAACTACTCTTACTTCAGAAACTAAAAATACACTTTTGTGAGTACTCACCTGTAGAATTGATTTTGTAGTATAAAGCACGTCCTGTTTCACTAAATTCTTTACGTCTGGGTTATCCGCCACAAGGTGGCGCAGTGGACTGCAGAAAGACTTGTGGCATCTCCCGGCCCTATAAAAGGACAGGAACCTCCCACAAATTCCCAGTTAGACAAGAAGCCGGGAGAATAATAATGAAGGAAACCCAACCAAAAATTTGAACAAATCACCATACAGAGGTAACCAAGAATAATGATAACAAGGGAGGGATGAAACAGGATGTGCTGTATACTACAAAATCAATTCTACAGGTGAGTACTCACAGAATTGTATTTTTCCAAGTATACAGCACGTCATGTTTCACTAAAATTGTTTACGTCTGGGACATCCAAAAGCAGCGTCTGTAAAGTAGGGTGGGATCCCCAAGAACAACGGCGGGCAGTTTAAACCACTGCCGCCTGAAGAACTTTGCGGCCAAAAGCAGCATCAGCTGAGGCCCTAACATCAACCTTGTAAAACTTAGAAAAAGTATGAACAGAAGACCAAGTAGCGGCCTTACAAACTTGTTCAACAGAAGCCTGATGCTGAAAAGCCCAAGAGGCACCAATAGCACTAGTGGAATGAGCAGTAAGGAGGAAGGGTGGTTCCTTCCCCTTAGCAGAATAGGCTTGCACCACTGCCTGACGAATCCACTTGCTGATAGTGGATTTAGCCGGAGGCAAACCCTTCCTAGGACCAGAATGGAGAACAAAAAGAGCATCAGTCTTCCTGAAAGATTCGGTAGCTACCAAGTAAAACTTCAGAACCCTGACCACATCCAAGGAATGCAGAGTCCGCTCCTTGGAATTAGCAGGATTAGGACACAATGAAGACAATGTCTTGATTGAGATGAAAAGCAGACACAACCTTAAGCAAGAAATCTGGCTTAAACCAAAACACCACCTTGTCCTGGTGTCGCTCAAAATAAGGAGGTTTGATGGAAAGCACCGCCAACTCAGAAACACGCCTAACAGAAGTGATAGCCACCAAAAAGGCTACCTTAAGAGTCAAAATGGGAAAAGTGGCCTCACGGAGAGGCTCAAAGGGAGGCCCTTGCAGAGCAGATAACACCAGATTCAATCCCAAACTGGTAACATAGGTTTACGTGGCGGACGCACATGAGAAACCCCCTGGAAAAAAGTCTTAACCAAACGGTGACTGGCAAAAGATCCTTGGAAAAAAATTGCCAGAGCTGAAACATGACCTTTGAGGGTACTAAGTTAAAGGCCCAAATCCAAACCATGTTGCAAGAATTCCAGAATCCTGGGAATAGAAAACACCCGATAGGGAAGAGATTTGGACTCACACCAGGCAATGTAAGCATGCCAGACCCTGTAGTAGATAAAGGACGAGGACTTCTTCCTAGCCCTAATCATAGTATCAACAACAGAGGCAGGCAACCTCTTTTCCATCAAGATGGAGGTTTCAGCAGCCAAGCCGTTAAAGCCAGCGTTTGTAAATTGGGATGGCGTAGCTGCCCCTGAGCGAGAAGATCTGGATCCTGGGGCAAGACGTACCGGTTTACTGCCAACTGCACAACGTCTGCAAACAACACTCTTCTTGGCCAACAAGGGGCCACCAGGATGGCTGGTACCCGCTCCTGGGCTATCTTGCGCAGCACCCTGCCCAACAGAGGAAACGGGGGGAACACATAGAGGAGCTGAAACCCCTTCCAAGGCATTGCTAGCACATCCGTGGCAAAGGCCAGAGGGTCCTGTGACAGAGAGACAAAAAATGGAAGCTTGTGATTGTGACGTGAAGCAAACAGGTCCACATCCGGCAGACCCCAGCGATGGCACAGGGAGTGAAACACCCTGTTGCTGAGGGACCACTCCCCCAGCTGAGACATCCCCCTGCTCAAGGAATCTGCCTCCAGGTTCTCCACTCCCGGGATGTAAACTGCCGATATCAGGGGACATTCTCCTCCACCTAGGACAGTATCAGGGACACTTCCTTGAGGGCTTGCTTGCTCCGAGTCCCTTCCTGATGATTGATATAGGCAACCGCCGTCCGGTTGTCCAAGCGGATTTGAACAGCCCGACCCCGAAGGTGTGGGGTCAACTGGGAAAGAACCAACCTTATCGCCCTTAGTTCCAGAATGTTGATGGGGGCATGAGCCTCCTGAGGGTCCCACTGACCCTGGAACTTCAGAGACTTCCAAAAGCCCCCCCAACCTGTCAGACTGGCATCCGTGGTGACAGTCTCCCAGCACGGGGGCAGAAAGGTCCTGCCCACTAGGAGATTCCTTGAGTCCAGCCACCACGAGAGGGACTAACTGACCAGAGGGGACAGAGCAAATTCCTGATCCAGGGACACAGTGTCCCGATCCCAAACTGACAAGAGGTGCAACTGAAGAGGTCTCATGTGAAACTGAGCATAGGGGACCGCCTCGAAATATGACACCATCAGCCCCACCAACTGCATCCCCTGCGAATGGAGGGATGAGGGCAAGAAAGTAGAAACCGTGCCTGCGTCTGCAGGCTCTCCACCTTCTGCTGAGGCAGAAAAACCTTGACCCGAGATGAATCCAGATTCATACCCAGAAAGGACCTCACCAAGCATGGAAACAGAGAAGACTTGGGATACTTGATCACCCAACCGAAGGACTCAAGTGTGGAGACCACCATCTGGGAATCCAGCTCAGCTTGATGGAAGGACTGAGATGCAATCAGTATGTCATCCAGCTAAGGAAGGATACAAATGCCCTGAGATCTCAACAGAGCCATCACCCCCGCCAGCACCTTGGTGAAGACCCGAGGGGCTGAGGTAAGACCGAACAGTAAGGCCACAAATTGGTAGTGCTGATCCTCCAGAGCGAACCTGAGAAATCTCTGATGACCCGGAAAGATTGGAACATGAAGGTAAGCATCTTTGATGTCCACAGAAGTCATGAAGTCGCCCGGGCACAAGGTACTGACCACCGAACGCAGAGTCTCCATGCGAAAATCCTTGAACCTGACAAATTTGTTGAGGCGCTTCAAATCCAGGATGTGCCTCAGGGACCCATCCTTTTTGGGAACCGTGAACAGATTGGAGTAGAAGCCTCTGCCCCTTTCTTGGAAGAGCACCAGGCAGATGACACCCAATTCCAAACGGCTTTGGACCGCAAGCCGCAAGCCCTGAGCTGACAGGGGGCTTTGAGCCATCTGGGATCTGATAAATCTTGGGGGCGGCCAGGCTGCAAACTCTATCTTATACCCGGAGGACACCACCTCCTGAATCCACCGGTCTGAGACGCGCAGTCTCCAGACGTGAGCAAAGAGCCGCAACCGCCCCCCCCCCCCACCCGGAAGAGTGAGGGTGCCTCCTCATGTCTGAGGGGGCTTGGAGGAAGATTTGGACTTGGGACCCCAAGAGAGACCGGGGCATCCACGGCCTCTGCCCCGGCCCCAAGGGTCTCTACGTGTCCCCGCAAATGGTGCACCCCGGCCAGATCTAGGAGCATGGAAGGAGGGGAGACCCAACCCCCCGAAAAGGCAGCGGCTGCCTCCTGCATTGAGGCAGCCTACCATCCTTGGCAAACAGATCCAGATGCTCACCAAAGAGCAGTAGCCCAGTAAAGGGGAAGCCAGTGAGAGCCTTCTTAGCAGCATTATCAGCCGCCCACTGAAACAGAGCGGTGTATAGCCACCAAAAGGGCAAAAGTCTTACCACATAAAGACAGTAAAGAAAAATACAGAAAACAGTCAAAACTACTTAGGCCACTACCGCCTACCCCCCCCCCCCCCCCGGGAGAGCTCCCAAGGGAGAGAGCGAGGTGGGAGAGAGCAGCGGCAGGGACACCCAAGGCAGACGTATGGAGAGAGGAAGGGCCCAAAATTACAGATAACAGGAAGGGGCATCCTACAAAGGCTCACCATAAGCCTGAACAGACTACCCTATATGGACCCATACATATACACCCATATAGAGAGCCATCTTCTATCTTCGCAGTCCTGACTGCAGAAGGAAACTGGGAATTTGTTCAGAAGCAGGCAACCCCTTTTCCATCAAGATGGAGGTTTCAGCAGCCAAGCCGTTAAAGCCAGCATTTGTAAATTGGGATGGGGTAGCTGCCCCTGAGTGAGAAGATCTGGATCCTTGGGTAAGACGTACCGGTCTACTGCCAACTGCACAACATCTTCGAACCAAACTCTTCTTGGCCAACAAGGGGCCATCAGGATGGCTGGTACCCGCTCTTGGGCTATCTTGCGCATGACCCTGCCCAGGAGAGGGAACACATATAGAAGCCGAAACTCCGTCCAAGGTATTGCCAGGGCATCCGCAGCGAAGGCCAGAGGATCCTGAGATAGAGAGACAAATCTGGGAAGTTTGTGATTGTGACAGGACGCAAATAAGTCCACGTCCGGCTGACCCCAGCGGTGACACAGGGAGAGAAACCCCCGGTTGTTGAGGGACCATTCCCCCAGACGAGACGACCCCCTGCTCAGGGAGTCCGCCACCTGGTTCTTCACTCCCGTAATGTAGACCGCTGAGATGCAGAGAACATGCCGTTCCGCCCAAGACAGAATCAGGGACACTTCCTTGAAGGCTAGTTTGCTCCGAGTCCCTCCCGGATGATTGATGTAGGCAACCGCCGGCTGGTTGTCTGAGCGGATCTGAATAGCCCGACCCTGAAGGTGAGTGGTTAGGCGAAGAAGAACCAACTTGATCATCCTCAGTTCCAGGACGTTGATGGAAGCATGGGCCTCTTGTGGGCCCCACCGACCCTGGAACTTCAGGGACTTCCAGAAGCCTCCCCAACCGGTCAGACTGGCATCTGTGGTGACCATCTCCCAGCATGGGGGCAGGAAGGTCCTGCCCCCCCAGAAGGTTCCTTGAGTCCAGCCACCACGAGAGGGACTGTCTGGCCAGAGGAGACAGAGCAAATTCCTGATCCAGGGACACAGGGTCCCGATCCCAAACTGACAAGAGGTGCAACTGAAGAGGTCTCATGTGAAAAAATAAGCAAAGGGGACTGCCTCGAAGCAGGACACCATCAGGCCCACCATCTGCATCCCCTGACGGATGGAAGGATGAGGACACAATAGCAGAGCCCGAGCCTGCATCTGAAGACCCCCCACCTTCTGCTGAGGAAGGAACACCTTGACCTGAGAGATATCCAGAGTCATGCCCAGAAAGGACCTCACCAAGGACGGGGAGAGAGAAGACTTGGGATAGTTGATCACCCAGCCGAAGGACTCTAGAGTGGATGTCACCATCTTAGTGTCCTGCTCGGCCTGAGGAAAGGACTTGGCCACAATCAGGATGTCGCCTAGGTAAGGAATGATGCGTATGCCCTGGTTCCTTAGCAGAGCCATCACCCCCGCCAGTACCTTGGTGAACACCCGAGGCGCCGAATTGATACCGAAGGGTAGAGCCACAAACTGGTAATGCTGATCCTGCAGCTCGAACCTTAGAAATCTCTGATGACCTAGGAAGATAGGCACATGAAGATACGCATCTTGATGTCCACAGCGGTCATGAAGTTGCCCGGGCGAAGGCTACTGACAGCAGAGCGTAGCGTC
The DNA here is from genome assembly GCA_027917425.1 of Gastrophryne carolinensis. NCBI lineage: Eukaryota > Metazoa > Chordata > Amphibia > Anura > Microhylidae > Gastrophryne > Gastrophryne carolinensis. The sequence goes on from CM051236.1 coordinate 230,730,981, forward strand.
TCCATACGAAAATGCTTGAATCTGACAAATTTGTTGAGGCCCTTCAGGTCCAGAATGGGCCTCAGAGAGCCATCCTTTTTGGGGACCGTGAAAAGATTGGAATAGTACCCCTGAACCCATTCTTGAAGGGGCACCTGACAAATGACTCCTGACTCTAACAGGCATTAAACCGGCATTAAAGCAATCCTTGAGCAGACAGAGGGTTTAAAGACATCCGGGGTCTGATGAATCTTGGGGGCGGCCAGGCTGCAAACTCTATCTTGTAACCGGAGGACATTACTTACTGAATCCACCGGTCTGAGACGTGAAGCCTCCGGACGTGAGCAAAGAGCCAAAGCCAACCCCCCACCCAGATGGGTGAGGGTGCCCCTTCATGCCTGAGGGGGCTTGGGAGAGGGTTTGGGCTTGGAACCCCAGGAGAGACCGGGACCACCACGGGATCTGCCACGGCCCCAAGAATCTCTGCGACCACTAGAGAGGAGGGAGCCACTGCCTCCTCTGGGAGCACGAAAGGAAGGGAGGGGGACGGAGGACCCCCCGAAAGGGCCAAGACTGCCTCCTACACTGAGGTAGCCTGCCATCCTTGGCTAGAACATCAAGGCGCTCCCCGAATAGCTCCAGCCCCGCAAAGCGGAGTCCACTGAGAGCTTTCTTAGCAGCAGCGTCAGCTGCCCACTGACGTAACCAAACAGAGTGGCATAGCCACCAAGAGCTCAGCCGCACAGCATCATCCATAGCAGTAAGGATAAAGGCCACAAAATCAGAGCAAACCAAGAGAGTCCTATACTCCTCCCCCCCGCTATGATCCGTAGCGCCATCAAGGAGACGCTTGAGTAGTTTCTTACGGGCAATAGCTGTAATGGCAGCCGCACAGGCCGGGCGCGATGCGCGTCATCCCCCGGCTCCGCCCCCCCCCCGAAGAGCGCGAAAACGGCAACCACGTGACCCCGCCAGCGCCATGACAAAGCAAAAACACCACAGGTTATAGTGCCCACAGCCGCAGAGCGCAGTACAAAACGGCGCGGCAGCCAAAAAACACCAAAAAAACATACTGTAAATGGCCAAAACACCACAAGTAATACCACTCGCCTATGCCACCCGCCCCCCCCCGAACAAAGTCAGAGATGGGGGGAGAGAGAGAGACTAGAAGGCAGCGGCGAGTATCCAGGCCAGAAGGGGGGGGGGGCGGGTCCCGGGTCCCCTGAAGGAAAAGAAGGGGACACAGTCCCCAAAACACTTACCCCCTCAGAAGCCAGGACAGGAACTTCGCATCCCTAGTTGGCTCACCATAAAGTCTATGGCCGGCCAGGAGCACTTGACCCTAGTGATTTTCTACCCTCACCTGATCTGTCAGCCAAGGCTGGGAGGCAGTGAGGGTCCAGAAACGGGTGGAAATAGACTTGCAGGGCCGCAGGCTTAGTTGCCTCGCTCACCTGCGCAAGAGAGAGAGCCATCTTCTAACTTCGCAGTTTCACTGTAGAGGAAACACTGGGAACTCTATGGTTAATCCCGTTTTTATAGGGGGCGAGAGATGCCACAGCTTTCTGCAGTACCACTGCGCCACCTTGTGGCGGAATAACCAAACTGTTATGAATACCGAAGCGGGCCGTGCCATGCAATAAAGAAAAACAGATAAGCTCAGCACCCTGATCATTTAAAATGGAAACTTTTAAAAATACCTTTGAAAGTAGAATTACCCTTTAATAAGCTTGACATTGGTCTCCCCAGCATAGCCTGCTACTGAGCGGTTTCACAGCAAAATGTGTGAAGAGTGATCCAAGTGAGAGAGGTTCTGCCTTATCACCACTTGTCAAAACAATACAATCTAAGTTTGCAACACATTATAATATGTGTCAAACTGATCTTTCAGTATAATATGCTTAATTTATTTTTTAAACAGCTATTTATTTGCAATTTAAGCAATGTTTATCAAATCAATTAATACATAAATGTTTTTAAAAATGAAGGAATTGTTTTGAGATCCTTTTTCTAGTTTTGAGTGGATATTTTATATGACAGTATATTGTTAGTCATATATGTTTTTAGTCAGATGCAATTATTAGTAGTATTGTACAAATGTTTTCAGACCTATTGTAATAAAAGGCCATTTGTCCATTAGGCGGAGAACTTACTTAGTGAGGATGACAGGTTGTTCTTTATTCTTTCGTTTAAAAGTATGCTGAATATGGATTGATGCACCTAAAAAAAAGGAAATGTGTTACAGCTTACCTACTAATGACAGCAATGCCCAGAGCCTAATGGATGAAAAAAATCGAAGAGGGGCACAAAAAATGCTCCCTGTAGTTCCTCACATTGATATCTGTCTGGACATTGTAAAAGTGAGAGCGGTATCCATATTCCCTGTGAATCCAGCCAGCTGTCTGAAAGGAGGGGTGCACATCATGATCACCTTATCTCAGCAATGGTTGGTCTGGGTGTGCAGGACCCAGACAGAGATCCTGGTTTCTGCGTGAATGCATGGTATCAAGGCTACATGAGGGTAGGTGAGTATACTGTATGTCTTTTATTTTTGCTCAGAGGAAAAAGGGAAAGATACCTGGGCTGGTTTTAATGCTCAAATACTTGCCACTCCCAATTTTTAGAAAAATATAACATTTATTTTATGATATTTATTAAAATCACATATAATTTAAATATAATTCATTCATACATAGAATTGCTGCTGTAGTCATGTATCAGCATGCTTTTTAGATGGTCATGTTTCGCTCCTCATAAAGAAAAAGGAGCGTTTATTTAACGCACCGAAAATAGATAAGAAGGAAAGGAAAAAAAGAAAGAGGGCAGAAAGGTAAAATAAATATCACAAGGTGAAATATTCATTGTGTGCTTATGTTATATATCTGGAATTTACCTCATGAGTTGAGCAGAAATCGTATGAGCAAACATAGATCATTTATTTTAGGAGAGACAGAAGGAGAGTGGATGGAACCTCATCAGCATATGTCATTCCACATGACAGAGCCATTATGAAAAGTGAACTAACTGCATACGCTGATGTAAAAACAGGAGTAACCATCACATCGCCTAATGGGCGCACAGAACTAGCCCAACATTAACATTAACTGCAATACAGCCCATGTGATATATTTAATGACTTACACCTACGGAAGGTTTTACGTAGGCAAAACAAATCGTAGATTACACATTAGAACATACGAACACAAATATACTATAATAAAAAAAGAATATGAGGATACTAATAGCTTGTTATTTTGCTTTGAAACATCTTTTCAAGGCCTCACACCAATACATCCTCATGTAAGTGATGGCAATATAGTGTTAAAAACACTAAAAAGCGAAGCCAGATGGATACATGCCCGTGGCCCCAAAGATCACCTGAGCTTTGTGTCCTTCTTAGCAAAATAACGCTGTTTTAGAAAAATCAGTTTCTATGAGTGAGCAATTTTGAACCATAATAATATATAATGAGGCTTATTAAAATGTTTCCTAGCCCGTTCTTAACTGTTGTGCCAATATTCTATGTGTTATCTTTAATAATAACATGATGTCAAGGATGGAACCTATCAGCAATGTTTAGGCACACACATAAACAAACTTTGCAACCTGTTTTTTTCCCCATCTTTCCCCACTTCTTCTATACGTCCGGGTACGGCTCTATGTTTTCCCATTTGGAGCCGGCCAGGCAAAAGGGCATGCGCGTGTGCACGTGGACAAGAGCAAGCCGAGAGCTCGTCCCTCCAACAAGATGATGGTGGGGCTCCGGTGAGGCGGCAGCAGCGCCCTTTCCCAGGACACAGCCTCATATGCAGCCGAATTCTACGTCCCATCAGAGCGTAGGCAGAAGTGCATCCAGCTCAATCCGCTTACTGTTTCCCCCTTCTGCCCGGATTAAGGAGGGTGAGGCAGGCTAACCACCACAGGGCTGGGCAGACACACGTCATTAAACACCTTGTGGAGCACCCATTACCAGCAGCATACGCCCGACCCCTCCTCCCTGAGAGGGGGATATCTTTCATTAGCAGACCAAAAAGGTAAAATACCATTTTGTGAATACTCACCTGTAAAATGGGTATTATAAGTATGTCACACACCCCGCTTCAAGACATTCATTACACTTGGGTATACTGACCTGTAGATGGCAATCTTGCAGAGATGATATCAAAAAAGATAAGACCCTCCCGGCCCATAAATACCTGGGACCTCCCACTCATTACCCAGTATAAAGATAGCAGTAAGATCAAGGGACCAGGAAAGCCAATTAAAACTAACAAAGGTTCACCATATAAAGGATCCAGAAAACAAAAGGGCAGGGTGAAGCTGGGTGTGTGACATACTTATAATACCCATTTTACAGGTGAGTATTCACAAAATGGTATTATTCTAAGTATGTCACACACCCCGCTTCAAGACATTCATTACACTTGGGACATCCAATAGCAGTGTCCATAAAGGGCGGGGATCCAAAAAACAAGGCACAAACTTAAACCACTGCAGCTTGCAGCACTTTGTGGCCAAAAACAGCATCCGCTGAGGCCCTAACATCAACCTTGTAAAACTTGGAAAAAGTGTGAACCGAAGACCAAGTAGCAGCCTTACAAACCTGCTTAACAGAAGCCTGGTGCTGGAAGGCCCAAGACGCCCCAACAGCACGAGTAGAATGAGTAGTAACATGAAAAGGGGGAATCTTCCCCTTAGCAGAATAGGCCCCAACAATGGCCTGGCGAATCCATTTACTAATGGAAGACTTAGCGGGAGCCAAACCCTTCCTAGGCCCAGAGGGCACCACAAAAAGGGCGTCAGTCCTACGAAAAGGAGAAGTAGCCACCAAATAGTACTTCACACAGCGAACCACATCCAAAGAATGCAAAACCCTCTCCTTGTCATTGCTGGGCTTAGGACACAAGGAGGGAAGAACAATATCCTGATTAAGATGAAAAGCAGAGACCACCTTAGGAAGGAAATCTGGCTTGAATCGGAAAACAACCTTGTCCTGATGCCTCTCAAAGTAAGGAGCCGAAATAGACAAGGCTGCCAACTCCGAAACACGCCAAACAGAAGTGATGGCAACCAGAAAAACAACCTTTTGAGTAAGCGTAGAAAGTGCAATATCCTGCAAAGGTTTTAAATGGAGGACCCTGCAAGGCAGACAAAACCAAATTCAAATCCCACACTGGGAGCAAAGGCTTCCTAGGAGGCCGCACATGCGTAACCCCCTGGAAAAAAGTCTTAACCAGAGGATGAAGAGCAAAAGACTTTTGAAAGAACACGGCCAGGGCAGAAACCTGCCCTTTCAGCGTACTAAGCTGCAAACCTTGGTCCAGACCATGTTGCAGAAATTCCAAGACCCTAGGGACAGAAAACTCCCTGCAAGGCAAGACCCTTACCTCACACCAATCAATATAAGACCTCCAAGTCCTATAATAGATGGCAGAGGAAGACTGCTTTCTAGCCCTAACCAGAGTCTGAATGACAGCATCAGAAAGACCTTCCTCCCTCAAGATTGAGGTTTCAGCAACCACGCCGTCAAAGCCAGCGTTGGTAAATTGGGGTAGAGCAGTGGGCCCTGAGTGAGCAGATCTGGCAGAAGGGGCAGGTCTAACTGATCCTCTGCCAACCTTACCACATCTGTGAACCAAACCTGTCTTGGCCACCTTGGAGCCACCAGGATTGTTGACGCGCCCTCTAGGGCCAGCTTGCGCACCACTCTGCCCACCATGGGAAACGGAGGGAACAGGTACAGAAACCCCATATCCCACCAGTTCAGAGACATGGCATCCGCTGCCAGAGCCAGCGGATCCCGCGAAAGAGACACAAATGCCGGAAGCTTGTGATTGCGACGAGGGGCAAAGAGGTCCACCTCCGGAGTCCCCCACCGGTGGCAAAGCAACCGAAACACCTTGGGGCTGAGCGACCATTCCCCGCGGCGAGGCGACCCCCTGCTCAGGGAGTCCGCCTCCGTGTTCTCCACTCCCGGAATGTACACCGCCGAGATGCATGGGACATTGCTCTCTGCCCAATCCAGAATCAAAGACACTTCCCTGAGGGCACGCCTGCTACGAGTCCCTCCCTGGTGATTGATGTAGGTGACCGCCGTCCGATTGTCCGACCGAACTTGAACCGGTAGGCCCCGCAACTGATGAGTCAAGTGAGCCAGAACCAACCTGATGGCTCTCAACTCCAGAACATTGATGGGATCGTGAGCCTCCAGAGGCCACCACAGGCCCTGAAACTGAAGATCCTTCCAAAATCCCCCCCAACCTGACAGGCTGGCATCCGTGGTGACCATCTCCCAACGAGGGGTCAGAAAGGATCTGCCCCTCGTCAGATTGCTTGGTTTCAGCCACCACCGAAGGGAATGCCGCACCCGGGGGGACATCAGAAAAGACTGATCCAATGACAGCGGGGACCCGTCCCAAGCTGCCAAGAGATGGAGCTGGAGCGTCCTTGTGTGAAACTGGGCAAAGGGAACCGCCTCGAACGACGCCACCATCAATCCCACCAGTCGCATCCCTAGCCGGATGGACGGGCGGGGGATGGATAGGAGACGCTGAGTCAATTCCTGAATCAGAAGAACCTTGGGTCAGGGGGAGAAACACCCTGGCCTGAGAAGTATCCAGCGACATTCCCAGAAACTCCACCACCCTGGAGGGAGTGAGGCAGGACTTGGGATAGTTGATCACCCAACCGAAACTCTCCAGAGTGGACACCACAGTCCTGGTATCCAGCTGCGCCTGACTTAGGGAAGACGCCATGATGAGAAGATCGTCCAGATAGGGCACGATGCGGATACCCCTGGCTCTGAGGATGGCCATCACTCCTGCCAACACCTTGGTAAAAACCCTTGGAGCCGAGGTAAGGCCAAACGGAAGAGCCACAAACTGAAAATGCTGATTGTCCATGACAAACCTGAGGAATCTCTGGTGTGCCAGAAATATTGGAATATGCAGGTAAGCAGCCTTGATGTCTATGGACGTCATGAAGTCCCCCTGATGAAGTGAATGGATGGCTGAGCGCAGAGTTTCCATACGGCACTTCCGGGGACGGACAAACCTGTTGAGCAACTTCAGATCCAGAATAGGACGAACGGAACTGTCCTTCTTGGGCACCGTGAACAAATTGGAATAGAAGCCCAGGCCCTGGTCTGAGAGGGGCACCGGACAGATGACAGCCATGTCCGCGAGACTTGCTACTGCCGCCCGAAGCCCCTGGGCGGCCAGAGGATCTGACGGCACCCGAGACCTGAAGAATCTGGGAGGGGGCCAGAACTCGAACTCCAGCTTGTAACCGGAAGACACCACTTCCTGAATCCACCTGTCTGAGACCTCTTGGACCCAGATTGCTGAGCCGACTTGGCAGCGGCTCTAGGCTTGGAGCCCTAACTGTGTCCTGGATGGGCCCGACCCCTGCCCCTAGGCCAGGAATCACCTCTGGACGAAGGGAGGGCCGAACCCCTGCCAACTCTAGCCCCACGAAAGGACTGAGAGAAGGAAGCCACCCCCCGAAAAGGGCGACGCTGCTTCTTACGCTGAGGTAACCTACCTCCCTTTGCCACCGAATCCAATTTTTCTCCAAAGAGCCGTAATCCCACAAAGGGAAGGGCCGTGAGCGACTTTTTGGACACAAAATCAGCCGCCCACTGACGTAACCAAACCGACCGGCGGATAGCCACAAGCAGGGCCGTAGCTCTGCTACACATCACCAATGTGTCATCCAGGGCGGACAGCACAAAGGACAAAAATAACTCACAGTGCTTAAGTTCGGCAAATTCCTCACTAGCAGGGTCAAGCACGGAAAAGGTCAATAATCCTCTAACAACCGACCTGGCAGCTACCAATACAAGCGCAGAAGCACAAACCGGCCGCAAGGCCGATCCAACACTGGCAAAACCATGACAAGCCATCTGGTCAATGCGTTTATCCTCACCATCCTTGAGAGTAGTGCACTCCGGAGAATGGAGGAATGAGGAGCTGGACAACCCCAAAACAGGAGCATCCACCTCGGGGGGAGACGACCAGTGCTTCACTGCGTCTGCCGGAAAGGGATATTTCTTGTCCCAACCCGGTGGGACACCCGGAAGCCGCGTCGGCCTCTCCCATTCCTTGCGAATGATACCATCAAAATGCTTTTGATAGGCGTGGCCGCGGCATGGCAGCGTAAGGTCGCGTCTCTGTGAGGCTCCCACTGACCCCCTGCCCAGAAGCCCATTATACGGGAAATTTGAATTCTATCCCTCTTCCTTTTTGTCCCCTTTTGCAATGGGAAAGAAGAGGAGCCACCAAGGGAGCACTGGCACCTGCAGGGCGCAGGGAATTGCCCGCTTCCCCTCGGGGGCTGCCGTTCTGCTCGGGCCTGGGCTCTTGGCGCGGCCTTTGCGGGGCCTGGAGCCCTGGTCCGGGACGGCGGGGTGCTGCTCGTCCCCGGGCATGCGGTGTTCCCCCTGTGGGGCGTTGCCCCTTCTCCCTGGACTTGCTGTGTGTCTCGCTTCAGCGCCTGGGCTCCCCCCCGGGGCGGCTAGTGCCGCCGGTCCTCCTTCCCGAGGGCTCTTTCCCCTATGCGAGCCTTTTGTGGTGCCCTGGCCGGGCCTGGGGGTGCCTGGCCTCCGGCGCCCTCTCACGGTGACTGCCGGGTGTGATATAGCGGGTCGGGGGGCGGCGCTCTTCCCTCCCGGCCGCCGGGGGGCGGTGCCTGCACTCGGGCCGCGGGTGTGGCCCGGCGTCGGGCGGTGCTCGGCTCGGCCTTGGTCCTTAGGTGGGCCCCGGGGGGGGTGTTCCTTCCGGTTCCCGGCCTGGGGCGTGCCCACCTCGGGTCGGCGATCGTTGTGTGTTTCGCCTGGGTGGTTGGACTCCCCCTTGGGCCGGGCTGGTGCTGCTGGGCCTCCTCCCTTGTTGCTTTGCCTCTCCGCCGTGCCCGTCGGTGGCGGGTCGGCCCGGCCTCTGGTGCTCTTTGAGGGGGATTGTTGGACGTGATGTGCCGGGGGGAGCGGTCGGCGTCTGGGCCGCGACTGGTGGCCTGGCACTGGGGGGGTTGGCGTCTGTGCATCTGTGGCTGCTCTTGCGGGTCCTAACTTGTGCCCTTCGGATGGGGGGGTGTTGTCCTGTCCTGAGCCACAGCGCGGCCTGTGCACTGGCTGGGGGCATGGGTGCGTCGCGTCGCCCGGCCCGTGGTCGTGGCTTGTCCCCCCGCGGGGCGTCGTCTCGGTGCCCCGGACTTCCTATGGGACTCGCCCTGGTGCCTGGGCTCCCCCCGGGTCCGTGCGGCCGGTCCCCCGCGATGAGTGCTTTGTCTCCTTGTCGTGCCTGTTTTTGGCGTCCGGCCCGCCGCGGGGGGTGCCTGGCCCCTGGCATTCTTCTGCGGGGATTGTTGGGGGTGACGCTGTGGGCTGGCCCCTGGGGGGGCGCCCCCCGTCTGCCGTGGAGCGTCACCGGTTGCTTGGCCCGCGATCTGTGGCCTGCGCTGGGTGGGGCCCCGGCGGCGGTCGGGCTGGGCGCCTCTCTCTCGCTGCGGGCCGTGGCCGGGCGGGGGGTGGCGGACTGGGGTGAGCTGCCCTGGGATCTCTGCGTGGGCCTGAGAGGGCTAGGTGGGGCCTGTGACACGGGTGCGGTCGTAGTCGGGGAACCCACGTACGTGTGAGCTGACATTGCTTATTACTAAATGATACTTACGTTTAAGATGTGATACATGTGTATTGTTTTCCTTGCTGTTCCCAATAGGAGGGATAATAAGTCTTGGACCGCCCCTCGGCGGAGGGACTGCTTCGGGTTAGGGGGTCGGGGACCTCCGTTGATGTGCCGTGCCACAGTTTTTTCTTTTTCTTCCTTTCCTGCTACTCCCCACATAGGCCACTCGCCTGGGTCCTTCTGGTCCTAGTAGGTGGGCTCTATTTTCATGTTTCTTGTTGCTTGGTTCTCTTTTTACCTCCTTACACTCTCCCCCTTTTTTTCCCCTCTCCCCCCTCCTTCCTCCCTTTCCCTGCCTCCCTGCTTGTCCCTCTCGCTGTTATCTCCCTTCCCCCCACCCCTCCTCCCTGCCGCCCACATAGTTTCCTCTGAGCCAGGTCCAGTCCCCCCTCCTCCCGGCCGTCTCCCACCCCCCTCTTGTTGGGGCCTTTGCCCCCCCCCACTTTTTTTTTAAATTTTTTTCTCTCCCTCTATTTTCTTTCCTTCTCTCCCTCTCCCCCTAGTGCTTTGCGTAGTAGGCCGAGATGGATCTAAGGCCTTAACATTCCAGAGAAGAGAAGGATGTGCCTGAATTTGTTCTGGAAGAAGAGAGCACAAGTGGTATTTGTCCAGGAGCCCCATTTCCAGAAAGAAAGGGCTCCAAAATTTTCAGACAGGCGCTTCTCTATGGGATTCCACTCCTACTCTCCAGACTCTAGGTCTAGGGGAGTGCATATTTTGGTTGCTTCGTCTCTTCCTTGGACCCTGACGAGTAGCCTGTCAGATGAGGAGGGTAGATACATTTTCCTCAAAGGGAAGCTAGGTGGCCGAGATTGTACCTTCGCAAATATTTATGCCCCCAATTCAGACAAGACCCGCTTCATAGAGCAGACCCTTGAAAATCTGCAAGCCTTCTCAGAGGGCATCTTGATCTTCGGGGGTGACCTCAACGTTGCTTTAGATCCCCTCTTGGACGTCTCTAGGAGGGCCTCCCATCTCTCATTCGCTGCTCTCAAGAAACTAAAATCAGCTCTTCGCCTTGCCCAGCTGATGGATCCGTGGAGGTTACAGAATCCGTGCAGCCAGGACTATACATTCTATTCTCCCCCTCGCGATTCTTACTCCAGGATCGACTACCTCTTGATAGAACACAGACATCTACAGCTGGTGCAGAGGGCTGAAATCGACCCAATCACGATTTCGGACCATGCCTTGATCTCTCTTACGATAAAAATTCCTGAATGGGTGTCTACACCTGGAACCTGGATGCTTAACGAGCCTTTACTCCAGGACCAGGTCATTCTGACAGAGGTCAAGAGGGAGCTGAGGGAGTACTTCTCCTTAAATGATACTCCCGAAACAACTCCCCTTACCCTATGGGCGGCACACAAGTGCTACATCAGGGGCATTCTCTTGAAGATAGCCTCCAGGAGGAAAAAGGAGAGGGAAAGACAGGTTGGTGATCTGATGGAGAACATATCACGACTCGAAGCGGAACACAAGAAGAAGCACGCGGTTAGGACTGGCCAGGAGCTGGCGCGGGCACGGGAGAGGCTGAAGGATATTCTGTGGGTCAAGGCCACTCTTCTGAGGGTCAGGCGTTCCTTCTACGAATATGGTAATAAGTGCAGTCGCCTACTGGCCAGGGCGCTGAGAGAGCAGAGAGCCAGTAACTCTGTCCCGCAACTACTGGGTACAGGGGGGAGCTCTTTGGCCAATCCGATTGACATATCCAAGGCCTTCCGCGAGTTCTACTGCAAGCTGTATAACCTATCCGGAGAGGGGGGCAATCGCGCTAACATCCTGAGTGAGGTGCGTGACTATGTTGAGTACTCGGGTCTCCCTGTATTAAGCCCGGGTGTCGTGGCGGTGCTGGAGGACCCCATATCTGGGCAGGAGTGGACCCAAGCAATCAAAGGCTCACAATCGGGCAAGTCCCCAGGCCCTGATGGGTTCTCCCTGTCCTACTACAAATGGTTGGGAGATATCTTGACCCCAAGGGCAGTGGCGGCGTTTAACTTTATCTGCCCTGACCAAAACATCCTGCCTGATATGCTACGAGCTCAGGTCACGGTAATCCCAAAGCAGGGAAAGGACCCCCTCCTCTGTGCCAACTACAGGCCTATATCTCTACTAAATGTAGACCTTAAACTATTCGCGAAAATTCTCGCAAACAGGCTGCTATCTCATCTTTGTGGGCTTATAGATGCGGACCAGGCAGGCTTCACTCCAGGGAGGGAGGCCAGGGACAATGTGACCAGGGTCCTTAACTTGATCCACCTGATCCGTGAAGAAGGGATTCCTGCTATGCTACTCTTGGCGGATGAAGAGAAAGCTTTCGACAGGGTCCACTGGGACTTTATCCGGGCCACACTTGAACACCTGGGTCTTCAGGAAAACATGAGGACCTGGATACTGTCCCTTTACTCCTCCCCTTCGGCTTGTATCAAGGTTAATGGAATACTCTCGGAACCGTTCCCAATTACGAACGGGACAAGGCAGGGCTGTCCGCTTTCCCTGATCATATTTGTTCTCACGATAGAGCCCTTCCTTCGTCGGATAAGGGCTAACCCGGACGTAAAAGGGATAGTGAGGGGAGGGGCCGAACACAAAGTGGCGGCCTTTGCAGACGACCTTCTCTTTTGCATTACCCAGCCGGTAACGTCATTGCCTAACCTGCTGAGGGAGTTCAGGGAGTACTCGGAACTATCAAACTTTAAAATCAATTTCCAAAAGTCCGAAGCGCTGAACGTGTCGCTGCCTCAAGGGTACCTAGGAAACATCAAAGCTAACTTCCCTTTCCGGTGGTCCACCGGGGCAATCAAATACCTGGGAGTACAGATCACGCCTCACCTCAAAGACCTGTTTGCCCAAAACTTTCCGCCGCTGCTGAACATAATCAAGAGAGACAGAACGTTATCGTGGTTCGGCAGGTGCAACGTTCTCAAGATGAATGTGCTGCCACGGCTGCTCTACCCCATTCAGGTGCTCCCCATCCACCTACCATCCTCCTTTTTGAAATCCACTCGCTCGGAATTCATAACATTTGTGTGGGGAGGTGGGAGCCCGAGGATCGCCCAAAAGACGCTCTCACTCCCCAAGACGAGAGGGGGGGTGGGACTGCCAGATATTAAAATGTACCACGCAGCGGCCCACCTAAACAGGATTGTGGACTGGAATCTGCATGGTCGTCACAAGTGCTGGGTCCAACTGGAACAGACGTGGTCCCCGATCCCACTGGCGGGCCTCCCCTGGTCTGCGGGCACCTTACTGAGTACCCTCAAGGCTCACCCAACAATAGGACCCACCCTCCAAGCATGGGCAAAATATGCCCCTAGAAAGACAATTGCTCCCTCGCCATCTCCGCTCCTCCCGGTCTTGTGGGCACTGGACTTCGTGCCAAGCCAGATCGATGCGGGGTTTGGTATATGGAGAGCGCCTGGCAAAGGCACCGCCCGCGACTTCCTGGACGGCTCACGGTGGAAGACCTTACAGGAGATCATGTCCCAGGGGGAACCCCCCCCCTTCTGCCGTTCTAGAGGGCGCTCCAGGTCTCCCACTATCTGGGGCGTCTGCCTCCTCCGGGGGAATTCGGTCAGGACCTCACACCCTTCGAACAGCTATGCACCTCGTCGGAGCCTATCAGGGGAGCACTCTCCACTACATACCAATTGCTGGTGGATCCGGGGGAGGATTTTGTGCCAAGCTACATTAGGGCATGGGAAGTAGATCTCCAGGTCTCTTTTCATCCGAATCAAATCAAGAAAATCCTCGAATTGGCGCAGCGTGCGTCAGTTTGCAATACATACCAGGAGACAGGATACAAGATCCTCACCCGCTGGTATAGAACTCCCCAGACGCTGAGTCGTCTTTTCCCGTTGGTCTCACCCCTCTGTTGGAGATGTGGGCAGGCGCAGGGCACCCTTCTCCACATTTTCTGGGAGTGCAGGAAAATACAGACTTTCTGGAAGGATGTGGTGAAATGGTCCAGTGAAGTGGTGGGTGAGAACATCCCGTTATTGCCTGAGACCCTCCTCCTCCACTCAACTGAGGCCCCAATTGGGAAGTACAGGAAGTCCCTTACCATACACTTGATCAACGCAGCCAGGGCGTGTATTCCTGCCCAATGGAAATCCCCTTCACCGCCTTCCATCAGCTCCTGGATCTGGAGGGTGGAGGACATTAGGAGAATAGAGGATCTAACGGCTGGCCTCAGGTACTCAGAAGACAAGCATTGGCGTTTGTGGCTGCCGTGGAACATGTTGATGGAGTCAGCGGAGGGCAGGGCATTGCTTGTCGGGTCGGGAGGCTAATAGTGGCCCGGTCCGGATAAAAATGCTCTCACTCTGGTGGTGAGCTCTTGGCGCATTCCTTCTTTCTCCCATCCCCCCCCCCCCCACTGAGACTGTATGTCTTGCTGGGTCTCCTGAGGCTTCATCTGGCCGTCTCCCCCCCCCCACATTTTTTTTTCCCCTTTCTCTCTCTCTCCCCCTTTTGTGGGGGCCCCACTGGGGTGGAGAGCCTCGGCTGTTATCATAACCCTGTGGCTTTACTCCGGGTATCCGCTCTACTTGGGACTGATCGGTTGCCCCGTCCGGGAGTGGGCGGCAGTGGGAGGGGCCCTGTGGCCCTTTGTCAGTCACTGGCCCTCCCCCCCCCCCCCCCAATACCTGTTCTCCCTCCCTACCCCCCCTATCCTGTCACCTCTTTCTCCCTCTCCCAATCCCTGTCATCTCCCTATCCTAAGAATTAGAAAATGCGGTGGACGGGAACGGGGAGGCGCATGGTCCAGGACTGTCGAGTGGTCATGTTATGGGGATGCATCCCTGCGACAATTATTTTACAATTACTGTCTTACTATGTGATGAAAACTGATGATTGACTTTGTACTGCTTTATGTGCCTTCTTGTCCCGTCTGCCTTAATAAAGATTTATTGTTTAAAAAAAAAATGCTTTTGATAAGCAAATTCCAAGCGCGGCTTGGTCACTTCAAAGAACTCCCCCTTCAGCGGAGGAGCCGCCTCGGGGGGAGAAATAGCCAGGACCTCAAACATATGAGCCAGGACCCTAGGGGTATCCGAGGAATCCCCCGGCCCTGCTCGGTATCAGCGCCCACAAACTGCTGATCGTCGGAGTCATCAGACTCCTCATACAGCTCCCCTTCCTCACGCGGGGAACAATCAGACCAATCCAGGGAGTCCAAATCCTCCCTATCAAAGGCCTGCGCAGCCGAATACAAATGTTTTCTCTTTGCAGTGGCCTTTTTTGCGACGGCACTGGAAAACAATTTTTCAAGATTGGCCAATCTGGCACACACCTCAGATTGCGACTCCCCGCTAATGACCACATCACAAGCCCGTGTCAAGTGAGGGGGAGACGGGGAGGAGACTGGCGGAGCAGAACCAGACGCCTGAGATCCGGTCTGCCGCGTAATAGACCGCTGCGCACAAGGTACACATAGAAATACATCATCCCCCAAAAGGGATACCCCACACCCCAAACACAGCCTGGATTGCCCCGAGGGGGGCACAAGCCCAGTATCCGGGGAAGCCTCCATATGGTGATTTTTTATATTAATAATATATGTACAAATATATATGTATACAATGCTCTTTATGGGAATTACGCAATAATGCAACTCGGGATGCCCCTTTAAGTCCCGAGTGGGAGGATTTTAAGCCAGCTAAATTTTAAACCAGGGACCCTGGACCGGGAGAACCCCCCTTTAATATGCTCAATGGTCCACCTGGAACACAAAAACAAGCACACGCTCAGACCATGCCAGTATAAAGGGTTAAAAGGCAGATGAAGCTGATGGCCATCAGGACACTCACCAGACCTACAGAACCGCACGTCCAGGCACAATGAAGACCACAATGTGCAGTAGAAGGAGGGAGGGCGGGCCGACGCAGTGCACGCGTCGCACCCGGACCCGCCCCTCCCTGTCTCTCCCGGCCAGAAGCCGGGACATGACAAACGCGCCCGCAGCACGGGGACGGGCCGTGGGCGCACGCGAGCGCCCGGCCCCGCCCTCCCCTGCCCAGAGGAGAAGAAGAGGACCTCATGGGCTAACCGCCGCCATTAGCAGCACGCGGGACCGCCGGCGCCAGCAAATGTAAAAGACACACACAAAGTGAAGCATACTGACACACACACTAATAAAGAAGGGAAATCCATAAGGGACCCGCCCCCCCCCCCCAAGGGTATCCGGGAGAGGGGAAATCCATGTCAGGGTAGGACCAAGGGACGGGGCATCCCAAACCGGGATCACCAACCCGAATAGCCGCCTACCCCGGGCAGAAATAGAAGAAAGAAGGCCGGGAGGAGACATCATCTTCTGAATTGCTCACCACTGCAGAGATGAAAGACTGGGTAATGAGTGGGAGGTCCCAGGTATTTATGAGCCGGGAGGGTCTTATATTTTTTTGATATCATCTCTGCAAGATCGCCATCTACAGGTCAGTATACCCAAGTGTAATGAATGTCTTGAAGCAGGGTGTGTGACATACTTAGAATATAGAAATTTACGTCATGCAACTTTTAAGAAATTATAACTATATAGTAATTTGACTTTACATAAATTTAACTGAGTAATACAGTCATGTGGCATTACATATGCTGATGAGGTTCCATCCACTCGCCTTCTGTATGTTCTGTAAAGGAATTATATAGGTTTGCTCATACGATTTCTGCTCAACTAATGAGGTAAATTCCAGATATATAACACATAAGCACACAATGAATATTTTAACCTGTGATATTTATTTTACCTTTCTGCCCCCTCCCACTCCTCATTTCCTCCTTATCTATTTTCAGTGCATAAGAGGTGATGAAAAAGCGGCTTTTTCTTTATGAGGAGAAATTTGTCTGCCTAAAAAGCACCCTGATACATGACTACAGCAGTAATTCTATGTATGGATGTACTGTATGTAAATTCTCTGTGATTTTAATTAAAAAAAATTATAAAAATAATCTAATAATACAATTCTGTGATTACTCACCTGTAGAATTGTTATTATGAGTATACAGTACGTCCTGCTCCAGATAAGATTCTTTACTCTTGGGTATTACTCCGCCAGATGGTGCTGGACTGCAGAGACCGCAAAATTGGCTCCTCCTGGCCCCTCAAATACCCAGGACCTCCCACAAATCCCCAGTATTGAAAAGCAGTTAAACAAGAAGCCGGGAGAAGGATAACAGAACCAACTAGCAACTAACAAACAATGATAAAAATCACCATACAGGGGATCCAAGGATAATGAAAGGGTGGAGTGGAGCAGGACGTACTGTATACTCATAATAACAATTCTACAGGTGAGTAATCACAGAATTGTATTATTCTTAGTATACAGTACGTCCTGCTTCAGATAAGATTCTTTACTCTTGGGACATCCAATAGCAGTGTCCGTAAAATAGGGTGGGATCCCCAAAAGGTAACAGCAGACAGGTCAAACCACTGCCGCCTGCAGAACCTTGCGGCCAAAAGCAGCATCAGCTGAGGTTCTAACATCAACCTTGTAAAACTTTCAAAAAGTATGTACAGAAGACCAAGTAGCTGCCTTGCAAACTTGTTCAACAGAAGCCTGGTGATGAAAAGCCCAAGAGGCCCCAATCGCACGAGTAGAATGAGCAGTAAGGCGGAAGGGAGGATTCTTCCCCTTAGCAGTGTAGGCCTGAATCACAGCCTGACGGATCCATTTGCTGATAGTAGATTTAGCAGGAGCCAGACCCTTCCTAGGACCAGAAGGGACCACAAAAATATCATCAGGCGAAAGGCGCAGTAGCCACCAGATAGTACTTTAGACTCCTAACCACATACAAGGAATGCAAAACCCTCTCCTTAGCATTACTAGGATTAGGGCACAAAGAAGGTAGAACAATGTCCTGATTCAGATGAAAGGCAGACACAACCTTAGGCAGAAAATCTGGCTTGAAGCGAAACACCACCTTGCCTGGTGTCTCTCAAAGTAGGGGGGCTGGATGGAAAGTGCCGCCAACTCAGAAACACGCCTAACAGAAGTGATAGCCACCAAAAAGACAACCTTGAGAGTAAGAATGGCCAAAGCAGCCTCCTGCACAGGTTCAAAGGGAGCACCCTGCAAGGCAGACAGGACCAAGTTCAAATCCCAGACAGGCAACACAGGCTTACGAGGGGGACGCACATGAGTAACCCCCTGGAAAAAAGTCATGATCAGAGAATGCTGAGCAAAATACCTCTGGAAGAAAACAGCCATGGCAGGGACATGACCCTTCAGAGTACTGAGTTGAAGCCACAGATCCATACCATGTTGGAGAAACTCCAGGATCCTGGGAATAGAGAACACAAGACAGGGAAGAGACCTAGACTCACACGCCAAACCCTATAGTAAATAGAGGAAGAAGACTTCTTTCTAGCCTTAATCATGGTGTCAACAACAGAGGCAGACAGCCCCTTTTCCATCAAGATGGAGGTTTCAGCAGCCAAGCCATCAAAGCCAGAGTTTGTAAATTGGGATGGCGTAGATGTCCCTGAGTGAGCAGGTCTGGAACCCTGGGCAGAACGTACTGATCTACTGCCAGCTGCACTACGTCTGCGAACCACACTCTTCTTGGCCACATGGGAGCCACCAGGATACCTGGCACCCCTTCCTGAGCTATCTTGCGCAGAACCCTGCCCAACAGGAGGAATGGGGGAAAGACATACATTAGCTGAAAATCCTGCCATGACATTGCTAGAGCATCTGTGGCCAAGGCCAGAGGATCCTGGGACAGGTAGACAAAAGCTGGGAGCTTGTGATTGTGACGGGACACAAAAAGATCCACATCTGGTTGACCCCAAGGGTGACACAGAGAATGAAACACCCTGTCGCAGAGGGACCACTCTCCCAGGCGAGAGGTCCCCCTGCTCAGAGAGTCTGCCTGCAGATATTCCACCCCCGGAATGTACACAGCTGAGATGCAGGGAACATTGTCCTCCACCCAGGACAGGATCAGAGAAGCTTCCTTGAGGGCCCCCTTGCTCCGGGTCCCTTCCTGATGATTGATGTAGGCAACCGCCCTGTGGTCGTCCAAGCGTACCTGAACAGGCCGGCCCCGAAGGTGTTGTGTCAAGTGGGCCAGAACCAACCTGATCGCCCTCAATTCCAGAATGTTGATGGGCGTGTGGGCCTCCTGAGGGCCCCAGCGCCCTTGGAACTTTAGGGACTTCCAGAAGCCCCCCCAACTCGTCAGACTGGCATCTGTGGTGACCGTCTCCCAGCAGGGGGCCAGAAAGGATCTTCCCGCCAACAGGTTCCTGGGGTCCAGCCACCATGAGAGAGACCTCCTGGCTAGGGGGGACAGAACAAGGACCTGGTCCAGGGATGCAGGATCCTTGTCCCATACTGACAAGAGGTGGAGTTGCAGAGGCCTCATGTGAAACTGGGCATAAGGGACCGCCTCGAAGCACGACACCATCAGGCCCACCAGCTGCATCCCCTGCCTGATGGAGGGATGAGGGCAAGATAGCAGGAACTGAACCTGCGCTAGCAGACTGTCCACCTTCTGCTGAGGAAGAAAAATCCTTGCCTGAACTGTATCCAGATTCATTCCCAGGAAGGGTGTCACCAAGGAGGGAGACAAGGAAGACTTGGGATGGTTGATCACCCAGCCAAATGACTCCAGAGTGGACACTACTAGCTGAGTATCCAGCTCTGCCTGTTGGAGGGACTGAGAAGTGATGAGAATGTCGACCAAATAGGGCAGCACACGAACGCCCTGAGACCTGAGCAGAGCCATCACTCCTGCCAGCACCTTGGTGAACACTCTGGGGGCTGAAGTGAGACCGAATGGCAATGCCACAAATTGGTAGTGCTGATCTTCCAGAGCGAACCTGAGGAATTTTTGATGACCTGGAAAAACAGAAACATGAAGGTAAGCATCCTTGATGTCCACAGAGGTCATGAAGTCCCCTGGACGCAGGCAACTGATAGCAAAGCGCAAAGTTTCCATGCGAAAGCACCTGCACCTGACAAATTTGTTGAGGATCTTCAAGTCCAGGATGGGCCTGACTGACCCATCTCTTTTGGGCACGGTGAAAAGGTTGGAATAGAACCCCTTGCCCCTTTCTCGTAAGGGGACCTGACAGATGACCCACAGCTCCAGAAGGCTTTGCATCGCCAGAATTAGAGCCTGAGCTGACACAGGGTCCTGAGACATCTGGGGTCTGATGAATCTTGGGGGTGGCCAGGCAGCAAACTCTATCTTGTAACCGAAGGACACTACCTCCTGAATCCACCGGTCCGAGACATGAAGCCTCCAGACATGAGTAAAATGCTGAAGCCGTCCCCCCACCTGGGTGGGTGAGGGCGCCCCTTCATGCCTGAGGGGGCTTGGGAGAAGACTTAGGCTTGGAGCCCCAGGAGGAGCCAGGGCGTCCACGTCCTCTGCCCCTACCCCAGAAATCTCCTCGGGCCCCAGTAAAGGAGACCCCCCTCCCCTGTCTGGATCCACGGTAGGGGGAAGAAAAGGAGCCTGGGCCCCGAAAGGGCCGAGACTGCCTTCTGCACTGGGGTAACCTGCCTCCCTTAGCAAACAGGTCCAGGCGGTCCCCAAACAGGCGTAGTCCTTTGAAGGGAAAACCAGTGAGAGCCTTCTTGGCAGCGGTGTCAGCTGCCCACTGGCAGCTACGAGCGGCGTATAGCCACCACCAGGGCAGAGGCTTTGCCACACATCCTAATGGTATCATCCAAGGCAGAGAGGACATAAGTCACAAAAACCTGACAACGAGAGAGTGCATTAAACTCCTCACTAGACACATCATCAGGAGCACCATCTAGGACACTTCTAAGCAGGGTCCTAATAGCCACCGTTGTAATAGCAGAGGCACAAACCGGGCGCAGCGCCGTCCCCACACAGGCAAAGGCATGGGACGCCAGCTGATCAATACACCGGTCCTCACTATCGCGCAGCGTAGTAGAGTCAGGGGAATGCATGACAGAGGTGTTAGACAACCCTAGGACTGGGGCATCCACCTCTGGAGGGGATCACCAACGCTTCACCACATCAGCAGGAAAGGGATACCTCTTATCCCAACTCTTAGGGACTCCGGGGAGCCTGCTAGGACGCTCCCATTCGTTGAGCACAAGATTATTAAAATGGGCTTGCTCAGGAAACTTTAAACGTGGCTTAGCAGTATGAAACAATTCCCCCTGCTGCCTAGGGGCCGCAACCGGGGGAGAGATAGACAGTACCTCAAAAATCTGAGTCAACAGCCTATTAGTATCATCTGGGGCCCAGGGGTCAGAGCCAGAATCATCATGGCCCCTGGGCCTCTCATCAGATGACTCCGAGTTAGAGAACAACTCCCCTTCTTCCAAGGGGGTATAACCAGACAGTTCAAAGAACTGTTCCGCCTCCATAGGGAAGAGAGTGACATCAGGCGTCTAATGCCGCTTCTTAGCAGAGGCCTTACGCGCCATGGTATTAGCAAGCAACTTCTCAACACTAGCCAGTCTAGCAGACACATTAGGCTGAGAATCCCCACTGGTACGCAGCTCAGTGGGAGTCAAATTTAAGTTTGGAGGAGTTGGAGAAGCCATACGAGGCGCAGGCCCAGCTGCTGGTAAACCAGGCTGCAGCGCAAGCACCTGCTTGGCACAACTTATACAGACCCGCACATTGTCAGCACTAGTAGGGGACACCCCACAAGCTACACACAGCCGGGCTTGTCCCGAAGGAACCCCGAGCACATTATCCTGAGACGCCTCCATATGGTGATTATAGCGGCACAATAGGCCAATAGGGATTCACGCTATAAAAGCAACCCGGGACGCCCCAATAGCCCGCTAGGGAAGTGGGAGTAATTTGCACACTAGGCCTCAGAAGTTTAAAGTCTAAATAGAGGGGTAGGGCCGGGAGAAACCAATGGAGTTCGACCCGCCTGAAAAACATAAGTGAAGAGAACCCCATAAACGGCAATGAAAAATTGACATTAGGGTAAATAAACTGCCCGCGAGGGCACTCACGGACCGTGGAAGGTAGACGCCAGCCACGCAGCAGACAGAATCCAGAAAAAATGGCGCAGAGTACACCTCGAGGGGCGGGCCGTGGAGACAGTGACGCGGAACGCGCCATTCTGGGAATTTGTGGGAGGTCCCGGGTATTTGAGGGGCCGGGAGGAGCCAATTTTGCGGTCTCTGCAGTCCAGCGCCATCTGGCGGAGTAATACCCAAGAGTAAAGAATCTTATCTGGAGCAGGACGTACTGTATACTAAGAATATATCAATTGTCAAATTTTACTAAATATTGGGAGTGACAAGTTTGAGCATTGAGACCAGCTCAGGTCTCATCTTTCCCTCTTTCCTCCGAGTATACTAAAGCTCAATCCACTACCTTTACTTAGCTGAGCACACATATAATCAATAAGGTTTAATTTTTATTTTTGCTCTCATATGGCCTTTAAAGACACATTTTTGGCAAATTGTCATTGCACTGGGCTACAATCTAAACTGTTTTCAGTTTTTAAATTGAAGAAGAAATTGCCAAGATATCAAGGTTTACAGGTTCACTTCATGATTCCTCTTCTGAAGCAAGTGGGCGTGGCCCTTGGCTATGTGATGTTGCATAATAATCATCATAATAATAAGCATAATGGGCCGCGTATGGAAGATTCCCAGAACTTGCTTCAAGCACCTGGCTGTGCTTCTCCCCTCTTCCCTTGTTGCTAGGCAACATTGGAGCCTAGACCAGCACTCCCAGACACACATGTATGCACTCCCAATCGTTCATGTGCGCACTCCCTAATGCAGATGCGTGCATTCCCAAATGCAGTCATCTAGGTTGCTCGGTGGGTAGGTAGGCATTTGGTAGGCAGGCAGGCAATTTGGTGGGTTGGTAGGCAGGTAGTTAGGGGAGACCGGACAGCTGTTATTGCCCCCCATCGCAGACAGGAGCACCTTCTACAGTGGGCAGTGGAGGTTGTGCAACCTCCCCCCACCTTGCCCAGTGATGGGGCTCGGGTCTCCGGCAGGGGGTGGCTGCCACTGTTCTAACTCCCAGCCTAGGAGAGAGAGAATGGAGGAGGGAGGAGGCACTGCTGTCACTCTTGGCCAGGGAGAAAGAATAGAGGGGGAGCGGTGTCAGTGCTGCAATGGTGCCCGGCCAGGAGGCAGAGGAGGGGGCTGGCGAGCTGCAAAGAACTCCCCCACCTGGCAGCGGCTGGAGGGAGAGAGAATGGAGGGAGGAGCGGTGACATTGCTGCACTCACTCCTAGCTTGGAGCCAGAGGCGGGGGATGGCAGGCTGCTAAGAACTCTCCCACTCGGGGGGAAATAGAATGAAGGGGGTGAGTGGTGGTTGTGGGAGGCGAGCAGCGGCGAGCAGCGGTGGGCACCCACCTGGTTTCTTCTAATAGCGATGCCGAGGCCAGCTGTGCCGCTCTCTGTTATGTTGGGTATGTAGGGCAGTGGGCTGCAGCCCGGGGGAGAATGAAGGAAAGAGGGGCAGACACCTCAGCTCTTTCCTGGCATCAGCACCGGAGGGAAGTGGGGGAAGGGGGGGGCAGATGCCACAGGTCTCTCCTAGCATCGTCCAGGGGAGAGAGAAGGAAGGGGGAGACAGGCACTTCTCTGAAGAGGGAAAAGGAGGAGGAGGTGGAGAGGGCAGAACGGGAGAGGGGAAAATTAGCAATTCCTTCCTGCTTTGCCAAGCTGATTGGGGAACAGGATGTGAGGGGAAGTGGGAAGTAGGTGATTGTATCTAATCGCCAAGCTGAAGACCTGCGCTGTGACAAAAGGAAGAAGTAAGCTGGGGATAGAGTGAGGGTGCAGAAACAATTTAATGTGTCCTAATTCCACGTAAGTATATGTACTGTACATGAGTAGAAATGATCACACTGGGGCAATGCATTGTGATTTGTGAGCAGCGATTTGTGATTTCAATTTATAGACTGTAGTTATAAATGTTTTTCTTCAAAATCGCAGCAGACAAGGCTTTTTTCGATCACAGAAAAAAAATGATTGCCTGTCTGAAAGAGCCTGTAGTCTATGGGCAGCATTTCACTGGAGTTTGCAGGCTGACTATTAGTGTCCCACATTTAAAGCACATTGCTCCAGTGTAAAACGGGCCTCGATCCAATAAATGGGGTGCAGGTGTAGCCCAAACATATTTTACAAAGTATGTGATATTCACTTAAAGGGAAATTCCAGGCAAATGATGCTGTCAGGAGGAGCATCTATCATTCACCTGTGCTATTAAAATGATGTAAAACATTTTCACTGAGAGCCACTTCAGCATTATGATTGCTTTCAAAGGCTGACTATTTTTTCATAGGGGCAAGTTTGGGATGCTTAAATTGTGACAGCTTAATAAATCGCTAGGTTAATTTTCAATAACGAAAACAATATTCAAGCATTATACAATGTTGTCACTATCAAATATTAACCTTGTAATTTATTAAGCTGTCACAATGTAAGCAGCCCAAATGTTTCCCTTTGGAAAATGGTCATCTTAGAATAACAAACGCAAAACAAAATTAAAGCCCAGCCGTTCAAATATATGGTTACAGGCACAAAATTATTTACCCAGGACAGATACAGACACATAAGTATTTGCCCCAGACAGATACAGACACATAAGTATTTGCCCCAGACAGATGCAGAGGCAGAATTATTTTGTCCAGGACAGTTGTATAGCCAAAAATAGTTTGCCCAGGACAGATGCAGAGGCAGAATTATTTTGCCCAGGGCAGATGCAGAAACAGAATTATTTTGCCCTGGACAGTTGCATAGGCAAAATTATTTTGCCCAGGACAGATGTAGAGGCAGACTTATTTTGCCCAGGACAAATGCAGACAGAAATATTTTTCACAGGAAAGATGCAGACACAGAGGTATTTTGCCCAGGACAGATACAGAGAGGTAGGATTATTTTGCCCATGAAAAATGCAGACAGAAATATTATGCCCAAGACAGATGCAGACACAGAATTATTTTGCCCAGGACAGGTGCAGATGCTGAATTATTTTGCACAGGACAGGTGCAGATGCTGAATTATTTTGCACAGGACAGGTGCAGATGCTGAAATATTTTGCCTAGGACAAAAGCCAACATGCGCTATACTATTGCTCCAGACAAGCAATTATTTTGCCTAGGACAGACTCACAATCAACCCCCCTCCTTCAGCAGCTTTAGCATCCGCTTTAGTTGCAGTATATTCGCTGGGTTAGGTACCCACTAGGGTGTTTACAGCTGGTTGCACAGAACAAACACAGCAGGCGCTCCTTTTTTCCCCCAGAATGTTAAAAAGGTGTGCACCAGCAGCTTTTATAGGCACTGTATCTGGAGGGCAAGATTAAATTCGTTACTGTTCTCCACAGTGGAGTACAGCATACTACTAAATCACCTGGCTGGGACCGGTCAGAGAGAAACACAAAATGTCTCAATAGACAACATTTGGCCTGTAGACCTTTTGTTTGGCATTTGTGATACTTAAAGCGGACACTGCCAGACAAAGATTAACTAACGTGCTGGCTAATATGAGAATATAACCCCTAAAGTGGGCCAATTACCAGCACAAGGTGCCCCTGGGGCATCCCCTCAATCACGGGCTGCCACCATCCCTGCAGCAAAGTGCACACACTCCACAGAGAAACCAGGTATGCATCTGGCACTGCTCCCTGTACTGACGCTTTAAGCACAGCTGATTGGATGGGAGCCCGTTCATGTGCACGAGCAGGGGAAAGATGAGTTTATTGGGCAATCTGGGGGGTTTCACAGAGCGGAGGATCTCAAATCGGGATGCCCCAGGTAAGAGGATCAATCACTGTAATAGTGATTGGTCCACTTTAATGAGCAGATCAGTGAGTACTTAGTCTTGGCCTTTGATTACCTTGGTTTGGCTGTTCTTTTTCGGAACTTTCATGTATAAATATTTTCATGCTGTACTAATACATATGACATTGAATTATTCAGTCTCCTGTAATTTTCTATGATGTTTTGCTTTGAAGGGCACTAAAAGGAAGTGTTGGTACACCCTGATTTGTCCCTTCCCAGTCTTCAAGTTCTGAGGTAAGCAGAGAGAAGAAGCATTCTACTTTACTTACTAGTAAGTTATACTGTGATAAAGCCAAAGCTTAGGAAGAATAAACATTTTATTTGTCAAGAGTATGAAAAGCATTTTTAACAAGTTTGGTACACACACAACACACATAACCTCTAATTATACAGTGCGTTTCTGGTATTTAGGAAACAGAGACATAAAACACAACAAACAACTTCCTCTTTTGCAGTCTGACCACATTGCCTCATCATTGTCAGTCAGCGAAAAGTGCGAGTTTGCATCCTGTTCTGAAATTACCAAAATCCTTATCTATACTAACAAATCAATTCAAATAGTACAGTAACTACGGAAATTACCTAGTTGCCACAAATAGATTGATGCATTAATTTAATTAATCAGCTGTCAGGAACTGACACCTACCTTGATCCACTGGGCCACTCTACTCCAGCTCTCCACATTGCTTCAGCATCACATGATCTGGGGCACAAACAAGGGTTCACATTGGTGCTGTATACACCTTGTGTTTTCTCTCTGTACTGACCGTCAGCTTTAACAGAGGTGTACTGGCAGGAGAGGATGCCTGCTAGTGTAACTTTTGTTGCCTTGTTCTGTGACAATTGATGTTGACATAGGCTGGCACCATAGAAAGCTGTGCCAGCTGTGCCTGGGATGCGGGTAAGCAGGGGAGCCTCGTGTTGCCATCCTGTCTGATAGGGAAAATCTATCACAGTGGCCTTTCCTTTTAAATCTTGGAGTCGTAGCGATATAGGATGAATTTTCCCTGTGAGGTGTAAGTGCTGAAAGTGTTTTGCAGTTGCTTGGGAAATGAATGTATGCTAATGTATGAGTTGTGATTATTTTACATTACATTTAAAGGGACTGTATCCAATGGCAACAATAAGGCAGCAAGCAGTTCACCAGAAGCCTGTTCCGTGTTGCTCCCCTCCATTTCCTGTTGTGCAGTGTAGAAACTGTAGCAGGGTTCCAAAGTTTGCCCTCCCTTCAATTCCAATCCTCCAGGACCACACAAAAAAAGTGGTCTAACAGTCACTCTGTCCCTTGGTGTGGAGTGTGAGTGAGCATGGCAAGCCACAACAGTGGTCCCACAGTTGTCTCAGACCCTTGCTCTTTCATGACACATAAATCTCCCTTCCCAGCTCAGCCATGACCCATCAATTGAAGCAAAGAAATTTGCTTTTCTTAGAATACAAATGGTATTTACATATAATTGGAAGATTTTGAGATACTTTGAAATTGCTTACACTGTTCCCTCTGAGGATAAGGTGGGAGAAAGATGGCATGTGTCTGGATATGGACTTTTCAAGAACTATGGGAAAAATACGGCCATGGTTTTGATAAAGCCTATCACAAATTTGCCAGATGTCTATCTCAAATCCATGACTGCATGAATGGAGACTTAAAGTGGACCAACATTTTGACTATCCTGGGTTTCGTCCCTTGCTTGGGATCGGGGGTGCCCGGCTGTAAGAACCTGGTCGCCCCATTTGACTTACCCTTCAACTCCAACGGAGCCTGTGCAGCCTCTCATCCAATCAGCATGCTCGGATTCGCTCGAGCCCCTCTAACAGGGAGCGTGGTGTGCCGGCCATTCACAAATGCCTGGTGCAGGCACACGCCCTGCTAAAGGGATAGCGGGCATGTGGCAGCTGCTCGTGCATGTGCCGTTGGACTGGGGAAGAAGGTGAGTTTTCGGGTGACCTGGGGGGTTTTGCACTGCAGGGCATCTCGATTTTGGATGGCCTGGGGGGAGAAAATACAATTCTGTGATTACCGTGATTACCAGGATTGCTGGCACCCTTTCCTGAGCTATCTTTCGCAGAACCCTGCCCAACAGGGGAAACGGGGGAAAGACATACAGTAGCTGAAAGCCCTGCCAGGGCATTGTCAGAGCATCCACGGCAAAGACCAGAGGGTCCTGGGACAGAGACACAAAGACTGGAAGCTTGTGATTCTGACGGGATGCAAACAGATCAACATCTGGCTGACCCCAACGGTGACACAGAGAGAGAAACACCCTGTTGCTGAGGGACCATTCCCCCAGGCGAGAAGTCCCCCTGCTCAGAGAGTCTGCCTCCAGATTCTCCACCCCCGGAATGTACACAGCTGAGATGCAGAGAACATTGTCCTCTGCCCAGGACAGGATCAGAGAAACTTCCTTGAGGGCCCCCTTGCTCCGGGTCCCTCCCTGATGATTGATGTAAGCAACCGCCGTCTGGTTGTCCGAGCGTACCTGAACAGCCCGACCCCGAAGGTGCGGGGTCAAGCGGGCTAGAACCAACCTGATCGCCCTCAGTTCCAGAATGTTGATAGGGGTGTGGGCCTCCTGAGGGCCCCACTGCCCCTGGAATGTTAGGGATCTCCAGAAGCACCCCCCAACCTGTCAGACTGGCATCCGTGGTGACTGTCTCCCAGCAAGGGACCAGAAAGGATCTGCCCACTAACAGGTTCCTTGAGTCCAGCCACCACGAGAGGGACCGCCTGGCTAGGGTGTAGTGAACTTACAGCTGAGCGCAGAGTCTCCATGCGAAACCTCCTGGATCTGACAAACTTGTTGAGAAGCTTTAAGTCCAGGATGGGTCTGACAGACCCATCTCTTTTGGGAACGGTGAAAAGGTTGGAATAGTAGCCCTTGCCCCTTTCCCTTAAGGGCACCTGACAGATGACTCCCCGCTCCAGTAGATACTGCACAGCAAGCAACAGGCCCCGAGTTGACAGGGGGTCTTGAGGCATCCGGGATCTGATGAATCTTGGGGGCGGCCAGGTTGCCAACTCTATTTTGTAACCGGAGGACACTACCTCCTGAATCCACCGGTCTGAGACATGACGCCCCCAGACGTGAGCAAAGAGCCGAAGCCGTCCCCCCACCCAGATGGGTGAGGGCACCCCTTCATGCCTGAGGGGGCTTGGGGGAAGACTTAGACTTGGAACCCCAGGAGGGTCCAGGGCGGCCACGTCCTCTGCCCCTGCCCCAGAAATCTCCCCGGGCCCCTGCAAATGAAGCTCCCCTTCCCATTCTGGACCCACGGTAGGAGGGAAGAAAGGAACCTGAACCCCAAAAGGGCCGAGACTGTCTCTTGCGCTGGGGTAACCTGCCTCCCTTAGCAAACAGGTCCAAGCGATCCCCAAATAGTCGCAGGCCTTTAAAGGGGAACCCAGTGAGAGCCTTCTTCGCAGTGTTGTCAGCTGCCCACTGGCGCAGCCAAACCGAGTGGCGTATAGCCACCGCCAAGGCAGAAGCCCTGCCACACATTCTAATGGTATCATCCAAGGCAGAGAGGACATATGCAACAAATTCCTCACAACGCAGAAGGGCACTATACTCTGCACTAGCTGCATCATCAGGAGCCCCATCTAAAATACTCCTGAGCAGAGTCCTAATAGCCACAGCTGTAATGGCAGAGGCACAAACCGGACGCAGCGCAAACCTCACACAGGCAAATGCTTGGGAAGCCAGCTGATCAATGTGCAGGTCCCCACCATCTCTCAGTGTAGTAGAGTCAGGGGAATGCATGACAGAATTGTTGGACAACCCCAGAAATGGTGCATCCACTTCTGGAGGGGACGCCCAACGCTTAACCACTTCAGCAGGAAAAGGGTACCCAATTCTTAGGCACCCCAGGGCGCCTGCTCGGTTGCTCCCACTCCTTGAACACAAGATTATTAAAGTGAGTTTGCTCAGGAAACTCCAAACGTGGCTTAGCAGTGTAAAACAACTCCCCCTGCTGCCGAGATAGAAAGTACTTAAAAAATGTGAGCCAAAAGCCCGTCAGTTTCGTCTGGAGCCCATGGGTCAGAGCCGGAATCAGCATAACCCTTAGGCTGCTCATCAGATAATTCTGAATCAGAAAACTGAATCAGAAAACAATTCAGAAAACATTCTGAATCAGAAAACAATTCCCCCTCTTCCAGGGGGGTATAGCCGGCCAGGTCAAAAAATTCCTCAGCCTCCATAGGAAACAAGTTAACGCCAGGTGCCAGATGCCGCCTCTTAGCCGAGGCCTTATGCGCCGTAGAGCCAGCAATCAGCTTCTCAATACTAGCCACCCTGGTAGACAAATCAGGCTGAGACTCCCCACTGGTATGCACCTCACTGGGAGTCAGATGTTAGCGTGGGGGAGTGGGCGAAGCCACACGGGGCGCAGGCCCAGCCACAGGTAACCCAGATTGCAGCACAAGCGCCCGCTGGGCACAGGGTACACAAACCCGCACACTCATCACTAGTAGGGGACATCCCACATGCCACACACAGCCGGGCTTGTCCCGAAGGAACCCCAAGCACATTATCCTGAGAAGCCTCCATATGGTGATTATTGCGGCCACCGGCCAATAGGGATTTACACTAAAAAAGTCACCCGGGATGCCCCAATAACCTGCTAGGGAAGTGGGAGGTAAAGGCAGAATAGGCCTCTAATAGTAACTAAATAGAGGGGATAGGCCGGGAGAAACCACAATTAAGTTTGACCCGCCTGCAAGACAAACAGAAAGTCCCGTAAGCGGCATGCATACACAATATATATATAAAAAGATAAGCCAGCAAGGGCACTTACGGACCGCGGTAGGTAGAAGCCAGCCACGCAGCACGAGAAGGGCAAAATGGCGCCCGCAGATACCTCGAGGGGCGAGCCGCGGAGACAGTGATGCGGAACGCGCCATCCGCAAGGCCCGCCCCCCCAAGAGCGCGAAGGCGCCCACGTGACCATGTTAGCCAATGATGGCGGAGCAGGGCCTGAGGTAAAGTCGCCGCCTAGCGCAGAACGCCGTACAAGCACGCGCGGCGGCATTTTTAAAAGCAACCAGTGCAAGCAACACACGCGCGGCAACACAAGCCAAACTATACAACGGAAAATACAATTTTGTGAATACTCACTTGTAAAATGGGTATTATAAGTATGTCACACACCCTGCTTCAAACATTAATAATTACTCTTGGGGTAAACCCACCTCTAGGTGGCGACGTTGCAGAGAAGTCTTGAAAAACGAGCCCCTTCCGGTCTATACATACCTGGGACCTCCCACTTATCCCCCAGTTTTCAAACAGCAGTAAAGACAAGGTACCAGAAAAAAACAGTGGTAACCCTTAAACTGTAAACAAAGCTTCACCATATAAAAGATCCAGGATACCAAAAAGGGCGGGTGAAGCGGGGTGTGTGACATACTTATAATACCCATTTTACAGGTGAGTATTCACAAAATGGTATTATTCTAAGTATGTCACACACCCCGCTTCAAACATTAATAATTACTCTTGGGACATCCAAAAGCAGTGTCCAGAAAGGGCGGGTATCCAGCAAGGCAATAATGCAAAACTCAAACCACTGCAGCCTGCAGAACCTTGCGGCCAAACACAGCATCCGTTGAAGCCCGCACGTCAACCTTATAAAACTTGGAAAAAGTGTGAACAGAAGACCAAGTGGCAGCCTTACAAACTTGCTCAACAGAAGCCTGGTGCTGAAAAGCCCAAGACGCCCCAACAGCACGAGTAGAATGAGCAGTGATACGAAAAGGGGGAGCCTTCCCCTTTGCAGAATAGGCCCCAACAACAGCCTGACGAATCCACTTGCTAATGGAAGACTTAGCCGAAGCGAAACCCTTCCTAGGCCCACAGGGCACCACGAAAAAGGCATCAGTCTTATGAAAAGGAGATGTAGTAAGCAAATAGTACTTCACACAGCGTACCACGTCCAAACAATGCAAAACCCTCTCCTTGTCATTCCTAGGCTTAGGACACAAGGACGGAAGAACAATGTCCTGGTTAAAGTGAACCAACACCCAGGATTTTCACTATCCTGGGTCTTGGTCCACTTCGGTGGGGCACCCACAATCGGGGTGCCCCGGTGTGTGAAACCCCCCCGATCACCCTAAAAACTCACCTCTCCCCGCTCCTCCGCCGCCGCCTCCCGCGCGTCCCTCTTGACACGTGCGCACCCGCGCCGGCCATTCACAGGCGGCCGGCGCGGGCACGCCTAGAGGGGCGCGAAGGAGGCAGCGGCGGCCGGCCGCCGCCGAAGATAAAGTAAGGGGGTTTGGGGTGTTTGGGGGGTTTCACCCCGCGGGACATCCCGATCTCGGATGTCCCGCGGGGAGGGAGGTGATCACTCGAGGGTGATGGTCCACTTTAAGATGAAAAGCAGAGACCACCTTAGGAAGAAAGTCCGGTTTGAAGCGGAAAACCACTTTGTCCTACACACTGAATCAAGGGGCTAATAGAAAAAAACGAGCCGGGCAGAAATAGACCAGAAGGGGGGCCGGGGTGTCACCCCGGCTACCTGCAAGCAGGAGACTTCATTCTTCTGTCTTGTCGCCATCTTGCAGAGAAGAACACTGGGGGATAAGTGGGAGGTCCCAGGTATGTATAGACCGGGGGGGGCTCGTTTTTCAAGACTTCTCTGCAACGTCGCCACCTAGAGGTGGGTTTACCCCAAGAGTAATTATTAATGTTTGAAGCGGGGTGTGTGACATACTTAGAATAACAATAAAGAGTGAAGAATACACCTACAAACACACACCCCCCCTCCCGAGAAATACCAAGGAGAGCGAGGGAGGGCAGCAGCCAACCTAACAGGAGCCCACCGATGGACAGGGGGCGAGGGGCGAAAGCGCGGGAGGGGCATCCTATAAGGCTCACCATGGGCCTATACCACCTACCCTTTGGTGGGGGATTGCGGTCGGAGCAGCGCTCCTTAAGCACTTGACAACGGTGCTGCCTACCGTCACCCGACCAGTGCAGCCAAAGCTGGGAGGCAGAATAAAGAGGAATGGGTGGGAATAGTCCTACAGGGCCGCAGGCTAATAGCACCGCTCACCTGCGAGTAGAGAGAGCCATCTTCTTGTCATCGCAGCGTCGACTGCAGAGCAGAACTGGGGATTTTGTGGGAGGTCCCTGGAATATAAGGGGCCGGGAGGAGCCACTTTTTGCTGTCTCTGCAGTCCAGCGGTGCCATCTTGTGGATGTATAACCCAAACTTAAGGAATTACTCTCTGGAGCAGGACGTGCTGTATACTTAGAATATTGGTACATGAAGGTAAGCATCCTTGATGCCTACAGATGTCATGAAGTCACCCGGGCGCAGTGAATTGACTGCAGAGCGCAGGGTTTCCATGCAAA
This sequence comes from Gastrophryne carolinensis, assembly GCA_027917425.1. Lineage (NCBI taxonomy): Eukaryota > Metazoa > Chordata > Amphibia > Anura > Microhylidae > Gastrophryne > Gastrophryne carolinensis. Next base: position 230,763,760 of record CM051236.1, read on the forward strand.
AATGCTTGAATCTGACAAACTTGTTGAGACGCTTTAAATCCAGGATGGGTCTGAGGGACCCGTACTTTTTGGTGACAGTGAAAAGATTGGAATAGAAGCCTCTGCTCCTGTCCCTGAAAGGGACCGGGCAGATGACCCCCAACTCCAAAAGGTTTTGAACGGCAAGGCACAGACCCTGAGCAGACAGGGGGTTTTGAGCCATCTGGGATTTGAAAAATCTTGGGGGTGGTCAGGCTGCAAGCTCTATCTTGTAACCGGAGGACACTACCTCCTGAATCCACCGGTCTGAGACGTGAAGCCTCCAGACATGAGCAAAGAGCCGAAGCCACCCCCCCACCCAGATGGGTCAGGGCGCCCCTTCATGTCTGAGGGAGCTTGGGGGAGGACTTAGGCTTGGGACCCCAGGAGGGGCCGGGGCGGCCACGTTCTCTACCCCTTCCCCAAAAATCTCCGTGGGCCCTAGCAAAGGAGGCTCCTCGCCCAATTCTGGAACCACGGAAGGAAGGGAGAAGGGCACCTGTAACCTGAAAGGACAGGGACTGCCTCCTACGTTGAGGCAACCTGCCGCCCTTAGCAAACAAGTCCAAGAGTTCACCAAAGAGGCGCAGCCCCTTAAAGGGAAAGACAGTGATAGCCTTCTAAGCAGCGTTATCAGCTACCCACTGACGCAGCCAGACAGAGTGGCGTATAGCCACCAGCAGAGCAGATGTCATAGCGGGTCTTTGGGGCATCCAGGGTTACTTATTGTGTAAATCCCTACTGGCATATTGTGCCTTGATTAATCACCATATGGAGGCATCTCAGAATTATGTGACCGGGGTCCCTCTGGGACAAGACCGGCGGTGTATAGTGTGTGGACAACCCCATGCTGATGCTGACATGGCACGGGTCTGCGTACCCTGTGCCGAGCAAGCACTGGCCGTGCAATCTGGTCGGCCAGTGGCTACACCTAGCTTCAATTCACCTATCTCCCCAGGCTTAAATCTCTCACCTGCTGAGTCGCCTACAAGTGGGGAATTGCAGCTTGCTGGCCCTTCCAGACTGCCTACGGCTGAACAGATTATTGCTAGGTTGTCAGAGCGAATGGGCCCTGGTAGAAAGCGGCACCTGTTGCCCCATGTTTCTGTATGCTCTATGAGAACTGAGGGATTTGCTACTCTGTGTGACTATACCCCTTCTGATGAAGGGGAGTTGTTCTCTGACTCAGGCTCTTCTGATGAGAGGCAGAGGAGTCATGACGATTCTGGCCCGGAATACTGGGGCCAGTGTGACACTGACGACCTGTCGATTAAGGTCTTTACGGCACTGTCTATCTCTCCCCCCCATTCAGGTCCCCAAGCCTAGAGGGGAGCGTTTCCATACTGCGACTGCACGTTTGGAATTTTTAGAGCAGGCTCATTTCCATGCCCTTGTGCTCAAGGAATGGGAATGCCCCAGTAAACTTCCAGGGGTTCCAGGGGACTGGGATAGGAAATACCCTTTTCCCCCTGAGGTGGTTAATTGATGGTCATCACCCCCCGTGGTGGATGCGCCGATCATAGGGGTCCCTAACCCTCCCTTTATTACAACCCCTGCTTATAGTACCCTTCGGGATGCTGAGGACCGGCGCATTGAGCTGCTGGCCTCCCATGCCTTTTCTTGTGCCGGGGCGGCGCTGCGCCCGGTCTGTGCCGCAGCCATTACTGCAGTGGCCGCTAGAACCCTCATCAAAAAATTGCTCGATCATCACCCCGAGGATCTTCCCTGGGAGGTGTTTAATGCACTCTCCAATTGTGATGTATTTGTGAAGTTTATTCTATTAGCGCTAGATGATGCGATTAGAATGTGTGCAAGAACTTCCGCCCTTGCGGTGGCTATTCGTCGCTTGGTCTGGCTGCGACAGTGGGGTGCTGATGATGCTACTAAAAAGACTCTTACTGAGCTCCCCTTTAGAGGGCAACGCCTATTTGGGGCCCATCTAGACCTGTTCAGTAAAAAGGGCAAATCACCCCTTCGCAGACGGCCGTCTCGGCCCCCTCGAGGCAGGGGCACCCCTCCTCCCCCCTACCTTAGTGTTAAACAGGAACCAGGGGTGTCTTTCCGGATTTTTCGTGCAGACTCCTGCCCCGCGAGCAGCAGACAACGCTCGGGCCCCTCCGGCGGGGCTAAGCCCAAATCTTCCACCAAACCCCCTCAAGCATGATGGGGCGCCCTCACCCGGCTGGGTGAGGGGATGGCTGCAGCACCTTGCTCTTATCAGGAGGCACCTCGCCTCATTCTGGTGGATTCAGGAGGTTGTGTCCTCCAGATACAGGATAGCGTTTGCTGCTCGGCCTTCCCCAGTTTTTATCAGGTCCCAGGTACTCCTGGTCCCTGCCCCTGTTCAGTTGCTGGCAGAGGCCATGCTAGGCCTGCAAGGTCTGAGGGTCTCTTGCAGATTGCCCGTAATAGGCAGAGGCAAGGGCCGCTATACCACCTTCCACAGCCCCCCAAAGGATGGGTCGGGTGGCCCATTCTGGATTCACAGCAATTCTCTAATAACAGGCAGTTTTCCTGCATGGAAACTCTTGAGTTGGGCCTTCAGCACCTTGCGCCCAGTGGGCGTCTTGCCGTCTGGGAAACTCTTCAATGCTTATGTTTGCATTCCTGTGCCCTCAGATCTCTGAGGCTCTCCAGGTTCGTGTTGGAAGTCCAACACTGTTATCTGGCCTCTCTTCAACTCCCAGAGTGTTCACTCAGGTGCTGTCGATGGTGATGTCTCTGATGAGACCAAGGGACGTCCGCGCGATGTCTACCCGGACACCCTTCCTCACTTCCCTGTCTCTGTGTCAGGATAGTTGGATACCCGGCTGGTGGGCCCATTGGGAGTCATTTGGATGGGTGTTCAATCATCTCGAGTCCTCGCTGTTCCCTAAAGTGGTAACTCCATTAATAGGAATGTTTCTGGATCAGGTTCAAACCAGATTCTCCCCCTCTCAGCAATTAGGTGGGCATTCTGGTCTCATGGGCCCAGTCCCTCACTACTGTCCCGGTTTCTTAACACCAGGCAGGGATGCAACTGGTGGGCCCGTTGTTAACTTGCTCGGCAGGAGCCCGAGTAACTAAAGAGGTCCCTTATGCTCAGTTCCCCTTGAGCCCATCTGCGACTTCTATTGGTAACATAGGACAGGGATCCAGCACCCCTGGAGCAGGGCCTGTGGGCCTTCCCACCTGTATGACGGTTTTCTCTTGAAAGTGGATGAACTCGAGGGACCTGTCTGGGGGCAGTTCCACCTTGCCCCTTTCTGGAAACGGCCACCATGGATGCCAACCTTTCAGGTTGAAGGGGATGGTTTCTTCCGAAACCCCCTGCGATTCTGGTGTTGATGGGGCCCTTGGAGGGTCCTTTACGCCTATTGAAGTCTAAACAGTGAGCGTTTTTCAGTTGGCTTTTCTCGCTTGACCGCTCCCCTTCTGGATTTGCCAGGTTGGGGGTGCTCGGTCCGTCTGACGACAGACGTACTACATTAACCATTGGAAGGGGCCTGGAGCTGGCGGACCTTCCAGGGAGTGTCTATGTTCCCTTCTGGGCGGAGACAATGCTCCCTGCATGTTAGTGATATTAGCTCCGGCGAAGCCCCTCTACGACAGGATGTGCTAATCCCCGTGTCGTTATGGAGTCCAACCAGTCGTGGATCTGTTGGGTTCTGTCACCTTCACAGGCTATCGGCCTTTGTTTCCCTGTCCCAGGATCCTATGTCAGTGGTCCGGATGCCTTTAGTACCATCTTGACAGGACGTTTGGTTCTGTATGTCCTTCTCCATTCCCTCTGCTAGGCAGGGTTATGCGGAAGATTACTCTGGTAAGGGGACCAGTGATTCTGGTGGCCCCCAGTTGACCTAGTATAGTGTGGTTGCAGACATGGTACTGTGGTCAGTAGTTCTGCACCTTGCCAGGAGTGCCAGTTGATCACTCAGGGCCCCCTTTTCATCACTATAATTCATGGTCCCTGGCCTAGTCGATCTGACTGCTGAAACATACATCTTGATGGAGACAAGTTTAGCTGTCTCGGTGTTTGTGACTATGAGAAGGCTAGGAGTAAGCCTCTTCCTCGTCTTCTTCTATTGTTGTAGGGTATGGCATACCCACATTGATCGGGGCGAGTCTAGTTCTCTTACTTGTTGGATGTTCTCGGTTCCCAGGTTTCCAGTGTGGCTTTCAGCATGAATTGGAGTTGGTTCCCCAGCTCAGTTCTCTGATGGGTCAGGCTTTGCCCTGTCCACTTTACCTTAGCAGGCTCTGGTTCAGTCTTCCTTGGTTAAGACTTCCTTCAGGGGATGCTCATGTGCGTCCTCCATGTACTCCTATGGTCCCTGTTAGGATTGAAATTGAATTCATCCCGTCTGCTTGCAGGATTGTTCCTTGGTCCTATTCAGGACGCTGTCTGGATGTCCTTACCCTCAAGGTTGTCCTTCTGGTGACTGTTACCTTGGTCAGGCGTGTGTTAGCGGGCGGCTCGGTCTACCTAGCCCTCATTCCTTGAGATACACCAGGATAGGTGGAGTTCCGCCTGAAGCCGGATTCTCTACATCTGAAGGTGTCTTAAGTTCATTTATTCAAAAATGTTCCAAATGCTGATGCACACTTACCAACGCTGATATCTTGGGTGCCAGGTCCGCGGTGGCGCCGCTTTAAATCCAAAGAATGTACAGAGGGCCAGCACACCATTTAAAGCAAAAGAGCTTGTATTAGTCAGCATACAAAATCACAGCCATATATCAATCCATGGCATATAGTCCAATTGTGGAAGGAATAAGTGATATCCAGACAGCAAACAAAGTCCACAGAGCCGACGTTTCGGGGGTAGCAAACCCCCTTCTTCAGGGCAGACATTCAAACCGTATGCAAAGGACACAGCATTATGGAGGCTATTTAAATGCTGTGTCCTTTGCATACGGTTTGAATGTCTGCCCTGAAGAAGGGGGTTTGCTACCCCCGAAACGTCGGCTCTGTGGACTTTGTTTGCTGTCTGGATATCACTTATTCCTTCCACAATTGGACTATATGCCATGGATTGATATATGGCTGTGATTTTGTATGCTGACTAATACAAGCTCTTTTGCATTAAATGGTGTGCTGGCCCTCTGTACATTCTTTATGTTCATTTATTCAAGATATTGTTATCCACGGCTATCCCCTTTCCTAGCGACGCTGAGGAAGTGGTTCTGCATTCCTTATACAGGTGTTGGCAGTTTTTTTCCTTAGGAGTCACTGTGTCCTTTAGGGGAACTGAGGTTCCTTAGGGCTTGTGATCATTACATCCTGAATGTGCCCGATCTCGTCTGCTCTGGGGAGTTGGGCGGTTTGTTCCTGGTTGTTACCTTAATGGATGTTACTCCTGGTAACCTTGTTCGGCCTTTGGCTTCTGCCGAATTTATTAGCGATCAGATTGTCAGGCTGTTACTCAGGCCTATTCAGGCAAGGGGAAGAATCTCCCTTGTTGCCTTGATTCCTTTTCTACGCATGCTTGATGCCTCTTGGCGCTTTCAGCACCGGTTTTGCTGTTGAACTGGTTGGTTAGGCCACTACCATTGGCCTTCTGCTCATACCCTTTGCAAGGTTTTTACAATGTTGATGTTAGGGCCTCAGCTCATGCTGTCTTGGCCGTATGGTTCTGCAGGTGACAGTGCTTAAACTGTCTGCTGTTGTCGTTTTTTGTTGGGGATCCCACCCTACTTTATGGACACTGCTTTTGGATGTCCCAAGTGTAAGTATTATATCTGGAGCAGGACGTACTGTATACTAAGAATAATACAATTCTGTGAAATACTCACCTTTAGAATTGATATTATTTGTATACAGTACGTCCTGCTCCACCCCACCCTGGTTTTTGCATTTTTCTGGATCCCCTGTATGGTGATTGTTATCTTGTTATCATTACCAGTTGTTCTGGGTGGTTTTAAATTCTCCCGGCTTCTTGTTCACTGCTTTTCAATGCTGGGGATTTGTGGGAGGTCCCTGGGTATTTGAAGGGCCGGGAGGAGCCTGTTTTTCCATGTCTCTGCAGTGCAGCGCCATCTAGCGGAGGATACCCAAGTGTTACATCTGGAGCAGGACGTACTGTATAAATAATACAATTCTGTGAAATACTCACCTGTAGAATTGGTATTATACGCATACAGTACGTCCTGCTCCAGATATAATACTTACACGTGGGTAATACTCTGCCAGATGGCGCTGTGCACTGCAGACATGCAAAAACAGGCTCCTCCCGGCCCTTCATATACCCAGGGACCTCCCACAAATCCCCAGCATTGAAAAGCAGTGAGAAAAAAAAGAAGCCGGGAGAAACCAACCACCAAAAACTGGTAACAATAACCATGATAACAATCACCATACAGGTAATCCAGAATAATGCAAAACCAGGGTGGGGTGGAGCAGGACATACTGTATGCGTATAATACCAATTCTACAGGTGAGTATTTCACAGAATTGTATTATTCTAAGCATACAGTACGTCCTGCTCCAGATATAATACTTACACGTCATCCAATAGCACGTCATCCAATAGCAGGGTGGGATCCCCAACAAAAAAGGCACAGCAGACAGTCAAAGCACTGTCACCTGCAACCTTGCTACCAAGAGCTACGTGAGCAAAGGCTCCAACATCATCCACATAAAACCTTGGAGAAGGTATAAACAGAAAACAAGTAGTGGTCCAGCAACTCGTTCAACCAAAACCTGGCGCTGAAGGGCCCAAAGAACCAGGGCACCAATAGAACCAGAATAACGACAGGAGAAGATTTTTTCTCCGTAAAAGAACAGGCCTGAGAAACAGCCCGACCAGTCCAAACTCTAACAGTAGTCTTGGCAGAAGCCAAAAACTCTTCTTAGGACCAGAAGGGACAACCCATCCAAGAAAAAACCAGGCCAAGGGGCCTCGTAACCCCTGAAGCAGATGAAATCAGGCACATGCGGATGGAAACGCCCGCAAACCCCAAAAGGCATCAATCCCCCTAAAGGACAAGAGACCATCCAGGAAAAGCTTCCAACACCTGTTGAGGGAATGTAAACCCCCTTTCTTGCAGCGTTACAAGGGATAATGCCCGGAAGAAAGACAAGGTCCTGAATACATAAGCCTAAAACACCACCTTAGGCAGAAGGACCAGCGTAAAGCGGAACACCACCTCATCAAGGTGTAAATATAAAAAAACAAGGGCTTAGCTAAACAGAGCCGCCCGCTCAGGCTGAAGTAACAGCCCCCAGAAGGACAACTGGAAGGTAAGAACAGACAGACAGCATCCGGAACAGTTCTAAAGAGAATGCCCCAAAAAGGCAAAAGACTAAAAAAGCAATCCCCAAAGAGGATCATAGAATTACGCGGGAAATGCACACAAGTAACCCCCAAAAGAAGCTCAACCAAGGAAGGAGTGAGCAAAAGACTTCTACAGGAAGACGGACAGGGCAGAACCTGAACCTTCAGAGCATCGAGATGGAAAGCCAACTCCAACCCATGCAGCAGCAAGGCCATAAACCAGAGAACAGAGAGCGCCCAACAGGGCAGTCCTAGACTCACACCAATCAATATGGGTATGCCATACTCTGTAATAGACAGAGGAAGAAGAAAAGGCTTGGTCCTAGACTTCCCATAGTCACAGTCACCGAGAAGGTAAGCCTTACTCCATCAAGCTGGAGGAATCAGCCGTCAGTCGTCTTAGACCAGAACCTGTAGATTGGGGTGACACAAAGAGGCCCTGAGTGAGCAGATCAGCGCACCTGAAGGCATGTACAGGTCTGCAATCCTCAGCACCATGACTGCAAACCACATGCCCATAGGCCACCCAGGGGCCACCAGAATAACTGGACCCCCCTTCCAGAGTAACTTGCGCAGATCCCCGCCTAGCAGGGTGAATGAAGATAAGACATAAGCATAGCGTGTCCAGGTACAACTCAAGTAAGCCTCACGTCCACAGTCAGGAATACTCGGACAGAGAAAAGAAGGCTGAGAACTAGGGATAGTGACGGGTCCTCAACAGGACCACACAAGTTGGATCACAAAGAGACAAAAGGATTAGCACATCCTGTCTCAGAAGGACATCCATAGGGGCGAATACCACCGACGGGCAGGGAGCGCAGTCCTTCTCCCAGATCAGGAACAGATACCTTCCAGGAGAATCAACCTGCTCCGAGTCCCAAGCAGATAATCAATACCGGTCACCGTAAGCATACAGACCAGGAGCCCTCAAGGAGGAGGTCCAGAAGAGGGGGAGGCCAGGCATATAGAGCCACCCCGAAATTTCACTGTTTCAAAATCCAAAAGATGAATGGGCCCCCCAAGGGTCCTACCTCGGAACCACAGGGGGTTTTGGAAGAAAACTCCTCTCCCTGTCAACCTGATAGATATGACATCCATCTACAGGAACAAAACGCAAAGAAGGGGTGCCCCCTGACTGGTTCCTTGAGTACAACAGTCTCATAAGAAACCACCTTACCAAAGGGGAAGGTCCACAGACCCAGAGCCAGTGAAAATGGAATCTGACCAGCATTACCAATATGAGTAGCAGAAGAGCCCAAGGGCACTGAGGAAAATTCTGGGCAGCCACCAATGGGCCCACCAGCTGCAATCCTGCCTGGCGCAGAATGGGGACAGCAATGAGGGGCAGAGCCCATATAACCAGATTGTCCACTTGAATGTCAATGAAGACGGTTCTAGCCTGAACCAAATCTAAATTCAATCCCAGAATGGAAATACCAAATAAAGGAACACAAGAGGAAATGAGGTGATAGAGCACCCAACCAAGGACTCCCAAAGGACACCACCAGCCGTGTAACCAACTCGGCCTGACGTAGAGATTGGGAAACAAGGAAGGACGACTGGGTAGTTCGTCACGCGGACGCCCCTGGGTCTCAGCAGAGACATCACCCCCGTCAGTGCCTTGGCGAGCACTCTGGGAGCAGAAGAGAGGCCAGATTACAAGGCCACAATCAACAGTGTTGGACCACCGACACAATCTGTAAGAGCCTCAGTGTCCATAAATGCACAGTGGAAATGAAATAAGAATCTTAGATCTTCACAAACGGCAAGAGTCCCCTGGGTGTAGGACGCAGGCGGCCCAACCCAGAGAAAACCATGCAGAAACTGCCAGTGAATGTAAAATTGTCGAACCTATGGAAGTCCAGAATGGACTAGACTGCCTCATCCTTTTGTAGGAAATGTGGAAAAAAAAAAGGTAGAAGTAAAAACCCTTGCCTCTGCCTGTTAAGGGCAACCTGCAAGTGGCCCCAGACCCTGCAGGCCGAGCAAGGCCTGCACAAAAACCTGAAGAGAGACAGGGACCGCCCAGCAACTCTATCCTGCTTCCAGAGGAAACTACCTCCTGAATCCACCAGAAGGAGGCATGACGCCTCCTGATAGGAGCAAGATGCTGCGGCCATCCCCTCACCCAGAAGGGCGAGGGCGTCCCATCATGCTTGGGGAGTTTTGGTGAAAGATTTGGACTTAGTCCTGCTGGAGGGGCCAGGGCGTTGTCTGCCAACCCTGGGACAGCAATCTACACCAAATAGCTGGAAGCACACCCATGGTTCCTGTTTGACACTAACATAGGGGGGAGGAGGGGTGCTCCTGCCCCGAGGAGGCCGAGACAGCCTTCTGCGTAGAGGTGTTTTGCCCTTTTTTCCAAAAAGGTCCAGATGGGCCCCAAATAGGCGTCGCCCTTTAAAGGGAAGCCCAGTATATGTCTTCCTTGTAGCATCGTCAACACCCCACTGTCGCAGCCAGAGCAAGCGACGTATAGCTACCACAAAGGCAGAAGTTCTTGCACACATCCTAATGGTGTCATCCAGCGCTAAAAGGATAAACCTTGAAAATACATCGCAACTGGAGAGTACGTTAAACAGGGAGACAGGTGTATTAAACCGAGGAGCAGCCACTGGCAACCCTGATTGCAGGGCCAGTGCTTGTTCAGCACAGGGTCCGCAGACTCGTGCTCTGTCAGCATCAGCATGGGGTTGTCCACACGCTGAACACAGCCGGTCTTGTCCCTCACATAATTCTGAGATGCCTCCATATGGTGATTATCTAGACACAATATGTCCGTAGGGATTTACGCAATAGGCAACCCTGGTCCGCTGATCAATGTGGGAGAATAGTAGGGGAACCCGCTAATATATATATATATATATATATATATATATATATATATATATATGAGGCCGGGAGAAGCCACCGGAGACTTGGCGTCTGAAAGACATAAAGAGGTGTCAGGGCCATGCGCAGCTGGTAAAAAAATATGTAATAAAGAATCGCCCACGAGGGCACTTACAGACCAAGGAGGAGGGGAGCCGCCACCACGCGCGTGCGCAAAGATCATCAAAATGGCGCCCAGCGAACCTCGAAGGGCAATGCTCTGCCGTGACGTGGAGCGCGCCAAGCCAAGTCCCCGCCCACCCCGAAGAGCGCGAAGCTCTGAGGTAGTCGTCAAACGCGCAAGGATAAAACCACTTGAAATAAGTCTTGCAAAAGAAAAAACGCTGCAGCGGCTGTACGAAGCCGCCGCCCGCGCGGCATACTATTCAGCCAAGGAGGGACATACATACGGCGGCAGCCAAATCATAATAAGGAGCGAAAAGCGCAACCCTGACACCCAGATGTAAATAGGGGGCAATACTATGGCCATAAGCGTGACATTAGAGTACACTGGGACCGCCACACATACCCCCCCTTTTCTTTTTCCCATAACTACTGGGGGAAACGAGGGAGGACGGCGACCCTTCGCGTAGGGTCCACCACTACACGGGGCAATAATGCGGGAGGGGCATCCACAAGAGGCTCACCATCAGCCTAACCGCCTACCCTATGGTGGGGGACTGCGGTGGAGCATGGCTCCATAAGCACACATGGTGCTGCCTACCTTCACCCGACCAGCGCAGCCCAGGCTGGGAGGCACATCACAAGGAGGACGGGCGGAAATAGTCCCACAGGGCCGCAGGCTGTAATAGCCCCACTCACCTGCGAGAGAGTGAAAATTCATGTCTTCGCAGTCAGCACTGCAGAGAAATCTGGGAGGTCCCTGGGTATATGAAGGGCATGTCTGCAGTGCACAGCGCCATCTGGCGGAGGATTACCCACGTGTAAGTATTATATCTGGAGCAGGACGTACTGTATGCTTAGAATAATATAAATTCTACAGGTGAGTATTTCACAGAATTGTATTTTAGGTTTTCCTTTGCCACACAAATGTCAGCTGTGGGCATTCTCGTGCCTTGACAGTTATGCTGGGGATGTGGCTGCGGTGCGGAGATGCGGCGAGGGCTTGTGTAAAAGGTGTGTGGATTGGGTGGTCTAGGCAGTTTCACTCAGTAAATAATAGTAAATAAGAAGACTAACCCCCCAAGAGTCTGATAGCCTTGAAGAGGGTGTTGTGCCTCTTTAAGTATAGATACAAAAAAATCAAGGCTGAATCTCCACTGTACCTCAGTTGCCAAATGTATACAAGGGAGGAATAAACAAAATGGACTTACGTTTTGAGAACTGAGATTTGCATACACAAATCATAATTAGGACAATGATTCCCGTTGTAAGGACAATACCTCCAAACACCAAAAGCCATAAATACTGCCTGTACCATGGCTGCTCCATTATGTTTTGCCCTGTAAAAGACAGAAAGAATGAATTGCACCTGCAAAGAATGCTGTTCACTTTTGCACAAAACTATTTATGAACTATTTGAATGTGCTTTTGGGCGTGAAAATCTGAATGAGCTTTTTTACTTGAACACACAAAAAAATTCAAACATTTCTGTTCAAATATTTTCCAAAATCACTTACCCCTGTGATGGGGCATTTTTAAAGGTGAGGTACATTATTTTTCCAATGAGGTAAGAATATTTAAGTTTGGAAATGACCCTCCGGCTATAGGCTATGCAGATTGATTTGGCAAATTCTTTTGCATGTTTTTACGCTTGCTTTTTTCTAAATTAAAAAAAATATATATATATCCATACACCATTGGAAAAATTTGAATTAAAAAATACAAAGAGCAAATCTGTATTTTTTAGTGAACATACAGACAATAGGGTTGATGCAGAGCCCCTTTCTCAACATTTTTTGCATGAAAATTTCCAATGTTGTCCATTTTTCCCCCTCGGCTGATTCAGTAGAGCCCTTTTTTCTGCGAGAATTTTTATGTGAAATGTTTTTATTTTTGCGTGATTTTTCATTTGGTAGCAACGTGGAGAAAGGGGCTCTGAATCAACCCTCATGTCTGAAAGTTGCTTCAGTCTGCACCAGTTAATGGCACGGAATCTGCCCCTGAATACCAAAGATTCAGCACCATCACTTTAAGATAACTTTTCAACACCTACCCATAATCATCTGACGTAGGCTCTTGTTGACTGTCTAGGAAGCAGCCAGCAGGCGGTGCTCATCAGCTCATGGGCAAGACCTGGGCAAATTTATGACCCCAGTCCATCCCGATACTGGATATCCAACCAATGTAAGTGAATTGTTCTAGACCATACAAGTGACAATTCTGAACATCCAAATGCCAAAGGGGTGTGCCAGTCAGCATTAGATGACCATCTTTAACAGTGGCCATCCACACAGTGTCAACAGGGTTGTGCAGTTGGTATTAGTCAATGATTCTGGGCATCCAACAAATGTCATATGGTGGTGTCTTCACCAGTTTACAGTGAACAACCAGCCAATGGTATGTGGTTGCTAGGTGCATTTTCCGCACAGCCTTGTAGAGTGAACATATTTTGTCTGCAATTCACTGAAACATAGTATTGGCTGTCTGCTTATGACCAGGGCAGCTGGGTCTGACAGTGATGCAAAGGTGAAGAAGACCATATTAACAGATCAAATGATGAATGCCATTTGTTTATCAGGGTAGCTGTGTTGGTAATACCCTTCATCTAAAGTTGAACTGCCCCCTCCACCCCCAAAATGGCTAGAAACTCCCCAACAACGGGGACAGGGGTGTGTGTATAGGCTGATGGAATTAATGGTTAACTATGTAAAAGATTCATGGACACTTGCGGAGGAGATGCCAACTCCGTTCCTGTTTGATCTCTTCTCCATCTCTCCCTCTTTCTTTCATGCCCCCTTCTCTCCTCAATCCCTTGGAGTAGTTTCATAGCTTTATGTGGGTACTTCCCTTGTAAATAAACAGCATATTCTTATGATCCATGGTTTTACCAATATTTTCCAAGTGCTTCAAAACCAAGCAGATGCTACAATTTCAAACCAGCTACAATTCCTGATCATCAAACCAATGTCCGAGGGTTGTACCCATCCATATCAAGTGATGATCCTGAACATCCTGCCAATGTTATAGGACTATGCTACATAGCATCACCTGATAAGCTGATAATCCCAAATTCCAACCAATTAAAGTTGGTTTTACCAGCCTTCGCCAGCTGATGATTGTGAACTACCAGCTATTTCTATAGAGTTGTGCCAGTCTGCACAAGCTGATGATACTGGATATCTAACCAATGTCTGAGTATTGTGCTAGTCAATACCAGTGGCAATTATGGACATAAAGCCAATGTCAAAGGGGTGTCCCAGTCTTCACTAGCTGACTATTTTTAACAGTGGCCATCCACACAGTGTCAAAGGAGTTGTGCCAGTCCGCATAAGTCAATTATTCTGAGCATCCAACAACTGTCATATAGTGGTCATGTGGTGCCTTACCACACTTAACCAGTTGTATGTTTGTGCCAGTCCACATCAGCTGAGAATACCGAACATCCTGCCAATGTTATAGGTTTGTGGCAACAGCATCAACTGATGAGCTGATGATCCTGAACTCCAACCAATATCAGTGGGTTATGCCAGTCGGCACTAGCTGATGGAGAAGGCATGTTGAGTTCAAAAAGGTGAATTTAAAAGTCCTTATATCCATTTCTGCTATTTGCCCGTCTTAACTATAATAAGCAGCTGTCTTGTGCTAAAGCAACATGTCAGATTTAAAATGTAATCTCTATAAATTTGACTTATGCCATCTAAACTATAACTAGTTTATTCAAGGTTTCAAACTAAAAGTGAAAATAAAGTCCCAAAACAGGTAGTTAACATATACAGCAGTTTGAACATTTTCAAATAGTGGTTTATAATGATTGAATGTGCTCATGTGGAAATAAAACGAATGGGCAAAGGCAGCTCAGATGCAATTATCAGGCCCTACCTACAGGATGATAAATACTGACTATAGGAACGCACCATAAGATGTACTGTTAACTAACTAATTAAAACTATAGCAGGACCCAGTGTTTTATACAGAGAAAATGAAAAATTACTTCATCACTTAATTCAGGAATAAAGATGGTTACATGCCTTGCAATCTGCTTGTAACATATAACATCTGCTTAAATATATTTTCAACTTATTGGTAATAAGAGCCATCAAACTACACAATTTTCAGTAAGGGTTTAAAAAAAAGTGTACAATTAGGCTGATCATTTTTTCAGGTTATCAATGGCCTATTACCAAATATAAGAGCATTATTGGCAGCAAAAGTAAATGAGTTACAAGAGCAGTTATAACAAACTTACAGTCTGATCAGGCAATTCTTCTCCGTGGCCGCTGTGATCATTTGAAGGCACTTCCCATTTTAGCTATAAAACATCTCTTATGGGTGTCGTGTAACCAGGAATGCTTGCTTTTGCAAGAATCACCCCAACTTCCTCTCTGTGGGCTTTCTGTTTCAAAAGATTTCTATTAAAGCTTTGTATCTAGTACAGGATATAATTCATTAGGAAAGCATCATACATCATTTCTAATGTTCTATAATCCATTCATGTCTTTGTAAGACAATTTGCATATTGTTTATAGCAACAATTTAGCTTTTTGTCTTAATATTGTGTCTTTTTGGTTCCTTCAAATTCATATACTTGGAGAAAACATAACCAATAAAAACAACTGATTTAAACGAAAATATAGAGAACAGGAAGGGCGTTGGTTAGAGGGAAAGGAAAAATTATACAACTCTAGTGCTTAAAATCCCTGCCTGGCCATACTAAACAAAATAATAGATATTCACCAGTAGCTCTATGCAGCTGATTCGTCTCATGACGGTAGTTTGAAACTTAGTAGCATCGGTCATCTTGGCCCCGCAACCAGGCCGATCAACTTTTCCCTTGCGTCAGTTCAGTCAAGGCGCATGCTCTACATCTACAATGGAGGGGGCGTACCTACTTACAAGATGGTGTGGAAATAAGGCAGCACTCTAGGGTCGATTCAGCACAGGTCAGGAAAATCTCCTTTTCTGGCAAAACAACCTCACATTTGCGTGACCATAGTAGAAAGCTGTGGCAGAATTCACCCTTATGTGCCTGGCAGGAATATTTTCATTTAACTCTCATATCAGCAAGAGTCAAATGATTCACTTTTTACGTTGTGGCTTTTTTAATTTAGTTTTTTTGTATTTAGTGTTTTTTCCAACCGTTGGGACACGTGGCCCCAAAAAGCCGCAAAAACTTCACCCACACAAATGACTGCACAAAGGGTTTTAAAATGTATTAAATGACAATAGAATATATAAGGATCACGAACAAACACAGAATGGAAAAAAAAGAATTAACGCCCACACTATCCCCTCGATTCAAAGAGCAAAAGTTAATTGATTTCGTATCGAGAATCGTAAGTTTGGGTGGGTGTTTGTCATTTTTTCTTGTTTTTTTGGCCATTTCGTATTCGCACGATCGTTCGCGCATAGACGTATATGAACATACGCATTTCGTACGAGAATCGTATAATTTGCGTTAGTTCGTGTGTTTTTCCCGTCAAAATCGTATTATTTGCGTCCGATCCTATTTTTTACGTCCTTCACATGGGCTTGCGCCCAATTCAGAGAGGTGATTGCTAATTGTTTTGAAGCCCATTAAAGAGCTGCTTTACGAAATGTTTGCCGGCAGCTATTTGGCCTCGGGAGTAGGATGGAGCGGAGCGAGTTTGTGGCACATCAAGGGCTTATGCTTTTTGGCATTGAGTTGATCGAGATGTCTGAGAGCAGATTGCCCCTGCGTCGTCGCATGAACATCGATAGCATGAATGATGTTGAGCTGTTCGAGCTGACCAGGCTTAATCGCGCTTCCCTCCATAAATTATATAGTGAGCTGCGGCCATGGTTAGCCCGCACCACAAGGAAGGGGCATGCAATTTCAGGTATGACCAAGATGCTTGGCTGCCTGCAATTTTTGGCGAACGGCTCGTTCCAGAGGCTGGGTGCCCTCTCTGTGGGGATGTCACAGCCTACGCTGAGCCGCGCACTGTCAAAATTTTTGGAAGGCATGGCTGCCATAACTCAAAAATATATTTTTTTTCCAGATGATATGGCAGCCAGAAACGCCATTAAGCTTGGTTTTTATAATGTGGCCGACATGCCCAACGTTATTGGTGCAATTGACTGCACACATGTGGCACTCGTACCTAGGGCAGCCGACGAGTATATATATAGGTATTGAGATTGGTTATTATGTTGCCCAACGTGTCATGTAACCTGTTTTCCTTTGCGGCAGCATATTTGTTTCTCCCTCATTTGTGTAGCTGCTTTATCTCGGCTTTTCATTAGTCTTTCCCAATAGAGTGCAGACATGTTTTGTGGTTAATTTATTAGTTTGGGTCAAATATCAATTACCCTTTTTGTATGTTTTTTCCTTAAGGAATCGTAAAATGGGACACTCACTTAATGTCCAGGCCGTGGTTGGTCCGGATATGCGGTTTATGAGTGTCCTTGCCGGCTACCCCGGATCGTCCCACGACTCCTATATCCTCCGGCGATCTGGGTTGTTTCGGAGATTTGAGGCAGGTGAATTTTCGGGGGCATGGCTGCTTGGTAAGTGTGTCCTATTTGTGTGTTATTAAATGTGGCATTAATCTTGTATTTGTTGATATTTTTGTTTTGGAAAACTTTACAGAAGCGTCCAACTGCCTTTTTCTTGGCTCATATATTAGGAACTTACCCAAAAAATCCTTGTCTCGCTTTGCCCTTCAGAATGTTTTCCCTTTAGTTAGGATGTCTGTAAGTTCCTTGTGCCTAAATATATTGGTTTGGAGTTTATACCCAAGGATCTTTGACCTTTGGCTCCTTTTGTACTATTGGTCTTTAAATGTCCAAGTGGACTTAAACTGCATACATTGTAGTTTCCTGTGAAATGTGGATAGGGATCTTTGACATTTGGCTCCTTTGGTACTATTGGTCTTTAAATGTCAAAGTGGACTTAAACTGCATACATTGTAGTTTCCAGTGAAATGTGGATAGGGATCTTTGACATTTGGCTCCTTTGGTACTATTGGTCGTTAAATGTCAAAGTGGACTTAAAATGCATACATTGTAGTTTCCAGTGAAATGTGGATAGGGATCTTTGACATTTGGCTCCTTTTGTACTATTGGTCGTTAAATGTCAAAGTGGACTTAAACTGCATACATTGTAGTTTCCAGAGAAATGTGGATAGGCCCTCAGCAGCATCCTAATTGTAACATGTCTGAAAACTACAAATATATGTAAAATACAAATACCCTTGGCCGTGCATATGTTTGTTAATTAATTGGTATATAGAAGTGTCATTTTTATTTAGGTTATACCTTAGTGCAATTTTTGGGGGCCCTAATGTGCCGTTTTTTTTTTTGGGAACACTTTACCTTACATCATTATGATATCTGTGAAATTTTTGGTGTTGGTTGTGTTGCCTTTTTAATTTTGATTACATTTAATTCTCTGTTTAAGGTGATTCCGGGTACCCACTTCTACCCTGGCTCATGACGCCTGTGCTGCGGCCCCAGGATGCCTCTCAGGAAGCGTATAACCGTGCGCATCGCAAGACCCGGGCTGTTGTGGAGAGGGCCTTTGGTCTGCTGAAGACACGTTTTCGTTGCCTTGACCATACTGGGGGGGCCCTGCAATATGATCCCAAGAAAGTGATTGACATTATAATGGCATGTGCTGTTTTGCACAATTTTGCCATCATGGAACGTGTCCCACGTTATGTGGACAGCCTGCCCTCTTCAGCCGTCGAGGATGAAGTCGAGAATTTTGAGGGGCCCCCCAGTGAGTCTGGCCAATCTGTTCGAGCCAACCTGATCAGCCAGCATTTTAGTTAACTTTTTTCCCTGTCTCACCATTCTGTATGTCTGTGTTATCCTTTTTGTTACATATGTTGTTTTGCCGTAATGTGGCATTACCTCTAAGTAAAACATTTAGACCTTAATTGTTGCCTAATGTATTTCATGTAGTTTCCTTAGCTTTAGCTTTGCATTGTTACACCTCTTCAAACCCAAATTATCTGGTTTAGCCCAAGCTGTTAAAAATGTCTTCCCACTAAAAACGCCACAAGTATTGTAAGTGAATTTTTTGGTTTACTTTGAAATTGAAAAATTATAGTGGTTAACAGAAATCAGTCCACATACATCTGTGGTAACAAATGGATAACATTAAAAAAAAACATCGAGCACATCTACACCTGGAAGTGAGTGGCACAACCAAACAAGGACACCCAGTCCAAAGGCCAGCCTAGTCCAGTCATTAATATTGCCTGTGCCCAGGGATATTTGGGCATGGCCATAATGTCACACAAACATGTCTGCAAACAGGAGGAGCACCAACCAAATACATAGGTAAAGCCATAAGTGGCCAGATAAACTCCACATAGACCTATGGCATTGGCTAGTGGCCTTAAGCATTACTCTAAGGAGCTATATGGGAGCAAATACAAAACACAACCTGCCAGAGCAACACAAAATGGATTGTTTGAAACCTCAAAGGACAAGTAAATACAGTGGGGGTTAAGAGAAAAGATGTCCCACACACCCATGGCTTAATAGGGTGGCTGCCCATAATACCCAGGTGGAGGTCCAGGTGGAGGTCCATGGGAATGGGACCTAGCCTGGGCCATGGCAGCATTGTGAATTTGAAACTGCTCCACAATGTTTCTCTGCATATTGGTCATCTCAGCCATGGCTGACTGGATGCCATTACTTGCATTGGCCACGTTGCTGTTGAGGGTACGCAACTCCGCGAGGATGCCCTGTAGACTGGTATGGATGTTGACCATGTCGGCATGCCTTTGCTCACGCTCTGTAACGAGCTGGGCGTCATAAGAGTCCCTTTGTTGGGTCCATAATTGAAGCAGGGCACTCTGCCTCCCCTGGGAAATTGTGGGGCGGCGTAATGGCGTCCGCCGCACAATTACCCTGGCTCTTGGGCGTGCCCTGCCGCGTGGTGTCGTACCCTCAACAGCAACCGGCCTGCTTTGCAAATCCTCAGCAGCAGAGTGAACACTGGGGACTGTAGTGTCAGTCTCCCCATGTGCAAGCACAATGGATGGAGATTCACTCTGCTGCTGAGGATTGGCCAGAGAAACATTATGGAGCAGTTCCAAATTGGGACCCAGGGGGAGTTCATCCGACGTGCCCTGTACGGAGACATCATCATCTTCCTCCATGTCCTGGATCTCTTCCATGAGTGTGCGGGTCTGTAGGGACATATCAAAAAAAAAAGGCTAAGTTTGCGTCCAAATTTTGGATTTCAACAGTTTAACACATTCTTAAGCACTTATTAGTATTTATGCTACTAAATTAACTTACCGAAAATCTCTGATCTGGGCTCCTATGCTGTACGGACCTGGTAGGCATAACCAAACTGGGGGGTGAGTTTACCCTTGCTGAGGGATCATGCTGGGCTGAAGAAGAGAAAAACAAACCACGTAAACACACACACATAACCTTTTTTAGGATAGGTAATCAAATATAGCTCTATTTGTAATATTATTCAACTCTAGAGCAATGGTGACCTTTGTTCAAACACACGCAAGTTTACATAGGTGCAATGGCTCTGAAAAACTGCTAAGTGACCTCAGTTCTAAGTCATGAAGTGTACCCAGTCAGCATACAACTTTCAAGGCACATTTTTGGATTTAGCCTACCATTCGCTAGGTCCGGGGTACTCAAACAATTGTTTGAAACGCCCATTTAAAGGTATGTGGTGAGAGGTGAATGTCTGGCCATGGGGCTGACGCAGGGGGTGTCTAGTTAAAAATAAAGACACTGGTGGAGGGGCTGGAGATTTCAAAGTGCCAACTAATAAAGGCTGCTTGCCCTTGCTGGGCTGGATGGGCCAGAGCTGAGGGGACAGGGATTGGATGGCTAAAGGGGGGAGTTAACGTATTGATGGTGATGGGATGGATGGAGCCAATCTGTTACAAATGTATGGGGCTTATGTGGGGGGGTGCATGGGGGGACTGTGGCAGATGGGCCAGAGCAGGGGCAGCGGGACACGATTGTGGCCAGAGAAATTTTAAATAAGTTACTGTGTACCTTGCAATGCCACTTCCTGTGCAGTACTTCATATTGCAATGCTATGTTTCAGGGAGCCATGACATTGGGCAGGAGACCAACCACTACATGGCCGATCAAGGGGGCAGCTCTGAGCACGTCAACACAGAAGTAACTGAGTGCAGGGCTGTCTGGGCAGGGGTCCTTGAATGTGGTGCCAAGGTCCGCATTGGGACCCCGGGCCGCCAGTTGAGTCTCGCTGCTCTAGGTCAGATATGTTTGTGGGTGGCTAATTAAATTGTTAACTCAAACACAACTCACACAACCAAAAGGCAACCCATACATAATGATGTGTGTTTTGTGATTGATTCCAAATATCTCACTTATCTTGCGATACTTCATGACTTTAACAATCCAATTGGACATTTGAACTTTGCCATAATGGCTGTAGGCCTAAATGTGTGATTCCCAGGGACAAAAAGAGGACACAAACAGCCACAGTAGTGCGAGGCCAAGCAAGGCAAACCATAGGGGCATCCCGTTAGCTTGTTACTAGTGAACTGTAGATTATTTAGCAAACAGCCAAACATGCAGATTTAAGAGTACTCACCGTGGGTACGGGTCGGTGAGTCTGTGTCCCTTAGACCAGCATGTCCACCGACCGCGACCGGATGGAGAAGTCCAAGCACAATCTCCTCAGCAGGGGTAAACTCCAATTTAGATGGAAAGCCACCGCCAGTTTTCAGGCTGAAAAGAGAAAATCGTTTGGTACTCAGAAAAGGTGCATACAGTACATCCAAAACATTAGATTTAGCGAAAACATTTAGTTACCTGTAATTATGCCTTTTAATTTCTTTTTGCCGTACAGCATACTTCAGATCAGAGATTTTCTTCTGAATTTGGGACACATCTTTCCTCTCTTCCCCCGCTGCATTTACTTGTCGGAGGATGGTTTCAAACAATTCCATCTTGCGCTGCTTGGTGGTGTGTTTGGATTTGCTCCCATATAGCTCGTCATAGTATAATGTAAGGCCACTAGCCAATGCCATATTTTGGTCATGGGAGAATCTCCCACTCAACTGGCCGCGGCGCAATGTGCGGCCAGATGGTTGGCTTGGCTGCTCCTCCATGTGTGCAGACACATGTGGTGACATTATGGCCTGGGGCTGGGTAGGGGAATGGTGGCTTCCCAATGACTGGACTGGACTGGCCAAGGGACTGGGTGTTCTTGCGTGGCTGGCCACCGAACTTCCAGGTGTAGATGTGGTCATGGGGGCAATTCGGGGCCCTCTTGGGGGGCTAGGTTCCCGGCTGGTGCCAGGTCGGGGGCTCTGTTCCCGGCTGGTGCCAGGTCGGGGGCTTCTGGCCCTGGATTGGGTTCGTCGGGCCCTGTAGGGGCTTCTGGCCCTGGATTGGGTTCTTCTGGGCCTGGAGGGGCTTCTGGCCCTGGATTGGGTTCTTCTGGGCCTGTAGGGGCTTCTGGCCCTGGATTGGGTTCTTCTGGGCCTGTAGGGGCTTCTGGCCCTGGATTGGGTTCTTCTGGGCCTGGAGGGGCTTCTGGCCCTGGATTGGGTTCTTCTGGGCCTGTAGGGGCTTCTGGCCCTGGATTGGGTTCTTCTGGGCCTGTAGGGGCTTCTGGCCCTGGATTGGGTTCTTCTGGCCCTGTAGGGGCTTCTGGCCCTGGATTGTGTTCGGCGGGCCCTGTCGGGGCTTCTGGCCCTGGTTTGGGATCTGCGGGCCCTGTAGGGGCTTCTCGCCCTGGATTGTGTTCGGCGGGCCCTGTCGGGGCTTCTGGCCCTGGATTGGGTTCGGCGGGCCCTGTCGGGGCTTCTGGCCCTGGTTTGGGATCTGCGGCCTCTGGATGGGCTTCTGGCCCTGGATTGGGTTCGGCGGGCCCTGTAGGGGCTTCTGGCCCTGGTTTGGGATCTGCGGCCTCTGGCTGTGCTTCGGGGCCTGGATGGGGTTCGGGCCCTGGATGGGGTTCGGGCCCTGGCTGGGCTTCGTGCCCTGGATTGGGTTCTTCGGCCTCTGGCTGTGCTTCGGGGCCTGGATGGGGTTCGGGCCCTGCTGCGGGGCATGGGTTTCCGAACTGCCCTACTTGAAGGCATGGCCGGTGTGGGCTCACTGGTGCTGCCTGTTCTGGGGGCAGAGGTGGTGGGTGCTGCAGTTGCCAGCTTTTTGGCTGCAGGAGGGGCACGGGGCTTGGGGCCCCTTTTTTTGGTACCTGAGGGTCCAGGGTCCCTTGGTGGGGCCGAGGTGGGAGTCTTGGCTCTCAGTTTTCGGCCAGCTTGCTGGGACCTTGTGGTGGGGCCCTCCGCGGTCTTGCTTGCCTGGGGTCGCTTGCTCATCGCCTTTTTTGGTGCCATCGTACACAAATGCTCAAAGAGAATGAGCTTTGGGTGCAGGGACCTTTAAATAATGAGCCCAGCGTGTGACGCCTATGCGCACGACTACGCGCTCGTACGAACGTACGTTCGAGCGGAACCAGGAAACCGCTGGGGTTTCACTTATCTGCTGCCTGGAAGAAGCCTAAAGATGGCGCCCACTATCTTCACCCGTCAACAGGAAGAGATCCTCATGCTGGTAAGTGGCTGCCTGTGCATTTTAATAGAATAGTCAATGATGGCCTAAATGTAAATGATGCGTTTGGAACTAGTTTGGGGTCTCTTAATGTTTAATCACTGGCTCCTCACACTTCATCCTCAAGGGCCGAGCCTGGCCACGTTTTCAACTGTCTATGCTGATGTCCTAATTCGGCCAATTGCTCCGGCTTAGCAACAGTTAATTAACCTGTGGAGTAGCGGGGCGAGCTGGCAAACCTGGCCTGTCTCGGACCTTGATGCGGATGTTTGAGGAACACTGTTTTCCTAAGCCATAAAAACACAACGGGAAGCCACACACGTGGTCCAAAAGCCTAAGCATTAGGCTACATCTTGGATGTTTAAACCATCCTAACATGCCATAGATGCAGGTGGCCTGATTCTTGATGTTGGCTATTATCTGTATGTACATGGTGTGTGATACATATAACATAAGACCAGACTGTCAATCACAGTCAACGTCCTCTTTAAGGCACTCCCCAAAAATGGCGGCCACTCGAAATGTGTGTGTTAATGACATTAAATTCTCAACTTGTGATGCAACACATATGGGTCTGTGTGTAAAAGTAAAAGCTCTGTGTCCATTATGTTTTTCAGATCATGCTTCAGCGCCGGTATGACTTCGCGCCCAATGTGTGCGAGAAAAGGGACATCGCCCGGGAGATCATCGCCGAGATCCACCGTGTGACCAGCACCACCTTCACTCACACCCAGATAATGCAGCATTGGTCGGACCTGAAACGTCTGCACATGCCCCGGGTGCGGAGGTATTTTGGGATCCATTTCCCAAGTAAGTACAAAGCAATTGCATGGTATATGTTCCAAATGTCTAAGTTATGCCTTTATTTATAATGACTTTTCTTTGGTAGTGTTGGAAATGGATTTCAGAATTCGCCGCACCCGGAGACGTACAGGCCGACCAGTGCTGCATGACTCTGCATCTGTGAGTGAAGGTGGTGGATCTCCCGGGCGACGGACCTACCCCTCCTCTGTGGCCTCCTCAGACCAGCCCCTGGACCTTACCACAGAGGAGGGGCCAAGGCGCGTGGGCGTGGAGTCATACCTGGCCACGCATGGGGAAGGCTCTGGTATGTCACTCTTCATGTATAGGCACAAAGATATACATGGCAGGCCAAAAACTAAGTTATCCTTTATTATGTATTTGTAGAAGCTTCAGGAGCGGGTGAGATAGTGGAGGAGGAGGCAGCAGAGATGCTTGAAGTCGATCCTGGCGAAGGTGAGTGATGTCAGCCAGACTGGGAGCCAGATATGTTGGGAATAGTGACTCTCTACAAGTACTAACCAAATGTCACATGTTTCTCCAGGGACTTCTTCACAGCAGAGCCAGGACCAAGGGCAGCCTGTTGGCCCCAACCAGCCATCTGTCGGCCACCAACTCCGTAAGTCTCCATGCCATTATTCATATTAATGTTTGCTTAGCTAATAACACACACATAACTAAAGGCGTAGCCAATGTGTAGTTCACACTTTAATGTGGGCACTTCGTTAGCTTAAAGAGGACCCTAACTAGTATTAAGAACCAAAGACTTAGCCATCACACTGTACCTACAGATTAGAAACATGGAAAAACACCCTTCACCCATCTAATGCATGTTATTAGACAGAACAAAACCAATATTGGGGAATATGGAATGCACAATATTTACAGGCAGCATGGGATACAGATTGAAAAAAGGAAGGTGCTGCCATGCATTGTGTGAGTGATGACCTTTCCCTCAACCCAGCTATGCTCTGGATTCCCAACGCACCACTGTAACCTACTCCCCTGTACTTTATCCAACTCTCCACTCCTCATTAAGTGTTATGCTTCAGAGTCCAGATGGCGGCGCTGTAATCCCCAAAAAACCCAAAATAACTTTGAGGTGGTGCAGAATCATTTGTGAATAGTTTTTGGTTTTCATTAAATAATGTGGAAGGTCCGGTTTAAGGAGTTTAAACACTTACCTGTGGGAAATGCATTAACTGTATCCCTTTGAAGAAGGACATATGTCATGCATTTACATGTATTTGATTAACCCTAAATCTATTTCCAGCATACAAACCGGTCTGGGACTCCTATTTATGTTTCTTTCTCTATTGGTTACAGGGATGATCCCCCAAACCTTGGCGGGAAAAAAAAAAAGAATTAAGGAGTTGGTGGCCGAGCTGCTGGCCATACAGGCGACGTTGGGGCCAACAGATGAAGAAGACGAGGAGGATTAGTGCCCTTGGTCCTGGCTCCTTTCTTCAAGTTGTTTTTAAATTTTTACAAATTTTAAAACTTGTTTTATTGTTTTGGTTAAAAACCAAAAAAGTTGTTTTAAAAAAAAAACAAAAAAAAACAAAAAAAAAAAATGTGTTTTCCTGTTAAAAAAATACAAAATATTTTTATGTGTTTTTACTTGACAAAAAAAAAAAAAAAGTTTTTACAATTATTCAAAAAAAAACTAAGAAAATATTTAAAATAAATTATATTTTAAGCCTTCCGAAATGTGTCTTTTCTAATATGCACACACCCAAAAAATTACACAAACCAGAAACAACACACTTAGAAACATATAGACATATGTAAATTATGTGATATTCTTACGTTTTAGGGACCGAGAAATGAAGTGGGATGCAGCCGCTACGGGGTTTAGGTAAGTTTGAGGGACCGAGAAATGAAGTGGGATGCAGCCGCTAAGGGGTTTAGGTAAGTTTGAGGGACCGAGAAATGAAGTGGGATGCAGCCGCTAAGGGGTTTAGGTAAGTTTGAGGGACCGAGAAATGAAGTTGGATGCAGCCGCTACGGGGTTTAGGTAAGTTTGAGGGACCGAGAAATGAAGTGGGATGCAGCCGCTAAGGGGTTTAGGTAAGTTTGAGGGACCGAGAAATGAAGTTGGATGCAGCCGCTAAGGGGTTTAGGTAAGTTTGAGGGACCGAGAAATGAAGTTGGATGCAGCCGCTAAGGGGTTTAGGTAAGTTTGAGGGACCGATAAATGAAGTGGGATGCAGCCGCTAAGGGGTTTAGGTAAGTTTGAGGGACCGATAAATGAAGTGGGATGCAGCCGCTAAGGGGTTTAGGTAAGTTTGAGGGACCGAGAAATGAAGTTGGATGCAGCCGCTAAGGGGTTTAGGTAAGTTTGAGGGACCGAGAAATGAAGTTGGATGCAGCCGCTAAGGGGTTTAGGTAAGTTTGAGGGACCGAGAAATGAAGTGGGATGCAGCCGCTAAGGGGTTTAGGTAAGTTTGAGGGACCGAGAAATGAAGTGGGATGCAGCCGCTACGGGGTTTAGGTAAGTTTGAGGGACCGAGAAATGAAGTGGGATGCAGCCGCTAAGGGGTTTAGGTAAGTTTGAGGGACCGAGAAATGAAGTTGGATGCAGCCGCTAAGGGGTTTAGGTAAGTTTGAGGGACCGATAAATGAAGTGGGATGCAGCCGCTACGGGGTTTAGGTAAGTTTGAGGGACCGAGAAATGAAGTGGGATGCAGCCGCTAAGGGGTTTAGGTAAGTTTGAGGGACCGAGAAATGAAGTTGGATGCAGCCGCTAAGGGGTTTAGGTAAGTTTGAGGGACCGATAAATGAAGTGGGATGCAGCCGCTAAGGGGTTTAGGTAAGTTTGAGGGACCGAGAAATGAAGTTGGATGCAGCCGCTAAGGGGTTTAGGTAAGTTTGAGGGACCGAGAAATGAAGTTGGATGCAGCCGCTAAGGGGTTTAGGTAAGTTTGAGGGACCGAGAAATGAAGTGGGATGCAGCCGCTAAGGGGTTTAGGTAAGTTTGAGGGACCGAGAAATGAAGTGGGATGCAGCCGCTAAGGGGTTTAGGTAAGTTTGAGGGACCGAGAAATGAAGTTGGATGCAGCCGCTAAGGGGTTTAGGTAAGTTTGAGGGACCGAGAAATGAAGTTGGATGCAGCCGCTAAGGGGTTTAGGTAAGTTTGAGGGACCGAGAAATGAAGTTGGATGCAGCCGCTAAGGGGTTTAGGTAAGTTTGAGGGACCGAGAAATGAAGTTGGATGCAGCCGCTAAGGGGTTTAGGTAAGTTTGAGGGACCGAGAAATGAAGTGGGATGCAGCCGCTACGGGGTTTAGGTAAGTTTGAGGGACCGAGAAATGAAGTGGGATGCAGCCGCTAAGGGGTTTAGGTAAGTTTGAGGGACCGATAAATGAAGTGGGATGCAGCCGCTAAGGGGTTTAGGTAAGTTTGAGGGACCGAGAAATGAAGTTGGATGCAAGCGCTAAGGGGTTTAGGTAAGTTTCTGGTTGAGGGTGCGCATGCGCAAGATCTTATAAACATACGAACGCACGAATCTAAGAGACCAAAAACCAATGAAAACCAGAGGCTAACGCAAGTAATTGGAAGAGCTTGACGATGGAAGCTGCCGAAAAAACAGGCTGCCGCCGCAACAGGTGAGCACATGAACGTGATTTTTACGATTGGCAACTGACTGAGGCAAGTTCGGGAGATATCATACGAACGGACGTATCTTTTAGGATAGAAACGTATTTGCTTATTGAATCACTCGCAAGTTCATACGAACGCACGAGCGGACGTGAAAAATAGGATGATCGTGAGCAAAATCCAAGCTGTTACATGTTTCTTTGAATCAACCCATATATCAATATTTTTATGACCATAGGTTATATCAGTATTGCTACACATCCATAATACAGAGAGATGTACACCGAAAGGTATTACAAATAATGATCTCAAACATTCATACCAAAACCTTAAAGTGAATCAATAAAGTGCAAGTGCTTATCACAATATAAATACAATTCATGAATAAAAAAAGTTCTAAGTAAACCAGACAAAAAGAAAAAAATGGTGATGTTGCCAGATAGCAGCTATACTTAGGCCAAAAGAGTATGCAAGGGGGCTCCCAAAACTCTACTCCACGCGCTCCATGAAGTGACCACTTTGCAGAGAGACTCTGTATTGCTGCCACATCTCCCCTGGACCCCTTGACAAGTTCACCCAAGTAGTGAAAAAATGATAAATGTATTATTCTAAATTTCACTTAATTATTGGTTTGGTCTTCTCTGTCCTGGCCCCCTCCAGACAGTGTTCCCAGTGTCAACTGAGGAAGTTCTTGCATTTGGCAACAACATCATAGAGCAACAACACCTTCTTTGGCAAAGTCTGTGATACACTCACCTTTTCTCCCACGCAGACCATCACTCCTAGTCCAGCACAACAGCACTCACCTGAAAGGCTGGATCCATGTCCCTCGCCACCCGGCACCATACGCACCACTACTCGCTCGTCTAGCTTCCCTTCCTGTCTCTGACGTGGCAACACCCCTGCCATCAGTCACAGTGAGCTACCACGCCCCCTCCATTCACTGCAATGGAGAGGGCGTGGCAGCTCACTGTGACTGAGTGGGGGGGCTTCGCCACATCGGAGCGAGACAGGAAGAGAAGCCCAGCAGGAGATCAGCAATGCGTGAGGTGCAGAGAGTGAGGGTGGTTCTGTTCTTAGTCCCCCGAAGGTTGATTGGTGGACCACATGAGTGGGATGGGGATGGAAGCCAGAATGAGAAGGTGGATTTCGTCACTAAGGGGTCAGAGAGGAGAGAAAGGTCTGCGCTGGAGCCACTCTATGAAAGTTAAGCTACTGATTTTTTACTTTTGACTTGGCAATCATTTTAACTTTGTGACTTCAGATGACTAAAAATGCTTTTTGTATTCTGTATTGTGTCAGTTATTCATGGAGATGATGCAACAGGAAATAGTCCTCAGTCTAAGACAAGGCATCTGATATGGTGACATACACATCATTGACATTTCAGCCTAATTTGGAAACCTACTGGAATCAGATCAGCTTCACATTCTGGTGAATCACACAACACACCATTGTTTTCTAGCACCTATGTGGTCATTTACACACGCATGTGTCATCTGAAATGTATCCAACTGAAAGTGATATTTCAGATATAGGCTGACCATTTATAGGTTGAATCATTTACCAACTTTGTGTTTCTTATGCTGACCATACACTTGCCTGTCTCTAGTCAGTTTTGATTGCAATTGGCTAACGAAAAAGTTACAATCAAGTTACCATACGCTCTCAACTTCTCTGATCTCATTAACGTCGGTACTATAGGTTGGTAATAGATAGGTAAGTGTAGCTGACGGAGGGTTGTGTAAAATTAAACAGGAGGATGCGAAAGGTATTATTAATGCTGCTAAGGAGGAAAATATTCTCAAATCTGTTAAGCGTAACACTTTTCTAATATATAAGTTACAGAAAGAGTAAAAAGTGTGGAAGTTCAAAAAATAGCAATGTGGAAAAATACCGTTTTGTGATTACTCCCCTTTAAAACGG
The DNA here is from genome assembly GCA_027917425.1 of Gastrophryne carolinensis. Lineage (NCBI taxonomy): Eukaryota > Metazoa > Chordata > Amphibia > Anura > Microhylidae > Gastrophryne > Gastrophryne carolinensis. The sequence continues at coordinate 230,792,896 of CM051236.1, forward strand.
ATATTATAAGTGTGACATACACTCCGCTTCAATAAGTCTTGACAGTTGGGTTATTCTCCAGAACTTCTGCAGAGATGAATGCAAAAAAAGAAGCCCCTCCTGGTCCATAACTACCTGGGATCTCCCACCAATTACCCAGATAGCAGTAAAGGGACCAGGAAGAACCAAATATACCAATACTAACAAAAAACAATGGTTCACCATATAAAGGATCTAGAATACCAAACAGGGTGGTGAAGCGGAGTGTATGTCACACTTATAATATCCGTTTTAAAGGTGAGTAATCACAAAACGGTAATATTCCAAGTGTGACATACATGCCGCTTCAATAAGTCTTGACAGTTGGGACATCCAATAGCAGTGTCCGTCAAGGGTGGGAACCATAAACAGTAAAGAATGCACCAACTCAAACCACTGCAGCTTGCAGAACCTTGCGGCCAAAAACAGCATCCGCTGAAGCCCGCACATCAACCTTGTAAAACTTGGAAAAAGTATGAACAGAAGACCAAGTAGCAGCCTTACAAACTTGTTCAACAGAAGCCTGGTGCTGAAAAGCCCAGGATGCACCCACAGCACGAGTAGAGTGCGCAGTGACCATAAAAGGGGGAGCCTTCCCCTTATCAGAATAGGCCCCAACAATGGCCTGACGAATCCATTTGCTAATCGTAGACTTAGCAGGTGCCAAACCTTTCCTGGCCCCCAGGGCACCACAAAAAAAGCGTCCGTCTTGCGGAAGAAAGAAGTAGTCACCAAATAGTACTTCACACAGCGAACAACATCCAAATTGTGCAGAACCCTCTCCTTGTCATTGTTAGGCTTAGGACACAAGGAAGGGAGAACAATATCCTGATTGAGGTGGAAAGCAGACACCACCTTAGGAAGGAAATCCGGTTTAAAACGAAAAACCACCTTATCCTGGTGTCTCTCAAAGTAAGGGGCCTGAATCGACAGAGCCGCCAACTCAGAGACATGCCAAACAGAGGTAATCGCCACCAAGAAGGCAACCTTCTGAGTGAGAACTGAAAGAGCAATATCATGTAGCGGCTCAAAAGGCGGCCCCTGCAGAGCCGAAAGAACCAAATTCAAATCCCAAACAGGAACTACAGCTTTTCGAGGGGGCCGCACATGCGCCACCCCTTAGAAAAAAGTCTTAACCAGCGAGTGTAAAGCAAAATACCTCTGGAAGAAAACCGACAGAGCAGAAACCTATCCTTGCAAAGTACTAAGCTGGAACCCCAGGTCCAGATTATGCTGAAAAACTCCAAAATCCTGGGTACAGAAAAAACCCTGCAAGGCAAGGCCCTAGCCTCACACCAATCAATATAGGACCTCCAAGTCCTATAGTAAATGCCCGAAGAGGACCGCTTCCTAGCCCTAATCAGGGTTTGAACGACCGCCTCAGACAAACCTTCCTCTTTCAAGATGAAGGTTTCAGCAGCCAGGCCGTCAAAGCCAGCGTTTGTAAATTGGGGTAAAGTAGATGACCCTGGGATAGCAGATCCGGTATCAAGGGAAGCCGGCACTGGTCTACGGCTGCGTACCAAACCCTTCTTGGCCACCTTGGAGCCACCAGAATCGCTGGTGCCCTTTCTAGAACCAGTTTGCGAACCATACTGCCCAGCATGGAGACAGGTGGAAACAGGTACAGAAAACCCAGGTCCTTCCACACCAGAGACAAGGCATCCACTGCCAAGGCCAGGGGATCCTGAGAAAGAGACACAAATGCCGGAAGTTTGTGATTGTGCCTCGAGGCAAAGAGAACCACCTCCGGAGTCCCCCACTTGCGGCAAAGATCCAGAAAGACCTCGGGTTTGAGAGACCCCCTGCTCAGGGAGTCCGCCTCCGTATTCTCCACCCCCGGAATGTAGACTGCCGAAAGGCAAGGAACATTGCTCTCCGCCCATCGCAGGATCAGAGAGACTTCCCTGAGGGCACTCCTGCTGCGAGTTCCTCCTTGGTGATTTATGTAGGCCACTGCCGTTCGGTTGTCCGAACGCACCTGAACCGGAAGACCCCATAACTGTGGGGTTAACCGAGCCAGAACCAGACGAACCCTGGGAGACATCCTGAAAGGTTGATCCAAAGACTGTGGGCTCTTGTCCCGATACGTCAATAGGAGAAGTTGAAGAGATCTCATGTGAAATTGTGCAAACGGCACCACCTCGAAGGAGGACACCATCAGGCCCACCAGTTTCATCCCCAGATAGAGGGACAAGGGCTGTCCAGAAGAAGACGGATCAGGTCCTGAATCCCCTGCACCTTGGTCTGGGGCAGAAACACTCTGGCCCGACTGGTATCCAGATTCATGCCCAGAAATGAAATCACTCGAGACGGGGAGAGAGAAGACTTGGTGCGGTTGATCACCCACCCGAATCCCTCCAGTGTCGACACCACCTGGAGGGTGTCCAGTTCCGCCTGCTGAAGGGAAGAAGCAGAAAATACCATTTTGTGAGTACTCACCTGTAAAATGGTTATTACGAGTATGTCACACACCCCACTTCCAAATATTCATGACACTTGGGAACTCGGCCTGTAGAGGGCGATCTTGCAGAGATTACATGGAAAAAGGAGCCCCTCCTGGTCCAAAAGTACTGGGTTCCTCCCACTATTCCTCAGTCTTTTTAAAAAGCATTGAAGAACCAGGAAGAGCAAATTATATTCGATAAATGAAAAATAGTTTGAAAATAATAATCACCATATAAAGGATCCCTTAGAACAAAAAAGGGCGGGGGAAGTGGGGTGTGTGACATACTCGTAATAACCATTTTACAGGTGAGTACTCACATTCATGACACTTGGGACATCCAATAGCAGTGTCTATAATGGGTGGGGATCCCCAAGGAATAATGCATAACTTAAATTACTGCAGCTTGCAGAATTTTGCGGCCAAAAGCAGCATCCGCTGAGGCCCGCACATCAACCTTGTAAAATGTAAAAAGTATGCACAGAAGACCAAGTCGCAGCCTTGCAAACCTGTTCAACAGAAGCCTGGTGCTGAAAAGCCCAGGAAGCTCCAATAGCACGAGTAGAATGAGCGGTGACACGAAAAGGGGGAACCTTCCCCTTAGCCAAATAGGCCCCAATGATGGCCTGAGGTATCCACTTACTAAGGGAAGATTTGGCAGGAGCAAAACCCTTCTTGGGCCCAGAAGGCACAACAAAAAAGGCATCCGTCCTGCGGAAGGCCGAAGTAGTAACTAAATAATACTTAACACAACGAACTACATCCAAAGAATGTAAGACCCTTTCCTTGTCGTTACTAGGTTTAGGACACAAGGAAGGAAGAACTATGTCCTGATTTAGGTGGAAAGCAGACACCACCTTAGGAAGGAAATCCGGTTTAAAAGGGAAAACAACCTTATCTTGATGCCTCTCAAAATAAGGGGCTAGAATAGACAAAGCCGCCAGTTCAGAAACTCGGCGGACAGAAGTAATAGCAACCAAAAGGCAACCTCCTGAGTAAGAATAGAAAGAGGGATATCCTGCAAGGGCTCAAAGGGAGCGGCCTGCATAGCTGAAAGCACTAGGTTAAGGTCCCAAACAGGAAGTATAGGCTTTCTGGGAGGCCGCACATGCGCAACTCCTTGGAAAAAAGTCTTAACCAAAGGATGAAGAGCAAACGACCTTTGAAAGAAAATAGCCAAGGCAGAGACTTGCCCTTTCAAAGTACTAATCTGGAATCCCATATCCAGACCTCGTTGCAGATATTCCAGAATTCTAGGAATAGAAAATACTCTACAGGGCAAAGCCCTGGATTCACACCAATCAATATAGGACCTCCAAGTCCTGTAGTAAATGACAGAGGAAGACTTCTTCCCAGCTCTAATAAGAGTCTGAATAACCACATCAGAAAGACCTTCTTCTTTCAAGATGGAGACTTCAGCAGCCATGCCGTCAAAGCCAGCGTTTGTAAATTGGGGTAACAAAGTTGACCCTGAGTGATGAGATCTGGAAGAAGAGGCAGATGGAAACGATCCACTGCCAGCCTTACGACGTCTGCGTACCAGACGTCTTGGCCACCTTGGCGCCACCAGAATTGCTGGCGCCTCCTCCAGTGCTAACTTGTGCACCACCTTGCTGATCATGGAGAATGGGGGAAACAGATATAGGAACCCCAGATCCTTCCAAGCCACAGACATGGCATCCGCTGCCACTGCCAGAGGATCCTGGGATAGAGACACAAAAGCTGGCAGCTTATGATTGTGGCGAGAAGCAAACAGGTCCAACTGTGGAGTCCTCCACTTGTGACAGAGGAACTGAAAGACCCTTGGATTGAGAGACCATTCTCCCTGACGAGAACATCCCCTGCTCAGGGAGTCTGCCTCCACATTCTCTATCCCCGGAATGTAAACTGCTGATATGCAGGGAACATTGATCTCTGCCCACTGAAGGATCAGAGACACTTCCCAGAGGGCACCCCAACTGCGAGTCCCTCCCTGGTGATTGATGTATGCAACAGCTGTTCGGTTGTCTGACCAAATCTGAACTGGCAGACCCTGTAAGAAATGGGTCAGTTGAAGTAGAACAAGACGTATGGCCCGAAGCTCTAATACATAGATTGGAGAATGAGCCTCCTGAGGCCCCCACAATCCTTGGAACTGATGCTTCTTCCAGAAGCCCCCCCAGCCCACCAGGCTGGCATCCGTGGTAACCAGTTCCCAACGCGGAGTCAGAAATGATTGCCCTTCTGGAGGTTGAGCGATATTAACCACCGCTGAAGGGACTGCAAAACGTGGGGAGACAATAGACAAGTCTGATTCAATGATAGTGGGCACCTGTCCCACTTTGCCAAGAGGAAGAGCTGAAGCATCCTTATGTGAAACTGGGCAAACGGGACTGCCTAAGAATGCAGCTACCATCAAGAATAGACGAATCAAGTCCTGAATCAGAACCATTTTGGACTGAGGAAGAAAAACCTTGGCCTGAAATGTATCCAGAGTCAGGCCCAGGAAGGGAATTTCCCTGGACGGACAGAGAGAGGATTTGGGGTAACCTATTACCCATCCGAATCTCTCTAGCGTAGAGACCACCATCCTGGTGTCCAACTCTGATTGTTCGAGGGAGGAGGCCGCGATAAGAAGATCGTCCAGAAAAGGCACAATGCAGATGCCCTGGACCCTGAATATAGCCATCACCCCTGCCAGCATCTTGGTAAAGACTCTTGGGGCGGAGGTAAGGCTGAATGGCAGGGCCACAAATTGATAATGCTGGTCTTCTATCGAGAACCTGAGAAATCTCTGGTGACCCGGAAAAATAGGAATGTGCAAATAAGCATCCTTGAGGTCTATGGATGTCATGAAGTCCCCCTGACGGGGAGCATCGATCGTTGATCGCAGAGACTCCATGCGGAATTTTCTGAAACTGATAAATTGATTGAGTCTCCTTAGGTCTAGGATAGGCCGAACAGAGCCGTCCTTTTTGGGTACCGTGAATAGGTTGGAGTAAAACCCCAAACCCCTTTCCGCTGGAGGCACTAGGCAGATGACAGCCATGTTTAACAGATTCGCTACTGCTGTCTGCAGTCCCTGTGCAATTGCCGGATCTGACGGCATCCAGGACATGAAAAATCTGGGAGGAGGCCGGAACTCGAATTCCAGTTTGTAACCGGAAGAGACTACTTCCAGAACCCAATTGTCTGATACCTCCTGACCCCAGATCTGGAAGAAGAACCGCAGCCGTCCCCCCACCCGTAAGGGCTTAGTGGCAGATTTGGTTTTGGACCCCCAATTCTGACTTGGACAGCACATCCCTTTCCTCTATTCCATGCATTCCCTCTAGGGGCCGAAAAGGCCGATCCTCTACCGGAACTAGACCCCCGAAAGGAAGGGTTAAAAGAGGCCACTCCACGAAAGGAACAACGTTGTTTCTTACGCTGAGGTAATTTACCTCCTTTAGTGACAGAATCCAATTTTTCTCCAAAGAGGCGCAATCCCACAAAAGGGAGCGCTGTAAGTGATTTCTTGGCTACAATATCAGCTGCCCACTGCCGCAACCATACTGACTGCTGAATGGCGATTAACAAGGCAGAGGTTCTGCTGCACATGAGCAGAGTATCATCTAAGGCAGAAAGTACAAAAGATGCAAACATCTCACATTGCTTAAGAGCGGCATACTCATCAGAGGCCGGATCAAGCCCTGAGTAATTCATTAGGTCTCTCACAACAGACCTAATAGCCACTGTCATGAGTGCAGAAGCACCAACAAGCAGCAAGGCCGAGCCCACACTGGAAAAAGTGTGGCACGCCATTTGATCAATACGCTTATCCTCTCCATCTTTAAGTGTAGTGGAGTCAGGAGAATGCAACACAGAAGAATTGTATAAATTAAGCACAGAGGCATCCACCACAGGTGGTGATGACCAACGCTTAACAGTATCAGCTGGGAAGGGATATTTCTTGTCCCAGCCCAAAGGAATGCCAGGAAGCCGCGCAGGCTTCTCCCATTCTTTAAGAATAATTTCATCAAAACGCTTTTGATTTGGAAATTCTAAATGAGTTTTAGAGACTCCAAAGAATTCCCCTTTTTGAGGAGGGACTACTTCAGGAGGAGTGATAACCAAAATCTCAAATAACTGAGCAAGAGCCTTAGGGGTATCCACAACACTAGCTTCACCCTGCTCAATCACAGTACCAACAAATTGCTGTTCATCAGAAACATCTGAATCCTCATATAATTCTCCTTCTTCTAACTGAGAAGGATCAGACCAATAAAGCATTTCACAATTATCCAACTTACTTACCAGAACGGCCTGAGTCAAATGTTTCCAAGGCTTGGGCTTGGAACCCCAGGCAGCCGCGGGACGTGCCCGACCTCTGCCTCTGTTCCAGGACGAGCCCCTGACCCCCGACAAGGCCAGACCCCTAGACGCTCTGGCACCTCGAAAGGAAGGAGTGAACGAGCCCACCCCCCGAAAGGGACGGCACTGCTTCCTCCGCTGAGGTAACTTACAGCCTTTAGCAACAGCATCCAATTTATCTCCAAACAGCCGCGCCCCCAAGAAGGGGAGAGCTGTGAGTGACTTCTTGGCTCCAACTGATGGAGCCAGACCAGTCTGCGCATGGCCACCAGCAAGGCTGACGTCCTACTACACACGACAATGGAGTCTTCCATCGCAGCCATGACAAAATCCATGAACAACTTGCACTTCTTGAGTACAGCAAACTCAGCGCTAGCTGGATCCAGCTGAGCGTTATTCATCCAGTCCCTGATAAGAGACCTGGTAGCAAGCGACACCATGGCAGATGCACTAACCGGTCGCAGGGCCGAGCCCACGTTGGCAAATGCGTGGCACGCCATCTGATCAAGGCGCTTGTCCTCGCCATCCTTAAGGGAAGAGGCGTTAGGGGTGTTCAGTACAGAAGAGTTGGTCAACCCTAACACAGGCGCGTCGACCTCGGGAGGAGAAGACCAGCGCTTGACCGTCTCCACCGGAAAGGGATACTTCTTATCCCATCCCTGAGGCACACCAGGAAGTCGACAGGGCCTCTCCCATTCCCTAAGTATCAGCGCATCAAAGTGACCCTGGGTAGGGAATTCCAGACGGGGCTTGTAGGCCCCCAAAAATTCCCCCTTCTTAAGAGGGGGCGCCTCAGGTGGATCAATATCCAACACCTCCAATAAATGTGACGAAACAGTGGCCGTATCAACGGCATCCCCCAGCGCCTACCCGGCATTGGAATTCCCAGGCTGACCATAGTCAGCCTCTGAATCCTGATACAATTCCCCCTCCTCAAGCGGGGAATAGTCGGACAATTCAGCGGATTCATCGTCAGTGTCCCACAAGGGCTGGGCCAACGACAACTGTCTCTTTTTAGCCTGGGGCTTCTTGCCCACCATGCTAGCAATCATTTTCTCTATGCTGGCCAACTTAGCCCAAACATGAGAAAGTGACTCCCCACTAGTACCAATGTCACTTGGGGTACAGATCAGGTGGGGAGGGGAAGGCGATGAGGCGGGAGGAGCCGACCCAGAAGGCTGAGTACCAGATTGCCACGTTATGGCCTTTTGTGCGCATGGTATACAGATCAGCACATTCTCCCCGTAAGGGATACCCAACACCCCACACATGGCCCAGATTGTCCCGAAGGGATCCCGGGCCTGGTATCCTGCAGAGAATTTTTGTGGTCAGTCGCAAGACCGTAGGGAATTACGCATAAGCAACCCGGGATGCCCTTTAAAAGTCCCGGTGGGAGGATTTTAGGGGTGGACAATATTTATAGCTAGGGACCCCAGGACCAGGAGAGACCCCTTAAAATGCACTTATACGGGGACACCTGTAACACACAAAAAAGGTCACATAAGAGCAGAGCATAGTAAGGGATGCCCTAGCATAGATATTACAGTTACACAGCCCCCCCCCCCCCGGAGGAGAGTAAGGGACCCGGAAGAGGGAGTGGGAACCCTGCCATTATAAGGCCATAGGCATGTAGGGACGGGGCATCCCACACCAGGATCACCGAAACCTGGATCACCGCCTACCCCGTGGTGGGGTCTCATGGTGGAGCAGCGCTCCTACAGCACCCAAAGGGTGCTCCTACCTTTACCAAGGACCCGCAGCCGAAGCTGGGAGGCTCAATACAGGGACAATTTAGGAGGGTCCTGGTAGCAATAGGGACAAAAAGGGGGCCGGGCGCGAGCCCGGCTTACCTGCAAGTAAGAGAAGCTTCATCTTCTGTCTTGCTCGCTCCCTGCAGAGAAGACAACTGGGGAATTGGTGGGAGGTCCCAGGTAGTTATGGACCGGGAGGGGCTTCTTTTTTTGCATTCATCTCTGCAGAAGTTCGCCCTCTACTGGAGAATAACCCAACTGTCAAGACTTATTGAAGCGGAGTGTATGTCACACTTGGAATATAACTATACTAATTGGGACAGTGCTGTTGATGATCAGCTTAACAACCGCTTTGCTTCAGTGCATTCAGGAGGTGGCTATCAAACTCATAGCACACTTGCTCATGCCATTGCATCAGGCTGGGACTGTCCAACCCCAGTGATCTTTAAAGATGTTCAAGACGAGCGTTTAAAGGTGAATAAGACAATGGGCCAAGATGGCACCCTCCCGGGTTCTTAAGAATCTCTGATTGCTGATCACTGCACCTTTACTAATTTGTTTAACGATTCCCATTTAACAGTCAAGGTTCCTGATAATTGGAGAATGGCCAATATTGTATTGTATCGGGATGCCACGCTGTGTGAACCCCCCCCCAGTGTCCAACAAAACTCACCTTTTCCAGCAGCTCCCTCTGTGATATAAAGAATGTGGAGTGAGAAATCCCTTGCCCAGCTATTTAGTTAGGCTGGAGATGGGAGCATACCGTATCCAGGGATGTGGCCGTTTTCACTCAAAATTGCTGAGTGCGTATTGAGAAAGGCTGGATGCCCCTCAACCAGGTTGCACATCGTCTCGCCCCAACACCTGCAATCCTTAACTTATCCTCGGCCAGAAATACAGCCCCTCGATTGACCACCAGCGGACACGTGGGCAGGCCCTTTCGGCGACCTGGACTAAGGACACTACCAACGTGACCACCGCCCCCTCCCCCCCCCAAGCCTGTCTCAATGACCCACACCCATTAGCAAGATGGGTGTGGGTGCAATTTATTATGCATGGCAAATGGCTCTGATTGGACGAAAGTTTGTACTGTGCAATCAGTGAGGCATGCCAAATACCTCAGGGACAAGGAACGAAACCAGTGATAGTTACATTCGCAGGTTTTGTTCTGCTTTAATTTTGATTTTACGTTTTTTTTTTGTGAATTCTCGACATGAATTAAAGCTTACCTTCTACCGGGCATCCAGTGTTTTGTGTTGCTCTGTGAACCCCCCGCCCATAATAACTCACCTCTTCCCGGTCCAAAGGCGAACAGGTTTTCGTCCAATCAGAGCCGTTTGCCATGACAATGTCATTCAGAAAATGTCTCTGTTTGCTTTCAATGAGGAGCGCAAGCGACTGAATCCCCCTGCATCTTCATGCATTTAAATGCTTGGGGCGGGAGCCTACCCACAACCCAAAGATGCAGGGGATGATCCCACTTGCACTTCCTAATCAGAGGCCAGCAAACTGGGGGGTTTCACACATCGGGACATCCCAAAATGGGATAATCAAAATCCTGGGTTTTGTTCCACTTTAAAGTGGACTCCGAGTCAAAAAATACAATTCTGTGATTACTCACCTGTAGAATTGGTATTATGAGTATACAGTACGTCCTGCTCCAGATATAATACTCACTATCGGGTAATACTCCGCCAGATGGCGCTGGACTGCAGAGACATCGAAAATAGGCTCCTCCCGGCCCCTCAAATACCCAGGGACCTCCCACAAATCCACAGCAATGAAAAGCAGTGAACGAGAAGCCGGGAGAATTAAAACAACCCAAACTAGTAACTATAAAAATGGTAACAATCACCATACAGGGGATCCAAGGGTGGGGTGGAGCAGGACGTACTGTATGCTCATAATGCCAATTCTACAGGTGAGTAATCACAGAATTGTATTATTCTTAGTATACAGTACGTCCTGCTCCAGATATAATACTCACTATCTGGACATCCAATAGCAGTGTCCATAAAGTAGGGTGGGATCCCCAAAAGGTAACAGCAGACAGTTTAAACCACTGCCGCCTGCAGAACCTTGCGGCCAAAAACAGCATCAGCTGAGGCCCTAACATCAACCTTGTAAAACCTTGAAAAGGTATGAACAGAAGACCAAGTAGCAGCCTTGCAAACGTGTTCAACAGAAGCCTGGTGCTGAAAAGCCCAAGAGGCACCAACATCACGCGTAGAATGAGCAGTAAGGCGGAAGGGAGGATTCTTCCCCTTAGCAGAGTAGGCCTGAATCACAGCCTGACGGATCCATTTGCTGATAGTAGACTTGGCAGGAGCCAAACCCTTACTAGGACCAGAAGGGACCACAAAAAGAGCATCAGTTTTTCTGAAAGGTGCAGTAGCCACCAGATAGTACTTCAGACACCTAACCACATCCAAAGAATGTAAAACCCTCTCCTTAGCATTACTAGGATTAGGGCACAATGAAGGAAGAACAATGTCCTGATTCAAATGAAAGCCAGACACCACTTTAGGCAGAAAATCTGGCTTGAAGCGAAACACCACCTTGTCCTGGTGTCTCTCATAGTAGGGGGGCTGAATGGAAAGCGCCGGCAACTCAGACACACACCTAACAGAGGTGATAGCCACCAGAAAGACAACTTTGAGAGTAAGGGTGGCCAGAGTAGCATCCTGCACAGGCTCAAAGGGAGCACCCTGCAAGGCTGACAAAACCAAGTTTAAATCCCAAACAGGCACCGTAGGCTTACGTGGGGGACGCACAAGAGTCACCCCCTGGAAAAGTCCTGATCAGAGGATGCTGAGCAAAGGACTTCTGGAAGAAAACAGGCAGGGCAGAAACCTGACCTTTCAGAGTACTGAGTTGGAGCCCCAACTCCAACCCATGTTGTAGGAACTCCAGAATCCTGGGAATAGAGAACACACGACAGCGAAAAGACTTAGACTCACACCAGTCAATGTAGGCACGCCAAACCCTGTAATAAAGAGAAGAAGAAGACTTCTTCCTAGCCTTGATCATAGTATCAACAACCGAGGTAGACAGCCCCTTCTCCATCAAGATGGAGGTTTCAGCAGCCAGGCCGTCAAAGCCAGAGTTTGTAAATTGGGATGACGTAGGGAGCCCTGAGTGAGCAAATCTGGCACCATGGGCAGAGCGTACTGATCTACTGCCAGCTGCACCACGTCTGCGAACCACACTCTTCTTGGCCACCTGGGGCCACCAGAATTGCTGGCACCCCCTCCAGAGCAATCTTGCGCAGAACCCTGCCCAGCAGGGGGAATGGAGGGAAGACATACAGAAACTGAAAGTCCTGCCATGACATTGCTAGAGCATCCGTGGTCAAGGGCAGAGGATCTTGGGACAGGGAGACAAAGGCCGGTAGCTTGACAGGACGCAAACAGATCCACATCTGGTTGACCCCAACGGTGACACAGAGATTGGAACACCCTTCTGCATAGGGACCATTCTCTCTGACTAGAGGTCCCACTGCTCAGAGAGTCTGCCAGGAGATTTTCCACCCCTGGGATGTACACAGCTGAAATGCAGGGAACATTGGTCTCCGCCCAGGTCAGGATAAGAGACACTTCCTGGAGGGCCCCCTTGCTCCGGGTCCCTCCCTGATGATTGATGTAGGCAACTGCCGTCTTGTTGTCCGAGCGCAACTGAACAGGCAGGCCCCGAAGGTGAGGAATCAACTGAGCCAGAACTAACCTGATCGCCCGCAGCTCCAACGTTGATAGGTGTGTGGGCCTCCTGAGGGCCCCACCTCCCCTGGAACCGCAGGGACTTCCAGAACCCCCCCCAACCTGACAGACTGGCATCCGTGGTGAACGTCTCCCAGGAAGGAGTCAGAAAGATCTGCCCCCCAACAGGTTCCATGAGTCCATCCACCACGAGAGAGACCTCCTGACCAGGGGGGAAAGCACACAGACCCTGTCCAGGGACGCTGGATCCTTGTCCCATACTGACAATAGGTGAAGTTGCAGAGGCCTCAAGTGGAACTGAGCATAAGGGACCGCCTCGAAGCACGCCACCATCAGGCCCACTAGCTGCATTCCCTGCCTGAAGGAGGGATGATGACAAGATAGCAGGAACTGTACCTGTGAAATCAGACTGTCCGCCTCCTGTTTAGGAAGGAAAATCCTTGCCTGAACTGTATCCAGATTCATTCCTAGAAATGGAGTCACCAAGGAGGGGGACAGCGAAGACTTGGGGTGGTTGATCACCCATCCAAATGACTCCAGTGTGGACACCACCAGCTGGGTATCCAATTCTGCCTGATGTAGAGATTGGGAGGTGATGAGAATGTCGTCCAGATAAGGCAGCACGCGGACGCCCTGAAACCTGAGCAGAGACATCACGCCAGCCAGCACCTTGGTGAACACCCTGGGAGCTGAAGTGAGACCAAAGGGCAATGCCACAAATTGGTAGTGTTGATCCTCCAAAGCGAACCGGAGGAACCTTTGATGACCTGGAAATACAGGAATATGAAGGTAAGCATCTTTGATGTCCATAGACGTCATGAAATCCCCTGGGCGCAGGGAACTGATGGCAGAGGGCAGAGTTTCCATGCAAAAGCGTCTGCTCCTGACAAATTTGTTGAGTATCTTCAAGTCCAGAATGGGCCTGAGAGACCCATCCTTTTTGGGTACTGTGAATAGGTTGGAATAGAAGCCCTTGCCTTTTTCTCTTAGAGGGACCTTGCAGATAACCCCCAGCTGCAGGGGGCCTTGCACTGCCTGCACTAGCTCCTGAGCTGACACAGGGTCCTGAGGAATCCGGGATCTGATGAATCTTGGGGGCGGCCAGGCAGCAAACTCTATATTGTAACCGGAGGACACTACCTCCTGAATCCACCGGTCTGAGACATGAAGTTTCCAGACGTGAGCAAAGTGCTGAAGCCGTCCCCCCACCCAGATGGGTGAGGGTGCCCCATCATGCCTGAGGGGGCTTGGGAGAGGATTTAGTTTTGGGACCCCAGGAGGAGCCAGGACGTCCACATCCTCTGCCCCCTACACCCAGAAATCTCCCCGGGCCCCAGAAAAGGAAACCCCCCTCCCTTGTCTAGCACCACGGTAGGGGGAGGAGAATGAGCCCTGACCCCGAAAGGGCCGAGACTGCCGCCTGCGCTGGGGTAACCTGCCTCCCTTAGCAAAAAGGTCCAGGCGGTCCCCAAACAGGCGTAGTCCTTTGAAGGGAAAACCAGTAAGGGCCTTCTTGGCAGCGTTGTCAGCAGCCCACTGGCGTAGCCAAACCGAGTGGCGTATAGCCACCACAAGGGCAGATGTTCTGGCACACATTCTAATGGTGTCATCCAAGGCAGAGAGGACAAAATTCACAAAAACTGGAGAGTGCATTAAACACCTCACAAGGCAAATCATCAGGGGCACTATCAAGTATACTTCTGATCAGGGTCCTAGTGGCCACAGCGGTAATGGCAGAGGCACAGACCGAGCGCAGCGCCGTACCCGCACATGCAAAAGCATGGGGCCCCAGCTGGTCAATGCGCCGGTCCTCAGCATCCCGCAGAGTAGTAGAATCAGGGGAATGCATGACAGAGGTTTTAGATAGCCCTAGGACTGGGGCATCCACCTCGGGAGGGGATGACCAACACTTTACCACGTCAGCAGGAAAGGGATACTTCCTATCCCAACTTTTAGGTACTCCGGGAAGTCTACTGGGGCGCTCCCATTCCTTGAGCACCAGGTTATTGAAATGTGCTTGCTCAGGAAATTCCAAACGTGACTTAGCGGTATGGAAAAGCTCCCCCCCTTTGCCTCGGAGCCGCAACAGGGGGAGAAATGGACAGAACCTCAAAAATCTGGGTCAGCAATCTGTCAGTGTCATCCGGGGCCCAGGGGTCAGAGCCAGAATCGTCATGGCCCCTTGGCCTCTCATCAGATGACCCCGAGTCAGAGAAAAGCTCCCCTTTGTCCGAAGGGGTATAGCCACAAAGATTCCAAAACTCCTCAGTTTCCATAGGGAAAAGAGTGACATTAGGCGTTAAGTGCCGCTTTTTAGCAGGGGCCTTACGTGCCAAGGTATTAGCAATCAACTTCTCATCAGTAGCCAGTTTAAAAGACACATCAGGCTGAGAATCCCCACTTGTATGCAAGTAGGAGTGAGATTTAAGCTTGGGGGAGTAGGTGAAGTGAAACGAGGTGCAGGGCCAGCCACTGGAAGGCCAGATTGCAGCGCAAGCACTTGCTCAGCGCAGGGTACGCAGACCTGCGCCTTGTCAGCATCAACATGGGACTCACCACACGCTGCACACAGCCGGGCTTGTCCGGTCACATTATCCTGAGATGCCTCCATATGGTGATTATAGTGGCACTATAGGCCGATAGGGATTAACGCTATAAAGCAACCCTGGATGCCCCAATAACCCGCTAGGGAAGTGGGAGTAATTACACTAGGCCTCACAAGTTAACCAACTAAAAGAGGGCCGGGAGAAGCCAATGGATTCGCCCGCCTGAAAGTGGACCAACACCCAGGATTTTGACTATCCTGGGTCTTGGTCCACTTCGGTGGGACACCCCCGATCGGGGTGCCCCGCTGTGTGAAACCCCCCTGAACCCCCCGAAAAACTCACCTCTCCCCGCTCCCAGCGCAGACGGACAAGCCGCGGACAAGCGGCTCCTCCGCCGCCGCCTCCCGCGTGTCACACTTGACGCGCGCGCGCGCCCGCGCCGGCCATTCGCAGACGGCCGGCGCGGGCACGCCTAGAGGGGCGCGAGGGATAAGGTAAGGAGTTTGGGGTGTTTGGGGGGGTTTCACCCGTGGGACATCCCGATCTCGGATGTCCCGCGGGGAGGGAGGTGATCGCCTGTGGGTGTTGGTCCACTTGAAAGACATAATAAAAGGGGCCGCAAGCAGACAGTAATAAAAGGGTGGATAATAAAGCCGCCCGCGAGGGCACTTATGGACCGCGATAGGTAGAGGTCCGTCACGCGTAAGCCATACCAAGCAGACAAAATGGCATCGGTATACCTCGAGGGGCGGGCCAGCAACAACAATGACGCGGAACGCGCCAGAGACGGTCTGCCCCCCCCCCCCCGAAGAGCACGAAGCCAACAAGTGATGATCAGCCAATGACAGCGCGCCGGCGTCTGAGGTAAAGCCGCCTCCAAGCGCGGATTACATATGTGACAAAAAAGGCGCACGGCGACAGTTTTAAAACTAGATACAGTAAGGTAGGTCAGCGCAGCGGCTGACACAAAGCAGAGGGAAATAAATCATAAGGTCAATACACGTGAATACATAGCATACACACCGACACAACCCCTCCCCTTTTTCCCCCCGAAGGCTACGTGGAGAATGAGGGAGGACAGCGGCCACTTCAATAGGGCCCACCGATAGACAGGGGCAAGGGGCAATAGTGCGGGAGGGGCATCCCATAGAGGCTTACCATAAGCCTGAACCGCCTACCCTTTGGTGGGGGATTGCAGTGGAGCAGCGCTCCTATGCACCTAACAGCGGTGCTGCCTACCATCACCTGACCAGCGCAGCCAAGGCTGGGAGGCATATTACTAATGGAACGGGTGGGAATAGTCCTACAGGGCCGCAGGCTAATAGCCCCGCTCACCTGCGAGTAAAGAGAGCCATTTCTCTTCCTGCGCAGTCCAGACTGTAGAGAAAATCTGGGGCCAGGAGGAGCCTATTTTCGATGTCTCTGCAGTCCAGCACCATCTGGCGGAGTATTACCCGATAGTGAGTATTATATCTGGAGCAGGATGTACTGTATACTAAGAATATTACATCTAACAAATGCCTCCCCAATTTATGATGCCCCTATAGTTAAAGATCTTTAGCCAAAATCAGACATTAAAGCGGACCTTCACCCTGAATAAGAACATATCTTATATGTTTCCCACACCCTTTACATACAGATTGCTCACATTAAAAACCGCCCTACCTGCATCTACTGCATGCTATGAGCCTTTAAACATCCAAGCTTCAGGCAGCCTGCAAACAGGAAGTGTCTTCTGACTGTGTCGTTCTGCATTCTGGGATTGCTGTCCTTTCCCTGACCCCAGCTCTGCTCTGTTTGTGCAAAGCACAGCTATAACCCCACCCCTTGTACTTTACCCCCCCCCCTCTCCTCAGTATGTGTGATGCTTCTTAGTCAAGATGGCGGTGCCTGTATCCCAGAGTCCTGAACAGAGTTGCAGCCCGGTGGGGGAAAGAATAAGTACGTGACTAAAAACGTAAAATATATTAATTTTAGATGATGCTGAAGGTCTGGTTTAAACTCTGTAGAATGGGGATCAGGAAATATCTGCTAGTGGAGGAAGTGCAGCTGCTGCATGGGTGTTCAGGTGTTTCCTGCCCCCAATCAGATGAGTAAAGGTGAGCATCTCTCTAATGGGGGTTCACTGAGTGGGTAGTTCACTTAAATGGGTGGGGGGGCGTGCACAGCGTGGGGACATGTTCTGGGAGGCATGAGCACCTCAAAAAGGGTGTTGGGTACACAGAGTCAACGGAGTCTGTGCAGAGCCCGAGAAAGATGCAAGAGATTCCACCACTGTCTGTGTATGTATCGTGAGTTTTTTGGCAAGGTAGAATTATCAGGTGACTGACCACACTCTGTTTCCCACCCAACTGTCTTATATGGGGTGAGGGCTTTAGATGATGATCTTCCTGTCTGTGCCTCTTGCTTCCCCTTATGAAACCTCTGCCTAATACAATGCTGCCTGCCATTTTCTCTCCAAAAAGCTCCCAATCAATCTCAGCAGTTTCATGTTGTTCAGCAAATGTATCTTATGTGTCCTAAAAAGCAGCATTGAGTTATAATTCTGAGTGTGTGAATGAAATCCTCTTTTCATTTGTGGTCTTATATTCCCATCTAGTGTCCAAAGTGGGAATAGCAACCACATGTTAATAGATAATTCCCCAAATAATACATACCCACTGCTTTTAATCAATCCCTTTACAAGCACATGAATGTGTGAGCATAGTCTTTCACACTACAACAAGTTATTTTTTACTTTTTCTCATGATTTTATTCCTCGGTGCAATACAGCACCATATTTAGCTGTGCAAATTTTTAAAACATTTGCACAGCTAAAAAAATCATAAGAACAAGTGTTCTTAAAAAAAAAGCGAGTAAAACAACAAGATGTCACTGTAAGGAGGGCAGTTGCTAAACTCCAGAGGGCCTGGGGTTTTACAATTACATAGAAATCTCAATTTAAAAAAAAAAAAAAGCAATAAGAAATTCTGAATCAAGTCTTTTTTAACACCAATCCCATTGAATGTGTTGCACTGGGTAGACACAACGCAAGGGAAAATGTTGCTCATTATTTTCAGTCGGCTAGTTCACATATATGTAATGCGTTTGGAAAATGTTGAACGCAAAATTTTTAGCACAGGCCAATACAAGTCTTTGGCAGTAACACAGGCAAAGCAATGTACTCTGCTTTATCTGTGTTGTGTTAGCAATACAGGGGGGGTATTATAACTATTTACTGATTTTGCAAAGAATGAACACAATGCAAATGTTTTAAAAGTACAGCGCATATTTTAATAATGTGCTCCTCAAGCACAGTGAAAATCCAACACAAAATACCTGTGCTTAGTATAATGGATAGGTGCGATAAAAAATGCTAGTAACCTTTAGTGTGCCGTTTGTTGTCACTTTAATTCTGTGTTTAATACTGTAGAAAAATAACGTCATTTTAAAAAAGTACATTGAAAGACACCTTAGGCACGAACGTCATCCACTGAGGAATGCATGCAAGTAGCAGTGTTTACAGTCACAATATGAAGAGAGCAGTTTACACAAAACAATATAATAGCTTGTTGATTACAAGCCTGTCAGAAAATACCATTTTGTGAGTACTCACCTGAAAAATGGATATTGTTGGTGTGCCACACACCCCGCTTCACTTCTTAAATATTCATTACTTCATGGGTTAATCCACCGCAGGTGACGTAGTGCAGAGAGGAAGTCTTGTAACGAGCCCCCTTCCGGCCTATATATACCTGGTACCTCCCTTCAATCACCAGTATAATCAAAAAGCAGTAATACAAGGTACCAGTATTCCACCAGTAACCTCAAAATCAAATTTGATATAAAAAGGCTTCACCATATAAAGGCTTCGGTAATACCGAAAAGGGCGGGTGTGAAGCGGGGTGTGTGGCACACCAACAATATCCATTTTTCAGGTGAGTACTCACAAAATGGTATTATTCTTGGTGTGCCACACACCCCGCTTCACTTCTTAAATATTCATTACTTCATGGGACATCCAAAAGCAGTGTCCACAAGGGCTGGGCAACTCAAGGCCAGGTGAAGCATAACTTAAACGACTGCAGTCTGCAGAACCTTGCGGCCGAAAACAGCATCCGCTGAGGCCCGCACATCAACTTTGTAAAACTTAGAAAAAGTGTGAACAGAAGACCAAGTGGCGGCCTTACAAACCTGTTTAACAGAAGCTTGGTGCTGAAAAGCCCAAGACGCCCCAACAGCGCGAGTGGAATGAGCAGTAATACGAAAAGGGGGAACTCTTCCCTTAGCAGAATAGGCCGCAGTAACGGCCTGACGTATCCACTTGCTAATGGCAGATTTGGCTGGTGCCAAACCCTTCTTAGGCCCATGGGGCACAACAAAAAAGGAATCCGTCCTACGGAAAGGAGACGTGATAACCAAGTAGCACTTAACACAGCGTACTACATCCAAACAATGCAAAACCCTCTCTTTGTCATTCTTAGGATTAGGACACAAGGAGGGAAGAACAATATCTTGGTTCAAATGAAAAGCAGAAACAACCTTAGGAAGAAAGTCTGGCTTGAACCGAAAGACCACCTTATCCCGATGCCTCTCGAAGTAGGGCGCCTGAATAGACAAGGCCGCCAATTCCGAGACACGCCGGATCGAAGTGATCGCTACCAAGAAGACCATCTTCTGAGTCAGGGTAGATAAAGCAATCCCTTGCAAAGGCTCAAAAGGAGGAGCCTGAAGAGCAGAAAGAACCAAATTCAAATCCCAAACCGGGAGTAATGGTTTCCTGGGAGGCCGCACATGCGTAACCCCCTGGAAAAAAGTTTTAACTAAAGGCTTAAGCGCAACACGCTTCTGAAAAAAGATAGATAAGGCAGAAACTTGCCCTTTCAACGTACTTAGCTGAAGACCAGAGTCCAGCCCAGATTGTAAAAACTCCAGAACCCTGGAGACCGAAAATACCCTACAAGGAAAAGATCTCATCTCGCACCAAGCGATATAGGCTTTCCAGGTCCTATAGTAGATGATAGAAGAAGACCTCTTCCGGGCACTGATCAAAGTCTTAACGACAGAATCAGAAAGACCCTCCTCCTTTAGGATGGAGGTCTCAGCAGCCAGGCCGTCAAAGCTAGCGCTGGTAAATTGGGGTAACACAATTGACCCTGAGTGAGCAGATCGGGCCGAAGAGGCAGAACGACCTGGTCCACTGCCAGCCGAACGATGTCTGCGAACCACACTCGCCTCGGCCACCTTGGGGCCACGAGGACGGCGGACACCCCTTCCAGAGCCAACTTCCGAAGCACTCTGCCTAGCATGGGTGTCGGAGGAAACAGGTACAGAAACCCCAGATCCCCCAGCTCAGGGACATGGCGTCCACTGCCAGAGCCAGAGGATCCTGGGAGAGCGACACGAAGTTCGGGAGCCTGTGATTGTGACGAGAGGCAAACAGGTCCACCTCTGGAGTCCCCCATTGGCGACACAGTGAGCGAAATACCCGAGGATGGAGGGCCCATTCTCCCCGACGGGGAGAGCCCCTGCTCAAGCGGTTCGCTTCCAGGTTCTCCACTCCTGGGATGTATACCGCCGAGAGACAAGGAACATGGGCTTCTGCCCAGGTCAGGATCAGGGACACCTCTCTGAGAGCACTCAGGCTGCGAGTCCCTCCCTGATGATTGATGTAAGCAACCGCTGTTCGATTGTCTGAACGCACCTGGACCGGAAGGCCCAGAACGTGCTGAGTCAGGAGAGTAAGCACCCGACGGATGGCTCTCAGTTCCAGAATATTGATGGGTAAGTGGGCCTCCTGAGGTCCCCACTGCCCCTGGAACTGCAGCTCCTTCCAGAATCCGCCCCATCCCGACAGACTGGCGTCCGTGGTGACAATTTCCCAAAGGGGGGCCAGGAAAGACCTGCCCTTCACAAGATTGGTCGAGACCAACCACCACTGGAGGGACTGCCGGACCCGGGAGGACAACTGGAAGGGCTGATCCAGCGACCGAGGCTGCCGGTCCCAAGACGCCAACAGATAAAGCTGAAGCGTCCTCGTGTGGAATTGAGCAAAAGGAACTGCCTCGAAGGAGGCAACCATCAACCCTACCAGCCTCATCCCCAGACGGATGGACGGCCGAGGATTGGAGAGTAGGACCCGAGCCAACTCCTGAATCAGAAGAATTTTGGACTGAGGGAGAAACACTCTGTGTTGATGAGAGTCTAACTGCATCCCCAGAAAGGACACCACCCTGGCCGGAGCGAGGGAGGACTTGGAGAGTTTGATCACCCAACCGAAACTTTCCAGCGTGGAGAGCACCACCCTGGTGTCTTTCTCCGATTGATCGAGTGACGGAGCCATGATAAGAAGGTCGTCCAAATAAGGTACGACACGAATGCCCCGAGCTCTGAAAATGGCCATGACCCCTGCCAGCACCTTGGTGAACACTCTTGGAGCTGAGGTAAGGCCAAACGGAAGTGCCACGAATTGATAATGCCGATCCTTCATCATGAATCGAAGAAAACGATGAGGGAGGCAGATGGGAACATGCAGATAAGCATCCTTGATGTCTATAGACGTCATGAAGTCCCCTTGCCGAAGAGAGCCGACGGCAGTGCGCAAGGTTTCCATGTGAAACTTCCGAAAACGGATGAACCTGTTGAGCAACTTCAGGTCCAGGACGGGACGAACTGACCCATCCCTCTTGGGGACTGCGAACAGATTGGAGTAGAAACCGAGGCCCATCTCTAAACGCGGTACCGGCCGGATGACCGCCATCTCTAACAGATTCTCTACCGACGCCAGGAGCCCCTGTGCGGCAAAAGGATCGATGGGCACCCGAGACCGAAAGAACCGTGAAGGAGGGCGAGACTCGAATTCCAGCTTGTAACCGGACGACACTATCTCCTGAATCCATCTGTCCGGAACCTCCCGGTTCCAAACCTGGGAGAAGTGTCGCAATCGTCCCCCCACCCGCACGGGTGAGGGCAGCCCCTCATTGCTGAGCGGGCTTACCAGCAGGTTTGGGCTTAGAGCCCCAGGACTGGGCGGGACGGCCACGGCCCCTCCCCCGCGTCCAACCTGTACGACTGGTAGAGGGAAGAGAAGTCCCCCTACCCGCTCTGTATCCTCGAAAGGACGGCCTACCAGAAGCTGCCCCTCTAAAGGGGCGTCGAGGCCTCTTGCGTTGTGGCATCTTGCCACCCTTTGCGACTGAATCAATTTTCTCCCCGAACAGACGCAACCCCAAAAAGGGGAGAGCTGTGAGCACCTTTTTAGAAGCTGAGTCCGCCGACCACTGTCGCAGCCATACTGACCGACGAATAGCGACCAGCATTGCCGCTGTCTTGCTACTCATAGCCAGCGCATCGTCCTGAGCGGATAGAACGTAAGACACAAAAGAATCGCACTGCTTAAGCGCAGCGAACTCGTCACAAGCGGGATTGAGATCCTCGCATAGCCCCTGGATAACAGATCTTACTGCTAAAAGAAGAAGGGCCGAAGCGCACAGGGGGCGCATCGTTGACCCAGCATAAACAAAGCCATAGCGAGCATACTGGTCAATCCTACGATCCTCCCCATCTTTAGGGACAGAGGTCTCAGCAGACTGTACCATAGCGGAGCTAGATAGCCCTAGCACAAGGGTATCGACTTCAGGAGGGACGGACCAAAGCTTCAGCAATTCTGGCGGAAAAGGATAACGCTTTTCCCAACTGGAAGGGATTCCAGATAACCGCGTGGGATGTTCCCATTCTTTAAGGACCACCCTCTCAAAGTGGTGCTGTCTGGGAAAAACCAAACGCGGCTGAGGCTCTTCAAACAACTGACCCTTTGGCAGGGTGACAGCCTCAGGCGGATCTAAATTCAGAATTTCAAACATTTGAGCCAGAATGGAGGGGGTGTCAAGGGCAACCCCCGCCGACCAATCGCCAATCGCATCAGCCTTAAGCTGATCTGCCGGCTCATCTGACTCCAAGAGGAATTCACCCTCATCCGGGGAGCCATCGGACCATTCCACAGGCTCACACAATTCGTCCTGAGGAGCCGAAGATACCGGAGTCAGGCGCTTCCGTTTTGCAGAGGCCTTTAGCCCCGCTTTAACGGGCAATACTTCCCGAAGATTGGCTGATTTTACCACCACCTCGGATTGCGAATCCCCACCCTTGACAATGTCATGCGGGGTCCGGAACAGGGAGGGAGAGGCAGGAGATGATAGAGGTTGCGACGGGTCAGCAGCCGGATCAATAGACTGACGCGCCACAATCTGCCTTGCACAAGAAATGCAAATAAAGATATCATCAGCAGGGAGCGCAGCCCCACATTTTACACACCCCCTGGACGGCTCTGATGAGTCGTTTCCGGTAGTAACAGAAGCCTCCATATTTGTGATTTATGGTATCGCAAATACTGGGACTTTTAAGGCATAAGCCAACCCGGGATGCCCCTTTATAAAGAATGTCCCGGAAGGGAGGGTTTTTTTTTTTTTTTTTTTTTTTGTAAATACACTTTTTTTTTTTTTTTTAAGAGAAAAAGGTCCCCCTTAACAGTCTCAAAATAAATATATATATATATGTATATATATATCTAAAATGTGTAATTTCATATCAAGAATGACTAGCCAGGCAATATAGAGCCGGAGGGCCGCAATAAAAGAGGAATCCCAGGATCTGAAAGGAAAGAAAAACAAACCATCAGATCCCTTGTGAGTGTAACAATGCAGCATGTTCACAATAGTATAAAAAGAGTGCCTCCTTAAAAGTTTGCCCCATAAGAAAACTCATTCTGGCCCCACAAAAGCAGGGCCGCTTACCTGCTACCGACGCCAGGAGCCAGACCGGAGGGACATGTAGCAGCCGCAGCAGTAGAACACAAACCCATGTGTTGCTGCAGCGCGCGCCCCCCCCCCACGTGACCTCTTTTCACAGAAAACAGGAAGGAAGTGAGGCTGAGGCCGCCGAGCGCCGCTTCCGCCGGCGCCGCTTCTGCCGGCGCCACGCCCCCCCGCGTCACAGGGAGCCGCCCTGCTCAATTCAACGAGGGATTGCCACCAGCTGCGCTGGCTGACACCCAGCCAGGCGGCGGAGGAGGAGGAGGGGGAAAGGAGACATAAGCGCAGCCACACAGGCTGCCGCACGGAGCAGCGGGGAAGGGAGGGAGGCGGGAGGGGACCATCTGAAGCCAGCTGAGCGCGGTCCGCTGTCCCACCCCCATAAAGCAGACCAAATACACTGGCCATCCCTAAAGTATCTGCCCGGAGCTCCAGCCAAAAACAGACAAAGCGCACCTGTTGCGCAGCCTGCTACTATGTAAAAGTGAACACACAGAAAATAGCAATACAGTGAAAACATCATACAAGATACACAACCCTCTATACCCCCCCCCCCAAGTGAAGGGAGAAGGGACCGGAACGGGGGAGTAAGGGGCTACGGGGACCCTCGGGACAGGGGCATCCCATTTCCGGATCACCATGCCGGATTGCCGCATTGCCCCCAAAGGAGGGGGACGAGCGGAGGAGATAAGCTCCTAGGCACCAATAGTGCCGTCTACCAATTACCCGGTGAGCAGCCTAGGCTGGGAGGCTTCCTATCCACCATAAAGGTATACAACTCAAACCGGGCAGAAATAGACCAAAAGGGGGGTGGCGGGGTAAGCCCCGACCTACCTGTAAGCAGGAAACTTCCAACCTCTGTTTGTCAAGCAGAGAGAAAAATACTGGTGATTGAAGGGAGGTACCAGGTATATATAGGCCGGAAGGGGGCTCGTTACAAGACTTCCTCTCTGCACTACGTCACCTGCGGTGGATTAACCCATGAAGTAATGAATATTTAAGAAGTGAAGCGGGGTGTGTGGCACACCAAGAATAGGTATTTGCTTACACACAAGTGGAGTAGCTTATTCTGGAACCTTGCACCTTGTGTATGAGGTGTGCCAGACGCTCCCTTCTCCAGACCTAGGGTGGCATCTGTCTGTGGCAACTGGCTAGGTTTGTTGCTAGGAGTGAACGGTATGAGAAAGAGATGGGCTTTATTAGCGCTCGAACATTCTTCCTCTGTAGATACCAAGGCTTAAACTGAAAGTGCGCATTAAAATGGACCTCCAGTCAAAAAATCTAAAGCTTAGTAAATTGCTCCCTTAAAGCCCCCTCTGACAATCAGTTACATGAGCTATTTGGGAGTGCTTAGCCACATACAGATGTGGAATACCATGCAGATTCTGCACTCCTGAACTGAATGGGAGCAGTCATAGTGATACACAAATGAGATACCTGCTTCTAAGTCCCACAATCAAAATTGCCCTTAAAGTGGACCAACACTCAGAAAAACAACTATGCTTTCAACAAACAAACATAAAAAGACACTTACGTTTTGATGATCCTTGCCGCCCTCTGTCCCTCACAGTGTCTGTTTTCTAGAATCTCCTTGGCCGGAAGTACCGCCCTTCAGCTCTTGTCCGTGTCCTTGACTGGTGTCTGCACTGCTTAGACGTGCATAACAGTTTTCAGGGATCGCTTGATTTCTGTTTCATTTCTTCGGGAGTGACGTCATCGGTGTGGGCATGGAGAGAGGGAGGCAGGGAGGAGCTGAAAGGCGGGGATATGCCAATGAGGTGGCATATCCCCGCCTTTCAGCGGAGCGCCCTCCCTTTCCGCTGCTGTCAGAGCGCGCTCGTGCGCTCACGTAAAGAAAGAAAAAAGGCTCAACGTGCATGTGCAGTAGCGAAAGTGAAGCACCGCTCGCTCCCGATGCAAGCGGCCCTTCACATACCTACTGTGCATGTGCAAGATTCATAAGAGGAAGAGGTCAAACAATCTCCTCCTCAAAGATGGAAATAAAAGATGGCGGCGCGAAAAAGAAAATGATGCGACGCCGCGCAGGATCATCAGAGGTTTTTTTTTTTTTTTTAATTATGGTTAACGGGTCCCGGGGCATGCCATGGTTTATTTTTTGAAAGGAAAAAAAAAAACGGCAGGGTTTTGGTCCACTTTAACCCTTCCTCCCCACGTTTGGTTTTCATACACTTAATCATTTAACTATCATTATTTTGTATATGTTTTGCTAAACATTGTGGCCCAATATCCACATTTTTGTTGTTTTGACCTTAATTTACTAAAGGTAAGCCTGATTGTTATCCTATTGTCTCTGGCTACACTTTCCACTGTCCCAAACTTCAATCCGTTTTCAAAAAGACTGTAGTTCCGAAGTCGTCTTTAAAAGTATTAGAGCATTGGAGATTCATTGAAAAAAAAGAGAAACAGTGGGTTTGGCAACAGCCATGTGATGTAAGCACACTGATGACTGTGAGGAGACAGGGGAGGGGGGGGGGTTCAGAGCTGCAGAGAGAGGCAGCCACTCGTCTGGGGAGGGAGTTGGGGATGTTTCCATTCTTGGTCCACTGAAGGTTGATTGACCAGGTCAGTGGGGTGAGGACTGAAAAACTGAATGAGGAAGTGATTTTCCTAACTAAGGAGAAAGAAAAGGAAGCAGAACACTCAATGAAACGTAAGCTACTAAATTATTCCTTTTTTTTTACTTGCCAATCACCTAACGCTGCCGGCATGGGTTTTCAGAATGAAATAAGAATGTTACTCTTTGGAATAGGCAGTTTCCTCCCCCTATTTGCTGGAGGAAATTCACTCTTCAAATTGCCACATTTGCGCACGCTTTTCTGCCCTCTAAACATACCATAAATCAGGTGCCGGAGACAGTTTGGTACGCCAAAGTGGCACGAGCAGAAAATTTCGGATGCAAATTGATGCATTGGCAAGTGCTAGTGTGCAAAACCAAATACACCCCCCATTTTGCTGACCAAGAATCAGACAGAAGCAGGAGTGCGACTTGGCACTTCAAAAAACGTGCGTAAATTTGTTCACGTGCAACACAATGAATCAACCCTCTTTTCTCCCACGCAGCTCATCATTTCTAAGAGGCAGCTGCAGCTCTGATCGCTTGATCCAGCTCCCTCACCGCCCGGTCAATCACACCTCTCTCCCTGTTTAGCTTATGCAGGGACGCCCCCTGCCATCAGTCACAGCGAGCTGGCAAACCCTGTCCATTCAATGCAATAGAAAGGGGTGTGTGAAGACCTAACATGCCCCTTTCCATTGCAGTGAATGGAAGGGGGCATCTCCATGTCGGAGAGAGACACGCACTCGACCAGGCGGCAAGGGAGCTGGAACGAGCCATCAAGTAAGAGCTGCTGTGGCTTTGGAGCAATGGGCTGCGTGGGAGAAAAGGCGAGTATAGCTTTTATTTTTACGTTCTGCCTGAAAATTGTCTTTAAGCATGACATCAGGGGCCGGCTATCTATAGAGAGACCCGGGAGAATTCCTAGTGGGGCGCACTGCCAATTGCCTAATGAGCCAATCACTCAGAGCTACTTTTTTGCAGCATGTGATATGCATGAAGATGATTTTGTATTCTTATTGGACCATATATAATTCTCTGAATCACCACCACTCAGGGTTATATCGATGAGAGTTTTTCAGACTTTTTCCACTTTTTGCATGTTTTATTCTCTTGTGGGAGAGTATATGCGCATAAAATATGCAAACAAAAAAAGGTCTGCTCAATAGGTCGAAAATGGATTCTTGCACAGTGCTGAATCGACCCTAAAGATATCACTTCTGCCTTGTGACATGTTTAAAAGTGTTCATTACCAAATGTATTCAAGATATTTGGAGGATCTTCGCATAGCATTATTTATTTATGGCAGTGTTCTTAGGCAACATGGTGAGCTTGATTGGAATAAAAGCAAGTCCCGCACATAAATGTTCTAAGGATGCTTTACTATTGGCATGACTCATAACAGCGCTCACATTTTGTTCTCTGGACACTTCTTCCAAATGTCCCAAACAATCTAAAAGGGGCTTCATCTGAGAAAGTAACGTAACCACCATCAACTGTAGCGCATGCCATTTGCATTCCTCGCTTTCACATTTGCTGCACACACTTGATAATTTAATAAATTGTTGATTTAGAGGCAATCTTTCAGGCTGCAGTGTGTATTTTTGAACAGTTATTTTGATGCAAAACAATATCTTTCTTCACAATGTCCTTTCTTGTAAAGCTCCTCTGTCGCAAAGCAGCGATATCTTTCTTCAAGGTAACCACGGTTAACAGAAAATTACAATTATTGCAAGCACCGCCCTTCCAGCTTTAACCCTTTAAACACCAAGCTTACTGAAAGTATGGTCCCCAGATTGACCTACTGTGTCTATAAATATAGGCCGCACACTGTTAATAAAATATATATACCCAATTTATTTTACAAAAATTGATTAGCGCATACATGAAAGGACATACATAACAAACATTTCAAACCACAGATTAAAAAGGAGAAAGGATAAGTTAAGGCTCTTAAGAAGGTCAGTAAATTGATTAAGTAGATGTAAGGGTTCCCTATGCCAATTAATAGTAATGAATCCAACCCATTAGTATATATATATATATATATATATATATATATATATATATATACACACACAAAGTGCTAATGCTTAAATAAAATAAAGTGTTCCATGCTATAAAGCGACCAGTGCAGATGAAGAAAACAGCATGTGCTATGTTAAAACAACCTGTGCTAATATTAAACAATTAAAAATGCAGTGAATCAAAGATAGTGCAATGTTTTGAGGCATAAATAGTATGGGAACTAATGACAAAAATTCATATCACCATAAATACGAGCCAGTTATCCTTTAAACGCCCATCGACGCGTTGCGTAGTGGCGACCCCACTACTTCGCCAGGATAACTGGCTCGTACTGGGCCCCCTCCCCCCCTTTTTTTGCCTTTAAAGTGGACCAACACCCAGGATTGTGACTATCCTGGGTTTTGGTCCACTTCGGCGGGGCACCCCCCCAGAAACCCCGAAAAACTCACCTCTCCTCGCTCCCATGTGACCGCCGCTGCCAATCGCCGCCGACGGACAAGCGGGAGGCAGCGACGGACAAGAGAGCGCGCCTGCCACCGCCGCCTCCCGTGCGTCACTCTTACAGGCCGCGCGCCCGCGCCGGGCATTCACAAACCGATCGGGGTGCCCCGCAGTCAGGGGTCTGATCGGTCCGGGAATCTTATAGATTCCCGGGCCAATCTTGGGAGGGTGTTGGTCCACTTTAAACACCAAGCACGTGCCTACTGTTACATATGTGGTGCCATTGTAATCGAGAGGAATGGGGCTCTCACGCAACATGTTTTTTATTCACATATTTCACCTAAAAATATTAGGAAAGCACTGAAAAAAATACAAACAAGACATTCCATGTTAAAGCCCAAATTCTGCCCAAAAATATATAATTATGCTGGAAATCTTGGTAAAAACCAAAATGTGAAAAATGGCCTGGCAACAGAGGGTGACAAAATCTCTAGGCAGGCTGGCACTGAAAGGGTTAAAATGGAACAAAACCCAACGGGTCAACTGCTGGCCTTTCCCTGGGGCATCCCAAATTGGAATGCCCCACTGTGTGAATCCCCTCCCTCCGGAAGCCGCAAAACTCACTGTCTTCCTCGCCGATGTAAATATTGGATGGCTGCATCCCCAGCATCTTTGGGCTAGGTGTGCACTCCCACCTCCAGCCATTCATATAGACTGGGTGCGGGGGCGCACCCACTGCTGAGGATGTGAACGCTCACGCTTCTGCCATAAAAAGAGCCATTTGCTAATCATTAAATATGCAGGGCAAACGGCTCTGATTGGACAAGAGCTAGCTCAGCACCCTAGGACCAGCGGAAGGCGAGTTTTTCTTGGCAGCCTCACAATCGGGATGCCCCCAGGGCAAGAATGAGATCTCAGGATGGTCAAAATCCCAGGTTTTGTTCCACTTTAAAGATCACAGAAGCCAATTGTGGGCTTTCTATGGGCTGTTAAACCGGGTTTTTTGGTCCTGTCACAGTAATTCCTTGAGGGTATCTCAATCTGAGAAGCCCCGAGGTTGGAATTCCTGCCAAACCACCCTGCATAAGTTGCACTTAACAATCCATGGTGTTTTCGAATATGGGACAGAAAGTGTATGCAGTGCAAAATGCATAGCATGGAAGAGGAAACATTGTACATTATTGTAGATGGGATAGTTCACATATCTGCACTGCGTTACCTGACGCATTAAAAAAGCGCAGACACCTTATTAAGCTAAACGTTGTAACTGCGCAGGTCAATAGAAGTCTATGGCAACGCAAGCGCAACACATGTATACCTTAGTGTACCTGAGTTGCACTTGTGTTGCCATAGATTTCACTATTTAATTATTATGCAATCTTTTAAATAAAATGTGATGCAAACACATTTCTAACACATCAAAAGCTCAGAGTTTGTTTTGATACAATGCTCCTCTAGCATATTTACAAATCTCTTGCTCTTAACGCAACCGAGAGGTGTGAACAGAACCGGGGTGGCCCGCTGTGTGAAACCCCCCAGATTGCCAAGCTCAACTCACCTCTTCTCGGTTCTACGGCGCATGCGTGGCCGCTAGTCCAATCAGTGCACTCAGACCTGCTGACGTCGCGCCGTCTAAAGCCAGCGGCTCCGAGCATACTGGCGGCCGAATCCCTCTAACAGGAAGAGTGCCCGTGCCGGCCATTCACAAATGGATGGCGCTTGCACGTGCCCTGCTAGAGGCATAGTTGGGATGTGCCCGCAGCTCGCGCATGCTGTTGGACCGGGAAACAAATTAAGTGTATGGACAACTTGTGGGGTTTCACACAGTGGGGGGGGGGGGGTCAAGCTATAACATTTCAGAGCCGATCGCTATGGGTTTTGGGCCACTTTAATGCTTCATTTGCTTATTCAAAGTGCATACCTCCTGTCTCTGATTTGGTGGGAATGTCCCTATTCACCCAGTGCCTCATTTTTCTCATTCAGGTATAACATGTAGATCTGCACCAATAAATTACTCATTTGCCTATTCAAAGTGTTTCTATTGTAACGGTTACAAACCTCTATTAATACCTCAATGAGGGGGCATGGTTTTGTTTAAAAAATACAACTCTGTGAAGTACTCACCTGTAGAGTTGATATTATATGCATACAGCACGTCCTGCTCCAGAATAGTAATAACATGTGGGTAATCCTCCGCTTCAGGCGCTGTGCACTGCAGACATGTAGAAAACAAGCTCCTCCCGGCCCTACATATACCGAAGGACCTCCCACAAATCCCCAACATTGAAAAGCAGTGAGAAGCCGGGAGGAACAAACCACCCAGAAAAACTGGTAATAATATCTATTGATAACAATCACCATACAGGGGATCCAGAACAAGTGAACCAGGGTGGAGTGGAGCAGGACGTGCTGTATGCGTATAATATCAACTCTACAGGTGAGTACTTCACAGAGTTGTATTATTCTAAGCATACAGCACGTCCTGCTCCAGGATAGTAATAACATGTGGGACATCCAATAGCAGTGTCCATAAGCAGGGTGGGATCCCCAGGAAAAAGGCACAGCGGACAGTAAAGGCGCTGTCACCTGCAGAACTTGCAACAGGCATGACATGAGCAAGGGCTCTAACGTCAGTCTCATAACAAGACCATGAAGGTATGAACAGAGACAAGCCATAAGTCTAGCAACTTAATCAAAAGAAAAAAACCCTGGTGCTGAAGGGCCAGTGGTACCCAAGCACCAATATAACGGAATAAACAGAAAAAGGGGAGATTCTTTCCCTAAAGAGGAATATAGGTCAGTGTAATGACTCAACCAGCTCACAGGCAAGGAAGCCTCATGGCAAAACTTGTAACACCCCCTAAGGGAAACAGGTCACCTGACCAAGGCGGGAATACTGACCCCTAACTAACACGAAGCCAAGGCTTCACTCAGGATCAGGAGACATCCAGAAGGATTAATCCAAAGGGCGCAATGGCGCTGGAATGAGATATCAGGCGCATACATAAAGAGGCGCCCGTAGACTTCCAAGAGCATCAGTCCCCCTAAGGGCCATGAAAACCCTCATGGGGAAAATTGCAACACCTGTAGAGGGAATGTAGCCCCTCATATCAGTATTATTAAGAATAAAGTCCATAGTTAGACTAAAGGACTAAAACAATGATCCTACAGACCACTTGGACCGGAGGCCCGGCGTAAGAAGGAAAATCCCCACAGCATGGGGTGCCTGTAGCCATATATATCTGTATATATATATATATATATATATATCGAGCCAAGGTTAAGTAACCAGATCCACCGTCTCAGGCACACGTCTGACGGAGTCAGGAGGCCCCAGAGAAGCGACCTGGACTACAAGGCAGCTCTAAAAAATTAAAATTGATCCCCACAGGGACCATGGAACTACTTGGGAGATGAAGCTAAGCAATCCCCAAAAGAATTCCCCACGAGGGCGACAAAACCAGACTCCTGTAGGAAAAGCCAAGACAGAACCTGCACCTTCAGAGTCCCCAGATGGGGAGCCAACCCCAACTTACGCTGTAATGACTTTAAAGGCCCTGGGAACCGAGAACGTCTAACAGGGAAGAGACCAAGGCTCATGCCAATCAATATGGGTTACCACAAAACCCCCTTAGACGGAGGAAGGGGAAGCTGGGGAGCTTGCTCCCAGCCCCCCCTCATACTAAGTCACCCAGAAGATAATGCCCGTCTCCAAGGGGTGAATGAATCAGCTGTCAATCCCCAGACAGGAGACCTTATATTGGGACAAAGGAAGGGGCCTGACAAGGGCAGAACCGCACTCCTGAGAGAGCGAACAGGTCAGCAGACTTCAGCAGAGGCATCTGCGAACCACAGCTCACAAGGCCACCCATCTCACGGGACTCTCTATCAGGTCAACCTTGCGCAGAACCCCACAAGTAGGGTGATGAAGAGAAGGCATATAAAATAACAAGTCTATGCCTAAAATACACAGCCCCCATGACCAGAGTCAGAATATTCTAGGACAGTAAAAACAAGGGCAGAGCCCCTGTGTTATGAGGGAGACCCAACAGAGCCACGCTAGGCTCCCCGGGCGACACCAGGATAGCATAACTTGCCGCTAAAGAGCATCCATTGGAGCGAATACCGCTGAGAAGCAGGGGACGTAAGCCCCCGCCCAAGGCAGGATCAGGGACCCTCCAGAGGGAGCATCCTGCCGCAATCTCTAGACCAGTAGTAAAACAGGCCATTGTCATCCAACAGACCAGGAGTCCCCCAATAGACCGACCGATCCTAAAAGAGGAGAAGTCCAGCCATATAGAGTCAACGGAAGGCACACCGTTTCAACAAAACCAGCAGGTAAGATGGACCCTCTAGGGGACCCTACCTAGAAACCACGGGGATTGTGGAAGAAATTCCCCTCCCCCGCCAACCTGCGAGACTTGGTACCCAGGGTGACCATTCACTGAAAGATGCAAGTAAGGAAGGGGGTGCCCCCTGACGGGGCCCTTAAATATGAGCAGCTCAAGAGGAACCACCTTACCAAGGGGGCATGAGCACAGACCAAGCACCAGGGTGCTGGGACCCCATTTAAGCTCAATAACCTACTGTGCCGAAGATCCCAAGGGCTCGGTATATAAGTGACATCATCTTGATGTGCCACCAACGGGCCCACCAGCTGCCATCCCGCCTGGTGAAGGTAAGGCGCCAGTAAAGGGGGGCAGAGCCCCGTAACCAGGAGTCCCCTTATTGCCAGAGAAGAAGGCTCAAGCCTGAACCGAATCCCAGGAATGGGCGATAGCGGATAAGGGACCATGAGGGATTGAGGTGACTGAGCAACCATCCAGTAACTCCCAGGGGACACCGCTGGCCGACCAATCCACTCGGCCTGACGTAGAGACTGGGGAGTAAGGAAGACGACCCGGTAGGTCCTAATGCAGACACCCCCCCCCCCCCCAGGCATGTCAGAGACATCACCCCCATTTGTGCCATGGCGAGTAACGAAAGAGAGGCCCCAAATAATGCCTCAATCCGCAGGGTTGGTCCTGCAACACCGTCTAGAAATGGTCTTGGTGTCCAGCAGACACAAGGGGAACTAAGAAGATCTAGTACTTCACAAGAGGCTGGAAGCCCCCCTTGCACAGGGGGCCCGTGTCCCAAGACAGAGGTGTCATATAGGGACTACCTGTGATAGTAGAATTGCCAAGCCTGCCATAGGCCAGCGTGGTCCAGACTGCCTCATACTGTTGAGGGAAGGAGGAAGGTTAATATAGAGGCCATAGCCCCATACCGTTAAGGGCAACCTGTAAGTAAGCCCAAACTTTGTAGGCCCAGTCCAGCCTGAGCCAATTCCTGAAGGAAAAGCAGGGGCTAGAAGCACCCTGACAATCACTGAGAGGGACCGCCCAGCAAAAGCCATCCTGTGTCCAGGGGAATTACATCCTGGAACCACCAGAAGGAGAAGGTATATTCCTAGATGGGAGACAGCTGCTGCAGCAGTACCCTCACCCAGAAGGGCGAGGGCACCCCTTCATGCTTGGGAGGTCTTGGCAGATTTGGACTTAGTCCTGCCAGAAGGCCCAGGGCGCTGCCTGCCCACCCCATGGTGGAAATCCACACCGAACAGTTGGAAGCACACCTCAGGTTCGCGTTTGACACTAACGTAGGGAGGTGGAGGGGTGACCCTGCCTCGTGGAGGCCGGAGCGGCCTTCTGCGCAAGGGTGCTTTACCCTTTTTACCAAAAAGGTCCAAACGGGCCCCAAATAACCGCCGTCCTCTGAAGGGAAGGCAAGTGAGAGCCTTTTTTGTAGCTTCGTCAGCACCCCACTGTCGCAGCCAGACCAGGCGGCGAATAGCTACCACAAGGGCAGAGGTTCTAGCACACATCTTAATGGTGTCGTCCATGGCTGATAGAATAAACTTCACAAACGCTTCACAGTCTGATAGCGCATTAAACACCCCCCAAGGGCGGTGATCTAGTATTTTTCTGACAAGAGTCCTGGTGGCCACCGCAGTGATGGCCGCGGCACAAACCGGGCGCAGAGCCGTCCCAGCACACGAGAAGGTGTGGGAAGCCAGTCTGTCAATGCACCGGTCCTCAGCATCCCGATGGGTACGGTAAAAAGGAGCCGTCATGAAAGGGGGGTTTGTGACCCCTATAACCACCAACAGGGGAGCTGACCATAAATTAACCACATCAGGAGGGAAAGGGTACTTCCATTCCCAGACCCCTGGGACCCCTTTTAAGCTTACAAGGCGATTCCCATTCTTGGGATATAAGATTCTGGAAATGTTCCTGTTCTAGGAACTCCAAGCGCGGCGGCGCTGTATGGAAACTCTCCTTCTTAGGCTTGGGGATCTCCCCGGGGGGGGGGGGGGGGAGATTGACAAAACCTCAAAAATCTTAATACGAATTTCATCTGTGTCACACAGACCCCAAGAACCGGGCTCAGAATCATCACAGCCCCCAGGCATCCCGTTCGAGGAGCCCGAATCCGAGAATAGCTCGATTCTCGGAGCCCGAATCCGAGAAGGGTCAAGGTCCTGCACATCAGCAGAGTCATCGGTATCGTCAGGAACCGGGGAGCCAGAAGGCATCAGGGACCGCTTTTTACCAGGGCCCATACGCTCCGCCAATCCAGAAAGCACCTGCTCCACCGTAGGCAACACGCGCGGCGCGGATTGCAGGTCATCCTCGCTCGAGTGGGACTCGTCATGAGTGATATTTGGGTCCGGGGAGACGGGAGTAAGGAAGGGAGGTGCCTCCGTTGGCAAACCTGCCTGTTCTGCACACTGTCCGCAGACCCGTGCCCTGTCAGCCTCCGCCTGGGGCTGACCACACACTGCACACAGCCGGTCATGTCCCGGAGGGACCCCGGTTACATAATTCTGAAATGCCTCCATATGGTGATTATCAAGCAGTATGACCGCAGGGATTTATGCAATAGGCAACCCTGGATGCCCCAAGACCCGCTAGTAATGTGGGAGAATTAGTGGACCCCCTGTAATATATGTTAGGCCGGGGGAAGCCACCGAAGTCCTGGTGTTTGAAAGACATAATGGGACAAGAGGGGTGGAGTCAGTGCCATGCGCAGCCAGATAGACATAGAAACATGCCGCCCTGGAGGGCACTTACATGACCAAGGGAGGAGGCGAACCGCACCACGCACGCGCGCGAAGATAGTCAAAATGGCGCCAAGCGAACCTCGAGGGGTGGGCCAGGACAGGCTGTGACGCGGAGCGCGTCATGCAGAGTCTCCGCCTCCTCCAAAGAGCGCGAAGCTCTAACCAACGGAAAAACTTAGAACAGTTGGATATAAGGCGTATGCCTAAGATGCTGACACGCTGAAATGATGCTGCCGACTAGGCAGTTTGTTAATGAAGACAAACGGCTCGCACTGTATAGCAAAGTGCGACACTGACCCCAATGAAATAAAACCAAGGTCTAAACGTGAAAGTTAACACCAGGGCTGCCACACATACCCCCCCCCCCTTCTTTTCCCCCCGAGTTACGGGAGGAAGCGAGGGTGAAGCGGACGGTGTCCATGGACTAAGTCTGTGAGGGGCACGGGCAAGATTGCGGGAGGGGCATCCACTAGAGGCTCACCATCGGCCTGACCGCCTACCTTATGGAGGGGGATTGCGGTGGAGCATGGCTCCGTTCAGCACACCCGGTGCTGCCTACCTTCACCCGACCCGCGCAGCCCAGGCTGGGAGGCATATTCTTCTGAAGAGGACGGGTGGAAATAGTCCCACAGGACCTTGGGCTGTAAGGCCCGCTCGCCTGCGAGAGCGTGAAACTTCAAGTCTTCGCAGTTCGGCACTGTAGAGAAATCTGGGGATTTGTGGGAGGTCCTTCGGTATATGTAGGGCCGGGGAAGCTTGTTTTCTACATGTCTGCAGCGCACGGCGCCTGCGGCGGAAGATTACCCCCATGTTATTACTATTCTGGAGCAGGACGTGCTGTATGCTTAGAATATTGCCGCTCTTTCTCAACCTGAAAAATATGCAGGTGAAGAGTACATGATACAGTGTGAGACAAGGAATCCTTCCATGAAAAACAACGCTTCCTTAAAATGGACAAACACCCAGGGGTGATCGGCCCGGAAATCTATAAGATTCCCGGGCCGATCCCCTCCCACCCCGCGGGACATCCGAAATCGGGATGTCCCGCGGGGTGAAACCCCCCAGAAACCCCAAAAAGATCTTACCTGATCCGCCGCCGCTTCCGCCGCCTCCCGAGAGTGACGCGCGAGAGGCGGCGGAAGAGGCTTGTACGTTCCTGTCCCCCGCCTAGACGATGGCGGGGATTGGCTGCGGCGTTCACGTGGGAGCGGGGAGAGGTGAGTTTTTTGGGGTTTCTGGGGGGTTTCACACAGCGGGGCACCCCCGATCGGGGTGCCCCACCGAAGTGGACCAAAACCCAGGATAGTCATAATCCTGGGTGTTGGTCCACTTTAAGTTGTTAAACATGACTGGAAAGCAGCGAAACCGATGAGAGGTGTTCCAGTCACACACATGATTCAGCATCCCGCCAACACGTTCAGTCACAAAATGCTGCGCTGCCAGGCGGAAACATGGCGGCCCTTACTCCTGCCAGTACGCTGCGTCACGTCCCGCTACGTCATTGCGCTGGCTGTCACGCTGTCAGAATGACGCTGTGCTGGAGGATGCCCAGGCCGAGCTCGGCGCTTATCGTTCCCCGATACTGAGTGCGGCCGGCTTGGGGGGAGGTCGGGATGGCGGAGTCGGGGCAGGAGGTGCCCGCAGACGGTGAGTGCGCCCCCTGCACATGCATGGATATGCTGTCCTGGAGACGGTCTGCGCTGGCTGTACAGTGAATGGAGAGGGCACCTGTCAGGATGCGTGTGTGTGTGTGCAGCCTGGCACCGCTACCTCTGCCTGAGTGTGTCATCACCGCCCACGCCCTGCTGCATGACTGCAGGGCATCCTGGTGCTTGTAGTGCTTCCCTGCTGCTGGGGATCAGTCCATGGCATTGCTGCTGCCCTGCAGTAACGATCTGTCTTGGGAGGGTATTTGCCCCTCTATCTCCACCATTGCCATTAGGAAAAGCCCCAGATCTGCCTTGTACATATTGCCCCACAAGGCCCAGCACACAATGAGCCAAGCCTGTGCTCAGCCTGCTTCTGATTGGAGGAGTCCTCACATCCGCTGCCTGAGGCCAAGAAATGTGTCTACCTGATGGGCAGCTGTCAGAACAGGACCCGAGACTCCAGTATGGGGCCCAGCTGTGAAGAGGGGGTCCCATGTTGAGGTAGCCCTTATGGCAACCCTAACCTGAGACCTGCAGGCTGCCACACAGTTGCTGATGGGGTTGATGATAAATGATGTGTCCCTCACCCAGGCTGGTTTGCCTTGGGGCCAAATTCAAACAAGGGGCCAAGCCATCACACATAGGTTATAGAGGATTCCAGTCTCGCTATACAGCCTATATTGTGTCTGACTGACCTCCGCATAACATACTGTGATGGCTGGGCCCCTAGAGTCTGTATGGATTTTAGCCTGGCAGCTTTGGGGCTGTCACATATTGGTTATGTGGAGGGCTGCTGTATGGGGCCCAAAGATTCAAGATTGCCCTGCCTACCAGTATCCCATCCATGGTGTGGTATTACACACTCACGCTAGTAACACCCCATCCATCTACATTCTGCTGGAAACCTCCAGCAGTGCAAGCCTTCCTTGTTGGTATATGGAGAATACAACGGAAAGAGCAGGCCAGGCATTAAACCGGACCTTCAGCATGATTTATTGAAAAGCCCAAACCCTTAAAAAACGATTCCCCCAGCATCTAAAGTTAATATATTTTAAGTTTTTAGTCACTTATTGTTCTTTCCCCCACTGGGCTGCAACTCTGTTCAGGACTCTAGGATATGGGCGCCTCCATCTTGACTCAGAAGCATCACACATACTGAGGAGAGGAGGGCCGGGTTATAGCTGTGCTTTGCACAGACAGAGCAGAACTGGGGTCAGGGAATGGACAGCAATCCCAGAATGCAGAGCAGCACAGCCAGAAGGCACTTCCTGTTTGCAGGCTGCCTGATGTTCCATGAGCCGCCATCTTGGATGTTTAAAGGCTCATAACATGCAGTAGATGTAGGTAGAATGATTTTTAATGTGAGCAATCTGTACGTGCAGGGTGTGGGAAACATATAAGATATGCTCTTATTCAGTGTGAAGGACCGCTTTATAGTAGACCAGATGTCAAATGACACTTAAAGTCTTCTGAATAGCCTTCCCCTGGAGGGAGGGGTGCCCCCACTGCTACAAGAAATGTTATATGTTTCTTACCTCCTATATATATTTTTCTGCTGGTCTGATCTCTCGGAAGAGAATTGTTGGAATTATTTCATGGCTCCTGCATAGCTGAATTTCCCTGTGTCAGAGAAAAGCTGTGGGCTCATCCCATGAAGGCCTGTGAAAGCGGGGAGATCCATGTGTTTGCTTGTCTCTGCATGTGTCTCACTTTTTTGTTAAGTAACCAGCATAAGAACCTTTTTTTTCTTGCTGCTATTGACATTTTGTTTCCTGAGCTCAGAAGCACAGATGAGACAGGCAAGTAGTAGTAAATATGCTGTATTCCCTGTGCAGGCACAGCACATGGTGTGCATCACTCAGTCTGATACCAGAGGAGTTTAAATAGGTCCACCTTTCGCAGTGAAGAAAAAGTGGTCATGTATTATAGTGAAACAAAACCTGGGATTTTGACTATCCTGGGTTTTGTTCTCTGCCACGCTGATTCTTTGTTTGAGATG
Organism: Gastrophryne carolinensis; assembly: GCA_027917425.1. NCBI lineage: Eukaryota > Metazoa > Chordata > Amphibia > Anura > Microhylidae > Gastrophryne > Gastrophryne carolinensis. The sequence goes on from CM051236.1 coordinate 230,832,291, forward strand.
CCCCACTGTGTGAAACCCCCCAGATTGCCAGGTAAAAATGTAATTTTCCTGTGCGGGCTGTAGTCCTGCCAGTATTTACATGAACAGGGGAGCCAGGAAGAAGGTGAGTTCTGCGGCGACCTAGAGGGGTTTCACACAGGGGAGCATGCTAGTTTGGGTTTTGGTTTTGTTCCGCTTTAAATCTAGGGCCTGGCTACAGAGAGAAGGTTAAAGAGAAAGTAATCAATTCACCACTTCTGTTGGTCTGGTCTGATCCCTGTGCCCCTGATTCCCCTGCTTGATGAAACAGTGATGGATGCTGCTCTGTGCAGCCTTAATACAGGCCACCCCCAGAAGCATCAAGGGAATGTGCGTATATTATTTCGGACAGTAAGTCACCAGGCTGTCTTAAAGGGACTGTCCAGGCAAAAACAAACAGACAATACATACTCCAGCACATACATCCTATAGTCCTACACAGCTGATCGGCACTATTCTGGGGGTTTGAAACTTACCTCTGCCAGAGATCCAGACCACCACGCTTTGGGCCATGGTCTATGGTCAGGTAGCTGCCTTTTTACTCCTCCTGGCATTTGACTTTAGGTCCACATTTCGATCAAATGATTTGGGCTACATAGAAAAAAACCAGCAGTTGAAAGTTCTTCCTCTCTCATAGATATAAAGATCATTCTATCGTACTTGCAGCCTGCTTGACCATGAAATATCTGAACTGGGGGAGGGATTATATTGTATTTGAGCTGGAGGTTCAGTAGTATGTGTATATGATCTATATCTCCTATAATTACCAATGAAAAGGAACAACCAGCCCATAAATCCTGGGGCAGAGCTAATCATTTTACTGTTCATATTGTAGTCTGTGACTTGCAGAGATCTAACCTCTCTTCCTGTTTGCCCTCTTAAACCGGACCTTCACCATGATTTATTGAAAAGCCCAAACCCTTAAAAAATATTCCCCAGCATCTGAAATTAATATATTTTAAGTTTTTAGTCACTTGCTTATTATTCTTTCCCCCACTGGGCTGCAACTCTGTTCAGGACTTTAGGATACGGGCGCCGCCATCTTGACTCAGAAGCATCACACTTGCTGAGGAGAGTGGGATAAAGTACAGGAGGGCGGGTTATAGCTGTGCTTTGCTCAGACAAACCCCCCTAGAACGCCCAGAAAAACTCACCTCTTCCCGGTCCAATGGCACATGCGCGTGCTCTCATCCAATCCGAGCATATTGCTGTAACTATGTAATTTGCCAAATGGCTGTGATAGTCTTCAATGGGGAGCGAGAGGGGCTGCTTCCCCAGCCTATGTGAATGTCAGGATAGTGGATGGTAGTCCATTAATTAAAAAACTCTCTTTTTGGCAGGTATTTGGTGTTCCGTTTATTGTTTTCGTCTTCTAGGATGTAAAATAAACCTGTGTGTTAGGATTGTGCAGCCATACCTGTGATTTACTTATCAGCATGCTGTTTCCAAGTTTCCTTTATTCCTGTTGCTCTGTCTTGGTAAAGAGGAGTGGCTTTCTCGCCCTTTAGTAAAGCTTTTAGTATACTTTCCCATTATAAATCCCAGAATCCTTTCAGTGTAACAGGTGAGCTCATTAGCAGCTGTGGCTAAACAAAGCAGCAGTAATTACCCTTTCTAGTTGATCACTGCCAGTAACCCTCTAGCCACTGGAACACAAGACTGCACCCCCCTTCCCCATGTGAAGAGGTTGAAATAATGCAGATAGGGTAAACTTATTGCTCTGTCTCAGCCAATAAGATGATTAGTAAGCTAGAATGAGGACGTTTCTGAAATTGACATCAGAACACCACTTTGATGTACATTGCTAACGTAGACACATTGTTGCTAGGCAAAATGGTTTTCTTTTATAACATGGAGTTTTCTAAACACACAGAAAAAAATAACAGATAAGCCCAGCACCTTGACCACATCCTATTGGTGCACTAGACTGGAAACTTTTAAAAATGCCATCAAAACTGGAATTAGCCTTTAATAGATGGAGAAGAGGAGGACAAGTGAAGGTAATAGGATCAGGAGCCTCCTAATGGTTCCGGAGGTAGATAGTAGGGACCGTAGTAGTACACACATGAAAAGATCATGACCAGGATCTGGATCCCCCAGCCAGGCAGCCATATGGAAATCATGTGGGAGAGAGCTTTTTAAAGTTTACCAAAACCCACTCTGGAGTCTGAGACTCCAAGGCAGGATTACTCACTCCCCCCCCCCAAGGCATCCAGACTCAGGATGACCTGCTGTTGCAAACTCCCTAGGTCTCCCGAAAACGTACCTTCTTTCCCGGTCCAACGGCGCATGCACGAGCAGTGGTTGCATCCCTGCTATCCCTTTAGCAGGAAGTGTGCCGTGCCAGGCATTTGTGAATGGGTGATGTGGGCATGCTCCCTGTCAACGGATAGCAGGGGATACGTTCGCTAGCGCGCTCGGACCTGCTCGCTTAAGACGAGCTCTTGGACAGGAATGGATCCAATCGCGCTGACTGGATGAGAGGCTGTGCATGCGCTGTAGGACTGAGGGAGGGTGACTGAGATTGGGCGACCTGGGAGATTCACACTGTGGGGCATCCCCGATCGGGGGGAGCAAAGGCCAAAACCCAGGATAGTCAAAATCTTTAAGCAACCAACTTGAAGACGTACAAACCAAAAAAAAACTATTTGCCTTCATTAACAGAAAATGCATGCATGTCATCTGGACTGACAAGTAAAGACCAATGCTTTAAATGCTGTCCCTGTAGGAGTGGCATTATTATGGTCTCAGGTTTTTGCATGGCTTTTCTAGATGAAACCATTGGCACACAGATCAAATCCCCACAATGGGGCCACAGATGGCAAAATGAACTCTAAACAGAGTCTAACTTTAAATAAAGTAACCGTCTGGGATTGTTTTTTGAAGTTGAGAATGAGTAAGGGAACCTTATCCAGGATGCACCACCACTTACAGACAAGGTGAAACCACGTTGAGGTTGTAGAAAGGAAGTGGTGGTGTGTTTTAACTGCTTTTTTATGAGGAGGGTGTAGGTAGGTGTTATTCATTCCCTGCCTACTCCTCTTTTGTTGCATACCTTTTGGAGTTCTCAAGTGTTATAGCAAGGGGTCTGGTAGGGTTTAACTGCTCCTGGCAGATATCTTTGAGAAGGCAATGCCCCTTCCAGTATAGTAGCCCAGCGTGCCAGTTGGTAGCCTGCTACCTCAGAGGTGATGATGGTGTGGCATTGAGAAAGATTTAGGGAATGCAACTTTGATGCACCCACATGCTGCATCATTATGATACTTGTGACTGGAAGTCAGGAATTACCTGTGCGTCACAACCTGTTTGTCAGCACGTGCTGCGGGCCAGGCGTTCATGTCTTAGGCTACTGATAGGTGTAAATCTAGGTGTAAATTACATAATAATAGTAGGCCTGCTCAGCCTGTCTACATCTGATGATGGTGACATATCAGCAGCGCTATACTGTACATAATTCTATTTTTGTTACAGTGTAACACGTGTATGTGTTTCAAAAATGTTTCATAGTGCTACCTATGTCCCTGTTAAAAGGCTGGACATTAAAGTGGCCCAAAACCCAGGATTTTGATTATCCTGGGTTTTGGTCCTTGCCCCCAAGGCACTCCCGATCTGAATGTGCTGGCGTCCCCGCTTCCCTTTAACAGGGAGTGTGCCCACACCGGCTATTTACAAATGCCTGGCACGGGCACGCGCCCTGCTAAAGCAATATTGGGATGTGGCCGCTGCTCGCGCATGCAGCGTTGGACAGGAAACAAAGGTGAGATTTTAGGCAACCTGGGGGTTTCACACAGTGGGACACCTCCGTTTAGGGTGCAAGTAAGCCTGCACCGGAGTCTCAGACTCCAGGGTGAGTTTTGGTCCTCTTTTAAAGGACTGTTGCAAAAATATTACCTATGACAAGAGGAGCTTGTTTTTCTTTTACTGAAAGAAAGAAACATGAGTGACAGATTGTTGACTTTTGTAGTGGAGATCAGCCTGAGAGCAGAGCAAAACCCTCATTTTAACTAGCATCCTCTGAATTGCCCCCCCACCCATGAGCAGAACCTTTTGGGTATTTTGCACTGCTCCTACTGTTTTAGCTGGAAGTGCCAGTGGCAATGATTGATTGGCTGGAGAGGGACAGCAAAAAATTCATTGTTCCAAGACAATTCTAGTTCTACACTAATAAAAGAAGTGTGGGGATTAGAGTACCCTGAAAGATTGTCAAAGTTAGGTTTATTTAGTTTGGAAAAGAGACGCTTGAGGGGTGATCTAATAACTATGTATTAATATATTTGGGGTCAATACAAAGATTTGTCCCACAATCTGTTTTTACCCCAGAGTTTAATCCTAATCCGAGGGCATCCAATAAGGTTGGAGGAAAGGTGCTGTTTCCACCGACATAGGAGGGGATTCTTCTCTGTAAGAGCAGTGAGACTATGGAACTTACTGCCAGAGGAGGTAGTAATGAAGGATTCACTAAAAGCATTCAAAAGTGGCCTGGATGCCTTCCTGGCATGTAATAACATTCCAGTTATGGCTACTAGACCACTGGAAGGAGATAAACAGGCTGAACAGGCTGAACTGGATGGACTAAAGTTTATTCAGCCTTACATCCTATGTTACTACAAGATCAGCTGGGACTTTAGCAAACTTCTGCCTTTTGGAAACCGTAACAACTAACGCCCTAATAGCTGTCCAAATCTTTGCATGATGGGTCTACACACAGTAGAAGAACTGCAATACCAATACACAAGTCTAGCACCGCTTGGGTCAGGAAACAAGTCTATTAGATTTTGCAGTCCTCCCCTGTAAATGCAAAATGATACATGCATAAACTTGATGCTCTTTTTCCTTTCAGTGAAAGGTAAGCTTGGCTGAAATGTTTCATACATGGTGTATAAGTAACCTCTCCTTTTGCCATCTAGCGTATTGTAGCTTTTCGTTACTGCACCATTTTTTCGAAGCTCCCTTTTGATTTTTGTTAGTAATAGGTGGAAGCTTGAGTTAATTATAAGCATTAGTCTGGAATAGTTCAACACTGTTGACTATTCTGGTTAGGTATAGATGTTGTACAAGGCCAGACAAGTTGATCTCAAATACATGGACAGGGCCTTTCCGGTTCTTCCAAGCCAGACCTGTTTAAGTCCAGTCTCGGGTTGCCACTCCTGCCCTGCCTTGGTCACTGACACAGGCTGGGGGAGGGGTGACAAAGAAAAATAACTCTTACCTCGCCCAGGATCCATCGCTGGTCCCCCAGTGCTTTGGGTCCTGGACGCTACCACCTTGAATTTCCTTAGATTTTGTAGTACTTAGCCCTGATTGCTTTTGTAAGTTCATCCTCCTCTTTTAGAGATCCATGGTGGGTGGAGGGGAAGTGAGGCAAAATCATTCTGGAGGGCAGGGGTGTAACTAAATGTGATGGGGCACTGGTGGCAACATTCAATGGGACCCTTTCACAGCTCATACAGTGACCTGTCTTTTAACTCAGTTGGATGCAGCTAGACATCTGAAGCAGCAGAGATAAATGCTGTTCCTTTATTTTAATGATGCTAAGTGAGCATAAATATGAAAAATAAGGTGAAGGAGAAACTATGATTGAGCTCCGGTGAGGTTGCACCTTTTGCACCGCCTCAAGTTGCACCTCCACTGTGGGGCACAGATAGTAATGAAAACCTGACTGGGTTGTTGGCCTCTGCCTACTTTAAACCGGTCCATTATTCATTTGTCATCTATACAGCTGGCATCATGGTTGCAGGCAGGTAGTTTTCTCCTTTAATCCATAAAACCCAGATGCATCGATTACATTACCAGCGTAAATTATTACTCTTAAAGTGGACTAAAATCCACTGCGATCGGCCCGGGAATCTATGCGACTCCTGGGCCGATCGATTCCCTCCCCCTCAAAATCAAGATGCCCGCTGTGTGAAACCCCCCAGGTCGCCCCATACACTTACCTTGTTTTCCGGTTCAACGGCACATGTGCGCGCCACGGCTGCATCCCTTTCTATCCCTCTAGCCGGATAGAGGGTAGCTCAGTATGCGGCCATCAGCACGCTCAGAGCCACTGGGCTTAAACAATGGGACATCAGCGCCTCCGAGCGAGCTGATTGGACGAGCGCCACGCATGAGCCCTACTACCGGGAAGAGGTGAGTTGGCTGCCGCAATCTGGGGGGTTTACATAGCGGGGGAGGGGGGGGGGGAATGACCAAAACCCAGGATAGGCAAAATATAATATTTTGGTCCACTTATCCACCTATCCGCTGCAGGCATGCTTTACAGCACCCCAGCCATGCATTTTGATGATCTTAGGCTTTTGTGCAGTGGCTTGGTCATTGAAACTCCGTTCCAGAAACTCATATCAAATTGTGTTGTGTTCTAGAGCTGTGTATTACAGGCTGATAAAAAAAATTCACCTCAGGCAAGCGTGATGTTTTCACTTGTCGGCGGTTCAGAAAAATGTCTGTATTTTTTTACCAGTGTGCGACTTGACAGGTAAACCTTTATTGACCACAATCAATCGTTTCATTTTTTCCTGGCAATTGCCACCCTGGCAAGTTACTGGCACAGGTCTGGTGCTCCTCCATTGTTTCAAGTGGACCCCTGGAAACCACCACATCCCTCAGTACCCCCGGCTTGCTGGCCACCCTGTCTTTCAAACTGTGGCTCGTCAACACTGTGAAGGAGAGGTGCATAGTCGGTGATCTTCAGATTAGACACTGGAAAAGCCACCCTTTTTTCAGCCATGAGCTTTCTCCCCTTTTAAGGGGATCCATGGACCCCATACTAATACAGATGTTGGGGTGGGTGGTGGCAAGCCACATACTGGCAGCTATTGGTGGCTTGCAAATAACCCCTGTCTGATTAAATGTGACTGGTCCTTGGGTGCAGAACAGCCTATTGACATGGCCCCGGTGTTCTTACAGGGGTGTGCCTTGGCTCCTGTGCTTAAAGCGGACCTTCACTCTGAATAAGAGCATATCTTATGTTTCCCACACCCTGTACGTACAGATTTCTCACATTAAAAATCATCCTACCTGCACCTACTGCATGTTATGAGCCTTTAAACATCCAAGATGGCGGCTCATGGAGCATCAGGCAGCCTGCAAACAGGAAGTGTCTTTCGACTGTCGCTCTGCATTCTGGGATTGCTGTCCTGTCCCTGACCCCTGCTATAACCCCACCCCCTACACTTTATCACACTCTCCTCTCCTCAGTATGTGTGATGCTTCTGAGTTAAGATGGCGGCGCCCGTATCCTAGAGTCCTGAACAGAGTTGCAGCCTGTTGGGGGAGAGAATAATTAGTCAGTGACTAAAAACTTAAATTATATTAATTTTAGATGCTGGGGAATAGTTTTTTAAGGGTTTGGGCTTTTGAATAAATCATGCTGAAGTTCTAGTTTAAGAGCATAGGGACTGGTAACTTAAAGTCAAAACAGTTAATTTTAGTCTTTTTTTTTTTTTTTTTTCACTTTTACAGCTTAAGTGAAATAGACATTTACCTGTCATTTAGATTTTTAGCTGATCAAGAAATACTGGTGAGGGGCACTACTTAGATGTTAAACCTCAATCAAATCTTGCTTGGGTGCTCCCTGAATTCCACAGCATACGTTTATTGAACCCAAAAAAAGGAAAAAAGGAAATGGAATTCATGAAGGTGGGCACACCAGCAGATGTATAAGAATAATGGTATTATTTATTAATGGCATATGAAGTTAAAAACATACAAAAGACAAGACAAAATTAAAACGCATGGTCTCCTGGTTAATCCTATTTGATATAATTATAAACACCAGCACTACTACAAAAAATTTTCTTTTGTGCTGGGCTGTATCCATATATACCAATTAGTAAATCTATAGTTCCTAATTACAATCTATACACACATAATGCATGATTCATAATACCAGGTAAGGGCGGTAAAAAGTTTTTTTATATATATATAATAGGTCTGTGGGCATAAAATGATTAGAGTCGGGATCACCAGCACAAAAAGTATTGGAAAGAAACTATCTACAATCTATTAGCAAATCTATACAATAAGTGAACTAAATATATATGTACAAAGTGAAGAAAACCTCGTGCTGAAAAATAATAGTGCTGCAGACAGCAGTGAATAAATGTCTGTCTGCAGGATGTGTATGTGAAAAGTATCCCTCAACAGTGTTGTAAAACATGTGTGTTAAAACAATCCAGGACTAGAAGCTGCCCATAATGATGAGTGGCTAAGATGATTTAGATTTGTAGCAGGGTACTTCAGTTTTTGAGGGTGTAAATATTTCTAGATGTATATGTGAAATTTGACCCCCCTCCCTCGCATGATTGATTTCTATTTTCTGACATGCAAAATATTTGTCAGTGAATCCACCCACATTTTTCATACTGTGCGCACTTTCAGATTCTGGTCCTGGGAGTATCGCTCGGGGCCGTGCAGGTTCTTGTCACGTGTTGCATGCTTAATCTTATTAGTAATCGGCTCTCTTTATGAAGATTACATCTTGCTTTTGTCATGGTTTTTGGAGATTACATTTTCCTACTCAAATCTAGATATCACATTCTGTACAAGTAGTGCAGATATTTAAAGTGGACCAAAACCCGAGATTTGCACTATCCCGGATTTTGTTCCGTCCCCCTGGGGCATCCTGATTTGTGATGCCCCGCTGGGTAAAACCCCGTCATAAGCCCTCTTTCCTTACTCTTCCAAGCCCATGGAGCAAACAAGCTCTCCTCCAATCAGCTTTTCCAGCCATGCATAGTAATGTGTGGCTGGAGACGCTGAATGGAATCCCTAGCTGCACACAAGATCCTTCCCTGTGTGCGGCCACGCACAGCCATTCAGTTACGGCAGACATGGCCGCACACAACTGGGAAAGTGGACGCGTTGGCGGGGCATTTCAGACTTCGGGGCATCCCAAATGCGGATGTCCTGAGGAGAGGGAATCGGGGATGCTTTATGACTTTAAAGTTTTTGCCGGCCCTGGAATCTAAAAGACCACAGAGCCAGACGATTAACTCCCCCCTTCGGCAGCCTGATTTGGAAAGTCCTGCTTTGTGAAACTTGCTGATCTCTTGGAACATTCACATTTCTGGAGATCCCCCTTCAGTCTGAGGGTGGGATCATTCCGAGGATGTGGCCACTCTTTCTCTTTGCCAGTCTCTATGTGTAAACAGATCTTTTCGCCATGCATTAATATGCATGGCATACAGCGCTTACTGGATGAGAGTCTGCACATACACCATGGGATTGGTGGAAAGGTAAGTTTTAAAGGGTGATCTGGGGAGTTTCACAGGGTGGGGAATATTCTAAATGCTGTTGCAGAATGGCACATTACATTTCAAGACCTCAATGTGTATGTTGTCAGCCACCCTAAAATGCTGTTAAAAATACACAAAACAACCATTTAAATAGTAAATACATTAGTTTTCTTGTCCTTTTCAGAGTAGATTTGAAACTGAAAGTGGTTTTGTAGTGGGCTCTGAGCCTAATGTATATGATTTGTAAAAGCTGTGCAACTGATGGCACATGCTCAAAAGCCCATAAGGCAAAGTGGTCTTGGCATAAGGCAGAAGTGTTTGACATAGAGCTGAACAGTGTTGCTGAAGACCCATGTATCTTCTGTTGCAGTGGTGCAAACCTATGGCAAGCGTGCCAGAGGCGGCACTCAGGGCCCTCTCTGTGGTCACATGCTATTGTCCCAGCATGCACTGTTCGTCAGAGGTCAGATTTGTATACCGGTTAATACTTCACATTTCTGGGACTTATTGCTTTCAGTTGCCGTGAGCTGACCCCCGCGTGAGAAAACCTGACTGCTGTCAGTCACGTGTGCTCAGCTTATGCCTCCCTGCTGCCAAGAGGGGGTGGCCCCAGAAATAGTAAGTATTAACCAGAGGTATTGGGCTTGCAGGGACAATATGCATGGGAGAGCATCAGCAATTAAAACATGAAAATCCCAGTATTCAGGTTAAATTGCCATGTTGGCGGTTTGCAATAAATCAGTGCATTTTGGGTTGCAGTTTGGGCACTTGATCTCTAAAAGCTCCGCCATCGCCGCTCTATTGTGTAGCCCTTCGCTCAGTACACACATGTCGCCACTTCACAGGAAGGTGAACATTATTGAACATTATTTTTCCAAATGATTATGCTAATTATATGTTTCTCTGATTTTTCTAAATGATCACTGCAAATATTAATATAATTTTTAAATCCTCAACCATATAAAATCGAAGGTTCTCAATAGGGTTAAGGCCAGGTGGTGGCCACACCGTGTGTTTCTCTCCTTTAATGCCAGTAGCAGCCAGTGACTCAAAGGTACTTACATACTTTGCAGCATGAGCAGCAAGATGATTTTGTCACGCAAGGCACAGTTCTCCTTTTTGTACCAAGGAATAGAGTGGTCAGTCAGGAACTCTATATACTTGGCCAAGGTAATTTTCACACCTTCAGGCACCCTAAAATGACCTGCCAGCTCTCTTATGATTCCGGACTAAAACATGACTCCTCTCTCAGCCTTGTAGGGACATGGTGGCCATCCACCAACCAACCACTACTCCAATCCAGGGTGGCACAGCACCCATCTGTAAAGACTGTTTGAAAATTAGTCTCCATGTATATCTGGGCCCAGTGTAAACATTTCTCCTTCTTGACACTGGTTAGGGGTGGCCATATAGTAGGTTTATGCACAACTGCAAGCCTCAGATGTATGAGTGGAGGTTCACTCCTGTTTACTGATTTGTAATGGCATTTTATCAGCTGCTCTCTTAATCTGAGTATTTGTCTGGTAGAAACCTTCCTCAATATGCTTTTATCTGCACAAACCCATCTGTGCTCTGAATCAGCCACAAATCTCAGTATCGTTATATGTTTATGTGAAATATCTAATGTATTCTAAGCATACAGCACGTCCTGCTTCATCTATAATAATTACACATGGGTAATCCTCTGCCAGAGGGTGCTGTTCACTGCAGACATGCAAAAACAGGCTCCTCCCGGCCCTTCATATACCCAGGGACCTCCCACAAATCCCCAGATTTCTCTGCAGTGCTGAACTGCGAAGACCTGAAGTATCACGCTCTCGCAGGCAAGCGGGGCTTTACAGCCCGTGGCCCTGTGGGACTATTTCCACCCATCCTCTTTATGACGAATATGCCTCCCAGCCTGGGCTGCGTTGGTCTGGTGAAGGTAGGCAGCACCTTGTGTGCTTAACGGAGCCATGCTCCACTGCAATCCCCCACCATAGGGTAGGCGGTTAGGCTGATGGTGAGCCTCTAGTGGATGCCCCTCCTGCATTATTGCCCCGTGCCCTGAGTAGTGGTGGACCCTGTCTACAGGGTCGCCACCCTCCCTTTTCCCCAACTAGTTAGAGGGAAAAGAAAGGGGGGGGGGGGGGTGTGGCAGTCCCAGTGTACTGTTAGTCACGCTTAAAGCCTTTATTTCTGCCTCTATTGACATCTGGGTGTCAGAGCCGCGCTGCTTGCTCTTTATTCTGTTTTTGGCTGCCGCCGTTTTTCTCTCTACTGCATAGTTTTCCGTTAGAGTCGTTAGATGCCGCGGCGCCTTTTCGTTACAATAGCAGTTGTGATTTTTTTCCTTGCTTTTTTTATTCATTACCTCAAAGCTTCGCGCTCTTCGGGTGGGCGGGGACTTGACTTGGCGCACTCCGCGTCACGGCCGAGCATTGAGCCCGCCCTCCGAGGTTCGCTGGGCGCCATTTTGATGTTCTTCGCGCGCGTGGCGGCTGTTCCCCTCCTCCCTTGGTCTGTAAGTGCCCTCGCGGGCGATTTCTTATATGTTCTTCCAGCTGCGCATGGCCCTGACACCCTCTTTCACCTTATGTCTTTCAGACGCCGAGTCTCCGGCGGCTTCTCCTGGCCTCTTATATCCATATATATATATATATAGTTATTAGCGGGCCTTCCTACAAATCTCCCACATTAATCAGCGGGTCGTTGGGGCATCCAGGGTTGCCTATTGCATAAATCCCTACGGGCATACTGTGCCTAGATAATCACCATATGGAGGCATCTCAGGATTGTGTGACCGGGGTCCCTCTGGGACAAGACCGGCTGTGTATAGCGTGTGGTCTCCCCCATGCTGATGCTGACAGGGCACAGGTTTGCGCGCCCTGTGCCGAGCAAGCACTGGCCCTGCGAGCGGTGCCTGTGGCTGCACCTCGCTCCTATTCTCCCTCTTCCCCTTGCCTAAATCTCACTCCTGTTGAGTCATGCGCAAGCGGGGAGTTACAACCTGACCTGTCTTCTAGACGACCTACGCTTGACCAGATTGTTACGGGGTTGTCCGAATGCTTGGGTCCTGGCAGGAAGAGGCCCTTGACGCCCCCGGCTTCGGCCTTTGCTATGGGTTTGGAGGAGCTCTCTTCTCCGCGTGATAGTGCTCCGTCTGATGATGGGGACCTGTTCTCTGACCCGGGTTCCTCTGATGAGAGGCTGAGGAGTCATGATGTGATGCTGGCCAGGATGACTGGGGCCAGCTTGACATTGATGGTATGTTGCTTAGGATTTTTAAGGCCCTGTCTATTTCGCTCCCTGGCGCGGTCCCCAAGCCGAGAGGGGAGCGCTTCCATACGGCGACTGCGCGTTTGGAATTTCTCGAGCAGGCTCACTTCCACGCTTTTGTGCTTAAGGAATGGGAATGCCCCACTAAACTTCCAGGGATCCCAGAGGACTGGGATTGGAAATACCCTTTTTCCCCCTGAGATGGTTGATTGTTGGTCATCGTCCCCCGTGGTGGAGGCACCGATCATTGGGGTTCCTAACCCCCCCTTCTTCACGGCCCCGGCTTACAGCACCCTTCGGGATGTCGAGGACCGGCGCATTGATAGGCTGGCTTCGCACGCCTTTGCTTGTGCAGGAACGGCGCTGCGTCCTGTATGTGCCGCGGCCATCACTGCAGTGGCCGCTAGAACCCTCATAAGACAGCTGCTTGAGCATCACCCTGAGGATTTACCCTGGGAGGTGTTTACTGCACTCTCCAGTTGTGATATTTTTGTTAAATTTATCCTTTTAGCTCTGGATGACACCATCAGAATGTGTGCGAGGACCTCTGCCCCAGTGGTGGCTATACGTCGACTGCTCTGGCTGCGACAGTGGGGGGCTGACGAGGCTGCTAAAAGGACTCTGACCGGGCTTCCCTTTAGAGGGCAAGGCCTGTTTGGGGCCTGTCTGGATATATTCGGAAAAGAGGGCAATTCACCCCATCAAGGGCGGCCCTCCCCCTCCATATCATAGTGTGAAGCAAGAACCAGGGGTGCCCCTTCCGGGGTCTGGTGCAGATTCCTGCCCCAGGAGCGGCAGACAACGTCAGGGGCCTTCTGGCCGGGCTCAGTCCGACTCCTTCCCCAAAACCCCCCAAGCATGATGGGACACCCTCAACCACCTGGGTGAGGGGATGGCCGCAGCACCTTGCTCCTATCAGGAGGCACCATGCCTCGTTCTGGTGGATTCAGGAGGTAGTTCCTCCAGATGCGGGACGGTGTTTGCTGGATGGTTCTTCCCCGAGTTGGTCAGGGTACTTCCAGTCCCTGTCTTTCTTCAGGTGTTGGTGCAGGCCTTCCTTGGCCTGCTAGGTCTGGGCTCCTTGACAGGATGCCCTTAACAGATAGAGGCAGGGGCCTCTCCACCAGTTTGTTCCACATTCCCCTGGAGGATGAGGCGGTGCCCATCCTAACCCTCCATGGGTTTGGCGATTTGTATCCACAGGCATTTCCGCTTGGCGTCTCTGAGTTGGGCTGTCGGCGCTCTGTAAATCAGTGGGCCTCTGGCCGTCCGTGGAATGCTAAGATGCTTATTTTGGCTCACATGTGTCTTCAGGACACTGAGGCTTTTACAGGTTGGTGTTGGTGGTCAACACCGCTGATTGCGGACGTGTTATTAGGCCCCTCTCCCGCTCCCTGTGTTCGCTACGGCTCGGATGGGAGTGCTGTCTCGAATGAGACCAAGGGGCAGCCGCACAAGGACCTATCACGTCGTCCTTCTTACTTACAATGGGGAGTTATTTGGATGGGTGTTCAGTCACCTTGGTTCCTATTTGTCCCATTCTCCAGTATCTCCTTTCCTAGGATTGCATTTGGATTCGGTTCAGGCTTGAGCCTTCTTCCTTGGCAACAGGCGGACTCCTGGTTACGGGGGCTCTGTCCCCCTTTGCTGACATCTTACTTTCACCAGGCAGGATTGCAGCTGGTGGGCCCGTTGGTGGCGTATCAGACGATGTCCCTTATATACCGAGCCCTTGGGCTCTTCGGCACAGTAGGTTATTGATCCTACATGGGGTTCCAGCACCCCTGGAGCTAGGTCTGTGCTCATTCCCCCTTGGTACGGTGGTTCCTCTTGAGCTGATTATATTCAAGGACCCTGGCAGGGGGCACCCCCTTCCTTGCTTGCATCTTCCTGTGAATGGTCACCTTGGGTACCAAGTCTCGCAGGTTGGCGGGGGGGGGGGGGGATTCCTTAGAGTGTCCATCTTACCTAATGGCTTTGTTAAAACAATGAGCCTTCCGTGGACTCTATACGGCTGGACTTCTCCTCTTTTAGGACTTGTCTATTTGGGGAATCTTGGCCTGTTGGAAGACAATAGCCTGCTTTATTATTGGTCTGGAGCTTGAAGCAGGATGATCCCTCTGGTGGGTTCCTGATCCTGATCTGGGCGGGGGTCTACGCCCCCCGCTCCTCAGCGGTATTCGCTCCAATGGATGTCTTTCAGTGGCAGGTTATGCTATCCTGGTGTCACTCTGAGAGCCGACTAGGGTGGCTCTGTTGGGTCTCGCTTATACCACAGGGGCTCTGCCCTTGTTTTTACAGTCCCAGAATATTCTGACTCTGGTCATGGGGGCTTAGTAAAATTATGCATAGACCTTCTATTTTATATGCCTTCTCTTCATTCACCCTACTATGTGGGGTTCTGCGCACGGTTGTGCTGATAAAGAGACCCGTGAGATTGATGGCCCCTGGGTGGCCTAGTGAACTGTGGTTCGCAGATGCTTCTGCTGAGGTCAACTGACCTGTACGCTCTCTCAGGAGTGCGGTTCTGCCCTTGTCAGGCCCCTTCTTTTGTCGTCCCAATCTACAGACTCTGGTCTGGGGCTTGACAGCTGATTCATTCACCCCTTGGAGACGGGCTTATCTTCTGGGTGACTTGGTATATGGGAGGCTAGGAGCCAGCTTCCTTGGCTTCCTCTTCTTCCGTCTATTGTGGGTTATGGTGTGCCCATATTGATTGGCTTGAGTCTTGGTCTCTTCCCTGTTGGACGTTCTCGGTTCCCAGGGTTCTAGAGTCGTTACAGCATAGGTTGGGGTTAGCTCCCCATCTAGGTACTCTGAAGGTTCAGGTTCTGTCCTGTCTGTCTTCCTGTAGAAGTCTGGTTCAGTCTTCTTTGTGAGGAGTTCTCTTGGGGATTGCTCAAGGGCATCTCCCAAGTAGTTCTATGGTCCCTGTTGGGATCAATTTTCATTCTGTTTGCCCTGCGGATTGTTCCCTTGGGACTTATTCTGGATGCTGTCTGAGCTGTTTTGTAGTCCAAGTCACTTCTCCGGGGGCTCTTGCTTCAGTCAGACGTGTGCCTGAGAAGGTGGATCTGATTACTTAGCCTTCGCTATATATACACACACACACCATGATGTGGTGGTATTCCGCTTTACGCCGGACCCCTTTGTCCAAGTGGTGTTTTAGGATCATTATTTAAGTCCTTTTAGTCTGCCTATGGGCCTTATTCTTAATAATGCTGAAGTAAGGGATCTACATTCCCTCAACAGGTGTTGAGATTTTCCTGGTTGTTTTCTTGTCCCTTAGGGGGACTGATGCCCTTTGGGTCTGCGGGCGCCTCCTTATGTATGCACCTGATCTCGTTTGCTTCCAGGGCCAATGCGCCCTTTGGACTGATCTTACTTGGATGGTTGCCTTCCTGGTCCTGAGTAAAGGTTTCGGCTTCTTGCTGATTCTTGTTAATGAAGGGGTCAGTATCCCCGCCTGTCTGACGGGAGACCAGTTTTCATTTCCCCGTTGGGGAAAGTTCTAAGTTTTACCGAGGCTTCTGTTGCCTGTGGGCTGGTTGTGCCGTTACACTGGCCTATTCCTTTAAGGGGGAAGAATCTCCCTCTCTCGTTTATTCCGTTATATTGGTGTTTGGGTACCTTTGGCCCTTCAGCACCAGGTTTTCTGTTGAATAGGTTGCTAGACCGTTGCTTGTCTCTGTTCATACCTTTTTAAAGGTTTTGTTATGGGATTGACGTTAGAACCTTTGCTCATGTCGTATTTGGTAGCAAAGTTTTGCAGGTGACAGCGCCTTTACTGTCTGCTGTGCCTTTTTTGGGGATCCCACCCTACTTTATGAACACTGCTATTGGATGTCCCATGTGTAATTATTATAGATGGAGCAGGACATGCTGTATGCTTAGAATAATACAATTCTGTGAAATTCTCACCTGTAGAATTGGTATTATACGCATACAGCACGTCCTGCTCCACCCCACCCTGGTTTTACATTTTTCTGGATCCCCTGTATGGTGATTGTTATCATTACTATTGTTACCAGTTGGTGGTTGGTTTCTCCCGGCTTCTTTTCTCACTGCTTTTCAATGCTGGGGATTTGTGGGAGGTCCCTGGGTATATGAAGGGCCGGGAGGAGCCTGTTTTTGCATGTCTGCAGTGAACAGCGCCCTCTGGCGGAGGATTACCCATGTATAATTATTATAGATGGAGCAGGACGTGCTGTATGCGTATAATACCAATTCTACAGGTGAGTATTTCACAGAATTGTATTTTTTCAAAGCTTTTCACTAGTTGACACCTTTTCTGTCTTGAAATCTGTGACCCTGCTTAATAATGTGAAGCTTCCTTTTTTAAGTTTTTTTTACATTTATTTAATTGGGCTTACCTGGCAAACATGTGTTTTTAGTTTGCTTTCAGGCATTCAAAGAGCCATGAGACTCCATTACCATCCATGAGTTTAATTAGAAAACAAAAAAATGGCATCTGTTTGACTGTCCAATTTTTATAATAACCTAGAAAGCCGTATAGCTGGACCCTGTGCTCTCCGTCTGCTGTCAAACATCTATGCTTCAATTATGTGTGTGTGTCAGTCCTGTTGTTAAGTGTTATTGTTGGCGTAAAATGGGCTCACCAGAGTTGCAGGTGCAAACTTTGTGACCGGGGTCAGATGGCTGGCATTAGCAGGAACCATGTGTGGTGACATGCATGGTTTTTGGATCTTGCATTTGAATATGAGATATCTCTGGGTCTACTGTGTGTGGGTTTTTTTTTTGTAGTAGTCACCAGACACTGAGGAAGGAAGTCACACGCATTATCTCCTGACTACCTGATGACTGTGTCAGTGATATGGCAAAAGAAAAAAAAATGCACATACTAACACGGTCACAGAATAGTAATACATGGGTAGTTAATTTAGTTTCAGTAGTAGCCAGCGGAATGAGATGCACAGACATACTTCACAATAATACTTTAGAGTTAATTACAGTATTAAGGCATACCATGTCTGAAAGCACTGCCTACACCGAAAATATCTTTTACTGTGAAGCCCACAAGCCTATTAATTATTCACAATTAACTTCTCAAGGGCAAAGGAAATCTCTGACAAACCTTATAACTGCCTCAGTGGTAACTGTATAGACAATAAAACTGGCGATTATTTGGCTTGTTTTTTTAAAGTAAAAGACTGATAATCTAGTTTCCCTCTCATATCTTACAAATCTAGCGGTAAAGATCACAATGGGGAGGAATATTGTATTTCTACAGTTGGAGGGGATGATTTATTGCTACTCTTCTCCAACCAGCTCTATTGAGAGTTGGACTCTGAGAGCCTATAGTCAGATGTATAGATCATTTGTCTGCATCATGTTTGCTTGAAGGTCCACTAGAATGTATCCTGGGGGGCATCCCAAATAGGCAGTGTAAAACACTAAGCAGCCCCTTGCCTATTTGAAATGAGGCACTGGGCAAAGTACTTGGCTCTGCAGTAGCAGGTTTGCCAGTGTGATCAGAGGAGTGAAGGACCCCAAGAAGGGGGATGCCGCAAGCATGTAGTGCCATCGCTATGAAAGCACAGAGCAGCACACAGTTGTTGTGGTGGAAAGGCACATGTGAAAGTAGCCTTATCCATGTTTCTTAGCAGTAGCATCATTTATTCACCTTTGTGGAATCTCAAGTGCCCAGAAAGAGCTGTCTGGGTGTGCAAAGCTTAGACATATCCTCTAATATTTACACAGCCATCACTAACTACTTGTAGACATGTGTTTAGGGCTACTGGCCCTCTTCAACACTCGCCTGGAATGTATGACTGGCTTGTTAACAAGACAAGCCACCCAGGGAGAGACACTCTTTGGGCTTAATATAATTGACTAAAAAAGACCAAACAATTGGGCTTCCCCAGTGCAGGACGGTGCGGGGGGCCCTCCCGCTCGCTTTCTCTGCCCTGAGCATGTACTCCCCAGCGACGATACTGACCCTCGCCCTTTGAGGCTGATTCACTTCTCGGAGACAAAGGCACCGACATTTGCGGGTATGGGATGCAAACACTAATGGTCGATTATTGTGTATACCTTGGCTCATGAACAACCCGCCGTTGCTGGGGGGAGTGGGTGGGGGGAGTATAACACTGTCACGCCCCGAGGTGGTGGACGTGCAGGAGGATATGGGTGTTGTCTGTCTACCTGACTGTATCTTGTGTATCTGTTTTTGTCTTTTGCTGTACCTTTCAAATTCAATAAAAATGAGATTAAACTAAAAGACCAAATAACCCCTTTTCTAGGGCATTCTGTAAAGAATGCTTCCCTAAAACAGACCAAAACCTTGGAACACAAGATATGTTACCAGTGACTTCCTTGTAATAATAATTTGTGTCGTTGGCCATTGTTTTGGTGCGCTATTGTTATAAGAATATCCTTGCAGACACACCATTGAGGTCTGCTATCAGGAGGCAGGTGGAGATATCCCAGGGTTTTGGTCCACTTTTCGGCATAACGTATTTACATGACACATACAGAACAAGAGTAACAGGATTTACCCATGATTCTTCACTGAACAAATGTGGCTGAAAAAGTAAATGTTGAAAAACGGCACCTATTGCCATTGGGTTGCCATTGTTCATACTAGATATGGCATTAGGCTTGACTGACAAGACTGAAGAATTCAACATATTCTTCATTCCTTTAGAGTCTCGTAAAATGTAGTTGGCCATGAGTCTTCATTGTGCTGGCAAGTCGCACAACTCCCTGCCAACAGTTCCCTTTCCTCTTATTGGCACATCACCGGCTGAGATGCTTTAATGCAGTAAGTTGGCCTGACCTTTTCCAGGAAAAGTGGTGGTGTGACCATTATCCTAATTGCTTTTTTGTGTTTTACTAAATGTAAACCTCATTTCATGTCTTTTTTTTTTTTTTTTTTTCTTTTTCAGCTGCTCTGCAGAAAAGGGTGGAAGACCTGGAGAAAATAAATTCAGAGTTTCTTAAGACCAAGCAGCAGCTGGAGCAAGAATTTAACCAGAAGAGAGCCAAATTTAAAGAGTTGTATTTGGCCAAGGAAGGTAACGCCCCTTCCCTATCTTGTTTAATTTAAATTACATATGAAAATTTGCAGATGTCCCACGCTATACATTTCTCCCAGGCCTTTGCTGCACTGTTAAGAACCCCCTGATTGATGGTGGATCAGCTTGGCCTTGCAATAGAAGAATGGCTCTTTGGCTATCTGTGAGGCTGTTGTGGAGATCTAGCTAAATGTCCTGTTGTGTGATGGCCCAGAAATATGGTGCTACAGTGCCATGACACACATTGCCTTTCTTCTAGGTTACCATAGGTCAAATCTACACAGTTGTCTCAGTCAGCAAAAAAAAATGTCAAGAATGAATAATGAATATTTTGGATGTATATAGATGGATGCATTTGGATATCTCTGTCCATCTTCTTGCAAAGTAAATAAAAAAAAATATTCCCTAGCAGCAGCTTCCTGATTGTCAGGTTCCCTGGTGCCTATTTGTAAGCCCACTGCCTCTCAGGTTCGTGAATCTTCCCTCACTCTTTTTACAACGTCCCAATTGTGTGAAACCCCCAGGATCGCCAAGAAACTCGCCTTTCTGGCGATCCCACGACACAAGCATAGGACGTGGAGGCATCCCTCCTGCTGCATAAATCAGTGGGGGGGGGGTATGCACAGCCTAAGGGAAGCGGCTATGGGGACACCTTCCTCTTTGCCTCCAGCTTTCCATGTTGCTCATTAAAGTGGCAGTCCAGTGTTAGAATAAAGTCCCAGCAACACTCCCTAACAGATGCACTACAAGTTGAGGGATTTCAGGGTTGGACCTGGGAAATCCTTGATGAGACAAGAGACGAGTGGCAAGCTGTGGTTCACAGCAAGTAATCAGCAATCCTCTCTAGAATCTGCAGTTCTGGGCCCCGGTGCAGTTGCACCCCCTCAAGTTACACCCCTGTCCAGGAGGGCACCCGTGCAAAGCCCGGCAGCACCCCCCCCCCCCCCCTTAGAGCCTGCCTCACCTGAGTCCTGATGGCACTGGTGGTGCTTGAAAGTTTGTATATAGTTTTCTATATTTCTGAATTTGACCTAAACAGATTTTCACACAAGTCCCAAAAGTACTTTTTAAACCGACTGCTCTGGTGGTAGCATCCATCTAACGTAAGGAAGGATGGGATGACATCTCTATATACAGACTGCTATGGAGGTGGCAGTGGAAGCATTTCTAGGCACTTCAGGAATGTTTCCTTGGATTAAATAGCCAGTATTGGACACCACCTATACCGCTATAGTGTTTAATTTAATTCCTGGAATTTGCGTACTCCTCTGTGACCAGAAATACTCCTTTAAAATGCTGGAAGGAGTATTTCTACTCCTTGGGAAAACTCTTGCGATCTCCAATACATGTCCTTTACCTGCGTTGCGTTAACAATGCAGGCAAAATGCTGCATATGAATGGGCCCTTTTATTTTCTCGGCCTGTGATTTTGTTCTGTTTGACCCAACGCAAGGAAAAGGGGCCTTGCTAAGCAATGTGTTGTTCAACAATATAAGAGCAATTACACTAAAGAATACCCCTGCATCCTGCTGCCGCTGTGGGAATGCAGAGGGTACTGTGCTCCACATTTGTCGGGGGTGCCCACTGAGAAACAAATTTTGGGATCAGATTCTCTCCATATACAGGTTCATGACCTTAGGAGAACCACCCGTGGATCGTTGGGTATGTTCTCGGTGGTGCCCGACTAAGAAGGGGCTCTTCTCACACATGCTCACGACGGCCAGATCGGTGATTCCCAGACACTGGCGCTCTCAGAACGCCCCTGGCATTCTGAAGTGGGTGCTGGAGAACATTAGGAGAATGGAGGAGTTGGCCTTGGGGCCTGTAGAAAATGGGAGGCAGAAATTTGACCTGGACGATATACTGGAAACGCAACTGAATTTCAAGCGTTGCTCTTATCCTTAAGCTAATCAGGTCAAGGCCATTTGGGAGGACCATAGATGGCCCAATAATCCAGGGCTGAGACCGCGGCGCCACCCCCACCCCCCGTCTGTTGCCCTTCACTCCCTACCCTTTACCCCCCATCCCCTCCTTTCCTCTCCTTCTTTCTCCTCTCGAAGTTCTTTACTCTTTGGTTTGTCTGTTCTTCCTTTTTTTTGGTTTGGTTTCTTTGTAGCATATCTGCTGTACCGCGAATACCCGGTCCGTGTGCACTCCCCTTCTCTTGTAGCCTGAGCAAACCGGCTGTTAAAGTTCGGCACGCTGGATCGCCGGGACATAAAGTGCAGGCCATATGGGGAAGGGGAACATACTGAGGGGGATTAGCAGATTGAGTAACGGGACTTCAGAAGCACCCCCTCCCTACGCCAAACTATGCCTGACATATGGTGAATGATACTGGGATAAGTCGTTAACCATTGTTAGGAGAACTGTGATATGCGCAACAATTGTATCATTATTTGTGTTGTACTATGTTCAAAATCTATTCTCAATAAATATATATTGAATAAAAGAATACCCCTGCACCTCCATATTGGCACTGTGACTTTTCCCTTACAAAGGCTTCAGATACACTTGGAGTCAACGTTGAAGGGAACAGAATTAGTTTAGTTTACCAGTTAGTGCTAGATTCCTGAATCATGGCTACAGGACCCCAAGAGCTGCTGTGGGGTAATGGTAGCCAGCAGGAAGGAGTATAATCACAATGCAAACCCTAGAGAAATAGTCTCTTGTAATCCCTATTGTGATTATGACACTACACTGCTTCTTTAACTTTATTCCATATGGCTTAATTCTTTACAGAGGATCTAAAACGGCAAAGTGTTGCTGTACAAGCTGCTCAAGATGAAATAGCTGAGCTGAATCTCCAGTTATCACAAGCACGTGCAGAGATTGAGAACATCAAAGCTGTAGCCACAGTGTCTGAGAACACTAAGCAAGAAGCCATCGATGATGTTAGAAAACAGTGGCAGGAAGAGGTGGCCTCCCTGCAAGCCATCATGAAAGGTAAGGAACATTAATGGTTGGCTTAACCACAGATGTATTCTCTACTAAATGTCTTAAAATCGAAACTTAACTTGGTCCGGAAATGTGCAGCTTTCCCTGCATTTCCTCCCGAACACCCTCAGCCAAAATCAAAAGTATGCCCATTTTAGGTGAACAAAAATCCCCCAGGCATTGCAAAAAACAGAATTGGTGTGCCCCTAGCCTTTAAAGTGGACCAACACCCAGGGGTGATCGGCCCGGAAATCTATAAGATTCCCGGGCCGATCACCCCCCACCCCGCGGGACATCCGAGATCGGGATGTCCCGCGGGGTGAAACCCCCCAGAAACCCCAAAAACACCTTACCTGATCCGCCGCCGCTTCCGCCGCCGCCGCCTCCCGCGCACCCCTCCAGACGTGCGCGCGCGCCGGCCCTCTGTGAATGGCCGGCGGGGGCGCGCGCGCGCCGAGAGTGACGCGCGGGAGGCGGCGGCGGCGGAAGCGGCCTGGACGTTCCTGATCCCCGCCTGGACGTTGGCGGGGATTGGCTGCGGCGCTCACGTGGGAGCGTTGAGAGGTGAGTTTTTTGGGGTTTCTGGGGGGTTTCACACAGCGGGGCACCCCCGATCGGGGTGCCCCGCCGAAGTGGACCAAAACCCAGGATAGTCAAAATCCTGGGTGTTGGTCCACTTTAAACACTCAGTGGCAGCCAAAGCGGTCATCTATAGCTATGCAGTTGTCTACAGTGGTCCCTGCATATCCTGCACACAAGGCCAGAAGGGCAGTGACCAGCGTGGGCCATGTGGTGCCTGGGAATGGTATCTAAGCCACAGATGCTCTGGCTTATCTGGGATTCAGAATAGGGAAAAATAACGTTTAGGTGTTTAGGGTGGCATTGCTACTGTAATCCTTATCACTGTTTGAATGAGATTTAATATATCCCCTAAGAATCGGGGGAACTTGTCGACATGTTTCCAACCAATCCAGGTTCTTAATCATGGCCTACTGCCTGCAATGGAAAAGGGTGCACCGCCAAATACC
Source organism: Gastrophryne carolinensis (assembly GCA_027917425.1). NCBI lineage: Eukaryota > Metazoa > Chordata > Amphibia > Anura > Microhylidae > Gastrophryne > Gastrophryne carolinensis. The sequence goes on from CM051236.1 coordinate 230,855,804, forward strand.
AAAGAAGTAGAGTGTGCTCACTCAAAATGTAATCTGAACAAAGAATAGAGTGGACGTGCACCTAGGCACACCTGTCTCTCATAGAGGAGCACCACAACATGAATTGAAAAAATATACAAAGCTTTATTGATACAAAAATGGGCTAAACATTACCACACATACACCCCAAATAAATCCTTTGTGCCGGCACATAAAATCAAATATTAAATAATAATTAATGTGCAGTAAAGTGCTATAGTGCCAAAAAATCCCTATAATGCAAGAAAAAACAAAAAATCTAGCTAATATTAATAACTTAAGAAATATATACAACAATAACAAAGAAAATATATGAAATTACCAGGTGTACTATATATATATATATATATATATATATATATATATATATATATATATATATATATATATATATCACACATATCTCAAATTGTCCTAAAGGAATTGCATAGCAATATCCTCAAGCCTATACCATAAAACCCATCCCAAAATATGTTGCACAAGAAATCATCCCAAACGGGCATTAATCAAAATAATACAAATAGACCACAATATGCATACAATAACAAGTGCCGACAAACAAAGCAACAGTAATCTCACAAATAAAGGGTCACCATGGGTATGTCCGACCAGGGTCAAGAACGGTATAGAACACCTGGTATAGAGCTCCCATGCTGCTTCAAGGGTGAGGGTCTACTGCCTGTTTTGGATTTTGTTCTGTCTGATGTTGCTTTTAAGGAGGAGGTGAGAGTAGGTGCCCAATGTAGTCCCAAGGGCTCAAATTTCCTAATAGGTGAGATGAGACACATGAACGATTCTGTGGCCCCCAGTTCATTTCCTAATTTCCTGATGAAGTTATTTTTTTTATTTATAAAGAAAAAAGTTTCCTTTTAGCTTGATTAAACGTCACTTTGATGTTTCTTGAACCTGCTGGTATATGAATAGAACTACATTTCGTTATTGCTTTGATTTATTATAATTACACATTTAGAAATGTCTTTCTTCTGTTGTTCTTAGACACCCTGCGTGAATATGAGCTTCAGTTTCATCGCAGACTGGAGCAGGAGCGTGCGCAATGGGGACAATACAGGGAGTCAGTGGAGAGAGAGATTGCAGAGCTTCGGAGGCGGCTTTCTGAAGGTCAGCAGGAGGAGAACTTGGAAACTGATATGAAAAAGGTATACAATTGCTCAGTAACATGTCACCTTTGCAACTGTAGCCTAGACAATCATACTTTCCTTAATGAAAGCTGATGGTATAAGTTTGGTGGTGGAAGTGTTGCAAAAAAAAAATCTTTTTGACTGGCCCAACCAAACTTTGCATTTTCAGTAGTGGTATTCTGATGGAGTTTCTGAGGGATCTTCTGCAGCTAAATCTGTTGGTCTGAATATGGCAAGTTCTATAAAAATCATATATAAGTATGTTGTGGTTTTCTAAATATTGTGGGGCCAGCATCAAGCATTCATGCAACTAACACCAGCGGCATCCTAAGTGGAGATGTGTGAACGGCAGACTTTTTTTTTTTTAAAGCAATATCAATTTAGCTCACTGTGTTTTTACCAACTTTGATCCTCATAAAACTTGAACACTACAAAATCATCATTTTTGTGAACTAGATGTTGAACTGAAATTTATTTTGAATGCTTGGTATTACAACTCAACTGTTTTGTTGCATCTTTTGGCTTGTTTGCAAAAACACTAATTTGAAAAAAAACGGTCTAGGCTAAACAAAAGTAATACGTTTTCTCCCCCACAGCTGCTCCACTAGGGTCTCGTGCTCCGATTCCCTTGGGAATCCTTAGGATTCCTTGGTTGCCTACCCACTATTCTTAGCAAAATGGTGGATGGGACCTTGAGTTTTTTCAGTGACTGAAGCATGCCCAACTTTTATTTGCTGCAACAGAGCGGGTGTCAGGTGCTACCTCTGCATGCCCCCTTTGTAGGAGGGGGAGCGGGGTGCCAGAATGCTCCGGGACCTGTGCTTCAGATTGATGGGGGAAAGTGTTTTTTGTTTTTTAATTACCTGGGCAGTTCGGCACAGCCCTTCCTGCAGAAGTTCTGAGGCAGCACATGCCAATGCCTGTTATTATGCAGCAACATCCATCATCAATCATTAATTAGACGGAGTGTATACTAACACCAGCAAAACAATTATTTATTTATTTTCTAAGAATGAGACGAAGCTGGAGACTTTTGCAGATACTAAAGACTTCTGCCTTTAGTAACCAAATTGGGGGGGGGGGGGGGGGAATTATAGCAATACAAATAAAAAAAACTAAAATGCCCACTTAATAACTAAAATGAAAAGGGTGTCCGGAGATTTTAACAACTGTTTTGTTTATAATCTATGTTAAGGTTTAGCACACTCAATTATTTCCATATGTATAAAATTGTACACGGACCTCCAGTCAAATAATCAAAGCTTAGTAAATTGCTCCCCTAAAGCCACCTCTGTGGCAATTGGTGACATAAGCCTATTCAGAAGGATTAACAGCATACAGATGTTTAGACTAGCAGGCAGATTCGGCAATCTTAAACATGCATGGCAGCGGCCATCTTGCCATGCACATGAAGAAGCTGATTCAGAAAAACAGTCTCAGTCAAAATAGCCTCATAGCTCTGTGCAATACTCCTGTTTCTAGCCAGAAGTAATAGGCCTTCAGCTGTAATGACTCCTCTTTCAATAAAATACATTGTATATATTGTATCCCCTTTTGCCGCAGCCACCGCCATAGAGATACATAGAGAGAACGTCTTCCCTCACACAGATTGCTTTTGCTACATTAGCAGTTTATTCAGGGTCTGCTAGTGTGAAAAATTACAGACAAGCTTCTTCTTGTTTCTGGCGCGTATATCTCAATTTGGCGTGAATTGCTGCTGGCATGGCACCCCCCCAAATCTCATGTGTAGGCAGGACTATCAGGTGTGTGGCAAGATGGCCGTCTCCATTCAAGAGCGAATAGGCTTTATGCCATTCCACAATATCTGCATGGTGTTTATCCCTCACAAACTGCTTATGCCACTAATCCTAAGCGGGGAAGCAATTTATCAAAATTTTTCCAAGTATACAGCACGTCCTGTTTCGCTTATTCCTTACGTCTGGGTTATCCGCCACAAGGTGGCGCAGTGGACTGCAGAAGAGACTTGTGGCATCTCCCGGCCCTATAAAAGGACAGGAACCTCCCACAAATTCCCAGTTTCCTTCTGCAGGCAGGACTGCGAAGATAGAAGATGGCTCTCTATGCTGCGCAGGCGAGCGGGGCTTACCAGCCTGCGGCCCTGCAGGACTATTTCCACCCGTTCTGGACCCACTGCCTCCCAGCCTCGGCTGACGGTTCGGGTGAAGGTAGGACAGCACCAGGGTCGGGTGCTTGAGGAGAGCTGCTCCAGATCGCAAAACCCTGTACCACAAGGGTAGCCGGTTCAGGCCTTTGGTGAGCCTGTTGTGGGATGCTGGGAACCTCACCGTTCGCCCCCTTTGGGTAAGGGGTCCACCACCCCCCTCTCCTTCATCTTCCCTGGTTGGGCCCTTGCCTCCGCCCTGTTGCCCCCTCGCTTCTCCCTTTGGCTTGGGGGGGGGGGGGGGCGGGCGGCTGTCAGGGGTGCCCTGGGGGACTGCTGGTGTGTTTTTTACTGTGTTTCTCTGTGTTTTTGACTGTTTTTTCGCCAACGCGCCGCCTTGTACAACGCTCTTTTCTTCAGTTCTGTCATGGCGCTGCCGTGTCATGTGACTGCGATTTCACGCTCTTCGGGAGGCGGGACCTGCGGATGACGCATTCCGCGTCATACCACTGTGGCCCGCCCCTCAAGGACCTCTCCGGCGCCATTTTGTGTTCACTACGCTCTTGGAACCTTCGTTTTTTCGGAGCTGCGTCGTGCTTTCCCTGTGGTGCGGTCGGTGCATCTTATCCTCTTGGTCCGTGAGTCCCTTGTGGGGTTGTTTTAATGTATATATTCTTAGTATACAGTACGTCCTGCTCCAAATATAATACTTACAAGTGGGTTATACTCCGCCAGATGGCGCTGAACTGCAGAGACATCGAAAATAGGCTCCTCCCGGCCCCTCAAATACCTGGGGACCTCCCACAAATCCCCAGAATTTCTCTGCAGTCTGGCTGCGAAGGACGAGAAATGGCTCTCTACTCGCAGGTGAGCGGGGCTATTAGCCTGCGGCCCTGTAGGACTATTCCCACCCGTTCCATTAGTAAAATGCCTCCCAGCCTTGGCTGCGCTGGTCGGGTGAAGGTAGGCAGCACCGCTATTAGGTGCTTAGGAGCGCTGCTCCACCGCAATCCCCCACCAAAGGGTAGGCGGTTCAGGCTTATGGTGAGCCTCTATGGGATGCCCCTCCCGCACTAGTGCCCCTTGCCCCTGCCTATTGGTGGGCCCTGTTTAAGTGGCCGCTGTCCTCCCTCATTCTCCTTGTAGCCTTCGGGGGAAAAGAGGGGGGGTGTGTGTAAATGTGTCTGTGTTTTACACTTTATATTTATTCTGTCTGTCTTGTGTCAGTCGCCGTACTGGCATCCTTTTACTGTCTTTTAAAATAATGGCATTACCTCAGGCGCTGGTGCGCCGTCATTGGCTGCTTGTCAGGTCCTGGCTTTGCGCTCTTCGTGGGGGGGGGGGCGTTGCCCGTCTATGGCGCGCTTCGCGTCATCGCTGATACCGGCCCCCTCGAGGTATACCGACGCCATCTTTAACCGGCTTGGTTGGCCCATGCGCGACGAACCTCTACCTACCGCGGTCCGTAAGTGCCCTCGCGGGCGGCTTCCTTTTATTACTGTATGCTTTCGGTCTTGGCTTCTTATGTCTTTCAGGCGGGGCGAACCCTTTTTGGCTTCTCCCGGCCCTTTATTAGTTATATAACTAGTAGGCCTTGTTAATACTCCCACTTCCCTAGCGGGTTATTGGGGCATCCGGGGTTGCTATATAGCTTTATTCCCTATCGGCGTATAGCGCCGCTATAATCACCATCTGGAGGCATCCCAGGATAATGTGACCGGGGTCCTTCTTTCGGGACAAGACCGGCTGTGTGTAGCGTGTGGGCAGCCTCATGCTGACGCTGACAAGGCGGGGTCTGTGTACCCTGTGCTGAGCAGGTGCTTGTATTGCAATCTGGCCTGCCAGTGGCTGCACCTCGTTTCACTTCGCCTACTCCCCCAAGCTTAAACCTCACTCCTACTGAGTTGCATACTAGTGGGGATTCTCAGCCTGATGTGTCTTCTAGACTGGCTACTGTTGAGCAGTTGATTGCGAAGTCCTTAGCGCGTAAGGCCCCTGCTAAAAAGCAGCACTTAACGCCTAATGTCACTATTTTTCCTATGGAAACTGAGTTTTTGAATCTTTGTGGCTATACCCCGTCTGATGAAGGGGAGCTTTTTTCTGACTCAGGCTCATCTGATGAGAGACCAAGGGGTCATGACTATTCTAGCTCTGACCCCTGGGCCCCAGATGACACTGACAGATTATTGACCCAGATTTTTGAGGTTCTGTCCATCTCTCTCCCTGTTGCGGCTCCCAGGCAGAGGGGAGCTTTTCCATACAGAAAAATCACGCTTGGAATTTCCAGAGCAGGCACATTTCCATAACCTTGTGCTCAAGGAATGAGAGCGCCCCAGTAAACTTCCCGGGGTTCCAAAAAGTTGGGATAGGAAGTATCCCTTTCCTGCTGAGGTGGTAAAGTGTTGGTCATCCCCCCCCCCCCCACCCGAGGTGGATGCCCCGATCCTAGGGCTATCTAACACCTCTGTCATGCATTCCCCTGACTCTACTACCCTGCGGGATGCTGAGTACCGGCGCATTGACCAGCTGGCATCCCACGCCTTTGCATGTGCAAGGATGGCGCTGCGCCCGGTCTGTGCCTCTGCCATCACTGCTGTGGCCACTAGAACCCTTATCAGAAATATGCTTGATAGTGCCCCTGATGATTTGCCTTGTGAGGTGTTCAATGCACTCTCCAGTTGTGATGTTTTTGTAAATTTTGTCCTATCAGCCATGGATGATACCATCAGAATGTGTGCCAGAACTTCTGCCCTTGTGGTGGCTATACACCGCTCGGTTTGGCTGCGCCAGTGGGCTGCTGACAACGCTGCCAAGAAGGCCCTCACTGGTTTTCCCTTTAAAGGACTGTGCCTGGACCTTTTTGCTAAGGGAGGCAGGTTACCTCAGCGCAGGCGGCAATCTCGGCCCTTTCGGGGTCAGGGTTCCTTCTCCTCCTCTTACCGTAGTGCCAGACAGGGGAGGGGGGTTTCCTTTCCTGGGACCCGGGGAGATTTCTGGGGCAGGGGCAGAGGACGTGGACATCCTGGCCCCTCCTGGGGTCCCAAAGCAAAATCATCCCCCAAGCCCCCTCAGGCATGATGGGGCGCCCTCACCCATCCGGGTGAGGGGACGGCTGCAGCACTTCGCTCACGTCTGGAGGCTTCATGTCTCAGACCGGTGGATTCAGGAGGTAGTGTCCTCCGGTTACAAGATGGAGTTTGCTGCCTGTCCCCCTTCAAGACTCATCAGATCCCGGATTCCTCAGGACCCTGTGTCAGCTCAGGAGCTAGTGCAAGCAGTGCAAGGCCTCCTGGAGTTGGGGGTCATCTGCCAGGTCCCCTTAAGAGAAAAAGGCAAGGGCTTTTATTCCAACCTATTCACAGTACCCAAAAAAGATGGGTCAGTCAGGCCCATCCTGGACTTGAAGATCCTCAACAAATTTGTCAGGGGCAGGCGCTTTCACATGGAAACTCTGCGCTCTGCCACCAGTTCCCTGCGCCAAGGGGATTTCATGACTTCTGTGGACATCAAAGATGCTTACCTTCATATTCCTGTGTTCCCAGGTCATCAAAGGTTCCTCAGGTTCGCTCTGATGGATCAACACTACCAGTTTGTGGCCTTGCCCTTTGGCCTCACTTCAGCCCCCAGAGTGTTCACCAAGGTGCTGGCTGGCGTGACGTCTCTGCTCAGATGTCAGGGCGTCTGCGTGCTTCCCTATCTGGACGACATTCTCATCACTTCCCAGTCTCTACATCAGGCAGAGTTGGATACTCAGCTGGTGGTGTCCACTCTGGAGTCATTTGGATGGGTGATCAACCACCCCAAGTCCTCACTGTCCCCTTCTTTGGTAACTCCATTCCTAGGAATGAATCTGGATACAGTTAAGGCAAGGATCTTCCTTCCTCAGCAGAAGGTGGACAGTCTGATTGCACATGCTCAGGCCCTCCTAGCTTGTCCCCATCCCTCCATCAGGCAGGGGATGCAGCTGGTGGGCCTGATGGTGGCATGCTTCGAAGCGGTCCCTTATGCTCAGTTCCACTTGAGGCCTCTGCAAGTTCACCTATTGTCAGTATGGGACAAGGACCCAGCGTCCCTGGACGGGGTCTGTGTGCTCTCCCCTCGGGTCAGGAGGTCCCTCTTGTGGCAGATGGACGCAAGGAACCTGTTGGGGGGCAGATCCTTTCTTACCCCTCCCTGGGAGACGGTCACTACGGATGCCAGTCTGTCAGGTTGGGGGGGATCTGGAAGTCCCTGAGGTTCCAGGGGGGGGGGTGGGGTCCTCAGGAGGCCTACACACCTATCAATGTCTTGGAACTGCGGGCGATCAGGTTAGTTCTGCCTCACTTGACTACTCACCTTCGGGGCCTGACTTGGGCGGAGGCCAATGTCCCCTGCATATCAGCTGTGTACATCCCCGGGGTGGAAAATCGCCTGGCGGACTCTCTGAGCAGGGGGACCTCTCGCCAGGGAGAATGGTTCCTATGCAGCAGGATGTTTCAATCCCTGTGTCACCGTTGGGGCCAACCAGATGTGGATCTGTTTGCGTCCTGCCACAATCACAAGCTCCCAGCTTTTGTCTCTCTGTCCCAGGATCCTCTGGCCTTAACCTCGGATGCTCTAGCAATGTCATGGCAGGACTTTCAGTTCCTGTATGTCTTCCCTCCGATTCCCCTGCTGGGCAGGGTTCTGCTCAAGATTGCTCTGGAAGGGGTGCCAGCAATTCTGGTGGCTCCCAGGTGGCCAAGAAGAGTGTGGTTCACAGACGTGGTGCAGCTTGCAGTTGATCAGTACGCTCTGCCCTTGGTGCCAGATCTGCTCACTCAGGGCTCACTACGCCATCCCAATTTACAAACTCTGGCTTTGACGGCCTGGCTGCTGAAACCTCCATCTTGATGGAGAAGGGGCTGTCTTCCTCGGTTGTGGATACTTTGATAAAGGCTAGGAAGAAGTTTTCCTCTTCCATTTATTACAGGGTTTGGCATGCCTACATTGACTGGTGTGAGTCTAATTCTCTTCCCTGTCTGGTATTCTCTATTCCCAGGATTTTGGAGTTCCTGCAGCATGGGTTGGAGATGGGACTCCAGCTCAGTACTCTGAAGGGTCAGGTTTCTGCCCTGGCTATTTTCTTCCAGAAGTCCTTTGCTCAGCACCCTCTGATCAGGACTTTTTTCCAGGGGGTCACTCATGTGCGCCCTCCACGTAAGCCTATGGTGCCTGTTTGGGATTTGAACATGGTTCTGTCAGCCTTGCATGGTGCTCCCTTTGAACCTGTGCAGGATGCTGCCCTGGCCATTCTTACGCTCAAGGTTGTATTTCTGGTGGCTATCACTTGTCAGGCGTGTGTCTGAGTTGGCGGCGCTTTCCTTTCAGCCCCCCCTACTATGAGAGACACCAGGACAAGGTGGTGTTTTGTTTCAAACCTGACTTTCTGCCTAAGGTAGTGTCTGCCTTTCATTTGAATCAGGATATTGTTCCTTCTTTGTGCCCTAATCCTAGCAATGCTAAGGAGAGGGTTTTTCACTCTTTTGGATGTGGTTAGGTGTCTGAAGTACTATCTGGTGGCTACTGCACCTTTCAGGAAAACTGATGCTCTTTTTGTGGTCCCTTCTGGTCCTAGGAAGGGTTTGGCTCCTGCCAAGTCTACTATCAGCAAGTGGATTCGTCAGGCTGTGATTCAGGCCTACTCTGCTAAGGGGAAGAATCCTCCCTTCTGCCTTACTGCTCATTCCACTCGTGCTATTGGTGCCTCTTGGGCTTTTCAGCACCAGGCTTCTGTTGAACAAGTTTGCAAGGCTGCTACTTGGTCTTCTGTTCATACCTTTTCAAAGTTTTACAAGGTTGATGTTAGGGCCTCAGCTGATGCTGTTTTTGGCTGAAAGGTTCTGCAGGCGGCAGTGGTTTAAACTGTCTGCTGCTGCCTTTTTATTGGGGATCCCACCCTACTTTATGGACACTGCTATTGGATGTCCCACTTGTAAGTATTATATTTGGAGCAGGACGTACTGTATACTAAGAATAATACAATTCTGTGATTACTCACCTGTAGAATTGGTATTATGAGTATACAGTACGTCCTGCTCCAATCCACCCTTGGTTTTGCATTATCTTGGATCCCCTGTATGGTGATTGTTATCATTGTTATAGTTGATAGTTTGGGTTGTTTAATTCTCCCGGCTTCTCGTTAACTGCTTTTCAATGCTGGGGATTTGTGGGAGGTCCCCGGGTATTTGAGGGGCCGGGAGGAGCCTATTTTCGATGTCTCTGCAGTCCAGCGCCATCTGGCGGAGTTTAACCCACTTGTATGTATTATATTTGGAGCAGGACGTACTGTATACTCATAATACCAATTCTACAGGTGAGTAATCACAGAATTGTATTATTTTGCTGCGCTGCGGGATTTTTATATGTCCTTATTGTGTCTTTCAGGCGGGACAACCGTGGTTTCTCCCGGCCCTGCCCTTTTCATCTCCCACCTTCCCTAGCGGGCTTCTGGGCATCTTTGGGGGGAGGCATCCCTGGTGGCTCTGGTTAGCCGTGACCCTATACTGGCTGTTGGCGCCTATAATAATCACCATATGGAGGCTTCCGGGGATAATGTGCTTTGGGTTCCTTTGGAAAAGGGCCCAGCTGTGTGCCGCGTGTAGGGTATCCCCTGTGAGTGATGGTGTCAGGGTATGTGTGCCCTGCGCCCAGAAGGTACTTGCGCTGCAGTCTGGGTTGCCTGCTACGCTGCCCAGCTCTGCGCCCCCTTCATCACCTACCCTCCCGCGCCTGCATTTGAACCCTAGTGAGGAACATGCTAGCGGGGATTCAAATTATGATTTGGCTATGCAGGTGGCCAGCCTGGAAAGGCATATTCCTGGGCCTGCCCCCCGTAAGGCTTTTGGCAAGAAGCGGCATTTAACTCCCGCTGTTTCCCTTTTTTCCTGAGGAGGATGAGGGACATTATTCTTTTCCTGGCCATTGCCCCCTAGAAGAGGGGGAACTTTTCTCTGATTCTGATTCCTCTGGGGAACGGCAGGACGTTTATGGCGGTACTGGGTCTCCTTTTGGAGAAGATCCATGGTCTCCCGAGGATACTGATAGGCTGTTGGCTCACATTTTTTAAGTACTATGTATTACCCCTCCTGTGGTGGCTAAAAAGCAGCAGGGTGAGCTTTTTCACACTGTTCAACAATGCTTGGAGTTCCCTGAGCAGAACCACTTTAATAATCTGGTGCTCAAGGAGTAGGAACGTCCTAGCAGATTGCCCACGGTGCCCAAGAGTTGGGACAGAAGGTATCCCTTCCCTGCTGCTGTGGTTAAGCGCTGGTCCTGTCCCCCCCGAGGTGGATGCTCCCGTTGTCCAATACCTCGGTCATGCATTCCCCTGACACTTCTACTCTGAGGGATGGTGAGGACCGGTGTGTGGATCAGCTGGCTTGTCACTCTTTTGCTTGTGCGGAGACTGCGCTGTGCCCTGTGTGCGCTTCTGCCATCACTGCTCTTGCTATTAAAGGGTTGCTCAAGTGCCTTCTGGATAATGCCTCGGATGCCAATAGGGGGGAAGGACTATAGATCCCTCCTGCTTTGCTATGAATTTGTTGCATTTATTCTTTCTGCTATGGATGATGCGGTCAGGATGTGTGGTAAGACTTCTGCCCTTTTTGGTGGCTATACGCCGTTCTGTTTGGCTGCGTCAGTGGGCGGCTGATAATGCTGCTAAGAAGGCTCTCACTGGCTTCCCCTTTACGGGGCTACGGCTCTTTGGTGAGCACCTGGATCTGTTTGCCAAGGATGGTAGGCTGCCTCAACGCATGAGGCAGCCGCGGCCCTTTCGGGGGGCTGGTTCTTCCCTTCCCTCCTTCCATGCTCCCAGGACTGGCCGGGGTGCACCATTTGTGGGGACACGTAGAGACCCTTGGGGCCGGGGTAGAGGCCGTGGATGTCCCGGTCTCTCATGGGATCCCAAGTCCAAATCTTCCCCCAAGCCCCCTCAGGCATGAGGAGGCGCCCTCACCCATCCGGGTGGGGGGACGGTTGCGGCTCTTTGCTCACGTCTGGGGACTGCGCGTCTCAGACCCGTGGATTCAGGAGGTGGTGTCCTCCGGGTACAAGCGAGAGTTTGCAGCCTGGCCGCCCCCAAGATTCATCAGATCCCGGACGGCTCAAAACCCCCTGTTAGTTCAGGGCTTGCGGTCCAAGGCCTTTTGGAATTGGGTGTCATCTGCCCGGTGTCCTTCCGGGAAAGGGGCAGGGGCTTCTACTCCAATCTGTTCACGGTTCCCAAAAAGGATGGGTCCCTGAGGATCCTGGATTTGAAGTGCCACAACAAATTTGTCAGGTTCAAGCATTTTCGCATGGAGACTTATGCGCTCGGCGGTCAGTACCCTGCGCCCGGGCGACTTCATGACTGTGGACATCAAAGATGCTTACCTTCATGTTCCAATCTTTCCAGGTCATCAGAGATTTCTCAGGTTCGCTCTGGAGGATCAGCACTACCAATTGGTGGCCTTACCGTTCGGTCTTACCTCGGCTCCTCGGGTTTTCACCAAGGTGCTGGCGGGGGTGATGGCTCTGAGATCTCATACGCATCCTTTCTTATCTGGACGACATTCTGATTGCGTCTCAGTCCTTCCATCAAGCCAAGCTGGATACCCAGCTGGATGATCAACCATCCCAAGTCTTCACTGTCTCCATCCCTGGTGAGGTCCTTTCTGGGCATGAGTCTGGATACATCTCAGGTCAAGGTTTTCCTGCCTCAGCAGAAGGTGGAGAGCATGCAGACGCAGGCGCGGTTTCTACTTTCTTGTCGTCATCCCCCATTCGGCAGGGGATGCAGTTGGTGGGCCTAATGGTGTCATTCGAGGCGGTCCCCTATGCTCGGTTTCACATGAGACCTCTTCAGCTACACCTCTTGTCAGTGTGGGATCGGGACCCTGTGTCCCTGGATCAGGAATTTGCTCTGTCCCCTCTGGTCAGTGAGTCCCTCTCGTGGTGGCTGGACTCAAGGAATCTTCTAGTGGGCAGGACCTTTCTGCCCCCGTGCTGGGAGACTGTCACCACAGATGCCAGTCTGACAGGTTGGGGGGGCTTTTGGAAGTCCTCTGAAGTTCCAGGGCCAGTGGGGCCCTCAGGAGGCCCATGCTCCCATGAACATTCTAGAACTGCGGGTGATAAGGTTGGTTCTCTCCCAGTTGACCCCACACCTTCGGGGTCGGGCTGTTCAGATCTGCTCGGACAACCAGACGGCGGTGGCCTACATCAATCATCAGGGAGGGACTCGGAGCAAGCGAGCCCTCAAGAAAGTGTCCTTGATACTGTCCTGGGCGGAAGAGAATGTCCCCTGCATCTCGGTAGTTTACATCCCGGGAGTGGAAAACCTGGAGGCAGACTCCTTGAGCAGGGGGATGTCTCGGCTGGGGGAGTGGTCCCTCAGCAACAGGGTGTTTCGCTCCCTGAGCCGTCGCTGTGGTCTGCCGGATGTGGACCTGTTTGCATCCCGTCACAATCTTCCCAGGTTTGTCTCTCTGTCACAGGACCCTCTGGCCTTCACCACAGATGCGCTAGCAATGCCTTGGAAGGGGTTTCGGCTCCTCTATGTGTTCCCTCCGTTTCCTCTGTTGGGCAGGGTGCTGCGCAAGATAGCCCAGGACGGGGTGCCAACCATTCTGGTAGCCCTCTGTTGGCCAAGAAGGGTGTGGTTCGCAGACGTTGTGCAGTTGGCATTAGATCAGTATGCTCTGCCCAAGGATCCAGACCTGCTCACTCAGGGGCAGCTGTGCCATCCCAATTTACAAACGCTGGCTTTGACAGCTTGGCTGCTGAAACCTCCATCTTGATGGAAAAGGGGTTGCCTGCCTCTGTTGTTGATACCATGATTAGGGCTAGGAAGAAGTCCTCGTCCTTTATCTACTACAGGGTCTGGCATGCTTACATTGCCTGGTGTGAGTCCAAATCTCTTCCCTGTCGGGTGTTTTCTATTCCCAGGATTCTGGAATTCTTGCAACATGATTTGGATTTGGGCCTTCAACTTAGTACCCCCAAGTCATGTTTCAGCTCTGGCACTTTTTTTCCAAAGATCTTTTGCCAATCACTGTTTGGTTAAGACCTTTTTCCAAAGGGTTTCTCACGTGCGTCCGCCACGTAAGCCTATGTTACCAGTTTGGGATCCGAATCTGGTATTATCTGCTCTGCAGGGTCGTCCCTTTGAGCCTCTTCGTGAGGCCGCTTTGCCCATTCTGACTCTTAAGGTAGTCTTTTTGGTGGCTATCACTTCTGTCAGGCGTGTTTCTGAGTTGGCGGTGCTTTCCATCAAACCTCCTTATTTTGAGCGACACCTGGACAAGGTGGTGTTTCAGTTTAAGCCAGATTTCTTGCTTAAGGTTGTGTCTGCCTTTCATCTCAATCAGGACATTGTTTTGCCTTCTTTGTGCCCTAATCCTAATAATTTTAAGGAGCGGACTTTGCATTCCTTGAATGTGGTCAGGGTTCTGAAGTTTTATTTGGTAGCTACTGAATCCTTCAGGAAGACTGATGCTCTTTTTGTTCTTCCTTCTGGACCTAGGAAGAGTTTGCCTCCGGCTAAATCCACTATCAGCAAGTGGATCCGTCAGGCGGTGGTGCAAGCCTATTCTGCTAAGGGGAAGGAGCCTCCCTTCCGCCTGTCTGCTCATTCTACTCGTGCTATTGGTGCCTCTTGGGCTTTTCAGCACCAAGCTTCTGTTGAACAAGCTTGGAAGGCCGCAACTTGGTCTTCTGTTCATATAAAACTTGGAAAAATAAGGTTGATGTTAGGGCCTCAGCTGATGCTGCTTTTGGCCGCAAGGTTCTGCAGGCGGAAGTGGTTTGAACTGCTCGCCGTTGCTTTTGGGATCCCACCCTACCTTACAGACACTGCTTTTGGATGTCCCAGACGTAAGGAATTAGTGAAACAGGATGTGCTGTATACTTGGAAAAATACAATTCTGTGAGTACTCACCTGTAGAATTGTTTTTGTAGTATACAGCACGTACTGTTTCATCCCTCCCTTGTTTTCATTATTCTTGGTTTCCTCTGTATGGTGATTTGTTCAAACGCTCCTTTTGGGATTTCTTCGTTATTGTTCTCCTGGCTTCTTGTCTAACTGCATTGTAACACTGGGAATTTGTGGGATGTTCCTGGCTTTTTATAGGGCTGGGAGATGCCACAAGTCTCTTCTGCAGTCCACTGCGCCACCTTGTGGCGGATAACCCAGACTTAAGGAATTAGTGAAACAGGACGTGCTGTATACTACAAAAACACTTCTACAGGTGAGTACTCACAGAATTGTATTTTTTTGATTGAAGTTGTTTCAGACTGCTGATTTTTTGCTTCACCACAGGCCCAGGAGGATGCAGAAAAGCTGCGTTCTGTAGTGATGCCCATGGAAAAAGAGATTGGTGCTCTAAAGGAGAAGCTGACAGAAGCAGAGGAGAAAATAAAGGAATTGGAAGCATCCAAGGTGATAAGCTATGAGTTTTGCTGGGCCATAAACTTTCTGTCTTGAACACACACTTACCCACCCTAATCATTTTAAAGGTGTTATATATACAGGTGGTAATTTTGTATGTAAATGAACAGAAAATGTACTGAAACCACGTGGTCTAAACAGTGGTGGTTAATGGCTACTCTAACTGAGGGCTACCCCATAGCTCCATTTTGGGGATCAGGGGTTCTTGTAGACCATAGCCTTTATAACCATATACAATACCAAACTCCGTGTTTCTGAAGTTGCCATTATGCTTTTTTTATTAGATTGCATTGGCTCCAGAAAATCCAGAGGCGCCACCTGGAATTGTCATGTTAATTTTACACTTTGGTTCATAAAATATTTGATGTAGGGCAATTCAAATATTAACGGGCCAGGAGGAGTATCTGTATTAGTAAATCAAGCCGACTGGACTAGCTGTATTTTTCTGGAAGTCATTGTAACTAGCCATCAAACTGGCTTTCTCAATAATCACAGCTAGAGCAAGTCTAGCTGCATTGGTTTATGGTTATTGCTATAGATAAGCCATGACCTTGATGAATAACCTCTACTGCCTGGAGAAGCCTAGGTATGAGGAGAGACTAAAATTGCGCAATTTATTTGGTTTTAAAGTGGAGCAAAACCCACTGACATTGACCCTGGAATCTATAAGATTCCCTCCACCCCGGGTCATCCAGAATCGGGATTCCCCACTGTGAAACGTCCCAGGTCGCCTGGTATACTCACCTTCTCCCCCAGTCCAACAGTGCATGCGTGGCTGCATCCCCGCTTTCCCTTCAGCAGAACGCGTGCCTGCACCAGGCATTTGTGAATGATCGGCACAGGGACGCTCCCTGTTAGAGGGTAGTGGGGATGCGGCATTGGCGTTCTTGGCTCGGCTCAGCTAGATTTGGCTCCATAGACAAGCTTAGCCGAGTTGACGTCAGAGCAGTCGAGCGCGCTGATTGGATGGGAGGCTGCACATGCGCTGCAGGACTTGTGAACCGCTGCAGGCAGCATCCAGAACCCCCCCTTTCATGACCTCATAATGGGCAGTGTGCAGATCCCCCCCGCCCCCAATCACCCCATAACGTGACATAACCACCGTATATAAATAAATATGGGGCCCATATAATACATTGTCAGGATAGTGGCTGTTCAGTGGTAAAGCTAGGAAGGCAGAAGCCTTGAATCCCTTTATTGGGTTGGATGTAAACCCATGACCATGAACAATTTTACTGCAATACGATTCTATTTACATGTTTTTGTTCATTTGATGTATTTCTTCACTGCTTCAAAAAAAAAAAATAACAATAGACAATGCAGTGGTTTTACAGTGTTGGCACGTAGGATATCATCCTTAGTGGCCAATGTGGCACTTCTCTTTCTTACATTTTTAACTCTTTGATAGATGAAGGAATTGAATCACTACTTAGAAGCTGAGAAATCCTGCCGGACAGACTTGGAAATGTATGTAGCTGTTCTGAATACTCAGAAATCTGTCCTTCAAGAAGATGCAGAGAAGCTTAGGAAGGAGTTACATGAAGGTAAATGCATTCAAATAGCATCATCTGTTGTTTCTTGTATAATACTGCAGTAGGCTTTTACATTATTTAAAATAAATGCTAGTCTAGAAGATTTGCTGGATGAATAGATGAAGATCTATTTATTCTTTTTTTTCCTGGACAACTCCTTTAAATCCTGGTTTGCTTATGCTGTTTAAAAGCTTTTTGGAAAATGTAGCATTTCAGTCAACCTGTTAATTTCCATTTCATAATGGTTATTTGTGCTCTCGGATAGTTTGTCACCTCTTAGAACAAGAGAGACAGCAACACAATCAGCTGAAACACACGTGGCAGAAAGCGAATGATCAGTTTCTAGAGTCTCAACGCCTGATGATGCAAGACATGAAGCGTATGGAGTCTGTGTTAACCTCAGAGCAGCTTCGACAAGTAGAGGAAAGGAAAAAGAAAGACCTGGTATGTATCATTGCTGTTACACAATAGTTAAATAGCTGCATAAGGTTGTAGCCAACGTACCACCTCCAGTAGGAGGCAATGCTAGAGAGGGAACATTTTTGAGAAAAAAGATAGCAGGAGGTAGTGGGTTTGGGCATCCTGTTTAAAGCGGCTGTCTGGACAACTAGCTGTCTGCACAAAAAAAGCTCACTTTAACATCCAAATGCCCATGCCTCTAACAGGAGTCCTTTCAGACTTCCCAGGACACACACTGCTTTAGTGACTGCTGAGTTACCGGTACCTAATCGGTGGTGCACTGACTTGGCCCCTAAAGCTGTCAGTGAGGGCCTCATCAACAGCTGCCATGGAGGGATCGTGGAAGTAGTGGATGAGTCAACATTTTTTTTTTTTTTTTTTTTTTTTTAAATGGCCAAAATCTTGAGTTTTTGACAGGACTTCCGCTTTAATGTTCAAATACTATATGTAGCCCACATGACTGCAACTGCTGGAGTAAATGTTATTTCTTAAATATTCATTTAACAAATTGTGGTAGTAAGATTTTGAAAGCTGTCCTTGTCAACCACTTTGACCACGGCAGTTGGCTGGCGGCAGTGGTTTAGGGGTTTTCTGGTTAGGCAACAAGAACGGAACCTGAACGGTCCGCGCTCCATAGTTACCCTACTTTTCTGGGTATTCCAGCACGGGTTGCTTCATCTTCAATTCTTCACATTTGCGTAATCCGCCACCAGGTGGCGCAGTCGACTGCAGAAAGACTTGTGGCTCCTCCCGGCCCATAAAAGGCAGGGAATTACCCACAATACCCAGTGTTTCTCTGCAGTCTAGGCTGCGAAGACAGAAGATTTTCTCTGGATTTTTGCAGGCGAGCTGGGCATCCAAAGCCCGTCGGCCCTGCAGGCCTATTCCCACCTGTTCCGGACCCATTCTGCCTCCCAGCCCTGGTTGATGGTTCAGGTGAAGGTAGGGGAACACCTGGGGTTGGGTGCTCACAGATGCACTATGCTCTGTGCCGCAGACCCTGTACCTAAAGGGTAGCCGGCTTTTAGGCTAATGGTGAGCCTATGGGGGGGGGGGGGGGAACCACTTACCGTATTTTTCGCCCTATAAGACGCACCTACCCATAAGACGCACCTAGGATTTGGGGAAAGAAAATAAGAAAAAAAAAATTTAAACCAAAAACGCACTATTACAGACATTGTGGCATTCCCCTATCCAATTCCCATAGGCAGTGTGGGATGCCCCTATTCCATAGACAGTGTAGCATGCCCCCATCCCATTCCCCGTATATATCCAGTGTGGCATCCCCCTCCCATTCCAGATATACCCATTGGCTGTGTGGCATCCCCCTCTCCCCCCATTAGTATAGGCTGTGTGGCATCCCTCTCCCCACATTCCCATAGGCTGTGTGGCATCCCTCTCTCCCCATTCCCATAGGCAGTGTGGCATCCCTCTCTCCCCATTAGCATGGGCTGTGTGGCATCCCCCTCCCCCCATTATTATAGGCTGTGTGGCCACCCCCTCCCCCATTCCCATAGGCTGTGTGGCATCCTCCTCTCCCCATTCCCATAGGCTGTGTGGCATCCCCCTCCCCCCATTCCCATAGGCTGTGTGGCATCCCCCTCTCCCCATAGGCTGTGTGGCATCCCCCTCCCCCCATTCCCATAGGCTGTGTGGCATCCCCCATTCCCATAGGCTGTGTGACATCCCCCTCCCCCCATTCCCATAGGCTGTGTGACACCCCCCTCCCCCCATTCCCATAGGCTGTGTGACATCCCCCTCCCCCCATTCCCATAGGCTGTGTGGCATCCCCCTCCCCCCATTCCCAAAGGCTGTGTGGCATCCCCCTCCCCCCATTCCCATAGGCTGTGTGGCATCCCCCTCCCCCCATTCCCATAGGCTGTGTGGCATCCCCCTCCCCCCATTCCCATAGGCTGTGTGGCATACCCCTCCCCCAATTCCCAAAGGCTGTGTGGCATCCCCATCCCCCCATTCCCATAGGCTGTGTGGTATCCCCCTCCCCCCATTCCCATAGGCTGTGTGACATCCCCCTCCCCCCATTCCCATAGGCTGTGTGGCATACCCCTCCTCCCATTCCCAAAGGCTGTGTGGCATCCCCATCCCCCCATTCCCATAGGCTGTGTGGCATCCCCCTCCAACCATTCCCAAAGGCTGTGTGGCATCCCCCTCCCCCCCATTCCCAAAGGCTGTGTGGCATCCCCCTCCCCCCATTCCTATAGGCTGTGTGGCATCCCCATCCCCATAGGCTGTGTGGCATCCCCCTCCCCCCATTCCCATAGGCTGTGTGGCATCCCCCTCCCCCCATTCCCATAGGCTGTGTGGCATCCCCCTCCCCCCATTCCCATAGGCTGTGTGGCATCCCCCTCCCCCCATTCCCATAGGCTGTGTGGCATACCCCTCCCCCCATTCCCAAAGGCTGTGTGGCATACCCCTCCCCCCATTCCCAAAGGCTGTGTGGCATACCCCTCCCCCCATTCCCAAAGGCTGTGTGGCATCCCCATCCCCCCATTCCCATAGGCAGTGTGGCCCCTCTCCCCCCATTCCCACCCCCTCCCCCCATTAGTATAGGCAGGCGCCATATAAAAAAAAAAAAAAAAGTTAAACTCACCTGTCCGCTGACACCGCTGCGCTGAGCGGCCGGCTCCGTGAATGGGGTGGGCGTGGCCTGCGCCGCAGCGTCGACGCAGACCACGCCCACCCCATTCACGAGCTGGCTCTGTCCCGGCCCCGCCGCTGCGATCGCTGTCTTTTCAGGCAGTGATGACAGCGGCGGGGCCAGAGACAGAGCCCCTGCCGCTCCTCCATCTGCTGTTGTTCTGGGCACATGCAAGCACGAAGGTCCGGGCAACGGGTGGGCGTGGCCTGCGCCGGTGCAGGCCACGCCCACCCACTGCCGGGACCTTCGTGCTCGCGTGTGCTCTGAACCCGGCAGCAGATGGAAGAGCGGCAGGGGCTCGGTCTCTGGCCCCGCCGCTGTCATCACTGTCTGAAAAGACAGCGATCGCAGCGGCGGGGCCGGGACAGAGCCCCCGCCGCTCCTCTGGCCTCTCGCGGTGTGGCAGACAACGTGGGAGCGCCAGGGACGGGTGAGTTTTTTTTTTTTTTTTTTTTGTAATTTTTTTTTTTTTTCTTACATTCGCCCGATAAGGCGCACTGACATTTTTCCCCCACTTTTGGGGAAAAATAAGTGCGTCTTATAGGGCGAAAAATACGGTATTTATTGTTTTTAATATTCATTCCCACATGCCTCTTTCTCTTTGCCTGGGTCCCCTCTGTTGTATGTGTGGGTGCTTAGTCACTGTGTGGACTGTGTCACTTGTCCCCCTCTCCTCCTTCCCCCCTCGCCCTTCCTCCGCTCCCGCTCTCTGCTCTGCGGTCGGGGGGGCGGGGCACGTCCAGCGGCCACCTCCGTCTTTATCATCGCCGCTGCGGGCACGGCTGTGTGCTCCGCGGCGGGGGTGGACTGCCAGGGGGGGGAGGGGGCTCCCTCCCTGCCTTCTCCGGGTGCCGTTTTGCCTTCCCTGGCGCCCGGAGGTTCGCGTGCTGCCGGGGGGCGGGGCCGCGCGATGACGTGATACGCAGCTATCACGTGATACGCAGCATATATATATATATATATATATATATATATATATATATATATATATATATAATATATATATAATATATATATTATATTGTGGTAAGGTGCAAGGGGCCGTTATTGACGGCAGGTATGTAGCACCAATGTACCTGGCATTGGTGCAGTAAAGCCGTATAGCTTGTTTTCCAGCATCAGCTGCTTGTGGCAGTTTGCTGCTGATGATTTAGAATAGCCGAAAGGCTAACCTGGGACGGCTTTACTGGGATGGAGTAGAGCAGGGTGGGACTCCATCCCACTACCCAGGTCCGGGTTTTGCGGGCTGTTTAAATAGCCTGGGGAATCAGCTGTGGCCTGTCCTTTGTCTAGAGCTCACATGGGAGTGGGTCTCTGTGAGCCTGGCTGAAATCTCCTGTGGAAGCTGTTTCATGCGGACCTGAGGCCTATTTGGACTGTAAACAGGACCTTTGCTCAAGGACTAAAAGCTGTTTGCCTGACTGTATCATTTATGCTGCGGTTTCCTGAAAAGGTGATGTAACCTGTATGGACATATGCTTTTGTGGATTTTTGTGTGAAACAAACACAGACTTTACTTTGAACTGTTTGCCTCCGCCTCTATACTGCTGACACCCGGTCGCCTACCAGAGCTAATCTCCACATTTGGTGTCGGATGCGGGCACAGCAGTGAGGCCGTTGCTAGGAGCAACCGACGAAAACGTTTTTTTTTTGTTGTGCATGTCCTATATTAAACCTGCCAGGCTGCTACCTGGGACTGCAGACAAAATGGAGGCGGTCGTGAAAGCGCTCATGGAGGCCAACAGGCAGCAGCATGAGACCAACAGGCAGCAGCAGGAGACCAACAGGCAGCAGCAGGAGACCAACAGGCAGCAGCAGGAGACCAACAGGCAGCAGCAGGAGACCAACCAGCTGTTTTTGCAACATGTGATGGCACTGCAAGCTGCAGGTGCGCCCAAAAGTATTCCTGATGCCCGGAAAGCTGTCTGCTCGGCGCTCACAAAAATTACCCCTTCAGATGACGTTGAGACTTACCTGGCGGTGTTTGAAAAGGTGGCTGCAAGGGAGAAGTTGCCGCATGACCAGTGGGCTGATGTCATCGCTCCATTTCTGGCGTCTGGACCCCAGCAGGTGTTGTTTGATCTCCCAGAGGACCAAGCCGCTGACTACCCGACTCTGAAGGGTGAGATACTGGCCAGACTGGGGGTGAATGTGTGGGTTCGGGCTCAGCGGGTGCATCAGTGGAGCTACCAGTCGGCAGAGCCCGCCCGACCCCAGTATTATAAACTGCTGCACCTGCTGCAAAAATGGCTGCAGCCGGAGTTGTTAAGCCCCACTGCCATGTTGGACCGCTTGCTGGCGGACATTTTTTGGAGGGCTTTACCGCACCCTCTTCAGCTCTGGGTTGGCCAGGTATCCCCTGACAACGCACTAGGGATGGTGGACCTAGTGGAGCGATATGAGGCCACCAGGAACTTGCAAGGCGGCTCCATGAGGAGGGATTCGGGGAAACCCCGGAGGTCCCCGCTCCAGCTCAGGCGAGTGGCGTCCCCTAAACCCTCTCAGGACCTACCCCCCAAAGTCCCTGCCCAAGTGTTGTGTTGGGGATGTAAGGAGCCGGGACATATCAGAGCCAATTGTCCCCACCAGGGGGAGCCCATGGACGTGAACTTTGGTTACCGCCCTTCCATGTATGCCAGGAGGCTGTGTGCTGCCGGTGTCCTTGAGCTTGTGGGGCAAAGTCACCTCTGTCAGGTGAAAGTGGGAGACACCCTGGCTGTGGCCCTTTTGGACTCGGGGAGTATGGTTACCCTGGCAAGACCCGCCTTAGTACTGCCCGATGAGCACACTGGGCGGAAAACCGGGGTTTTGTGCATTCATGGGGACTTGAGAGACTATGCCACAGCACAAGTGTCTCTCACCACTGTCTCCGGCAGCTGGAAACATGAAGTCGCTGTCGCCGCTAAACTCCCGTATGAACTGATTATTGGGAGAGACTTTCCAGGGTTCAGGTCACTGTGGGCCAAGTTGGCAGTTCCGGAAACCCGCGAGGCGGGTGTGTCCCCAATAGACTGGCCCTACTCAGGGGAGACCCCGGTACCCTGGGAACCGGAATCAGGAGGCACCGTGGAAGAGGTGCCCGCCCCTAAAATGGAAGAGGGGGAGTCAACCCCACTAAATGTTATGGTTGGAGATGTGGAAGAGTTGGCAACAGGTCCAGAGTTGGCAGATCTCCATGTCCCCACAATTAACTTTGGTACCGCTTAACACCAGGACCCGACACTGTCTCGGGCCTGGGAGAATATTCTTGAGGTGGAAGGTGAACCACAACAGCCAGGGGTGGAGTTACAGTTTCCTCGCTTTGTGGTTCACCAGGAAATGTTGTACCGAGTAAACAAGGTACGTGAAGAGGTGGTGGAACAATTGGTGGTACCCAATCCATATCGCAAGTTGGTGTTGGATTTGGCCCACCAACATGTTCTAGGTGGACACCTAGGCCAGCAGAAAACACTGGACCGCGTTTTACAACGATTCTACTGGCCCAGTGTGTACAAGGAGGTGGAGAGATATTGTGAGTCCTGCCCAATATGTCAGATGACCAGCCCTCAGCCTCATTACCGTGGTCCCTTAGTTCCTCTCCCAGTTATTGAGGTACCCTTTGAGCGGATTGCCATGGATCTAGTGGGTCCAGTGCCAAAATCCGCTAGAGGGCACCAACATATTCTGGTCATCTTGGACTATGCCACGCGGTACCCTGAGGCAGTGCCCCTGCGTCACACCTCTGCCAAGCTCATTGCTAAGGAGCTTATGGAAATGTTTTCCAGAGTAGGTCTGCCTAAAGAGGTCCTGACCGATCAAGGTACCCCGTTTATGTCGAAAGTAATGAAAGAGCTCGGTAAACTGCTGCAGGTGAAACAGTTGCGGACATCCGTTTACCACCCGCAAACAGACGGCCTAGTAGAACGGTTTAATCAAACTTTAAAGACCATGTTAAAAAGGGTGGTCGCCAAGGATGGGAAGAATTGGGACTTGCTGCTGCCCTATCTGATGTTCGCAGTGCGAGAGGTGCCCCAGGCCTCTACGGGGTTCTCGCCCTTCGAACTCTTATACGGTCGACATCCACGGGGCCTGTTGGATATAGCCAAGGAGGCCTGGGAACAGCAACCCACACCCCACAAAAGTGTGGTAGAGTACGTTACTCACCTACAGGAACGGATAGAGACCGTCTTGCCGCTTGTCAGAGAACACATGGAGGCAGCGCAGCGGGCCCAAAGCAGGATTTATAATGGGCAAGCCAGGGTACGGAACTTTAACCCAGGTGACAGAGTTGTGGTTCTGGTACCCACGGTGGACAGTAAATTTCTAGCTAGGTGGCAGGGTCCCTATGAAGTCATTGAAAAAGTTGGGGAAGTGACTTACAAGGTACATCAGCCTGGGCGGAGGAAGCCAGAGCAGGTGTACCATGTAAACCTGTTGAAACTGTGGAAAGACAGGGAGACCCCTGGGGGTGACAGTCCCCGACCAGGTATGGTGGGGGTGGAGCTTCCCATTCCTCGGTCTGTTGTTAGAGAAGCAGTAGTCGAGGTGAAAACTGGCGACAACCTCTCCTCTAAACAGACTCAGGAAGCCAGGGAGTTTATTAGCAGAAACACGGACGTGTTTTCAGAACTCCCTGGGCGCACTTCGGTCATCCAACATGATGTTGTCACGGAACCTCAGGTCAAGGTCCGGTTGAGGCCTTACCGGGTACCTGAGTCCCGGCGACAAGCTATCGCGGAGGAAGTGCAGCAAATGCTCCGGTTAGACGTGAAGAATCAAAGAGTGAGTGGGCCAGCCCCATAGTCTTGATTCCCAAGCCCGATGGTACGTTGCGGTTCTGTAACAATTTCCGCAAACTTAATGAAGTTTCCAAGTTTGATGCCTACCCTATGCCCCGGGTAGATGAACTCATTGAGAAGCTAGGCCAAGCCAGGTACTTTTCGGTTTTGGACCTCACAAAAGGGTACTGGCAGGTGCCCTTGACTGAGGCTGCCAAGGAGAAAACAGCCTTTATTACACCAGAGGGACTGTTCCAATACAAGGTATTACCCTTTGGGTTACACGGCGCTCCCGCTACGTTCCAAAGGTTAATGGATATTGTCCTCAGGCCACATCGTCGGTATGCTTCGGCATATCTGGACGATATAATTATCCATAGCACGGATTGGGAAAGTCACCTACCCAAAGTCCAGGCCGTAGTGGATTCCCTCAGGAAGGCTGGGTTGACGGCAAACCCGAAAAAATGTGCTTTAGGCCTAGAAGAAACAAAATACCTGGGCTATGTGATTGGACGAGGAGTGGTCAAGCCCCAGGTGAACAAACTAGAAGCCATCCGTAACTGGCCCCGGCCTAACACCACCCGCCAAGTAAAGTCATTTCTGGGGTTGGTGGGATATTATATGCGGTTCATTCCCAATTTTGCCACCCTAGCGGCACCATTGACAGACCTGTTAAAGGGACGCAAGTCTGTCATGGTGAAGTGGAATGAACAGGCCGAAAAAGCGTTCTCCGCTTTGAAGTCTGCCCTGTGTGGGTCTCCGGTGTTGGTGACACCCGACTTTAAGAGGGAGTTCATAGTGCAGACCGATGCCTCCGAGGTAGGTCTCGGTGCTGTACTGTCTCAGGAAGTCAACGGGGAGGAGCACCCCGTTGTCTACATGAGTCGCAAATTAACACCCGCGGAGACCCGGTATAGTATAGTGGAGAGGGAGTGTTTGGCCATTAAATGGGCCCTGGAGTCTCTTCGCTACTACTTGCTGGGGAGAAGGTTCCGTCTGATTACGGACCACTCTCCCCTCAAGTGGATGTGCCAGGCTAAGGACAGAAATGCCAGGGTCACCCGATGGTTCTTGTCACTACAAAACTTCAAGTTCACAGTAGAGCACAGAGCGGGACGATTATTGGGTAATGCGGATGCCCTGTCCCGAGCACATTGTTTGGCATGTGTCCACCCCCTCAGGGTTGAACAAAGGTGGGGGGTATGTGGTAAGGTGCAAGGGGCCGTTATTGACGGCAGGTATGTAGCACCAATGTACCTGGCATTGGTGCAGTAAAGCCGTATAGCTTGTTTTCCAGCATCAGCTGCTTGTGGCAGTTTGCTGCTGATGATTTAGAATAGCCGAAAGGCTAACCTGGGACGGCTTTACTGGGATGGAGTAGAGCAGGGTGGGACTCCATCCCACTACCCAGGTCCGGGTTTTGCGGGCTGTTTAAATAGCCTGGGGAATCAGCTGTGGCCTGTCCTTTGTCTAGAGCTCACATGGGAGTGAGACTCTGTGAGCCTGGCTGAAATCTCCTGTGGAAGCTGTTTCATGCGGACCTGAGGCCTATTTGGACTGTAAACAGGACCTTTGCTCAAGGACTAAAAGCTGTTTGCCTGACTGTATCATTTATGCTGCGGTTTCCTGAAAAGGTGATGTAACCTGTATGGACATATGCTTTTGTGGATTTTTGTGTGAAATAAACACAGACTTTACTTTGAACTGTTTGCCTCCGCCTCTATACTGCTGACACCCGGTCGCCTACCAGAGCTAATCTCCACAACATACATACATACATACATACATACATACATACATACATACATACATACATACATATTTATTGTGGTAAAGTGTGTGGAAAAGTCCTGGATGGAGTATATTTTTCCCCTACAGTGCTGTATAGAGCACGATCCATGCCAGGATTTCAGAACCCTGGTCACATTCCCCACTCCTAGGTTTCTTCTGATCCCAGGCCTTGCACACCTGGTCAGAGTGATTTCAGGGAGGAGCCTGAATAAAAGGCTCCCACTGAGCCAGTCAGTGGTCTTTGACCAGCCTGATGGAGGGAGCTCAGGCTGAATTGCATGTTGTATGAATAACAATACTGGACTATTAAGCCAGAGGACTTTGCTTCTGCGCCCCACTCTTGGACCGTTGGGGGTGAGAAGCGGCGGTCTGCTTTGCCCTGCAATCTGGATTGGACTTTCCTTTGACCCACAGCTTGCTGGAATCTCCAGCCTTGGATTTACCTTCATTTGGTGATGTAACCATTTGTTTTGATTTTCTGCATTGACGCTGCAAACTATGAATGGAGAAGTATTATTTCATTTGAATACTTTCATTTTTCTGAAATAAACCTGCTTTGCCGAGAGAGAACTGTTGTCTGTGTCACTACCGTTCGCCCCCCAATATCACACAATATATATATATTATTTTTTTTTCTCTATAATCACCATAATGGAGGCTTCTGGGGATAGCGAGCTTGGGGGACCCCTCGGGGCGGGCTCCGCTGTGTCTTGTATGTGGTATATCCCCCTTGAGCGGTCGCAGCACGGTTTTGCGCCTAGAGTGTTATTGCGGAACAGGATGGGCCTAGCATCCCACTTCCCAGTCCCTTTTTACCTGCGGCTTTGCCGACACCCCCGCGTCTGCATTTAGCCCCCAGTGAGGGGGAGGTCAGCCGGGGGTCCCATTCAGACCCGGCATCGTGCGTGGCCAGCCTTGAACGGCAATTGGCCCGCCCGACAGCCGGTAAGGGCGTCTTTGACAGTGACACAGGATCTTCCTCGGTCGAGGACATGTGGCTCCCCGACGATACGGACAGATTGTTGTCCGATTTTTGAGACCTTACATATTGTTCCCCCTAAGGTGGCTAAAAAGAAGCAGGGGGAGCTTTTCCAGCCTGATAGGCAGCGCCTGGTGTTCCCAGAGCAGGGACATTTCTCTAAAATGGTGTTTAAGGAATGGGAAAGGCCTAACAAGCTGCCCTCGGTGCCCAAGGGGCTGGATAGACGGTATCCCTTCTCGGAGGAATTGGTCCGCCTTTGGTCTTGTCACCCGGAGGTGGACGCTCCTGTCCTGGGGCTCTCCAATACTTCTGTTATGCCGTCTCCGGACACTACTACCTTACGTGATAATGCCGATCGGCGCATTGATCAACTTGCTTGCCATGCCTTCACCTTTATGGGGGCGGGTCTGCGCCCTGTGTGCGCCGCGGCCATTGTCTCCGTTGCCATTAAAAAGAAGGTAAGGCGCCTTGTTGAGGCTACTCGTTCCCACAAGCTACCGGACGAGTATAAGGAACTTTTGGTTTGTGCTGACTTTATTGCCTTTGTGCTCTCAGCCATGGATGATGCCGTCCGGCTCGGTGGTAGGGCTTCGGCTCTGCTGCTTGCTCTCCGTCGGTCTATTTGGCTGTGGCAGTGGGCGGCTGACACTGCCGCCAAGAAATCTCTCACCGGACTTCCCTTCACGGGACTCCGTCTCTTTGGGGAGCGGCTGGATTGCTTGCCCAAGGATGGCCGGCTTCCTCAGTGCAGGAAGCAGTCTCGGCCCTTTCGGGGGTCTTCTTCCTTTCGCCCTTTCTGAGGGGGAAGCGGCTCTTCCTCCTCGGGTGGTCGCAGGGACTCCTGGGGACGAGGTAGATCCCGCGGGCGTCCCGGTCTTTCCTGGGGGTCCAAATCCAAACCCCCCACCAAGGCCCCTCAGGCATGAGGAGGCACCCTCACCCATCCGGGTGGGGGGGCGGCTTCTGCTCTTTGCTCACGTCTGAAGACTTCATGTCTCGGACCGGTGGATTCAGGAGGTGGTGTCCTCCGGCTACAAGATAGAGCTGGCAGCTTGGCCGCCCCCGAGATTTCTTTGGTCCCGGATCTCCCAAAACCCTGTGACTGCGCAGGGCCTGAGGTTGGCTGTCCAACGGCTTCTATCGTCCGGTGTGATTTGTCCTGTGCCTCTTCAGGAGCAGGGTCGGGGGTTCTATTACAATCTGTTCACCGTGCCCAAGAAGGACGGTTCTCTGAGACCCATCCTGGACCTGATGGGCCTCAACAGATTCGTCAGATTCAAACCCTTCCGCATGAAGACCTCACGGTTGGCGGTGAGTTCCCTTCGGCCCGGAGATTCCATGACCACAGTGGACATCAAGGATGCCTATCCGCACGTTCCAATCTTCCGGGGACATCAGAAGTTCCTGCAGTTCGCCTTGGAGGATCAACACTACCAGTTTGTGGCTTGCCGTTCGGTATCTCATCGGCTCCTCGGGTGTTCACCAAGGTGTTGGCGGGTGTCATGACCCTCTTGCGGAGCCAGGGCATTCGCATTCTTCCTTACCTGGATGACTTGCTGATTGCTGCTCAATCTCTTCAACAGGCTGAGAGCGACACTCGGAAGGTATTGTCCACTCTCGAAGCTTTCGGTTGGGTGATCAATTATCCCAAGTCTTCGATCACTCCGTCCCTGGTGAGGTCCTTCCTGGGCATGATGCTGGACACCACCCAGGTCAAGGTTTTCCTCCCTCTTCAGAAGGTGGAGGGTCTTCAGACGCACGCGCGGGCCCTGCTGTCGTGCCCTCATCCCTCCATTCGTCTGGGAATGCAGTTGGTGGGTCTCATGGTGTCTTTCTTCTGGGCGGTTCCCTTGAATCTTCTGTCTGTTTGGAATCGGGCACAGGAGTCTCTGGAGCAGGAATTTGCTCTGTCCCCTCTGGCCAGACAGTCCCTCTTGTGGTGGCCGGACTCGAGGAATCTTCTGGTGGTCAGATCCTTTCTGCCTCCCTGCTGGCAGATTGTCACCACGGACGCCAGTCTGTCCGGCTGGGGGGGGGGGGGAATATTGGCAATCGCTGAAGTTTCAGGGCCAGTGGAGCCCTCAGGAGGTTCATGTGCCTATCAATCTCCTGGAGCTGAGAGCGATCAGGTTGTTTCTCTTCCAGTTGACTCCCCACCTACGGGGTCGTGCAGTCCAGGTCCGCTCGGACAATCAGACGGCGGTCGCCTAAATCAATCAGGGCGGAACTCGGAGCAAACGAGCCCTCAGGAAGTTTCCCTGATCTTGTCTTGGGCGGAGGAGAATGTTCCCTGCATCTTTGGCAGTTTACATCCCGGGGGTGGAGAACCAGGAGGCAGACTCCCTGAGCAGGGGGACGTCTCGCCTGGGGGAATGGTACCTCAGCAACAAGATCTTTCACGCCCTGTATCGCCACTGGGGTCAGCCGGACGTGGACTTGTTTGCGTCCTCACACAGTCACAAGCTTCCCAGATTCGAACTCTGTCAAGAGGTCCTCTGGCCCTCGCCACGGATGCTCTAGCAATTCCTTGGACGGAGTTTAGGCTCCTTTATGCTTTTCCTCCTTTTCCTCTCCTGGGTCGTGTGCTGCGCAAGATAGCCCAGGAAGGGGTGCCGACCATCCTGGTGGCCCCCCGCTGGCCGAGAAGAGTTTGGTTCGCGGACATCGTCCAGATGGCGGTGGATCACTTCGTCATGCCCGTCGATCCAGGGCTCCTCACTCAGGGATTGTTACACCATCCCAATTTACCAACGCTGGCTTTGACTACTTGGCTGCTGAAACCTCCATCCTGACGAATAAGGGATTGCCGGCCTCGGTCGTTGGTGATGGCTCGGAAGAAATCTTCTTCCATGATTTATTACAGTGTCTGGCACGCCTACATTGCCTGGTGTGAGTCTAAGTCTTTTCCTTGTCGCACCTTTTCCCCTCCCAGGATTTTGGAATTCTACAACATGGTTTGGAGTCGGGGTTACAACTGAGTACCCTCAAGGGACAGGTTTCGGCTTTGGCAATTTTTTTCCAAAGATTCTTCGCCAATCATAGGCTTATCAAGACGTTTTTCCAAGGTGTTACTCATGTACGTCCGACGCGTAAGCCCTTGCTACTGGTGTGGGATTTGAACTTGGTGCTTTCTGCTCTCCAGGTCCCCCTTTTGAGCCCTTGTGCGATGCGGCTATGTCTCTTCTGACTCTGAAGGTGGTCTTTTTGGTAGCTATCAGCTCGGTGCGTCGCGTCCTTGAGCTAGCGGCGCTTTCTATGAAACCTCCTTTGAGCGGCATCAGGATAAGGTGGTGGTCCGTCTCAAACCGGATTTTCTGCCCAAGGTTGTCTCTTCCTTTCATCTCAATGAGGACATTGTCTTGCCTTCCTTGTGGCCTGCCCCTGCTAATTCAAAGGAACGGACTCTTCATTCTCTGGATGTGGTCAAGGCGCTTAAGTACTATTTGATTGCCACTGAGTTGTTTCGGAAGCCAAACTGTTTGTTCTTCCTGACGGACCTAGGAAGGATTTGCCTCCAGCCAAATCTACTATCAGCAAGTGGATCAGACAGGTGGTGGGGCAAGCGTATTCTTGCAAGGGGAAGGAACCCCCTTTCCGTGTTACAGCTCATTCCACTAGAGCTATTGGGGCCTCTTGGGCTTTTCAGTACCAGGCTTCAGTTGAACAGGTTTGTAAGGCCGCTACCTGGTCTTCAGTTCATACTTTTTCTAAGTTTTACCAGGTTGACGTTAGGGCATCAACAGATGCTGTTTTTGGTCGCAAAGTGCTTCAAGTGGTAGTGACTTGAACTACCTGCTGTTGCTCACTGGGAAACCCACCCTTCTTCTTGGACACTGCTTTTGGATGTCCCAAATGTGAAGAATTGAAGATGAAGCAACGCGTGCTGGAATACCCAAAAAAATACAATTCTGTGATTATTCACCTGTAGAATTGATTTTATGGGTATCCAGCACAGGTTGCTTCACCCCACCCTTGCCTTTTGTTATCCTCTTTTGCCTTGTTATGGTGATTTTCTTGAGAAATTTCTTAGTGGGGCTGTGTTTAATTAACATGGTTTTTGCCTCCCCGGCTTCTTGCATTACTGCTTTTCAACACTGGGTATTGTGGGTAATTTCCTGCCTTTTATGGGCTGGGAGGAGCCACAAGTCTTTCTGCAGTCGACTGCGCCACCTGGTGGCGGATTACCCAAATGGGAAGAATTGAAGATGAAGCAACCCGTGCTGGATACCCATAAAATCAATTCTACAGGTGAGTAATCACAGAATTGTATTTTTTATGCTTAGTTGCTTGCCGAATTTCAAAACTGGTGGGACTGCTTTGGGGCATTTTTCTCAAAGGTTTCCTTTTAAGATACTGCTTATCATCTATGTCAGTACACGACTAATACAGGTCTGTCGGTTAATTTAGTTCTGTTTTCTGTGAATATTTTTTTAGGAAGATGAGCAAAGAAGCAGTAGCCAGACCGATGGGAAAATGGAAGGGGAAGAGGATGGATCAAAGAAATTAGCACTCGCTCAAGATGAATCTTTTACAAATCTTCATAGTCGAGAGGTTCTTTTCATATTTTATTCCAGCATATTTTCAAATGAATGCGACTGTTTTAAACTTTGTAAATTAAATGGGATTAATTTGGATTTCTCATATTTACTTGTGTTCGAATAATTGTTGTCTCCAGTCTTGTCGATCTCTATTTTTAAATGTAAATGGAGTGGATGTAAGGTTGTTTTTGTAAAAGTCATAGAAAGCTGAGACCTCCAAAGACATCATTTTATTAATACAAGAAAATGTTTGGTAATGTATGAACATACCCTTTCATCAGGTCTGTGGTACAGAGTACCACCATGCAGGACCAACAGATCCAAGTGCGGTTTCTACCCCTCTGCAATCCGCCCGCTGAATGGCGCCTATCCTCTCTCTGGGACCTCAAGTAACCACCTAGGCCCAGCGTCATCCAGATGAACATGCTAGATCTGATGCAGCCCCATGGCCTACGTGTTTAGCTCACTGTAACATGCTCACATAAGAATTGTTGTCTCATGCTTGACCTTGATTTGTTTTTTTTGCATTGTCTGTGATTGGAATGGTGTGATCTGCCAAAAAGAATTCCTTGTGCATTTGAAGAACAAAGCTCTATTCAATTTTATACTATTCTACTATTCAATTCTAAAGAGTGTGTAATGCAAAGGAACACTTGACGGATTGATTTACACCAGTGTTTCCCAAACAGTGGTACTCTGGGCCCCCAGGGATGAAAAGTGGAACAACATGAAACAGTGCAGACCTGCTGCTGCACCTATAGTGTGTGGTGGGTGGTCCACAAGCTGCAGCATTTTGGGATGGCATCGCTGGTCAGAAAAGCTTATTCTGTTGGGTCACATAGAGACCTCGCTATGGGGTAGGCGGTTATCCAGGTTTCTTGGTGATCCTGGTGTGAGATGCCCCGTCCCTCTAGGCTTATGGCCGGCTTCTGGCAGGGTTCCCCCCCTTCCGGGTCCCTTATTCCCCTCTGGGGGGGGGGTTGCCTGGTGTGTGTGTGTGTGTGTGTGTGTGTGTGTGTGTGAGTGTGACATACAGGGCGGGGCCGGGCTCTCGGCGCAGCTGTGGTAGCCCCGCCCCCTTCTTTGGCGCGATTTCTGTGCTCGTTTCTAGGGATCTGCGTTGCTGGGAGGGGGCGTGGCCTTGGCAAGCGCGCGTTCTGCGCTGGCCCACCCTCCCCCTGTTCTCCCTCTTCATGCATGAGGCTTTGTGGGGCCATCTTCTATCACGATCGGTGTGGTAAGGGCCCGATGGCCACTTCCTTAGCTTGTGTGTGGGGGCTCCTCTCTAGCGGGGGCCCCCACTGGTCGCGAGCGTGTGTGTGTGTTTTTCACAATGTCTGGCTGGGATACAGTTAATATATATATATATATATATATGTATATAATGTATATAGTGTGACTGCAAGATCGAATTCTGTGGTCTTATATACTGTAAGGTTATTGCCATCTTTACTCACTGCACTTATGTGGCCTGTTTTGTGTGTTACAGATTGCCCTGTATATGTGCTTATTAAGGGGGTCCCTCCTGGTCCCGGGGTCCCTAGTGTAAAATTGTCCACCTAAAATCCTCCCACCTGGACTTTTAAGGGGCATCCCGGGTTGCTTATGCGTAAATTCCCTGCGGTCTTGCGACTGACCACAAAAATTCACCATATGGAGGCTCCGCAGGATACTGGGCTCAGGATTCCTCTGGGACAATCCGGGCCATGTGTGGGGTGTGGGGTATCCCTTACGGGGGAGAATGTGCTGATCTGTATACCATGCGCACAAAAGGCCATAATGCGGCAGTCTGGTACCCAGCCTTCTGGGTCGGCTCCTCCCGCTTCATCGCCTTCCCCTCTCCACCTTATCCGTACCCCAAGTGACATTGGTACCAGTGGGGAGTCGCTTTCTGATGTTTGGGCTAGGTGGCCAGCATCGAGAAATTTATTGCTAGCACTGTGGGCAAGATGGCCCAGGCTAGAAAGAGACATTTGTCGTCGGCCCAGCCCGTGTGGGATGTTGATGACGATTCCGCTGATTTGTCAGATTATACCCGTTAGAGAAGGGGGAACTGTATCAGGAAACAGAGGCTGACCATGTTCAGTCTGGGAATGCCAATATCGAGCAGGCGCTGGGGGATGCCGTAGATACGGCCACTGTTTTGCCACATTTATTGGAGGTGTTGGATATTGAACCGCCTGAGGCGCCCCCTCTCAAGAAGGGGGAATTTTTTGGGGCCTGCAAGCCCCGTCTGGAATTCCCTACCCAGGGTCATTTTGATGCGCTGATCCTGAGAATGGGAGAGGCCCAGTCGGCTTCCTGGTGTGCCTCAGGGATGGGATAAGAAGTATCCTTTTCCGGTGGAGGCGGTTAAGCGCTGGTCTTCTCCTCCCGATGTCGACGCGCCTGTTTTAGGCTTGACCAACTCCTCTGTGCTGAACACCCGTGACGCCACTACCCTTAAGGATGGCGAGGATAAGCGCCTTGATCAGATGGCGTGCCACGCATTTGCCAACGTGGGCTCGGCCCTGCGGCCTGTTAGTGCATCTGCCCTGGTGTCGCTTGCTACTAGGTCTCTTATCAGGGACTGGCTGAATAACGCTCAGTTTGATCCAGCTGGCGCTGAGTTCGCTATCCTTAAAAAATGCGAATTGTTCATGGATTTTGTCATGGCTGCGATGGAAGATTCTATTGTCGTGTGTAGTAGGACTTCAGCCTTACTGGTGGCTATGCGCAGATTGGTAAGTTGCCTCAGTGGAGGAAACAGCGCCGCCCCTTTCGGGGGCGGGCTCGTTCACTCCTTCCTTTTAGAGGGGCCAGAGCGGTTAGAGGTTTGGCCTTCTCGGGTGTCAGGGGCTCGTCCTGGAACAGAGGCAGAGGTCGGGCTCGTACCACGCCTGCCTGGGGTTCCAAGCCCAAGCCGGCCGTTAAACCGGCTCAGCAATGAAGGGGCGCCCTCACCCGCAAGGGTGGGGGGACGGCTGCGGCTCTTCTTCCAGGTCTGGGCCCGGGAGGTCACAGAGAATTGGATCTTGGAAGTGGTCTCCTCCGGGTACAAACTGGAGTTCGAGTACTGGCCGCCCCCAAGATTCTTAAGGTCTCGGGTGCCCTCAAACCCTCAGGCTGCACAGGGGCTCCTGTTAGCAGTAAGAAACCTTCTGGACATGGGGGTTATATGCCCGGTGCCTCTGGCGGAGAGAGGCAGGGGTTACTTCTCCAACCTTTTCACGGTTCCCAAAAAGGAGGGTTTGGTGAGACCCATTCTAGATCTCAAGGTTCTCAACAGGTTTATCAGAGCCAAAAAGTTCCGCATGGAGACTCTGCGCTCGGCTATCCATTTCCTTCGCCAAGGGGATTTTATGACATCCATAGACATCAAGGATGCGTATCTGCATGTTCCGATTTTTCAGGCACATCAAGAGATTCCTCCGGTTGGCGGTGGAGGATCAACATTATCAGTTTGTAGCTCTTCCCTTCGGTCTGACCTCGGCGCCGAGGGTCTTCACCAAGGTCTAGGCGGGCATAATGGCTCTGCTCAGATCTCAGGGCATTCGCATTGTGCCTTATCTGGATGATCTGTTGATATCAGCTTCTTCCTCCATCAGGCGGAGCTGGACACCCACCAGGTGGTGTCGACCCTGGAGAGGTTCGGGTGGGTGATCAACCGCACAAAGTCTTCTCTCTCCCCGTCTCGTGTGATTTTATTTCTGGGCATGAATCTGGATACCATTCGGGCCAGAGTGTTTCTGCCCCAGACCAAGGTGCAGGGGATTCAGGGCCTGATCCGCCTTCTTCTGGCCAGTCCTTGTTCCTCTATCCGACAGGGGATGAAACTGGTGGGTGTATCCTCCTTCGAGGCGGTGCCGTTTGCAGTTTCACATGAGATCTCTTCAACTTCACCTATTGACGTATTGGGACAGGTGCCCACAGTCATTGGATCAACCTTTCAGGATGTGTCCCAGGGTTCGGCAGTCCTTTTGGTGGTGGCTGGACTCGAGCAATCTGGTGAAGGGCAGATCCTTTCTGGTCCCTTGTTGGGAGACTGTTACCACGGATGCCAGCCTGTCGGGCTGGGGAGGTTATTGGAAGAGGAGTCAGTTCAGCGGGGTGTGGGGTCCCCAGGAGGCTCACACCCCCATCAATGTATTGGAGCTCAGAGCCATTTGACTGGTTCTGGCTCGGCTGACCCCACAGTTACGGGGTCTTCCGGTTCAGGTTCGTTCGGACAACCGAACGGCAGTAGCTTACATAAATCACCAAGGAGGGACTCGCAGCAGGAGTGCCCTCAGGGAATGGACCGGGAGGGGCTTTCTTTTTTGCATATTCATCTCTGCAGAAGTTCGCCCTCTACTGGAGATTACCCAGATGTCATGAAGACCGAAGTGGAGTGTGTGGCACACTCATAATACCCGTTTTAAAGGGGAGTACTCACAAAACTGTATTTTTTGTTCCTCGCCCCCTCCCTGGGCATCTCTATTTGGGATGCCACGCTGTGTGATGCTCCTCAGATCGCCCATTAAAACTCGCCTCTTCCCTGTCTACGGCACATGTGTGGACTCTTGTCTAAATAGAGCTGTTTGCCATGTGTATTAAATGTTCGGCAAATGGCTCTGTTTATGGCAAGCAGGCCTATCTATATGGCTGGCGCCGGGAGCATGTTCACAGCCCAAAGATGCGTGGATGGGGCCAAACAACATTTATGTCAGCGAGAGAGCCCGGAAGAAGGTACCTGGAGAGGTTAGGGCTCACACAGCAGGGCATGTTGATTTGGGATACCCCAGTGGAAGGCCTGCGGCGCTGGGGTTTTGTTCAGCTTTAAGTAGGCTACTCTGTATTACAGATTTTGTTGTTGGTTTTTACTTTGACTAAATGTTAACTATTCTTAGTATACAGTACGTCCTGCTCCAAATCTAATACTTACAGTTGGGATATACTCCGCCAGATGGCGCTGGACTGCAGAGACATCGAAAATAGGCTCCTCCCGGCCCCTCAAATACCCGGGGACCTCCCACAAATCCCCAGAATTTCTCTGCAGTCTGGCTGCGAAGGACGAGAAATGTCTCTCTACTCGCAGGTGAGCGGGTCTATTAGCCTGCGACCCTGTAGGACTGTTCCCACCCGTTCCACTAGTAATATGCCTCCCAGCCTTGGCTGTGCTGGTCGGGTGAAGGTAGGCAGCACCGCTGTTAGTTGCTTAGGAGCGCTGCTCCACCACAATCCCCCGCCAAAGGGTAGGCGGTTCAGGCTTATGGTGAGCCTCTATGGGATGCCCCTTCCGCACTAGTGCCCCCTTGCCCCTGCCCATCGGTGGGCCCTGTTTAAGTGGCTGCTGTCCTCCCTCGTCCTCCTTGTAGTCTTTGGGGGAAAAGAGGGGGGGGGAGTGTAAATATGTATGCTATGCATTCTGTGTTTTACACCTTTTTTTCCATTCTGTTAGTCTTGTGTCAACCGCCGCGCTGGCTTGTCTTTCTGTCTTTTTAGAAATTGCCGCTGCTGCTGCGCGCTGCCTTGGTTCCGTGCTTGGCGGCGGCATTACCTCAGGCGCTAGTGCGCCATCATTGGCTGCTTGCACGTTTTTGGCTTCGCGCTCTTCGGGGGGGGGATGGGGCCCGTCTATGGCGCGCTCCGCGTCATCGCTGATACCGGCCCACCCCTCGAGGTATACTGACGCCATCTTTATCCTGCCTGTTTGGCCCATGTGCGACGGACCCCTACCTACCGCGGTCCGTAAGTGCCCTCGCGGGCGGCTTTATATCTTTCACTTTTGTTACTGTGTGCTTACAGGTCTTGTCTGCTTATGTCTTTCAGGTGGGGCGAACCCTTTTGGCTTCTCCCCGCCCTGTATTAGTATATACTTGTAGGACTTCCCTATCGGCGTATAGCGCCGCTATAATCACCATATGGAGGCATCCCAGGATATTGTGACCTGGGTCCCTTCGGGACAAGACCGGCTGTGTGTAGCGTGTGGGCAGCCTCATGCTGACGCTGACAAGGCGCGGGTCTGTGTACCCTGTGCTGAGCAGGTGCTTGCATTGCAATCTGGCCTGCCAGTGGCTGCACCTCGTTTCACTTCACCTACTCTGCCAAGCTTAAACCTCACTCCTGCTGAGTTGCATACTAGTGGGGATTCTCAGCCTGATGTGTCTTCTAGACTGGCTACTGTTGAGCAGTTGATTGCTAAGTCCTTAGCGCGTAAGGCCCCTGCTAAGAAGCGGCACTTGACACATAATGTCACTGTTTTCCCTATGGGAACTGAGGAGTTTTTGAATCTTTGTGGCTATACCCCGTCTGATGAAGGGGAGCTCTTTTCTGATTAAGGCTCATCTGACGAGAGACCAAGGGGTCATGACGATTCTGACCCCTGGACCCCGGATGACACCGTCAGGTTATTGACCCAGATTTTTGAGGTTCTGTCCATCTCTCTCCCTGTTGCGGCTCCCAGGCAGAGAGGGGAGCTTTCCCATACAGCAAAATCACGTTTGGAATTTCCAGAGCAGGCACATTTCCATAACCTTGTGCTCAAGGAATGGGAGCGCCCCAGTAAACTTCCCGGGGTTCCAAAGAGTTGGGATAGGAAGTACCCCTTTCCTGCTGAGGTGGTTAAATGTTGGTCATCCCCCCCCCCCCGAGGTGGATGCCCCGATCCTAGGGCTATCTAACACCTCTGTCATGCATTCCCCTGACTCTACTACCCTGCGGGATGCTTAGGACCGGCGCATTGACCAGCTGGCATCCCACGCCTTTGCATGTGCGGGGACGGCGCTGCGCCCGGTCTGTGCCTCTGCCATTACTGCTGTGGCCACTAGAACCCTTATCAGAAATATGCTTGATAGTGCCCCTGATGATTTGCCTTGTGAGGTGTTTAATGCACTCTCCAGTTGTGATGTTTTTGTAAATTTTGTCCTCTCAGCATTGGATGACACCATCAGAATGTGTGCCAGAACTTCTGCCCTTGTGGTGGCTATACGCCGCTCGGTTTGGCTTCAACAGTGGGCTGCTGACAACGCTGCCAAGAAGGCCCTCACTGGGTTTCCCTTTAAAGGACTGCGCCTGTTTGGGGACTGCCTGGACCTTTTTGCTAAGGGAGACAGGTTACCCCAGCGCAGGCGGCAATCTCGGCCCTTTCGGGGTCAGGGTTCCTTCTCCTCCCCTTACCGTGGTGCAAGACAGGGAAAGGGGTTTCCTTTCCTGGGGCCCGGGGAGATTTCTGGGGTAGAGGCAGAGGACGTGGACGTCCTGGCTCCTCCTGGGGCCCCAAAGCAAAATCCTCTCCCAAGCCCCCTCAGGCATGATGGGGCGCCCTCACCCATCTGGGTGGGGGGATGGCTGCAGCACTTTGCTCACGTCTGGAGGCTTCATGTCTCAGACCGGTGGATTCAGGAGGTAGTGTCCTCCGGTTACAAGTTGGAGTTTGCTGCCGATCCCCCTCCAAGATTCACCAGATCCCGGATTCCTCAGGACCCTGTGTCAGCTCAGGAGCTAGTGCAAGCAGTGCAAGGCCTCCTGGAGCTGGGGGTCATCTGCCAGGTCCCCTTAAGAGAAAAAGGCAAGGGCTTTTATTCCAACCTATTCACAGTACCCAAAAAAGATGGTTCAGTCAGGCCCATCCTGGACTTGAAGATCCTCAACAAGTTTGTCAGGGGCAGGCGCTTTCGCATGGAAACTCTGCGCTCTATCAGTTCCCTGCGCCAAGGGGATTTCATGACTTCTGTGGACATCAAAGATGCTTATCTTCATATTCCTGTGTTCCCATGTCATCAAAGGTTCCTCAGGTTCGCTCTGATGGATCAACACTACCAGTTTGTGGCCTTGCCCTTCGGCCTCACTTCAGCTCCCAGAGTGTTCACCAAGGTGCTGGCTGGCGTGATGTCTCTGCTCAGATGTCAGGGCGTCCGCGTGCTTCCCTATCTGGACGACATTCTCATCACTTCCCAGTCTCAATCAGGCAGAGTTGGATACTCAGCTGGTGGTGTCCACTCTGGAGTCATTTGGATGGGTGATCAACCACCCCAAGTCCTCACTGTCCCCTTCCTTGGTATTTCCATTCCTAGGAATGAATCTGTATACAGTTCAGGCAAGGATCTTCCTTCCGCAACAGAAGGTGGACAGTCTGATTGCACAGGCTCAGTCCCTCCTAGCTTGTCCCCATCCCTCCGTCAGGCAGGGGATGCAGCTGGTGGGCCTGATGGTGGCATGCTTTGAAGCGGTCCCTTATGCTTAGTTCCACTTGAGGCCCCTGCAACTTATTGTCAGTATGGGACAAGGACCCAGCGTCCCTGGACAGGGTCTGTGTGCTCTACCCTCTGGTCAGGAGGTCCCTCTCGTGGTGGATGGACTCAAGGAATCTGTTGAGGGGCAGATCCTTTCTTGCCCCTTCCTGGGAGACGGTCACCACGGATGCCAGTCTGTCAGGTTGGGGGGGGGGGGGTTCTGGAAGTCCCTGCGGTTCCAGGGGAGGTGGGGCCCTCAGGAGGCCCACACACCTATCAATGTCTTGGAGCTGCGAGCGATCAGGTTAGTTCTGGCTCACTTGACTTCTCACCTTCGGGGCCTGCCTGTTCAGGTGCGCTCGGGCAACCAGACGGCAGTCGCCTACATCAATCATCAGGGAGGGACCCGGAGCAAGTGGGCCCTCCAGGAAGTGTCTCTGATCCTGACTTGGCCGGAGGCCAATGTCCCCTGCATTTCAGCTGTGTACATCCTGGGGGTGGAAAATCACCTGGCGGACTCTCTGAGCAGGGGGACCTCTCGCCAGGGAGAATGGTCCCTATGCAGCAGGGAGTTTCAATCTCTGTGTCTCCGTTGGGGCAACCAGATTTGGATCTGTTGCGTCCCGCCACAATCACAAGCTCCCAGCCTTTGTCTCTCTGTCCCAGGATCCTCTGGCCTTGACCTCGGATGCGCTAGCTATGTCATGGCAGGAATTTCAGTTCCTGTATGTCTTCCCTCCAATCCCCCTGCTGGGCAGGGTTCTGCGCAAGATTGCTCTGGAAAGGGTGCCAGCAATTCTGGTGGCCAAGAAGAGTGTGGTTCGCAGACGTGGTACAGCTGGCGGTAGATCAGTACACCCAGGGCTCACTTCTCCATCCCAATTTACAAACTCTGGCTTTGACGGCTTGGCTGCTGAAACCTCCATCTTGATGGAGAAGGGGCTGTCTTCCTCGGTTGTTGATATTTTGATTAAAGCTAGGAAGAAGTCTTCCTTTTCCATTTATTACAGGGTTTGGCATGCCTACATTGACTGGTGTGAGTCTAAGTCTCTTCCCTGTCTCTGCTCTCCCTGCTCTCTATTCCCAGTAATCCGGAGTTCCTGCTGCATGGGTTGGAGATGGGGCTCCAACTCAGTACTCTGAAGGGTCAGGTTTCTGCCGTGGCTATTTTCTTCCAGAAGTCCTTTGCTCAGCACCCTCTGATCAGGACTTTTTTCCAGGGGTCACTCATGTGCGCCCCCCACATAAGCCTATGGTGCCTGTTTGGGACATGAACTTGGTTCTGTCAGCCTTGCATGGTGCTCCCTTTAAACCTGTGCAGGATGCTGCCTTGGCCATTCTTACGCTCAAGGTTGTATTTCTGGTGGCTATCAATTCTGTCAGGCGTGTGTCTGAGTTGGCGGCGCTTTCCATTCAGCCCCCCTACTATGAGAGACACCAGGACAAGGTGGTGTTTCGTTTCAAATCTGACTTTCTGCCTAAGGTAGTGTCTGCTTTTCATTTGAATCAGGATATTGTTCTTCCTTCTTTGTACCATAATCCTAGCAATGCTAAGGAGAGGGTTTTGCACTCTTTGGATGTGGTTAGGTGTCTGAAGTACTATCTGGTGGCTACTGCACCTTTCAGGAAAACTGATGCTCTTTTGTGGTCACTTCTGGTCCTAGGAAGGGTTTGGCTCCTGCCAAGTCTACTATCAGCAAGTGGATTTGTCAGGCTGTGATTCAGGCATACTCTGCTAAGGGGAAGAATCCTCCTTTCCGCCTTACTGCTCATTCCACTCGTGCTATTGGTGCCTCTTGGGCTTTTCAGCACCAGGCTTCTGTTGAACAAGTTTGCAAGGCCGCTACTTGGTCTCCTGTTCATACCTTTTCAAAGTTTTACAAGGTTGATGTTAGGGCCTCAGCTGATGCTGCTTTTGGCTGAAAGGTTCTGCAGGCGACAGTGGTTTAAACTGTCTGCTGCTAATTTTTCTTGGGGATCCCACCCTACCTATGGACACTGCTATTGGATGTCCCAACTGTAAGTATTAGATTTGGAGCAGGACGTACTGTATACTAAGAATAATACAATTCTGTGATTACTCACCTGTAGAATTGGTATCATGAGTATACAGTATGTCCTGCTCCAACCCACCCTTGTTTTGCATTATCTTGTATCCCCTGTATGGTGATTGTTATCATTGTTATAGTTGATAGTTTGGATTGTTTAATTCTCCCAGCTTCTCCTTAACTGATTTTCAATGCTGGGGATTTGTGGGAGCTCCCCGGGTATTTGAGGGGCCGGGAGGAGCCTATTTTCGATGTCTCTGCAGTCCAGCGCCATCTGGCGGAGTATATCCCAAGTGTAAGTATTAGATTTGGAGCAGGACGTACTGTATACGCATAATACCAATTCTACAGGTGAGTAATCACAGAATTGTATTTTTTTACGAATAACCAGAACTAGGTAAAAGTCTACACAAAAGCTGAATCAATCTATGTATTGTTTTGCAGGGTCTTCTTAACAGCTCTCATGGCTCAGTTCATTCCTTAGATGTGGACATGACATTGCATGAAGGAGATGGCTTGGGTAAGCAAGAGGATTTATTTAAAGATGGACTTCGAAGAGCACAGTCTACAGATAGTCTAGGCACTTCCGGGCCACTTCAGGCAAAAACTTTGGGCTATAATAACAAAGCCAAATCCGCTGGAAATCTCGATGAGTCTGATTTTGGTCCTCTTGTTGGAGCAGATTCTGTTTCTGAGAATTTTGACTCTTCTTC
Source organism: Gastrophryne carolinensis (assembly GCA_027917425.1). Lineage (NCBI taxonomy): Eukaryota > Metazoa > Chordata > Amphibia > Anura > Microhylidae > Gastrophryne > Gastrophryne carolinensis. The sequence goes on from CM051236.1 coordinate 230,898,200, forward strand.
CCTTGGATCCTTACACATGCCAAGTGGATTCATGTTAACCAAAGATCAGGAGAAAGCAATCAAAGCCATGACCCCTGAGCAAGAGGAGACGGCCTCACTTCTTTCAAGTGTTACACAGGTCACAGAGAGTGCTTATGTTCCTTCCTCTGGTTATCGTCTGGTGAGCGAGACTGAGTGGAATCTATTACAAAAAGAGGTATGTTCTACAATTTGTAAGATCAGGCCCAAAACGTGTCCTCTAGTAGAAAGTGATGGTTGTGTAAATATTGGCTATACTCAAGCATGAAGCATGGCAAGTGGGTTTCTTAGCACTACAAAGACAATGAAAATGATTTGCATGGCTCTGCCTAGTCTCTAAAAAAAAAAATAGGTGTATCCTGTATGTGCCATGCAAATATTTTCTGTTTTAGGGAAAGCTCTCTTTACTTTGAACCCTTGAATACCGGATGGAAGAATACTGCAAACAAAGACTACTACATTTGTGTAACATGCACTTCTGCTATGAATACTTATGTTACACACATTAGTCCTCAGTTGTACAGTCTAATAGCACACAATATAACTGAAGCAGGAATATGAGAAGTTAGGTTTCAAGTTGCCTGGGAACATTTTAAATCCCTGATTCTTATTTGAATAACCTCACATTTTCTAATCTCTCTGTATTGTTCAGGTCTAACTTGAGTCTTCTTTTCATTTCGATTTATGGGTGGGTACATTGTTACTTTTAGATGAGGATTCCTGAATTAGATTGGCACAGTGTGTATGGCCTGCTTTGGATGGCTGACTTATTTCCATAACCTTTCTCTTGTGCAGTCCCAATGCAGGAAAAAATGTTTCCTATTCTTTTCAATGGGACAGTTGAAATATATACTCAGTTATGTGACACTTTGGGCAAAACTTTGCAGGCAGTATTTTCAACACAACACAAGTGCAGACCAATAGAAGTCTAAGGGAAGGCAAGAGTGATGCAGGTATAACCCAGTATGTTGCACTTGTGCTGTGTTAGAAGCTACTGTTTACTTCCTGTGCAGGCTGTTTAGAATGCAGCACTGCTGCTAGAGTTTTTTTAGCGCAACATATAATTGTGAACACAGCCCAATAAATACATTGCTATATTTAAAGGCTCTTCAGCATTGTCCTCTCCCTGTCCAGGCACATGCTAACTTCCTTCCCCCTTTCCCCCCTTGGGAACAGTGTAAAATAAGACTTTTCAAAATATCTGTGAATATGTGAATGTTATGTGATCTAAGCAAATCAGATTTCTTCACTTTAATTCCTGTGAATTGTGAATTGGCTGAGTATCGCTGGGAAGGGGGTGCCGTGGCACAGTCTTGATCATGCTCAGCTGGGGTCATAGACTTCTTTGGGTCCACTGTGGCCTGTGGTGCTTACTTGTGCTAAGAGCTGCAAGGGATAGAGTGGCCGGTAGACATGGTCCTGGAGGAATGAAGTTGAAAGGAGGGGTAAACTCTTCAGCTCTTATATAACTTCAGGTAATCGTAATTACACACGGAATTTATCCTCCGCATTTAGACGCATGAGCCATTTATTCTAGGTATACAGCACGTTCTGTTCCAGAAGATTCCTTACACATGGGTAATACATCCACAAGATTGCGCTGGACTGCAGAAAACAGCTTGTGGCTCCTCCCGGCCCTGTATAAGTCGGGGACCTCCCACAAAATCCCCAGTTTTAATCTGCAGTCTGGACTGCAAAGATAGAAGATGGCTCTCTATATACGCAGGCGAGCGGGGCTTACCAGCCTGCAGCCCTGCAGGACTATTACCACCCGTTCTGGACCCACTGCCTCCCAGCCTCGGCTGACTGGTTCGGGTGAAGGTAGGACAGCACCCGGGTTAGGTGCTTTGGGAGCGCTGCTCCGACCGCAGTCCCTGCTTTGACAGGGTAGGCGGTATAGGCCTTTGGTGAGCTTTGTGGGATGCCCCCTCCCGCTCCCGGGGTTCCTCTTTAATCCCTACTCCCCTTAGGTATCTGCCCCCTCCTCATTTTGTTTCACTGAGTAGCCCCTTTCCTTCGCTCTCCCTGGGGAGATCTTGGGGGGGGGGGGGGGCGGTATGTCAAGCAGCCTGAATGGTTGTATCCTGCATGTCTTGCTTAATTGTTTTTAACTGGCAGCCGCCGCCATGTGTTTGTACTTCGCTCCGCGGACAGCGGCCGTCATTGGACGGTGGGATCATGTGGGCGCGATTCGCGCTCTTCGGGGGGAGGCGGGCTCTGCGGCTGATGTTTTCTGTTTTTCGCATCACTTCTCTGGTGGCCCGCCCCTCAAGGTATATGTGGACGCCATTATTCTTAGTATACAGTACGTCCTGCTCCAGATAGATGACTTACACTTGGGTTATCCTCCGCCAGATGGTGCTGCACTGCAGAGACATGTAAAAACAGGCTCCTCCCGGCCCCTCAAATACCCGGGGACCTCCCACAAATCCCCAGATTTCTCTGCAGTGCTTACTGCGAAGACATGAAATTATCACTCTCTCGCAGGTGAGCGGGGCTATTAGCCTGCGGCCCTGTTGGACTATTCCCACCCGTTCCTCGTGTGATGTGCCTCCCAGCCTGGGCTGCGCTGGTCGGGTGAAGGTAGGCGGCACCATGCTTATGGAGCGCTGCTCCACCGCAGTCCCCCACCAAAGGGTAGGCGGTATAGGCTGATGGTGAGCCTTTATGGGATGCCCCTCCCACCTTATTGCCACATGCCCCGTGTAGCGGTGGGTCCTGTACAGAGGGCCGCCATCCTCCCTCATTCTCCCCGTAGCCTTCGGGGGGGAAAGAAGGGGGGGGTGTGGGTGAGTGCGTATAGTGATTCGTGTATGACTAGATATGTGGTGTCAGCCGCCGCGCTGACTTGTCTGTTTTACTATTACATGGCCGCCGCTGCGCGCGTCTTTTCCTTCATTTGGATGTCCGCGCCGGACGGCGGCGTTACCACAGACGCTTCTGCGTTTATCATTGGCTGCTGTCTGTGGGCTTCGCGCTCTTCGGGGGGGGACGGGGGCCTGGCGCGCGCTCCGCATCACGGCCCGCTCTGGCCCGCCCTTCGAGGTTCGTTCGGCGCCATTTTGTACAGTCGCGCGCGCGCGTGTGTGACGGTTCTTCCTTACGCGGTCTGTAAGTGCCCTCGCGGGCGGCTTTTATGCTCATTACTTACTGTGCATGGTTTTGACGCCCCCTCTTCTCATTGTGTCTTTCAGACGGGTGAATCCAGTGGCTTCTCCCGGCCCGGTGTAATTGTTAGTTGGGCCTAGTATAATTACTCCCACTTCCCTAGCGGGTCATTGGGGCATCCAGGGTAGCTTACAGCGTCAATCCCTACTGGCTTATTGTGCCTATTAATCACCATATGGAGGCATCCCAGGATAATGTGACCGGGGTTCCTTCGGGACAAGCCCTGCTGTGTGTAGCTTGTGGGGTCTCACCTATCAGCGGTGACAGCGCACGGGTCTGTGTTCCTTGCGCACAGCAGGCGCTAACGTTGCAACCCGCCCCTCCGGTGGCCTGGCCTGCACCTCGTCTCACTTCACCTTCTCCCCCAAGCTTGAGTCTCACCCCCATTGAATTGCATACAAGCGGGGATTCTCAACCTGATGTGTCTGCTAGACTGGCCAGTGTTGAAAAATTGATTGCTAATACCTTAGTGCTTAAGGCCACCGCTAAAAGTCACTTAACCCCTGATGCCACTCTTTTCCCTATGGAGTCTGATGAGTTGTTGCATCTATGTGGCTACACCCCATCGGACGAAGGGGAGCTGTTCTTTGACTCAGGGTCATCTGACGACAGACCCAGGGGTCATGACGATTCTGGCTCTGACCCCTGGACCCCGGATGATACTGACAGACTGCTGGTTCAGATTTTTGAGGTTCTGTCCATCTCTCCCCCTGCTGCGGCTTCCAGGCAAAGGGGTGAGCTTTTTCATACTGCTAAGGCTCGTTTGGAATTTCTGGAGCAAACCCATTTCAATAACCTCGTGCTTAAGGAGTGGGAACGTCCCAGGAGACTTCCCGGTATACCTAAGAGTTGGGACAGAAAGTATCCCTTTCCTGCTGATATAGTCAAGTGCTGGTCATCGCCTCCCGAGGTGGATGCTCCTATTCTAGGGCTGTCTAACACCTCTATTATGCACTCCCCTGGCACTACTACTCTGCGGGATGCTGAGGACCGGCGCATTGACCAATTGGCATGCCATGCCTTTGCATTTGTGGGGACGGCGCTGCGCCCGGTTTGCGCCTCGCCCATTATGTCTGTGGCGCTCAGGGCCCTGATCAGAAGTGTACTTGAAGGTGCTCCTGATGAATTGCCACCTGATACGTTTAATGCACTGTCTAACTGTGATGTGTTTGTAAACTTTATCCTATCTGCCTTGGATGATGCCATTAGGATGGGTGCGAGAACTTCTGCATTGGTGGTAGCTATACGCCGCGCGGTTTGGCTGCGCCAGTGGGCTGCTGACAATGCTGCAAAGAAGGCCCTTACTTGGGCTTCTATTTAAGGGGCTACGCCTGTTCGGGGACCGCCTAGACCTTTTTGCTAAAGGAGGTAAGTTACCCCAGCGCAGGCGGCAGTCTCGGCCCTTTCGGGGCCGGGGCCCCCTTTCACTCCCCTACCGCGGTGCTAAGCAGGGAAAAGGGGTGTCTTTCGCGGGGGCTCGTGCTGATTCTTGGCATAGGAGCAGAGGACGACCTTCTGGCTCCTCCTGGGGGTCTAAGCCCAAATCCTCTCCCAAGCCCCCTCAGGCATGATGGGGCGCCCTCACCCGTCAGAGTGGGGGAACGGCTACAGCACTTTGCGCACGTCTGGAGGCACCACGTCTCAGACCGGTGGATTCAGGAGGTAGTGTCCTCTGGTTACAAGATAGAGTTTGCTATGCGCCCCCCCCCCCCCCCCCAAGATTCATCAGGTCCCGGATCCCCCAGGACCCTGTCTCAGCTCAGGTCTTGATGCAGGCCGTGCAAGGCCTTCTGGGTCTGGGGGTCATTTGCAGGGTCCCCTTAAGAGAAAGGGGCAAGGGGTTCTATTCCAACCTTCCAAAAAAGATGGGTCAGTCAGGCCCATTCTGGATTTAAAGATCCTCAACAAATTTGTCAAGAACAGGCGCTTTCGCATGGAAACTCTGCGCTCGGCCATCAGCTCCCTACGCCCTGGGGATTTCATGACGTCTGTGGACATCAAAGACGCTTACCTTCACATCCCTGTGTTCCCGGGACACCAAAGGTTTCTCAGATTCGCGTTGGAAGATCAACATTACCAATTTGTGGCCTTGCCATTTGGCCTCACCTCAGCTCCCAGAGTGTTCACCAAGGTGCTGGCGGGGGTGATGTCTCTGATGAGGTCAAGGGGCATCCGCGTGCTGCCCTACCTGGACGACATACTCATCACCTCTCTGTCTCTACAGCAGGCAGAGTTGGACACTCAGCTGGTGGTGTCCACCCTGGAGTCCTTCGGCTGGGTGATCAATCACCCCAAGTCCTCTCTTTCCCCTTCCTCAGTGACCCTGTTCCTGGGAATGATTCTGGATACGGAGCAGTCAAGAATATTCCTTCCTCATCAGAAGGTGGAAGCTCTAACTGCGCAGGTGAGGTTCCTGCTATCATGTCCCCAGCCCTCCCTCAGGCAGGGAATGCAGTTGGTAGGCCTGATGGTGGCGTGCTTGCTCAGTTCCATTTGAGGCCTCTACAACTTCACCTTCTGTCAGTATGGGACAAGGACCCAACGTCCTTGGACGGGATCTGTGTGCTTCCCCCCTTGGTCAGGCGGTCCCTTTCGTGGTGGCTGGACCACAGGAACTTGCTGGGGGACAGGTCCCTTCTGGCCCCCTCCTGGGAGACGGTCACCACGGATGCCAGTCTGTCAGGATGAGGGGGATTCTGGAAGTCCCTGCGGTTCCAGGGGAGGTGGGGCCCTCAGGAGGCCCACTTACCCATCAACATTCTGGAACTGCGGGCAATCAGGTTGGTACTGGAGCAGTTGACCAATCGCAGGGGTCTGTCTGTGCAGGTGCGCTCAGACAACAGGACGGCGGTTGCCTACATCAACCATCAGGGAGGGACCCGGAGCAGGGGGGCCCTCCAGGAGGTGTCGCGGATTCTGACATGGGCGGAGGCCAATGTTCAATGCATTTTGGCTGTGTACATCCCGGGGGCAGAGAATCTACTGGCAGACTCTCTGAGCAGGGGACCTCTCATCAGGGAGAGTGGTCCCTCTGCAACAGGGTATTCCAGTCCCTGTGTCACCGTTGGGGTCTACCGGATGTGGATCTGTTTGCATCCCGTCACAATCACAAGCTCCAGGCTTTTGTCTCCCTGTCTCAGGATCCTCTGGCCTTGGCCACAGATGCTCTGTCCATGTCATGGCAGGAATTTCGGCTCCTGTATGTCTTTCCTCCATTCCCCCTGCTGGGCAGGGTCCTGCGCAAGATTGCTCTGGAAGGGGTGCCAGTGATTCTGGTGGCCCCCAGGTGGCCAAGAAGAGTGTGGTTCGCAGACGTGGCAGTAGGCCAGTACGTTCTGCAAGGAGTGCCAGATCTGCTCACTCAGGGCCCCTTACGCCATCCCAGTTTACAAACTCTGGCTTTGACGGCCTGGCTGCTGAAACCTCCATCTTGATGGAGAAAGGCTTGTCTGCCTCGGTGGTTGAGACCATGGTGAAGGCTAGGAAGAAAACTTCTTCTTCCATCCATTATAGGGTATGGCGTACTTACATTGACTGGTGTGAGTCTAGGTCTCTTCCCTGTCGGGTGTTCTCAGTTCCCAGGGTTCTGGAGTTTTTACAGCATGGGTTGGAGTCGGGTCTCCAACTCAGTAGTTTGAAGGGTCAGGTTTCTGCCCTGTCTGTCTTCTTTCAGAAGTCTTTCAGGGGGTTACTCATGTGCGTACCCCACGAAAACCTATGGTCCCTGTTTGGGATTTAAACTTGGTCTTGTCTGCCTTGCAGGGTGCTCCCTTTGAACCTATGCAGGATGCTGCTCTGGCTGTACTTACCCTCAAGGTTGTCTTTCTGGTGGCTATTACTTCGGTCAGGCCTGTGTCTGAGCTGGCGGCTCTGTCTATCCAGCCCCCATACTTTGAGAGACACCAGGATAAGGTGGTGTTCCGCTTTAAGCCGGATTTTCTGCCTAAGGTGGTGTCTGCTTTTCATTTGAATCAAGATATTGTTCTTCCTTCATTGTGCCCTAATCCTAGCAATGCTAAGGAAAGGGTTTTCATTCCTTGGATGTGGTCAGGTGTCTGAAGTATTACCTAGTAGTCACTGCGTCCTTCAGGAAAACTGATGCTCTTTTTGTGGTCCCTTCTGGTCCTAGGAAGGGTTTGGCTCCTGCCAAGTCTCCTATCAGCAAATGGATCCGTCAGGCTGTGATTCGGGCCTATTCTGCTAAGGGGAAGAATCCTCCTTTCCGCCTTACTGCTCATTCTACTCGTGCTTTTGGTGCCTCTTGGGCCTTCCAGCACCAGGCTTCTGTTGAACAAGTTTGCAAGGCCGCTACTTGGTCTTCTGTTCATACCTTTTCAAAGTTTTACAAGGTTGATGTTAGGGCCTCAGCTGATGCTGTTTTTGGCCGCAAGGTTTTGCAGGCGGCAGTGGTTTAAACTGTCTGCTGTTACCTTTTTTGTTGGGGATCCCACCCTACTTTATGGACAGTGCTATTGGATGTCCCAAGTGTAAGTAATCTATCTGGAGCAGGACGTACTGTATACTAAGAATAATACAATTCTGTGAAATACTCACCTGTAGAATTGGTATTATAATTATACAGTACGTCCTGCTCCACCCCACCCTGGTTTTTGCATTATTCTGGATCCTGTATGGTGATTGTTATCATTGTTATAAGTTACCAGTTTTTGGGTGGTTAAATTCTCCCGGCTTCTTGTTCACTGCTTTTCAATGCTGGGGATTTGTGGGAGGTCCCCGGGTATTTGAGGGGCCGGGAGGAGCCTGTTTTTACATGTCTCTGCAGTGCAGCGCCATCTGGCGGAGGATAACCCAAGTGTAAGTAATCTATCTGGAGCAGGATGTACTGTATACTTATAATACCAATTCTACAGGTGAGCATTTCACAGAATTGTATTTTTGCCTCCCTCATGCTGCGTGTCTGCTGTTTCCTACCGCGGTCCTTGAGTTCCCCTGCGGGGTGGATTGTTACGTATATTTATATATATTTTACTGTATTCTTACGGGGATGTCTTCTTATGTCTTTCAGGCGGGTAGACCTCATTGTGGTTTCTCCCGGTCCTCCCCTTTTAGTTTTGGGCTATTATATCTCCCACATCCCTAGCGGGCTATTGGGGCATCCCAGGTTGCTATCATTAGCGTTAACCCTTTATTGGCGTATTGTGCCACTATAATCACCATATGGAGGCTTCTGGGGATAATGTGCTTGGGGTTCCTTCAGGACAAGCCCGGCTATGTGTTGTGTGTGAAGTATTCCCTATAAGTGATGATGTCAGGGTGTGTGTACCCTGCGCCCAGCAGGTGCTTGCACTGCAGCCTGGGTTGCCTGTTACTGGTGCAGCGCCCCCTCGGGTTCGCCTACCCCTCCACGCTTACATCTGACCCCCTCCGAGGGCATAATAGCGGGGAGTCTCAACCTGATTTAGCTGCACGGGTGGCCAGCATTGAAAAACATCTTGCTGGGTCTGCCCCACGTAAGGCTTCTGCTAAGAAGCTGTATTTATCACCTGTGGTTTCCCTCTTCCCTGCAGAAGACGAGGGCCCTTACTCACTCTCAGGTCCTTACCCCCTTGAGGAGGGGGAATTATTTTCTGATTCAGAATCCTCTGGGGAACAACCTAAGATTTATAGTAGTACTGGGACTCCTTTTGGGGAAGACCCATGGTCCCCTGATGACACTGACAGGCTGCTGAGTCATATATTCTAAGTATGTCACACACCCCGCTTCAGATAGTCATTACACTTGGGTTATACTGTCCTGTAGAGGGCGATCTTGCAGAGATGTAAAGAAAAAAAGTGAACCCCTCCCAGCCCATAAATACCTGGGACCTCCCACTCATTCCCCAGTCTTTCATCTCTGCAGACGGCGAGCAAGTCAGAAGATGGATGTCTCCTCCTTGCAGGTAGCCGGGATGACTCCCGGCCCTCTATTTGATCTATTTCTGCCCGCATTCTCTTATTGATTTACCTTGCCTCCCAGCCTAGGCTGCTGGTCCGGGCAAGGGTAGATGGCACCCTAGGTGCTTAGGAGCTACGCTCCACCGTGAGACCCCATAACAAGGGGTAGGCGGATAACCGGGTTGGTGACCCCGGTTTGGGATGCCCTGTCCCTTGGCCTTCCACCCTAGCGTGGTTTTTCCCCTCTCCCGGATACCCTTAGAGGGGGGGGGGGGGCCTTGTCCCTTGTAGTGGGTCAATATTCTTCCCCCCCCCCCCCCATCTTGACTCAATTGTAGTATGTGTGGTGTTTGTGTGGGCACTTGTTCACTGGGTGCATGTGTGTTTCACTGTGCTTTTACTTTGCGTAGCCGGCGCCCGCGGTACCGTGGCACCGGCCTCTGGTCAGCTATGGCGGCGGGGGAGCTTCTTCCCCTCACGTGCCGGGGGCGGGGCCGGGTGTTCGCGCAATCGCCTACGGCCCGCCCCTGGGCTGCTGGCGCCGCTGTTAGTTACCGGCTACTGGCTGGGAGCGACGGGGGAGGGGCGGGGCCGGGCGAGACGCGCGAACCGCGCCGGCCCGCCCTCCTGCCTCCTTCTGCTTACGCATTTTCTCATACTCCTCCGGGCGCGTGTGTGTCGGTCGGCTGACTGTTGGTTGGTGAGTGGCCTTCTGGGCCCCATTTGCCTTGTATTTATCCATGCCCTGTGTGATTGTCGGCAATGCTTGTTTTTGACATGTTGAACATTTTGCTAATACTCTGCCTCCCTAGGCAGGAAAACACAAACTAAATTTTGGACATGCCTGCAGGCGTTAGTATAATGAGGGTCTGATTGCTGTGTCTGTCTTTGTGTTCCAGGTGGACCATTGTTATCTATTAAAGGGGGGTTCTCCCGGTCCTAGGGTCCCTTGTTAAAATTGGGTTCTGTAAATTCCTCCCACGTGGGACTTAAAGCGGCATCCCGGATAGCATTTACTGCGTAATTCCCTCTGGTCATTGTGACTTACTGTTTTGAAAACTCACCATATGGAGGCTCCCCCGGATACTGGGCTTGTGCTCCCCTCGGGGCAAATCCAGGCAGTGTTTGGGGTATCCCTTTCGGGGGATGATGTATTTCTTTGTGTACCATGTGCACAGCGGACTATTGCGCGGCAGTCCGGATCCCCGGCGTCTGGTTCTGCTCCGCCAGTCCCTTCTCCTACCCTGTTTCCCCCAAAATAAGACATCCTCCGAAAATAAGGCCTAGTGCCTGCTTTCGGAGGATATCGTTATATAAGTCTTCCCCCGAAAATTGTATTGTAACCACTAGGGGGCGTAATGACGGGGCACGTAAGGGGGGAGCTCCAGGGAGGTGGAGGAGACGCACGCTGTGCCATATTTCCGGGGAAAAATTAATCTAAGACAGTGTCTTATTTTCGGGGAAACAGGGTACTCCCCCCTCCCCCCCCCCCCGCCTGATACGTACCCCAGGTGATGTGGTCATGGGTGGGGAGTTGCAATCTGAGGTGTGTGCCAGATTGGGCAATCTTGAAAAATTGTTTTCCAGTGCTGTTGCGTCCCGGCTAAGAGAAAACATTTGTATACAGCCACGCAGGCCCTTGATTTGGATGAGTTTGACTCTCTGGATTGGTCCGATTGTTCCCCGCTAGAGAAGGGGAGCTGTTTGAGGAGTCGGATGGGTCTGATGATCAGCAGTTTGTTGGTGCTGATACCGAGCTGGGTCAGGGGGATTCCTCGGATACCTCTAAGGTCCTGGCTCATATGTTTGAGGTCTTGGGCTATTTCTCCTCCTGAAGCGGCTCCTCCGCAAAAGGGGGAGTTCTTTGAGGTGACCAAGCCGCGCTTGGAATTCCCTTATCAAAAGCATTTGATGGCATTATTCTCAAGGAATGGGAGAGGTCTACTCGACTTCCAGGTGTTCCGCCGGGTTGGGACAAAAAATATCCCTTTCCGGCGGACGCAGTGAAGCACTGGTCGTCCCCTCCCGAGGTGGATGCTCCTGTTTTGGGGTTGTCCAGCACCTCCATCTTGCATTCTCCAGACTGCACTACTCTCAAGGATGGTGAGGATATACGCATTGACCAGATGGCTTGTCCTGGTTTGGCCAGTGTTGGGTTGGCCTTGCGGCCTGTTTGTGCTTCGGCGCTTTTATTAATAGCTGCTAGGTCGGTGGTTAGAGGACTGTTGACCTCTTCCGGGCTTGACCCGGCTAGTGAGGAGTTCACCGCCCTTAAGCGATGTGAGTTGTTTTTGTCATTTGTGCTGGCCGCCTTGGATGACACAATGGTGATGTGTAGTAGAACTTCGGCCTTGCTTGTGGCTTTCCGGCGGTCGGTTTGGTTGCGCCAGTGGGCGGCTGATTTTGTGTCCACAAAGTCGCTTACGGCCCTTCCCCTTGTGGGGTTGCGGCTCTTTGGAGAAAAGAATTTGGATTCGGTTGCAAAGGGTGGTAAGTTACCTCAGCGTAAGAAGCAGTGTCGTCCCTTTCGGGGGGCAGCTTCCTTCACTCCTTCCTTTCGTAGGGCCAGAGTTGGCAGGGGAGTGGTCTTCTCCTCCTCCAGAGGTGATTCCTGGAACCGGGGCAGGGGTCGTGCCCGTCCAGGACACAGCTGGGGCTCTAAGCCTAAGGCCGCTGCCAAGCCGGCTCAGCAATGAGGGGGCATCCTCACCCTTGCGGGTGGGGGGGACGGCTGCAACTCTTCTCCCGGGTCTGGGATCAAGAGGTCTCGGACAGATGGATTCGGGAAGTGGTGTCTTCCGGTTACAAGCTGGGTTTCGAGTTCGGCCCCCTCCCAGATTCTTCAGGTCTCGGGTGCCTTCAGATCCTCTGGCCGCGCTGGGGCTCCGGGCGACAGTAGCAAATCTTCTGGACATGGCTGTCATTTGCCCAGTGCCCCCCTCGGTCCGGGGCCTGGGCTACTATTCCAATCTGTTCACGGTGCCCAAGAAGGCCGGTTCAGTTCGTCCCATTCTGGATCTGAAGTTGCTCAACAGGTTCGTCCGTCCCCGGAAGTTCTGCATGCAGGTGTGCCCTCAGGGAAGTGTCCTGGATCCTGGCTTGGGCAGAGGGCAATGTCCCATGCATCTCGGCAGTGTACATTCCGGGAGTGGAGAACACGGAGGCGGACTCCCTGAGCAGGGGCTCGTCGCGTCGGGGGGAATGGTCACTCAGCCCCAAGGTGTTTCGGTCGCTTTGTCACCGGTGGGGGACTCCGGAGGTGGACCTCTTTGCCTCTCTTCACAATCACAAGCTTCCGGCATTTGTGTGTCTCTCGCGGGATCCGCTGGCTCTGGCAGCGGTTGCCATGTCTCTGAACTGGAGGGTTCTGGGGTTTCTGTACCTGTTCCCTCCGTTTCCCATGGTGGGCAAAGTGGTGCGCAAGCTGGCCCTAGAGGGTGCATCAGCAATCCTGGTGGCTCCAAGATGGCCAAGACAGGTTTGGTTCGCAGACTTGGTAAGGTTGGCAGAGGATCAGTTAGATCTGCCCCTTCTGCCGGATCTGCTCACTCAGGGTCCACTGCTCTACCCCAATTTACCAACGCTGGCTTTGACGGCGAGGCTGGTGAAACCTCCATCTTGAAGGAGGAAGGTCTTTCTGATGCTGTCATTCTGACTCTGGTTAGGGATAGAAAGAAGTCTTCCTCTGCCATCTACTATAGAATTTGGAGGTCTTATATTGATTGGTGTGAGGTCCGGGCCTTGCCTTGCAGGGCGTTTTCTATCCCTAGGGTTTTGGATTTTCTGCAACATGGTCTGGACCTGGGTTTGCAGCTTAGTACGCTGCAAGGGCATGTTTCGGCCCTGGCGGTTTTCTTTCAAAAGTCTTTTGCTCTTTATCCTCTAGTTAAGACCTTTTTCCAGGGGGTTACGCATGTGCAGCCTCCTAGGAAGCCTTCACTTTCTACGCTTACACAGAAGGTTGCGTTTCTGGTTGCCATCACTTCCGTTTGGCGTGTATCGGAGTTGGCGGCTTTGTCTATTAAGGCCCCTTACCTTGAGAGGCATCGGGACAAGGTTGTTTTCCGCTTCAAGCCTGATTTCCTTCCTAAGGTGGTCTCTGCCTTTCATCTTAATCAGGACATTGTTCTACCCTCCTTGTGTCCTAAGCCCAGCAATGACAAGGAGAGGGTTTTGCATTCTTTGGATGTGGTTCGCTGTGTAAAGTACTATTTGGTGGCTACTTCCTCTTTTCGTAGAACTGACGCCCTTTTTGTGGTGCCCTCTGGGCCTAGGAAAGGTTTGGCTCCTGCCATGTCTTCTGTTAGTAAGTGGATTCGCAAGGCCATTGTTGGGGCCTATTCTGCCAAGGGGAAGGTTCCCCCTTTTCGTGTTACTGCTCATTCCATTCGTGCCGTTGGGGCGTCCTGGGCTTCCAGCATCAGGCCTCTGTTGAGCAAGTTTGTAAGGCTGTTACTTGGTCTTCAGTTCACACGTTTTCCAAGTTTTACAAGGTTGATGTGCGGGCCTCAGCGGATGCTGTTTTTGGCCGCAAAGTTCTGCAAGCTGCAGTGGTTTGAGTTTGTGCATTGTTGCCTTGGTTTTGGATCCCCACCCTTTATGGACACTGCTATTGGATGCCCCAAGTGTAATGACTATCTGAAGCGGGATGTATGACATACTTAGAATAATACCATTTTGTGAATACTCACCTGTAAAATGGGTATTATAAGTATGTCACACACCCTGCTTCACCCCGCCCTTTGGTGTTCTGGATCCTTTCTATGGTGAACCTTTTTTATTGTTACTGGTTATATTTGGCTCTTCCTGGTCCCTTTACTGCTGTCTTAAAACTGGGGAATGAGTGGGATGTCCCAGGTATTTATGGGCTGGGATGGGCTCACTTTTTTCTTTACATCTCGGCAATATCGCCCTCTACAGAACAGTATAACCCAAGTGTAATGACTTTCTGAAGCGGGGTGTGTGACATACTTATAATACCCATTTTACAGGTGAGTATGCACAAAATTGTATTTTTTGAAGTGCTTTGTATTTCTCCCCCAGCAGTGGCCCCGCAGCAGCAGGGCGAGCTTTTTCATATGGTTAAGCCACGCTGGGAGTTCCCTGAGCAGTCTCACTTTAATCTAGTGCTCAAGGAATGGGAACGGCCTAGCAAGCTGCCAGGAGTGCCTAAGAGTTGGGACAAGAGGTATCCCTTTCCTGCTGATGTTGTTAAGCGTTGGTCATGTCCTCCCGAGGTGGATGCGCCCATTCTCGCGTTGCCCAATACATCTGTCATGCATTCTCCTGATACTACCCTGCGGGATGGGGGGGACCTGCGCTTGGATCAACTGGCCTGTCACGACTTTGCCTGTGTGGGGACGGCTCTGCGCCTTGTGCCTCTGCTATTACGGCTATTGCCTTTAAAGGGGTGCTTAAGTGTCTCTTGGATGGGGCATATGATGATGCGGGTAGAGAAGAGTATAGATCTCTACTGCTTTGTGAGGCATTTATTGCATATATTCTGTCTGCTATGGATGATGCCATTAGAATGTGTGGTAGAACTTCTGCCTTGTTGGTGGCTATACGCCGCTCTGTCTGGCTACGTCAATGGGTAGCTGATAATGCTGCTAAGAAAGCCCTCTCTGGCTTCCCTTTAAAGGGCTTGCGTCTCTTTGGGGAGCATTTGGATTTGGAGGTTACCTCAATGTAGGAGATCGTAGGATGCCGTCCCGGTCCTTTCGGGGAATGGGTGCCTTTCTCCCATCCTTCCGTGGTTCCAGAACTGGCCGAGGAGTCTCCTTTACTGGGGTTCGAGGAGATCACTAGGGAAGGGGCAGAGGCCGTCCTGGCCTCTCCTGGGGTCTCGAGCCAAAATCCTCACCCAAGCCCCCTCAGGCATGAAGGGGCTCCCTCACCCATCCGAGTGGGGGGACGGCTCCGGCTCTTTGCTCACGTCTGGAAGGCTTCACGTCTCAGACCGGTGGATTCAGGAGGTAGTGTCCTCCGGTTGCAAGATAGAGTTTGCTGCCTGGCCGCCCCCAAGATTCATCAAATCCCGAATGGCTCAAAACCCCCTGACAGCTCAGGGTCTGTGGCTTGCTGTCCAAAACCTTCTGGAGTCGGGGGTCATCTGCCAGGTGCCTTTGAGGGAAAGGGGCATAGGATACTATTCCAATATTTTCATTGTTCCCAAAAAAGACGGGTCCATCAGACCTATCCTGGATTTAAAGTGCCTCAACAAATTTGTCAGATCCAGACACTTTCGCATGGAGACTCAGCTCAGCTGTCAATTCCCTACGCCCGGGAGACTTCATGACCTCTGTAGACATCAAAGACGCTTACCTTCATGTACCAATCTTTCCAGGTCATCAGAGATTCCTCAGGTTCGCTCTGGGGGATCAGCACTATCAATTTGTGGCCTTTCGGTCTCACCTCGGCTCCCAGGGTATTCACCAAGGTGCTGGCGGGCGTACTGGCTCTGCTGAGATCTCGGGGCATCCGCATCCTTCCTTACTTAGACGACATTCTCATCACTTCTCAGTGCTTCCAGCAGGCCGAGCTGAATATCCAGCTGGTGGTGTCCACACTGAAGTCCTTCGGCTGGGTGATCAACCACCCCACGTCTTTCCTGACACCGTCAATGGTGAGGTCCTTTCTGGGCATGACTCTGGATGCATATCAGGTCAAGATCCTTCTCCCTCAGCAGAAGGTGGAGAATCTTCAGGCCCTAGCCAGGCATCTTCTGTCTTCCCCTCATCACTCCATCCGGCAGGGGATGCAGTTGGTGGGACTGATGGTGTCTTGCTTCGAGGCGGTTCCATACGCTCAGTTTCACATGAGACCCCTTCAAATTCACCTCTTGTCATTTTGGGATCGGGACCCTCGGTCCCTGGATCAGGTGCTGGTTCTGTCCCCCCTGGCCAGACGGTCTCTCTCGTGGTGGCTGGACTCAAGAAACCTGTTGGTGGGCAGACCCTTTCTGGCCCCGTGGTGGGAGACAGTCACCACAGATGCCAGGCTGACAGGTTGGGGGGGCTTCTGGAATTCCCTGAAATTCCAGGGTCAGTGGGGCCCTCAGGTGGCCTCAGGTCTACACCCCTATCAACATTCTGGAATTGAGGGTGATAAGGTTAGTTCTCGCCCAACTGACTCCACACCTTCGAGGTCGGGCGGTTCATGTTCGCTTGGACAACCAGACGGCGATTGCCTACATCAATCATCAGGGAGGGACCCGGAGCAAGAGGGCTCTCAAGGAAGTGTCCCTGATACTGTCTTGGGCGGAGGAGAATGTTCCCTGCATCTCAGCCGTGTCCATCCGGGGGGTGGAGAATCTGGAGGCAGACTCCCTCATCAGATGGACTTCTCGTCTGGGAAAATGGTCCCTCGGCAGCAGGGTGTTTCGCTCCCTGTGCCACCGCTGGGGTCAGCCGAATGTGGATCTGTTTGCGTCCCTTCACAATCACAAGCTTCCTGTCTTTGTCTCTCTTTCACAGGACCCTCTGGCCTTGGCCACGGATGCTCAAGCAATGTCTTGGAAGAGCTTTCAGCTTCTCTGTGTTTCCTCCTTTCCCTCTGCTGGGCAGGGTGTTGCGCAAGATTGCTCAGGAAGGGTTGCCAGCCATTCTGGTGACCCCCCGTTGGCCAAGAAGGGTGTGGTTCGCAGACGTTGTGCAGTTGGCAGTAGATCAGTATGCTCTGCCCAAGGATCCAGACCTGCTCACTCAGGGGCAGCTACGCCATCCCAATTTACAAAACTCTGGCTTTGACGGCCTGGCTGCTGAAACCTCCATCCTGATGGAGAAGGGGCTGCCTGCCTCTGTAGTTCATACTATGATTCGGGCTAGGAAGCAGTCCTCGTCATCCATCTACTATAGGGTATGGTATGCTTACATTGACTGGTGTGATTCTAAGTCGCTTCCATGTCGGGTGTTTTCTATCCCCAGGATTCTGGAATTTTTACAACATGGTTTGGATTTGGGTCTTCAGCTTAGTACCCATGTTTCTGCTTTGGCCATATTCTTCCAAAGATCCTTTGCTCACCATCGTCTGGTCATAACCTTCTTCCAGGGGGTTACTCACGTGCGTCCGCCACGTAAGCCTATGTTCCAGTCTGGGATTTGAACTTGGTCTTATCTGCATTACAAGGGTCTCCCTTTGAGCCTTTGTGTGAGGCCCCTTTGTCCATATTGACTCTTAAGGTAGCCTTTTTGGTGGCTATCACTTCTGTTAGGCGTGTTTCTGAGTTGGCGGCGCTTTCCATCAAACCTCCTTACTTTAAGAGACACCAGGACAAGGTGGTGTTTCGTTTTAAGCCAGATTTTCTGCCTAAGGTTGTGTCTGCCTTTCATCTCAATCAGGACATTGTGTTGCCTTCTTTTTGCCCTAATCCTAGTAATCCTAAAGAGCGGGTTTTACATTCTCTGGATGTGGTCAGAACTCTGAAGTTCTATTTGGTGGCTACTGAATCCTTCAGGAAGACTGATGCTCTTTTTGTGCTCCCGTCTGGACCTAAGAAAGGTCTGGCTCCAGCTAAGTCCACTATCAGCAAGTGGATCCGTCAGGCTGTGGTACAGGCCTACTCTGCTAAGCGGAAGGAGCCTCCCTTCCACCTTACTACTCATTCTACTCGTGCTATAGGTGCATCTTGGGCTTTTCAGCACCAAGCTTGTGTTGAACAAGTTTGCAAGGCCGCCACTTGGTCTTCTGTTCATACGTTTTCTAAGTTTTACAAGGCCTCAGCTGATGCTGCTTTTGGTTGCAAAGTTCTGCAGGCGGCAGTGGTTTAAACTGTCTGCTGTTACTTTTGGGGATCCCACCCTACCTTACGGACACTGATATTGGATGTCCCATGTGTAAGGAATCTTCTGGAACAGGACGTGCTGTATACTTAGAATAATACAATTCTGTGATCACTCACCTGTAGAATTGGTATTATACGTATACCGCACGTCCTGTTCCACCCCACTTTTGTTGTCATTATTCTTAGTTACCTCTGTATGGTGATTGTTCATATGTTCATTTATTCTAAGCATACAGCACGTCCTGCTCCATCTATAATACTTACACATGGGTAATCCTCCGCCATGTCTGTTCACTGCAGACATGCAAAAACAGGCTCCTCCCGGCCCTTCATATACCCAGGGACCTCCCACAAATCCCCAGATTTCTCTGCAGTGCTGACTGCGAAGACATGAAGTATCAACTCTCTCGCAGGTGAGTGGGGCTATCACAGCCTGCGGCCCTGCGGGACTATTTCCACCCGTCCTCTTCGATACAGATGTGCCTCCCAGCCTGGGCTGCGCTGGTCGGGTGAAGGTAGGCAGCACCTCGTGTGCTCACGGAGCTACGCTCCACCGGAATCCCCCACCATAGGGTAGGCGGTTTAGGCCGATGGTGAGCCTCCATTAGATGCCCCTCCCGCATCATTGCCCGTGCCCCTCATAGCGATAATCCCTGGGTGCAGGTCCGCTTCTCCCTCGCTTCCTCCCGTAGCTCGGGGGAAGAGAAAGGGGGGGGGGTTATGTGTGGCAGTCCTAGTGTATCGTAACACGTTTAAGGCCGTTGATTTTTCATTTGACCTTGGGTGTCAGTGCCGCGCTCCTCGCTCCACATAAGCCTTCTGGTTGCGCGCGTGTTTGTCCTTTCATACATTAGTGTGCAGCCCGGGGCGGCAGCATCATTCTCTGGTGTGAGAGCAATCTCCTTAATTACATTATGTATGTGTGTATATCCACTACTGTCATTCACGTTGCGCTGGTTAGAGCTTCGCGCTCTTTGGGGGAGGTGGGGACTCGGCATGACGCGTCCCGCCCCTCGAGATCAGGCCCGCCCCTCGAGGTTCACTTGGCGCCATACCGCACGTGGTTGCGATCCGCCTCCTCCCTTGGTCATGTAAGTGCCCTCCAGGGCGGTTTTTGTTCCTATGATTCTTTTATTCGAGCTGCGCATGGCACTGACACCCTCTTCATATATTATAGCGGGTCCACATAACAAATTCTCCCACTTCCTAGCGGGTCTTGGAGCATCCAGGGTTGCCTATTGCGTAAATCCCTGTGGGCATACTGCTCAGATAATCACCATATGGAGGCATCTCAGAATTATGTGTCCGGGGTCCCTCGGGGACATGACCGGCTGTGTACTGTGTGTGGTCAGCCCCATGCTGATGCTGACCAGAGCATGGGTCTGCGGACCGTGTGCTGAACAGGCACTGACCCTGCAATCAGGTTTGCCAGTGGCTGCACCTCCCTTCAATACACCTGTCTCCCCGGACCTAAATCTCACTCCTGATGAGTCTCACTTGAGCGGGGATGACCAGCAAGTCGTGCCGCGCAGGCTGCCCACGGCTGAGCAGGTGCTGTCTAGTTTGGCGGAGCGCTTGGGCCCAGGAAAGAAGCGGTCCCTGACGCCTCCTGGCTCTCCGGTTCCTAACGATACGGATGACTCTGCTGCTATGCAGGACCTTGATCCTTCTGAGGAAGGTGAGCTATTCTCCGATTCGGGCTCCTCGGATGAAATGCCCAGGAGCCGTGATGATTCTGGGCCCGGTTCTTGGGGCCTGTGTGACACAGATGAACTACTTATTAAGATCTTTGAGGTCTTGTCTATCTCCCCTCCTGGAGAGGCTTCCAAGCCTAAAAAGGAGAGTTTCCACACAGCACCGCCGCGCTTGGAATTCTTGGAACAGGAGCATTTCCAGAATATTATATCCCAAGAATGGGAATTGCCTTGTAAACTTAAAGGGGTCCCGGGGGTCTGGGATTGGAAGTACCCTTTCCCTCCGGATGTGGTTAACTTTTGGTCAGCACCTCTTGTGGTGGATGCACCGATTATAGGGGTTACTAACCCCCCCTTCATGACGGCTCCTTATTACCGTACCCTTCGGGATGCGAAGGACCGGCGCATTGACAGACTGGCTTCCCACGCCTTTTCGTGTGCAGGGACGGCTCTGCGCCCGGTCTGTGCCGCGGCCATCACTGCGGTGGCCGCCAGGACTCTCATTAGAAAAGTACTTGACCACCGACCTGAGGACCTCCCCTGGGGGGTATTTAATGCGCTCTCAGACTGTGATGTGTTTGTGAGGTTTATCCTCTCAGCGCTGGATGACACCATTAAGATGTGTGCTAGAACCTCTGCCCTTGTGGTAGCTATTCGCCACCTGGTCTGGCTGCGACAGTGGGGTGCTGACGATGCTACGAAAAAGGCTTTCACTGGCCTTCCCTTCAGAGGACGGCGTCTATTTGGGGCCCGTTTGGACCTTTTTGGAAAAAAGGGTAAGGCACCCCTACGCAGAAGGCCGTCCCGGCCTCCTCGGGGCAGGGACACCCCTCCCCCTCCCTACGTTAGCGTCAAACGCGAGCCTGAGGTGTGCTTCCAACTGTTCAGTGTGGATTTCCACCACGGGGTGGGCAGGCAACGCCCTGGGCCCTCGGGCAGGACTAAGCCCAAATCTGCCAATACTTCCCAAGCATGAGGGGACTGCTACAGCAGCTGACTCCTATCTAGGAATGTATCTTCTCCTTCTGGTGATTCCAGGAGGTAGTTCCCCTGGACACAGGATAGCATTTGCTGGGCGGTCCCTCTCAGATGTTGTCAGGGTGCTTCAAGCCTCTGTTTTCCCCTCAGGAATTGGTGCAGGCCGTACTAGGCCTACAGAGTCTGGGCTTACTTACAGGTTGCCCTTAACAGAATGGGGCTATGGCCTCTATATTAACCTTCCTCATTCCCTCAAAAAGATGAGGCAGTCTGGGCCATGCTGACCTATGGTAGGCCTGGCAATTCTACTCTCACAGGTAGTCCCCATATGATATCCTTGTCTTGGGACACTGGCGCCCTGTGCAAGGGGGGCTTCCGGCCTCCTGTGGAGTTCTGGATCTTGTTAGTTCCCCCGGTGTTTTCTGGACACCAAACCCGTTACTAGTCAGTTTGGCAGGATCAACCCTGCGGGGTGAGGCCTTGTTTTTGGCCTCTCTTCTGCTCCCAGGCTACTCGCCATGGTGCGAATGGGGGTGATGTCTCGGACATGCCTGTGGGGCGTCCGCACTAGGACCTACCGGGTCGTCTTTCTTTACTCCCCAATCTCTACGTCAGGCCGCGTGGGTTAGTCGGCAGGCGGTGTCCCCTGGGAGTTACTGGATGGGTGCTTAGTCACCTCAATCCTTCATGGTCCCTTATCCGCTATCTCCATTCCTTGGATTCGGTTCAGGCTTGAGCCTTCTTCCTTGGCAACAAGTGGACTCCTGGTTACGGGGGCTCTGTCCCTCTTTGCTGACATCTTACTTTCACCAGGCAGGATTGCAGCTGGTGGGCTCTTTGGTGGCGTATCAGATGATGTCCCTTATATACCGAGCCCTTGGGCTCTTCGGCACAGGTTGTTGATCCTACATGGGTTTCCACCCTGGAGCTAGGTCTGTGCTCATTCCCCCTTGGTACGGTGGTTTCTCTTGAGCTGATTATATTCAAGGACCCTGTCAGGGGGCACCCCCTTCCTTGCTTGCATCTTCCTGTGAATGGCAGGCTGGTGGGGGGGGGTGGAATTTCTTCCAAATCCCCCCGTGGTTCCTGGGTAGGGTCCCTCAGAGGGTCCATCTACCTACCGGCTTTGTTATCACAATGAGCCTTCAGTTGACTCTATTCTGCTGGACTTCTCCTCTTCAGGACCTGTCTATTTGGGGACTCTTGGCCTGTTGGAAGACAATGGCCTGTTTTATTATTGGTCTGGAGCTTGAAGCAGGATGATTCTGCTGGAAGGTTCCTGATCTGGATGGGGGTCTACGTCCCCTGCTCCTCAGTGGTATTCGCTCCAACGGATGTCTTTCAGTGGCAGGTTGTGCTATCCTTGTGGCCCTCTGAGAGCCAACTAGGGTGGCTCTGTTGGGTCTCGCTTATATGACAAGGGCTCTGCCCTTGTTTTTACTGTCCCAGAATATTCTGACTCTGGTCATGGGAGCTTAGTAAATTTGTGTATAGACTTCTATTTTATATGTCTTCTCTTCATTCACCCTGCTATGTGGGTTTTCTGCGCACGGTCGTGCTGATAAAGCGACCCGTGAGTTTGATGGCCCCTGGGTGGCCTAGTGAACTGTGGTTCGCAGATGCTTCTGCTAAGGTCAGCTGACCTGTACGCTCTCTTAGGAGTACGGTTCTGCCCTTGTCAGGCTCCTTCTTATGTTGTCCCTATCTACAGACTCGAGTCTGGGGCTTGACAGCTGATTCATTCACCCCTTGGAGACGGGCTTATCTTCTGGGTGACTTGGTATATGGGGGGCTAGGAGCAAGCTTCCTTGGCTTCCTCTTCCTCCGGCCGTTGTGGGTTAGGGTGTACCCATATTGATTGGCATGAGTCTTGGTCTCTCCCCTGTTGGACGTTCTCGGTTCCCGGGGTTCTAGAGTTGTTACAGCATAGGTTGGGGTTGGCTCCCCATCTAGGTACTCTGAAGGTTCAGGTTCTGTCCTGTCTGCCTTCCTGTAGAAGTGTGGTTCAGTCTTCCTTGTTAGAAGTTCTCTTGGGAATTGCTCAAGGGCATCTCCCAAGTAGTTCTATGGTCCCTGTTGGGATCAATTTTCATGCTGTCTGCCCTGCGGATTGTTCCCTTGGGTCTTATTCTGGTTGCTGTCTGAGCTGTTTTTGCAGCCCAGTCGCCCCTCCGGGGGCTGTTGTTTCAGTCAGACGGGTGCCTGAGAAGGTGGCTCTGATTGCTTAGCCCTCGTTCTATATATATATATATATATATATATATATATATATATCTTATTTTCGGCCTTATTTTCAGAGTAGGTCTTATTTTCGGGGAAACACGGTATATATATATATATATATATATATATATATATATATATATATATATATATATATATATATATATATATACCGTGTTTCCCCGAAAATAAGACCTACTCCGAAAATAAGGCCTACTGTGCTTTTAGCATGAAGGCTAAATATACGACCTCCCCCGAAAATAAGACCTCCCCCAAAAATAAGACCTCCCCCCGCAGCAAGAGTCCTCAGTCAGCTGCGGCCGGCTCTCTCTGATGACGAGTGACGCCCCTGACGTTGCGCATAGGGGGACGTCACTCGTCATCAAAGCGGGCGCCACCAAAGTGAAAGCTGCTGTGAAGAAGAAAAAAAAAAGAATTTCTATGGGGGAAATGTCAGGTGAAGTGAGGGGAGGGGGGGATGGAAACTAGAGAATTCCCTGGATTCTCTAGACTCTACCCCCACCTCACCCACCTTCACCCACTGATGATGAGGAGGGGGGGTTGTATGTTTTGGATTCCCCACATATGCCACTACCGGTAGTACAGGAGAAGGGGGTTAAATTGGGACAGGAGGATCAGGGGGGGGGGTAACATGAAATTTTGACAGGAGTCACATTTTGTCTGGTTATGCTGGTTTGTGATTGCAACTACTACTGTTTAACAGTTAATAAATTTCCTTTTTTTGTGAATGCATGTGAATTCTTCTTCATGGAAAAATGTAAGACATCCCCTGAAAATAAGACCTAGCGCATCTTTGGGAGCAAAAATTAATATAAGACACTGTCTTATTTTCGGGGAAACAGGAGATATATATATATATATATATATATATATATATATATATATATATATATATATATATATATATATAATTGTGGTAAGGTGCAAGGGGCCGTTATTGACGGCAGGTATGTAGCACCAATGTACCTGGCATTGGTGCAGTAAAGCCGTATAGCTTGTTTTCCAGCATCAGCTGCTTGTGGCAGTTTGCTGCTGATGATTTAGAATAGCCGAAAGGCTAACCTGGGACGGCTTT
This sequence comes from Gastrophryne carolinensis, assembly GCA_027917425.1. Taxonomy (NCBI): domain Eukaryota; kingdom Metazoa; phylum Chordata; class Amphibia; order Anura; family Microhylidae; genus Gastrophryne; species Gastrophryne carolinensis. Next base: position 230,922,054 of record CM051236.1, read on the forward strand.
ACTGGGATGGAGTAGAGCAGGGTGGGACTCCATCCCACTACCCAGGTCCGGGTTTTGCGGGCTGTTTAAATAGCCTGGGGAATCAGCTGTGCCCTGGCCTTTGTCTAGAGCTCACATGGGAGTGAGACTCTGTGAGCCTGGCTGAAATCTCCTGTGGAGGCTGTTCATGCGGACCTGAGGCCTATTTGACTGTAAACAGGACCTTTGCTCAAGGACTAAAAGCTGTTTGCCTGACTGTATAATTTATGCTGCGGTTTCCTGAAAAGGTGATGTAACCTGTATGGACATATGCTTTTGTGGATTTTTGTGTGAAATAAACACAGACTTTACTTTGAACTGTTTGCCTCCGCCTCTATACTGCTGACACCCGGTCGCCTACCAGAGCTAATCTCCACAATATATATATATATATAAGCATACAGGGAGGAGACCACACCTCCCACAAAGTGTAGTAGACAAAGTAGCACCACCCCACTAAAGGTATAGTAAGAAAAATCACAGTTTATTACATAATGAGCTCCAAGATTAAAATCACATATAACACTTACATTACAAACATAAAACACCAGAGGGCGCCAAAGGTCCTAAGTATAATGTGCCAAATAACCCAAATGTGAGAAAAAAATATATATTAACCCAAAAATGGGGAGAAAGAAACATCCTCATTTAATCCGGTAGGATATTGAGTATCAAGCAGATAAATCCACCTGAGTTCTTGTTGTAAAAGTCTGCGCTTCAAGTTGCCACCCCTCGGACCTACCCCCACCTTTTGTATTCCCATGACCTTAAGACAACCATAGTCAGAATTATGTACTTGTAGGAAATGTCTGGCCACTGGTGTTATTACCTGTCTTGCACCTGGCTGGGACCTTTTTAGTATACGTTTGAATAATTGATTGGAATATACCCAATTAGCTTACTGTGTATTATCTGCGCTTTGCACCTATTTAGCACTTTTGCACTTTTGATTGTGGGGTTAGAAAGCTAACTTATAATGTACTTAGTTTTTGTATATGTTTTGGAATGAACTTATTCACCGTGTATTATACTTAGGACCTTTGGCGCCCTCTGGTGTTTTATGTTTGTAATGTAAGTGTTATATGTGATTTTAATCTTGGAGCTCATTATGTAATAAACTGTGATTTTTCTTACTATACCTTTAGTGGGGTGGTGCTACCTTGTCTACTACACTTTGTGGGAGGTGGGGTCTCCTCCCTGTATGCTTGTTTTTTTGATATGGTGTTTAAATTGGTGTGCACACCACAACATATTTGATTGGGTTACCTTTGGGCAAATAGTCTAGTGCGGCCCCCTTTTTTGCTTTGATATATATATATATATATATATATATATATATATATATATATATATACACACACCATGATGTGGTGGTATTCCGCTTTACACCGGACCGTTTTGTCCAAGGTGGTGTTTTATGATCATTGTTTAAGTCCTTTTAGTCTGCCTATGGGCCCTATTCTTAGTAATGCTGAAGTGAGGGGTCTATGTTCCCTCAACAGGTGTTGAACTTTTCCTGGTAGTTTCTTGTCCCTTAGGGGGACTGATGCCCTTTGGGGTCGGCGGGCGCCTCCACAAGTATGCGCCTGATCTTGTTTGCTTCCAGGGCCTATGCGCCCTGTGGACTGATCTTACCTGGATGGTTTGCCTTCTTGGATTTGTGGGAGGTCCCTCGGTATATGTAGGGCCGGGAGGCGCCTCCACAAGTATGCGCCTGATCTTGTTTGCTTCCAGGGCCTATGCGCCCTGTGGACTGATCTTACCTGGATGGTTTGCCTTCTTGGTCCTGAGTAAAGATTTCGGCTTCTTGCTGATCCTTGTTAGTGAGGGGGTCAGTATCCCCGTCTGTCTGACCCTGGTTTCACTTTGTTCTGGATCCCCTGTATGGTGATTGTTATCATTGTTATTATTACAGTTTTTGGGTGGTTGGTTTCTCCTTCTCACTGCTTTTCAATGCTGGGGATTTGTGGGAGGTCCCTCGGTATATGTAGGGCCGGGAGGAGCCTGTTTTTGCATGACTGCAGTGAACAGCGCCCTCTGGCGGAGGATTACCCACGTGTAAGTATTATAGATGGAGCAGGACGTGCTGTAGTGCTGTATGCGTATAATACCAATTCTACAGGTGAGTATTTCACAGAATTGTATTTTTGAAGATATTGTTCTCCCGGATTCTTGTTAACTGCTTGTAAATACTGGGGATTTTGTGGGAGGTCCCTGACTTATATAGGGCCGGGAGGCGCCATAAGCTGTTTTCTGCAGTCCAGCGCCATCTTGTGGATGTATTACCCATGTGTAAGGAATCTTCTGGAACAGGACGTGCTGTATATGTATAATACCAATTTTACAGGTGAGTTATCACAGAATTGTATTTTTAATAACCTGGGTTTTGGTCTTTGCCCCCGAGGCACCCTGATGCGGGATCCCCCGCTGTGTGAACTCCAAAGGTCACCCACCAAAACCTGCCTTTCCCCAGTCCTACGGCACATGAGCGGGCTCTCGTCCAATCGGCAAGCTACCCTCTGTGAGGGTGTGAGCTCATGTCAGCCCTTCACAAATGCCTGGCGCGGGCATGTATAGGGTATAGCAGGCCGCGACCACTGCTTGCACATGCCCTATGGATCGAGGAGAAGGTGTGTTTACTTGGCGACTTGGGGGTTTTTACACAACGACACAAAAAATACATATATAATTTTATATTTTAGCACTTACATCTCTATTAACTAAAGAGTAATTTATTTGGAATGCTTTGTATATTTTCCCCTTTGCAGGTACATACAGCTGGAAACAAGCTGGGGAGACGTTGTGATATGTGCTCGAATTATGAGAAACAGTTGCAGGGAATCCAGACTCAGGAGGCAGAAACAAGAGATCAAGTGAGTTTTGGTCTTAATGTCTAAAGTTGCTATGTCAGTTTTTTTTTGGATAGTCTTTGTTTATAGAAAGTTTTACATTATTATTTTAAATAAACATACAATATAGAAAGAATACAAGAGAAAATAAGGGGCACCAATGAATGTAGAAGTAAATGGGAGAGTAAATAAGTTTATGGGGGTGGGGCCAAACTTCCACAAGGGTGTAAAAAAGTCTCATTTAAATCTTCTTAACCTGTTCTGCTAGTACAATGCATCGATAAAAGCAATTTTGCTATTAAAGAAAAAAAGAGGTCCACCAACGAGCAAAGGTAGCTACACACCTTTTTAGACCTGCATCGCTGATCCATGACGTTGCTTTCTGGGCCCCTCCCCGGGCCCCAGCTGTTGCTGAGATGGCACCCTGTAATTCTCGAGGTCAATCAGAATTCGGTATGGCAGTTTTAGGCAGTCCTGAGTGTTCTATATATTCAGAAATACGGTCTGCAAGAAATATTTCAGTCTCGGGAGGTTGTATAGGTCTTCAAGTATGTCCTAAATCAGCGGTTCTCAACCTGTGGGTCGCGACCCCGGCGGGGGTCGAACGACCAAATCACAGGGGTCGTGACCCACAGGTTGAGAAGCCAGTGTTCTTATGGAGTGAGGGGGTATTTGCAAGGATCTTATGGAGTGAGGGGGTATTTGCAAGGATCTTATGAAGTAAGGGGGTATTTGCAGGGATCTTATGGAGTGAGGGGGTATTTGAAGGGATCTTATGGAGTGAGGGGGTATTTGCAGGGATCTTATGGAGTGAGGAGGTATTTGCAGAGATCTTATGGAGTGAGGGGGTATTTGCAGGGATCTTATGGAATGAGGGGGTATTTGCAGGGATCATATGGAGTGAGGGGGTGTTTGCAGGGATCTTATGGAGTGAGGGGGTATTTGAAGTGCTCTTATGGAGTGAGGGGGTATTTGAAGTGCTCTTATGGAGTGAGGGGGTATTTGAAGTGCTCTTATGGAGTGAGGGGTTATTTGCAGGGATCTTATGGAGTGAGGGGGTATTTGCAGGGATCTTATGGAGTGAGGGGGTATTTGCAGGGCTCTACATTCCCCCATCTTTTTCTCTTTTCCACACTCCCTCCATATTTTTCTCTTTTCCACATTCCTTCCATATTTTTCTCTTTTCCACATTCCCTCCGTATTTTTCTCTTTTCCACATTCCCTCCATCTCTCTCTCTTTTCTACATTCCCCCATCTTTATCTCTTTTCCACATTCCCGCCATCTTTTTCTCTTTTCCACATTCCCTCCATATTTTTCTCTTTTCCACATTCCCTCCATCTTTTTCTCTTTTCAACATTCCCTCCATCTTTTTCTCTTTTCCGCATTCCCTCCATCTTTCTCTCTTTTCTACATTCCCCATCTTTATCTCTTTTCCACATTCCCGCCATATTTTTCTCTTTTCCACATTCTTTCCATCTTTTTCTCTTTTCCACATTCCCTCCATCTTTATCTCTTTTCCACATTCCCTCCATCTTTTTCTCTGTTCCACATTCCCGCCATCTTTTTCTCTTTTCCACATTCCCGCCATCTTTTTCTCTGTTCCACATTCCCGCCATCTTTTTCTCTTTTCCACATTCCCGCCATATTTTTCTCTTTTCCACATTCTTTCCATCTTTTTCTCTTTTCCACATTCCCTCCATCTTTATCTCTGTTCCACATTCCCGCCATCTTTTTCTCTTTTCCACATTCCCGCCATCTTTTTCTCTTTTCCACATTCCCTCCATCTTTCTCTCTTTTCTACATTTCCCCATCTTTATCTCTTTTCCACATTCCCTCCATCTTTATCTCTGTTCCACATTCCCGCCATCTTTTTCTGTTTTCCACATTCCCTCCATCTTTTTCTCTTTTCCACATTCCCTCCATATTTCTCTCTTTTCTACATTTCCTCCATCTTTTTCTCTTTTCCACATTCCCTCCATCTTTCTCTCTTTTCTACATTCCCCCATTTATTTCTATTCCCCACATTCCCTCCATCTTTTTTTCTTTTCTACATTCCCTCCTTATTTTTCTCTTTTCCACATTCCCTCCATCTTTCTCTCTTTTCTACATTGCCCCATCTTTATCTCTTTTCCACATTCCCTCCATCTTTATCTCTTTTCCACATTCCCTCCATCTTTTTCCACATTCCCTCCATCTTTTTCTGTTTTCCACATTGCCTCCATCTTTCTCTTTTTTCTTTTTTTTTTTTAATTCTTTATTTTCAAAAATAAACAAGTCGGCACAGAGGTGAAGAAAAAAGTACAATATTGTGCCATTGCAGAACCAACCATCGTATACACAGTCAATTAAGATACATGCGCATAAAATTAGGATCCGTTGACAAATGCTCATTTATAATAAAGACAAAGTATGACAAATCCTGTGTGCAACTTACTGTCCCCCAATCTGGCAACAACCCCCCACCAGAGCCAAGTATTTAGCGTCCGTGGTGGGCCCAGCCGACGCAGGGGGAGAGCTACAACAAGTCGGAATATAATCTTGCTTTGAGGAGAGGTGGCTCAGCACAATAGGAATCCTAGAAAGAAAGAAGAAGAAAAGGGAAGAGAAAACAAGGAAAGGAGAAGAGAAAAGAGGAAAGGGGGGAGGGGGAGGGAAGGAGGGGATGCTGGGAAAGTCAGATCAGCAGGGTACAACCCAAAGTACTATCCGGGACCCCCCAGCTCCTCACTACACATCGCATAAAAGTCAAGAGGTAGTTTGAGGTAGATAAGATTACAAAAGGAACTACACTAAGAGCCTGCCTGGGGGCCGACCACTGTGAGTTGCTTGAATCTGTCTGTGTCTCTAAAAAGGAACCAAGGCGTCCAAGTCTGCAGGAATTGTTGCGTGGTCTCATGGATAGAGGCGGTAAGCTCCTCCATTTCCATGACACGGTTGATTTCTCCCACCCAGTCCGTCACTGATGGGATTACCTCCGACCTCCAGAGTCTCGGGATGACAGCCTTTGCTGCATTAATAAGATGCATCAGAAGTGATCTCTTATAAGTCTTTAGAGGGACATCTGCCAGATGCAAGAGAAGCAGAGAGGCGTCTCGGGGCACCGGGCGTCCCACAATTTCCCCAGCGATTTCGACTACAGAATGCCAGAAGGGCACTATTTTGGAGCAGTCCCAAAATATATGGAAAAAGCTCCCCATCACCCGCCGGCACCTCCAGCATTCAGCAGGAACCGTCGGGGCAATCCTATGTAGTCTCTGCGGAGTATAGTACCATCTCGTGAGGCATTTATAATTTGTTTCCTGTGTCTTGGAGGACATAGAGGTTTTATGTGTTGCTAAAAATATGTATCTCCACTGATCCTCCGTCAGCTGCCTGTTCAGGTCCCTCTCCCAGTCTGCGCCAATGCGGGGCATCTCAGTGTCCTCAGAACTACCCAGCAAAGCATACAATTGAGACACCAGTTTTGAAGGAGGGTCCCGTGCAATTGGCAATCGCTCGAAGGGGGTAAGGGCCCTGGTCAGCGCCTGTTTTGGTCCCAGAAGAAAGCTCCGAAAGGTGAACAAAAGCCACTGATCAATCAGGTGCGTGTCCCACCTCTCTCTGATATCTTCCAACTGCGCCCAGCCGGAAGGCGATATGAGGTCCAACCCCCTCAGGACCCCCCCTACGCTAAAGATCTCCCTGAGACGAGGGAGAATGCCAATTGGGAGGGATGGGTTACGCATCAGCGGTACCAGAGGGGACGGCCAAGGCGAGATCTCCGCCCCTCCTCTAATGCTATCCAGGACTCCAAGGGAGGTCGCTATGAGCGGATGGTCTTTAACAAGGGTCCTCCCCGTACCGGCCACCCAAAGCCGCGTCCCTCAGAGGGGTTTGCAGCCAGGTCGCTTCTAGGTCTACCCACTTCTTCCTCGTTCCTTGATGGTGCCAATCTAATATGCACTGGAGATGGACTCTGCGCCAGTACTGAAACAGGTCAGGGCAAGCTAATCCCCTAGATTGTCTAGGCTTAAAAAGCAGTTGCAGTTTCACTCTTGGTTTCCGTCCCTGCCAGATAAATATTCTAAGTCACACACCCCGCTTCAGAATGAATCATTACATCTGGGTAGTAACCTGTAGAGGGCGATATTGCAGAGATGACATGCAAAAAAGGAGCCCCTCCCGGCCCATAAATACCTGGGACCTCCCACTCATTCCCCAGTCTTTCATCTCTGCAGTCCGCGAGCAAGTCAGAAGATGGCTGTCTCCTCCTTGCAGGTAGCCGGGTTACCCCGGCATTTTTTTCCTATTTCTGTCCGGACCTCCTTACTTTAACTCTTTTATGCCTCCACAGCCTTGGCTGTTTTTGGTCCGGGCGAAGGTGGGATACACCTCCGTGGGGTGTACAAGGAGCCATGCTCCCCCGTGAGACCTCATTTGGGGTAGTTGGCTCCGGGTTGGTGATCCCGGTTTGGAATGCCCTGTCCCTGACCATTATCCCTCCACCTGGTGGTGCGGATTCCCCCTCTGGTCCCCTGTGTCCCTTTGGGTGGGGGGGGGCACTGTTCCTACCCTTTGTGTTTGTTTGTCAGTGTGATTTTACATATGTCTGTGTATGGGTGTGGGGTGCTTGGTGCGCACTGTTTGAGGGTGTTCTGGCTGCAATCCCTCGTCAATTTGGTTGCATTGGCGTTCTTTCTGCGGGGGAGCTTCTTCCCCTCAGGCTTGTCTTCTCTTCAGAAGGGGGGGGCGGGCCGGGCGCTCTCGCCCCCTCTCCTGTTCTGGTGCTGGAAAGGAGGCCAGCCACGGGCTGGGAGCGCATCCCTATGGTAACAGGGGAGCGGGGCCGGGCGCGTCCCGCGTTTCTGCGCCGGCCCGCCCCTCTTCTTCCCGACAACGCTTGTTCCAGCATGTGTGGACGCCATTTCTGTGCAGTGAGTGCCCCTGCGGGCCCCTCATTAGTCTTATTGTGTGTGTGGCGCTTTATCAGCCTTTGGCTGGGTGTTTTTTATTATCGGTCTAGTTTCAATCTAAGCCTATGCACAACTTTGTTTGAATGTATGTTATTATGTACTTTATGGTCCTTTTATCCCCTCCTTTTGTTAAAAGGGGGATTCTCCCGGTCCTAGGGTCCCTTGGGTCCAAATCGGGTATCATTAAAATCCTCCCACGCTGGACTTAAAGGGGCATCCCGGGTTGCTTATCAGCGTAATTCCCTTGGGTCATTGCGACTACCATTAAAATCACCATGTGGAGGCTTCCCAGGATACCCGGCTCGGGCTCCCCTCGGGGCAATCCCGGCAGTGTGTGGGCTGTGGGGCGTCCCTTATGGGGAATAACGTATTGATATGTATACATGCGCTCTGCAGGCTATGACGTGGCAGTCGGGGTCCCATCCGTCTGGGTCAGTGTCGCCGGCCTCATCCACTACCCCACCCCGCCTGATCCGTACCCCAAGTGACGTCATTAGTGGGGAGTCGCAATCCTATGTTTGGGCTAGACTGGCCAACATTGGGAAATTGATCTCTAGCTCTGTGGCTAGAATGGCTCCGGCTAAGAGACGGCACCTGTCTCCGGCTGCGCCGGTTATGGTTGTTTATGGTTTTTTATTACTGTGATACCCTGGACTGGTCTGATTATTCCCCGCTTGATGAGGGGGAATTGTTTAGGAGTCTGAGGGGTCTGACGATCAGCAGTTGTTGGTGCTGATGCTGGGCAGGGGGATACTGTGGATACCCCCAGAGGTCCTGAGTGGCACAGGACAAGTTTATATAGTTTCCACCTTTCCACATATTTAATCCTGACCCATTTATTTGAAGTTCTGTTTTTTTTCTCCTCCGGAGGAATCCCCTCCACGAGAAGGGGAATTCTTTGGGACCTCTAAGCCGTGCTTGGAATTCCCAAATTGGATGGATTTTTATAGCCTTATTCTTAAGGAATGGGAGAACCCTAGTCGACTTCCCGGTGTTCCACAGGGCTCGGATAGAAAGTATCCTTTTCCAGTGGATGCGGTGAAACGCTGGTCGTCTCCTCCTGAGGTTGACGCTCCCGTGTCGGGGTTGTCCAATAACTCGGTTGCACATTTTCCTGACGCCACCACTCTCATGGATGGTGAGGATAAATGCATTGATCAGATGGCTTGCCATGCCTTTGCCAGCGTGGGTTCGGCCTTGTGGCCGGTCTGCGCCTCTGCGCTTTGACTGTGGCTTCCAGGTACGCGGTTAGGGACCTGTTGAGTGTTTCCCAGCTTAACCTGTCCAGTGATGGATTCGCAGCACTTAAGAGGTGTAAATTAATCATGTCTTTTGTTTTGGCCGCCTTGGTTGACGCTATTTGCATCTGTAGTAGGCCTTGCTTGTGGCTATTCGGCGAGCAGTTTGGTTGCGCCAGTGGGCAGCTGACATTGCGGCCTAGAAGTCTCTTACGGGGCTACCCTTCTTGGGGTTGTGTCTGTTTGGAGAAACATTGGATTCTGTGGCGAAAGGAGGCAAGTTACCTCGGCGCAAGACATAACGTCGCCCCGTTTGGGGAGGGCGAGTTCTTTTAACTCTTCCTTTCGTGGTGCTAGAGTGGGCTGAGGTTTGGCCTTCTCTAATGTCAGAGGTGATTTCTGGAACAGGGGCAGAGGACGTGCCCGTCCAGGTCGCACCTGGGGTTTCCAAACCCAAGCCTGCTGCCAAGCCAGCTCAGCAATGAGGGGGCGCCCTCACCTTTGCGGGTGGGGGGATGCGGCATTTCTCACAGGTTTGGGATCTGGTGGTCTCAGACGGATGGATTCTGGATGTGGTGTCCTCCGGTTACAGCTGGAGTTTGAGTTCCGACCTCCTCCAAGATTCTTCAGGTTTTGGGTGCCCTCGGATCCCCGAGCTGCGCAGGGGCTCCTGTTGGCAGTAAAGATCCTTTTGGACATGGAGGTAATTTGCCCGGTGCCTCTGTCGGAGTGAGGCAGGGGTTACTATTCCAACCTCTTTACGGTTCCCTAGTAGGATGGCTCCATAAGACCCATTCTGGATCTGAAGCTTCTCATCGGGTTCGTCAGAACCAAGAAGTTCTGCATGGAGACTCTGCGGCTGCCATCGGTTCTCTTCGTCAGGGGGACTTTATGACGTCCAGTGACTTCAGGGACGCTTACTTACATGTTCCTTTGTTCCTGGCTCACCAGAGATTTTCTGGTTTGTGGGGGAGATCAACATTTTCAGTTTGTGGCTCTCCCTTTCGGGCTGCCCTCGGCGCCAAGAGTGTTCACCAAGGTGCTGACAGGGTTGATGGTTCTTTTCAGAACCCAGGGCATTCGCATTGTGCCGTTTTTGGACGGCCTTCTCATAATGGCATCCTCTCTCAGTCAGGCGGAGCTAGACACCAGAACGGTGGTGTCAACTATGGAGAGGTTTGGCTGGGTGATCTTCTATCCCTTATCTTCTCTCTCCCCGTACAGGGAGGTCTCCTTTCTGGGCATGACTCTGGATACCCTTCAGAACAGGGTGTTTCTACCTCTGTCCAGGGTCCAAATGGTCCAGGATCTGATTCGGCTTCTGCTATCCAATCCTCGTCCGTCTATCCGGCTAGGGATGTGATTGGTGGGATTGATGGTAGCTTCCTTCGAGGCGGCTCACTTTGTTCAGCTTTTCACAAGGACTCTTCAGCTCCATATTTTTTGGCGGCCTGGGACAAGTGTCCGCTGTCTCTGGATCAATTATTTCAGGCCCCCTGGGTTCGGCACTCTTTTCAGTGGTGGCTGGAACCAAGCAATCTGATCAGGGGCAGATTTGTTTCTGACTACTTTTTGGGAGACGGTCACCACGGATGCCAGCCTGTCGGTTTGGGGGGGTTGAGTTTCTGGCAGGAACTTTAGTTCCAGGGACTGTGGGGGCCTCAGGAGGCTCACACACCCATCAATGTCTTGGAGCTGAGGGTCATTCGGTTGGTCCTGTCCCACTTGACTCCTCATTTGCGGGGCTTGCCGGTTCAGGTTCGATCGGGCAATCGGACAGCTGTTGCTTACTTTATTCTCCAAGGAGGGACTCACGGCAGGAGTGCCCTCCGGGAAGGGTTTCTGATCCTTGCATGGGCGGAGAGCAATGGTCCATGCATCTCAGTTGTTTACATTCCAGGAGTGGAGAACGCGGAGGTGGACTCCCTGAGCAGGAGTTTATCTCGCAGAGGGGAATGGTCTCTCAGTCCCATGGTATTCCGGTCCCTTTGCACAAGTAGGGGACTCCGGAGGTGGATCTCTTTGCCTTCCATCACAATCACAAGCTTCCTGCATTGTGTCTCTGTCTCAGGATCTTCTGGCCCTGGCAGTGGACGCCATGTCTATGGTCTGGAGGAATCTGGGGTTTTCTGTTTTTTGTTTCTCCCCTTCTCCATGATAGGCAGGCGCCAGCGATCCTGGTGGCTCCAAGGTGGCCACGACAGTTTTGGTTCGCAGATTTAGTTCGGCTGGCAGTAGACCAGTACCGCCTGCCTCTGTTTCCGGATCTGATCCCTCAAGGTCAACCATGTTACCCCAATTTACAAACGCTGGTTTTGACGGCGTGGCTGCTGAATCCTCTATCTTTAAAGAAGAAGGTCATAGAAACATAGAAGGTTGACGGCAGAAGGAGACCATACAGTCCATCTAGTCTGCCCTTATGTGTATACTGTATGTACTCTTTATCTTAGGATAGATGTGTGCTTATCCCAGGCATGTTTAAATTCACTGACTGTTGATTTTTCAACTACCTCTGCTGGAAGTTTGTTCCAAGCATCTACTACTCTTTCTGTAAAATAATATTTTCTAACATTGCTCCTGATCTTCCCCCCGACTAGCTTCAGGTTGTGCCCCCTTGTTCTATCAATAGAAACATATATCAATAGATCTGTCTGCTGCTGTGATTCGGACACTGGTTAGGACTAGGAAGAGGTCTTCCTCTAACGTTTACTACAGGACTTGGAGGTCCTATGTTGATTGGTGTGAGGATAGGGCCTTTCCATGCTGGGTGTTTTCTATTCCTAGGATTCTGGAGTTTCTGCAACATTGTCTGGACTTGGGTTTTCAGCTTAGTACTTTGAAGGGGCAGGTATCGGTCCTGGCGGTCTTCTTTCAAAGGTCTTTTACTCTTCATCCTCTTGAGCCGTGCAGGATGTTGCGTTTTCCATGCTCACTCAGAAGGTTTTGGTGGCTATCACTTCTGTTCAGCGTGTCTCTGTGTTGGCGGCTCTGTCCTTTCAGGCTCATTACTTTGAGAGACGCTAGGACAAGGTGTTTTTTTTCTTTTCAAGCCAGATTTCCTTCCTAAGGTTGTTTTCTGCCTTCCATTTGAATCAGAATGTTGTTCTTCCTTCCTTGTGTCTTAAGCCTAGCACTTACAAGGAGAGGGTCTTACACTCCTTGGCCGTGGTTCGCTGTGTGAAGTATTAATTGGTGGCTACGTTTCCTTGTTGTAGGACTGACGCCTTTTTTTCATGGTACCTTCCGTGCCCAGAGAAGGGTTGGCGTCCGCTAGGTCTTCCATTAGTATATGGATTAGACAGGCCATTGTTGGGGCCTATTCTGCTATGAGGAAGGTTTCCCCCCTTCTGGGTCGCTGTTTTTTCTACTCGTGCTGTTGGAGCTTCTTGGGCTTTTCAGCACCAGGCCTCTGTTGAACAAGTTTGCAAGGCTACTACTTGGTCTTCCGTTCCGGTCTTTCCAAGTTTTATAAGGTTGATGTGCGGGCCTCAGCGGATGCTGTTTTTTGGCCGCGAGCTGCAGTGGTGCAGGTTGTGCTTTATTGCCTTGTTTGGATCCCCACCCATTACGGACACTGCTTTTGGATGTCCCAGATGTAATGATTCATTCTGAAGCGGGGTTTGTGACATACTTATCATTTTAAGGTGAGTAATCACAAAATGGTATTATTCTAAGTATTTCACACACCCCGCTTCACCCCTCCCTTTTTGGTTTTCTGGATCCTTTGTACGGTGAACCTTTTTTACTGTTTATATTTGGCTCTTCCTGGTCCCTTTACTGCTGTCTTATACTGGGGAATGAGTGGGAGGTCCCAGGTGCTTTATGGGCCGGGGGGGCTCCTTTTTTCTCATCTCTGCAATATCGCCCTCTACAGGTTACTACCCAGATGTAATGATTCATTCTGAAGCGGGGTGTGTGACATACTTATAATACCCATTTTACAGGTGAGTAATCACAAAATGGTATTTTTACGAAAATCGAATGCAGGGATTTAAAGTATGCTCTAGGGATATGTACAGGGAGGGTTTGAAGCAAATATAGGATTTTGGGTAAGATCGTAATTTTAATAATGTTTATTCTGCCCAGCCATGAGAAGGTGGGAAGGTTCCAGTTCGCTAAGTCCGTCTTAATTCTAGAGAGGAGGGGGCCGAAGTTTGCAGTATATATCCCATCTACTACTTTTGTAATATTCTTAGTATACAGTACGTCCTGCTCCAAATATAATACTTACAATCGGGTTATACTCCGCCAGATGGCGCTGGACTGCAGAGACATCGAAAATAGGGTCCTCCCGGCCCCTCAAATACCCAGGGACCTTGGTGTTCACCAAGGTGCTGGCTGGCGTGATGTCTCTGCTCAGATGTCAGGGCGTCCGCGTGCTTCCCTATCTGGACAACATCCTCATCACTTCCCAGTCTCTACATCAGGCAGAGTTGGATACTCAGCTGGTGGTGTCCACTCTGGAGTCATTTGGGTGGGTGATCAACCACCCCAAGTCCTCACTGTCCCCTTCCTTGGTAACTCCATTCCTAGGAATGAGTCTGGATACAGTTCAGGCAAGGATCTTCCTTCCTCAGCAGAAGGTGGACAGTCTGATTGCACAGGCTCAGTCCCTCCTAGCTTGTCCCCATCCCTCCATCAGGCAGGGGATGCAGCTGGTGGGCCTGATGGTGGCATGCTTCGAAGCGGTCCCTTATGCTCAGTTCCACTTGAGGCCTCTGCAACTTCACCTATTGTCAGTATGGGACAAGGACCCAGCATCCCTGGACAGGGTCTGTGTGCTCTCCCCCCTGGTCAGGAGGTCCCTCTTGTGGTGGATGGACCCAAGGAACCTGTTGGGGGGCAGATCCTTTCTTGCCCCTTCCTGGGAGACGGTCACCACGGATGCCAGTCTGTCAGGTTGGGGGGTTTCTGGAAGTCTCTGCGGTTCCAGGGGAGGTGGGGCCCTCAGGAGGCCCACACATCTATCAATGTCTTAGAGCTGCGGGCGATCAGGTTAGTTCTGGCTCGCTTGACTACTTATCTTCGGGGCCTGCCTGTTCAGGTGCACTCGGATAACCAGACGGCTGTTGCCTACATCTATCATCAGCGAGGGACCCGGAGCAAGGGGGCCCTCCAGGAAGCGTCTCTGATCCTTACTTGGGCGGAGTCCAGTGTCCCCTGCATTTCAGCTGTGTACATCCCGGGGGTGGAAAATGGCCTGGCGGACTCTCTGAGCAGGGGGACCTCTCGCCAGGGAGAATGGTCCCTATGCAGCAGGGTGTTTCAATCTCTGTGTCACCGTTGGGTCCAACCAGATGTGGATCTGTTTGCGTCCCACCACATTCACAAGCTCCCAGCTTTTGTCTCTCTGTCCAGGGATCCTCTGGCCCTGACCTCGGATGCGCTAGCAATGTCATGGAAGGACTTTCAGTTCCTGTATGTCTTCCCTCCAATCCCCCTGCTGGGCAGGGTTCTGCGCAAGATTGCTCTGGAAGGGGTGCCAGCAATTCTGGTGGCCAAGAAGAGTGTGGTTCGCAGACGTGGTACAGCTGGCAGTAGATCAGTACGCTCTGCCCTTGGTGCCAGATCTGCTCACTCAGGGCTCACTACGCCATCCCAATTTACAAACTCTGGCTTTGACGGCTTGGCTGCTGAAACCTCCATCTTGATGGAGAAGGGGCTGTCTTCCTCGGGTTGTGGATACTTTGATTAAAGATAGGAAGGAGTCTTCCTCTTCCATTTATTACAGGGTTTGGCGTGCCTACATTGACTGGTGAGAGTCTAAGGCTCTTCCCTGTCGTGTGTTCTCTATCCCCAGGATTCTGGAGTTCCTGCAGCATGGGTTGGAGATGGGGCTCCAACTCAGTACTCTGAAGGGTCAGGTTTCTGCCCTAGCTATTTTCTTCCAGAAGTCCTTTTGCTCAGCACCCTTTTTTCCAGGGGGTCACTCATGTGCGTCCCCCACGTAAGCCTATGGTGCCTGTTTGGGATCTGAACTTGGTCCTGTCAGCCTTGCAGGGTGCTCCCTTTGAACCTGTGCAGGATGCTGCCTTGGCCATTCTTACGCTCAAGGTTGGGTTTCTGGTGGCTATCATTTCTGTCAGGCGTGTGTCTGAGTTGGCGGCGCTGTCCATTCAGCCCCCCTACTATGAGAGACACCAGGACAAGGTGGTGTTTCGTTTCAAACCTGACTTTCTGCCTAAGGTAGTGTCTGCTTTTCATTTGAATCAAGATATTGTTCTTCCTTCTTTGTGCCCTAATACTAGCAATGCTAGGGAGAGAGTTTTGCACTCTTTGGATGTGGTTAGGTGTCTGAAGTACTATCTGGTGGCTACCGCACTTTTCGGGAAGACTGATGCTCTTTTTGTGGTCCCTTCTCGTCCTAGGAAGGGTTTGGCTCCTGCCAAGTCTACTATCAGCAAGTGGATTCGTCAGGCTGTGATTCAGGCCTACTCTGCTAAGGGGAAGAATCCTCCCTTCCGCCTTACTGCTCATTCCACTCGTGCTATTGGTGCCTCTTGGGCTTTTCAGCACCAGGCTTCTGTTGAACAAATTTGCAAGGCCGCTACTTGGGTCTTCTGTTCATACCTTTTCAAAGTTTACAAGGTTGATGTTAGGGCCTCAGCTGATGCTGTTTTTGGCTGAAAGGTTCTGCAGGCGGCAGTAGTTTAAACTGCTTGCTGCTGCCTTTTTTCTTGGGGATCCCACCCTACTTTATGGACACTGCTATTGGATGTCTCGATTGTGAGTATTATATTTGGAGCAGGACGTACTGTATACTAAGAATAATACAATTCTGTGATTACTCACCTGCAGAATTGGTATTATGAGTATACAGTACGTCCTGCTCCAACCCACCCTTGGTTTTTGCATTTTCTTGGATCCCCTGTATGGTGATTGCTGTCATTGTTATAGTTGATAGTTTGGGTTGTTTAATTCTCCCGGCATCTCCTTAACTGCTTTTCAATGCTGGGGATTTGTGGGAGGTCCCTGGGTATTTGAGGGGCCAGGAGGAGCCTATTTTCGATGTCTCTGCAGTCCAGCGCCATCTGGTGGAGTATAACCAGATTGTAAGTATTATATTTGGATCAGGACGTACTGTATACTCATAATACCAATTCTACAGGTGAGTAATCACAAAATTGTATTTTTAGTACCTAAATACGTAATGGCCGAAGGGGGCCATCTAAATGGGAATGACGTTCGGAGGAGAGCCTCCGTCTCTCTGGGGAGATTCACCCCTAAACCTTCCGATTTGTCATAGTTTATCTTTAAGAAGGAAAGCCTACCAAACCTCTCAAACTCCTTCAGTAACACTGGGATGCCCACTGTTTGGTTTGTGAGGAAGAAGAGCAGATCATCCGCATAGGCCGAGATTTTATGCGTGGCTGATCCGACTGTAACCCCTCGGACATCCTCCTGTCTCCTGATTCTGCATAAGAAAGGCTCCATTGATAATGCAAACATCAGGGGAGAGAGGGGGCACCCCTGTCTGGTACCGTTCCTAATGTCAACTCAGCCTGAAAGGGCGCCATTAACCTTGATCTTTGCCGAGGGGTCTGAGTAAAGGGCCATAACCAATTGCAGTGCATTAGCCCCCAACCCAATATGCTGCAGAACTGCTCTAATAAACTGGCAATTCACCCAGTCAAAGGCCTTCTCGGTGTCTGTGGACAGCAGAACAACCTGCTCCCCGGTTTGTTTGACCCTATGAAGAAGGTTCAATAGTCTGGTGGTGTTATCGCGGGCTTCCTGCCCGGGGATAAATCCCAACTGATCGGCTTCCACAACCTCGGGAGCAACCCCGACAGCCTATTTGCCAGAACCTTTGCAAAGAGTTTAAGGTCCACATTCAGTAATGAAATGGGCCTATAACTGCCACAGGCGAGTGGATCTTTCCTGGGTTTCTGTATTATAGTGACATAAGCATCCAGCACCTCACTCGGGATAGTGGCCCGGGCAGGGGACGACAGGAGCGAATTAAAGGCCGAAAGAAAATGTGGCCCGAGAAGAGGGAGAAATTGCTTATAGTTACTGACAGAGAACCCGTCAGGCCCTGGCGACTTTCCGTTCGGTGAGCTCTGGACAGCAATTTTCAGCTCCGCCATAGAAATTGGACTTTCAAGGGTCTCCCTCTCCTCCCCACTCAACACCGGCATCCCAGAGTCCGCTATGTATCTCTTTATCTGTTCCAAGCGCCCCTGATTTGGCTCTGCCCCATCAGAACGGATATTGTATAGATTTTGACAGGGTGGATTTGATTTAAATGTAACTGATTTAAATCACGGTTTAAATCACGATTTAAATCACTAGTCAGTAAGGCTTGATTTAAATCAGTGATTTAAATCAAAGTTTCTACCTAAACTAGTTCTTGCTATTTTAACATGCAAGTAGATGAAGATTTTTAGAATCACTTTTTATATTACTTTTTTCTCCCCAGTTGAATGGGTTAATCATTCATATTTGGACACCACTGTTCTGTTGTACTTAGGAAGGAGAAAAATAATCCTGACCTTAACAATTTAAATAGATTTATTCAACTGAAACAATAACAACATTACAGCATAAGTTATTTGCTTAAACAAACATCCATGTTTTGTTAACTAATTTGGCTAAACAAAATATATAATAAATCCCAAAGAGCACAGAGCTAATAAATGTAGGTTAAAGTCCTCTTTAAAGTCCTTCCAAATATTTTGAAAATCCACCAAGTGCCATATAAATCCAATCGTGCACCACCACCAGTTTAGGTACCCTTACCAGATGTGGTTGGATCAGATCGCAAAATCATCAATCAAGCAGAGAAATCCTCCAAATGGTTCCACCTGGGGTCAGCTCACTCAGATACAAGATGGCTAGCAGAAATCCCCACAGAATATCCATGCAAAAAGGAATAAGAGAACCATAGCGCAATACTGCATACTACAATCTCTTTTAATAAAGCCAATAAAACACTCACAAAGATTCAAATTAAAACTCGCATGTAAAGGTGAGGCCTTAAGCCAACTCACGCTGCTGAATTCCAGAACCGCCGGCTCCCAACGCGTTTCGTCGCTTAGCGCGACTTTAACCTAGTTAAAGTCGCGCTAAGCGACGAAACGCGTTGGGAGCCGGCGGTTCTGGAATTCAGCAGCGTGAGTTGGCTTAAGGCCTCACCTTTACATGCGAGTTTTAATTTGAATCTTTGTGAGTGTTTTATTGGCTTTATTAAAAGAGATTGTAGTATGCAGTATTGCGCTATGGTTCTCTTATTCCTTTTTGCATGGATATTCTGTGGGGATTTCTGCTAGCCATCTTGTATCTGAGTGAGCTGACCCCAGGTGGAACCATTTGGAGGATTTCTCTGCTTGATTGATGATTTTGCGATCTGATCCAACCACATCTGGTAAGGGTACCTAAACTGGTGGTGGTGCACGATTGGATTTATATGGCACTTGGTGGATTTTCAAAATATTTGGAAGGACTTTAAAGAGGACTTTAACCTACATTTATTAGCTCTGTGCTCTTTGGGATTTATTATTGTCTTTGTACTTAATGGTGGGATTTAAGTATTAGCACGTGGCAGCTGGTTTAAGACACACATTTGAAAGTTAATTATTATTTCACCAATTTATTTAATTACAGCGCGGTATTTTGTATATCTTTATAAACAAAATATATATATATTTTAAGAAACTTAGACTGTCAGCCCAGCCGACACATGAAAAACTTAAATACTACTGTCCCTGCTGTCCTCTGTAGCTCACTAGTCATAGGTTTGTAGAACAATAGGATTAAGGTCTTTTTCTCAACTTTGTTCATGTTGTAACATTTTTGCTGTGAAGAAGAGGCTGGGACCTCTGCGGAGTCAAATTCAGTTTTGAGAACTGCGTAAGTAAAGCGAGCGTCTGTGATAATATAGGAGAGAAACTGCCCACTAATCCTACAGAAACCTCTGGAAGAGCATGGCATTGTGAATGTTACACATATACAGCCTTTATTCTACTGAGTTAAACAACTCAGCTTTATCTCATGATGGAAGAACCTTTGGATGGTAAAATATTTTCCTCAAAAAGCAGTTTATTGAAAAAAAATCCGATTTAAATCAAAAAAATCCGATTTTTTTTGATTTTTTTAAAAAAAACATTGATTTTTATCCACCCTGGATTTTGATTGAAGGACTGGAAGGTCCTTGCGATGTCTGGGGTGTTATGGAGCTTTTTTTGATGCTCGTCAATGATAGCTTCAATATAATTTAGTGATTGCTGCTTTCTGAGAGCTCTCGCCAAGAGTGCACCGCTTTTGTTCCCCCATTCGAAATACATCCTCTTACATCTCCTTATAGTATAAGTGGCTCTGGAGGATAGGAGAGAATTCAGGGGCTGTTCTGGCCTCAGAAAGCTTTAGGAGATAGCTTTTGGCTAACGAAGCTTTATGCGATCTCTCTAGCTCTTAAACCCTCCCTAGTCGCTTCTGCAATTCCTTGTCCCTATCCCTCTTCATCTGAGTGGCGTGTCTGATGAGCAAGCCCCTAATTACTGCTTTGTGGGCTTGCCAATTATTAAATGGAGAAGTATCTATGCTTTTAAGTTCAAAGTATTCCTTGATTGCCTTTTGCAGGTCAAGCACCAGCGGCTCATTCTGCAAAATCGAATCATGTAGCCTCCACATCCACTCCCCCCTGGAGCCCCCTGCCAACTTGAGAGAAAGGGCTACGGGGGCATGATCTGATATAATTGTAGGTTCTATTTTGGCGTCTGATTATATGTGGCAAAAGGCAATGGGATACTAGAACATAGTAGATTCTAGAATACGTGGCATGTACCGCGGAGTAAAAGTAGTAGTCTTTAGTGGTGGGTTGGCTAATTTGCCACGGGTCACAGAGCTGAGCTTTCTGAAGGATCTTTTTTATTTTCCTCATTGCCGCGTATGCCAGGGCCGACCGTCCTGTGGATGAGTCCAGTAAGGGATCCAGCGCTACGCTCAGATCTCCCCGAGAATAATGGGCCCATCCTGTACTGCCATGAGCTTGTCTACAAAGGATTCTAAAAAGCGACCTGTCCAGAGTTAGGGGAATAAGCAACTGCCAGCGTATATTTTTTGTTATACAAGGAGCTCTTGAGAATCAAATATCTACCTTGCCCATCCGATATTTTGTCTGAGACCCGAAAAGGGGTGTTCTTAGCGATCAAAACCACCACCCCCCTCGCTTTAACATCTGTAGCGTTACTGGTATAAGACTGGGAAAAGGACCTGGAGGACAGCCTAGGAGGTCTGTCACCCTTAAAATGCGTTTCTTGTATGAAGGCGACATTTGCTTTATGTCTGGACAGTTCCTGAGCTAATTTGGATCTCTTAATAGGGGTATCCAATCCTCTGCATGTTGTCTGCATGTTGTCGCAAACCCCAGTCACTGTCACTAGCCCCGGGTTTACTATAATCTTGGGGGGGGGGGGATGGGTAGCAGGGACGGAGGAAGGAGGGGGGGTCAGTGGTAGGAAGAGAAGGAGGGGAAGAAAAGGAAGATTAAGGCAAAGAGAGAAAAAGAAAAAGTAGAGTTGGGAACCGCCCCAAACCAGAAATTAGGGCTTAGCACCCTCGAAGTGCGAAAGTGTTGCCCCCCTTTGAAGCGATCAGAGAAAAGGGGTAGCCCCACTGGTAGGTCATGTTGTTTTGTTTAAGCATCTCCAACAATGGACAAAGGGCTCTCCTTCTCGCCAACGTGGATCTTGAGAGGTCGGAATAAAAGTGCAATTCAATAAAAGTGAATTCTGCAGATGACGTCCCTTGGAGGGTCACCCGGTCGGGGGGGAGAAGCTATGGCCCTGTGCGCTCAATTGATCTCGATTTTAGAGTCCCCTTCTGACTGTTCTCCAAGTAGCAGCGAGAAGATGCCCTGCAGTGTAGGCATTAGATCTTCCGCTCGAGTTGCTTCAGGAAGACCTCGAATGCGGATGTTGTTCCGCCTGTTGCGGTTTTCCAAGTCTTCAAGGTGGAGGGTCAGATTGTTGTTAGCAGCCTCTTGTGCTTGCAGGCGAAGTGTCAGCTGCTGTATGACTGACCTGTCTTCCTCCTGGTTTTGCTCCACCTTATCCAGCCTGGCATCCAATTGTTTTAAATCTCCTCTCAGGAGGCTGACTTCTTCGGAGAGCTTATCGCTAATTGACCGTGTGATCATGGAGAAGTAGGCATTGAGCGCAGATGGACACAGATTTCTGATAGCGTGCGATCAACAGGAGATGACCTAGATGTGCCAGCATCCCCCCAGTCAGGATCCTCCCCCGCAGCCCCCCGGGGAGAGCTCCCGGACGGGCCCAACTCTCGGGAGGACTCTGCGGGCTTTGAGATATAGCGGTTAAGGTCGCTCTGGTTGGGCGCGAGGGAGCCCCCGGCCCGGGTCTTAGAAGCCTTGATTTTGCTGCCACCGCCCATTGCGCACGAGGTCTGTCTTTCAATTCAGCTCGATCAATAGTGGGGTATCCCGCAGCACTCCCTCCGTGGTGCTTCTGTGCGGGCAGAGCCCCCCAGGCGATGTTCTTCAGGGGCCCAGCGATTATGGTATAAAATGTGAAGTTTGATAGACTGAATCTATGTCCAGATTGGAACAATAATGCACAAAAACACTTGGCTCTCTGTAGAAGAAGTCGCTTTCAAACAAAGTAGGCAAAGGGCAGAGTGCTACTTTATGTGCTGATGCAATTTAAGTGATGCTCGCCAGGGGAACAACTATTATGGTATAAAATGCAGGGTTGGATATTCTTGGTTAATAATAGATCCGCGTCCAGATTGGGACAATATTGCACAGAAACGCCTTGCTCTCTGTAGGAGAAGTCGTTTTCAAACAAAGCGGGCAGCGGGCAGAATGTTCCTTTACGATCTGGTGCAACCAAAGTGACGCTCGCCGGGGGCACACCGATGGTATGAAATGCAGAAATGAATAGGCTTGGGTAATAATAGATCAATGTCCAGGTTGGAACAATATTGCATAGAAACACTCGGCTCTTTGGAAAAGTAGCTGATTACAAATGAGGCGGGCAGAAGGCGGAAGTTATTCACAAGAAAAAAGGGGGTAACTCCACCGGAGCGTCACAGGGCAATGGTATCAGAACGGCTGTTACTGTGGGTCAAGGCAACCAGGTCCTAAGCGTGCAACAAGAGCCCAACTTGATAAGGGGCGAGTGAAGTAAGGTCCCCGCGGTGTTACACAGGTGGAGGGGTGCTCAATTTAGATCCGCAGCATTACAGGAACAGCCCACGTTCTCTGCGTTTTGGTCTCCCGTGAGGCAAGGGAGGGGTGGCCTTCAATATGGCGGCAGGACGGCACCCCCAGGCTCCGCTCCGTGTCCCGGAGGCAATGGGGCACTATGATGACAGGGGCTCGGGACAGGTGCCCTCCGCACCGCACGAGGCGGAGGCCCCACAAAACCCCCCGATTCCCGAACAGGGCACTGCTCCTCCCCACGGAGGCGGCAAGATGGCGGCCGCTCCTCTGGCCGTCACACCAGCAGCCCCGCACCCGCCGCCAGTAACTGCGTGATCGAGGGGGATGCAGGAGTCCTCCCACGGGGGGGGGTCAAAAGCTGATGCCCGGGGCACGTCACCGCCCGCAGCCTCGCTGCTCACCTCAGGCCCGGCGCGTATCAGACCAGATGCGGAGGCAGCAAGATGGCGGACGCTCCTCCGTGCTCGTGCCTGCAGGCTCCAGAACGGGCGCTTCTGCCCCTCGTTCCTCACATCAAACAAGTCACACTGGTGCAGAAGGTCTTCCCACGTCCTCCCAGGTATAATATATAAAGAAAAGACCGCACTCTATATGTAATATAAAATGAATGAGTGTGCAACACTAGAGGTTGGCCAAAAAAGTAACCCCTCCGGGGGCCAAAGATGCAGGTATACAGGAGTCCCACACACCCCTAAATTGCCTACCTCATATATTAAGTGGCACCACTACAATGAATTACTGAAAAATACAAAAGTTTATTGATTACATATTTGGACACACAATCATAGACCGATTAAAACCAATTAAAAAACACATAACATTATAAATGAATTAAAGGGGGGGCGAGACTAAACCTTATAGGGCTGGACAAGGGGACAAAATGATAATAGATGGAAATATAAGGTGCCACTAAACTATATAATTGATGTCCATTTCCTAATTCATGAAGTGGTGTCTGTTTTGAGGACAGGTAATCAAGAAGTATAACAAAGAATATATATACACTAAATACTTAAATAAGTGACCATACACCTAATCCCTAAACTGCCACATATTAAGAAAAATACCCAGCAATCATATTTCATGAAAAACGTAAGGATAAACTTCAATCAAACCATGAATAATCAATAAAGTGCAATATGCTCAAACACTGAAATAACACTAAAGGATAAGCTTGAATCCCATAATGAGTGATCAATAAAGTGCAATGTGCTCAAACTCTAAAGGTGATAAACCTATTTATCTAAATAATTTCTATTTATCTACAAACTGTCTAAATACAGCAGAGGGACCAGCCGGATGGAAACAAACAGACCCACTCACAACATGTAACACACACTTACTAGATCCCCATGAGCCAGCAGCAGCACAAGCCCCCAGCCAGCAGGTATCTCACCCCCGTCGTCACAGCCGACGCGTTCTGTGACGTCAAACGCGTCACTTCCTCAGGGCATGTGAGTTAAAGTGTTGATGGAGGCCCTTATATACTCATCTACCTCCGCTCCCGCGGCAACGCCCGCACACTGGACGGGGAAACCGCCATGCGCGCCCGCGGTCCCCGTCCACACTGAACCAGGAACTAGAAACGAGCACCCGGAACAGGAAATGAGCCCTGGAACGCACTGCGCTCCAGGTGACTCAAACGGACGGCAGTGCACTGTGGCCAAAAGACCAACAGTCCAACGAAAGCAGATGGAGGGAGCGGAGGGAGGCGAGTATAGCGTCCATCATCTAAGTAGACAAAACAGACAACATATACCAAACCTATATACAACGGCCTATATCTATATCTACAATCTGTCCACTATATTCCTTCTATATTGATCACATCTTAATAAATTAATACATTATATATCATATTTAATCACCATGCCACTGCTAATCAAATAGTGTACATTAATCATCATTATCCTGTCAGCAATTAATGACCAGGGGACACCAATTTGACTCCCCAGGTACATAACACGGGTCGGGGCTCAGGAATCAGCTGTATATGATGCTTGTGTTAGCTAATGAGGCCGGGAGCTGGCTGCAATCACGTCCTTACGGCGCCATGGCAAGGCGGTTTAGGCTGATGGTGAGCCTCTTGGGGATGCCCCTCCCGCACTATTGCCCCATGCCCGTGTAGCGGTGGGCCCTGTACAAAGGGTCGCCATCCTCCCTCGTTCCCCCCGTAGCCCGTGGGGAAAGAAAGGGGCGGGGGTGTGTGTGGTGGTCTCAGTGTATGTTTACACGCTTATGGCCTTAGTATTGCCCTTGACTGGTATTCCTGGTGTCAGAGCCGCGCTGTTTGCATTTTTACTGTGTATTTGTCGCCGCCGTGCGCACCTCTTTCCTTTACTGGATGTGCTGCGCCGGGCGGCGGCGGCGCCTCAGACGCTGCGGCGTTCTTCATTGCCAAATCATTTTTCTAAGTGTGTCATACACTTCGCTCCTCATGACAACGTTGAAACTATCTCAGAGCTTCGCGCTCTTCGGGGGGGCGGGGACCTGGTTTGGCACGCTCTGCGTCACAGCCCGCTCTGGCCCGCCCTTCGAGGTTCGCTTGGCGCCATTTTGATGCTGGTCGCACGCACGCATGGTAGTGGTCCTCCTCCTCCCTTGGTCTGTAAGTGCCCTCGCGGGCATGATCCTTGATTACTGCGCATGGTTCTGACACCCTTTATTCCCATTATGTCTTTCAGACTGGTGAACACCATTGGCTTCTCCCGGCCCGGTGTAAAATTATAGCAGGCCTTGTAATATTCTCCCACTTCCCTAGCAGGTCTTTGGGGCATCCAGGGTTACTTATAGTGTAATTCCCTACTGGCATATTGTACCTTGAATAATCACCATATGGAGGCATCTCAGAATTATGTGACCGGGGTCCCTCTGGGACAAGACCGGCTGTGTATAGCGTGTGGACAACCCCATGCTGATGCTGACAGGGCACGGATCTGCGTACCCTGTGCCGAGCAAGCACTGGCCTTGCAATCAGGTCGGCCAGTGGCTACACCTAGCTTCAATTCACCTATCTCCCCAGGCTTAAATCTCTCTCCTGCTGAGTCGCCCACAAGTGGGGAATTGCAGTCTGCTGGGCCTTCCAGACTACCTACGGCTGAACAGATTATTGCTAGGTTGTCAGAGCGCATGGGCCCTGGTAGGAAGCGGCACCTGTCGCCTCATGTTTCTGTATTTTCTATGAGAACCGAGGAGTTTACTACTCCGTGTGACTATACCCCTTCTGATGAAGGGGAGTTGTTCTCTGACTCAGGCTCATCTGATGAGAGACCGAGGAGTCATGACGATTCTGAACCTGAATACTGGGGCTAGTGTGACACTGACGACTTGTTGATTAAGGTCTTTAAGGCACTGTCTATCTCTCTCCCCGGTCAGGTCCCCAAGCTTAGAGGGGAGGGTTTCCATACTGCACGTTTGGAATTTCTAGAGCAGGCTCATTTCCATGCCCTTGTGCTCAAGGAATGGGAATGCCCCAGTAAACTTCCAGGGGACTGGGATAGGAAATACCCTTTTCCCCCTGAGGTGGTTAATTCTTGGTCATCACCCCCCCGTGGTGGATGCGCCCATCATAGGGGTCCCTAATCCCCTCTTTATTACAACCCCTGCTTATAGTACCCTTCGGGATGCTGAGGACCGGCGCATTGATCTGCTGGCCTCCCATGCCTTTTCTTGTGCTGGGACGGCGCTGCGCCCGGTCTGTGCCGCGGCTATTACTGCAGTGGCCGCTAGAACCCTCATCAGAAAGTTGCTTGATCATCCCCCCGAGGATCTCCACTGGGAGGTGTTTAATGCACTCTCCAATTGTGATGTATTTGTAAAATTTATTCTATTAGCGCTGGATGACGCTATTAGAATGTGTGCAAGAACTTCTGCCCTTGCGGTGGCTATACGTCGCTTGATCTGGCTGCGACAGTGGGGTGCTGACGATGCTACTAAAAAGACTCTTACTGGGCTTCCCTTTAGAGGGCAACGCCTATTTGGGGCCCGTCTAGACCTGTTCGGTAAAAAGGGCAAATCACCCCTACGCAGACGGCCGTCTCGGCCCCCTCGGGGCAGGGGCACCCCTCCTCCCCCCTACCTTAGTGTTAAACAGGAACCAGGGGTGTCCTTCCGGGTTTTTCGTGCAGACTCCTGCCCCACGAGCAGCAGACAACGCCTTGGCCCCTCCGGCGGGGCTAAGCCCAAATCTTCCACCAAACCCCCTCAAGCATAATGGGGCGCCCTCTC
The DNA here is from genome assembly GCA_027917425.1 of Gastrophryne carolinensis. NCBI lineage: Eukaryota > Metazoa > Chordata > Amphibia > Anura > Microhylidae > Gastrophryne > Gastrophryne carolinensis. Next base: position 230,948,522 of record CM051236.1, read on the forward strand.
CCGTCTGGGTGAGGGGATGGCTGCAGCACCTTGCTCTTATCAGGAGGCATCTCGCCTCATTCTGGTGGATTCAGGAGGTTGTGTCCTCCAGATACAGGATAGAGTTTGCTGCATGGCCTTCCCCAGTTTTATCAGGTCCCAGGTACTCCTGGTCCCTGCCGCTGTTCAGTTGCTGGCACAGGCCATGCTAGGCCTGCGAGGTCTGAGGGTCTCTTGCAGATTGCCCGTAATAGGCAGAGGCAGGGGCCGCTATACCAACCTTTCCACAGTCCCCCAAAAGGATGGGTCGGGCTGGCCCATTCTGGATTCACAGCAATTCTCTAATTACAGGCAGTTTTTCTGCATGGAAACTGAGTTGGGCCATCAGCACCTTGCGCCCAGTGGGCTTCTTGCCGTCTGGGGAACTCTAAAATGCTTATGTTTACATCCCTGTGCCCTCAGGTCTCTGAGGCTCTTCAGGTTCGTGTTGGTAGTCCTCCACTGTTAATTGTGGCCTGGTTATCTGGCCTCTCCTCAACTCCCAGAGTGTTCACTCAGGTGCTGACGATGGTGATGTCTCTGATGAGACCAAGGGGCATCCGCGCGATGACTACCTGGACGTCCTTTCTCACTTCCCAGTCTCTGCGTCAGGCTAAGTTGGATACCCAGCTGGTGGTCTCTATTGGGAGTCGTTTGGATGGGTGATCAATCACCCCGAGTCCTCACTGTCCCCTTAAGTGGTAACTCCATTACTAGGAATGATTCTGGATTAGGTTCAAACCAGATTCTCCCCTTCTCACCAATAAGGTGGGCAATCTGGTCACGTGGGCTCAGTCCCTCATTGCTGTCCCGGTCTCTTCACCAGGCAGGGATGCAGCTGGTGGGCCCATTGGTAACTTGCTCGGAAGAGGTCCCTTATGCTCAGTTCCCCTTGGGCCCTTCGGCGACTTCTATTGGTAATACAGGACAGGGATCCAACAGCCCTGGAGCAGGGTCTGTGGGCCTTCCCACCTGTAAGAGGGTTTTCTCTTGGAAGTGAATGAACTCAAGGGACCTGTCTGGGGGCAGTTCCTTCTTGCCCCTTTCTGGGAACGGTCACCATGGATGCCAACCTATCAGGTTGAAGGGGGAGGTTTTCTTCTGAAACTCCCTGAGATTCAGGGGGTGGTGGGGCACTTAGAAGGTCCTTACGCCTATTGATGTTCTAAACAGTGAGCGTTTTTCAGTTGGTTTTATCTCGCTTGACCACTTCCCTTCTGGGCTTGCCAGTTTGGGGGCGCTCGGTCTGTCTGACGACAGATGTCCTACATTAATCATTGGAAGGGGCCTGGAGCTGGCTGACCAGGAAGTGTCTGTTCCTTTTCTGGGTGGAGACAATGCTCCCTGCATATCAGTGATATTAGCTCCGGTGGAGCCCCTCTGCGACAGGATGTGCTAATCACCGTGTCACTATGGAGTCCAACCAGTCGTGGATCTGTTGTGTTCCGTCGCCTTCCCTGTCCCAGGATCCTCTGTCAGTGGTCCGGATGCCTTTAGTAACGTCATGACAGAACGTTCGGTTCTGTATGTCCTTTCTCCATTTCCCCTGCTAGGCAGGGTTCTGCGCAAGATTGCTCTGGTAAGGAGACCAGTGATTCTGGTGGCCCCCAGGTGCCCTAGTAGAGTGTGGTTTGCAGACACGGTACCGAGGACAGTAGTTTTCTGTACCTTTGCCAGGAGTGCCAGCTCTGATCACTCAGGGCTCCCTTTACGTCACTCCAATCTACAGTCCCTGGCCTAGTCGGCCTGACTGCTGAAACATACATCTTGATGGAGACAGGCTTATCTGTCTCAGTGTTTGAGACTATGGGAAGGCTGGGAGTAAGCTTCTTCCTCGTCTTCTTCGACCTGTTATAGGGAGAGTCTAGCTCTCTTACCTGTTGGGCGTTCTCGGTTCCCAGGGTTCTAGTGTTGTTTTCAGCATGATTTGGAGTTGGGTCTCCAACTCAGTACTCTGATGGGTCAGGTTCTGCCCTGTCCACCTTGCCTTAGTAGTCTCTGGTTCAGTCTTCCTTGGTTAAGACTTCCTTCAGGGGGTACTCATGTGCATCCCCCATGTAATCCTATGGTCCCTGTTGGGATTGAAATTGAATTTCATTCTGTCTGCTTGCAGGATTTTGTCCCTTGGTCCTATTCAGGATGCTGTCTGGCTGTTCTTACCCTCAAGGTTGTCCTTCTGGTGACTGTTACCTTGGTCAGGCGTGTGTTAGCGGGCGGCTCTGTCTACCTAGCCCCCATTCCTTGAGATACACCGGGATAAGGTGGAGTTCCGCCTGAAGCCGGACTCTCTGCATCAGGAGGTGTCTTTTGTTCATTGATTCGAGATATTGTTATCCACGGCTGTGCCTTTTTCCTAGCAACACTGAGGAAAGGGTTCTGCATTCCTTAAACAGGTGTTGGAAGTTTTTCCTTGGTAGCCACTGTGTCCTTTAGGGGAACTGATGTTCCTTGGGGCCTGTGGTCATTACATCCTGAATGTGCCCGATCTTGTCTGCTCTCGGGAGTTGGGCGGCCTTGGCCCTGGTTATTACCTTAATGATGTTCCTTCTGGTACTTGGTTGGGTCTTTTGGCTTCTGCCAAGTCTACTGTAGCGATTGGATTCGTCCGGCTGTTACTCAGGCCTATTCCAGCAAGGGGAAGAATCTTCCTTGTCGCCTTGATTCTTTTTCTACTCATGCATGATGCCTCTTGGGCTTTTCAGCACCGGGCTTCTGTTGAATTGGTTGGCTAGGCCACTACCTTGGCCTTCTGCTCATACCTTTTGCAAAGTTTTTACAAGGTTGATGTTAGGGCCTCAGCTCATGCTGTCTTGGCCGTATGGTTATGCAGGTGACAGTGGTTTTAAACTGTCTGCTGTTGTCGTTTTTTGTTGGGGATCCCACCCTACTTTATGGACACTGCTTTTGGATGTCCCAAGTGTAAGTATTATATCTGGAGCAGGACGTACTGTATACTAAGAATATTACAATTCTGTGAAATACTCACCTGTAGAATTGATATTATTTGTATACAGTACGTCCTGCTCCACCCGACCCTGTTTTTTTTGCATTATTCTGGATCCCCTGTATGGTGATTGTTACCATTGTTATAGTTACCAGTTGGTGGTTAATTCTCCCAGCTTCTTGTTCACTGCTTTTCAATGCTGGGGATTTGTGGGAGGTCCCCGTGTATTTGAGGGCCGGGAGGAGCCTGTTTTTGCATGTCTCTGCAGTGCAGCGCCATCTGGCGGAGGATAACCCAAGTTTAAGTATTATATCTGGAGCAGGACGTACTGTATACAAATTATATCAATTCTACAGGTGAGTATTTCACAGAATTGTATTTTTCTCTTTTCCACATTCCCTCCATCTTTCTTTTTCTCTTTTCCACATTCCCTCCATCTTTCTCTCTTTTCTACATTCCCCCATCGTTCTCTCTTCCCCACATTCAGTCCATCTTTTTCTCTTTTCCACATTCCCTCCATCTTTCGCTCTAGTGCTGGCTACCTCAGTTTGTGCTATGTTTCACAGTGCCATGCCTCCTGGAGACCCACCCTCCATCAGTTGAGTATGTCCAACTACAGGGGCATGGGTTCTGCTTTAAGTCTACCGATGGGGGGCATTAGCATTAATAGGGCCTAGGGCAGCATGAACCTTAAATACAGCTCTGGGCTCACACAGAATGTTGTCACCATCCTGACCTACAGCAGCTGTTGGTCCAGCTTAAGGACACAGGGGGAACCTTTATCACGGGGAAGTAAGGTTTTTGTGATTAATCACTATTTTTAAATTATGTTGGTTTTGTAGCAATGACAATACATAATGCATATCAGGTATTTACATTCCAAATCATAACTGTAGCAAAATTACAGTTTTGAAGTAGCCACCAAAATTATTTTTTGGTTTGGGGTCACCGCAACATAAGGAACTGTATTGTGGGGTCACTGCATTAGAAAGGTTGAGAACCACTGCCCTAAATGCTTCTTCAATGTCTTGTGTGAGGTGGGTGGTACCCGGGGTAGTCTGAATTTTAGGAATGTAAGATCTGGTCCTGGCCTCTCCCAGAGCACGGGCTAGGAGTCTAGCATACTTGTTACCCGACTTGTAAAGAGTTCTACGAAATGTCACTGTTTGGGCTTAAATTCTGTTGCAGCAAATGGTTTTGAGTTTGTGTCTCAGGACGGTCAGTTTGACCAAATGGGAGTCAGCCAGTGATGGTTTGTGGAGTGTTTCGAGTTTGGTAATCTCTGTTTTTTGCTTAGTATTTGTTTTTTCTTAATTCTGGCCCCATGCTAAAAAGGACCCCCTCATTAAACATGTGCCTCCCATGTGGTCCAAGGATCAATCTCAGAAGAACTGTTTAGGTCATAGAAAATTTGAATGTCTGTTGGGATATCTGTCTTAACCAATGGGTCTTGTTTAACTTCCATGTCCAGCACCTGGGTAGCAGAGAAGGACAGGGCAGCTTTTGCATAATAGGGGTTATGTTCCTTATGAAGGCTCTAAGGGTCAGAGGGAGTGCAGGGTGACTGATAAGGAAGAAGTCTATTCTAGAATATGAGCCATGGGGAAGGGAGAAGAAAGTATAGTGCCGTGTGTCTGGATGACGAATTCTCCAATGGTCTACGAGTTGCTTTGAGTTCAGCTGCTTTTCAGGGTCTCCTGTTTGAACTCCCTATAAATTTAGGCAGCAGCAGAGCTGATGACTCGCCTTAGCATGAGAAGCCCTGCAGAAGAATTCACTTGGGCAGGTTAGGAAATAGAAAGCAGGCTAAACGAAAGAAGCAGCTCCTCACAGCCAGCACGAGGAGAGCAGAACGCATGTTAAATTAACCTTTTGCCTGGAATGTCCCTTATGAGAGGGTTTTCTCTATCCTAGGTTTTGGTTGATGCCCTGCTGTGTGAAATCCCCACGTCGCCCCCTAATATCTTACCTACCAACATTCCCACAGCACATGCATCGGCTCTGGCCCAATCAGCGCATCATATTTATGCACAGCACAAAGCACCGTTTAGACCAGAGCTCCGGCATATGGAGCTAGAGGCATACCTGCCTTCTTTATGGAATGAGGTCCCAGCCTATATGAAAGGGTTGTGCACGTTGGCTATGGGCTGGGCTGAGAATGTGGCCAGCAAGCACAATGCGGGCACCTCTGAATGGTGTTTTGGGTGATTGGGGGTTTCACACAGCAGGGCACCCCAAATTGGGATGCCCCAGGGGGAATGAAACATCCAGCCATGGAGCCTTAGCTGGCCAGCATGTTAGTTGGTCCACTTTAAGCATTTAAGTCTGTGTAGAACTTACAGCCTCTATATTCTAAGTATACAGCACGTCCTGCTCCAGAGATAATTCCTTACGTTTGAGTTATACATCCACAAGATGGCGCTGGACTGCAGAGACAGCAAAAAAGTGGTTCCTCCCGGCCCCTTATATTCCAGGGACCTCCCACAAAATCCCCATTTCTTCTTTGCAGTCGGCGCTGCGATGACAAGAAGATGGCTGTCTACTCGCAGGTGAGCGGGGCTATTAGCCTGCAGCCCTGTAGGACTATTCCCACCCGTTCCTCCTTTTCCTGCCTCCCAGCTTTGGCTGCACTGGTCGGGTGACTGCAGGCAGCACCACTGTCAGGTGCGTAAGGAGCGCTGCTCCGACCGCAATCCCCCACCAAAGGGTAGGCAGTATAGGTCCATGGTGAGCCTTATGGGATCGCCCCTCGCCCCCTGTCCATCGGTGGGCTCCTGTTAGGTTGGCCGCTGCCCTCCCTCGCTCTCCCTGGTATTTCTCGGGGGGGGGGGGGGGGGATGTGTATTCTTCACTCTTTGGGATTGTATTCCGTGGTATGCTTGGCTTTGTGTTGCCGCATGTGTTGGTTGCACTGGTTGCCCTTTTAAAAATGCCGCCCCCATGCGCGCATGTACAGCGTTCCGCGGTTGGCGGTGACTTTACCTCAGGCGCTGCTGCACCATCATTGGCTGACATGGTCACGTGGGCGGCTTCGCGCTCGTCGGGGGGGCGTCGAGGTATCTGCGGGCGCCATTTTGCTCTCCTCATGCTGCGTGGCTGGCGTCTACCTACCGCGGTCCGTAAGTGCCCCTGCGGGCTGGCTTATTGTATATTATATATGCATACCGCTTACGGGACCTTTCTGTTTATGTCTTGCAGGCGGGTCAAACTTAATTGTGATTTCTCCCGGCCTATCCCCTCTATTTAGTTTACTATTAGAGGCCTATTCTGCCTTAACTCCCACTTCCCTAGCAGGCTATTGGGGCATCCCGGGTGGCCTTATAGCGTAAATCCCTATTGGCCAGTGGGCCGCGATAATCGCCATATGGAGGCTTCTCAGGATAATGTGCTTGGGGTTCCTTCGGGACAAGCCCGGCTGTGTGTGGCGTGTGGGGTGTCCCCTACAAGTGATGACAATGTGCGGGTTTGTGTACCCTGTGCCCAGCGGGCGCTTGCGCTGCAATCTGGGTTACCTGTGGCTGGGCTTGCGCCACGTGTGGCTTCGCCCGCTCCCCCACGCTTACATCTGACTCCCAGTGAGGGGCATACCAGTGGGGAGTCTCAGCCTGATTTGTCTACCAGGGTGGCTAGCATTGAGAAGCTGATTGCTGGCTCTTCGGCGCGTAAGGCCTCTGCTAAGAGGCGGCATCTGGCGCCTGGCGTTAACCTCTTTCCTATGGAGGCTAAGTAATTTTTTGACCTGGCTGGCTATACCCCCTGGAAGAGGGGGAATTGTTTTCTGATTCAGAATCATCTGATGAGCAGCTTAAGGGTTATGCTGATTCTGGCTCTGACCCATGGGCTCCAGATGATACTGACAGGCTTTTGGCTTTTTGAAGTACTTTCTATCTCTCCTCCTGCCGCGGCTCCTTGGCAGCAGGGGGAGTTGTTTCACACTGCTAAGCCATGTTTGGAGTTTCCTGAGCAAATTCACTTTAATAATCTTGTGCTCAAAGAGTGGGAGCGACCGAGCAGGCTCCCTGGGGTGCCTAAGTGTTGGGATAAGAGGTATCCTTTTCCTGCTGAAGAGTTTAGAGACAGATTGTAGGTTGGTCTGCAAGCTAACTGGTTTTGTGTGCTGTGGCTTCTTTAAGACTTTTCTTGCTGAAGTGGTTAAGCGTTGGTCGTCCCCTCCTGAAGTGGATGGACCAATTCTGGGGGTGTCCAACACTTCTGTCATGCATTCCCCTGACTCTACTACTCTGAGGGATGGTGAGGACTGGCATATTGATCAGCTGGCTTCCCATGCCTGTGTGGGGTCCGCGCTGCGTCTGGTTTGCGCCTCTGCTATTACAGCTGTGGCTATTAGGACTCTGCTTAAGAGTATTTTAGATGGGGCTCCTGATGATGCGGCTAGAGTATAGAGCCCTTCTACGTTGTGAGGAATTTGTTGCATATTTCCTCTCTGCCTTGGATGATACCATTAGAATGTGTGGCAGGGCTTCTGCCTTGGCGGTGGCTATACAACGCTCGGTTTGGCTGCACCAGTGGGCAGCTGACAACGCTGCCAAGAAGGCTCTCACTGGGTTCCCTTTAAAGGACTGCGTCTATTTGTGGATCGCCTGGACCTGTTTGCTAAGGGAGGCAGGTTACCCCAGCGCAAGAGACAGTCTCGGCCCTTTCGGGGTTCTGGCTCCTTTCTTCCCTCCTACCGTGGGTCCAGAATGGGAAAGGGAGCGTCATTTGCAGGGGCCCAGGGAGATTTCTGGGGCGGGGCAGAGGGCGTGGCCGCCCTGGCCCCTCCTGGGGTTCCAAATCTAAGTCTTCCCCCAAGCCCCCTCAGGCATGAAGGGGCGCCCTCACTCATTCGGGTGGGGGGGCGGCTTCGGCTCTTTGCTCACGTCTGGAGGCGTCATGTCTCAGACTGGTGGATTCAGGAGGTAGAGTCCTCCGGTGGTGACCACACTGGAGTCATTCGGCTGGGTGATAAACCATTCCAAATCTTCCCTGTCTCCCTCTTTGGTGAAGCCATTTCTGGGCATGAATCTGGATACAGCTCGGACCAGGATCTTTCTTCCTCAGCAGAAGGTGGACAGTCTGCAAGCGCAAGCTCAGCTCCTTCTGTCCTGCCTTCATCCTTCCATCAGGCAGGGAATGCAGCTGGTGGGCCTGATGGTGTCCTGCTTCGAGGCGGTTCCTTATGCTCAGTTTCACATGAGGACTCTTCAACTCCACCTCTTGTCTATATGGGACAGGGACCCTGTGTCCCTGGATCAGGTTTTGGTTCTGTCCCCCCTAGCCAGGCGGTCCCTCTCGTGGTGGCTGGACTCAAGGAACCTGTTGGTGGGCAGATCCTTTCTGGCCCCTTGCTGGGAGACAGACCACGGATGCCAGTCTGACGGGTTGGGGGGGGGCTTCTGGAGATCCCTAACATTCCAGGGGCAGTGGGGCCCTCAGGAGGCCCACACCCCTATCAACATTCTGGAACTGAGGGCGATCAGGTTGGTTCTAGCCCGCTTGACCCCGCACCTTTGGGGTCGGGCTGTTCAGGTACGCTCGGACAACCAGACGGCCATTGCCTACATCAATCATCAGGAAGGGACCCGGAGCAAGGGGGCCCTCAAGGAAGTGTCTCTGATCCTGTCCTGGGCAGAGGACAATGTTCCCTGCATCTCAGCTGTGTACATTCCGGGGGTGGAGAATCTGGAGGCAGACTCTCTGAGCAGGGGGACTTCTCGCCTGGGGGAATGGTCCCTCAGTAACCGGATGTTTCGCTCTCTGTGTCACTGTTGGGGTCAGCCAGATGTGGATCTGTTTGCGTCTCGCCACAATCACAAGCTTCCAGTCTTTGTGTCTCTGTCCCGGGACCCTCTGGCCCTAGCCATGGATGCTCTGACAATGCCCTGGCAGGGTTTTCAGCTACTGTATGTCTTTCCCCCGTTTCCCCTGTTGGGCAGGGTTCTGCAAAAGATAGCTCAGGAAGGGGTACCAGCAATCCTGGTGGCCCCCTGTTGGCCAAGAAGAGTGTGGTTCGCAGACATCGTGCAGCTGGCGGTAGATCAGTACACCCTGCCCAAGGATCCAGACCTGCTCACTCTGGGACGGCTACGCTACCCCAATTTACAAACGCTGGCTTTAACGGCCTGGCTGCTGAAACCTCCATCTTAATGGAAAAGGGGCTGCCTGCCTCTGTTTGTTAACACCATGATCAGGGCTAGGAAAAGGTCCTCTTCTTCCATCTACTATAGGGTTTGGCGTACCTACATTGACTGGTGTGAGGCTAAATCTCTTCCCTGTCGTGTGTTTTCTATTCCTAGGAATCTGGAATTTCTCCAACATGGTTTGGATCTGGGGCTTCAACTCAGCACTCTGAAAGGTCATGTTTCTGCCTTGGCTGTTTTCTTTCAGAGATATTTTTCTCAGCATCATCTGGTCAAGACTTTTTTCCAGGGGGTTGCTGTTACCAGTCTGGGACTTGAACTTGGTCCTATCTGCCTTGCAGGGGTCTCCTTTCCGGGCCCCCTCCTGAAGATCAGAAGCCCGGGGGCGAAAATCTACTACTTGATTCTTGTACAGAATCGCTGGCACTTTCAAATGAGGGGTCAGGTAAGTCTTTTTTCCTTTTTTTTTACGGGGCTCTAAAGTCAGCTACGTGACTCTCACGTAGCTGGCACTTAACGGTTGGAGAGGCAGCTGCGTGAGAGTCACGTAGCTGGCACTAGAAGGGTTAAAGGGGCATCCCGGGTTGCTTACCAGCATAATTCCCTCTGGTCATTGCGACTACCTTAAAATCACCATATGGAGGCTCCACAGGATACCGGGCTTGGGCTCCCTTCGGGGCAATCCCGGCTATGTGTGGGTTGTGGGGTACCCCTTACGGGGGAGAATGTACTAATTTGCATGCCATGTGCGCAACAGGCCATTACGCGGCAGTCGGGATCCCAAGCGTCTGGGTCCGTGCCTCCCGCCTCATCTCCTACCCCTCCCCGCATCATCCGTACCCCAAGTGACACTGTCATCAGTGGGGAGTTGCACTCGGATGTATGTGCTAGGCTGGCCAACCTCGAGAAAATTATTTCTAGCTCAGTGGGCAGAAAGGCCCCTGCTAAGAAAAGGCATCTGTCACCGGCTACGCCGGTAATTGATTTTGTTGATTATGATTCCCCTGACTGGGCTGATTATTCCCGCTCGAGGAGGGGGAATTATTTGAGGTATCCGCGGACTGAGGAACTGCAGTTCTTTGATTCAGATGCCGGGCAGGCGCTGGGGGATGCTGTGGATACTCCCAGGGTCCTGACCCATCTCTCAGAGGTTCTGGGTATTTCCCCACCAGCGGAGGCCCCACCGAAGAAGGGGGAATTCTTTGGGTTATCTAATCCCCGCTTGGAGTTTCCAAATCAGGATAATTTTGACAGCATGATTCTTAAAGAATGGGAGAAGCCAAGTCGCCTTCATGGTGTTCCTCAGGGATGGGATAGAAAGTATCCCTTTCCGGTGGACGCGATGAAGCGCTGGTCTTCCCCGCCCGAGGTTGATGCGCCCATCTTAGGACTGTCCAACACCTCCGTTGTACATACTCCTGACGCCACTACCCTTAAGGATGACGAGGACAAGCGCATTGATCAGATGGCTTGCCATGCCTTTGCCAGTGTGGGTTCAGCCTTGCGGCCTGTCTGTGCATGGGCACTGGTGGCTGTGGCTACCAGGTCGGAGATCAGGGACATGGTAAATGTGTCCCAGCTCAACCCGGACAGCGTTGAATTCACAGCCCTTAAGAGGTGTGAATTGTTCATGAATTTTGTCTTTTTGGCTATGGACGACACTATTACCATGTGTAGTAGAACTTCGGCTCTGTTGGTGGCCATGCGCCGATCGGTCTGGCTGCGCCAGTGGGTGGCTGACATTGCGGCAAAGAAATCACTTACAGCTCTGCCCTTCCTGGGAACGCGGCTGTTTGGAGAAAAATTGGATTCTGTGGCGAAAGGTGGAAAGCTACCTTAGCGTAAGAAGCAGCGTCACTCCTTTCGGGGGGCAAGCTCCTTCAGTCCTTCCTTTCACGGCGCCAGAGGGGGCAGAGGTCTTGCCTACTCTGGCTTCAGAGGGGGTTCCTGGAACAGAGGTAGAGGACGTGCCCGTCCAGCCTCTACCTGGGGTTCCAAGCCCAAGCTCGCTGCCAAGCCAGCTCAGCAATGAGGAGGCGCCCTCACCCTTACGGGTGGGGGGACGGCTGAGGCTCTTCTTCCAGGTCTGGGCCCGGGAGGTTACGGACAAGTGGATATTGGAAGTGGTCTCGTCTGGGTACAAACTGGAGTTCGAGTACCGGCCTCCTCCCAGATTCCTAAGGTCTCGGGTGCCTTTGGATCCTCGGGCGGCGCAGGGGCTCCTGTTGGCTGTAAAGAACCTCCTGGACATGGCGGTCATATGCCCGGTGCCTCTGTCAGAGAGAGGCCGGGGCTATTATTCCAACCTTTTCATGGTTCCCAAAAGGGATGGCTCCATAAGACCCATTCTGGATTTGAAGCTTCTCAACAGGTTCATCAGAACCAAGAGTTTCCGCATGGAGACTCTGTGCTCAGCCATCGGTTCCCTTCCTCAGAGGGATTTCATGACGTCCATAGACATCAAGGATGCTTACCTTCATGTACCAATTTTCCCAGCACACCAGAGATTTCTCAGGTTTGTGGTCGGAGATCAGCATTTTCAGTTTGTGGCCCTCCCATTCGGGCTGACCTCGGCACTGAGGGTGTTTACCAAGGTTCTGGCGGGCATTATGGCCCTGCTCAGAGCCCAGGGCATTCACATTGTGCCCATATCTGGACGACCTGCTCATAACAGCTTCCTCCCTCTGCAAGGCGGAGCTGGACACCAGGACGGCGGTGACGAGAGGTTCGGATGGGTGATCAATCACCCCAAGTCTTCTCTCTCCCCATCAAGGGAGATTTCCTTTCTGGGCATGAATCTGGATACCAGTCAGGCCAGAGTGTTCCTACCTCAGCCAAAAGTGCAGAGGGTTCAGGATCTGATGTGTCGTGTTCTCCTGACCAATCCTCGCCCTTTTATTTGGCTAGGGATGACTCTGGTAGGTTTGATGGTGGCCTCCTTCGAGGCAGTCCCCTTTGCTCAATTCCACATGAGGTCGCTACAACTCCATCTATTGCTGAAATGGGACAGATGTCCACAGTCCTTGGATCAGTCATTTCTGATGTCTCCCATGGTTCGGCAGTCCCTTCAGTGGTGGCTGGAATCAAGCAATCTGATGAGGGGCAGATCGTTCCTGGCCCCTCGTTGGGAGACGGTTACCACGGATGCCAGCCAGTCGGGCTGGGGAGTTTTCTGGAAAGATCATCAGTTCCAAGGGTTGTGGGGTCCTCAGGAGGCTCACACCCCCATCAATGTCTTGGAGCTCAGAGCTATCCGCTTGGTTCTGTCGCGTCTGACACTTAACCTACTGGGTTTACCGGTTCAGGTTCGATCAGACAATCGTACTGCGGTAGCTTACATCAATCACCAAGGAGGGACTCGCAGCAGGAGTGCCCTCAGGGAAGTCTCTCTGATTCTGACATGGGTGGAGAGCAATGTTCCTTGCATCTCGGCAGTATACATTCCGGGAGTGGAGAACACGGAGGCGGACTCCCTGAGCAGAGGATTCTCTCGCCGAGGGGAATGGTCTCTCAACCACAGGGTGTTTCGGGCCCTGTGTCACAAGTGGGGGACTCCGGAGGTCGATCTCTTTGCCTCTTGGCACAATCACAAGCTCCCAACCTTTGTATCTCTGTCTCAGGATCCTCTGGCCCTGGCAGTGGATGCCTTGTCCCTTGCCTGGAGGGATCTGGGGTTTCTGTACCTGTTTCCCCCCTTCTCCATGGTAGGCAAGGTAGTGCGCAAGCTGGCTCTAGAGGGGGCACCAGCAATTCTGGTGGCCCCAAGGTGGCCAAGACAGGTTTGGTTCGCAGACGTCGTAAGATTGGCGGTAGATCAATACAGGCTGCCCCTGTCTCCGGATCTGATCTCTCAGGGTCAACTACGTTACCCCAATTTACAAATGCTTGCTTTGACGGCGTGGCTGCTGAAACCTTCATCCTGAGGGAGGAAGGTTTGTCTGAGGCGGTTATTCAAACCTTGATTAGAGCTAGGAAGAGGTCTTCCTCTACCATTTACTATAGGACTTGGCGGTCCTATATTGACTGGTGTGAGGCTAGGGCCTTACCTTGCAGGGTGTTTTCGATTCCTAGGATTTTGGAGTTTCTACAACACGGTCTGGATCTGGGGTTCCAGCTCAGTACTTTGAAGGGTCAGGTTTCTGCCCTGGCTGTCTTTCTACAAAGGTCTTTTGCTTTGCATCATCTGGTCAAGACTTTTTTCCAAGGGGTCACTCATGTTTGGCCCCCTAGAAAGTCTTTGGTTCCCGTTTGGGAGCAAAATTTGGCTCTTTCTGTGCTCACTCAAAAGGTTGCCTTTTTGGTGGCTATTACCTCTGTTCGGCGTGTCTCTGAGTTGGCGGCTCTGTCTATTCAGGCCCCTTACTTTGAGAGACACCAGTATAAGGTGGTTTTTCGCTTTAAACCAGATTTCCTTCCTAAGGTGGTTTCTGCCTTCCATCTCATTCAGGATGTAGTTCTCCCTTCCTTGTGTCCTAAGCCTAGCAATGACAAGGAGAGGGTTTTGCACTCTTTGGATGTGGCTCGTTGTGTGAAGTACTATTTGGTTGCTACTTCTCCTTATCGTAAGACGGACGCCTTGTTCGTGGTGCCTTCTGGGCCCAGAAAAGGTTTGGCGCCCGCCAAGTCTACCATTAGTAAATGGATACGCCAGGCCATTGTTGGGGCCTATTCTGCTAAGGGGAGGGTTCCTCCTTTTAAGATCACTGCTCATTCTACTCGTGCTGTTGGGGCTTCCTGGGCTTTTCAGCACCAGGCTTCTGTTGAACAAGTTTGTAAGGCTGCTACTTGGTCTCCCGTTCATACTTTTTCAAAGTTTTATAAGGTTGATGTGCGGGCCTCAGCAGATGCTGTTTTTGGCCGCAAGGTTCTGCAAGCTGCCGTGGTTTAAATTGGTGCATTTTTTTGCTGTATTTGGATCCCCACCCATGACGGACACTGCTATTGGATGTCCCATATGTCATGAATAGTGGAAGCGGGGTGTGTGACATACTTGGAATAATACCATTTTGTGATTACTCACCTTTAAAATGGGTATTATATGTATGTCACACACCCCGCTTCATCCCGCCCTTTTGTATTCTAGATCCTTTATATGGTGAACCTTGTATGATTAAGAATGTTTTATTAGCTCTTCCTGGTCCCCTTACTGCTGTCATATACTAGGGAATGTGTGGGAGGTCCCAGGTATTTATGGACCGGGAGGGGCTTCTTTTTTGTTTTCATCTCTGCAGAAGTTTGCCCTCTACTGGACCATAACCCATATGTCATGAATAGTGGAAGCGGGTTGTGACATACTTATAATACCCATTTTAAAGGTGAGTAATCACAAAATGGTATTTTTGGCGGTCGTGACTCCATAGAGGAGGGCGAGTTGTTCCATGATTCAGACTCCTCTGGGGAACGTCCGGGCGATTTTGACAGTGACATTGGGTCTTCCTTGGACGAGGACACTTGGCTCCTCGATGATACGGACAGACTGTTGTCGGCGGTTTTTGAGACTTTGCACATTGTTCCCCCTAAGGCGGCAAAGAGGAAACAGGGTGAACTTTTCCGCCCTGATAGGCAATGCCTAGAGTTTCCGGAGCAGGTACATTTTTCCAAGATGGTTCTTAAAGAATGGGAACGGCCCAATAGGTTGCCTTCGGTGCCTAAGGGACTGGATAGAAGGTATGCCTTCTCTGCTGAGTTGGTCCGTCTTTGGTCTTGTCCCCCGGAGGTGGACGCTCCCGTCCTGGGGCTCTCCAATACTTCTGTTATGACGTCTCCCTGACACCACTACACTACGCGACAATGCTGATCGGCGCATGGATCAACTCGCTTGCCATACTTTCACCTTTGTGGGGGCTGGTCTTCGCCCGGTCTGCACCGTGGCTATTGTCGCCATTGCTCTCAAGAAGAAGATTAAGCGCCTTGTTGAGGCCGCCAGATCCTGCAAGCGAGCGGACGAGTATAAGGAACTTTTGCTTTGCACTGACTTTATTGCCTTTGTGCTTTCTTCCATGGATGATGCTGTCCGGCTTGGTGGTAGGGCTTCGGCTCTGATGGTTGCCATGCGTCAGTCTATCTGGTTGCGGCAGTGGGCGGCCGACGCTGCTGCTAAGAAGTCCCTCACCTGACTTCCCTTCACGGGGCTTCGTCTCTTTGGGGAGCGTCTTGATGTATTGGTTAAGGATGGTCGGCTCCCTCAGCGTAGAAATCACTCTCGGCCCTTTCGGGGTTCTTCCTCCTTTCGCCCTTCCCGGAGGGTACGGGGTTCTTCCTTCCCTGGTAGTCGCAGAGAACCTTGGGGAAGAGGTAGATCCCATGGTCGTCCCGGTCTCTCCTGGGGGTCCAGGCCCAAACCCCCCTCAGGCATGAGGGGGCGCCCTCACCCATCCGGGTGGGGGGGACGGCTTCTGCTCTTTGCTCACGTCTGGAGACAACACGTCTCGGACCGGTGGATTCAGGAGGTGGTGTCCTTCGGCTACAAGATAGAGCTGGCAGCTTGGCCGCCCCCAAGATTCCTTCGTTCCCGGATCTCCCAAAATCCTGTGACGGTGCAGGGCCTGAGGTCGGACGTCCAACGTCTTCTATCGTCCGGAGTGGTTTGTCCTGTGCCGCTTCAGGAACAGGGTCGGGGGTTCTATTCCAATCTGTTCAAGGTGCCCAAGAAGGACGGCTCCCTGAGACCCATCCTGGACCTAAAGGGTCTCAACAGCTTTGTCAGGTTCAAACATTTCCGCATGGAGACCTTACGGTCGGCGGTTAGCTCCCTTCCGCCAGGCGACTTCATGACCATGGTGGACATCAAGGATGCCTATCTGCACGTTCCTATCTTCCTAGGACGTCAGAAATTCCTGAGGTTTGCTCTGGGGGATCAACACTACCAGTTTGTGGCCTTGCCGTTCGGTATCACTTCGGCCCTTCGGGTGTTCACCAAGGTGCTGACGGGTGTCATGGCCCTCCTGAGGAGCCAGGGCATTTGCATTCTTCCCTACCTGGACGACCTTTTGATTGCTGCTCAATCTTTTCACCAGGCCGAGAGGGATACTCAAATGGTAGTGTCCACTCTCAAGTCCTTCGGTTGGGTGATCAATTATCCCAAGTCTTCACTCAATCTGGCATTGGTGAGTTCCTTCCTGGGCATGACGCTGGACACCTCTCAGGTCAAGGTGTTTCTTCCTCAGCAGAAGGTGGAGGGCCTTCAGATGCAGGCACAGGCCTTGTTGTCTTGTCCCCATCCCTCCATCCGTCTGGGGATGCAGTTGGTGGGCCTCATGGTGTCTTGCTTTGAGGCAGTACTTTTCGCCCAGTTCCACATGAGACCTTTTCAGTTGAATCTTTTGACCGTTTGGGATCGGAAACAGGAATCCCTGGAGCAGGAATTCGCTCTGTCCCCTCTGGCCAGGCAGTCTCTCTCGTGGTGGTTGGACTCGAGGAATCTTCTAGTGGGCAGGTCCTTCCTGCCTCCATGCTGGGAGCTTGTCACCACGGACGCCAGTCTGACTGATTGGGGGGGGGGGTTGGTGATCGCTGAAGTAACAGGGCCAGTGGGGCCCTCAGGAGGCCCACGTGCCTATCAATCTCCTGGAGCTGAGAGCGATCAGGTTGGTTCTCTTCCAGTTGACTCCCCACCTTCGGGGTCGTGCGGTCCAGGTCCGCTCGGATAATCAGACGGCTGTCGCCTACATCAATCATCAGGGCAGGACTCGGAGCAAGCGAGCCCTCAATGAAGTATCCCTGATCTTGTCTTGGGCAGAGGAGAATGTTTCCTGCATCTCGGCGGTTTACATCCCGGGGGTGGAGAACCAGGAGGTGGACTCCCTGAGCAGGGGGTCGTCTCATCTGGGGGAATGGTCTCTCAGCAACAAGATCTTTCACACCTTTTGTTGCCGCTGGGGTCAGCCGGACGTGGACCTATTTGCGTCTCGTCACAATCACAAGCTTCCAAAATTTGTCTCTGTCGAGATCCTATAGCCTTCGCCACGGATGCGCTAGCTATTCCTTGGACGGAGTTTCGACGACTATGCATTTCCTCCCTTTCCTCTGTTGGGTCGTGTGCTGCGCAAGATAGCCCGGGGGGGTACCGACCATTCTGGTGGCTCCCCGTTGGCCGAGGAGAATATGGTTCGCGGACGTCGTACAGATGGCGGTGGATCAATTCGTCATGCCCGACGATCCAGGACTCCTCACGCAGGGACAGGTCAGCCATCCCAATTTACAAAAGCTGGCTTTGATGGCTTGGCTGCTGAAACCTCCATCCTGATGGATAAGGGATTGCCGGCTTCGGTCGTCAGTACTATGATTTAGGCTCGGAAGAAATCCTCTTCTATGATTTATTATAGGGTCGGGCATGCTTACATTGCCTGGTGTGAATCTAAGTCTTTTCCTTGTCGCACTTTCTCCATTTCCAGGGTTTTGGAGTTTCTACAACATGGTCTGGAGTCGGGTTTACAACTGAGTACCCTCAAAGGACATGTTTCGGCCTTGGCAATCTTTTTTCAAAGATCCTTCGCCAATCATAGACTTGTCAAGACTTTTTTCCAATGAGTTACTCATGTACGTCCACCGCGGAAGTTGCTGCTTTCTGCTTTCCAGGGTTCTCCCTTTGAGCCCTTTTGCGATGCCTCTTTATTCATTCTGACTCTTAAGGTGGCCTTCTTGGTTGCTATCACTTCGGTGCTTCGCGTCTCAGAGCTGGCAGTGCTTTCTATAAAGCCTCCTTATTTTGAACGGCATCAGAATAAGGTGGTGTTCCGTCTTAAACCGGAATTCTTGCCCAAGGTCGTTTCTGCCTTTCATCTCAATGAGGACATTGTCTTGCCTTCCTTGTGTCCTGCTCCGTCTAATTCTAAGGAACGGACCCTTCATTCCCTGGATGTGGTCAGGGCGCTTAAGTATTATTTGGTTGCTACGGAGTTGTTTCGGAAGTGGGACTCTGTTTGTCCTTCCTGATGGATCTAGGAAGGGCTTGCCTCCAGCCAAATCCACTATCAGCAAGTGGATCAGACAGGCGGTGGTGCAAGCGTATTCTGCCAAAGGGAAGGAACCCCCTTTCCGTGTTACAGTTCATTCCACTAGAGCTATTGGAGTTTCTTGGGCTTTTCAGCACCAGGCTTCTGTTGAACAAGTTTGTAAGGCCGCTACTTGGTCTTCAGTTCATACTTTTTCTAATTTTTTCAAGGTTGATGTTATGGCCTCAGCTGATGCTGTTTTTGGCCGCAAGGTGCTTCGGGCGGTAGTGGCTTGAACTATCTGCTGTTGCTCATTGGGGATCCCACCCTTCTTCTTGGACACTGCTGTTGGATGTCCCAAATGTGAAGAATTAAAGATGAAGCAACCCATGCTGGATACCAGAAAAATACAATTCTGTAATTATTCACCTGTAGAATTGTTTTTATGGTTATCCAGCACGGGTTGCTTCATCCCACCCTTGTTATTGTTATCTTCTTTTGCCTCTTTATGGTGATTTTGTTTGAGAGAGTTCTTTTTAGTGGGGCTGTGTTTTCATTAACATGGTCTTTGCCTCCCGGCTTCATGCATTACTGCTTTTCAACACTGGGTATTCTGGGTGATTCCTGCCCTTTTATGGGCCGGGAGGAGCCACAAGTCTTCCGGCAGTCAGCTGCGCCACCTGGTGGCGGATTACCCAAATGTGAAGAATTAAAGATGAAGCAACCCGTGCTGGATTACCATAAAAACAATTCTACAGGTGAGTACCGTAATCACAGAATTGTATTTTTATGTATATTTGTAGTGTTTTTTTTTTATGTATATTTAGGTAAATATGTAACTATAAATGGGTTTCCTGACCCTTTGATTACCTAACAGTGTCTAATGTACCAGGCTGGTTCACCTCGTTAGATGGCTCTACTGCTTTTTGCATAAATCTGTAGATATTTTTACCAGGTAGAAATAATGTTTAAAGTAATGATGTCAATCTTAGGTTAAGAAACTGCAAGTAATGCTGAGGCAAGCAAATGACCAATTTGAAAGGAGCTCAAAAGAAAAGCAAGAACTGGAAAATTATTTGAAGCAGAACTCTGAAGAAACGGTTCAACAGGTGAATATCGAATTTCTCCTTATGCTGCTCAGTGTGTTTGCTACCTCAAAAGCCGGTCTGTCGGTAGGGGAATGTTGATTTTTAAAGGAGCCACAGCGCACAGCCCTGTTCGCTAGCAACCAACCCTGTAAACCATCTCGAAAATCTAGTGGCTCTTTTAAAATGTGTCTATTGTAATTGCCCTGCTTTTGTGCACTTCCCAGGTTAGTTATAAATAGGTTTGACCTGCTGCCTGATTTTTCATCCGATATCTGAAATGGAGGTCCTCTAAAGGAAAAAACATTGATGTCACGGGGAAGTTTATCTTCTCTATAAAAACGGTGAAAACAGCGCCTTTTTAGATCCTGTGTATTCTCAGTGTGTCACACACCCCGCTTCCCCTTTAATTCTGACGATAGGGTTATCCTCCAGCAGGAGGCGACGTTGCAGAGAGAAGTCTTGAAAAACGAGCCCCTTCCGATCTATATATACCTGGGACCTCCCACTTAACACCCAGTATTTTCTCTCTGCAAGATGCGACAAGACAGAAGAAAGAAGTCTCCTGCTTGCAGGTAGCCGGGGTCAAACCATGGTCTATTTCTGCCCAGCTACTTGTTTTGTTCACTTAGTTGATATTTGAAGCCTCCCAGCCTAGGCTGCTGGCTGGGCAATGGTAGACGGCACCTCATGGTGCCTAGGAGCTTATCTCCTCCGCTCGTCCCCACGCGTGGGGCAACGCAGTTATCCGGCTGGTGATCCGGATTTGGGATGCCCCGTCCCGGTTCCCCCTTTAGCCTGCCTTCTCCCGCCTGGTCCCTTCTCCCTTAGCGTGGGGGGGTGGCGTTTGTGGGGTATCTTTAATATTGTGTATTCTGGCCAGGATGTGTGTGTGTGTGTGTTTCTGTAGGCAGCTAAACAAGTCGGCGCTGCGGTCTGGTGTTTTATGTCCCCGGGCTGCGGGGGCTCCGTGTGTGCATTCTGTGGGGCTGTGCTGCGCGGCCGGGCGGGGTGCCTGTTTCTGGCACCCGCCTCGCTCGTACGGGCGGCGCTCGTCTCTGGGGGGGGGGGGGGGCGCGTTCCTTCGTGGCCCGCGCCGTGCTGGCGTAAGCGGGGGCGGGGCCGGAGCGCTTCGCGCGCTTTGCCGGCCAGCCCTTCGTCTCCTCGCTCCGGTGTGGAGCGTCTGGAAGTAATCCCTCAGGTGTGTGCACGGGTCCGTCTGGGGTCTGCTCTTCGGGGCTATCCAGGCTGTGTGGGGGTTGTGGGGCTCCGCTCCCAGGCGATGATGTCATAATATGTATTCCATGTGCACAGCGGAATATTGCGCGCCAGTCCGGCACTCCGGCTTCTGGCTCCTCGCAACCTCCGTCATCTCCTACACCCCTCCACCTATTCTGGACCCCGTGTGACGTTGTCAAAGTTGGGGATTTGCAATCCGAGGTGTGTGCACGGTTGGCCAGCCTCAAGAAAATGTTCTCCGCCGCGGTGGCTCAGAAGGCTACTGCTAAGCGGAAGCACCTTTCTCCGGCATCGCCTGTTCCGGAGGATGAGGTGTTGGAAGTGTTGGATTGGTCCGATTGTCCCCCGGCTGAGGAGGGGGAGCTCCTAGAGGAGTCGGACGAGCCTGCAGACCAGCAATTGTTTGGTACCGCTGGCGATCAGGCTGCGGGGGTGTTCCTTGACACTCCTTCCATTTTGGCTCAAATGTTTGAGATCTTGGCTTTGGATCCGGCGGCCCCCCCACCAAAGGGTGAATTGTTTGATGTGCCCAAGACGCGTTTGGTGTTTCCCAGACAACAGCACTTTGTGAGGGTTGTCCTTAAGGAATGGGAACAACCTACGCGCCTTGTTGGAGTTCCTCCTAGTTGGGATAAGCGTTATCCCTTTCCGGAGGATTTGGTGAAGCTTTGGTCGGTTCCCCCTGACGTCGATGCCCCCGTGTTGGGGCTGTCTAACATGGCTGTGTTGCACTCCCCTGACACTACTACCATTAAGGATGGTGAGGATCGTCGGATTGATCAATTGGCTCGCCATGGTTTTATCAGTGCTGGATCGGCACTGCGACCGGTTTGTGCTTCGGCGCTTCTTTTGATGGCTGTCAGGTCCATTGTTAGAGATTTGTACGCAGATCTTGATCCCACTTGTGATGAGTTCCTTTCTCTCAAGCAGTGTGAGTCGTTTATTTCATTTGTCATGACCGCCCAGTATGATGTACTTACGATGTGTAGCAGGACCACGGCCCTGTTGGTTGCTATTCGTCGGTTGTGTGGCTACGTCAGTGGACGGCGGACTTTGGCTCTAAGAAGTCGCTTACAGCTCTTCCTTTTGTGGGTTTGCGCCTGTTTGGCGATAAATTGGATTCGGTTACCAAGGGTGGTAAGTTGCCTCAACGCAAGAGGGCGCGTCGTTCCTTTCGGGGAGCGGTTTCTTTTAGTCCCTCCTTTCGGAGAGCCAGAGCGGGCAGAGGGTCCTCCTTTCCCGCTACCAGGGGTACAGGTTGGTCCCTGGGTAGGGGCCGTGGCCATCCCGGTCAGTCCTGGGGCCCCAAGCCTGCTGGCAAGCCCGCTCAGCAATGAGGGGGTGCCCTCACCTGTGCGGGTGAGGGGACAATTGCGACACTTCTCCCAGGTTTGGGACCAGGAGGTTCCGGACAGATGGATTCGGGAGGTGGTGTCGTCTGGTTACAAGCTGGAGTTCGAGTCTCGCCCTCCTTCACGGTTTTTCCGGTCTCGAGTGCCCACCGATCCTTTGGCCGCGCAGGGGCTCCTGGCGTCGGTGAAGAATCTTCTGGAAATGGCGGTCATCCGGGCGGTGCCGCACTTGGAAGTGGGCCTCGGGTATTACTCCAATCTTTTCACAGTCCCCAAGAAAGACGGGTCGGTTTGCCCCATTCTAGATCTGAAGTTCCTTAACAGGTTCATCCGTACACGGAAGTTTCGCATGGAAACTCTGCGATCGGCCATCAGTTCTCTTCGGCAGGGGGACTTCATGACGTCCATAGACATCAAGGATGCTTACCTTCATGTTCCCTTCTGCCAGGCTCATCAACGTTTTCTTCGGTTCGTGATAAAGGATCGGCATTTTCAATTCGTGGCACTTCCGTTTGGCCTTACCTCGGCTCCAAGAGTGTTCACCAAGGTGCTGGCAGGGGTGATGGCCATTCTCAGAACTCAAGGCATTTGCATCGTACCTTATCTGGACGATCTTCTCATCATGGCTCCTTCTCTCAATCAATCAGAGACGGACACCAGGACAGTGGTCTCCACGCTGGAAAGCTTCGGTTGGGTGATCAACTATCCCAAGTCCTCCCTTGCCCTGGCCAGGGTGGTGTCCTTTCTGGGAATGCGGTTGGATTCTTGTCAACACAGGGTGTTTCTGCCCCAGTCCAAGATTTTTCTGATTCAGGAATGGGCTCGGTTCCTTCTTTCCAATCCTCGACCGTCCATCCGTCTGGGGATGAGACTGGTAGGGTTGATGGTTGCTTCTTTCGAGGCAGTTCCTTTTGCTCAATTGCACACAAGGACGCTTCAGCTTCATCTGTTGGCGTCTTGGGACCGGCGACCACGGTCGTTGGATCGGCCCTTCCAGTTGTCCTCCCGGGTCCGGCAGTCCCTTCAATAGTGGTTGGTCTCGACCAATCTCTTGAGGGGCAGGTCCTTTCTGACTCCTCTTTGGGAAATCGTCACCACGGACGCCAGTCTTTCGGGATGGGGGGGGATTCTGGAAGGATCTTCAGTTTCGGGGGCAGTGGGGGCCTCGAGAGGCCCACTTGCCCATCAATGTTCTGGAACTGAGAGCCATCCGTCTGGTTCTTTTTCATTTGACTCAGCATGTTCTGGGCCTTCCGGTTCAGGTTCGCTCGGACAATCGGACAGCGGTTGCTTACATCAATCATCAGGGAGGGACTCGCAGTCTGGGTGCCCTCAGAGAGGTGTCCCTGATCCTGACCTGGGCGGAGGCCCATGTTCCTTGTCTCTCGGCAGTTTACATTCCGGGTGTGGAAAACAGAGAAGCGGATCTGTTGAGCAGGTGCTCTTCCCGTCTGGGGGAATGGTCTCTCCATCCTCAAGTTTTTCGGTCTCTGTGTCTCCGGTGGGGGACATCGGAGGTGGACCTGTTTGCCTCTCGTCACAATTGCAGGCTTCCGACCTTCGTGTCGCTTTCTCAGGATCCTTTGGCTCTGGCGGTGGACGCCATGTCTCTGAGTTGGGGGGAACTGGGGTTTCTGTACCTTTTTCCTCCGATACCCATGCTAGGCAAGGTGGTACGGAAGCTGGCTCTGGAAAGGGTGTCCGCCATTCTCGTGGCGCCAAGGTGGCCAAGGCGAGTATGGTTCGCAGACATCGTTCGGCTGGCGGTGGATCAGGTCGTTCTGCCTCTTCGCCCCGATCTGCTCACTCAGGGTCGTCTGTGTTACCCCAATTTACCAACGCTGGGTTTGACGGCTTGGCTGCTGAAACCTTCATCTTGAAGGAGGAGGGTCTTTCTGACTCGGTTGTTAAGACTCTGATCTGTGCCCGGAAGAGTTCTTCTTCTACCATCTACTATAGGACTTGGAGAGCCTATATCGCTTGGTGTGAGGTTAGATCTTTGCCTTGTAGTGTCTTTTCGGTTTCCAGGATTTTGGATTTTCTGCAATCAGGGCTGGACTCTGGTCTCCAGCTGAGTACTTTGAAAGGGCAGGTTTCTGCCTTGTCTATCTTTTTTCAGAAGCCTTTTGCGCTTCATCCTTTAGTCAAAACCTTTTTCCAGGGGGTTACGCATGTGCGGCCTCCCAGGAAGCCATTGCTCCCGGTTTGGGACTTGAATTTGGTTCTTTCTGCTCTTCAGGCTCCTCCCATTGAGCCCTTGCAGGATATTGCTCTTTCTACCTTGACTCCTCAGAAGATTGCCTTCTTGGTGGCTATCACTTCGGTTTCGGCGTGTCTTGGAGTTGGCGGCCTTGTCGATTCAGGCGCCCTACTTTGAGAGGCATCAGGACAAGGTGGTTTTTCGTTTCAAACCGGACTTTCTTCCTAAGGTTGTTTCTGCTTTTCATTTGAATCAGGATATTGTTCTTCCCTCCTTGTGTCCTAAGCCTAAGAATGACAAGGAGAGGGTTTTGCATTGTTTGGATGTGGTACGCTGTGTTAAGTACTATTTGATTACTACTTCTCCTTTTCGTAAGACTGATGCCTTTTTTGTTGTGCCCTGTGGGCCTAGGAAGGGGTTGGCTCCGGCTAAGTCTTCCATTAGCAAATGGATTCGTCAGGCGGTTGTTGGGGCCTATTCGGCCAAGGGGAAGGTTCCCCCTTTTCGTATCACTGCTCATTCTACTCGTGCTTTTGGAGCGTCTTGGGCTTTTCAGCACCAAGCTTCTGTTGAACAAGTTTGTAAGGCTGCTACTTGGTCTTCTGTTCATACTTTTTCCAAGGTTGATGTGCGGGCCTCAGCGGATGCTGTGTTTGGCCGCAAGGTTCTGCAGACTGCAGTCGTTTAAGTTATGCTTCATTTTGCTGTCGGATACCCACCCCTTGTGGACACTGCTTTTGGATGTCCCTATCGTCAGAATTAAAGGGGAAGCGGGGTGTGTGACACACTCAGAATAATACCATTTTGTGAGTACTCACCTGTAAAATGGATATTGTCAGTGTGTCACACACCCCGCTTCACCCGCCCTTTTTTGGTATCCTGGATCCTCTATATGGTGAAGCTTTCCTTTATTTTATTTTGAGGTTACCGTTGGATTTCCTGGTACCTTGTCTTACTGCTGTTTGAATTCACTGAGTGTTAAGGTCCCAGGTATATATAGGCCGGAAGGGGCTCGTTTTTCAAGACTTCTTTCTGCAACATCGCCTCCTGCTGGAGGATAACCCTATCGTCAGAAATAAAGGGGAAGCGGGGTGTGTGAGGTGAGTACTCACAAAATGGTATTTTTTACTGCAGACCAGTTATAAGGGTAAAACTTCCTAATGACCAGATCACCAAATAACATGAATTTAAGTCCAACCCTACCCTCATTGAATCCAAAACTAAACGTTATGTGTTAAATGAGTTTATTCCAAGTATGTCACACACCCCGCTTCCACTATTCATGACATATGGGTTATGGTCCAGTAAAGGGCGAACTTCTGCAGAGATGAAAGCAAAAAAGAAGCCCCTCCCTGTCCATAAATACCTGGGACCTCCCACACATTCCCCAGTTCCTTCTCTGCAGGACGGCGAGCAAGTCAGAAGATGTATGCTGCTCTTCCTTGCAGGTAAGCCGGGCTTGCACCCGGCCATTTTTTGCCCTATTTCTGCCCGGACCTTTATATTGTAAGTCCCTATACTAACCTCCCAGCCTCAGCTGCAGGTCCGGGTGAGGGTAGGAATCACCTTAATAGGTGTTCAGGGAGCCATGCTCCCCCGTGAGACCCCATATTAAGGGGTAGGCGGAATCCGGGTTGGTGATAACGGTTTGGGATGCCCTGTCCATATATATATATATATATATATATATATATATATATATATATATTTATTAATATATATTTATATGTATATCCCTTACACCCATGGTGCGTGATCTCTCCCCCCCCCCCTTCCGGGTCCCCCTCGCAGCCCTCCGGGGGGGGGGGGGGGGGGTCTTTTCCTGCTCAGCTTTTCACTCTTTATACTGTGTGTGTGTGATATAGTGTGCTTTTGGTGTGCACAGATCGCATCTTTTGTTATACGCTGAGGGGAGCTTCTTCCCCTCAGGCTGCGGTGTCGAGGGGGCGGGGCAGGACGCTCGCGCGCTGCCGCGGCCCGCCCCCTCCTGTTGGCTCTTTTTGCAGAACCCAGCCTATAGCTGGGTACCGTGCTGCTGGTTGTGAGGGAAGGGGGCGGGGCGATCCGTGCTGGCCCGCCCTTCCTTCTCCCTTTCTCTCTCTCTCTTGGGAGTGCTGTGCTGCTGGCTGCCATCTTGTGTGACACATGAGTGCCCTCCTGGGGCCCCGCTTTTTCATCATTATTCAGCATAATTGTGTTTCCTTCAGCTGGGGGCAGCGCAGGTCACACTGTGTGATTAACTATTTGTTGGATATTTTGCTCTTTATCTGTGTGTGCGCGCATGTGTTTATGACCACTGCGTGTGTCTTTCAGGAGGACTCCCTGCTACCTGCTTAAAAGAGGGTTCTCCAGGTCCTAGGGTCCCTAGAGTAAATTGGGCACCCCAAAAATCCTCCCACTTGGGACTTAAAGGGGCATCCCGGGTTGCTTACCATCATAATTCCCTCTGGTCATTGCGACTCCCTTTAAAAATCACCATATGGAGGCTGCACAGGATACCAGGCTCGGGCTCACTTCGGGACAATCCCGGCTGTGTGTGGGTTGTGGGGTACCCCTTGCGGGGGAAAATGTACTAATTTGCATACCATGCAACAGGCTATAACTCTGATTTATGTGCCAGGCTGGCCAACCTAGAGAAAATTATTTCTAGCTCAGTGGGCAGAAAAACCCCTGCTAAGAAAAGGCATCTGTCACCGTCTACGCCGGTACTTAGATTTTGATGATTATGACTCCCCTGACTGGTCTGATTATTCCCCTCTTGAGGAGGGGGAATTGTTTGGGGAATCTGAGACTGAAAAACTGCAGTTCCTTGATTCTGATGCCGGGCAGGCGCTGGGGGATGCTGTGGATACCCCCGAAGTCCTAGCCCATCTCTTAGAGGTTCTGGATATTTCCCCTCCAGCGGAGGCCCCTCCGAAGAAGGGGGAATTCTTTGGCTCATCTAAGCCCCGCTTGGAGTTCCCAAATCAGGATCATTTTGATAGCATGATTCTTAGAGAATGGCAGAAGCCGAGTCGACTTCCCGGTGTTCCGCAGGGATGGGATAGGAAGTATCCTCCTTTCGAGGGGCAAGCTCCTTCAATCCTTCCTTTTGCGGTGCCAGAGTGGGCAGAGGTCTTGCCTACTCTGGCTTCAGAGGGGGTTCCTGGAACAGAGGTAGAGGACGTGCCCGTCCAGCCTCTACCTGGGGTTCCAAGCCCGCTGCCAAGCCAGCTCAGCAATGAAGAGATGCTCTCACCCTTGCGGGTGGGGGGACGGCTGCAGCTCTTCTTCCAGGTCTGGGCCCAGGAGGTCACAGACAAGTAGATATTGGAAGTGGTCTCGTCTGGGTACAAACTGGAGTTCGAGTACCGGCCTCCTCCCAGATCCCTAAGGTCTCGGGTGCCATCGGATCCTTGGGCGGCGCAGGGGCTCCTGTTGGCTGTAAAGAATCTTCTGGACATGGCAGTCATATGCCTGGTGCCTCTTTCAGAGAGAGGCCGGGGCTATTATTCCAACCTCTTCACGGTTCCCAAAAAGGATGGCTCCGTAAGACCCATTCTGGATTTGAAGCTTCTCAACAGGTTCATCAGAACCAAGAAGTTCCGCATGGAGACTCTGCGCTCAGCCATCGGTTCCCTTCGTCAGGGGGATTTCATGACGTCCATAGACATCAAGGCTGACCTCAGCACCGAGGGTGTTTACCAAGGTTCTGACGGGCATAATGGCCCTGCTCAGAGCCCAGGGCATTCGCATTGTGCCGTATCTGGACGACCTGCTCATTACAGCTTCTTCCCTCTGCCAGGCGGAGCTGGACACCAGGACGGTGGCGACGCTGGAAAGGTTCGGATGGGTGATCAACCACCCCAAGTCTTCTCTCTCCCCATCAAGAGAGATCTCTTTTCTGGGCATGAATCTGGATACCAGTCAGGCCAGAGTGTTCCTACCTCAGCCAAAGGTGCAGAGGGTTCAGGATCTGATACGTGTTCTCCTGAGTCGCCTACAAGTGGGGAATTGCAGCCTGCCGGCCCTTCCAGGCTGCCTACGGCTGAACAGATTATTGCTAGGTTGTCAGAGCGTATGGGCCCTGGTAGGAAGCAGCACCTGTCGCCCCATGTTTCTGTATGCTCTATGAGAACTGAGGGGTTTACTACTCCGTGTGACTATACCCCTTCTGAAGAAGGGGAATTGTTCTCTGACTCCAGCTCTTCTGATGAAATGACGAGGACTCACGATGATTCTGGCCCGTAATATTGGGGCCAGTGTGACACTGACGACCTGTTGCTTAAGGTCTTTAAGGCACTGTCTATCTCTCCCCCCGGTCAGGTCCCCAAGCCTAGAGGGGAGCGTTTCCATACTGCGACTGCACGTTTGGAATTTTTAGAGCAGGCTCATTTCAATGCTCTTGTCCTCAAAGAATGGGAATGCCCCAGTAAACTTCCAGGGGTTCCAGGGGACTGGGATAGGAAATACCCATTTCCCCCTAAGGTGGTTAATTGCTGGTCGTCACCCCCCGTGGTGGATGCGCCGATCATAGGGGTCCCTAACCCCCCCTTTATTACAACCCCTGCCTATAGCGCCCTTCGGGATGCTGAGGACCGACGCATTGAGCTGCTGTTCTCCCATGCCTTTTCCTGTGCCGGGACGGCGCTGCGTCCGGCCTGTGCCGCAGCCATTACTGCGGTGGCCGCTAGAACCCTCATCAAAAAATTGCTCAATCATCACCCCGAGGATCTCCCTTGGGAGGTGTTCAATGCACTCTCCAATTGTGATGTATTTGTGAAGTTTATTCTATTGGCGCTAGATGACGCGATTAGAATGTGTGCAAGAACTTCTGCCCTTGCGGTGGCTATTCGTCGCCTGCTCTGGCTGCGACAGTGGGGTGCTGATGATGCTACAAAAAAGACTCTTACTGGGCTCCCCTTCAGAGGGCGACGCCTATTTGGGGCCGGTCTAGACCTGTTCGGGGAAAAAGGGCAAATCACCCCTTCGCAGACGGCCGTCCCGGCCCCCTCGAGGCAGGAGCACCCCCCTACCTTAGTGTTAAACAGGAACCAGGGGTGTCTTTCCGGATTTTTGGGGCAGATTCTTTTCCCACGAGCAGCAGGCAACGCTCTGGCCCCTCCGGCAGGGCTAAGCCCAAATCTTCCACCAAACCCCCTCAAGCATGATGGGGCGCCCTCGCCCGGCTGGGTGAGGGGATGACTGCAGCACCTTGCTCTTATCAGGAGGCATTTCGCCTCACTCTGGCGGATCAGGAGGTGGTGTCCTCCAGATACAGGATAGAGTTTGCTGCACTGCCTTCCCCAGTTCTTTGTCAGACCCCAGGTACTCCTGGTCTCTGCCCCTGTTTGGTTGCTGGCTCAGGCCATGTTAGGCCTGCAAGGTCTGAGGGTCTCTTGCAGATTGCCTGTAATAGGCAGAGGCAAGGGCCGATATACCACCTCCCACAGCCCCCCAAAGGATGGGTCAGGTGGGCCATTCTGGATTCACAGCAATTCTCTAATTACAGGCAGTTTCCTGCATGGATACTCTTGAGTTTGGCCATCAGCACCTTGCCGCCTGGGGCACTCTTCAATGCTTATGTTTACATCCCTGTGCCCTCAGATCTCTGAGGCTCTCCAGGTTCGTGTTGGAAGTCCAACACTGTTAATTGTGGCCCTGCTATCTGGCCTCTCTTCAATTCCTAGAGTGTCACTCAGGTGCTGTTGATGGTGATGTCTCTGATGTGACCAAGGGACCATTTTTCAGTTGGCTCTTCTCGCTTGGCCGTTCCCCCTCCGGAATTGCCAGGCTGGGGGTGCTCGGTCCGTCTGACGACAGACGTACTACATTAACCATTGGAATGGTTCTGCGGTCAGTAGTTCTGCATCTTGCCAGGAGTGCCAGTTGATCACTCAGGGCCCCCCTTTACGTCACTATAATTCATGGTCCCTGGCCTAGTCAATCTGTCTGCTGAAACATACATCTTGTTGGAGACAAGTTTTAGCTGTCTCGGTGTTGGTGATTATGGGAAGGCTAGGAGTAAGCCTCTTCCTCGTCTTCTTCTATTGTTGTTGGGTATGGCATACCCACATTTATTGGGGCGAGTCTAGTTCTCTTATTGTTGAACGTTCTCGGTTCCCAGGTTCCAGTGTGGCTTTCAGCATGAATTGGAGTTGGTTCCCAAGCTCAGTTCTCTGAGGGGTCAGGCTCTGCCCTGTCCACCTTGCCTTAGCAGTCTCTGGTTCAGTCTTACTCAGTTAAAGTGGACCGTCACCCAGGGACCTCCCTCACCTGGGGGTGAGGGACCCCCCCAAAACCCCCAAAAAACTCACGTCATCGGCCGTTTGTGAATGGCCGGCGCGGGCGCGCGCACTGTCAGAGGGGCGCGTGGGAGGCGGCGGACGCGCTGTGTTGTCCACCACTGTCACCCGCTTGTCCGTCGGTGGTGATTGGTCAGCGCGGCCACGTGGGAGCGTGGTGAGGTGAGTTTTGGGGGCTTTCTGGGGGGTTTCAAACAGCGGGGCACCCTTAATCGGGGTGCCCCCCTGAAGTGGACCAAAACCCAGGATAGTCAAAATCCTGGGTGTTGGTCCACTTTAAGACTTCATTCAGGGGTGCTCATGTGCGTCCTCCATGTACTCCTATGGTCCCTGTTGGGATTGAAGTTGAATTCTTTCTGTCTGCTTGCAGGATTGTCCCTTGGTCCTATTCAGGACGCTGTCTGGATGTCCTTAACCTCAAGGTTGTCCTTCTGGTGACTGTTGCCTTGGTCAGGCGTGTGTTAGCGGGCGGTTTCGGTCTACCTAGCTCTCCTTCCTTGAGATACACCAACATAAGGTGGAGTTCCGCCTGGAGCCGGATTCTCTACATCTGTAGGTGTCGTATGTTCAATTACCTGAGATATTGTTTTCCACGGCTGTCCCCCTTCCTTGCTACGTCGAGGAAGTGGTTCTGCATTCCTTATGCAGGTGTTGGCAGTTTTTTCTTAGAAGCCACTGTGTCCCTTAAGGGAACTGAGGTTTCCTGGGGCTTGGGGTCATTACATCCTGAATGTGCTCATTCTCGCCCGCTCTCGGAGTTGGGCGGTTTGGTCCTGGTTGTTAATCGTTTGTCAGGCTGTTACTCAGGTCTATTCTGGTAAGGGGGAGAACCTCCCTTGTCGGCGTGATTCCTTATATGCGGCCTTGATGCCTCTTGGGCTTCAGCTCCGGTTTTGCTGTTGAACGGATTGGTTAGGTCACTAACATTGGCCTTCTGTTTCATTCCTTTTGCAAGGTTTCTTTTTACAACGTTGATGTTAGGGCCTCAGCTCATGCTGTCTTGGCCGTCTGGTTCTGCAGGTGAAAGTGCTTTAACTGTCTGCTGTGGTCGTATTGTTGTTGGGGATCCCACCCTACTTTTGGACACTGCTTTTGGATGTCCCGAGTGTAAGTATTATATCTGGAGCAGGACGTACTGTATACTAAGAATAATACAATTCTGTGAAATACTCACTCACCTGTAGAATTAGTATTATTGGTATACAGTACGTCCTGCTCCACCCCACCCTGTTGTTGCTTTTTCTGGATCCCCTGTATGGTGATTGTTATCATGATTATCTTTACCAGTTGTTCTGGGTGGTTTAATTCTCCCGGCTTCTTGTTCACTGCTTGTCAATGCTGGGGATTCGTGGGAGGTCCCTGGGTATTTGAAGGGCCGGGAGGAGCCTGTTTTCGCATGCTTCTGCAGTACAGCGCCATCTGGGGGAGGATAACCCGAGTGTAAGTATTATATCTGGAGCAGGACGTACTGTATACCAATAATACCAATTCTACAGGTGAGTATTTCACAGAATTGTATTTTTGGGCCCTGTGTCACAAGTGGGGGAGGTGGATCTCTTTGCCTCTCGGCACAATCACAAGCTCCCAACCTTTGTATCTCTGTCTCAGGATCCTCTGGCCCTGGCAGTGGATGCCTTGTCCCTTACCTGGAGGGATCTGGGGTTTCTGTACCTGTTTCCCCCCTTCTCCATGGTAGGCAAGGTAGTGCGCAAGCTGGCTCTAGAGGGGGCACCAGCAATTCTGGTGGCCCCAAGGTGGCCAAGACAGGTCTGGTTTGCAGACGTCGTAAGACTGGCGGTAGATCAGTACAGGCTGCCCCTGTTTCTGGATCTGATCTCTCAGGGTCAGCTACGTTACCCCAATTTTCAAACGCTTGCTTTGACGGTGTGGCTGCTGAAACCTTCATCCTGAGGAAGGAAGGTTTGTCGGAGGCGGTTATTCAGACATTGATTAGAGCTAGGAAGAGGTCTTCCTCTACCATTTACTATAGGACTTGGTGGTCCTATATTGACTGATGTGAGGCTAGGGCCTTACCTTGCAGGGCGTTTTCGATTCCTAGGATTTTGGAGTTTCTACAACACGGTCTGGATCTGGGGTTCCAGCTCAGTACTTTGAAGGGTCAGGTTTCTGCCCTGGCTGTCTTTTTTCAAAGGTCCTTTGCTTTTCATCATCTGGTCAAGACTTTTTTCCAAGGGGTCACTCATGTTCGGCCCCCTAGAAAGCCTTTGGTTCCCGTTTGGGACATAAATTTGGTTCTCTCTGCCCTCCAGGGGCCTCCTTTTGAGCCGATGCAGGATGTGTGCACTTTCTGTGCTCACTCAAAAAAAGGTGGCCTTTTTGGTGGCTGTTGCTTCTGTTCGGCGTGTCTCTGAGTTGCCGGCTCTGTCTA
Organism: Gastrophryne carolinensis; assembly: GCA_027917425.1. Classification (NCBI taxonomy): domain Eukaryota; kingdom Metazoa; phylum Chordata; class Amphibia; order Anura; family Microhylidae; genus Gastrophryne; species Gastrophryne carolinensis. The sequence goes on from CM051236.1 coordinate 230,981,106, forward strand.
TTCAGGCCCCTTACTTTGAGAGACACCAGGACAAGGTGGTTTTTCGCTTTAAACCAGATTTCCTTCCTAAGGTGGTTTCCGCTTTCCATCTCATTCAGGATGTAGTTCTCCCTTCCTTGTGTCCTAGGCCTAGCAATGACAAGGAGAGGGTTTTGCACTCTTTGGATGTGGTTCGTTGTGTGAAGTACTATTTGGTCGCTACTTCTCCTTTTCGTAAGACGGACGCCTTGTTAGTGGTGCCCTCTGGGCCCAGGAAAGGTTTGGCGCCAGCCAAGTCTACCATTAGTAAATGGATACGTCAGGCCATTGTTGGGGCCTATTCCGCTAAGGGGGGGTTCCTCCTTTTAAGATCACTGCTCATTCTACTCGTGCTGTTGGGGCTTCCTGGGCCTTTCAGCACCAGGCTTCTGTTGAATAAGTTTGTAAGGCTGCTACTTGGTCTTCCGTTCATACTTTTTCCAAGTTTTATAAGGTTGATGTGCGGGCCTCAGCGGATGCTGTATTCGAAGTGTGTCATACACCCCGCTTCCACCATTCATGACATCTGGGTAGTTTTCAGTAGAGGGCGAACTTCTGCAGAGATGAATGCAAAAAAGAAGCTCCTCCCGGTCCATAAATACCTGGGACCTCCCACTAATCCCCCAGTTCCTTCTCTGCAACAGCGACTAGCAAGTCAGAAGATGAAGGCTTCTATTCCTTGCAGGTAAGCCGGGCTCACGCCCAGCCATTCTTGCCCCTATTTCTGCCTGGACCTTATTCCATTGTCCCCTATGAGCCTCCCAGCCTTGGCTGTAGGTTCTGGTGAGGGTAGGCAACACCTTTGTAAGTGTTTGAGGAGCATTGCTCCTCCGTGAGACCCCATTGCAAGGGGTAGGCGGTGTCCGGGTTGGTGACCCCGGTTTGGGATGCCCTGTCCCTTCTGCCGTATCCATCCACCAGACTCTGGTTCCGGGTCCCTTCCTTAACCGTCCAGCGGGGGGGGTTGGGGGGCAGGCTTGTCCCTCACATTTCTTTATTGTGTGGGTGCTTACAGTGTGTGTGTGTGCGCATGTTGCGGTGTACTGTCACTTTGCTGTGGGTCTGCACCATGCTGTGCAGCGTTTAGCAGAGGGAGCTTCTCCCCCTCAGGCTGCGTGTTGGGGGGGCGGGGCTGGGCCCTCGGTGCGGCCCGCCCCTCCCCCTCATTTTGGCGCCTTGCTGAGGCTCAGCCCACGGCCTGGATCTGCGTTGCTGGACTTGCAGGAGGGGCGTGGCCTAACGAGCACGCGTTCTGCGCTGACCCACCCCTCTTCTTCTCTGTTGGGGGGTTCTCCCGGTCCTAGGGTCCCTAGCTTTAAATTACACCTTTTCCAAATCCTCCCACTGGGACTTTAAAGGGGCATCCCAGGGTTGCTTACCAGCTTAATTCCCTAGGGTCATTGTGACTACCCCAAAATATCACCATATGGAGGCTCCGCAGGATACTGGGCTTGGGCTTCCTTCGTGACAATCCCGGCCGTGTGTGGGTTGTGGGGTATCCCTTATGGGGGAGAATGTGCTGATTTGTATTCCATGTGCACAAAAGGCCATATCGCGGCAGTCTGCTTCCCAGGCTTCTGGGTCAGCACCGCCCGCTTCATCGCCTACCCCTCCCCGTCTTATCTGTACCCCAAGTGACATCGTCACTAGTGGGGAGTCGCACTCTGATGTTTGTGCTCGCCTGGCCAGCATTGAGAGATTTTTTTCTGGCTCAGTGGGCAAAAAGGCCCATGCCAAGAAGAGACATTTATCGCTGGTATGGCCGGCTTTGGATTTTGATGAGGATGAGTGGTCAGATTATTCCCCGTTAGAGGAGGGGGAGTTGTTTGAGGAATCAGAATCTGACGATGTGCAGTTGTGTGATAATGGTGTTGGGCAGGTGCTAGGGGATGTCGTTGACACTTCTAAAGTTCTGGCCCATCTCCTGGAGGTTTTGGACATTGCCCCACCGGAGGCGGCCCCTCTCAAAAATGGAGAATTTTTCGGGTCCTCTAAGCCCCGCTTGGAGTTTCCTGCGCAAAGTCATTTTGATGCATTCATCCTTCGGGAATGGGAGAAACCGAGTGGGCTTCCCGGCGTTCCACACGGATGGGATAGGAAGTATCCCTTCCCGGTTGATGCGGTAAAGCGCTGGTCTTCCCCTCCTGAGGTAGACGCGCCTGTTTTGGGGTTTTCCAACTCCTCTGTGGTCCACACCCCAGATGCCACTACCCTCAAAGATGGTGAGGATAAGCGCATTGATCAGTTGGCTTGCCATGCCTTTGCCAGTGTGGGTTCAGCCTTACGGCCTGTGTGTGCATCTGCGCTAGCGGCTGTGGCTAATAGATCCCTTGTGAGGGAGTTTTTAAATGGTGCCCATTTTGATCCGGCCAGCGCTGAGTTTGCTGCCCTTAAAAGATGTGAATTGTTTATGGATTTTGTCTTGGCTGCTATGGAAGACACTATTGTTATGTGTAGGCCTTATTGGTGGCCATGCACCGATCGGTCTGGGCGGCGGACTTTGCAGCCAAGAAATCGCTCACCGCTCTTCCCTTCCTGGGTACGCGGCTGTTTGGAGATAAGTTGGATGCGGTGGCTAAGGGTGGTAAGCTACCCCAGCGTAAGAAGCAGCGTCGCTCCTTTCGGGGAGGTGAGCTCCTTCAACCCTTCCTTTGAGGTGCCAGAGCCGTCAGAGGTTTCGCCTACTCAGGCGTCAGAGGTTCCTCCTGGGGCAAAGGCAGAGGACGGGCCCGTCCAGCATCTGCCTGGGGCTCCAAACCTAAGCCCCCCTGCCAAACCAACTCAGCAATGAGAGGACGCCCTTACCCGTACGGGTGGGGGGACGGCTGCAGCTCTTCTTCCAGGTCTGGGCCCAGGAGGTCACAGACAGATGGATTCTGGAAGTGGTCTCGTCCGGGTACAAACTGGATTTCGAGTACTGGCCCCCTCCAAATTCTTAAGGTCTCGGGTGCCCACGGACTCTCAGGCTGCACAGGGGCTCCTGTTGGCAGTCTGAAATCTTCGGGACATGGGAGTCATATGTCCTGTGCCTCCCTCGGAGAGAGGCAGGGGCTACTACTCCAATATTTTCACGGTTCCCAAAAAGGATGGATCCATAAGACCCATTCTGAATCTCAAAATTCTCAACAGGTTCATCAGAACCAAGAAGTTTCGCATGGAGACTCTGCGCTCTGCCATCCATTCCCTTCGTCAAGGGGATTTTATGACGTCCATAGACATCAAGGATGCTTACCTGCATGTTCCAATCTTCCCAGCGCACCAGAGATTTCTCAAGTTTGCAGTGGAGGATCTTCATTTTCAGTTTGTGGCCCTCCCATTCGGGCTGACCTCAGCACCAAGGGTTTTCACCAAGGTTCTGGTGGGCATAATGGCCCTGTTCAGGGCCCAGGGCATTCGTATCTGGACGACCTGCTGATTTCAGCTTCTTCCTTTCGTCAGGCGGAGCTGGACACCAAGACTGTGGTGTCGACTCTGGAGAGGTTCGGATGGGTGATCAACCACCCCAAATCCTCTTTCTCCTTCCAGGGAGATTTCATTCCTGGGCATGAATCTGGATACCACTCAGGCCAGAGTGTTTCTACCTCGACCCAAGGTGCAGGGGGTTCAGGATCTGATTCGCCTTCTTCTGGCCATTCGTTGCCCCTCTATCCGGATGGGGATGAAACTGGTAGGTTTGATGGTGGCTTCCTTCGAGGCAGTCCCCTTTGCCCAGTTCCACATGAGGTCGCTCCAGCTTCACCTGTTGTTGCATTGGGACAGATGTCTGCAGTCCTTGGATCAGTCCTTCCCGGATGTCTCCCAGGGTTCGGCAGTCACTTCAGTGGTGGCTGGAGCCAAGCAATCTGTTGAGGGGCAGGTCTTTTCTGGCCCCTTGTTGGGAAACAGTGACCACGGATGCCAGCCTTTCGGGCTGGGGAGGTTTCTGGAATAGTCATCAGTTCAGGAGGTTGTGGGGTCCTCAGGAGGCTCACACCCCCATCAATGTCCTAGAGCTCAGAGCCATTTGGCTTGTTCTGTCAAGGCTGACACCTCACTTACAGGGCTTGCCGGTTCAGGTTCGATCAGACTATCGAACGGCGGTGGCCTACATCAGTCACCAAGGAGGGACTCGCAGCAGGAGTGCCCTCAGGGAAGTCTCTCTGATCTTGACTTGGGCGGGGAGCAATGTCCCTTGCATTTCGGCAGTTTACATTCCGGGAGTGGAGAACACAGAGGCGGATGCACTGAGCAGGGGCTTCTCTCGCCGAGGGGAGTGGTCTCTCAATCTCGGGATTTTTCGGTCCCTGTGTCACAAGTGGGGGACTCCAGAGGTGGATCTCTTTGCCTCACGGCACAATCACAAGCTTCCATCCTTTGTGTCTCTATCTCAGGATCCTCTGGCTCTGGCGGTGGATGCCTTGTCTCTTGCCTGGAGGGATCTGGGGTTCCTGTATCTGTTTCCCCCCTTCTCCATGGTGGGCAAGGTAGTTCGCAAGCCTGTTCTGGAAGGGGCGCCAGCAATTCTGGTGGTCCCCATGTGGCCAAGACAGGTTTGGTATGCAGATGTCGTAAGACTGGCGGTAGAGCATAACAGGCTGCCCCTGGTTCCGGACCTGATATCTCAGGGTCAACTACTTTACCCCAATTTACAAACACTGGCTTTGACGGCTTGGCTGCTGAAACCTTCATTCTGAAGGAGGAAGGTTTGTCTGAGGCTGTTGTTTTGTTCAGACTTTGATTAGAGCTAGGAAGAGGTCTTCCTCTGGTATTTACTATAGGACTTGGCAGTCCTATATTGACTGGTGTGAGGTTAGGGCCTTACCTTGTAGGGTGTTTTCTATCCCTAGGATTTTGGAGTTTCTTCAGCACGGTCTGGATCTGGGGTTCCAGCTTAGTACCTTGAAAGGGCAGGTCTCTGCCCTGGCTGTTTTCTTCCAAAGGTCTTTTGCTTTGCATCCTCTGGTTAAGACTTTTTTCCAGGGGGTTACTTATGTTCGACCTCCTAGGAAGGCTCTGGTTCCTGTTTGGGATTTGAATCTGGTTCTTTCGGCTCTCCAGGAGGATAAGCGCATTGATCAGTTGGCTTGCCATGCCTTTGCCAGTGTGGGTTCAGCCTTACGGCCTGTGTGTGCATCTGCGCTAGCGGCTGTGGCTAATAGATCCCTTGTGAGGGAGTTTTTAAATGGTGCCCATTTTGATCCGGCCAGCGCTGAGTTTGCTGCCCTTAAAAGATGTGAATTGTTTATGGATTTTGTCTTGGCTGCTATGGAAGACACTATTGTTATGTGTAGGCCTTATTGGTGGCCATGCACCGATCGGTCTGGCTTCGCCAGTGGGCGGCGGACTTTGCAGCCAAGAAATCGCTCACCGCTCTTCCCTTCCTGGGTACGCTGTTTGGAGATAAGTTGGATGCGGTGGCTAAGGGTGGTAAGCTACCCCAGCGTAGCGGTAGGGTGTTTTCTATCCCTAGGATTTTGGAGTTTCTTCAGCACGGTCTGGATCTGGGGTTCCAGCTTAGTACCTTGAAAGGGCAGGTCTCTGCCCTGGCTGTTTTCTTCCAAAGGTCTTTTGCTTTGCATCCTCTGGTTAAGACTTTTTTCCAGGGGGTTACTTATGTTCGACCTCCTAGGAAGGCTCTGGTTCCTGTTTGGGATTTGAATCTGGTTCTTTCGGCTCTCCAGGGGCCTCCTTTTGAGCCACTTCAGGATATTGCTCTTTCTGTTTTCACTCAAAAGGTTGCCTTTTTGGTGGCCATTACCTCTGTACGGCGTGTTTCGGAGTTGGCGGCCTTGTCTATTCAGGCGCCTTACTTTGAGAGACACCAGGACAAGGTGGTTTTCCGTTTGAAACCAGATTTTCTTCCAAAGGTGGTTTCTTCTTTTCACCTCAATCAGGATGTTGTTCTCCCTTCCTTGTATCCTAAGCCTAGCAATGACAAGGAGAGGGTTTTGCACTCTTTGGATGTGGTTCATTGTGTGAAGTACTATTTGGTGACTACTTCTCCCTTCCGCAAGACTGACGCTTTTTTCGTGGTGCCTTGCGGGCCCAGAAAGGGTTTGGCGCCGGCCAAGTCTACCATTAGTAAATGGATTCGTCAGGCCATTGTTGGGGCCTATTCTGCTAAGGGGAGGGTTCCTCCTTTTAAGATCACTGCGCATTCTACTCAGGCTGTTGGCGCGTCCTGGGCTTTTCAACACCAGGCTTCTGTTGAACAAGTTTGTAAGGCTGCTACTTGGTCTTCCGTTCATACTTTTTCCAAGTTTTACAAGGTTGATGTGCGGGCCTCAGCGGATGCTGTTTTTCGCCGCAAGGTTCTGCAAGCTGCAGTGGTTTAAGTTGCTGCATTTTTTTCCTGTTTTTTGTCTGTTCCCACCCATGACGGACACTGCTATTGGATGTCCCAGATGTCATGAATGGTGGAAGCAGGGTGTATGACACACTGAGAATAATACCATTTTGTGAGTACTCACCTTTAAAATGGGTATTATGAGTGTGTCATACACCCCGCTTCACCCCACCCTTGTATTCCGGATCCTTTATATGGTGAACCTTTTTTATTTTTGTTGTTATATTGGTTCTTCCTGGTCCTCTTACTGCTATCATACACTAGGGGATTAGTGGGAGGTCCCAGGTGTTTATGGACCGGAAGGAGCTTCTTTTTTGCATTCATCTCTGCAGAAGTTTGCCCTCTACTGGAGACTACCCAGATGTCATGAATGGTGGAAGCGGGGTGTATGACACACTCATAATACCCATTTTAAAGGTGAGTACTCACAAAATGGGTATTTTTTGGCCGCAAGGTTCTGCAAGCTGCAGTGGTCTAAATTGGTGCATTTTTTTTGCTGTATTTGGATTCCCACCCATGACGGACACTGCTATTGGATGTCCCATATGTCATGAATAGTGGAAGCGGGGTGTGTGACATACTTAGAATAATACCATTTTGTGATTACTCACCTGTAAAATGGGTATTATAAGTATGTCACACACCCCGCTTCATCCCGCCCTTTGGTATTCTGGATCCTTTATATGGTGGTCCTTTTATTGTTAAGTATGTTTTATTAGCTCTTCCTGGTCCCCTTACTGCTGTCATATATTGGGGAATGTGTGGGAGGTACCAGGTATTTATGGACCAGGAGGGGCTTCTATTTTGCTTTTATCTCTGCAGAAGTTCGCCCTCTACTGGACCATAACCCATATGTCATGAATAGTCGAAGCGGGGTGTGTGACATACTTATAATACCCATTTTACAGGTATTTAATCACAAAATGGTATTATTCTCATTTCAATTATGTATTGTGATATCAATTGTGTACAGATGTATCAATTCTCAACCTCAGTTTAACCTATATTGGTACTGAAAAGTCATTTGAATTGGACAAAAACCCAGGATTTTGACTATCCTGGGTTTTGGTCCGCTTCCCCGGGGCACCCTGACCGGGAGCCGCTGAGGTATGCGCGTCAAAGCGGCGTCTAAGCTCAGCGGCTCTGAGCACGCTGGCGGCCGCATCTCGCACTTCCCTCTAACAGGGAGCGTGCCCGCGCCAGCCATTCACAAATCTTATAGATTCCCGGGCTGATCCTGCTGGGTTTTGGTCCACTTTAAAGCTGATGACGTCCAGTCCAATTACATTCATCTGAAAGGGCAAGTGGGGCCGCTGTGTGCAGCCTTTTGAAGATGCCAGTGCATTAGGCTTAGCCATTGGTATACATTTAGGTTAGATAAGTATTTATTCTTTAAAAAAAAATACACACACACACTCCAATTATACTTTATGTATGTGAGTAGTTTTTGTTAGTGAATGAATGACCTGTGTTTTCTGTATTTGTTCTTGTTTTTAGATCACTGTCCTGACCCAGCGAGCCCAGGATTCAGAAGCGCTGCTTCGTGATATTCAGCAGACCTTTTCTCTAGCAAAAAGAAGTGTCCAAGAGCAAATGGTATTTTCAAAGATTTCATCTCTGCAGAGTAGGGGACTGTTTCTGAAACTGCTGGCTGATGACATAAGTACCTCCTTGACACCTCTACCTTTTAAAAAAATCAAGCTTATTTTATATTGTCATGCTATCGGTCTCTAAACCAACCGCACATTGGTCACCATTGCTCTAAACATAGTGGATTTGTGCTTTTGGTGAAACCTACAGATTTTTACAATTAACTTTTTATTTACAAAAGTGGAATTCCAGGAAAATGGGGTTGGGCTTTTTTTTTTCCTATGTGTAAACGAAGCCGAGATCCCCTTCTAAAAAAACAAAACCCATCAGCAGCCTGTATTTGATGTTCCAATGAGCTTCGTGCCCCACTATTCCACTTCCCCTGCCATCTTTGTTTTCTCCCAGGCATCCCTGCGCCAGAGAGAACTTTTTCACGCAGGCGCAGTAGCTGTGCTTTCCATTGGGAACGCGTCTGGCCAAGCATGTTCCTCCTTTGTCAGTGTGAGCGAGCTCACTACATTTAACTCACCAGGAGAGGTGAAATTTCGTCAGAAAAGAGCTGATGCACCTGCCTCATAGAAATAATGTTTCTATGAGGCAGACAGATCTTGTATAAATGTTTTTTTTCTCTGAAAAAGGCGGTATGGCTTATATTCAATTATATTAGGTAGGCTATACTACAATCGCTGCTTAAGGTTGTGTGCACAGCCATTTTGCATAGAGCTGCATCCCCAGCGCTATGCATGCTCCCGTCCGCTCATTGATTTGATTGATTGGTTGGTGGGAGTGGCCATAACACTAAGGATGCTGCTCTGTGCAGACAACAGTAGGAGCATTGGATCCGGGTGAGATCAACCTTTTTCTTTTTACTATAAAGCTGATGGCAAAGGCGGCAGACGCACAGCCGCCCCTTTTCAGCAACTGTCGCTGCCGGTGGTGGGCTTTAACAGTGGCAGCCTAGCCAGTCCCTCTGACCCTCTGCTTATTTTCAGGGTAGGGCTTATATTTCAAATCATTTGTAAACAGACTAAGAAACACAGTATAATGGCACAGAATGGACCCTTATGGTGGTGGTAGCCGCTCAACATATGAAGCCTTGGCGCTAGGCCACGGAGGGCATCTCAACAGGCAGTAAGTAAAACAAACTACCTGGGGGTATATTAAAATGCCGCAGGTTATGTTTTGGAGTTCTGCTTTAAGTGCTGCTAATGTACACCGAATGTACACTGTACATTGACATCAAATCTACAACTCCATCTCAGTACTCTAAATAGAAATGCTGAACCAGCTGGCAAGTTGAGAGCCATAAAGAAAGGCTATTCTAAGTGTGCCATACACTCCACTTTGGTCTTCATGACATCTGAGTAATCTCCAGTAGAGGGCGAACGTCTGCAGATATGAATATGCAAAAAAAGCCCCTCCCGGTCCATATATACCTGGGACCTCCCACCAATTCCCCAGTTCCTTCTCTGCAGGGAAGGCGACAAGACAGAAGATGAAGACTTCTTTACTTACAGGTAAGCCGGGCTCGCGCCCGTCCTTCTATTATCCCTATTACTGCCAGGACCATTCTAAATTGCCCTATATTAAGCCTCCCAGCTTAAGCTGCGGGTCCTGGTGAAGGTAGGAGCACCCTAAGGGTGCAGCAGGAGCACTGCTCCACCGTGAGACCTCACTATGGGGTAGGCGGTTATCCAGGTTTCTTGGTGATCCTGGTGTGGGATGCCCCATCCCTTTAGGCTTATGGCAGGATTCCCCCCCTTCCGGGTCCCTTGTTCCCCTCCGGGGGGGGGGAGGGGGTGGCCTGGCCGATATTTCGTTTTCCCCAGCTTGTGTCCCTGTGTGCTGAGTGTTTTTTACTGTGTGTGTGTGAGTGTCTTACTGCCTTACTGGCACACCAGGGACTAATGGCAGCCTGGGGGAGCTTCTCCCCCTCAGGCTGCGTTCGGGATTGCTGTGCTCGTTTTCTAGGGGTCCGCGTTGCTGGGAGGGGGGCGTGGCCTCGGCAAACGCGCGTTCTGTCCGCCCTCCCCCTGCTCTCCCTCCTCAGGCACGAGGCTGCGTGGGGGCCATCTTATCGAGCAGGCCGCATAGCAATCGTGTGGTAAGGGCCCGATGGCCACTTCCTTTGCTTGTGTGTGTGGGGGCTCCTCTTTAGCGGGGGCCCCCACTGGTCTGGAACGTACGTGTGTGTGCTTTATTTACACTGTCTGGCTGGGATGTGGTATATATATATATATATATATATATATATATATATATATATATATATATATCTCTGTATATACATATTGTGTGGCTGCAAGATTTAATGCTGTGGTTTTGTTTTTTACATGTAAGGTTATGGCCATTTTTACACAGCTCTGCACTTATGTTGCTTGTTTTGTGTGTTACAGGTTGCCCTGTATATGTGCATATTAAGGGGTCCCTCCTGGTCCTGGGGTCCCTAGTGTAAAATTGTCCACCTAAAATCCTCCCACCGGGACTTTTAAGGGGCATCCCGGGTTGCTTATGCGTAATTCCCTGCGGTCTTGCGACTGACCACAAAAATTCACCATATGGAGGCTCCGCAGGATACTGGGCTTGGGATCCCTCTGGGACAATCCAGGCCATGCGTGGGGTTGCGGGGTATCCCTTACGGGGGAGAATGTGCTGATCTGTATACCATGCGCACAAAAGGCCATAACGCGGCAGTCTGGTACCCAGCCTTCTGGGTCGGCTCCTCTCGCTTCATCGCCTTCCCCTCCCCACCTTATGCGTACCCCAAGTGACATTGGTACCAGTGGGGAGTCGCTTTCTCATGTTTGGGCTAGGTTGGCCAGCATCGAGAAAATTATTGCTAGCACGGTGGGCAAGAAGGCCCAGGCTAAAAAGAGACATTTGTCGTCGGCCCAGCCATTGTGGGATATTGACGACGAGTCCGCTGATTTGTCAGATTATTCCCTGTTGGAGGAGGGGGAATTGTATCAGGAATCAGAGGCTGACTATGTTCAGTCTGGGAATTCCAATGTCGGGCAGGCGCTGGGGGATGCCGTAGATACAGCCACTGTTTTGTCACATTTATTGGAGGTGTTGGATATTGAACAGCCTGAGGCGCCCCCTCTTAAGAAGGGGGAATTTTTTGGGGCCTGCAAGCCCCGTCTGGAATTCCCTACCCAGGGTCATTTTGATGCGCTGATCCTTAGAGAATGGGAGAGGCCCAGTCGGCTTCCTGGTGTGCCTCAGGGATGGGATAAGAAATATCCTTTTCCGGTGGAGGCGGTTAAGCGCTGGTCTTCTCCTCCCGAGGTTGACGCGCCTGTTTTAGGTTTGACCAACTCTTCTGTGCTGAACACCCCTAACACCACTTCCCTTAAGGATGGCGAGGATAAGCGCCTTGATCAGATGATCAGATCGCATTTGCCAACGTGGGCTCGGCCCTGCGGCCGGTTAGTGCATCCGCCCTGGTGTCGCTTGCTACCAGGTCTCTTATCAGGGACTGGCTGAATAACCCTCAGTTTGATCCAGCTGGCGCTGAGTTCGCTATCCTTAAGAAATGTGAATTGTTCATGGATTTTGTCATGGCTGCGATGGAAGACTCTATTGTCGTGTGTAGTAGGACGTCAGCCTTACTGGTGGCTATGCCCAGATTGGTCTGGCTCCGCCAGTAGACAGCGGACGTTGGAGCCAAGAAGTCGCTCACAGCTCTTCCCTTCTTGGGTTCGCGGCTGTTTGGAGATAAATTGGATTCTGTTGCCAAAGGAGGTAAGTTACCTCAGCGGAGGAAACTGCGCCGCCCCTTTTGGGGGGCGGGCTCGTTCACTCCTTCCTTTCGAGGGGCCAGAGCGACTAGGGGTTTGGCATTCTCAGGTGTCAGGGGCTCGTCCTGGAACAGAGGCAGAGGTCGGGCACGTCCCGCGCCTGCCTGGGGTTCCAAGCCCAAGCCTGCTGTTAAACCGGCTCAGCAATGAAGGGGCGCCCTCACCCGCAAGGGTGGGGGGACGGCTGCGGATCTTCTTCCAGGTCTGGGCCCGGGAGGTCACAGACAATTGGATCTTGGAAGTGGTCTCCTCCGGGTACAAACTGGAGTTCGAGTTCTGGCCGCCCCCAAGATTCTTGAGGTCTCGGGTACCCTCGGACCCTCAAGCTGCACAGGGGCTCCTGTTAGCGGTAAAAAACCTTCTGGACATGGGGGTTATATGCCCGGTGCCTCTGTCGGAGAGAGGCAGGGGTTTCTACTCCAACCTTTTCACGGTTCCCAAAAAGGAGGGTTCGGTGAGACCCATTCTAGATCTCAAGGTTCTCAACAGGTTTCTCAGAGCCAAAAAGTTCCGCATGGAGACTCTGCGCTCGGCTATCAATTCCCTTCACCAAAGGGATTTTATGACATCCATAGACATCAAGGATGCGTATCTGCATGTTCCGATTTTTCAGGCACATCAGAGATTCCTCCGATTTGCGGTGGAGGATCAACATTATCAGTTTGTAGCTCTTCCCTTCTGTCTGACCTCGGCTTCACCAAGGTTTTGGAGGGCATAATGGCTCTGCTCATATCTCAGGGCATTCACATTGTGCCTTATCTGGACGATCTGTTGATATCAGCTTCTTCCCTCCATCAGGCGGAGCTGGACACCCACCAGGTGGTGTCGACCCTGGAGAGGTTCGGGTGGGAGATCAACCACACCAAGTCTTCTCTCTCCCCGTCTCGTGTGATTTCATTTCTGGGCATGAATCTGGATACCTTTCGGGCCAGAGTGTTTCTGCCCCAGACCAAGGTGCAGGGGATTCAGGGCCTGATCTGCCTTCTTCTGGCCAGTCCTTGTCCCTCTATCCGACAGGAAATGAAACTGGTGGGTTTGATGGTATCCTCCTTCGAGGCGGTGCCGTTTGCACGGTTCCACATGAGATCTCTTCAACTTCACCTATTGACGTATTGGGACAGGTGCCCACAGTCATTGGATCAACCTTTCAGGATGTCTCCCAGGGTTCGGCAGTCCTTTCGGTGGTGGCTAGACTCGAGCAATCTGGTGAAGGGCAGATCCTTTCTGGTCCCTTGTTGGGCTACAGTTACCACGGATGCCAGCCTGTCGGGCTGGGGAGGTTATTGGAAGAGTCATCAGTTCAGCGGGGCGTGGGGTCCCCAGGAGGCTCACACCCCCATCAATGTATTGGAGCTCAGAGCCATTCGATTGGTTCTGGCTCGGCTGACCCCACATTTACGGGGTCTTCCGGTTCAGGTTCGTTCGGACAACCGAACAGCAGTAGCTTACATAAATCACCAAGGTGGGACTCGCAGCAGGAGTGCCCTCAGGGAAGTCTCTCTGATCCTGCACTGGGCGGGGAGCAATGTTCCTTGCCTTTCGGCAGTCTACATTCCGGGAGTGGAGAACACGGAGGCGGATTCCCTGAGCAGGGGATCCTCTCGCCACGGAGAGTGGTCTCTCAACCCCGAGGTTTTTCTGGATCTTTGCCGCAAGTGGGGGACTCCGGAGGTGGATCTCTTTGCCTCGAGGCACAATCACAAACTTCCGGCCTTTGTGTCTCTTTCTCAGGATCCTCTGTCTCTGGCAGTGGATGCCTTGTCACTGGCTTGGAAGGACCTGGGTTTTCTGTACCTGTTTCCACCTGTCTCCATGCTGGGCAAGGTAGTTCGCAAACTGGTTCTAGAAGGGGCACAAGCGATTCTGGTGGCTCCAAGGTGGCCAAGAAGGGTTTGGTACGCAGACGTTGTAAGGCTGGCCGTAGATCAGTACCGGCTTCCCTTGCTGCCGGACCTGCTATCTCAGGGTCATCTACTTTACCCCAATTTACAAACACTGGCTTTGACGGCTTGGCTGCTGAAACCTTCATCTTGAAAGAGAAAGGTTTGTCTGAGGCTGTTGTTCAGACCCTGATTAGGGCTAGGAAGCGGTCCTCTTCTGGCATTTACTATAGGACTTGGCGTTCCTATATTGATTGGTGTGAGGCTAGGGCCTTGCCTTGCAGGGTGTTTTCTATACCCAGGATTTTGGAGTTTCTTCAGCATAATCTGGATCTTGGGTTCCAGCTTAGTACTTTGAAAGGACAGGTTTCTGCTCTGTCTGTGTTCTTCCAGAGGTCTTTTGCTTTACACCCGCTGGTTAAGACCTTTTTTCAAGGGGTGGCGCACGTGCGGCCCCTTCGGAAGGCTGTAGTTCCTGTTTGGGATTTGAATTTGGTTATTTCGGCTCTGCAGGGTCCTCCTTTTGAGCCGCTACAGGATATTGCTCTTTCGGTTCTCACTCAGAAGGTTGCTTTCTTGGTGGCTATTACTTCTGTTCGGCGTGTCTCTGAGTTGGCGGCCCTGTCGATTCAGGCCCCTTACTTTGAGAGACACCAGGATAAGGTGGTTTTTCGTTTTAAGCCGGATTTCCTTCCTAAGGTGGTGTCTGCTTTCCACCTCAATCAGGATATTGTTCTCCCTTCCTTGTGTCCTAAGCCTAACAATGACAAGGAGAGGGTTCTGCACAATTTGGATGTTCGCTGTGTGAAGTACTATTTGGTGACTACTTCTTCCTTCCGCAAGACGGATGCTTTTTTCGTGGTGCCCTGTGGGCCCAGGAAAGGTTTGGCGCCCGGCAAGTCTGCCATTAGCAAATGGATTCGTCAGGCCATTGTTGGGGCCTATTCTGCTAAGGGGAGGACTCCCCCTTTTAGGGTCACTGCGCATTCTACTCGTGCTGTTGGTGCGTCCTGGGCTTTTCAGCACCAGGCTTCTGTTGAACAAGTTTGTAAGGCTGCTACTTGGTCTTCCGTTCATACTTTTTCCAAGTTTTACAAGGTTGATGTGCGGGCTTCAGCGGATGCTGTTTTTGGCCGCAAGGTTCTGCAAGCTGCAGTGGTTTGAGTTGGTACATTCTTTACTGTATCTGGTTCTCACCCATGACGGACACTGCTATTGGATGTCCCAGATGTCATGAAGACCGAAGTGGAGTGTATGGCACACTTAGAATAATACCGTTTTGTGAGTACTCACCTTTAAAACGGGTATTATGAGTGTGCCATACACTCCACTTCGCCCCACCCCTTTTTTTCAGGTATTCTGGGGCTTTTATATGGTGAACCATTTTGATTGTTAATGTTATATTTGGTTCTTCCTGGTCCCTTTACTGCTTTTATACACTGGGGAATTGGTGGGAGGTCCCAGGTATATATGGACCGGGAGGGGCTTTCTTTTTTGCATATTCATCTCTGCAGAAGTTCGCCCTCTACTGGAGATTACCCACATGTCATGAAGACCGAAGTGGAGTGTATGGCACACTCATAATACCCGTTTTAAAGGTGAGTACTCACAAAACGGTATTTTTGTCTAAAATACTTTGTACTTTGATAACTAACTTAAATACAGTTTGTCATTTCACATGTGATTAGCCCCTTACTAGCCCCACATTTTCTCTCTTGCCCCAGGTAGCAATTGGGAAACCTTATTAAATGATAGATTTTAACATCCGCTGATCTAGTAGTGTTTGTCATTTAAGGCTGTGCTGACACAATCGAGGGAGCAAGTCTCTGAGGAGTTGGCCAGACTACAGAAGGACAATGAGAGTCTTCTAGGAAAACATGGCTTACATGTGTCACTACAGCAAGCTGAAGATTTCATCCTCCCCGAAACAGTTGAGGTATTTCTGAAATGTGATTTGGACATATATTTGGTGTTGGAATTTTTATTCAGGAACAGATGTAGGCTTTGATTGTTGTATTCTATACCAATTCACATTGTTAAGCTGTTCAAATGCAGGTGTTTACCTTTAAATTGTGCCCTCAGCTTAGAGGAACTAAAATAAAAAAAATTTTATTCCTCTCAACCCTGAAGCATGGGGTATGACCAGATGTGTGAAATCACCAGGATTGCCATGTATGCTTGCCTCGCCTAATAAGGTTTATTGGAGGAGAGCTTTTATGGCAATAATTTTACACAGAGAGGAACAATCACCAGGATGGTGACTGTTCCTCTTTAATCAAAGTTCAAAGCATTAAATTCATATTTAAACCTCAATAAGAAGCTAGTAAATCTAGCTATAACATTTTTCTGTGTACAGTACCCCAGTTAGAACTACTTTTTTAGTGTTTCAGGAGTGCTTCCTAAACTCTGCATTTATTGTTTAGCCATAGTCTGATTTTGGTTAGAAATCAAGGCAGCTTTTATTGAATATGTACCGTCTATATTCTTAGTATACAGTACGTCCTGCTCCAGATAGGTTACTTACACTTGGGTTATCCTCCGCCAGATGGCGCTGCACTGCAGAGACATGTAAAACAGGCTCCTCCCGGCCCCTCAAATACCCGGGGACCTCCCACAAATCCCCAGATTTCTCTGCAGTGCTTACTGCGAAGACATGAAATATCACTCTCTCGCAGGTGAGCGGGGCTATTAAAGCCTGCGGCCCTGTTGGACTATTCCCACCCGTCCTTGATGTGATGTGCCTCCCAGCCTGGGCTGCGCTGGTCTGGTGAAGGTAGGAAGCACCATGTGTGCTTAAAGTGGACCAACACCCAGGATTTTGACTATCCTGGGTTTTGGTCCACTTCGGCGGGGCACCCCGATTGGGGGTGCCCCGCTGTGTGAAACCCCCCAGAAACCCCAAAAAACTCACCTCTCAACGCTCCCACGTGAACGCCGCAGCCAATCCCCGCCAACGTCCAGGCGGGGATCAGGAACGTCCAAGTCGCTTCCGCCGCCGCCGCCTCCCGCGCGTCACTCTCGGCGCGCGCGCGCCCCCGCCGGCCATTCACAGAGAGCCGGCGCGGGCGCGCGCACGTCTGGAGGGGCGCGCGGGAGGCGGCGGCGGCGGAAGCGGCGGCGGATCAGGTAAGAGGTTTTTGGAGTTTCTGGGGGGTTTCACCCCGCGGGACATCCCGATCTCGGATGTCCCGCGGGGTGGGAGGTGATCGGCCCGGGAATCTTATAGATTTCCGGGCCGATCACCCCTGGGTGTTGGTCCTCTTTAAGGAGCGCTGCTCCACCGCAGTCCCCCACCAAAGGGTAGGCGGTATAGGCTGATGGTGAGCCTTTATGAGATGCCCCTCCCGCATTATTGTCCCATGCCCCGGTAGCAGTGGGCCCTGTACAAAGGGCCGCCATCCTCCCTCATTCTCCCCGTAGCCTTCGGGAGGAAAAGAAGGGGGGGGGGGTGTGGTAGAGCGTGTACCGTGATTCGTGTATATCGCCTGTTGGTATGTGTGTTGGGACTAGTATATGTGTGTCAACCGCCACGCTGACTTGCTTTTTACTATTGCGAACGCCGAATGCCTCAGACGCTCCTGCGTCCTCATTGGCCGCTTGTCTGTGGACTTCGCGCTCTTCGGGTGGGCGGGGCCTGGCTTGGCGCGCCCTGCGTCACGGCCCGCTCTGGCCCTCCCTTCGAGGTTCTTTTGGCGCCTTTCCCTGTACAGTCGCGCACGCTTGTGTGTAACGGTCCCCCCTCCCATGGTCTGTAAGTGCCCTCGCGGGCGACTCTAATACTCATAATTATCTGTGTATGACTCTGACACCCCTTCTTCTCATTGTGTCTTTCAGACCGGTAAATCCATTGGCTTCTCCCGGCCCGGTGTATTTGTAGTTGGGCCTAGTATAAGTACTCCCACTTCCCTAGCGGGTCATTGGGGCATCCAGGGTTGCTTTATAGCGTCAATCCCTACTGGCATATTGTGCCTAATAATCACCATATGGAGGCATCCCAGGATATTGGGACCGGGGTTCCTTCGGGACAAGCCCGGCTGTGTGTAGCTTGTGTGGTCTCACCTATCAGCGTTGACAATGCGCGGGTCTGTGTCCCTTGCGCACAGCAGGAGCTAACGTTGCAACCAGCCCCTCTGGTGGCTGAGCCTGCACCTCGTCTCACTTCACCCACTCCCCCAAGCTTGAGTCTCACCCGTATTGAATTACATACAAGCGGAGATTCTCAACCTGATGTGTCTGCTAGACTGGCCAGTGTTGAAAGATTGTTCGCTAATACCTTAGCGCGTAAGGCCTCCGCTAAAAAGCGTCACTTAACTCCTGATGCCACTCCGTCTCCTATGGAATCTGAGGAGTTGTTGCATCTGTATGGCTACGCCCCATCAGACGAAGGGGAGCTGCTTTATGACTCAGGGTAATCTGATGAGAGACTAAGGGGTCATGACGATTCTGGCTCTGACCCCTGGACCTCGGATGATACTGACAGACTGCTGCTCCAAATATTTGAGGTTTTGTCTATCTCTCCCCCGGTTGCGGCTCCCAGGCAAAGCTCGTCTGGAATTTCCTGAGCAAACCCATTTCAATAGCCTCGTGCTTAAGGAGTGGGAACGTCCCAGTAGACTTCCCAGCATACCTAAGAGTTGGGACAGAAAGTATCCCTTTCCTGCTGACATGGTTAAGTGCTGGTCATCGCCCCCTGAGGTCGATGCTCTTATTCTAGGGTTGTCTAACAACTCTATTATGCACTCCCCCGACACTACTACGCTGCGGGACGCTGAGGACCGGCGCATTGACCAATTAGCGTGTCATGCCTTTGCGTTTGTGGGGGCGGCTGCGCCCGGTTTGCGCCTCGGCCATTACGTCTGTGGCGCTCAGGACCCTGATCAGAAGTGTACTTGGGTCTGATGAAGGGCAACCTGATACATGTAATGCACTGTCTAACTGTGATATGTTTGTGAACTTTATCCTATCTGCCTTGGATGATGCCATTTGGACGTGTGCCAGAACCTCTGCCTTGGCGGTAGCTATACGCCGCGCGGTCTGGCTTCGCCAGTGGCCTGCTGACAATGCTACTAAGAGGGCCCTTACTGGGCTTCCATTTAAGGGGCTATGCCTGTTTGGAGATCACCTAGATCTGTTTGCTAAAGGATGTAAGTTACCCCAGCGCAGGCGGCAGTCTCGACCCTTTCGGGGCCAGGGGCCCCCTTCACTCCCCTACCGCGGTGCTAAGCAGGGCAAAGGGGTGTCCTTCGCGGGGGCTCGTACAGACCCCTGGCGCAGGAACAGTGGACGACGCCCCGGCGCCTCCTGGGGCTCTAAACCAAAACCCTCTCCCAAGCCTCCCCAGGCATGATGGGGAGCCCTCGCCCATTGGGGTGGGGGGATGGCTACAGCACTTTTCGCACGTCTGGAGGCATCACGTCTCAGACAGGTGGATTCAGGAGGTATTGTCCTCTGGCTACAAACATAGAAACATAGAAGGTTGACGGCAGAAGGAGACCATACGGTCCATCTAGTCTGCCCTTATGTGTATACTGTATGTACTCTTTATCTTAGGATAGATGTGTGCTTATCCCAGGCATGTTTAAATTCAGTGACTGTTGATTTTTCAACTACCTCTGCTGGAAGTTTGTTCCAAGCATCTACTACTCTTTCTGTAAAATAATATTTTCTAACATTGCTCCTGATCTTCCCCCCAACTAGCTTCAGGTTGTGCCCCCTTGTTCTATTGTTAAGTTTCTTCTTAAAAACACTTCCCTCCTGAACCTTAGTCAATCCTTTCACATATTTAAAGGTCTCAATCATGTCCCCCCTCTCCCTTCTTTCCTCCAGACTGTACAAATTAAGTTCTTTAAGTCTCTCCTGATAAGTTTTAAGTTTAAGTCCTTCCACCATTTTCGTTGCCCGCCTTTGGACACGTTCTATTTGAATAATGTCTTTTTGCAGGTAAGGTCTCCAGAACTGCACAGTATTCTAGCTGTGGCCTTACCAGGGCTCTATACAGCGGCATCACAACCTCCCTCTTCCTACTGGTGATGCCTCGAGCTATGCAGCCGAGCATCCTGCTTGCTTTTCCCACTGCCTGGCTACACTGTCCACTCATCTTGCAGCTATCAGTAATCAGTACCCCTAAATCTCTCTCCTCCGAGGTTCTGGCTAACACTGTACTGCCCATACGGTACTCAGAGCAGGGATTCCTTCTACCCAAGTGCATGATTTTACATTTAGAGACATTAAACTCTAGTTTCCACAGTTTTGACCATCTATCCAGTAAAGCTAAATCATTTTCCATGTTGCAGACACCTCCAGGAATATCCACCCTATTACTAACCTTTGTATCATCAGCAAGCAGACAAACTTTTCCTACCAAGCCTTCTCCTATGTCACTTACAAATATATTAAAAACAATGGGGCCCAGGACAGAGCCTTGTGGCACACCACTTGTAACTCGCCTTTGTTCAGATTGCATGCCATTTACAACAACGCTCTGATACCGATCCCTCAGCCAACTGGAAATCCACTGAATTATCCAGGGATTGAGTCCTACCTTCAATAACTTATCTATGAGCTCCTTATGTGGTACAGTGTCAAAGGCTTTGCTAAAATCCAGATAGGCGATATCCACAGCACCACCTTCATCTAACACTTTAGTGACATTGTCAAAGAAATCAATAAGATTGGTCTGACATGATCTGCCCTCAGTAAAGCCGTGCTGTTTTGGGTCCGATAGAGTTTGCTGTGCGCCCCCTCTACCCTAAGATTCGTCAAGTCCAGGATCCCCCAGGACCCTGCCTCAGCTCAGGTCTTGATGCAGGCCGTGCAAGGCCTTCTGGATATGGGGGTCATTTGCAGTGTCCCCTTAAGAGAAAGAGGCAAGGGGTTCTATTCCAACCTTTTCACAGTCCCCAAAAAATATGGGTCAGTCAGGCCCATTCTGGATTTAAAGATCCTCAACAAATTTGTCAGAAACAAGCGTTTTCGCCTGGAAACTCTGCGCTCGGCCATTGGCTCCCTGCGCCCAGGGGATCTCGTGACGTCGGTGGACATCAAAGATGCTTACCTTCACATTCCTGTGTTCCCTGGACACCAAAGGTTTCTCAGATTCGCGTTGGAAGACCAACATTACCAATTTGTGGCCATGCCCTTTGGTCTCACCTCAGCTCCCAGAGTGTTCACCAAAGTGCTGGCAGGGGTGATGTCTCTGGTGCGGTCAAGGGGCATACGCTTGCTACCCTACCTGGACGACATACTCATCACCTCTCGGTCTCTACAGCAGGCAGAGTTGGACACTCAGTTGGTGGTGTCCACCCTGGAGTCCTTCGGCTGGGTGATCAATCACCCCAAGTCCTCCCTGTCCCCTTCCTCGGTGACCCCATTCCTGGGAATGATTCTGGATACGATTCAGTCAAGGATATTCCTTCCTCAGCAGAAGGTGGAAGCTCTAACTGCGCAGGTGAGGTTCCTGCTATCGTGCCCCCAGCCCTCCCTCAGGCAGGGAATGCAGTTGGTGGGCCTGATGGTGGCATGCTTCGAGGCGGTGCCCTTTGCTCAGTTCCATTTGAGGCCTCTTCAACTTCACCTTCTGTCAGTATGGGACAAGGATCCAACGTCCTTGGACGGGATCTGTGTGCTTCCCCCCTTGGTCTGACGGTCCCTTTCCTGGTGGCTGGACCACAGGAACTTGATGGGAGGCAGATCCTTCCTGGCCCCCTCCTGGGAGACAGTCACCACGGATGGGGGGGGGGGGGATTCTGGAAGTCCCTGCAGTTCTAGGGGAGGTGGGGCCCTCAGGAGGCCCACTTACCCATCAACATTCTGGAACTGCGGGCAATCAGGTTGGTACTGGAGAAGTTGACCAATCACCTGAGAGGTCTGTCTGTGCAGGTGCGCTCAGACAACAGGATGGCGGTTGCCTACATCAACCATCAGGGAGGGACCCGGAGCAGGAGGGCCCTCCAGGAGGTATCGCGGATTCTGACATGGGCAGAGGCCAATGTTCAATACATTTCGGCTGTGTACATCCCGGGGGCAGAGAATCTACTGGCAGACTCTCTGAGCAGGGGGACCTCTCATCAGGGAGAGTGGTCCCTCTGCAACAGGGTATTCCAGTCCCTGTGTCACCGTTGGGGTCTACTGGATGTGGATCTGTTTGCATCCCGTCACAATCACAAGCTCCAGGCTTTTGTCTCCCTGTCTCAGGATCCTCTGGCCTTGGCCACAGATGCTCTGTCCATGTCATGGCAGGAATTTCGGCTCCTGTATGTCTTTCCTCCATTCCCCCTGCTGGGCAGGGTACTGCGCAAGATTGCTCTGGAAAGGGTGCCAGTGATTCTGGTGGCCCCCAGGTGGCCAAGAAGAGTGTGGTTCGCAGACGTGGTGCAGATGGCAGTAGATCAGTACGTCCTGCCAGCAGTGCCAGATCTGCTCACTCAGGGCTCCCTACGCCATCCCAATTTACAAACTCTGGCTTTGATGGCCTGGCTGCTGAAACCTCCATCTTGATGGAGAAGGGCTTGTCTGCCTCCGTAGTTGAGACCATGGTGAAGGCTAGGAAGAAGTCTTCATCTTCCATCTATTATAGGGTTTGGCGTGCTTACATTGACTGGTGTGAGTCTAGGTCTCTTCCCTGTCGGGTGTTCTCAGTTCCCAGGGTTCTAGAGTTCTTACAGCAAGGCTTGGAGTCTGGTCTCCAACTCAGTACTTTGAAGGGTCACGTTTCTGCCCTGTCTGTTTTCTTTCAGAAGTCTTTTGCTCGACATTCCTTGGTCAGTACTTTATTTCAGGGGGTTACTCATGTGCGTCCCCCACGAAAACCTATGGTCCCTGTTTGGGATTTGAATTTGGTCTTGTCTGCCTTGCAGGGTGCTCCCTTTGAGCCTATTCAGAATGCTGCTCTGGCTGTACTTACCCTCAAGGTTGTCTTTCTGGTGGCTATTACTTCGGTCAGGCATGTGTCTGAGCTGGCGGCTCTGTCTACCCAGCCTCCATACTTTGAGGAGTAAATTGTTCTTCCTTCCTTGTGCCCTAATCCTAGTAATGCTAAGGAAAGGGTTTTGCACTCCTTGGATGTGGTCAGGTCTCTAAAGTATTACCTAGTAGTCACTGCGTCCTTCAGGAAGACTGATGCTCTTTTTGTGGTCCCTTCTGGTCCTAGGAAGGGTTTGGCTCCTGCCAAGTCTATTATCAGCAAATCCATCAGGCTGTGATTCAGGCCTGTTCGGCTAAGGGGAAGAGTCCTCCCTTCCGCCTTACTGCTCATTCTACTCGTGCTATTGGTGTCTCTTGGGCCTTCCAGCACCAGGCTTCTGTTGAACAAGTTTGCAAGGCCGCTACTTGGTCTTCAGTTCATACCTTTTCAAAGTTTTACAAGGTTGACGTTAGGGCCTCAGCTGATGCTGTTTTTGGCCACAAGGTTTTACAGGCGGCAGTGGTTTAAACTGCCTGCTTTTACCTTTTCTTATTGGGGATCCCAACCTACTTTATGGACACTGCTATTGGATGTCCCTAGTGTAAGTAATCTATCTGGAGCAGGACGTACTGTATACTAAGAATAATACAATTCTGTGAAATACTCACCTGTAGAATTGGTATTATAAGTATACAGTATGTCCTGCTCCACCCCACCCTGTTGTTGCATTATTCTGGATCCCCTGTATGGTGATTATCATCATTGTTATAGTTACCAGTTTTGTTTTGGGTGGTTAAATTCTCCTGGTTTCTTGTTCACTGCTTTTCAATGCTGGGGATTTGTGGGAGGTCCCCGGGTATTTGAGGGGCCGGGAGGAGCCTGTTTTACATGTTTCTGCAGTGCAGCGCCATCTGGCGGAGGATAACCCAAGTCTTATTTTTACTTTGCGAAATTGCCCCTTTTTGGGTAGTTTATATATTTTTTTCTTTTTCTAGGAACTACATATGTTAGTTTTAAAATATCGAGAAGATATTATAAGTGTCCGGACTGCATCAGACCACCTCGAAGAAAAACTGAAAGCAGAAATTTTGTTCCTGAAGGAACAAATTCAGGCTGAACAGTGTCAAAAGGAAAATATTGAAGAGACTCTGCAGACAGAAATTGAGAATTGTAAAGAGGAAATGGGTAAACATTCCATCTTCTGTCTAACAATAAACAAAAACCCTTATTCTAAGTATGTCACACACCCCGCTTCAGATAGTCATTACACTTGGGTTATACCGACCTGTAGAGGGCGATCTTGCAGAGATGTAATGAAAAAAAGGGAGCCCCTCCCGGTCCATAAATACCTGGGACCTCCCACTCATTCCCCAGTCTTTCATCTCTGCAGACGGCGAGCAAGTCAGAAGATGGATGTCTCCTCCTTGCAGGTACCCGGGGTAACTCCTGGCCCCCCTCTTTCTATTTCTGCCTGGACCTACTGTTAACCCCCTTTTTTAGTAAAGAGCCTCCCAGCCTAGGCTGCGGGTCCTGGCAAAGGTAGACGGCGCCTTAAGGTGCCTTAGGAGCTATGCTCCACCGTGAGACCCCATACTAAGGGGTAGGCGGTATTCTGGGTTGTGATCCCGGTTGGGATGCCCTATCCTTGCCCTTAAACCCTTGGGGTGTTAACTCCCCCTTCCCCGGTCACCCATCGTTCCCTACTGCTGGGGGGGGGGGCGCTTTTCCCCCTTTTAGTTTAGTATCTCTTTTGAGTGCATGATTGTGTGATACGGTCTGTGTGTGTGTGGTGCTCGTGAATTATGCTTCCATGGCCGGGCCGGCGGTTTGCGGCGCCGCCGGCCGTTCATGTCAGTCTTCGGGGGAGCTTCTTCCCCTCCGGTGCGGTTTCTGGGGGGGGGGGGGGCGGGGCCGGGCGCGAGACGCGATCCTGCGGACCGCCCCCTCCCTCCCCCCGTGTTGCTGGTGCCGCTGCGGAGCCCAGTCACTGGCCGGTAGCCGCCTGTTGTCAGCAGAGAGGGGCGGGGTCGGGCGCAGCGCGTGATCCGCGCCGGCCCGCCCCTCTTCATCCAGGCTGCCTTGTCACTCCGCCTTGTGCAGGACGCCATTCAGTAAGCGCCCAGTGGGCTCCAGTCTTCATTGTCTGTGCAGTTGCTTGTCAGCGCAATATTGCATTATACATTCCTACTTATATGTATGTATGCTTGGCCCTTCTGTTATGTGCCCTGCATTGTGTGACTTTTGTGTGA
This sequence comes from Gastrophryne carolinensis, assembly GCA_027917425.1. Taxonomy (NCBI): domain Eukaryota; kingdom Metazoa; phylum Chordata; class Amphibia; order Anura; family Microhylidae; genus Gastrophryne; species Gastrophryne carolinensis. Next base: position 231,005,870 of record CM051236.1, read on the forward strand.
CGGTCCCCCTTTCTTTTCCTGGCGGACCCTTGTTGGATCTTAAACCTTGCGCTCAGCCATAAATTTGCTTCGTCAGGAGGACTTCATGACGTCCATAGATATCAGGGATGCTTATCTGCATGTTCCAATCTTCCTGGCGCATCAGAGATTTCTCAGGTTCGTGGTGGAAGATCAGCATTTTCAGTTTGTGGCTCCAAGGGTTTTCACCAAGGTGCTGGCAGGGCTGATGGCCCTTCTCAGCGCCCAGGGTATCCGCATCGTGCCTTATCTGGACGATCTTCTCATTATGGCATCCTCTCTCCGCCAGGCGGAGCTAGGTACCAGGAATGTGGTGGCCACTCTGGAGAGATTCGGCTGGGTGTTCAACTATCCCAAGTCCTTCCTCTCTCCGTCCAGGGTGGTGTCGTTCCTGGGAATGTCTCTGGATACTTCTCAGTCCAGGGTGTTCCTCCCCCGGCCCAAGGTTCTTTTGATTCAGGAATTGACTCTTCTTCTATCCATCCCTCGTCCGTCCATCCGACTGGGGATGAGGCTGGTGGGATTGATGGTGGCTTCGTTTGAGGCGGTTCCCTTTGCCCAGTTTCACACAAGGACGCTCCAGCTCCATCTGTTGGCGGCCTGGGACAGGTCTCGGCTGTCATTGGATCAGTCCTTTCTGATGTCTCCCCGGGTTCGGCATTCCCTTCGGTGGTGGCTGGAACCAAGCAATCTGATGAGGGGCAGATCCTTTCTGACCCCTTGTTGGGAGACAGTCACCACAGATGCCAGCCTGTCAGGTTGGGGGGGGGTTTGGAAGGATCTTCAGTTTCAGGGACTGTGGGGGCCTCAGGAGGCTCACGGTCCCATCAATGTTCTGGAGCTGAGAGCCATCAGGTTGGTTCTGGGTCACTTGACTCATCAGTTACAGAGTTTGCCGGTTCAAGTTCGGTCGGACAATCGGACGGCGGTCGCCTACACCAATGACCAGGGAGGGACTCGCAAGAGGCGTGCCCTCAGGGAAGTGTCCTTGATCCTGGCTTGGGCAGAGAGCAATGTCCCATGCATCTCGGCGGTGTACATTCCGGGAGTGGAGAACACGGAGGCGGACTCCCTGAGCAGGTGCTCATCTCGCCGGGGGGAATGGTCTCTCAGCCCCAAGGTGTTCGGTCACTTTGCCACCGGTGGGGGACTCCGGAGGTGGACCTCTTTGCCTCTCGTCACAATCACAAGCTACCGGCATTTGTGTCTCTCTCGCGGGATCCGCTGGCTCTGGCAGTGGATGAGTTGTTTCTGAACTGGAGGGATCTGGGGGTTCTGTACCTGTTCCCTCCGTTTCCAATGGTGGGCAAAGTGGTGCGCAAGCAATCTTGGTGGCCAAGACAGGTTTGGTTCGCAGACGTGGTAAGGTTGGCAGCGGATCAGTTAGATCTGCCCCTTCTGCCGGATCTGCTCACTCAGGGTCAACTGCTCTACCCCAATTTACCAAGGCTGGCTTTGACGGCGTGGCTGCTGAAACCTCCATCTTGAAGGAGGAAGGTCTTTCTGATGCTGTTATTCAAACTCTGGTTAGGGCTAGAAAGAAGTCTTCCATCTACTATAGGATTTCGAGGTCTTATATTGATTGGTGCGAGGTCCGGGCCTTGCCTTGCAGGGTGTTTTCTATCCCTAGGGTTTTGGAATTTCTGCAACATGGTCTGGACCTGGGGTTGCAGCTTAGTACGTTGAAAGGCCACGTTTCTGCCCTGGCGGTTTTCTTTCAAAGGTTTTTTGCTCTTCATCCTCTGGTTAAGACCTTTTTCCAGGGGGTTACGCATGTGCGGCTTCCTAGGAAGCCTTTGCTCCCAGTTTGGGATTTGAATTTGTTTCTTTCTGCTTTTCAGGGTCCTCCTTTTGAACCTTTGCAGGATATTGCTCTTTCTACGCTTACTCAGAAGGTTGCGTTTTTGGTTGCCATCACTTCCGTTCGGCGTGTATCGGAGTTGGTGGCTTTGTCAATTAAGGCCCCGTACTTTGAGAGGCATCAGGACAAGGTTGTTTTCCGCTTCAAGCCAGGTTTCCTTCCTAAGGTGGTTTCTGCCTTTCATCTTAATCAGGACATTGTTCTACCCTCCTTGTGTCCTAAGCCCAGCAATGACAAGGAGAGGGTCTTGCATTCACTGGATGTGGTTCGCTGTGTGAAGTACTATTTGGTGGCTACTTCTTCCTTTCGTAGGACTGACGCCCTTTTTGTGGTGCCCTCCGGGCCTAGGAAAGGTTTGGCTCCCGCCAAGTCTTCCATTAGTAAATGGATTCGCCAGGCCATTGTTGGGGCCTATTCTGCCAAGGGGAAGGTTCCCCCTTTTCGTGTTACTGCTCATTCTACTCGTGCCGTTGGGGTGTCCTGGGCCTTCCAGCATCAGGCCTCTGTTGAGCAAGTTTGTAAGGCTGCTACTTGGTCTTCCGTTCATACTTTTTCCAAGTTTTACAAGGTTGATGTGCGGGCCTCAGCAGATGCTGTTTTTGGCCGCAAAGTTCTGCATGCTGCAGTGGTTTAAGTTTGTGCATTATTGCCTTGTTTTGGATCCCCGCCCTTTATGGACACTGCTATTGGATGTCCCAAGTGTAATGACTATTCTAAAGCGGGGTGTGTGACATACTTAGAATAATACCATTTTGTGATTACTCACCTGCAAAATGGGTATTATAAGTATGTCACACACCCCGCTTCACCCCGCCCTTTGGTATTCTGGATCCTTTCTATGGTGAACATTTTTTACTGTTACTGGTTGTTTTGGCTCTTCCTGGTCCCTTTACTGCTGTCTTGAAACTGGGGAATGAGTGGGAGGTCCCAGGTATTTATGGACCGGGAGGGGCTCCCTTTTTTTCGTGACATCTCTGCAAGATCGCCCTCTACAGGTCGGTATAACCCAAGTGTAATGACTATTCTGAAGCGGGGTGTGTGACATACTTATAATACCCATTTCACAAGTGAGTAATCACAAAATGGTATTATAATGGCCGGGTTCCCACTCCCTCTTCGGGGTCCCTTACTTCCCTCTGGGGTGGGGGGGGGCTGGCGGACCGTCATCCTCGGCCTTTCCCTTTTTCATTTGTTAATATTTATCTATGAGTGTATGTGTGTTGGTGTTCACTTTACTTTGTGTTGTGTGTGTGTGTGTGTGTGTGTGTGGATCTCCTGGAAGTATCCCTGGATGAATTGGTGCATGGTGCCTTCTAGCCTGTGGTGGTTTTCCTGTTAGCCTGGGGAGTTTCTCTCCCTCAGGCTTTAAGAAAAGGGGGCAGGCCGGGCGCTCGGCGCGGCCGCGGTAGCCCCGCCCCCCTCGTTCGGCGCGTTTTGCTGGCCAGATCCGCGCTGCTGGGAGGGGGGTGGGGCCGGAAAAGCGGGCCTTCTGCACTGGCCCACCCCCCTTCCCTTCTCTTCCTGCTTCTCGGCTTCTCCACAGATTGGGGGCCATTTTTGCTGCGGTTGCTGCTGCCGTTCTTGGGGGTCTGTCGGCCACCTCTTTGTCACTTGGGGGTCCCTCTCTGGTGGGGGGGCCCCCTGTGGTGCTGGTTTTTGGCAGGTTTTGCCTTTTATCTATTTAATTATTTATTCAAAATTGTGTGTGTGTATGTATATATATATATATATATATATATATATATATATATATATATAATTTGCTGTATAGTAATTGATATGCCTTATTGTGTGTTGCAGATTGCTTCATTATTGTGCATGTTAAGGGGTTCCTCCTGGTCCTGGGGTCCCTAGTGTAAATTTGATCACCTCAAATCCTCCCACCGGGACTTTTAAGGGGTATCCCGGGTTGCTTAGGCGTAAATTCCCTGCGGTCTTGCGACTGACCACAAAAATCACCATATGGAGGCTCCGCAGGATACTGGGCTCCGGCTCCCTCTGGGACAATCCGGGCCATGTGTGGGGTGTGGGGTATCCCTTACGGGGGAGAATGTGCTGATCTGTATACCATGCGCACAAAAGGCTATAACGCGGCAGTTTGGTACCCAGCCTTCTGGGTCGGCTCCTCCCGCTTCGACTTCCCCTACCCGCCTTATCCGTACCCCAAGTGACATTGGTGCCAGCGGGGATTCGCACTCTGATGTTTGTGCTAGGTTGGCCAGCATCGAGAAATGTATTGCTAGCACGGTGGGCAAGAAGGCCCATTCTAAAAAGAGACATTTGTCGTCGGCCCAGCCCTTGTGGGATGTTGACGACGATTCCATTGATTTGTCAGATTATTTGTCAGATTATTCCCCGCTAGAGGAGGGGGAATTGTATGAGGAAACAGAGGCTGACTATGTTCAGTCTGGTGATGCCGATGTCGGGCAGGCGCTGGGGGATGCCGTAGATATGGACACTGTTTTGTCACATCTATTGGAGGTGTTGGATATTGAACCGCCTGAGGCGCCTCCCCTCAAGAAGGGGGAATTTTTTGGGGTCTGCAAGCCCCGTCTGGAATTCCCTACCCAGGGTCACTTTGATGCGCTGATCCTTAGAGAATGGGAGAGGCCCAGTCGGCTTCCTGGTGCTCCTCAGGGATGGGATAAGAAGTATCCTTTTCCGGTGGAGGCGGTTAAGCGCTGGTCTTCTCCTCCCAAGGTCGATGCGCCTGTTTTAGGTTTGACCAACTCTTCTGTGCTGAACACCCCTGACGCCACTTCCCTTAAGGATGGCGAGGATAAGCGCCTTGATCAGATGGCGAGCCACGCATTTGCCAGCGTGGGCTTGGCTCTGCGGCCTGTTTGTGCATCTGCCCTGGTGTCGCTTGCTACCAGGTCTCTTATCAGGGACTGGCTGCATGACGCTCAGTTTGATCCAGCTAGCGCTGAGTTCGCTACCCTTAAGAGATGTGAATTGTTCATGGATTTTGTCTTGGCTGCTATGGAAGATTCTATTGTCGTGTGTAGTAGGACTTCAGCCTTATTGGTGGCTATGCGCAGATCGGTCTGGCTCCGCCAGTGGACGGCGGACTTTGGGGCCAAGAAGTTGCTCACAGCTCTTCCCTTCTTGGGTACATGGCTGTTTGGAGATAAATTGGATGCTGTTGCCAAAGGAGGCAAGTTACCTCAGCGGAAGAAACAGCGCCGTCCCTTTCGGGGGGCTGGCTCGTTCACTCCTTCCTTTCGAGGGGCCAGAGCGGCTTGGGGTTTGGCCTTCTCGGGTGTCAGAGGCTCGTCCTGGAACAGGTGCAGAGGTCGGGCACGTCCCGCGGCTGCCTGGGGTTCCAAGCCCAAGCCTGCCGTTAAACAGGCTCAGCAATGAAGGGGCACCCTCACCCACAAGGGTGGGGGGACGGCTGCGGCTCTTCTTCCAGGTCTGGGCCCGGGAGGTCACAGACAATTGGATCTTGGAAGTAGTCTCCTGCAAACTGGAGTTCGAGTACTGGCTGCCTCCAAGATTCCTAAGGTCTCGGGTGCCCTCGGACCCTCAGGCTGCACAGGGGCTCCTGTTAGCAGTGAAAAACTTTCTGGACATGGGGGTTATATGCCCGGTGCCTTTGTTGGAAAGAGGCAGGGGTTACTACTCCAACCTTTTCACGGTTCCCAAAAAGGAGGGTTCGGTGAGACCCATTCTAGATCTCAAGGTTCTCAACAGGTTTATCAGAGCCAAAAAGTTCTGCATGGAGACTCTGCGCTCGGCTATCAATTCCCTTCGCCAAGGGGATTTTATGACATCCATAGACATCAAGGATGCGTATCTGCATGTTCCGATTTTTCTGGCACATCAGAGATTCCTCCGGTTTGCGGTGGAGGATCAACATTTTCAGTTTGTAGCCCTTCCCTTCGGACTGACCTCGGCGCCGAGGGTCTTCACCAAGGTCTTGGCGGGAATAATGGCTCTGCTCAGAGCTCAGGGCATTCGCATTGTGCCTTATCTGGACGACCTGTTGATCTCAGCTTCTTCCCTCTGTCAGGCGGAGCTGGACACCCACCAGGTGGTGTCGACCCTGGAGAGGTTTGGGTGGGTGATCAACCGCCCCAAGTCTTCTCTCTGTCCGTCTCATGTGATTTCATTTCTGGGCATGAATCTGGATACCATTCAGGCCAGAGTGTTTCCGCCCCAGACCAAGGTGCAGGGGATTCAGGGTCTGATCTGCCTTCTTCTGGCCAAACCTTGTCCCTCTATCTGACAGGGGATGAAACTGGTGGGTTTGATGGTATCCTCCTTCGAGGCGGAACCGTTTGCACAGTTTCACATGAGATCTCTTCAACTTCACCTATTGACGCATTGGGACAGGTGTCCGCTGTCATTGGATCAACCTTTCAGGCTTTCTCCCAGGATTCGGCAGTCCTTTCGGTGGTGGCTGGACTCGAGCAATCTGGTGAAGGGCAGATCCTTTCTGGTCCCTTGTTGGGAGACGGTTACCACGGATGCCAGCCTGTCGGGCTATTGGAAAAGTCATCAGTTCAGCGGGGTGTGGGGTCCTCAGGAGGCTCACACCCCTATCAATGTCTTGGAGCTCAGAGCAATCCGACTGGTTCTGGCTCGGCTGACCTCACATTTTCAGGGTCTACCGGTTCAAGTTCGTTTAGACAACCGAACGACGGTAGCTTACATCAATCACCAAGGAGAGACTCGCAGCAGGAGTGCCCTTGGGGAAGTCTCTTTGATCCTGCACTGGGCGGAGAGCAATGTTCCTTGCATTTCGGCAGTCTACATTCCGGGAGTGGAGAACACGGAGGCGGATTCCCTGAGCAGGGCATCCTCTCGCCAAGGAGAGTGGTCTCTCAACCCCGAGGTTTTTCTGGATCTTTGCCACAAGTGGGGGACTCCGGAGGTGGATCTCTTTGCCTCGAGGCACAAACACAAACTTCCGGCCTTTGTGTCTCTTTCCCAGGATCCTCTATCTCTAGCAGTGGATGCCTTGTCCCTTGCTTGGAAGGATCTGGGTTTTCTTTACCTGTTTCCGCCCGTCTCCATGCTGGGCAAGGTAGTTCGCAAACTGGTTCTAGAAGGGGCACCAGCGATTCTGGTGACTCCAAGGTGGCCAAGAAGGGTTTGGTACGCAGACGTTGTAAGGCTGGCCGTAGATCAGTACCGGCTTCCCTTGTTGCCGGATCTGCTATCTCAGGGTCAACTACTTTACCCCAATTTACAAACACTGGCTTTGACGGCTTGGCTGCTGAAACCTTCATTTTGAAAGAGGAAGGTTTGTCTGCGGCTGTTGTTCAGACCTTGATTAGGGCTAGGAAGCGGTCCTCTTCTGGCATTTACTATAGGACTTGGAGGTCCTATATTGATTGGTGTGAGGCTAGGGCCTTGCCTTGCAGGGTGTTTTCGATTCCCAGGATTTTGGAGTTTCTTCAGCATAATCTGGATCTTGGGTTCCAGCTTAGTACTTTGAAAGACAGGTTTCTGCTCTGTCCGTTTTCTTCCAGAGGTCTTTTGCCTTACACCCGCTGGTTAAGATCTTTTTCCAAGGGGTCGCGCGTGTGCAGCCCCCTCGGAAGGCTGTGGTTCCTGTTTGGGATTTGAATTTGGTTCTTTCGGCTCTACAGGGTCCTCCTTTTGAGCCGCTTCAGGATATTGCTCTTTCGGTTCTCACTCAGAAGGTTGCTTTCTTGGTGGCTATTACCTCTGTTCGGCGTGTCTCTGAGTTGGCGGCTCTGTCGATTCAGGCCCCTTACTTTGAGAGACACCAGGATAAGGTGGTTTTTCGTTTTAAGCCAGATTTCCTTCCTAAGGTGGTGTCTGCTTTCCACCTCAATCAGGATATTGTTCTCCCTTCCTTGTGTCCTAAGCCTAACAATGACAAGGAGAGGGTTCTGCACAATTTGGATGTTGTTCGCTGTGTGAAGTACTATTTGGTGACTACTTCTTCCTTCCGCAAGACGGATGCTTTTTGCCTGGTGCCCTGCGGGCCCAGGAAAGGTTTGGCGCCTGCTAAGTCTACGATTAGCAAATGGATTCGTCAGGCCATTGTTGGGGCCTATTCTGCTAAGGGGAGGACTCCCCCTTTTAGGGTCACTGCACACTCTACTCGTGCTGTTGGTGCATCCTGGGCTTTTCAGCACCAGGCTTCTGTTGAACAAGTTTGTAAGGCTGCTACTTGGTCTTCCGTTCATATTTTTTCCAAGTTTTACAAGGTTGATGTGCGGGCTTCAGCGGATGCTGTTTTTGGCTGCAAGGTTCTGCAAGCTGCAGTGGTTTGAGTTGGTACATTCTTCACTGTTTTCTGGTTCCCACCCATGATGGACACTGCTATTGGATGTCCCACATGTCATGAAGATTGAAGTGGAGTGTATGGCACACTTAGAATAATACCGTTTTGTGAGTACTCACCTTTAAAACGGGTATTATGAGTGTGCCATACACTCCACTTCGCCCCACCCTTTTTTTTTTTTTACAGTTATTCTGGGGCTTTTATATGGTGAACCATTGGTTTTGATTGTTAAGGTTTTAATTGGTTCTTCCTGGTCCCCTTACTGCTTTTTTACACTGGGAAATTGGTGGGAGGTCCCAGGTATATATGGACTGGGAGGGGCTTTCTTTTTTGCATATTCATCTCTGCAGAAGTTCGCCCTCTACTGGAGATTACCCACATGTCATGAAGATCGAAGTGGAGTGTATGGCACACTTATAATACCCATTTTAAAGGCGAGTACTCACAAAACTGTATTTTTCCTGATGGCTTTTCTGCATTTAAATTCTGCTTGTGGGTTTACAGTCATTTCTTGCTTTGCAGCGTCTCAGGTTGCTGCAAATTTTGCAGTGTATAGGTCAACATAATATGGGGACCAGCCATTATATAATCTAAGAAATCTAAATTTGCTAAGCACATAATAGAAGTCTTAATGTTTGGCCTGTAATGTTAAATACATTTTCTCCTCAGGGTTTTTGCTTTTGTTGAGCGTTTACATTTTTTTCTTTGTCCTTTCTTCCAATCTGTCTCTGATCCCTTTCAGACATCTTAGAAGGTAGGATTGCTTGTGTGTTTGAATTCATTATTCCATGTAGTCATTAGTACAAGGGCTCCTCTATAATCTGCATTTGGAATGCAATTCTACATATGTGTTGTACAGTGATACGCCAAGATTATGTGATGTTCCAGCCACCCAGGGTCTTAGAGAGAAATCATACTTGGCTATCTTTTACTGCTCTTTTCTGCTGGTCTCGGGTTTAGAGGAAAATCACACATCAGTACCTTGTGCCCATAGGGAGTTTTCATTTCTTTCCCTTCCCATCAAACCCTTTTACCTGGGTACAAGTGTACAATAGAGATCAGTCAAATTAGACCATAACCACACCTCCAGTATGAATCTCGCCTTTTTCAGATTGCTCATGTTCACAGCTATGACCAGCTAGCTGTTGTCAGTTAAATGTGTTAAGCATCATTTCATTGAAAAAAATATACCATATTTTACGCCCTATAAAAAGACGCACCTAAGAATTTGGAGGAGGGAAATAAGAAAAAAATATTCTGAACCAAATAGTGTTCTAAAATAGCCCTCGCTCCCCAGAACCTAACAGGACATAGCAGAAAAGGGCCACTACATACCCAACCCACCAACATTGCTGTTTTGAGTGTTGGTTTATGTTAATCCCCCTGAATGTTTGTAATTGGGTACTCCCCCATGCTCCCGTGGCACATGTGACTGCTGACAGCCGATGGGGTTCCATGGGTGGCTACTCACAAAACCATGTACAATATTGGTCACTGCTTAAAATGGGGCCCAGCTATTGCAGCTCCTTCACACACACAGGGTGATGCAAGGGAATAGAAGTGACATTCCTCCTCTTAGGGGGTTGCTAGGTTTTCTGCAGCATGAAGAAATCAGATGCAAGCCCACTACTAAGGCAAATGTTCTCTCCACTTATCCAAATTATTTCTGCTGGAGTTCTTATAGTGCTACCTTATATACCTTTTTGCAGTGCTAGTTTATTGAGCTACTTCACACACAAGTAATCATATTGTTTCCTGCTGCCAATGAAGCTTTCAGTCTTAATACCTTGCCTCAATCCTACACACACACACACATACACACTGGGGCCTAGCTAATCAGGTGCCATAAACCCGATTTGTTTCCTATGCTAACTAAAAACAATCTGACAGATACCTCCATAGATGATCAAACTTGGGCCCACAAGGCATGTTTAATTGGCTTCAGAGTGCTTTTACATTGTTTTGCTTTATATTTGGAACTGGCCTGGATTTTGAAGCCTGTGCACAAGTCTTTTCACACGGACAAGGGCTAAAAACTTGTTCTAAATGCCCAAATGATGTGATATAAATGCACATTTAAAGCATGTCACTTTGTGGGTGGGTTAATCTTCTGATGCGTCGTTTCTTCCACGCAATCTTTTTGTGTGGTCACCTCATTTGTTCGGTACACATGTGGTGATTTAGTTCTATGTTAATGCAATGCCCTGATGTTGCCTGGAATCCTTAAGCCTGATAAGTTTTCTTTTTCTAGCATCAATATCAAGTTTAAAGACTGAACTGGATAGAATAAAGACAGAAAAGGAGCAGGTATGTATTAGTTTATCTAGTTTGCTGGTTTTGCTGATATGTAATGGATTTTTTCAATATTTTATTAGTTAATGCAAAAAAATTTACATATACATCAATATATAGGCTGTATAGCAGTCACAAAACAAAAGACTCTATTACAACAAAACAAGTTGTACTAAGTTGTTGCCCCAATCTCCTCCTCTCCCCCCACATCTCTTTCTACCCCCCTTCTCCCATCGGCAACGTTCCTATCAATCACACGCTTATTGCGCCTTCATTCTCCCTTCTTTAACTCCTTCTGGAGCAATCGAGTTTTACTTAGTTTGGCGGACAAAGAAGAAGAGCGCTATGGAGTAGGAAAAAAGAAGAAAAATAGAAACAGAGTAAAAGAGAAAAAAATAAAACATTTTACAGGAAGAGAGGGAGACTAAGGCTAAGAGCCCTGGCGGGGGCGGGTTGATCCAACCCCCCGAAGAAGAACCCCAAAGTTAACTGGTCTCCAGTCCTATTAGAGACAGTTTTTCCCCTCTACATACAGTGACCACCGGTCCCAAAGCCACTCAAATTATTGTTGTCTCAACCAGTTTACCTTCTGTTTTATGTCACCAAATGGAAGGGAGTCTAATTGTTTCCAGGAGCCCGTCAAGACCATTCTGCCTGCCGCTATGATCAGGGCAACCAATTTATTCTGCCTTACTTCTGACTTTGGGAGTTCTGCTCCCAATAATGCTACTCTAGGTTCACTAAATAACGGGATTTGAACCACTTTTCTCACTAACCGGAAGACCCTGTTCCATTAAACTTGGGCTTTCAGACAAAACCACCAAATAAGGACTAGATCTCCCCTTGAATTACACCCTCTAAACATTTAGCTCTACTATCCGAGGGATCTCTATAGAGTCTAGCTGGTTAGGAGTTTTAAGCCTGACTCGGCCACCAAGCTATTCTTAAAGCTTTTACTTAATCGATTAACTCTCCTATTCCACCATTCCATTGGGAATTTGCACACTAAATCTCTACCCCATAATTCCATATAGAAAAGTTTCTCTTTTATCCTTAACAGAGCATAATGGATCTGAGAGATACCACCCACTCCCTTCCTGTTTAACAGGCTATACCTCTCATACCATGTAGGTTGTGCGCTCATTCCCCTACTCCATCTAGAGCAGAGATGGGACAAAATTTGAATTGCTCTAAAATTTACTTCTGGAGGCGTAGAATATTGCTCTTTTTAATTGATTTATCGTTGGCATTATATTCTGAGGACAAAAATGTAACTCTATTAACCCTATCCCAAAGGTTTAAAGATTTAAGCAGGATTGTGCATAAAATAAGGTGTTGATCTTTCCTGTTTGTCCAAAAAATGGATTCTATAGAGCTGGACCTACAAGCCTCCTCCTCTATCAAAACCCACGTTGGGCTTCTTTCTTGTATATAGTCGCAATTTTCTGTAGCTGTGCTGCATAACAGTATTTAATCACACAGAGATTGCCCAGACCTCCCTGTTCCTTAGGGCATACAGCGAATTCTTGTTGATCCTTCTACAATTCCCCTGCCAAACGAATCTTAAAATGGCTTGCTGCAAAGCTCCCAAATCTTTTGCATCCACAGATATGGGTAGAGTTCTAAAATATAACAATTTAGGAAGTGAATCCATCTTCACTGCGTTTATCCTCCCAATCCATGACGATTTCCTTCCACAACTCAATAGATGCTCCTTAAGCTTTCTAAATAAGGCGGGATAGTTACTTTCATAAGCATTATCTGTATTGGAGGACAACTTAATACCCAAATATGAAATATGCGAATGGAACCATTTGATCCCTATTAGCATTTGGAGTTTTTCCCTGAATATCGGGGGCCACATTAATGCTTAAGGCTTCTGACGTGGTCCTGTTCACCTCCAGCCCGGAAACCTTTGAGAACTGATCAAGTACACATGATTGCTGGTAAAGAGGTGTCCAGGCTGTTGATGAACAGTAGCAGCTCATCCGCAAACAAACGGCATTTATGCTCTTCTCCTCCGTATGGTATCCCCTTAAATGAGCTTGGTGATCTCAGTGTTTGCACCAATGGTTCAATTGCCAATAACAGGCCAGGTGAAAGGGGACAGTCCTTTCTGCCACACTGGATGTCCAGAAGGTCGTAGCTAAATCCATTCATCAATATGGCGGCTGCTTTGGGATCTGAATACAGGCCTCTAAGGAGATTCATTAATCCATCGCCAAATCCCATTCTCTTCAAAACCACCTGTGCATATCTCCAAGATAGTGTATCGGATGCCTTCTGGACAAACACTGAAAGCACCATCCCGCCCCCTAGACATCTCCCCCCCCCCCATCTCCCCTCCAATAAGCCGATGAGGCCATGGGCTCTCCTTATTTGGTATGTCCCCTGTCTCCCTGGGACGAAGCCCACCTAGTCCGGACAGAGTTAGCTGGACGCCGTTACCCTAGTAAGAAGTTTAAGATCTTCATTAATTGGTGAGATTGGCTGATAGTTGGCATGCTCCGTCCCTCTTTCCCGGGTTTGGGAATGACAACAATATTGGCCTGTAAGGCTTCTGATGGAATTAAGTTATACCATATTATACCATAGGGACAGTTCAGGGGCCAGGGTCTTCACATATTGTTTATAATATTGGCCAGAGAATCCATCTGGCCCAGGCCCCCTTGCCTAAATGGCCTATAAGATTTCCCCCTCTGTAATATCTTCTTCCATTGTTTCCAGTTGGGAGTCCGATAGCTGTTATAGATCCTATCTCTAGTAACCAATCTTCAATATCTGCCTCGCTCATCCTGGTTTCTCTTTTATATAGGGCGGAATAAAAATCAAAAAACTCCCAGAGCTTTTTCAGCTCCCCCGGTCTTAATTTTAGGAAAGGCGTTTAATCTTGATCGGGGTTCAGGTGTCTTGCCAAGAATAGGCCAGATTTAACCTTAGCTAAAAAAAAATGAGCTTTTGTCCACCTCAAGGATTTTTTTCTTTAGTTGTGAGGAGCAGATTAATCTCTGTTCTAAGTTTCTCTATTTTTGTCAATAGATTTCTATTAGTGTTATTTTTATACTGTTTCTTTAATCGGTCAGATTTCTCCAATATATTCTTATGTTCCCTCCTAAGCCTGGAAGCCACTTGTATCAACTTGCCCCTGATATATGTAGATAAAAGTAAAAACCAATTGATTATATATGATAAAAGAAAAACCAATTGAAACACCGGGGGGCCATGTCCCATGTATCTCTACATAGATGTAATATAGTGAGTAAGTGGAGAGGGAGGGGAAAAAGGGGGGGGGGATATTCTAAGTATGTTACACACCCTGCTTCAGAATAGTCATTACACTTGGGTTATGGCCAGTAGAGGGTGAACTTTGCAGAGATGACAGGAAAAAAAGAAGCCCATCTCGGTCCATAAATAACTGGGACCTCCCACACATTCCCCAGTAATCGTCTCTGCAGACGGCGAGCAAGTCAGAAGATGGCTGTCTCCTCCTTGCAGGTAAGCCGGGTTTACACCCATTTTATTTCCCTTTTTCTGCCTGGACCTTTTTTAAATTAGTCCCTATGCCTCCCAGCCATGGCTGTAGGTCTGGGCGAGGGTAGGGTACACCTTAGTGGTGTGGCCATGCTCCTCCGTGAGACCCCCTCTAAGGGGTAGGCGGACGCCAGGTTCGTTATCCTGGAATGGGGTGCCCTGTCCGTTTTATATTCCCTGCGCTGCTTTAGGTTGCTTGGGACCCCCACCCATTGCTCCCCGTGCCTGGATTATAGGGGGGGGGGGCGTCCCTCCATTTGTGACTTTATTATCGAATTTGCCTTCACTTGCTGGCTGGGCCAGCATGTGTGGGACGAGTGTGTGTATGGTGTGTTATGCGCGTTTAGATGCTGTTGCCAGGCCGCACTGCATGGTTAGAGGCTGCGGGCTGGTTTTCCGGGCCGGCTCCGCAGCATTGCTGGGAGCGCGGCCATTCCTTTTTTCTGTCAGGAGCGGGGGCGGGGCCGGGCACTCGGCGCACGGACTGCGGCACAAGCCCCCCCCCCCCCCCTTTTTGGCGCCCTTTGCGGTTGCGCTCTTGGAAGTAAATATTTTGACACATGTATATATCGTTTTTGAATGTATGCGTGCTGTGTTTAGCGCTTGGGGTGATTCTTATGGTGCCATTATTACTGGGTCTTTCAGGGGGAATACCTTGCCTGATATAAATGGGCATTCTCTCGATCCTTAGGTACCTTGATCATATTGGGGTTTTTTCCTTGTCATTCATAAATCCTCCCACTAACGGACATTAAGGGGCATCCCGGGTAGCTTCTTAGCGTAATTCCCACTGGTCATTGCGACTACCATAAACAATCACCATATGGAGGCTTCCCAGGATACCGGGCTCGGGATCCCTTCGGGGCAACCCCCGAAGGGATCCCGAGCCCGGTATCCTGGGAAGCCTCCATATGGTGATTGTTTATGGTAGTGTGTGGTTTGTGGGGCATCCCTTTTGGGGATATTGTGTTTAATTGTATTCCATGTGCACAGCAGGCCATTACGCGGCAGTCGGAGTCCCAGGCGTCTGGGTCCGGGCCGCCAGCCTCATCACCTACCCCACCCCACCTTATCGTACCCCAAGTGACATTGTCATTAGCGGGGAGTCGCAAGTTGATGTTTTTGCTAGGCTGGCCAACTTCTAAAAGTTGATTTCTAGCTCTGCGGCCAGAAAGGCCCCAGCTAAGAGAAGGCATCTGTCGCCGGCCGCGCCGGTATTGGATTTTGCTGACTATTATTCCCTTGACTGGTCTGATTATTCCCCACTCGAGGAGGGGGAATTGTTTGAGGGATTTGATGCTGAGGATCAGCAGTTTTTTGGATACGGATACTGGGCAGGAGCTGGAGGATGCCGTGGATTCCCCCTAGTTCCTGGCTCATCTATTGAGGTTCTGTATGTTTCTCCACCAGCGGAGACCCACCCCCGCAGAAAGGGGACATTTTTTGGGTACTTCTAAGCCCCGCTTGGAGTTCCCAAATTAGAATCATATTGATTGCACGATTCTTTAGGAATAGGAGAGGCCTAGCCGGCTCCCCGGTGTTCCTCAGGGATGGCATATGAGGTATCCCTTCCCGGTGGACGCGGTGAAGTGCTTGTCGTCCCCTCCCGAGGTCGATGCGTCCGTTCTGGGATTGTCCAACACCTCCGTTGTACATTCTCCAGACGCCGCCATTCTTAAAGATGGTGAGGACAAACTCTTTGATTAGATGGCATGCCATGCCTTTGCCAGTGTGGGTTCAGCCTTGCGGCCTGTTTGTGCCTCGGCGCTCGCGACTGTGACTACCAGGTCTGGGGTTAGGGGCCCGTTGAGGGGTTCCCAGCTTATCCCGGCCAGTGATCATTTCACAGCCCTTAAGCGGGGTAAATTATTTGTGACCTTGTTTGATCTGCTAAGGATGACGTGGTTATTATGTGTAGTAGAACCTCGGCATTGCTGGTGGTTATTCGCCGATAGGTCTGGCTACGCCAGCGGGCGGCTGACATTGTGGCTAAGAAATCACTTGCAGCGCTACCCTTCCTGGGTATGAGGCTGTTCGGAGATAAATTGGATTCAGCGAAAGGTGGAAAGTTACCTCAGTGTAAGTAGCAGCGTCGCCCCTTTCGGGGGGGCAGGCTCCTTCGATCCTTTCGCGGTGCCAGAGCAGGCAGAGGCTTTGCCTACTCTAATTTCAGAGGTGATTCCTGGAACGGAGGCAGAGGACGCGCCTCCTCATTGCGGCGTCCTCTCCCAGTCAGGCGGAGCTGGACACCAGGTATGGTGGTGGCGACGCTGGAGAGTTTTGGCTGGGTGATCAACCATCCCAAGTCTTCTCTCTCCACCTCAAGGGAGATCTCGTTTCTGGGCATGATTCTGGATACCATTCGGACCAGGGTTTTCCTTTCTCAGTCCAAGGTGCAGATGGTTCAGGATCTGATACGTCTTCTCCTGTCCAATCCTCGTCCTTCTATGCGGCTAGGGATGGGACTGGAGGGATTGATGGTGGTTTTCTTTGAGGCAGTTCCCTTGTCCAGTTCCACATGAGGTTGCTCCAGCTCCATCTATTGTTGGCCTGGGACAGATGTCCGCAGTCATTGGATCAGTCATTCATGATTCTCCCCTGGTTCGGCAGTCCCTTCAGTGGTGGCTGGAACCAAGCAATCTGATGAGGGGCAGATCCTTTCTGACCCCTTGTTGGGAGACTGTTGCCACAGATGCCAGCCTGTCGGGCTGGGGAGGTTTTGGTAGACGCATCAGTTCAAGGGGCGGTGGGGTCCTCTGGAGGCTCACACCCCCATCAATGTCTTGGAGCTGAGAGCTGTTCGGTTGGTTCTGTCATGCTTAACGCTTCACCTACGCGGCTTACCGGTTCAGGTTCAATCAGACAATTGAACTACGGTAGCTTACATCAATCACCAAGGTGGGGTTTGCAGCAGGAGTGCCCTCAGGGTAGTTTCTCTGATTCTTGCATGGGTGGAGAGCAATGTTCCATGCATCTCAGCAGGGTACTTTCCCGGGAGTGGAAAACATGGAGGCGGACTCCCTGAGCAGGGAATCCTATCGCCGAGGGGAATGGTCTCTCATCCACATGGTATTCCGATCCCTCTGTCATATGTGGGGGTTTACGGAGGTGGATCTCTGTCTCACATCGCAATCGCAAGCTCCCAATGTTTGTGTGTCCCTGTCTCAGGTTCCTCTGGCCCTGGCAGCGGATGTCATGTCTCTTGCCTGGAGGGATCTGGGGTTCTTGTACCTGTTTTCCCCCCTTCTCCATGGTGGGCAAGGTGGTGTGCAAGCTGGCCCAAGAGGGTGCGCCAGAAATTCTGGTGGCCCCAAGGTGGCCAAGACAGGTTTGGTTCGCGGACGTCATACGGCTGGCGGTATATCAGTACAGGTTGCTCCTGTTTCCGCATCTGATCACTCACGGTCAACTTGTTACCCCACTTTACAAACGCTGGCTTTGACGGCGTGGCTGCTGAAACCTCCACCAGAAGGTTTGTCTGATGCTGTGATTCAGACACTAGGAAGTGATCTTCCTCTAACATCTACTACAGGACGTGGAGGTCCTATATTGATTGGTGTGAGGCTAGGGCCTTGCCTTGCAGGGTGTTTTCGATCCCTAGGATTCTGGAGTTTCTTCATCACGGTCTGGACCTGGGGCTCCAGCTTAGTACCTTGAAAGGGCAGGTCTCTGCCCTGGTGGTCTTCTTTCAAGGATCCTTTGCTCTTCATCCTTTGGTTAAACCTTTTTTTTCCAGGGGTCACTCATGTGCGGCCCCCTCGAAAGCCTTTGTTGCCTGTTTGGGATTTGAATTTGGTTCTGTCGGCCCTCCAGGGGCCTCCTTTTGAGCCGGTGCAGGAGGTTGCACTTTCTATGCTTACACCAACGGTTGCCTTTTTGGAGGCTATTACCTCTGTTAGTCGTGTCTCTGAGTTGGGGCTCTGTCTATTCAGGTCCCTTACTTTGAGAGACACCAGGACAAGGTGGTTTTTAGTTTTTAGCCAGATTTCCTTCCTAAGATGGTTTCTGCCTTCCATCTCATTCAGGATGTGGTTCTCCCTTCCTTGTGTCATAAGTCTATCAATGCCAAGGAGAGGGTCCTGCACTCTTTGGATGTGGTTCGTTGTGTGAAGTACTTTTTGGTTGCTACTTCTGCTTTTCGTAAGACGGATGCCTTGTTCGTGGTGCCCTCCGGGCCCCGGAAAGGTTTGGCACTTGCCAAGTCTACCATTAGTGAATGGATACGTCAGGCCTTTGTTTGGGCCTATTCTGCCAAGGGGAGGACTCCCCCCTTTTCAGTTCACTGCGCATTCTACTTGTGCTGTTGGTGCTTATTGGGCTTTTCAGCACCAGGCTTCAGTTGAACAGATTGTAAGGCTGCTACTTGGTCTTCCATTCATACTTTTTCCAAGTTTTACATGGTTGGTGTGCGGACTTCAGCGGATGCCGTTTTTGGCCGTGAGATTCTGCGAGCTGCAGTGGTTTAAGTTTGTGCATTATTGCCTTGTTTTGGATCCCCGCCCTTTGTGGACACTGCTATTGGATGTCCCAAGTGTAATGACTATTCTGAAGCGGTGTGTGTGACATACTTAGAATAATACCATTTTGTGATTACTCACCTGTAAAATGGATATTATAAGTATGTCACACACCCCGCTTCATCCCGCACTTATTGGTAGTTTGGATCTTTTATATGGTGAACCTTTTAGTGTTATGATTGTTTATATTTGGTTCTTCCTGGTCCCCTTACTGCTGTCCTATACTGTGGAATGTGTGGGAGGTCCCAGGTATTTATGGACCTGGAGGGGCTTCTTTTTTTCCTGTCATCTCTGTAAAGTTCGCCCTCTACTGGCCATAACCCAAGTGTAATGACTATTCTGAAGCGGGGTGTGTGACATACTTATAATACCCATTTTACAGGTGAGTAATCACAAAATGGTATTTTTACCCCTCCCTCGGTATTCCAAATATCTCATATCTTATCCCCTTATAGGTGGATATACCACCTTTTATATGTGCCCCCTATATCTTCCTCAGAACCCCCCATCACTCTTTAACTTGCTCCATTTATACTACCGTGATAGTGTTAATTTTGTGCCCTATCATGTCCCCAATTTATCATGTACCTGTTAATTTCTTGTGAGTCAAAACTCGTACCTACACTATTCAGAAAAAAGACAACCAACATGGACAAGAAAAAAAAAAGGGGATATCCCATCCCTCAATACTTTGTATACCTTACCCTACCACCTCCTCGATGAAATACATCCAGTAACACCCCATTATTGCTTTCTATTAAAATAAAATACCCCTAATCTCTCTTCTCCTACTATTCCCCACCCCTTGTGTTAATTATGGGTTTTCCTGAGTTAAAAAAATCAGGAATGCCCCCCTCTCCAAAACGTTTTACAGGCCCTCTTTTCAATTAGCTTACATGAAGAAAACTGGGGGAAAAAAATGTGACATGCAGATGAAATCTTTTCATTTTCAAATCTTAATTGTGTCAAAATCAGAGCTCCACATATATAAATCACACCATTATACTAGCAACAAAAGTCACAAAAATAATAAATTAACTGCACATTTTGTGTGTTTACAAGACTTTTATATATCATACACCTAAACCTTCAAGAGGCCTAGTGCCAGAGTGGGGAGATAGGTCTGCTCAGGGAGGCCAAGTTTATGTCCTTATCCATGATCCTGCAGCAATTTCTAGATGCTGTAGCAGGGCTCCAATTTTGCCTCTCCCTTAAATTCTATTTATCGATGACCAGGCTCCAAATTTGGTCACATGGCCACTCCTGTTCCTTAGTGCTCCCAGAGTGAATGATCTTAGTAATCATGACTACTTGCCATACTCGCTTATGCTGGGAGTGCTGAGAGACATTCATGCAACCACATTTGAAATGTGGTCGTAAAAGCATTAAATTGAAAGGGGGGGCAAACTTTATAGATCTGCTACAGTGCGCTGCAGGAAATGGAGGAGAGGCTCACGTGACAGACATCAGTGTAGCGGCTTGCTGCCTAGTTATTGCCTGGACTGTCCTTTTGGATGGTTTTTTGCTTTCTTTGCACTTACTTAAACCTTGTAATACGTAGTCTTATTTTGGATTGTTTTTGCTCCCCAAATATAATCCCACACTTTAAACCTGAAAACTTGCCTTGACTTTTTTATTTTCTGAAAGAGCCAGCAGCTCATTATTTCTAAAGGGGCCTGATGTGCAGAGGCTTGCCACATTGTCTCCCTCTGAGTGATGCTCTAATCAAATTTGAATGCATTAAGTGACATATAGAAGCTTGCAGACAGTATAATGGTTTTTATATTTGCAAATTTAGCTGGAGGCTGATTTACAAGAACGGACAAAAGAACTTCAGGAAGTTCAAGAACTGAGATCTTCTTTGGAAGACCAGCTTAGAAAGGAGACCTCAAGCAAGGTGTGTGTATACCATTTATATTTTTATTGTTACCCCTGTTTAAAATAAAAGAATGGAAGGCTGTGTGATATAGGGCCTGTATTAAAAAAAAAAAAACTAAAAAAACTTATAAATTTTTCACTTTTTCCCTCTGCTTCTGTGGGCTTTTTTTATTAACTTTTTTTTTATCAGGCCATTCCTTGGAATGAGAGGGGGAATGCCACACTGCCTATTCAGAATAGAAGGGGGGAATGCCACACTGCCTATGGGGAATGGGAGGGAGGAATGCCACACTGCTTATGGGGAATGGGATGGGGGTGTCACACTGCCTATGAGGAATGGGGGGGGGGTGCCACACTGCCTTTGAGGAATGGGAGGGAGGATTGCCACACTGCCTAATGAGGAATGGGATGGAGGAATGCCACACTGCTTATGGGGAATGGGATGGGGGGTGTCACACTGCCTATGAGGAATGGGGGGGGTGCCACACTGCCTATGGGGAATGGGAGGGAGGATTGCCACACTGCCTAATGAGGAATGGGATGGAGGATGCCACACTGCCTGTTGTAAATGGGAGGGGGGAATGCCATGCTACCTATAGGAAATGGGAGGGGGAATGCCACACTGCCTATTGGGGAATGGGAGAGGGGAATGCCACACTGCCTATGGTGAAGGGGATGGGAATGCCACACTGCCTATGGTGAATGGGGTGGGAATGCCACACTGCCTATGGTGAATGGGGTGGGAATGCCACACTGCCTATGGTGAATGGGGTGGGAATGCCACACTGCCTATGGTGAATGGGGTGGGAATGCCACACTGCCTATGGTGAATGTGGTGGGAATGCCACACTGTCTATAGTGAATGGGGTGGGAATGCCACACTGCCTATGGTGAATGGGGTGGGAATGCCACACTGCCTATGGTGAATGGGGTGGGAATGCCACACTGCCTATGGGGAATGGGCTGGGAATGCCACACTGCCGATGGGGGTAGGAATGCCACACTGCCTATGGTGAAGGGGATGGGAATGCCACACTGCCTATGTTGAATGGGGTGGGAATGCCACACTGCCTATGGTGAATGGGGTGGGAATGCCACACTGCCTATGGTGAATGGGGTGGGAATGCCACACTGCCAATGGTGAATGGGGTGGGAATGCCACACTGCCTATGGTGAATGGGGTGGGAATGTCACACTGCCTATGGGGAATGGGTGGGAATGCCACACTGCCTATGGGGAATGAGGTGGGAATGCCACACTGCCTATGGGGAATGGGGTGAGAATGCCACACTGCCTATGGGGAATGGGGTGGGAATGCCGCACTGCCTATGGGGAATGGGGTGGGAATGCCACACTGCCTATGGTGAATGGGATGGGGGGGGAATGCCACACTTTCTATGGGGAATGGGGTGGGAATGCCACACTGCCTATGGGGAATGGGGTGGGAATGCCACACTGCCTATGGGGAATGGGAGGGTGATGCCACACTGCCTATGAGGAATAGGAGGGGGGATTCCACACTGTCTATGGGGAATGGGAGGGGGTAATCCCCCTCTAAATCCTATTGCATATTATAGGGTAAAAAATATGGTAATTGGGCATATATTCTAAGTGTGCCATACTTCCTTCTTCATGACATATGGGTAATCTCCAGTAGAGGGCGAACTTCTGCAGAGATGAATATGCAAAAAAGAAAGCCCCTCCCGGTCCATATATACCTGGGGCCTCCCACCAATTCCCCAGTTTCTTCTCTGCAGAGAAGGCGACAAGACAGAAGATGAGGACTTCTTTGCTTACAGGTAAGCCGGGCTCGGCCCGGCCTTCTATTATCCCTATTACTGCCAGGACCCTTCTAAATTACCCTGTATTGAGCCTCCCAGCTTAGGCTGCGGGTCCTGGTGATGGTAGGAGCACCCTATGGGTGCAGCAGGAGCACTGCTCCACCGTGAGACCTCACTATGGGGTAGGCGGTTAACCAAGTTTCTTGGTGATCCTGGTGTGGGATGCCCCGTCCCGTTAGGCTCCAGCTCCTGGCTGGATTTCCCCCCTTCCGGGTCCCTTATTCCCCTCCGGGGGGGGGGGGGCCTGGCCTATATTTCGTTTTGGCCGATATTTCGTTTTACCCAGCCCTTGTCACGGTGTGAGTGTTTCACTTGTGTGTGTATGTGAGTGCTTGATGTTTACTGGCCTCACAGTCTGACTACAGCCTGGGGAAGCTTCTCCCCCTCAGGCTGCGTTCGGGAAGGCCCGCCCCCTTATTTGGCGCGATTACACTGCTCGTTGTCTAGGGGTCCGCGTTGCTGGGAGGGGGCGTGGCCTCGGAAAGCGCGCATTCTGCACTGGCCCGCCCTCCCCCTGCTCTCCCTTCCCAGGCACGAGGCTGCGTGGGGGCCATCTTCCCTGGCAGGGCTCTTTGCACTCGGGGTAGTAAGGGCCTGATGGCCATTTCTTTAGCTTATGTGTTTGTGTGTGGGCCCCTATTTAGCGGGGGCCCCCACTGGTCTCTAACGTGTGTGTGTGTCTAGGCCTTAGTTGCACTGTTTTGGCTGTGTTGTGGTATATATATATATATATATATATATATATATATATATATATATATATATATATTTAATTTCCATTGTGTGGCTGTAAGATAAAATGCTATTGCATTTTTTACACTGCTCTGCTCTTATGTGGCTTATTTTGTGTGTTACAGGTTGCCCTGTATATGTGCATATTAACCCTTTAAATGCCAGCCACGTAAAATTTACGTGGTTGCCTCTCCGTCACTTAAGTGCCAGCCACGTAAATTTCACGTGCCTGGCATTTACCACTAACAGTAAAAAAATAGAAAAAAAAAAAACCCACTTACCTCCGGTATCCCCGTGAAGCCTGGGGTCCCCTCTTCCTGCGGGGGGGCATCCGATCGCCTCCCCGTCGTCCTCTGTCTTCAGGAGGGGGGCCCGAAACCAGCCGCCCGCAACCCCCCCCCCCCCGCCCCCCCCCCCGTTTCCAGCGCTGACATTGCCGCTGTAAAAAAAAAAAAAAAAAAAAAAAACAAACTGTCATTTACTCACCTCCGCGCCCGAGCCTTCTATCGGGTCTCCTCTTCACCAGGGGGGGGGGTCCGATCCCCCCCTGGGCTGTGCAGTCTTCAGGTGAGGACCCTCTTCCGGGTCCTCACCTCTTGTAATGGCGGCGATGGCCGCCGCCGCTTAGCTCCGCCCATTGTGGTCCGATCGGAGCCCCCTCACCTGTCACCCGCCCTGCGCCGATCACCACCGGCATCTGTCAGTGAGATGATCGGCGCGGGACAGCGGCGAGGGACGTCGGATCGGAGGCGAGTACAGTGTAAAAAAAAAATAATAAAGATTTTTTTCTTGTGTCTGTGTCTTCTTCTTACTTTTAACCCCTTGTGAACTGGTAAGGGGTCCATGACCCCTATACCAGTTCACAAGGCTGGGGGGATGGCAAGCCACCTGCGCTAGCCGGTGGCTTGCCATTAACCCCCGGCACCCCCATTACCTGCCTCCCCAAAGGCCAGGGGGGGGCAGAAGAGCCCGGGCCCACATAGGCTATGTGGGCTCGTAGGCTGCAGGGTGGGGGGGGCACAACAAGCTGGGCCCCCCCACTCTGTGCCTACAAGCCCCCATAGCTGGTCCCGGGCTGGGTTACTTTGGGTAAGGGGGACCCCACGTAAATTTTTTTTTTTATTTTTAAGGGTTTTTAACCCTTAAAAATAAAAAAAAAAAATGGGGGTCTCCCTCCCCTGGGAGGGGGGGACCCTATGTCATTTTTTTTTCCTCGATTTAACCCTTTGTAGTGTGGATGGTATTTGTATTTTTTTTGTGAATGTTAAAAAATACTTGTTTCAGTTAGAGGGGTCTCCTGGGCAGGAACAGGGGGCTACCGATAAATATGTGGTACCGTTCTAATCGGTAGAAATGGGGCTTTCACATGCAATATGATTTTCCTTAATAAAATACATTATTTATTTAAAATAAAGGAGTCAATTTTCTAAAAAAAAATTTTTATTTATTTATTTTTTTTACTTAATAATATTGTAAAAAAAAAAAAAAATTTACAAACAAGACATTTCATGTTAAAGCCCTAAACTCTGCTGCAAAAATGGCGCAAAACATGACGCAAAATGGGGAAAAATGGCCTGTCAACAGAGGGTGACAAAATCTCAAGTAGGCTGGCGATTAAAAGGGTTAATAGTACCTCTGCATGTTGGGTATTGTTCTGCTCGGGGGACCTTGCGCTTTCAGACTTAGCTTGTTTTTTCTGGTTTGCATATTTATATTTTAGGAAAAGGTGTTTTTTATTCAGCTTTTTTATAAATTTTTTAGGGAAACCCTGCGCAACCAAAGAATTCTTTGAGGTAATAATTCCAGAAAGATGAGCCCACTAGAACAAGCTGGGTACCCTTAGAAAGCTTAACGTGTGTACTTTCAGGGAATATATGGTTTATGGGGGATATTCCAAATGTCAAGGGTTGTTTTGGTTGAAAAATCGCAAGGTGCACACTTTGTCTGCAGAGCTGAAATTTTCAAGTAAAATTACCGTTACGCACATGCTTTACTTTGGGGTGTTTGGCAACTCTTCCCTTGACAGTAGCTATGCATGTTGGGTATTGTTCTGTTCGGGGGATGTTGCGTTTTCAGATTAAACTTGTTTTTTCTTGTTTGTATATAGTTTTTTTAGGAAAATGTTGCTTTGATTCTGCTTTTTTATCCTTTTTTTAGGGAAACTCTTTGCAACCAAAGAATCCATTGAGTGATTACTTCCAGAAAACTATGGCCACATCAACAAGCCTGGTACGCCTAGAAAGCCTGAGGTGTGTACTTCCAGAGAATATATAGTTTGTTGGGGGTATTTCAAATGTAAAGGGTTGTTTTTCTGGAAAAACTGCAAGGTGCGCATATTGCGTAGCATAGTTGTATTTTATCTGAAAATCCCCTAAAGCGCTGTTTCAGTTTGGGGGAGTCTCCTGGGCAGGAAAGGGTGTCTACCTATACATATGTGGTACCGCTGTAACCGGGAGAAATTGGATTTCACACGCAATAAGATTTCATTGACAAACTTACATTTTTTATTACCAAAAAAACTACAATATGTATTCTTTGCACATATTTCACCCAAAAATATTGAGAATACACCTAACAAATGACAAACAAGACATTTCATGTTAAAGCCCAGACTCTGCTGAAAAAAAAACAATATATCATTTTCCTGGGAAATCCCTGGAAATCCCTTCAAAAATCACATTTGAACATGGGGAGCGCAAAATAGTGCAAAATGGTCTGGCAACAGAGTGTGACAAAAACTCCAGGTAGGCTGGCACTTAAAGGGTTAAGGGGACCCTCCTGGTCCTGGGGTCCCTAGTTATAAAAATTGTCCACCCAAAAATCCTCCCACAGGGACTTTTAAGGGGCATCCCGGGTTGCTTATGCGTAATTCCCTGCGGTCTTGCGACTGACCACAAAAATTCACCATATGGAGGGCTCTGCAGGATACCGGTCCCGGATATCCCTTACGGGGGAGAATGTGCTGATCTGTATACCATGCGCACAAAAGGCCATAACGCGGCAGTCTGGTACCCAGCCTTCTGGGTCGGCTCCTCCCGCTTCATCGCCTTCCCCTCCCCACCTGATCCATACCCCAAGGGACATTGGTACCAGTGGGGAGTCGCTTTCTCATGTTTGGGCTCGGTTGGCCAGCATAGAGAAAATGATTGCTAGCACAGTAGGCAAGAAGGCTCGGGCTAAAAAGAGACAGTTGTCGTCGGCCCAGCCTTTGTGGGATATTGACGACGAGTCCGCTGATTTGTCCGATTATTCCCCATTACAATTCCCCCTCTTCTATCAGGATTCAGAGGCTGACTATGGTCAGCCTGGGAATTCCAATGTCGGGCAGGCGCTGGGGGATGCCGTTGATACGGCCACTGTTTTGTCACATTTATTGGAGGTGTTGGATATTGATCCACCTGAGGCGCCCCCTCTTAAGAAGGGGGAATTTTTTGGGGCCCACAAGCCCCGTCTGCAATTCCCTACCCAGGGTCATTTTGATGTGCTGATACTTAGAGAATGGGAGAGGCGCTGCCGGCTTCCTGGTGTGCCTCAGGGATGGGATAAGAAGTATCCTTTTCCGGTGGAGGCGGTCAAGCACTGGTCTCCTCCCGAGGTCGACGCGCCTGTTTTAGGTTTGACCAACTCTTCTGTGCTGAACACCCCTGACGCCACTTCCCTTAAGGATGGCGAGGATAAGCACCTTGATCAGATGGCGTGCCACGCATTTGCCAACTTGGGCTCGGTCCTGCGGCCTGTTAGTGCATCTGCACTGGTGTCGCTTGCTACCAGGTCTCTTATTAGGGACTGGCTAACGCTCAGCTTGATCCAGATGGCGCTGAGTTCGCTATAATTAAGAAGTGCGAATTGTTCATGGATTTTGTCATGGCTGCGATGGAAGACTCCATTGTCGTGTGTAGTCTTACTGGTGGCCATGCACAGACTGGTCTGGCTCCGTCAGTGGACAGCGGACGTTGGAGCCAAGAAGTCGCTCACAGCTCTCCCCTTCTTGGGTGCGCGGCTGTTTGGAGATAAATTGGATGCTGTTGCTAAAGGAGGTACGTTACCTCAGCGGAGGAAACAGAGCCGTTCCTTTCGCGGGGCGGGCTCGTTCACTCCTTCCTTTTGAGGGTCCAGAGCGTCTAGGGGTCTGGCCTTCTCAGGTGTCAGGGGCTCGTCCTGGAACAGAGGCAGAGGTCAGGCACGTCCCGCGGCTGCCTGGGGTTCCAAGCCCAAGCCTGCCGTTAAACCGGCTCAGCAATGAAGGGGCGCACTCACCCGCAAGGGTGGGGGGACGGCTGCAGCTCTTCTTCCAGGTCTGGGCCCAGGAGGTCACAGACAATTGGATCTTGGAAGTGGTCTCCTCCGGGTACAAACTGGAGTTCGAGTACTGGCCGCCCCCAAGATTCTTAAGGTCTCGGGTGCCCTCGGACCCTCAGGCTGCACAGGGGCTCCTGTTACCAGTAAAAAACCTTCTGGACATGGGGGTTATATGCCCAGTGCCTCCGTTGGAAAGAGGCAGGGGTTACTACTCCAACCTTTTCACGGTTCCCAAAAAGGAGGGTTCGGTGAGACCCATTCTAGATCTCTAGTTTCTCAACAGGTTTATCAGAGCCAAGAAGTTCCGCATGGAGACTCTGCGCTCGGCTATCAATTCCCTTCGCCAAGGGGATTTTATGACATCCATAGACATCAAGGATGCGTATCTGCATGTTCCGATTTTTCAGGCACATCAGAGATTCCTCCGGTTTGCGGTGGAGGATCAACATTATCAATTTGTAGCTCTTCCCTTCGGTCTGACCTCGGCACCGAGGGTCTTCACCAAGGTTTTGACGGGCGTAATGGCTCTGCTCAGATCTCAGGGCATTCGCATTGTGCCTTATCTGGACGATCTGTTGATTTCAGCTTCTTCCCTTCAGCAGGCAGAACTGGACACCCACCAGGTGGTGTTGACCCTGGAGAGGTTCGGGTGGGTGATCAACCGCACCAAGTCTTCTCTCTCCCCGTCTCAAGAGATTTCATTTCTGGGCATGAATCTGGATACCAGTCGGGCCAGAGTGTTTCTGCCCCAGGCCAAAGTGCAGGGGATTCAGGGCCTGATCCGTCTTCTTCTGGCCAGTCCTTGTCCCTCTATCCGACAGGGGATAAAACTGGTGGGTTTGATGGTATCCTCCTTCGAGGCGGTGCCGTTTGCACGGTTCCACATGAAATCTCTTCAACTTCTCCTATTGACGTATTGGGACAGGAGCCCACAGTCATTGGATCATCCTTTCAAGATGTCTCCCAGGGTTCGGCAGTCCTTTCAGTGGTGGCTGGACTCGAGCAATCTGGTGAAGGGCAGATCCTTTCTGGTCCCTTGTTGGGGGCGACGGTTACCACGGATGCCAGCCTGTTGGGCTGGGGAGGTTATTGGAAGAGTCATCAGTTCAGCGGGGTGTGAGGTCCCCAGGAGGCTCACACCCCATCAATGTATTGGAGCTCAGAGCCATTCGACTCGGCTCGGCTGACCACACAGTGGTGGGGTCTTCCGGTTCAGGTGCGTTCGGACAACCGAACGGCAGTGGCTTACATAAATCACCAAGGAGGGACTCGCAGCAGGAGTGCCCTCAGGGAAGTCTCTCTGATCCTGCGATGGGCGGAGAGCAATGTTCCTTGCCTTTTGGCAGTCTACATTCCGGGAGTGGAGAATACGGAGGCGGATTACCTGAGCAGGGGATCCTCTCGCCACGGAGAGTGGTCTCTCAACCCCGAGGTTTTTCTGGATCTTTGTCGCAAGTGGGGGACTCCGGAGGTGGATCTCTTTGCCTCGAGGCACAATCACAAACTTCCGGCCTTTGTGTCTCTTTCTCAGGATCCTCTGTCTCTGGCAGTGGATGCCTTGTCACTGGCTTGGAAGGACCTGGGTTTTCTGTACCTGTTTCCACCTGTCTCCATGCTGGGCAAGGTAGTTCACAAACTGGTTCTAGAAGGGGCACCAGCGATTCTGGTGGCTCCAAGGTGGCCAAGAAGGGTTTGGTACGCAGACGTTGTAAGGATGGCCGTAGACCAGTACCGGCTTCCCTTGCTGCCGGACCTGCTATCTCAGGGTCATCTACTTTACCCCAATTTACAAATGCTGGCTTTGACGGCTTGGCTGCTAAAACCTTCATCTTGAAGGAGGAAGGTTTGTCTGAGGCTGTTGTTCAGACCCTGATTAGGGCTAGGAAGCGGTCCTCTTCGGGCATTTACTATAGGACTTGGAGGTCCTATATTGATTGGTGTGAGGCTAGGGCCTTGCCTTGCAGGGTTTTTTCTATACCCAGCATTTTGGAGTTTCTTCAACATAATCTGGATCTTGGGTTCCAGCTTAGTACTTTGAAAGGACAGGTTTCTGCTCTGTCTGTTTTCTTCCAGAGGTCTTTTGCCTTACACCCGCTGGTTAAGACCTTTTTCCAAGGGGTCGCGCATGTGCGGCCCACTCGGAAGGCTGTAGTTCCTGTTTGGGATTTGAATTTGGTTCTTTCGGCTCTGCAGGGTCCTCCTTTTGAGCCGTTACAGGATATTGCTCTTTCGGTTCTCACTCAGAAGGTTGCTTTTTTGGTGGCTATTACCTCTGTTCGGCGTGTCTCTGAGTTGGGGGTCCTGTCGATTCAGTCAGGCCCCTTACTTTGAGAGACACCAGGATAAGCTGGTTTTTCGTTTTAAGCCGGATTTCCTTCCTAAGGTGGTGTCTGCTTTCCACCTCAATCAGGATATTGTTCTCCCTTCCTTGTGTCCTAAGCCTAACAATGACAAGGAGAGGGTTTTGCACAATTTGGATGTTGTTCGCTGTGTGAAGTACTATTTGGTGATTACTTCTTCCTTCTGCAAGACGGACGCTTTTTTCGTGGTGCCCTGCGGGCCCAGGAAAGGTTTGGCGCCTGCTAAATCTACGATTAGCAAATGGATTCGTCAGGCCATTGTTGGGGCCTATTCTGCTAAGGGGAGGACTCCCCCTTTTAGGGTCACTGCGCACTCTACTCGTGCTGTTGGTGCATCCTGGGCTTTTCAGCACCAGGCTTCTGTTGAACAAGTTTGTAAGGCTGCTACTTGGTCTTCCGTTCATACCTTTTCCAAGTTTTACAAGGTTGATGTGCGGGCTTCAGCGGATGCTGTTTTTGGCCGCAAGGTTCTGCAAGCTGCAGTGGTTTGAGTTGGTACATTCTTTACTGTTTCTGGTTCCCACCCATGACGGACACTGCTATTGGATGTCCCAGATGTCATGAAGAAGGAAGTGGAGTGTATGGCACACTTAAAATAATACCGTTTTGTGAGTACCCACCTTTAAAACGGGTATTATGATTGTGCCATACACTCCACTTCACCCCACCCTTGTTTGTTTCAGGTATTCTGGGGCTTTTATATGGTGAACCATTGGTTTTGATTGTTACGGTTATATTTGGTTCTTCCTGGTCCCTTTACTGCTTTTATACACTGGGGAATTGGTGGGAGGTCTCAGGTATATATGGACCGGGAGGGGCTTTCTTTTTTGCATATTCATCTCTGCAGAAGTTCGCCCTCTAGTGGAGATTACCCAGATGTCATGAAGAAGGAAGTGGAGTGTATGGCACACTCATAATACCCGTTTTAAAGGTGAGTACTCACAAAACGGTATTATTCTGATTTGCATTGAAAAATATTAATATTTGGCAAACGGCTCTCATTGTTTTTAATGGGGGGTGTGCGTTGCCGTATCCCCGATTGCATGTGCTACCGCCCCAGCCCTTCAGATAGGCCGTAGGAACGAGGAGGAGATGAGTGAATGTCCTAGGGGAACAAAAACCCAGGAAAGTCGAATCCAGTTTTTCTATTGCATGGCACGGCCTGCTTCAAGAAGTCCTTGCGTATGGGATATTCCGCCACAAGGTGGCGCAGTGTACTGCAGAAGAGTTGTGGCTCCTCCCGGTACCATATAAAAGCAGCATCACCAATAGCCCTCACCAGTGTTTCCTCTGCAGTGATTCTGTAAAGATAGAAGATGGCTCTTTATATTGCGCAGGTGAGAGGGGCAACCAAGCCTGCGGCCCTGCATGTCTATTTCCACCCGTTTCCGGACCCTCTGTGCCTCCCAGCCTTGGCTGACGGATCGGGTGAAGGTAGAGGAGCACTAGGGTCAGGTGCTCAAGGAGCGCTGCTCCAAGCCGCAGACCCTATCCCACAAAGGGTAGCCGGCCATAGGCTTTATGGTGAGCCTACTGAGGGATGCGGAGTTCCTGTCCTAGCTTCTGAGGGGGTGAGTGTTTTGGAGACTGTGTGCCTTGTTTCTCTGATGTCTAGGGTCCCCCCCATCCCTGACCTGGCTCTCACCGCTGCCTGCTCGCTCTCCTCCCCCCCTCTCCCCGACGTGTGTTCGGGGGGGGGGGGGCGGGCAGTAGCGGCGAGTGTTTTAACCGTGTTTCGCCGCCGTTGTCGCTTTGTACTCCGCTCGCTGCGTCCCCCCGCGGCCCGTCCCTCGAGGTTCTTCTGCCGGCGCCATTTTGAGTCTGCTGCGCGTCCGGGGCCCCTCTTCCTCCCTGGGCTGCGGCGGTGATCTTTCCTGTGTTGCTTCCTCCTGTGGTCTGGTGATCCTTCGGTCTACTTGGTCCGTGAGTCCCCTTTGGGGGTTTTGTTTTCTTGAAGCATGGGCTGCGCAATGTTTATGTGCTTTTTACTTATGTCTTTCAGGCGGGACAACTGGGGGTTGTGGTTTCTCCTGGTTCTGCTCCTTACCCTCCCTCATCTCCCCCTTACTGATTCTGGAGGCATCCCTTGGGGGGGCATCGCGAGTGGCTTTTTATTAGCCCTTACCCTGTGCTGGCCTATTGCGCCTCTGTTAATCACCATATGGAGGCTTCTGGGGATAGCGTGCTCGGGGGTCCTTCGGGGCAATCCCGGCTGTGTGCCATGTGCGGGGTATCCCCTTTGAGTAACAGTCCTGCGGTGTGCGTGCCGTGCGCCCAAGGTATCATTGCTGCCCAGGCTGGGCTGCCCGCTTCTCTTCCCAGTTCTGTGCCCCCTTTGGCATCGCCTACCCCTCCGCGCCTGCATTTAGCCCCCAGTGAGGGGGGATACTAGCAGGGGGTCACAATCTGATCTGGCACTTCGTGTGGCCAGCATTGAAAGGCAGCTTGCCAGGCCTGTTCCAGGTAAGGCCTCTGGCAAACAGCGGCACCTGGCTCCCACGCCCTCCCTCTTTGCTGAGGAAGATGAGGGAATTGATGCCTTTGGTGGCTGTTACACCCTAAAGGAGCAGGAGCTTTTCCAAGACTCTGACTCCTCTGGGAACCAGCAGGAGGGGTACGACAGTGACCCTGGGTCTGTGTCCGGGGAGCACTCATGGTTCCCCGATGACACTGATAGACTGTCTGACATTTTTGAAATCTTGCACATTGTCCCCCCTGAGGTGGCTAAGAGGAAGCAGGGTGAGCTCTTTCATCCTAATAAACAACGTCTGGAGTTCCCTGAGCAGGGCCATTTCTGTAATATGGTGCTCAAGGAGTGGGAACGTCCTAATAGATTGCCCGCGGTGCCCAAAGGGTTGGATAAGAGGTATCCCTTCCCTGCTGACCTGGTCAAGCGATGGTCGTGTCCCCCTGAGGTGGACGCTCCCGTTCTAGGGCTGTCCAACATCTCGGTCATGCCTTCCCCTGACACTACGACACTGCTGGACAGTGAGGACCGGCGTATCAGCTGGCCTGCCATGCTTTTACATTTGTGGGGGCTGGGCTGCGTCCGGTCTGCGCCGCTGCCATTACAGCTATTGCCCTTAAGAAAAAGCTGAAGCGTCTCACTGATGCCGCTATGGCTGGTAGGAGGAGGGAGGATTATAGAGCCCTCTTGCTTTGCTCTGATTTTGTTGCCTTTGTCCTTACTGCCATGGATGATGCGGTACGGCTGGGTGGTAGGGCCTCTGCCCTCTTGTTGGCTATGCGCCGCTCTGTTTGGTTGCGTCAATGGGCAGCTGATGCTGCTGCTAAGAAGGCTCTCACTGGGCTCCCCTTTGCGGGGCTGCAGCTCTTTGGTGAGCGTCTGGATATTTTATCCAAGGATGGTTGGCTACCTCAGCGTAGGAAGCAGCCTCGGCCCTTTCGGGGCCCCTCCGCTTCCCTCCCCTCCTTTCGTGCTCCCAGATGAGGTTGTGGCTCCCTCTTCTTGGGTAGCCGCAGAGATTCTTGGGGCCGTGGCAGATCCCGTGGTCGTCCCGGTCTCTCATGAGGTTCCAAGCCCCCTCAGGCATGAGGAGGCGCCCTCACCCATCCTGGTGGGGGGACGGCTTCAGTACTTTGCTCCCGTCTGGAGGCTCCGCGTCTCAGACCGGTGGATTCAGAAGGTGGTGTCCTCCGGTTATCAAGGATGCCTATCTTCACATGCCAATCTTTCCGGGTCATCAGATATTCCTGAGGTTCGCTCTAGAGGATCAGCATTACCAGTTTGTGGCTTTACCGTTCGGTGTCACCTCGGCGCCTCGGGTGTTCACCAAGGTGCCGGTGGGCATGATGGCTCTGCTGCAGAATCAGGGCATTCGCATCCTCCCTTACCTGGACGACATTCTGATTGTGGCTCAGTCTCTTCATCAGGCCGAGAAGGACACTCAGATGGTGACCTCCACTCTCGAGTCCTTCGGCTGGGTGATCAAATTTCCCAAGTCTTCACTCATGCAGTTAGTGAGCCTGATGGTGTCCTGCTTCGAGGTGGTCCCCTTTGCACAGTTTCACATGAGACCTCTTCAGTTGCACCTCTTGTCAGTTTGGGGTCGGGACCCTGTGTCCCTGGATCAGGAATTTGCTCTGTCCCCCCTGGCCAGACAGTCCCTCTCGTGGTGGCTGGACTCAAGGATCCTTCTAGTGGGCAGACCTTTCTGCCTCTGTGCTGGGAGACTTGTCACCACAGATGCCAGTCTGACCTGGGGGCTCAGCTGACCACACACCTTCGTGGTTGGGCTGTTCAGATCCGCTCGGACAACCAGACGGCGGTTGCCTACATCAATCATCAGGGAGGGACTCTGAGCAAGCGAGCCCTCAAGGAAGTGTTCCTGATACTGTCTTGGGCGGAAGAGAATGTCCCTTGCATCTCGGCGGTCTACATTCCAGGGGTGGAGAACCAGGAGGCAGACTCCCTGAGCAGGGGGATGTCTCAGCTGGGGGAATGGTCCCTCAGCAATGAGGTATTTCACTCCCTGTGTCACCGCTGGGGTCAGCCGGCTGTGGACCTGTTTGCATCCCGCCACAATAACAAGCTTCCCAGATTTGTCTCCCTGTCACAGGATCCTCTGGCCTTCGCCACGGATGCGCTAGCAATGCCTTGGACGGAGTTTCGGCTTCTCTATGTGTTCCCTCCTTTTCCTCTGCTGGGCAGGGTGCTGCGCAAGATAGCCCAGGAGGGGGTACCAGCCATCCTGGTGGCCCCCTGTTGGCCAAGGAGGGTGTGGTTCGCAGACGTGCAGTTGGCAGTAGATCGGTATGTCTTGCCCAAGGATCCAGATCTTCTCACTCAGGGACAACTGTGCCATCCCAATTTATAAACACTGGCTTTAACGGCTTGGCTGCTGAAATCCTGGTGGCCCCCTGTTGGCCAAGGAGGGTGTGGTTCGCAGACGTGCAGTTGGCAGTAGATCGGTATGTCTTGCCCAAGGATCCAGATCTTCTCACTCAGGGACAACTGTGCCATCCCAATTTATAAACACTGGCTTTAACGGCTTGG
The DNA here is from genome assembly GCA_027917425.1 of Gastrophryne carolinensis. Lineage (NCBI taxonomy): Eukaryota > Metazoa > Chordata > Amphibia > Anura > Microhylidae > Gastrophryne > Gastrophryne carolinensis. The sequence continues at coordinate 231,040,481 of CM051236.1, forward strand.
CTGCTGAAACCTCCATCTTGATGGATAAGGGGTTGCCGGCTTCTGTTGTTGATACTATGATTCGGGTGTTTTCTATCCCCAGGATTCTGGAATTTTTGCAACATGGTTTGGATTCGGGCCTTCAACTTAGTACCCTCAAGGGACAGGTGTCAGCTCTGGCACTTTTTTTCCAAAGATCCTTTGCCAATCACCGGTTGGTTAAGACTTTTTTCCAGGGAGTTACTCATGTGTGTCCGTCACGTAAGCCTATGCTACCAGTTTGGTACTTGAATCTGGTGTTGTCTGCTCTGCAGGGTCCTCCCTTTGAGCCTATCCGTGGGGCTGCGTTGCCCATTCTGACTCTTAAGGTGGCCTTTTTGGTGACTATTACTTCGGTCAGGCGAGTTTCTGAGCTGGCAGCACTTTCCATCAAACCTCCTTATTTTGAGCGGCATCAGGATAAGGTGGTGTTTCAGCTTAAGCCGGATTTTTTGCCTAAGGTTGTGTCTGCTTTTCATCTCAATCAGGACATTTTTTTGCCTTCTTTGTGTCCTAACCCTGCTAATTCCAAGGAGCGGACCCTTCATTCTGTGGATGTTGTCAGGGCTCTGAAGTTTTATTTGGTTGCTACTGAGTCTTTCAGGAAATCTGATGTGTTTTTTTGTTCTTCCTGCTGGACCTAGGAAGGGTTTGCCTCCGGCTAAATCCACTATCAGCAAGTGGATCCATCATGCGGTGGAGCAGGCCTATTCTGCTAGGGGGAAGATTCCTCCTTTTAAGGTTACTGCTCATTCCACTCGTGCTATTGGTGCTTCTTGCGCTTTTCAGTACCAAGCTTCTGTTGAATAAGTTTGTAAGGCCGCTACTTGGTCTTCTGTTCATACCTTTTCCAAGTTTTACAAGGTTGATGTTAAGGCCTCTGCTGATGTTGCCTTTTTTCGCAAAGTACTTCAGGCGGTGGTGGTTTGAACTGCCTGCTGCTACTTTTTTGGGGATCCCACCTTACCTTACGGACACTGCTGTTGGACGTCCCATACGTAAGGACTTCTTGAAGCAGGCCGTGCCATGCAATAGGAAAAAGACAATTCTGTGAGTACTCACCTGTAGAATTGCTTTTACTATGCATGGCACGGCCTGCTTCACCCCACCCTTGTTATCGTTATTCTTGGTTGCCTCTTTATGGTGATTGTTCCAAGTTAGTTGGGGTTTGTTACCTTTTTTACCTTTATTATCTCCCGGCTTCTTGTATAACTGCTTGTCAACGCTGGAGAGGTCTATTGGTGATCCTGTCTTTATATGGTACCGGGAGGAGCCAAAACTCTTCTGCAGTACACTGCGCCACCTTGTGGCGGAATATCCCATACATAAGGACTTCGAGGTTGAATAGTGATACCTATCTAAACTACTGAGAATACTCCATGTCAAGCTGAACTTTGCTTTACAAGGAATGGACATTTTGGTGGACCTTAGATCAGCCTGCTACCATCTGCTGTTCTTATAGCGTTCCTGTAGGCCCAACATCTGACCCGGGATCCTGAACTTTCATCCTGTTAGGTGTATGGTAGAAATACACAATTAGTTATGGCCTCGTAGTTTGCACACACCCCTTCTGAGGTCATAATTGTGGGACCTGATGTGAGACAGCAGGAGTGGTGGTAAGTAGCTGCTATGGCACTGCATCAAAGTAGACTTTCCCTATTAGGAAATATGATATGTCTCCTGAGCTGGTATCCCTATAGTTGTCCTGTATTTGTGTGTGAGTCTAATGCTGCATTATTTTTTAGACCAGTATGGAACAGATTCTTTTTGAAGAGAAGAACAAAGCACAAAGGCTGCAGACTGAGTTGGATGTTAGTGAGCAAGTACAGAGAGACTTTGTCAAGTTATCCCAAACTTTGCAGGTAAATATTAACACTGCAAAGATTTATTGTAGTGAAATGGTGACATCTGGCTGTTTATTACCATTTATATAAGCAATAGGGCAACTTAAACCGGACCTTCACCATGATTTATTGAAACGCCCAAACCCTTAAAAAACTATTCCCCAGCATCTAAAGTGAATATATTTTAAGATTTTAGTCACTTATTATTCCTTCCCCCACTGGGCTGCAACTCTGTTCAGGACTTTAGGATATGGGCACCGCCATCTTGACTCAGAAGCATCACACTTACTGAGGAGAGGCGAGTGGCATAAAGTACAGGGGGGTGGGTTATAGCTGTGCTTTGCTCAGACAGAGCAGAGCTGGGGTCAAGAAAAAGTCAGCAATCCCAGAATGCAGAGCAGCGCAGTCAGAAGGCACTTCCTGTTTGCAGACTGCCTGGTGTTCCATGAGCCGCCATCTCGGATGTTGAAAGGCTCATAACATGCAGTAGATGCTGGTAGGATGATTTTTAATGTGAGTAATCTGTATGTACAGGTTGTGGGAAACATATAAGATAGACTCTTATTCAGAGTGAAGGACCGCTTTAAGTAGAACATAAAGCCGATTTATTGGCATACAATTTCTGAACAATTAACTTGAAGCAGAAATGCACAACTTACATTGCCCTCAACTGCAGCCCCTGGCATCCCTAATTATAAGTGTTAGGGAGTTATAAAGCTGAGATACCTGTGTACCTCATCACCTCGGCTCACCTCTTCCTACCTGTATCCACCTTACCTATGCTTATCTTATCTAACCTCTGCCCACCTCATCCCTGCCCAATTCTTCTTACCTTACCTCTGCTAGCCTTACCTCACTGCTACTATTCTCACACCTGCCTACTTCTACACACTTCTGCTGACCTCTTTTTACCTAACCTCTGCCTACCTCACCTCTTAACAAAGGCTAACCTTTTCTTACTTCATCCCTGGCCATTTTTTTACTACCTATACAAAAAAAAGGTTGTGCACCTCTGAGGGACATTCCAAGCAAAAGATTAAATTAGCTGTTTTCACTATATCCAGTCCAGGTCGTCCCAGAAGTGATGACAGTTGGGTATTCCACCGCTAGGTATCGTTCAACTGCAAGATCCAAAGCTGTCGCTCTTCCCGGCCCCCTATAAAAACAGGTGTCTCACTATGATTCACCAGTGTTCATCTTGCAGTCTGCTGCTGAAGATCGTTTGGATACTCTCTCCTGGATATCTGCAGCTGAGCGGGACCTCCTAGCCCCTCGGGCGCTGCGCCCTTATTCCCACTGTTCCCGTGGACCCACTACTGCTTCCCAGCCTTGGATAATCGGGACGGTGAAGGTAGGGTGAACGCCAGGGTCAGGCGTTGGCAGAGCTAGGCTCTGGGCCGCAGACCCTGCCTAAAGGGTAGCCAGCCATAGGCTGATGGTGTCCCTATAGGGGGGGGGGGGGGGGGGACACTCATACCCACAGGGTTTCATGCCCTCCCTGCCCCACAAGCTTTATTATGTGTTGTGCTTGGTGAACTTCACTTTTACTGCATTGATATTTTGGACTCTGCGTAGTCCCTTAGTGTGCTGGCTTGCACTGTGTTTTTGGTTACTTGACTCCCTCGAGGCTCCTACTACTCTCCCCTCTCCATCTTGCTGCTGCGCTGTGAGGGGGGGCGGCGCTGTGAGGGGAGGCCTTTTCTGTTATGAGGCTGCGGCCTCTGCTGCGGGGTGCGCACCGTGCAGCTGGTCTGTTGGGCCCCTCCGTGGGCCGCCCTGGGTCTCCTCAGTCTCCGAGCCCCCCTCTTGGGGACAGGGGGCCTTTTTTCGTGCCGTCGGGGGCGGGGCCGCGCGATGACTCTTTTCGCATCACTGCTGTGCAGCCCGCCCCTCGAACGCATGCAGCTGCCTTCTCTGCGCCATCTTGCCCTGCTCTTCCTGCACGCTGTTGGTCGCCCCCCCCCCCCCCCCCCAGCTGAAGCCATCGCGGTCGGTGTCGTAAGTCCCTTTTGCTAAACATCTTTTTTATTGTGTTGCATTGTGCATGTGCTGTGGGATGCTTATGGTTTTTGTCTGCTTGTGTCTTCTAGGTGGGCCCCCTTGATAGATTAAGGGTTGTGATTCCTCCCGGTCACTGACCCCCCCTCTCTCTCCATGCCCTCTCCCTGTTAAGAGGGATCACATAAGAGGGACTCATTCTGAGGGCTTGTCAGGTTTGGACCGTCAGTGCCTTGTAACCTGCATACCATTACTCTAATCACCAATGGAGGCTTCTGGGGATAGTGAGCTAGGGGCCCCATCCGGACGGGTGAAGCTCTACCCCATGTGCGGTACTAGCCCTCTGGACGGACTCAGCACTGTTTGTGTCACTTGCGCCAGAAGTGTTATTTTGGAGCATGATCGGGCGTGCGTATCTGCCCCTAGCCCGTTATTGGCTGCGGCCTCTCCAGAACCCCCGCGGTTGCACCCCCCCAGCGAGGGGGAAGCCAGTAGAGGTCCCAAACTGATTTGGCTTACCGGGTGGCCAGCCTTGAGAGACAGATCTCTCGCTCGGCTCCTAAGAAGGCCACGAGTAAGAGGCGGCATATTGAGCCAGTTTATTCTGATAGTGATGGCGATGATGATGTTGATCTTTTCCAAGTATACAGCATGTCCCGCACAAGGTGGCGCAGTGGACTGCAGAAAGACTTGTGGCATCTCCCGGCCCTATAAAAGGACAGGAACCTCCCACAAATTCCCAGTTTCCTTCTGCAGTCACGGCTGCAAAGATAGAAGATGGCTCTCTATTTTACGCAGGCGAGCGGGGCTTTCCAGCCTGCGGCCCTGCAGGACTATTTCCACCCGTTCTGGACCCACTGCCTCCCAGCCTCGGCTGCCTGGTTCGGGTGAAGGTAGGATAGTACCGGGGTCAGGTGCTTGAGGAGCGCTGCTCCAACCACAATACCTGCACCTACACGGGTAGGCGGTTCAGGCATATGGTTAGCCTTGTGGGATGCCCTTCCTGCCTTATTATTTTGGGCCTTCCCCCTCCCTCCACTGCCCCCCCCTGTCCCCTAGCTAAGACATGCCTGGGTGCGCCTGCCGCTGTTCTTCCCCACCTCACGCGGCTAGGCGGTGCTGTCCGCATTAGTGTTTTTGTCTGTTTTTTACTTGTTTGTGCACGCTCGCCGCCGCGCCGCTTGTACGGCAGTCCGTGGCTGGCGGCGACATTCTCCTTGTGTCTTACTACGCTGTCATTGGCGCTGGGGGGGTCACGTGGAGCGCGATTAGCCATTTTGGTTTGAAACTTCTCCTCTTGTCCTGTGGTACCTCAGTGCGCTGCTGGCCTGCCTGGATTGTGTGATCAGCTTATTGGTCTGTGAGTTCCCTTCGGGGTTGTATTTCGCTACTCTCGCCACATTATGGGATTGTTATGTGTGGTTTTCTTATGTCTTTCAGGCGGGGTTTGGGGCATCCCAGGTGGCTCTTGCTAGCCTTAACCCTATACTGGCCTGTGTGCCCACTTTAATCACCATATGGAGGCTTCCGGGGATAATGTGCTTGGGGTTCCTTCGGGACAAGCCCAGCTGTGTGCTGCGTGTGGGGTATCCCCTGTGAGTGATGGTGTCAGGGTATGTGTGCCCTGCGCCCAGAAGGTACTTGCGCTGCAGTCTGGGTTACCTGCTACGCTGCTCAGCTCTGCGCCCCCTTCTACATCACCTACCCCCCCGCGCCTGCATTTGACCTCTAGTGAGGGACATGCTAGTGGGGAATCACATTATGACTTGGCCTTGCGGGTGGCCAGCCTGGAAAGGCATATGGCTGGGCCGGTCCCCCGTAAGGCTTCTGGCAAGAAGCGGCATTTAACTCCCGCTGTTTCCCTTTTTCCTGAGGAGGATGAGGGACAGTTCTCTTTCTCTGGCCTGTACCCCCTAGAAGAGGGGGAACTTTTCTCTGATTCTGAGTCCTCTAAGGAGCAGCAGGAGATTTATGGGTCTCCTTTTGGACAAGACCCATGGTCTCCTGAGGATACTGACAGGCTGTTGGCTCACATTTTCGAAGTACTGTGTATTACACCTCCTGTCCTGGCTAAAAGGCAGCAGGGTGAGCTTTTTCACACTGTTAAACAACGCTTGGAGTTCCCTGAGCAGATCCACTTCAATAATTTGGTGCTCAAGGAGTGGGAAAGAGTTGGGACAGGAGGTATCCTTTTCCTACTGATGTGGTTAAGCGCTGGTCGTGTCCCCCCGAGGTGGATGCTCCCGTGCTTGGGTTGTTCAATATCATGCATTCCCCTGACACTTCTACTCTGAGGGATGGTGAGGACCAGCGTGTTGACACTTCTACTCTGAGGGATGGTGAGGACCAGCGTGTTTCATGCATTTGCTTGTGCAGGGACTGCGCTGCGCCCTGTGTGCGCTTCTGCCATCACGGGCTCTTGCAATTAAAGGGCTACTCAAGTGCCTTCTGGATAATGCCTCGGATGCCAATAGGGGGGAGGAGTATAGATCCATCCTGCTTTGCTTTGAATTTGTGGCATTTATTCTTTCTGCTATGGATGATGCGGTCAGGATGTGTGGTAGGACTTCTGCCCTTTTGGTGGCTATACGCCGCTCTGTTTGGCTGCGTCAGTGGGCGGCTGATAATGCTGCTAAGAAGGCTCTCACTGGCTTCCCCTTTACTGGGCTACTGCTCTTTGGTGAGCATCTGGATCTGTTTGCCAAGGATGGTAGGCTGCCTCAACGCAGGAGGCAGCCGCTGCCTTTTCGGGGGGCTGGTTCTTCCCTCCCCTCCTTCCGTGCTCCCAGGTCCGGTCGGGGTGCACCATTTGTGGGGGCACGTAGAGACCCTTGGGGCCGGGGTAGAGGCCGTGGTCGCCCGGTCTCTCATGGGGTCCCAAGTCCAAATCTTCCCCCAAGCCCCCTCAGGCATGAGGAAGCGCCCTCACCCATTCGGGTGGGGGGACGGTTGCGTCTCTTTGCTCGCATTTGGAGACTGCGCGTCTCAGACCGGTAGATTCAGGAGGTGGTGTCCCTCGGGTACAAGATAGAGTTTGCAGCCTGGCCGCCCCCAAGATTCATCAGATCCCGGATGGTTCAAAGCCCCCTGTCAGCTCAGGGCTTGCGGTCCAAAGCCTTTTGGATTTGGGTGTCATCTGTCCTGTGCCTTCCCAGAAAAGGGGCAGAGGCTTCTACTCCAATCTGTTCACGGTTCCCAAAAAAGGATGGGTCCCTGAGGCCCATCCTGGATTTGAAGCTCCTCAACAAATTTGTCAGGTTCAAGCATTTTCGCATGGAGAGTCTGCGCTCGGTGGTCAGTACCCTGCACCCGGGCGATTTCATGACTTCTGTGGACATCAAAGATGCTTACCTTCATGTTCCAATCTTTCCAGGTCATCAGAGATTTCTCAGGTTCGCTCTGGAGGATCAGCACTACCAATTTGTGGCCCTACCGTTCGGTCTTACCTCGGCTCCTCTGGTCTTCACCAAGGTGCTGGCGGGGGTGATGGCTCTGTTGAGATCTCAGGGGATTCACATCCTTCCTTATCTGGACGACATTCTGATTGCGTCTCAGTCCTTCCATCAAGCCGAGCTGAATACCCAGATGGTGGTCTCCACACTCCTTCGTCCTTCGGTTGGGTGGTCAACTATCCCAAGTCTTCTCTGTCTCCATCCTTGGTGAGGTCCTTTCTGGGCATGACTCTGGATACATCTCAGGTCAAGGTTTTTCTGCCTCAGCAGAAGGTGGAGAGCCTGCAGACGCTGGCACGGTCTCTGCTTTCTTGCCCTCACCCCTCCATTCGGCAGGGGATGCAGCTGGTGGGCCTGATCGTGTCATGCTTCGAGGCGGTTCCCTATGCTCCGTTTCACATGAGAACTCTTCAGTTGCACCTCTTGTCAGTTTGGGATCTGGACCCTGTGTCCCTGGGTCAGATATTTGTTCTGTCCCCTCTGGTCAGTCAGTCCCTCTCGTGGTGGCTGGACTCCAGGAATCTCCTAGTGGGCAGGACCTTTCTGCCTCCTTGCTGGGAGACTGTCACCACAGATGCCAGTCTGACAGGTTGGGGGGGGGGGGTTGGAAGTCTCTGAAGTTCCAGGGTCAGTGGAGCCCTCAGGAGGCCCATGCTCCCATCAACATTCTGGAACTGCGGGCGATAAGGTTGGTTCTTTTCCAGTTAACTCCGCACCTTCGGGGTTGGGCTGTTCAGATCCGCTCGGACAACCAGACGGCGGTTGCCTACATCAATCATCAGGGTGGGACTCGGAGCAAGTGAGCCCTCAAGGAAGTGTCTCTGATACTGTCCTGGGCGGAGGAGAATGTTCCCTGCATATCGGCAGTTTACATCCCGGGAGTGGAGAACCTGGAGGCAGACTCTCTGAGCATGGGGATGTCTCGGCTGGGGGAGTGGTCCCTCAGCGACAGGGTGTTTCACTCTCTGTGCCATGGCTGGGGTCTGCCGGATGTGGACCTGTTTGCTTCACGTCACAATCACAAACTTCCATTCTTTGTCTCTCTGTCTCAGGATCCTCTGGCCTTTGCCACGGATGCGCTGGCAATGCCTTGGAAGGGGTTTCGGCTCCTCTGTGTTCCCTCCATTTCCTCTGCTTGGCAGGGTGCTGCGCAAGTTAGCCCAGGAAGGGGTGCCAGCCATTCTGGTGGCCCCCTGTTGGCCAAGAAGGGTATGGTTCGCAGGCATTGTGGAGCTGGCAGTAGGTCAGTATGTCCTGCCCAAGGATCCAGACCTGCTCACTCAGGGGCAGCTGTGCCATCCCAATTTACCAACGCTGGCTTTGACGGCTTGGCTGCTGAAACTTCCATCTTGATGAAAAAGGGGTTCCCTGCTTCTGTTGTAGATACCATGATTAGGGCTAGGAAGAAGTCCTCGTCCTTTATCTACTACAGGGTCTGGCATGCTTACATTGCCTGGTGTGAGTCCAGATCTCTTCCCTGTCGGGTGTTTTCTATTCCCATGATTCTGGAGTTCTTGCAACATGATTTGGGCCTTCAGCTTAGTACCCTCAAGGGTCATGTTTCAGCTCTGGCAATTTTTTTCAAAAAATCTTTTGCCAGTCATCGTTTGGTTAAGACTTTTTTCCAGGGGGTTTCTCACGTGCGTCCGCCACGTAAGCCTATGTTACCAGTTTGGGATTTGAATCTGGTGTTATCTGCTTTGCAGGGTCGCCCCTTTGAGCCTCTCCGTGAGGCCGCTTTGCCCATTTTGACTCTTAAGATAGCCTTTTTGGTGGCTATCACTTCTGTCAAGCGTGTTTCTGAGTTGGTGGCACTTTCCATCAAACCTCCTTATTTTGAGCGACACCAGGACAAGGTGGTGTTTCGGTTTAAGCCCGATTTCTTGCCAAAGGTTGTGTCTGCTTTTCAACTCAATCAGGACATTGTTTTGCCTTCCTTGTGTCCTAATCCTGCTAATTCCAAGGAGCGGACTCTGCATTCTTTAGATGTGGTCAGGGTTCTGAAGTTTTACTTGGTCGCTACTGAATCATTCAGGAAGACTGATGCTCTTTTTGTTCTTCCTTCTGGACCTAGGAAGAGTTTGCCTCCGGCTAAGTCCACTATCAGCAAGTGGATCCGTCAGGCGGTGGTGCAAGCCTATTCTGCTAAGGGGAAGGAACCTCCCTTCCACCTTACTGCTCATTCAACTCATGCTATTGGTGCCTCCTGGGCTTTTCCCCACCAGGCTTCTGTTGAACAAGTTTGTAAGGCCGCTACTTGGTCTTCTGTTCATACTTTTTTCTAAGTTTTACAAGGTTAATGTTAGGGCCTCAGCTGATGCTGCTTTTGGCCGCAAAGTTCTTGGCGGCAGTGGTTTAAACTGCCTGCTGTTGTTCTTAGGGATCCCACCCTACTTTACGGACACTGCTTTTGGTCGTCCCAAGCGTAAAGAATTTAGTGAAACAGGACGTGCTGTATACTTGGAAAAATACAGTTCTGTGAGTACTCACCTGTAGAATTGATTTTGTAGTATACAGCGCGTCCTGTTTCACCCCTCCCTTGTTATCATTTTTCTTGGTTACCTCTGTATGGTGATTTGTTCAAATTTTTGGTTGGGGTTCCTTCATTTTTATTCTCCCGGCTTCTTGTCTAACTGATTTGTAACACTGGGAATTTGTGGGAGGTTCCTGTCCTTTTATAGGGCCGGGAGATGCCACAAGTCTTTCTGCAGTCCACTGCGCCACCCTGTGGCGGGATATCCCAAGCGTAAATTTAGTAAAACAGGACGTGCTGTATACTACAAAATCAATTCTACAGGTGAGTACTCACAGAATTGTATTTTTTGGAGGTCCCGGCTCCGTGGAGGAGGGCGAGTTGCATGAGGACTCCTTCTCCACGGTGGATTATTCTGTTGGCTATGACAGCGGGCCCGGCTCTTCCTCGGACGAGGTAACATGGCTCCCTGATGCTACGGAGAAGTTGCTGGCTGCGGTCTTTGAGGCGCTGCACATTGGCCCATTTTTCTAACATGATTTTCAAGGAATGGGAAATGCCTAACAAGTTACCGTCAGTGCCCAAGGGCCTGGACAGGCGGTATCCTTTTCCCGAGGAGTTGGTCTGGCTATGGTCCCGTCCTCCCGAGGTGGATGCCCCTATGTCGGGTCTGTCCAACACTACGGTCATGCCTTCACCCGATACAGCTTCCCTACGTGATCCAGCTGACAAGCGCATGGATCAGCTGGTCTGTCATGCCTTCACCTTTGCCGGTGCTTGGTTCCGCCCTGTGTGTGCCGTGGCTATTGTCTCCCTGGCCATTATAAAGAAGGTGAGACATCTTGTGGATATTGCTAAGTCTTGCAAGCGGGCGGCGGAGTATATGGACCTCAAGGCTTGCGTGGAGTTTATTGCCTTAGTTGTCTCTGCCATGGATGATGGTGTCCGGCTCGGTGCCAGGGTCTCGGCCCTGCTTGTTGCGCTTCGTCTTTTGCTCTGGTTGCGGCAATGGTTGGCTGATGCTGTGGCCAAAAAGTCGCTCACTAGTATCCCCTTCATGGGCCACAGGTTATTCGGGGAGCGTCTGGACCTCCTGGTCAAGGACGGAAGACTCCCTCAGCGACAGAAGCCTCATCTGCCTATCGCTCCTTTCGAGGAGGAAGGGGCTGTTCATTTTCAGGTGGCCGCAGAGATACCTGGGGTAGAGGTAGGTCCCGCGGCCGATCCAATCCCTCCTGGGGATCCAACTCCAAGCCCCCTGCCAAGGCCCCTCCGGCATGAGGAGGCGCCCTCACCCATCCGGGTGGGGGGCGGCTTCTGCTTTTTGCTCATTTGGAGACAGCGGGTCTCGAATCGGTGGATCCAGGAAGTTCAGAAGTTCCTGAGGTTTGCGCTGGAGGATCAGCATTACCAGTTTGTGGCGCTACCGTTTGGGATATCCTCAGGCCCCCCCCCCCCCCCCCGTGTTCACCAAGGTGCTAGTGGGCGTTATGGCTATCCTGAGGAATCAGGGCATTCGCATGCTGCCTTATCTGGACGATTTAATGATTTGCGGCTCAGTCTCTTCAGCAGGCCGAGAGTGACACCCGGACGGTGTTGTCCACTCTCGAGGATTTCGGATGGGTAGTCAATTACCCAAAGTCTTCAATCACTCCCTCGATGGTGAGGTCCTTTCTGGGCATGACGTTGGACACCTCTCAGGTCAAGGCATTCCTGCCACAGCAGAAGGTGATGGGTCTTCAGACGCAGGTGCAGGCCTTGCTGTCTTGTCAACGACCATCGATCCAGCTGGGGATGAAACTGGTGGGCGTTGTGGTGTCGTGTTTCGAGGCAGTGCCCTTTGCTCAGTTCCACATGAGACCCCTTCAATTGAATTTATTGACTGGTTGGAACCGGACGCAGGAATCACTGGAACAGGAGTTTTCCTGGTCTCCCCTGGCCAGACAGTCCCTCTTGTGGTGGCTGGACTCCAGAAACCTACTGGTAGGCAAGTCCTTTCTGACTCCCCGGTGGGAGATTGTTACCACGGATGCCAGCCTGACCGGCTGGGGAGGTTTTTGGCTAACGCAGAAGATCCAGGGTCAGTGGGGGCCGCAGGAGGCCCACTTGCGCTTAAATATCTTGGAGATGATAGCGATCCGGTTGGTGCTTCTTCGCTTGACTCCCTATCTGAGGAGTCGTGCGATCCAGGTTCGCTCGTACAATCAGACGGCGGTCGCCTACATCAATCACCAGGGCGGGACTCGGAGCAAGCGAGCCCTCAAGGAGGTGACCCAGATTTTGGCTTGGGTAGAGGAGAATTTTCCCTGCATCTCGGCGGTTTACATTCCTGGGATAGAGAACCAGGAGGCAGACTCCCTGAGCAGGAGTGCCTCACGCCTGGGGGAATGGTCTCTTAGCAACAAGATCTTTCACGCTCTGAGTCTCCGCTGGGGTCAGCCGGATGTGGACCTGTTTGCTTCCAGACACAATCACAAGCTCCTGAGATTTGTCTCTCTGTCGAGATCCTCTTGCCTTGCATTTGCCACAGACGCTCTAGCATTTCCTTGGACGGAGTTCAGGCTCCTTTATGCATTCCCTCCGTTTCCGCTCCTGGGCCGAGTGTTGCGCAAGATAGCCCAGGAGGGGGTACCAACCATCCTGGTGGCTCCTCGCTGGCCGAGGCAGAGCTGGTTCGCGGACATAGTTCAGATGTCAGTTGATCGCTACGTCATGCCCGACGACCCAGGGCTTCTCACGCAGGGGTCGCTGCGACACCCCAATTTACAGACGCTGGATTTGACGGCCTGGCTATTGAGACCTCAATCCTGACGGAGAATGGGCTTTTAACCACGGTTGTTCAGACCATGATTCAGGCACGGAAGAAGTCTTCTTCCATGATATACTACAGAGTTTGGCATGCCTACATTGCTTGGTGTGAATCCAAGAGTTTCCCTTGTCGCACATTCTCTATCCCAAGGATATTGGAGTTTTTACAACACGGCTTAGACTTGGGTCTCCAGCTGAGCACTCTCAAGGGCCAGGTCTCGGCCTTGGTCATCTTTTTCCAAAGATCCTTTGCCAATCATAGGCTGTGTAGCAATAACCTTTATCGCCGGAGGGCTTCCCCGCCAGAGACGTCCTTTTCTCAAGGGTGAGAGGTGCTGCAGGGATCCCAGAGTCATCCGTGAGGAACCAGGAACAGCCCTTACAAGGGCTAGTGAATTGTAATATAGCGTTTCCCCCAATAAGAGACAGAACTCAGTATTGAGGGTGAAGATGAACTTAACTTTCTTAGTGCCACACTGTGCCTTATATGCAAGGCTCCATGCAAGGGGACCTCCCCCGTGGACCTGATGGAGGACTGCATGACAAACACACGGACCAATAGGAGCAGGGCACACAATCCCTCAACTCTGCCGGTAACACAATCAGTAGAACAATAGCAGTCTGTAACGCAATCAGTAGAACAATAGCAGTCTGTAGCACAATCAGTATAACAATAGCAGTCTGTAATACAATCAACAATGGCAGTCTGTAAAGCAATCAATAACACAATGGCAGTTTGTCTGGGACATGCTCAAGGAAATGAAAGTAATGGGTCTATGCAGAAACAGCGCCTTTAAAATCCAAAGGCAGAGTCTGTCACAGGCTGATCAAGACTTTTTTCCAAGGAGTTACACATGTCCGCCCACCGTGTAAGCCTGTATTACCGGTGTGGGACTTTGAGCCTTTGTGCGATGCTGCATTGTCTATTTTGACCCTAAAGGTGGTCTTTTTGGTAACTATCACCACGGTGCGTCACGTGTCAGAGCTGGCCGCACTTTGTATGAAGCCTCCTTACTTTGAGCGGCATAAGGATAAGGTGGTGTTTCGCTTTAAACCTGATTTTTTGCCCAAGATCGTTCCTCTCTTACCTTAATGAGGAAGTTGTCTTGCCTGCCTTGTGTCCAGCACCAACTAATTCTAAGGAAAGTACCCTCCATTCCTTGGATGTGGTCAGAGCCATTAAGTACTACCTGGTTGCGACTGAGTCCTTCAGGAAATCGGATTTGCTTTTTGTCCTCTCTGGGGGTTCTAGGAAGGGCTTGCCTCCAGCCAAGTCCACTCTCAGTAAGTGGATCAGACAGGCGGTGGTGCAAGCATATTCTGCCAAGGGGAAGGAACACCCTTTTCGTGTCACTGCTCATTCTACTAGAGCTATTGGTGCTTCCTGGGCTTTTCAGCACCAGGCATCCGTTGAAAAAGTTTGTAAGGCCACCACTTGGTCTTCTGTTCATACCTTTACCAAGTTTTACAAGGTTGATATTAGGGCCTCAGCTGACGCTGTCTTTGGCCGAAAGGTGCTTCAGGCGGTAGTGAAATGAACTACATGCTGTTTCGCACTGGGGATCCCGCCCTAATGGACACTGCTTTTGGATGTCCCAACTGTCATCACTTCTGGGACGACCTGGACTGGATATAGTGAAAAATACAATTCTGTAAAACTCACCTGTAGAATTGTTTTTGAATATATCCAGTCCAGGTCAACCCACCCCGCCCTTGTTTCATTTTCTCTTGTTGCCGGTTATGGTGATTACCATTTTTATATTGGACCGTTGTCCTTAGTTCTGTTGGAGAGAGTACATACTGAAGCTATGTGAGGTAACATAGTTGCTTGGCCTCCCGGCCTGTCTCTTTTCTTACTGCTGTTTAACCACTGGGGAATCATAGTGAGACACCTGTTTTTATAAGGGGCCGGAGGAGCGACAGCTTTGGATCTTGCAGTTGAGTGCCACCTAGCGGTGGAATACCCAACTTTCATCACTTCTGGGACGACCTGGACTGGATATATTCAAAAGCAATTCTACAGGTGAGTTTCACAGAATTGTATTTTTCCGCTTGCCCCATGTTGGCTGTCAGGGGCAGAATATTTTATTCACAAGTACTTTGCATTCCCTGATATACCCTGCTGAACTTGCTCCTTTCCGCTGACTCCTCTTTTTCAGTCTCCAAAATGAATTTTCTTTGTAGAGGAGTGTTACGCTGAAAAATGCATGGAGTCCTCTTTCTGTGGAGGCCCAGCAGAAGGAAGGGAGTTCACGAAGTCTAAAGAAATATCAAAATAGAAATATAAAGCCAGCTAAAAAAATATTCAGCCCCTCACATTCAGCATGGAGAAAGCCAAAAACAGCTATGCAATGAATGGGGGTTGTAAACAAGGCTTCATGGGTGCCACCATGAGAGGCCGCCAGCACTGGAAGACAGAATCGCTGGCCTCCCGCCATTGGATATTATGAAGGTACTGCCACTGTGTGGAGGAGCTGCAAGGGGACACCGGACCTGTATGGAGGAGCCACAGGTGAGTATAGACTTTTGTTTTTCTGCCTGCACAATACCTTCACATTCCTGTAAGTTTCAGGCATCATAACTAAGGGCCTTGGGGCAGCATGAAGACACCAATGAGAATGGACAACTCATTATCTATCACCACTGGAACACCCTGCTGCTGCTGCTGCTACTTATCAGTGATTTATGTAAACAAGGGCTTTAGATTGAGAGAACAGGAAGAGATTTTCTTTTTTATGATTGACTTTGATTGAAGATATACCATGACCTGGGTGTGAACATTCAGACTTTTGTCAGACATTTGTCAGCTTTGCTTCATGTTAAAATAATTTCTTATAAGCACAAACATAAAACATATACTTGCTTTTTGTCCCCTGCAGCTCCTCAGTGTAGTGCCAGCATCTTCATACTTACCATGGCTGCTATTACGGCAGGAGAGCCAAGAAAGCCAAGTTTGGGGCCCAAGGGGCTGATAACAGAGAGGGGCCTAGGTCCTGCCTTGATTCCTGAATTGCTGCCTTCAACACTATTGCTGCCATCAGCTGATGATAAATACGTTGAGGGGATAGTCCTGATACTTACCAATGAGGGTAAAAAATCAATTGCATCGTCCAGTGCTGGGCAGATAGGGTGACGCCCCTAACACGCCTACTCAATTCATTGCACTGTTAGGGATGTGCCAACTTACCTTGCAATCAATAGAGTAGACACAAGGCTCAATGGATGCTGCCATGTGAGGCTGTCACACTGAGACTGTATTGCTGACTCTCCATCCTCTAAATATATAGATGCATGGAGGAACTGTGGGGGACATGAGTATATGCAGTTTTTTGTTTTTCCCCTGTACATTCCCGTTAAGAAAATGTTTTAATCTGCTTGTGGTTGCCATCTTTTTGCAGGTGCAGCTGGAGCGAATTCGCCAGACCGAATCCTTGGAGGGAATCCGCGCCATCCTGAATGACACAAAACTGACTGACATTAATCAGCTTCCTGAAACATGACCTTTCGCCATCGCACGAATCTGAGGCCACGATTGAGTTTTTATTTTTAAAACTCCTCTTTCTAGTTACATTAATTATTATTTAACTCTTCTCCCAGATCAGGGGCTGTGGCTGTTAGTGAATGAGAGCGTTGTGTAAGGGAATAAGCCGTTGTGCAGGTTGAAGTCTCGACCAAGAGATGGCGAAGAACCTTTCCATTGGGAACACTAATGACACATGTTGCTTTGTCTGACTAAACAGAGCTGTCTCTCCATAATAAAACAAAATCTGTGTTTGGTCTGTCATTTGATTTGTGGGAAAGCAAAAACCAATGTTAAGAGCTTAGTAGGTATGCAGAGAATATGCAAGCCGGCATGACTGCTGCTGTTCCCAGCCTCCTGCCTAACCCGTCCAGTTATTCAATGTTAGCTAGCGAGTGTAGTGACAGTGTGCCGGCAGGCAGGCAGGCAATGTTTACAATGCATCGGTCAGTGCAACCTTTTTATTGTTTTTGAAATAATGTCCTTGCTAAGGGGAACTGGGGTGGGGGGGTATTATATAACTGCTCCGAAATCAATCAAATGCCAGTAAAGCTGATGCCACAGCTTAAAACTATTCAAATAGAGGCATTTATGTGGCCACATGTAATGCAGTGCGAATAGACAAATGAACTGCTAACCAGTCTGATCCAGACACATTCCAGTAACATAGCATTTTCCATGCAGGTATCTCATGCAACCAGTTCATATATATATTGTGAGGTTAAGGCAACAAATATTAGCGATACCTTTTGCAGTCCACTCTGTGTAATGGTTTTTAATTCAGGTTAACAGAGCTCTGCTGTGATGTTCTACTGTGCAGCCATTTTGATTTCTGTAAACTGCAGCATGTATAGGCTGTGTACCCTGCAGCAGCAATTCTGGCACTTGCATGTCATGTTTTATAAAACGTCTGTTCCAAGTTAGATCCTCACCAGGCTTCATTTTGCTTTGGTCTGTGTAGCTGGTTTACATAAGTCCATGCCTTAATGGTTTGCCCATGATAAAGCTCTTAATCCGATGTAGAAAACTCAAAATGATTTAGCATTTCCCAGCAATCCTTTAATGATTTTTTCAGAGCGCCCCCCCCCCCTCCTTTTCATGTTGAGGTCTGCTGGGATTGCTGAGGGGTAGGGGTGGCTGTGCACCCAATTTTGGAGTGTTTTTGTGGAGGAATTGATTAGAAACAGGCAAATTTTGGAGCCCTGGTACAGTGCACTGCAGTGAATAGAGGAGAGGCAAATGGGACAGGCTTCATGTATTTGATTGCCTGGACTGTCCCTTTTTTTAAATCATGGCCACCCTCTCTTCCTTGCAGCAGCTCCCAGCCTGTTATGCCGCTTGGAATCCTCCTGGTTTCCCAGAACATTGGTAGCCATGAGCATGCGTCCCACAACCAATGCTCACTGTAGGTTGTGGTCCCACCACTCCCCCCAGTCACAGCCCCTTCCATTCATTGCACTTAATGGACGGTGCTGTGCAAAGACACAGTGGCTGACATGAGGGGTGGGATAGCGCGAATGGATACTAGGAACCCTGGTCTTAGAAACCAGGAGGTTTTTGAGTGTCGGCCTAGCTGGGACCTGCTGCGCAGGAGAAGAGGATTTGTTTTCCTGGGTTTAATGATCCTTTAATATTGTGTACTCATAATGGTCACAAAATGAACAAACTAAATATGGAGTTCCTGTTCCTAGACCCTATGATACCCATAGTTTTTTTAAAAGATTAGCATGTTTTGCACTGTGACCCAAGTGCTAAGAATGTGTCTGCACTGACGATGGGAACTCTGAAGTGGCTGTAAACTAAACTAAATGAATGTTGGCTGGAGTGTGACCAGCTGCCCTGACATACACAAGGCAACTGCATGTAGCTTTAGGACTGACATGATTCTGGTTTCTAGGTCTTGACACCTAAAATTATGTAAGGGATGTGATCATTCCCCCAAAAAATTCTAAAACAAAATGTTTTAATAAAGTGTTACCGCTCCCTCATTAAGATGCCTTCTGTTAATAAAGGAATCTGAATTAATTATATAATGCTTATGACAAATGTCTTGCAAGCGACTCTGATATACAGAAATATAAAATTGTTCTTACAAGTGATCCGCCTACACAAACACCTGGGAAATTGCTCCACCATGACCTAATAGGGACTGGAAACCCCACCCCTTACGTCCATGCCTTCAATTTCTTGGTCTTTATGAAACCTAGAGCGTACATTAGGCAAGAACCCAGGTACTTTGCAATGTATAATTCTGTCTTACAGAACTGTTAAGGGTGGAGCTGCAGTGCAACAAACTTGCAGATCAAATACCCTCCATAATGTGTTAGAAATGTAATTTTCTATGTCTGACAAAAAGGGTGTATGTAATAAATCTAATTCTCAGGACAATGCCTAGGGAGAAATAGAGCAAGACCTTTATTTTTCTTCCATTTTACTTCAGGCCATCAGATTTAATTCAGAGACGATTGGGTTAACCTCTCCCGAAGGGTGTGGTCTGCAAGAACAATGGTGTGTCTCCACCTCCCGGGCCTATATCCACCTGGCTGACTTGATGCACTTCAGTTTTTCTTTCTTGCAGTGGTCCCTGCAAGGACTTATCTGAACTCCTCTCCCATTTACTTTTTGTTTTAAAGGAATTATGCCTTGGAAGTGGGGGTAATGGAAACCTGACTGTTCCTTGGCCCTTATGCTCCTTGGATCTGAATGGACCCACTTTGCCTCCGCAGCTAAGCTGCATTCGTATCAGGATGGTAAGGTAAGCGCCAGGGTCTTGGGGCGCTGTGGGGTGTCACCTTATTCTAAGTATACAGCACGTCCTGTTCCAGAAGATATTCCCTCACACTTGGGATATACTCAGTAGATGGCGCTGGACTGCAGAGACAGAAAAGTGTCTCCTCCCGGCCCCATATATACCCGGGACCTCCCACAAAATCCCCAGTTCTTCTCTGCAGTCCTGGCTGCGATGACTAGAAGATGGCTCTCTCTACTCGCAGGTGAGCGGGGCTATTAGCCTGTGGCCCTATAGGACTATTCCCACCCGTTTTCTTCTACTGCCTCCCAGCTCAGGCTGCTCTGGTTCGGGTGAAGGTAGGCAGCACCGCTGTCAGGTGCTAAGGAGCGCTGCTCCAACCGCAGTCCCCCACCAAAGGTTAGGCGGTATAGGCTCATGGTGAGCCTTATGGGATGCCCGCATTTATTGCCTCTCGCCCCCTGTCCCCACAGTTGGCTCCCTTTAGGCTGGCCGTTGCTTCTCCCTCGCTCTCCCTTGTAGTTCTCGGGGGGGGGGGGGGGGTGCATGTCTCTGCTTTATATATTGTGTGTTGTGTTCGATCCCTGTTGAATTGATTGCACTGGTTTCTTTCGCCGCCGCGGCACGTTTGTTCTGCGCTCCGCGGTCGTCGGCGACATCGCCTCAGGCTGCGCCATCATTGGCTGGTCTTGTCAGGTGGGCGCGTTTTCGCGCTCTTCAGGGGGGCGGGCCTTGCGGATGACGCATTTTGCATCACTGTCTCTGCGGCCCGCCCCTCGAGGTATATGCGGGCGCCATTTTAATTCTCTGCTGCGTGTGTCTAGCGTCTCACTATCGCGGTCCGTAAGTGCCCCTGCGGGCTGATTTTGTACATATCTGTATTGCATATCGCTTATGGGATCTTTTGCTTATTTCTTGCAGGCGGGTCAAACTTTGTGGTTTCTCCCGGTCATATCCTCTCTTTTTAGTGTTAACTCTTATTGAAGGGCTATTACATACCATTACTCCCACTTCCCTAGCGGGTTATTGGGGCATCCCGGGTTGCTTTTATTAGCGGCAATCCCTTTTGGCCTGTTGTGCCGTGATAATCACGGTTCCTTCGGGACAAGCCCGGCTGTGTGTGTATCGTGTGGGGTAACCCCTATAAGTGATGATGTCAGGGTTACCTGCGGCTGGGCCTAGTGCTGCGCCCCCTCTGACTTCGCCTACCCCCCCCCACGCTTACACCTGACTCCCTGTGAGGTACATACCAGTGGGGAGTCTCAACCTGATTTGGCTACCAGGGTAGCCAGCATTGAAAGGCATATTGCTGGTTTTGGTCCGCGTAAGGCTCCTGCTAAGCGGCAGCATCTGGCACCCGGTGTTACTCTCTTTCCTATGGAAGCTGAGGAGTTTTTTGATGTTACTGGTTATACCCCCCTGGAAGAAGGGGAATTATTCTCTGATTCAGAATCATCTGACGATCAGCCTAGGGCTTATGCTGAGTCTGGATCTGACCCATGGGCTTCAGATGATACTGACAGACTTTTGGCTCAAATTTTTGAAGTACTCTGTATCTCTTCTCCTGCCGTGGCCCCGCGGCAGCAGGGGAAGCTGTTTCATACTGTTAAGCAACGTTTGGAGTTTCCTGAACAAACTCACTTTAATAATCTGATTCTCAAGGGGTGGGAACGGCCTAGCCGGCTTCCTGGGGTACCAAAGAGTTGGGATAAGAGGTATCCCTTTCCTGCTGAGATGGTTAAACGTTGGTCATGTCCACCAGAGGTGGATGCACCAGTTCTGGGGTTGTCTAACACATCTGTCATGCATTCCCCTGACACTACTACATTGAGAGATGGGGAAGACAGGTGCATGGATCAGCTGGCTAGCCATGCCTTTGCCTGTGTTGGGACCGCGCTCCGTCCGTGCCTCTGCTATCACGGCTGTTGCTATTAAAAGCCTGCTCAGGGGTCTTTTAGATGGGGCCCCTGATGATGCTGGTAGTGAAGAGTATAGAGCTCTTCTGCGTTGTGAGGAATTTGTTGCATATGTTCTCTCTGCCCTGGATGATACCATCAAAATGTGTGGCAGGGCATCTGCCTTGTTGGTGGCGATACGCTGCTCGGTCTGGTTGCAACAGTGGGCAGCTGACAATGCTGCCAAAAAGGCCCTCACTGGGTTTCCCTTCAAGGGGCTGCGCCTCTTTGGGGAACGTTTGGACTTGTTTGCTAAGGGTGGCAAATTACCTCAGCGTAGAAGGAAGCCCCGGTCCTTTCGGGGTTCAGGTGCCTTTTCTCCTTCCTTCAGGGGCTCCAGAATTAGACGAGAAGCTTCCTTTGCTGGAGCCCGTGGGGCAGGGGTAGAGGACATGGCCACCCTGCCCCCCCCCCGGGGTCCCAAGACTAAGTCCTCCCCCAAGCCCCCTCAGACATGAAGGGGCGCCCTCACCCATCCGGGTGGGGGGGCGGCTTCGGCTCTTGGGTCACGTCTGGAGGCGTCATGTCTCAGACTGGTGGATTCGGGAGGTAGTATCCTCCGGTTACAAGGTAGTTTGCAGACTGGCCGCCCCCGAAATTCATCAAATCTCGTTTAGCTCAAAACCCCTTGTCAGCCCAGTGTCTCTCCCTGGCTGTCCAAGATCTAGGTGTCATCTGTCAGGTGCCCTTGAAGGAAAGGGGCAAAGGCTATTATTCCAATCTTTTCATTGTGCCCAAAAAGGATGGGTCCATCAGACCTATCCTGGATTTAAAGCTTCTCAACAAGTTTGTCAGATTCAGACACTTTCGCATGGAGACTCTGCGCTCAGCTGTGACCTTCTTACGCCCAGGGGACTTCTGTAGACATCAAGGATGCTTACCAGGTCATCAGAGGTTCCTTTGGTTCGTTCTGGAGGATCAGCACTACCAATTTGTGGCCTTGCCCTTCGGCCTCACCTCGGCCCCCAGGGTATTCACCAAGGTGCTGGCAGGAGTGATGGCCCTGCTGAAATCTCAGGGCATTCTCCCCTACCTAGATGACATGCTTATCGCTTCTCAATCCTTCCATCAGGCAGAGCTGGACACTCAGCGGGTGGTGTCCACACTGGAGTCATTCAGCTGGGTGATCAATCACCCCAAATCTTCCCTGTCTCCTTCCATGGTGAAGTCCTTCCTGGGCATGATTCTGGATTCATCTCAGGTCAAGATCTTTCTTCCTCAGCAGAAGGTGGAGGTCCTTCAAGAGAAAGTTCAGCTCCTGCTGTCTTGTCCCCATCCATCAGGCAGGGAATTCAGCTGGTGGGCCTGATGGTGTCCTGCTTTGAGGCAGTCTCATATGCTCAGTTCCATGAGGCCTCTTCAGCTTCACCTCTTGTCAGTATGGGATCGGGACCCTGTGTCCTTGGATCAGCCGTTTGTCTTGTCCCCTCAGGTCAGGCGGTCTCTAGTGTGGTGGCTGGTCTCAGGGAACCTGCTGGGGGGCAGGTCCTTTCTGGCCCCCTGCTGGGAGACTGTCACCATGGATGCCAGTCTGACAGGTTGGGGGGGATTCTGGAAGTCCCTGAAATTCCAGGGTCAGCGGAGACCTCAGGAGGCCCATGCCCCTATCAACATTCTGGAATGGAGGGCAATCAGGTTGGTTCTCGCCCACTTAACCCCACACCTGCGGGGTCGGGCTGTTCAGGTCTGCTCGGACAACCAGACGGCGGTTGCCTACATCAATCATCAGGGAGGGACCCGGAGCAAGAGGGCCCTCAAGGAAGTGTGCCTGATATTGTCCTGGGCGGAGGAAAATGTTCCCTGCATCTCAGCTGTGTACATCCTGGGGATGGAGAATCTGGAGGCAGACTCCCTCAGCAGGGGGACCTCTCATCTGGGAGAGTGGTCCCTCAGTGGCAGGGTGTTTCGCTCCCTGTGCCACCACTGGGGTCAGCCAGATGTGGATCTGTTTGCATCCCATCACAATCACAAGCTTCCAGTCTTTGTCTCTCTGTCCCAGGATCCTCTGGCCTTGGCCACGGATGCCCTGGCAATGTCTTAGACGAGGTTCCAGCTCCTGTATGTGTTTCCCCCATTTCCACTGCTGGGCAAGGTGCTGTGCTGGATAGTTCAGGAAGGGGTGCCAACCATCCTGGTGGCCCCCTGTTGGCCAAGAAGAGTGTGGTTCGCAGACATCGTGCAGTTGGCAGTAGATAAGTACGCCCTGTCACGGGTTCCAGATCTGCTCACTCAGGGACAACTACGCCACCCCAATTTACAAACGCTGGCTTTGATGGCCTGGCTGTTGAGACCTCCATCTTGATGGAAAAAGGGCTGCCTGCCTCGGTGGTGAATACCATGATCAGGGCTAGGAAGAGATCCTCTTCTTCCATCTATTACAGGGTTTGGCGTACTTACATTGACTGGTGCGAGTCCCACTCTCTTCCCTGTCGTGTGTTTTCTATTCCTAGGATTCTGCAGTTTCTCCAACATGGTTTGGATATTGGCCTTCAGCTCAGATCTTTTTCCAGGGAGTTACTCAGGTGCGTCCCCCACGTAAGCCTATGTTACCAGTCTGGGACTTGAACTTGGTCTTATCTGCCCTGCAGGGGTCTCCCTTTGAGCCCTTGCAAGGGGCTCCTTTGTCCATTCTCACGCTTAAGGTGGTCTTTTTGGTGGCTATCACTTCTGTTAGGCGTGTTTCTGAGCTGGCGGCGCTTTCCATCAAGCCTCCTTATTTTGAGAGACACCAGGACAAGGTGGTGTTTCTGCCTAAGGTTGTTTCTGCATTTCATCTCAATCAGGACATTGTTTTGCCTTCTTTGTGTCCTAATCCCAGTAACCCTAAGGAAAGGGTTTTGCATTCTTTGGACGTAGTCAGAACTCTGAAGTTCTATTTGGTGGCTACTGAATCTTTCAGGAAGACTGATTCTCTTTTTGTGCTTCCGTCTGGACCTAAGAAGGGTCTGGCTATCCACTATCAGCAAGTGGATCCATCAGGCTGTGATACAGGCCTACTCTGCTAAGGGGAAGGAGCCTCCCTTCCGCCTTACTGCTCATTCTACTCGTGCAAGCTTCTGTTGAACAAGTTTGCAAGGCCGCTACTTGGTCTTCTGTTCATACTTTTTAGTTTTACAAGGTTGATGTTAGGGCCTCAGCTAATGCTGCTTTTGGCCGCAAGGTTCTGCAGGCGGCAGTGATTTAAACTGTCTGCTGTTACTTTTGGGGATCCCACCCTACCTTACGGACACTGCTATTGGATGTCCCAAGTGTAAGGAATATCTTCTGGAACAGGACGTGCTGTATACTTAGAGTAATACAATTCTGTGATTACTCACTTGTAGAATTGGTATTATATGTATACAGCACGTCCTGTTCCACCCCACCCTTGTTATCATTATCTTTAGTTACCTCTTTATGGCGATTGTTCTTATGTTCAAATTTTCATATAATGGTTATAGTTCTCTCGGTCTCTTGCTAACTGCTTTTCAATACTGGGGATTTTGTGGGAGGTCCCGGGTATATATGGGGCCGGGAGTGACACTACCTGGCTGAGAATTCCGCCACAGGAAAAAGCAGCCATAAGGCTTTTGTCTGGTGAGCCTGATTGAGGGGAACCAGGGGCATTAATTTCCTCTTTATTGCTCTTCCCATGTGTTTACTGGTTGAAAAATTCAACATTTGCGCCTGCCTCTATGGAAACATTTTTGGCTTAGCATAGCAGCGAGCATCGGTGTGCGGCTCCTTTCTCACCCAGCTTGCGCTGGAAGATTTTCGGCCGGGAGAAACGGTAAGCACCGCTAACAACGCGGTTTTCCTCCGGCCGCTCACCCTGCAATATTTTGAGCCGGGACTAAGCAGTAAGTACTGCTAACATTGCGGTTATCCGGCCGCTCGCCCTGCAATATTTTCGGCCGGACTAAGCGGCAAGTATCGTTAACATTGCGCTTCTCCTCCTGCCGCTCGCGCTGGAAGATTTTCGTCCGGGGCTAAGCGGCAAGTACCGCTAACATCGCGGTTCTCCTCTGGCCGACTTCAGTGGAAGATATTCGGCCGAGCGAAGCTGAGATCACGGTTCTTCTCCGGCCTCCTTTAATGGAAGAGTTTCGGCCGAGGGAAGCGCCGATTACTGCTGAGATTGCGGTTCTTCTCCGGCCGCCTTCACTGGAAGATTTTCGGCTGGGGAAAGCACAAAAATACCGTGAGCCGCTGCACGGCCACCCTCAAGTGGACCTAAATCTTTAGGTCATTTTTTAATTATTATGTATATTAATATGATATTTATTCATTTATACATATTAATGTTATTCTTCGTATACAGTACGTCCTGCTCCAAATATAATACTTACAAGTGGGTTATACTCCGCCAGATGGTGCTGGACTGCAGAGACATCGAAAATAGGCTCCTCCCAGCCCCTCAAATACCCGGGGACCTCCCACAAATCCCCAGAATTTCTCTGCAGTCTGGCTGCGAAGGACGAGAAATGGCTCTCTACTCGCAGGTGAGCGGGTCTATTAGCCTGCGACCCTGTAGGACTGTTCCCACCCGTTCCACTAGTAATATGCCTCCCAGCAGCACTGCTGTTAGGTGCTTAGGAGCGCTGCTCCACCGCAATCCCCCACCAAAGGGTAGGCGGTTTGGGCTTATTGTGAGCCTCTATGGGATGCCCCTCCCGCACTAGTGCCCCTGCCTATTGGTGGGCCCTGTTTAAGTGGCCGCTGTCCTCCCTCATTCTCCTTGTAGCCTTCGGGGGAAAAGGGGGGGTGTGTGTAAATGTGTATGCTATGCATTCTGTGTTTTACACTTTATATTTATTCTGTCTGTCTTGTGTCAGCCGCCGCGCTGGCTTCCTTTTACTGTCTTTTAAAATTGCCGCCGCCGCGCACTCTTTTTGTCAACACTTTGTTCCGCGCATGGCGGCGGCATTACCTCAGGCACTGGTGTGCTGTCATTGGCTGCTTGTCACGTCCTGGCTTCGCGCTCTTCAGGGGAGGCGGGGCCCGTCTATGGCGCGCTCCGCATCATTGTTGATACCGGCCTGCCCCTCGAGGTATACCAACGCCATCTTTAACCTGCTTGGTTGGCCCATGCGTGACGGACCTCTACCTACCGCGGTCCGTAAGTGCCCTCGCAGGCAGCTTTATATTCTTCTTTTTATTACTGTGTGCTTACGGTCTTCTCTTCTTATGTCTTTCAGGCGTGGCAAACCCATTTTGGCTTCTCCCGGCCTTTTATTAGTTATATAACTAGTAGGCCTTGTAAATGCTCCCACTTCCCTAGCGGGTTATTGGGGCATCTGGGGTTGCTATATAGCGTTATTCCCTATCGGCGTATAGCGCCGCTATAGTCACCATATGGAGGCATCCCAGGATAATGTGACCGGAGTTCCTTCGGGACAAGACCGGCTGTGTGTAGCGTGTGGGCAGCCTCATGCTGATGCTGACAAGGCACGGGTCTGTGTAACTTGTGCTGAGCAGGTGCTTGCATTGCAATCTGGCCTGTCAGTGGCTGCACCTCGTTTTACTTCGTCTACTCCTCCAAGCTTAAATCTCACTCCTGCTGAGTTGCATACAAGTGGGGATTCTCAGCTTGATGTGTCTTCTAGACTGGCTAGTGTTGAGAAGTTAATTGCTAATACCTTGGCACGTAAGGCCCCTGCTAAAAGGCGGCACTTAATGCCTAATGTCACTATTTTTCCTGAGAAAACTGAGGAGTTTTGGAATCTTTGTGGCTATACCCCGTCTGATGAAGGGGAGCTGTTTTCTGACTCAGGCTCATCTGATGAGAGACCAAGGGGTCATGACGATTCTGGCTCTGACCCCTGGGCCCCGGATGACACTGACAGATTATTGACCCAGATTTTTGAGGCTCTGTCCATCTCTCTCCCTGTTGCGGCACCCAGGCGAAGAGCGGAGCTTTTCCATACAGCAAAATCACGTTTGGAATTTCCAGAGCAGGCACATTTCCATAACCTTGTGCTCAAGGAATGGGAGCGCCCCAGTAAACTTCCCGGGCTTCCTAGGGCTATCTAACACCTCTGTCATGCATTCCCCTAACTCTACTACCCTGCGGGATGCTGAGGACTGGCGCATTGACCAGCTGGCATCCCACGCCTTTGCATGTGCGGGGATGGTGCTGCGCCCGGTCTGTGCCTCTGTGCCAGTGGGCTGCTGACAACGCTGCCAAGAAGGCCCTCACTGGTTTTCCCTTTAAAGGACTGCGCCTGTTTGGGGACCGCCTGGACCTTTGTGCTAAGGGATGCAGGTTACCCCAGCGCAGGCGGCAATTTCGGCCCTTTCGGGGTCAGGGTTCCTTCTCCTCCCCTTACCATAGTGCCAGACAGGGGAGGGGGGTTTCCTTTCCTGGGACCCGGGGAGATTTCTAGGGTAGAGGCAGAGGACGTGGACGTCCTGGCCCCTCCTGGGGTCCCAAAGCAAAATCATCCCCCAAGCTCCCTCAGGCATGATGGGGCGCCCTCACCCATCCGGGTGGGGGGACGGCTGCAGCACTTCGCTCACGTCTGGAGGCTTCATGTCTCAGACCGGTGGATTCAGGAGGTAGTGTCCTCCGGTTACAAGATAGAGTTTGCTACCGATCCTCCTCCAAGGTTCATCAGATCCCGGGTTCCTCAGCACCCTGTGTCAGCTTAGGAGCTAGTGCAAGCAGTGCAAGGACTCCTGGAGCTGGGGGTCATCTGCCAGGTCCCCTTAAGAGAAAAAGGCAAGGGCTTTTAGTCCAACCTATTCACAGTACCCAAAAAAGATGGGTCAGTCAGGCCCATCCTGGACTTGAAGATCCTCAACAAGTTTGTCAGGGGCAGGCGCTTTCGCAGGAAGACTCTGCGTTCTGCCATCAGTTCCCTGCGCCAAGGGGATTTCATGACTTCTGTGGACATCAAAGATGCTTACCTTCATATTCCTGTGTTCCCAGGTCATCAAAGGTTCGCTCTGATGGATCAACACTACCAATTTGTGGCCTTGCCCTTCGGCCTCACTTCAGCTCCCAGGGTGTTCACCAAGGTGCTGGCTGGCATGATGTCTCTGCTCAGATGTCAGGGCGTCCACGTGCTTCCCTATCTGGACGACATACTCATCACTTCCCAGTCTCTACATCAGGCAGAGTTGGATACTCAGCTGGTGGTGTCGACTCTGGAGTCATTTGGATGGGTGATCAACCACCCCAAGTCCTCACTGTCCCCTTCCTTGGTAACTCCATTCCTAGGAATGAATCTGGATACAGCTCAGGCAAGGATCTTCCTTCCTCAGCAGAAGGTGGACAGGCTGATTGCACAGGCTCAGTCCCTCCTAGCTTGTCCCCATCCCTCCATCAGGCAGGGGATGCAGCTGGTGGGCCTGATGGTGGCGTGCTTCGAAGCGGTCCCTTATGCTCAGTTCCACTTGAGGCCTCTGCAACTTCACCTATTGTCAGTATGGGACAAGGACCCAGCGTCCCTGGACGGGGTCTGTGTGCTCTCCCCTCGGGTCAGGAGGTCCCTCTTGTGGTGGATGGACTCAAGGAACCTGTTGGGGGGCAGATCCTTTCTTACCCCTCCCTGGGAGACGGTCACTACGGATGCCAGTCTGTCAGGTTGGGGGGGGGGGGGTTCTGGAAGTCCCTGCGGTTCCAGGGGAGGTGGGGTCCTCAGGAGGCCCACACACCTATCAATGTCTTGGAACTACGGGCGATCAGGTTAGTTCTGGCACACTTGACTACTCCCCTTCGGGGCCTGCCTGTTCAGGTGCGCTCGGACTACCAGACGGCAGTTGCCTACATCAATTATCAGGGAGGGACCCGGAGCAAGGGGGCCCTCCAGGAAGCGTCTCTGATCCTGACTTGGGCGGAGGCCAATGTCCCCTGCATATCAGCTGTGTATATCCCGGGGGTGGAAAATCGCCTGGCGGACTCTCTGAGCAGGGGGGCCTCTTGCCAGGGAGAATGGTCCCTATGCAGCAGGGTGTTTCAATCCCTGTGTCACTGTTGGGGCCAACCAGATGTGGATCTGTTTGCGTCCCTCCACAATCACAAGCTCCCAGCTTTTGTCTCTCTGTCCCAGGATCCTCTGGCCCTGACCTCGGATGCGCTAGCAATGTCATGGCAGGACTTTCAGTTCCTGTATGTCTTCCCTCCAATTCCCCTGCTGGGCAGGGTTCTGCGCAAGATTGCTCTGCAAGGGGTGCCAGCAATTCTGGTGGCCCCCAGGTGGCCAAGAAGAGTGTGGTTCGCAGACGTGGTACAGCTGGCAGTAGATCAGTAGGCTCTGCCCTTGGTGCCAGATCTGCTCACTCAGGGCTCACTACGCCATCCCAATTTACAAACTCTGGCTTTGACGGCCTGGCTGCTGAAACCTGCATCTTGATGGAGACGGGGCTGTCTGCCTCTGTTGTGGATACTTTGATAAAGGCTAGGAAGAAGTCTTCCTCTTCCATTTATTACAGGGTTTGGCGTGCCTACATTGACTGGTGTGAGTCTAAGTCTCTTCCCTGTCGGGTGTTCTCTATTCCCAGGATTTTGGAGTTCCTGCAGCATGGATTGGAGATGGGACTCCAGCTGAGTACTCTGAAGGGTCAGGTTTCTGCTCTGGCTATTTTCTTCCAGAAGTCCTTTGCTCAGCACCCTCTGATCAGGACCTTTTTCCAGGGGGTCACTCATGTGTGCCCTCCACGTAAGCCTATGGTGCCTGTTTGGGATTTGAACTTGGTCCTGTCAGCCTTGCAGGGTGCTCCCTTTGAACCTGTGCAGGATGCTGCCGTGGCCATTCTTACGCTCAAGGTTGTATTTCTAGTGGCTATCACCTCTGTCAGGCGTGTGTCTGAGTTGGAGGCGCTTTCCATTCAGCCCCCCTACTATGAGAGACACCAGAACAAGGTGGTGTTTCGTTTCAAACCTGACTTTCTGCCTAAGGTAGTGTCTGCCTTTCATTGGAATGAGGATATTGTTCTTCCTTTTTTGTGCCCTAATCCTAGCAATGCTAAGGAGAGGGTTTTGCACTGTTTGGATGTGGTTAGGTGTCTGAAGTACTATCTGGTGGCTACTGCACCTTTCAGGAAAACTGATGCTCTTTTTGTGGTCCCTTCTGGTCCTAGGAAGGGTTTGGCTCCTGCCAAGTCTACTATCAGCAAGTGGATTCGTCAGGCTGTGATTCAGGCCTACTCTGCTAAGGGGAAGAATCCTCCCTTCCGCCTTACTGCTCATTCCACTCGTGCTATTGGTGCTTCTTGGGCTTTTCAGCACCAGGTTTCTGTTGAACAAGTTTGCAAGGCTGCTACTTGGTCTTCTGTTCATACCTTTTCAAGGTTTTACAAGGTTGATGTTAGGGCCTCAGCTGATGCTGTTTTTGGCCGAAAGGTTCTGCATGCGGCAGTGGTTTAAACTGTCTGCTGCTGCCTTTTATTGGGGATCCTACCCTACTTTATGGACACTGCTATTGGATGTCCCACTTGTAAGTATTATATTTGGAGCAGGACGTACTGTATACTAAGAATAATACAATTCTGTGATTACTCACCTGTAGAATTGGTATTATGAGTATACAGTACGTCCTGCTCCAACCCACCCTTGGTTTTGCATTATCTTGGATCCCCTCTATGGTGATTTTATCATTGTTATAGTTGATAGTTTGGGTTGTTTAATTCTCCCGGCTTCTCAGCTGCTTTTCAATGCTGGGGATTTGTGGGAGGTCCCCGGGTATTTGAGGGGCCGGGAGGAGCCTATTTTCGATGTCTCTGCAGTCCAGCGCTATCTGCCGGAGTATAACCCACTTGTAAGTATTCTTTCAGGACGTACTGTATACTCATAATACCAATTCTACAGGTGAGTAATCACAGAATTGTATTTTTTAATTGTTCTTGTTTTGAAAAAAATATGTTCACATACTAGGTTTTAGACCCCCTGGGAGGTAATCTAGTATTAATCACCATGACGGAGGCATCTGTGGTAATCGGATCTGGTCCTTTAGCAGATAGATTCACCCCATATCCAGTATGTAAGCAGACACTGGACGAGGATAGCATGGTGTGCAGGGTTATGCTACTGTAGTAGTGGATATGGAAGACAATTGTCTCCTCCCTGCAAGTGCTCTGACCCTTGTTGCCGGTGCCCTCTGAGCTTAAACCCCCCCCCCGGCAGCCTTCAAGCGGACCTAAAACCTTTAAGTCATATCAGCTGCTAAGAAGGTTTTGAAGAAAAAAAAAAAATTCCTGAGTTTTGAAGAGCATATTGTGGCTGCCATAGCCTCCTTCTGAGCCTTTAAACTCTGTCAGCAGCCCTCAAGTGGTCCTAAACCTTTAGAAAGTCATGTAGAAGGATTGGCTACTAAAAAGGTTTTTAAAGAAAAGATTTATCCTCTAACTTGTAGAGGATATTGTAGCTGCCAAAGTCTCCCAGGAAGTTATCCGTTGGGAAGATTTATTCAGAAGGGACTGTTATATAACTGCTCCGAAATCAATCAAATGCTAGTAAAGCTGATGCCACAGCTTAAAACTATTCAATTCGAGGCATTTATGTGGCCACATGTAATGCAGTGCAAAAATGAACTGCTAACCAGTCTGATCCAGACACATTCCAGTAACATAGCATTTTCCATGCAGGTATCTCATGCAACCAGTTCATATATATATTGTGAGGTTAAGGCAACAAATATTAGCGATACCTTTTGCAGTCCACTCTGTGTAATGGTTTTTAATTCAGGTTAACAGAGCTCTGCTGTGATGTTCTACTGTGCAGCCATTTTGATTTCTGTAAACTGCAGCATGTATAGGCTGTGTACCCTGCAGCAGCAATTCTGGCACTTGCATGTCATGTTTTATAAAACGTCTGTTCCAAGTTAGATCCTCACCAGGCTTCATTTTGCTTTGGTCTGTGTAGCTGGTTTACATAAGTCCATGCCTTAATGGTTTGCCCATGATAAAGCTTTTAATCCGATGTAGAAAAACTCAAAATGATTTAGCATTTCCCAGCAATCCTTTAATGATTTTTCACTAGTCCTATTTGGTGAATGTCTGTTATAGATATGTTTATAGAGCCAGTCGACTTTTTTTCCTAGTTTTTTTTTTTTCAATTTAATAAAACGTGTTACACAACATTAAATAGAAAGTCCAGGAAATGGCAAAGATCAGCAAGGAGCTGAACTGAAGCCTGTTCCATTGCCTCTCCTGCATCTCCTGTATTGAACTGTATATACAGTTTCCAGAACCCCCCCCCCCCCTCCTTTTCATGTTGAGGTCTGCTGGGATTGCTGAGGGGTAGGGTGGCTGTGCACCCGAATTTGGAGTGTTTTTGTGGAGGAATTGATTAGAAACGGGCACATTTTGGAGCCCTGATACAGTGCACTACTGGAGAAGTTTAAGAGCTGAACTGCACCCTTTTTATGGACAAGGAGTCAATGGCTGATTTGCAACACAGGTGCTGAAAGGCTTGCTTGCAGTGTGTTTTCTTCCTGCTTCTTATATATTCCAAGGGTGTGAGAGTTCTTTTAGTCTGGCCTCAATACAACAAAGTAAAGAAGATACCCCTAACCCCCACACACAACAACCTACCCCTTAGGCCTAAGGTCAACACAAAAAGTTACATAGGTTTTATTACATGAAGACATCAATATTTACAGGCTAAACAATATAACCACCCCCCCCCCCCCAAACAAAGTGACCCCACATGCCGAAGAAATTAAGACGTCAAAAATCTGCCAGCAAAAGGGCCACAAAAAAATACTGCTCATAAAGAACAGCAACTAGGGACTATCCTATTGAACCATAAATAAGTGGGACGCACACACACAAGGTTAAATCCCACATCGAGCAAACTAAACAATAAGTGCAGGGGATACTCACCTGAGCCCGCGCCAGTGTCAGGTGGATCCTTCATGTAGCTTCTTCAAAGACTCCGATCTGTATATTACTGCGTATTGTGCTACCTGCAGTAGCCCCTAGGCTTTTGTTTCAGCCCCGCCAGCTAAATCTTCTGTGTGTGCACCCCCCCCCTCTTATTTATGAATCAATAGGATAGTCTCTGGCTGCTGCTCCTTCTCAGCAGTATTTTTTGTATGCCCCTCGATTTTCTTAGGGCCCCTTCACCAGCAGTGTGTGTGTGGTGGGTTCCAGGTATGGCAAAGTACCTTGGTTTTTATACATTTTTGAAAACGTCTGGTGTATTTTTATCCCCCTGTGGTGTCATTTTATGCATTTTTTTTTTTTTTTTGGGGGGGGGGGGGGGGGGTTGGGTTGTAGTGTTTAGCCTGTGGTTAACGATGCCTTTTTTGTGTATTGACCTCATGCTTGGTTCCCTGTGTAAGCATCCATCTTTAGTTTAGAGGGGTAGGTTATTAGGGGGGAGGGTTACTAAAGGTTGTGGGTTCCACTTTGTTGATTTAGTTTGTAGTCGGGTTCCGGTCATCAGGCCAGTGGTATTGGATAAGCGTCTGCAAGTGTCCTGCCAGGCCTTTTCTTTCTTCTGGATTTGAGTTTTGGCCTCAATACAGGACCAGCCAGTACATTCGATACTGTTCCAGAAGCTGTTAACTACAAATTATTTGGTCAAGAATTTATATAGGGAGCTATGCATGTTTATCCTCCCTTGGTAGTTTCAGAATCAATGGCAGGGATTTCTTCTGTCTATCCTTTCTCGGGAAAGTGACATTTCTGATGGCTGTCGCCTCTGAGAAGGGTCTCGCAATTAGCAGCATTGTATGTTAAACGTTTCAAATGGTTCTATGCAAGGACAAGGCAGTCAGGGTTAGAATTTATATTTTACTTGGCAGTTCTATGGGAAGGGTCCCATTGCTGTGTTGTTTTTTTTTGGTCTCCTGTTCATTATTCTGATTTCAGACTGTGCTGTTGTCCTCAATGCTGTAATAAAGGGTCTTCTGGTAATAAATACAGGGTCTTCTGGTAATAAATACAGGGTCTTCTGGTAATAAATACAGGGTCTTCTGGTAATAAATACAGGGTCTTCTGGTAATAAATACAGGGTCTTCTGGTAATAAATACAGGGTCTTCTGGTAATAAATACAGGGTCTTCTGGTTTGAACTCCAAGAAAAAAATTTCAGCAAACCTAAAGTTATTTGAGTACAAGGCTGTCCATCCTGTAATGTGTTCCTCATGCAGTGAAAAAGGTGACTGATGTGCTCTGAAATTGTGAACACAATCATGACAAATGCTTATTTTTGTTTAGGAAACAACTACAGAATTTGCTGTAAAGAATGGTGCTCACAAAGTAAAAGTCTGTGCGCATTTCTTTTAGGATTCTGCTACCAATTCAACAGCAGAACTTCATTTGCATAAAGCCAAAGATGGATGTAAAACAGCATAATATTCCAGGAAAAACAGAATGGACTTATCTCAGTTTTCTTACTTAGTTTTGTATTTAAACACTTGGAAGAAAAAATTCCAAACTTTTTTTTTTCTTTACAAAGTCACATGACAAAAATGAAAAAACGCGGCATTTATACAAATGCAATATTAAAATAAGAAAAAAAAATTATCCATTTTGCTTCAATATGTGTGCAGAAGTCAAAAGGTGAAACCCAGAACCTTTTATTATTTACAGAGACTAGTAATTTTTGCTTAAATATAAAAAAATGATGATGGACATCCTTGGGAGTTAAAAGTTCACATGATTCTGGATACTCTTTATCTGTTTCACCATTTCTTGAATATAATCGCCCCTAAACACAAGAAAAGGCCTGTTAAAGCATGACACAAACCAAAGAGCATTTTTAGAAAGTAAAAATTGGACTACAAATTTCCTGAAGTTCACTTTGTCCTTTTACATGAAATAAATAGATTCAGATGTATTTCTCCAGGTACATAAATTACATAAACATTTGTTGCTGCAGGGAGGATACAACAGATAGCGGACTAAATTGTTCACCATCCAGGCATGAGTAGAACAGGAAACAGAAAAGCACAGAAACCAGGTTAAAGTGGACCAAAACACACGTAGATCAGCCCAGGAATCTAAGATTCCCGGGCCGATTGACTCCTTCCCCCCCCCCCCCCGGGGAATCCAGATTAGGGATGCCCCGATGTGTGAAACCCCCCCGGTAAACTCACCTTCTTCCCTGGTCCAACGGAACATGTGTGTACATCCCCACCATTCCTCTAGCAGAGCGTGTGCCGTGCCAGGTTATTTGTGAATGGCCGGCGCAGGCACGCTCCCTGTTAGAGGGTAGCGGGGGATCCGGACGTTGCTCGCGCGTGCATCTAAGCGTGCTGATTGAGCGAGCGGCCCCTCATGCATCGGAGGACCGGGAAGAGGAGAGTTTGTTTGGGCAACCCGGGAGGTTTCACACAGCGGGACACCCCCCAAAACCCAGGATAGTAAAAATCCTGGGTTTTGGTTCACTTTAAGGATCAGTGAAGGGCCTTCCCAGTCCATGAGCCTCTTCCTAATCAGTGGATTCTAAGGTGGAGTGGGTCTCGGTCCAGGGAAAAGGGATAAATATAAAAGTACACATATAGTTAAAATATATAAAACACATTGCAATACATTCACATACAAGTTCCATTTGTATATCCAAAGCACAACATTTCGGACCATTGGAATCTCTAATCTGCTTAATGTGTTGTTGATTATTGGTTTAATCACAAGATTGCTAGGTTAACATGCTTTGCCCCTTCAAAACTTAAAGGCTTCTTCATCTCACAACTACTACAATAAGGGTACTCTCACGTGGGGTGGGGGGGGACATGCTAATTGAGGCACATGACCAGGTCTGCTGGATGTGATGACATGTTCCAATATGCCACACGTGTCCAGCTGTGCAGTACAAGCAAGCTGACCATTGAATATTTCCCTGTATCCTTTTATGGTTATTGTTTTAAACAGGGTGAGACATGTCCAATTAGCAAACAACACATTGAACAGATTATGAGAAAGAGGCAATATTCCAATGGCCCTAAACACTATACTTGGGATATGCAAAAGGCTCTCATTGGATGATAGCCCACACAAAGTTAAGTGATTACCAGCGGCCCAGGGAGACGTGGGGGATGCCCCGAAGGAAGACCAGTAGTCGGCACTGGCCAGCCCAGCTAAGTTTTTTTTCTCTTTAAGAAATGGATAAGTAGTATGCAAGAGGGCTGAGTTAAGAGGGGGGGGGGGGGTAGAGGAGCTTGTTCATGTGAAGATAAAGAAGAAGGGGGAAGAACCAATCAATCAGGGTGTTCTAGGATATCATCTAGGAGCACATTAGAAGCTGGTGTGTTGGAGTGAGATGAGCTGAGACGAGTGGAGGCACAGGTTTCCTGCTACCATGAGCCCCTGAAAGTAAGGGCACATGAGGGAAGAGGGGGACTGGGCTGAAAGGTGTGTGTGAGAGATTGAAGAGCAGTGGGGTGGCTACAGCAAGATTACTTACTGAAGTTTTAATTGTGCATGCACGGCTTGCTTCTGGAAATCAGGAAGAGAAGATGATTTGGGGTTTTTTTCCTTTCCCATCTGCTTCTCTTGATAAGCCATTTTCATTGTGATCTGTGTGGAAGAGGACATAGATTACTTGGATTGACAGTCTATCTGCATGTACGTAAAAAATACAATTCTGTGATTACTCACCTGTAGAATTGGTATTATGAGTATACAGTACGTCCTGCTCCAAATATAATACTTACAAGTGGGTTATACTCCGCCAGATGGCGCTGGACCGCAGAAACATCGAAAATAGGCTCCTCCCGGCCCCTCAAACAACCGGGGACCTCCCACAAATCCCCAGCATTGAAAAGCAGTTAAGGAGAAGCCGGGAGAATTAAACAACCCAAACAATCACCATACAGGGGACCCAAGATAATGCAAAACCAAAGGTGGGTTGGAGCAGGACATACTGTATACTCATAATATCAATTCCACAGGTGAGTAATCACAGAATTGTATTATTCTTAGTATACAGTACGTCCTGCTCCAAATCTAATACTTACACTTGGGACATCCAATAGCAGTGTCCATAAAGTAGGGTGGGATCCCCAACAAAAGGTGACAGCAGACAGTTTAAACCACTGCCGCCTGCAGAACCTTTCGGCCAAAAACTGCATCAGCTAAAGCCTTAACATCAACCTTGTAAAACTTTGAAAAGGTATGAACAGAAGACCAAGTAGCAGCCTTGCAAACTTGTTCAACAGAAGCCTGGTGCTGAAAAGCCCAAGAGGCACCAATAGCACGAGTAGAATGAGCAGTAAGGCGGAAGGGAGGATTCTTCCCCTTAGCAGAGTAGGCCTGAATCACAGCCTGATGGATCCACTTGCTGATAGTAGACTTGGCAGGAGCCAAACCCTTCCTAGGACCAGAAGGGACCACAAAAAGAGCATCAGTTTTCCTGAAAGGTGCAGTAGCCACCAGATAGTACTTCAGACACCTAACCACATCCAAAGAGTGCAAAACCCTCTCCCTAGCATTGCTAGGATTAGGGCACAAAGAAGGAAGAACAATATCCTGATTCAAATGAAAGGCAGACGCTACCTTAGGCAGAAAGTCAGGTTTGAAACAAAACACCACCTTGTCCTGGTGTCTCTCATAGTAGGGGGGCTGAATGGAAAGCGCCGCCAACTCAGACACACGCCAGGTTTCAGCCGCCAGGCCGTCAAAGCCAGAGTTTGTAAATTGGGATGGCGCAGCGAGCCCTGAGTGAGCAGAGCGTACTGATCTACTGCCAGCTGCACCACATCTGCGAACCACACTCTTCTTGGCCACCTGGGGGCCACCAGAATTGCTGGCACCCCTTCCAGAGCAATCTTGCGCAGAACCCTGCCCAGCAGGGGAATTGGGGGGGAAGACATACAGGAACTGAAAGTCCTGCCATGACATTGCTAGAGCATCCAAGGTCAAGGCCAGAGGATCCTGGGACAGAGAGACAAAAGCTGGAAGCTTGTGATTGTGGCGGGACGCAAACAGATCCACATCTGGTTGGCCCCAACGGTGACACAGGGATTGAAACACCCTGCTGCATAGGGACCCTTCTCCCCGGCGAGAGGTCCCCCCCCGCTCAGAGTCCGCCAGGCAATTTTCCACCCCCGGGATGTACACAGCTGATATGCAGGGGACATTGGCCTCCGCCCAAGTCAGGAGCAGAGACACTTCCTGGAGGGCCCCCTTGCTCCGGGTTCCTCCCTGATGATTGATGTAGGCAACTGCCGTCTGGTTGTCCGAGCGCACCTGAACAGGCAGGCCCCGAAGGCGAGTAGTCAAGTGAGCCAGAACTAACCTGATCGCCCGTAGTTCCAAGACATTGATAGGTGTGTGGGCCTCCTGAGGGCCCCACCTCCCCTGGAACAGGGACTTCCAGAAACCCCCCCAACCTGACAGACTGGCATCCGTAGTGACC
This sequence comes from Gastrophryne carolinensis, assembly GCA_027917425.1. Taxonomy (NCBI): domain Eukaryota; kingdom Metazoa; phylum Chordata; class Amphibia; order Anura; family Microhylidae; genus Gastrophryne; species Gastrophryne carolinensis. The sequence goes on from CM051236.1 coordinate 231,078,584, forward strand.
GTCTCCCAGGGAGGGGTAAGAAAGGATCTGCCCCCCAACAGGTTCCTTGAGTCCATCCACCACAAGAGGGACCTCCTGACCCGAGGGGAGAGCACACAGACCCCGTCCAGGGACGTCAAGGGTCCTTGTCCCATACTGACAATAGGTGAAGTTGCAGAGGCCTCAAGTGGAACTGAGCATAAGGGACCGCTTCGAAGCACGCCACCATCAGGCCCACCAGCTGCATCCCCTGCCTGATGGAGGGATGGGGACAAGCTAGGAGGGAGCAATCAGACTGTCCACCTTCTGCTGAGGAAGGAAAATCCTTGCCTGAACTGTATCCAGATTCATTCCTAGGAATGGAGTTACCAAGGAAGGGGACAGTGAGGACTTGGGGTTGTTGATCACCCATCCAAAAGACTCCAGCAGAGTGGACACCACCAGCTGAGTATCCAACACTGCCTGATGTAGAGACTGGGAAGTGATGAGGATGTCGTCCAGATAGGGAAGCACGCGGACGCCCTGACATCTGAGCAGAGACATCACGCCAGCCAGCACCTTGGTGAACACCCTGGGGGCTGAAGTGAGGCCAAAGGGCAAGGCCACAAACTGGTAGTGTTGATCCATCAGAGCGAACCTGAGGAACCTTTGATGACCTGGGAACACAGGAATATGAAGATAAGCATCTTTGATGTCCACAGAAGTCATGAAATCCCCTTGGCGCAGGGAAATGATGGCAGAGCGCAGAGTTTCCATGCGAAAGCGCCTGCCCCTGTCAAATTTGGTGAGGATCTTCAAGTCCAGGATGGGCCTGACTGACCCATCTTTTTTGGGTACTGTGAATAGGTTGGAATAAAAGCCCTTGCCTTTTTCTCTTAAGGGGACCTGGCAGATGACCCCCAGCTCCAGGAAGCCTTGCACTGCTTGCACCAGTTCCTGAGCTGACACAGGGTCCTGAGGAATCTGCAGCAAACTCCATCTTGTAACCGGAGGACACTACCTCCTGAATCCACCGGTCTGAGACATGAAGCCTCCAGACGTGAGCGAAGTGCTGCAGCCGTCCCCCCACCCGGATGGGTGAGGGTGCCCCATCATGCCTGAGGGGGCTTGGGGGATGATTTTGCTTTGGGACCCCGGGGGGGCCAGGACGCCCACGTCCTCTGCCCCTGCCCCAGAAATCTCCCCAGGTCCCAGGAAAGGAAACCCCCTCCCCTGTCTGGCACTACGGTAAGGGGAGGAGAAGGAACCCTGACCCCGAAAGGGCCGAGATTGCTGCCTGCGCTGGTGTAACCTGCCTCCCTTAGCAAAACGGTCCAGGCGGTCCCCAAACAGACGCAGTCCTTTAAAGGGAAAACCAGTGAGGGCCTTCTTGGCAGCGTTGTCAGCAGCCCACTGGCACAGCCAAACTGAGCGGCGTATAGCCACCACAAGGGCAGAAGTTCTGGCACACATTCTGATGGTGTCATCCATGGCTGAGAGGACAAAATTTACAAAAAACATCACAACTGGAGAGTGCATTGAACACCTCACAAGGCAAATCATCAGGGGCACCATCAAGTATATTTCTGATAAGTGTTCTAGTGGCCACAGCAGTAATGGCAGAGGCGCAGACCGGGCGCAGCGCCGTCCCCGCACATGCAAAGGCGTGGGATGCCAGCTGGTCAACGTGCCGGTCCTCAGCATCCCGCACAGGGTAGTAGAGTCAGGGGAATGCATGACAGGTGTTAGATAGCCCTAGGATCGGGGCATCCATCCAGGGGGGGGGGTATGACGACCAACACTTTACCACCTCAGCAGGAAAGGGATAGTTCCTATCCCAACTTTTTGAAACCCCGGGAAGTTTACTGGGGCACTCCCCTTCCTTGAGCACAAGGCTATGGAAATGTGCCTGCTTGGGAAATTCCAAACATGATTTTTCTGTATGGAAAAGCTCCCCTCTCTGCCTGGGAGCCGCAACAGGGGTATAGCCACAAAGATTCAAAAACTCCTCAGTTTCCATAGGAAAAATAGTGACATTAGGCGTCAAGTGCCGCTTTTTAGCAGGGCCTTACGCGCTAAGCACTTAGCAATCAACTGCTCAACAGTAGCCAGTCTACAAGACACATCAGGCTGAGAATCCCCACTAGTATGCAACTCAGTAGGAGTGAGGTTTAAGCTTGGGGGAGTAGGCGAAGTGAAACGAGGTGCAGCCACTGGCAGGCCAGATTGCAATGCAAGCACCTGCTCAGCACAGGGTACACAGACCCGCGCCTTGTCAGCGTCAGCATGAGGCTGCCCACACGCTACACACAGCCGGTCTTGTCCCGAAGGGACCCCGGTTACATTATCCTGGGATGCCTCCATATGGTGATTATAGCGGCGCTATACGCCGATACGCTATATAGCAACCCCGGATGCCCCAATAACCCGCTAGGGAAGTGGGAGTGTTAACAAGGCCTACTAGTTATATAACTAATAAAGAGCCTGGAGAAGCCAAAAAGGGTTCGCCCCGCCTGAAAGACATAAGAAGCCAAGACTGTAAGCACACAGTAATAAAAAGAATATAAAGCCACGCCAGCGCCTGAGGTAATGCCGCCACCAAGCGCGGAACAAAGTGTTGAAAAAAAAAAAAAAAAAAGAGCGTTCGGCGGCGGCGGCAATTTTAAAAGACAGTAAAAGGAAGCCAGCGCGGCGGCTGACACAAGACAGACAGAATATAAAGTGAAAAACACAGAATGCATAGCATACACGTTTACACACCCCCCCCCTCTTTTCCCCCGAAGGCTACAAGGAGGATGAGGGAGGACAGTGGCCACTTAAACAGGGCCCACCGATAGGCAGGGGCAAGGGGGCACTAGTGCGGGAGGGGCATCCCATAGAGGCTCACCATAAGCCTGAACCGCCTACCCTTTGGTGGGGGATTGCGGTGGAGCAGCGCTCTAAAGCACCTAACAGCGGTGCTGCCTACCTTCACCCGACCAGCGCAGCCAAGGCTGGGAGGCATATTACTAGTGGAACGGGTGGGAATAGTCCTACAGGGCCGCAGGCTAATAGCCCCGCTCACCTGTGAGTAGAGAGCCATTTCTCGTCCTTCGCAGCCAGACTGCAAAGAAATTCTGGGTCCCCAGGTGTTTAAGGGGCCGGGAGGAGCCTATTTTCGATGTCTCAGCGGTCCAGCGCCATCTGGCGGAGTATAACCCACTTGTAAGTATTATATTTGGAGCAAGACGTACTGTATACTAAGAATATGTGTCCCGTGTGCCCACCAGAACTGGTTCAGTCATATACTTCTGCTAACTAGATACATGTTAGTAGTCCATCATTTAGCTCCTAGTTTTAACACAGGAAGATTAAAGATCTGCTTAAACTTTATTGGTTACTACTGGCCGCTTAGCAGCCATCTGCTCACCTGGAGACCTTGTACTGGGTTATTTGGTGCCAATAGTACAGCCTGTTATGGGAAGATTTTTGGGATGTTGATTACCTCTGAATCCCTGTTGAAGTGCAGATAATACTCAAGCAAGTAGGATGCATGTTCGCCACTACTTCCTACACCATGAGCAACTGTTTGAGGAACAACCCCCTTCACCAGCTGTCTGACAGAGGTCCTGAGCTGGGATTGTGGTGTTTAAATTACTGCCTGTACCCTGTGCTCCTTTGTGTGTTTTCCATCTTGCAAGGCTTAAGACCCTAAGTGTAAGCATAACATGGATGTAAACACTGGAGCGAAAAGGAGGGAAAGGAGGGATTGAGCGGTTGGGAATGGTGGAGGTCATGTTACCTCTACTGTCCCTTACCAACATCCTTGAAAAAATGAAGATAAAGGAAGCAAAAGTAATATACAAATGCCTATAGCTTATAAAGCCATAAGGAAAAGATGTCGGCTCTCCTGATGAGCTGAAAATAGACTGGAAAACCTCTTACCATGAAGAAAGATTCATCTTTTTATATATTCATCTCACGTCTAGAGCGCTGTATGATGGTCTAAAAATGGCCACAAACTCCAGCAATGCATGTCTCCTTTCCGAGAAGCTGTGGTTGCAGTACATAACTGATTCCTGTTCCCCAGAAAGGACAAGTATCTCTCCAATGCTGGGCACACCAATGGTGCAAGGGGGTGGATTATTATTATGGAATTTAATGTCAATGTGAAATGATTGTCCCTGGCACATTGTTGCTAGGGAGGGTAGGTTTAGGACTGTTTAACCGGCATTACATTTTCCAACAGTCTGATTATCTTCAACATGGTTTTACATTGCATTGATTTATTCAACATGGTTTTACATTGCACTGATTTATGTTTATGTGCAATCATGGATATTTTAGAATACCACAAGAGGTTAGAATACTTTATGGATTTGGACAAGTTTTTAATTTGCCTCATCTAGGAACCATATAGGGTCTCAGTTTATTCTGCCACTCCCTGGGGCGTGAACATGCTCTCTCTCTATGAATGGATAGTGCCAAGCACCTCATTACCAAGACAACTCATCCCACTACATTAGGAGTATGGCATATTTGGACTGAAAAATGTAAAATAGCCATACGAAAAAGAGTCATCAGTGAAGACCTAAACATCCCCAGGCCTTGCCCTGAAATATACCTCTTTTATTGCATTTTCTTGGTGAGTCAGCTGTTCGGACATTGGCTGTAGCTCTTTCTTCATGTCTTGCTCGCAGTCAGACAAAACGTGAAGCCGAGTATAAAAAATCCGTAGCACTGCTTTCATCCTAACAGACATTAACAGGACAATTGGTCACATGCTGGAACAAACATACAATAAATGACTGGGATAGGTCAAGCTGAGGAGAGGTTTCTGTTCCCAGCACACCGGGCAGATGCCTCATTGTTATTAACTGTTGTTAGGGGTTCAAAATAATACAAATCATTCAAAAACAAGTGAAAGGCAACGGAACATATACTCTGTATGTGAATCCCTCCAACAACAAATAATCTCATTTGGTAATAGTTAAAAAAAAACAAAATTCACCGGTTAATAAGCGCTTCCTGTCTGTCTTTAGCCTCTTCATATTTCTCAGCAAGGTGTTCAGCGACTTCCTTAAGATTTTGTCTTCATTTATAAAACAAAAACAAATTGTAAGTACTTTATTCAATTTATGGTTCGCCAAGTACATCGTGAGATGAACAAGGAATTCTTTTTGGCATATACACAGTGCAAAAAAAAAAAAACAGTTAACTACAGTTACAGTAACATAGGAAGGGGAACATAGAAACAGAGATACTGCATGCTGGTACCACAAGACACCGCCCAGATGGTAAGTGCTGGAATAGGGCGTGTCCAGGGTGGGAGGGATCCCAAAGTATCTTTTCTGCCTGAGTCTTGATTCTGCAATTCCTGTAGGGATGATAAGGGGGCTCCAATTATTCTTTCTGCTGTCTTTATTGTTCTTTGGAGTCTACACTTGTCCCTTTTTGTAGCGCCCTCGAACCAGACAGAGAAAGAAAAACACAGTACAGAACCAATGATGGCATTGAAAAAGCAACCTTTTCCTCAGACCAGCCTTCTTCAGTTGCCTCAGGAAGAAAAGTCTCTGGTGTGCTTTCCTCAGTAGAGTCTGAGTAGTTCATTTCCCAGCTGAGGATATTGGAGATGGTCACACCCAGAAATGTCATCTCACTTCCTCCTCCTTGATGGTCAGGGGTGACATGGTTCACAGCATCGTCTGAAGATCTGTTTGCCTTGTAGGCAAATTGCATAGGATCCATAAGGCTGCCGGTGGTTGCTTTCAGGTATTCCAGCACAATCTTTTCAAATGACTTCATGACCACGTATGTAAGTGCAACAGGTCTGAAGTCATTCATCTCAGTGGCCAAAGGTTTCTTTGGCACTGGTACAATGATGGATCTTTTGAGACAGTGTGGAACTACGCCCATTTCCAGGGAGGCATTAAAGATCCTTGAAAACACTGGCGATAGCTGATCCGCACATGACTTGAGATTGGGTATACTCCATCTGGTCCCGGCGCCTTCCTTATATTGAGGCCTTTGAGACCTTGGGCAATTTTATTCTCTGAGACCGAAAGTGTGTTTCCTGTTTGAGAGCCATTGGTATGAATATTTTGGTCGATTGACAGGAGTGATTGATCTAGGGACTGGGGGGAGCAAGCTGCCATGTTTGGAGCTGAATCAAATCTGTAGTAGAGGTTGAGTTCCTCAGCCTGTTGCCTGCTAGGGTTCAGTATCTGGGTGGACCCTTTATAGTTAGTAAGATGTCTGAAACCCTGCCAGGCCTCTCTCGGGTTACTGGAGGAGAACTGCTTTTCCAGTTTCTTAGCATAACCTCTCTTTGCAGCTCTGATCTCCTTGGACAAGAAATTCCTCAATTTCTTGAAAATAAGAATGTTCCCATCTCTGTGTGCAGACTCCTTCTGCTTACGTAACTTCATTATGCTGTTAGTAAACCATGGCTTGTTGAAATGACCATAGTTCCTGAAGATTTTGGTTGGTACAAGTGTATCTTCGCAAAAGGTAATGTAAGAGAGCACAGAGTCAGTCCATTGCTCTATAGAGTCAGAGTAGAAGACATCCCAATCGGTACACTCAAAACAGGCTTGCAACTGGTCGATGGCCTCCTTTGACCAGACCTTGTTTGTTCTGGTTCGGGGAGTAACTGACTTCAGCCGTTGCTTGTATAGAGGTAGCAGATGTAGTAAGCAATTATGAGAACATGGGAAGCATGGATAAAATATACAATGTGAGACCTAGATCCCAACCTGCAAAGTTGGTTTAGGGGGGAGGGAGAGAGGGGGAGAGACAGATTGAGAGACAGACAGACAGAGATTGATTGAGAGACAGACAGACAGAGATTGATTGAGAGACAGACAGACAGAGATTGATTGAGAGACAGACAGACAGAGATTGATTGAGAGACAGACAGACAGAGATTGATTGAGAGACAGACAGACAGAGATTGATTGAGAGACAGACAGACAGAGATTGATTGAGAGACAGACAGACAGAGATTGATTGAGAGACAGACAGACAGAGATTGATTGAGAGACAGACAGACAGAGATTGATTGAGAGACAGACAGACAGAGATTGATTGAGAGACAGACGGACAGAGAGATTGAGAGACAGAGAGAGATTGAGGGACAGAGAGCGATTGAGAGAGAGACAGAGAGCGATTGAGAAAGAGAGAGACAGAGAGAGATTGAGAGTTTTTTTTTTGGTACACACACACACACACACACACACACACACACACACACACCTTTCTTTGGCTATATCCTGTAATAGTTCTAGAAGGGGAACAAAACCATGGCATACTGGAAGTCCAAAAGATTCCAGGGGCCGCGTCAATGTAAACAAGCGGGGCATCTCCGGGTTGAGGCGTGCTTCCGTGCCCAGCTAATTAAACAGCCTGTGGTCTGGAGTGCTCACTAGTCTTAAGGAACTGGGGATGCGGCCATGCCCGATTGCCATGCTCTGGGTCTAAACAGAGCCGAATTTTTATATAGCTCTGATCAGACGAGAGCCTGCGTATTAGGACTGGCGATCTACGGGGTTTCACACAGAGGGGCTTTCCAAATTAGGATGTCCCTGGGGCAAAGTACACAACCCAGGATAGCCTGCATGAAGAATTTTCTTTTTTTTTTTTTTTATTAAAAAAAAAAAAAAAAAAAAAAAAATAGGACTAGTCCACTATATTGGATTGGCACAGTTAAACAATAATACTGCCTTGCCCTCCAGAGTGATCCGATTTGAAGCCAGGTAAAATAAACTTTCCTATTTTGCTAAATAGAGTGCGCAAGTCTTTTACTATAGAGTATTCATAACACAAAATCCAACACACCCCAAAAAAGTACGGTTTAGGGCATTTTTAATACATGTAAAAAATAGTAGCTTACCTTTCTTCCTTACAGCTACGTAGATCTTCCATCTGTTTCTTTTTCTGAGCCATCAGTAAATTTACCCTAAACAAAATATTTTCAATTGTAAGCAGAAGTAAAAAAAAGGAGGAGCAGATTATCCTGACCATTCCAAGCTCTACCTGAAAGCAAGCATTAGATCTGGACCTTACCTTCTCTGAATCTCCTCTCTTGCTAGATCTTGCTTGAGGACATACTCCTCCCGAAACACCTGGATTGCTCTACTCATTAACTGTAAGCATTCCTCAGGGGGAGGAGAGGAATCCTTGGTTGATGACGAACTAATAAAAAAAAAAAAAATAGGGTAAAAAAAAAAAAAAAATATATATATATATATATATATATATATATATATATATATAAACACCACACGGAAAAACCGTTACACACTCAATGTAACAGATTGTAAAAACTATAAAAAAGATGGCATGTATACATGCAGCATGGTGAATGCCCTATACACACACCCTTTGTACTTTTGAGTGCTAAATGCATCTTGAAGCTGCACCAGAATAATACCATTTTGTGATTACTCACCTTTAAAATGGGTATTATAGGTATGTCACACACCCCGCTTCCACTATTCATGACATATGGGTTATGGTCCAGTAGAGGGCGAACTTCTGCAGAGATGAAAGCAAAAAAGAAGCCCCTCCCGGTCAATAAATACCTGGGACCTCCCACACATTCCTCAGTATATGACAGCAGTAAGGGGACCAGGAAGAGCTAATAAAACATTCTTAACCATAAAAAGGTTCACCATATAAAGGATCCAGAATACAAAAAGGGCGGGATGAAGCGGGGTGTGTGACATACTTATAATACCCATTTTAAAGGTGAGTAATCACAAAATGGTATTATTCCAAGTATGTCACACACCCCGCTTCCACTATTCATGACATATGGGACATCCAATAGCAGTGTCTGTCGTGGGTGGGGGATCCAAATACAGCAAAAAATGCACCAAATTAAACCACTGCAGCTTGCAGAACCTTGCGGCCAAAAACAGCATCCGCTGAGGCCCGCACATCAACCTTATAAAACTGGAAAAAGTATGAACGGAAGACCAAGTAGCAGCTTTACAAACTTATCAACAGAAGCCTGGTGCTGAAAAGCCCAGGAAGCCCCAACAGCACGAGTAGAATGAGCAGTGATCTTAAAAAGAGGAACCCTCCCCTTAGCGGAATAGGCCCCAACAATGGCCTGACGTACCCATTTATTAATGGTAGACTTGGCGGGCACCAAACCTTTTCTGGGCCCAGAAGGCACCACGAACAAGGCGTCCGTCCTACGAAAAGGAGAAGTAGCAACCAAATAGTACTTCACACAACGAACCACATCCAAAGAGTGCAAAACCCTCTCCTGGTCATTGCTAGGCTTAGGACACAAGGAAGGGAGAACTACATCCTGATTAAGATGGAAAGCAGAAACCACCTTAGGAAGGAAATCTGGTTTAAAACGAAAAACCACCTTGTCCTGGTGTCTCACAAAGTAAGGGGCCTGAATAGACAGAGCCGCCAACTCAGAGACACGCCGAACAGAGGTAATAGCCACCAAAAAGGCAACCTTTTGAGTGAGCACAGAAAGAGCCACATCCTGCATCGGTTCAAAGGGAGGCCCCTGGAGGGCCGACAGAACCAAATTTAGGTCCCAAACGGGAACCAAAGGCTTTCTAGGGGGCCGAACATGAGTGACCCCTTGGAAAAATGTCTTGACCAGATGATGCAAAGCAAAAGACCTTTGAAAAAAAGACAGCCAGGGCAGAAACCTGACCCTTCAAAGTACTAAGCTGGAAGAAACTCCAAAATTCTAGGAATCGAAAACACCCTGCAAGGTAAGGCCCTAGCCTCACACCAGTCAATATAGGACCGCCAAGTCCTATAGTAAATGGTAGAGGAAGACCTCTTCCTAGCTCTAATCAAGGTCTGAATAACCGCCTCACACAAACCTTCCTCCCTCAGCAAGCGTTTGTAAATTGGGGTAACGTAGTTGACCCTGAGAGATCAGATCCGGAGACAGGGGCAGCCTGTACTGGTCTACCGCCAATCTTACGACGTCTGTGAACCAAACCTGTCTTGGCCACCTTGGGGCCACCAGAATTGCTGGTGCCCCCTCTAGCGCCAGCTTGCGCACTACCTTGCCCACCATGGAGAAGGGGGGAAACAGGTACAGAAACCCCAGATCCCTCCAGGCAAAGGATAAGGCATCCACTCCCAGGGCCAGAGGATCCTGAGAGAGAGATACAAAAGGTGGAGGGAGCTTGTGATTGTGCCGAGAGGCAAAGAGATCCACCTCCGGAGTCCCCCACTTGTGACACAGGGCCCGAAACACCTTGTGGCTGAGAGACCATTCCCCTCGGCGAGAGACTCCCCTGCTTAGGGAGTCCGCCTCCGTGTTCTCCACTCCCAGAATGTATACTGCCAAGATGCAAGGAACATTGCTCTCCGCCCATGTCAGAATCAGAGAGACTTCCCGAGGGCACGCCTGCTGCGAGTCCCTCCTTGTTGATTGATGTAAGCTACCGCAGTACGATTGTCTGATCGAACCTGAACCGGTAAACCCTGTAGGTAAAGTGTCAGACGCGACAGAACCAAGCGGATAGCTCTGAGCTCCAAGACATTGATGGGGTTGTGAGCCTCCTGAGGACACCACAACCCCTGGAACTGATGATCTTTCCAGAAACCTCCCCAGCCCGACAGGCTGGCATCCGTGGTAACCGTCTCCCTCATCAGATTGCTTGATTCCAGCCACCACTGAAGGGACTGCCGAACCCTGGGAGACATCAGAAATGACTGATCCAAGGACTGTGGACATCTGTCCCATTTCAGCAATAGATGGAGTTGTAGCGACCTCATGTGGAATTGAGCAAAGGGGACTGCCTCGAAGGAGGCCACCATCAAACCCACCAGAGTCATCCCTAGCCGAATGGAAGGGAGAGGGTTGGTCAGGAGAACACGTATCAGATCCTGAACCCTCTGCACCTTTGGCTGAGGTAGGAACACTCTGGCCTGACTGGTATCCAGATTCATGCCCAGAAAGGAGATCTCCCTTGATGGAGAGAGAGAAGACTTGGGGTGGTTGATCACCCATCCGAACCTTTCCAGCGTCGCCACCACCGTCCTGGTGTCCAACTCCGCCTGCCAGAGGGAAGAAAGTGTAATGAGTAGGTCGTCCAAATACGGCACAATGCGAAAACCCTCGGTGCCGAGGTCAGCCCGAACGGGAGGGCCACAAACTGAAAATGCTGATCTCCCACCACGAACCTGAGAAATCTCTGGTGTGCTGGGAAAATTGGCACATGAAGGTAAGCATCCTTGATGTCTATGGACGTCATGAAATCCCCCTGACGAAGGGAACCGATGGCTGAATGCAGCGTCTCCATGCTGAACTTCTTGGTTCTGATGAACCTGTCGAGAAGCTTCAAATCTAGGATGGGTCTTATGGAGCCATCCTTTTTGGGAACCGTGAAGAGGTTGGAATAATAGCCCCGGCCTCTCTCTGAAAGAGGCACCGGGCATATGACCGCCATGTACAGGAGATTCTTTACAGCCAACAGGAGCCCCTGCGCCGCCCGAGGATCCGATGGCACCCGAGACCTTAGGAATATGGGGGCGGAGGCCGGGACTCGAACTCCAGTTTGTACCCCGACGAGACCACTTCCAATATCCACTTGTCTGTGACCTTCTGGGCCCAGACCTGGAAGAAGAGCCGCAGCCGTCCACCCACCAGCAAGGGTGAGGGCGCCTTCTCATTGTTGATCTGGCTTGGCAGCGGGCTTGGGCCTGGAACCCCAGGTAGAGGCTGTATGGGCACGTCCTCTACCTCTGTTCCAGGAATCACCTCTAAAGCCAGAGTAGGCAAGACCTCTGCCCCCTCTGGCACAGCGAAAGGAAGGATTAAAGGAGCTTGCCCCCCGAAAGGAGCGACGCAGCTTCTTACGCTGAGGTAGCCTCCCACCCTTCGCCACAGAATCCAATTTGTCTTCAAACAAAGCTGTAAGTGACTTTTTGGCCGCAACGTCAGCCACCCACTGGCGCAGCCAGACCGATCGGCGCATGGCCACCAACAGGGCCGAAATTCTGCTACACATGGTAATAGTGTCGTCCATAGCAGACAAAACAAAATTCATTAACAATTCACACCTCTTAAGGGTTGTGAATTCAACGCTGTCCGGGTTGAGCTGAACCCCCACTGGCAAAGGCATGACATGCCAGCTGGTCAATGCGCTTGTCCTCGCCATCCTTAAGGGCAGTGGCATCAGGAGTATGTACAACGAAGGTGTTGGACAATCCTAGAATGGGCGCGCCAACCTCGGGAGGGGAAGACCAGCGCTTCACCGCATCCATTGGAAAGGGATACTTCCTATCCCATCCCTGAGGAACACCGTGAAGGCGACACGGCTTCTCCCATTCTCCCAAGAATCAAGCTGTCAAAATGATCCCGATTTGGAAACTCCAAGCGGGGCTTAAAGAATCCCAAAGATTCCCCCTTCTTCGGAGGGGCCTCTGCTGGTGGGGAAATATCCAGAACCTCTAACAGATGGGTCAGGACCAGGGTGGATTTGATTTAAATCTAACTGATTTAAATCACGATTTAAATCACTAGTCAGTAAGGCTTGATTTAAATCAGTGATTTAAATCAAAGTTTCTACCTAAACTAGTTCTTGCTATTTTAACATGCAAGTAGATGAAGATTTTTAGAATCACTTTTTATATTACTTTTTTCTCCCCAGTTTAATGGGTTAATCATATTTGGACACCACTGTTCTGTTGTACTTAGGAAGGAAAAAATAATCCTGACCTTAATAATTTAAATAGATTTATTCAACTGAAACAATAACAACATTACAGCATAAGTTATTTGCTTAAACAAACATCCATGTTTTGTTAACTAATTTGGCTAAACAAAATATATATATATTTTAAGAAACTTAGACTGTCAGCCCAGCCGACACATAAAAAACTTAAATACTACTGTCCCTGCTGTCCTCTGTAGCTCACTAGTCATAGGTTTGTAGAACAATAGGATTAAGGTCTTTTTCTCAACTCTGTTCATGTTGTAACATTTTTGCTGTGAAGAAGAGGCTGGGACCTCTGCGGAGTCAAATTCAGTTTTGAGAACTGCGTAAGTAAAGCGAGCGTCTGTGATAATATAGGAGAGAAACTGCCCACTAATCCTACAGAAACCTCTGGAAGAGCATGGCATTGTGAATGATACACATATACAGCCTTTATGCTACTGAGTTAAACAACTCAGCTTTATCTCATGATGGAAGAACCTTTGGATGGTAAAATATTTTCCTCAAAAAGCAGTTTATTGAAAAAAAATCCGATTTAAATCAAAAAAATCCGATTTAAATAAAAAAAAAAATCCGATTTTTTTGATTTTTTAAAAAAAAACATTGATTTTTATCCACCCTGGTCAGGACCCTGGGGGTATCAACAGCATCCCCCAGCGCCTGCCCGGCATCAGAATCAAAGAACTGCAATTCCTCAGTCTCAGATTCCTCAAACAATTCCCCTTCCTCAAGCGGGGAATAATCAGCCCAATCAGGGGAGTCATAATCATCAAAATCAATTACCGGCGTAGCGGTGACAGATGCCTTTTCTTAGCAGTGGCCTTTCTGCCCACTGAGCTAGAAATTTTCTCGAGGTTGGCCAGCCTGGCACATACATCCGCGTGCGACTCCCCACTAATGACACAGTGTCACTTAGGGTACGGATGATGCGGGTGGGGTGGGGTAGGAGAGGCGGGCGGCACTGACCCAGACACCTGGGTCCCGACTGCCGCGTTATGGCCTGTTGCGTGCATGGTATGCAAATAAGCACATTCTCCCCCGTAAGGGATACCCTACAACCCACACATAACCGTGATTGTCCCAAGGGGAGCCAGAGCCCGGTATCCTGTGGAGCCTCCATATGGTGATTTTAAGGTAGTTGCAATGACCCGAGGGAATTACGCTGGTAAGCAACCCGGAATGCCCCTTAAGTCCCAAGTGGAAGGATTTTTAAGTGCCCCAAATTTCTGCTAGGGACCCTAGGACCGGGAGAACCCCCTTTTAAGCAAGGCACAGGGAGTCCTGAAAGACACAAATGAGTGGCCATAAGCACATGCACACACACTAAATATATATACATACACATATTAAATATATCATCATAATCAAGGAAAAAGGTGACAAGGACTAGCGCTGTCCCCTGACAGAAAGGGGCACAAGGCAAAGTCATGTAAATAAAAGGGGAGGGCCCGGGAGGGCACTCAGGTGCTCTGTATGATGGCTGCCACCACTCATCAGCTCAGAGGAAGAAGGGGCAGGCCGCCCTACTAACATAACCAGCAGTGTGGTTCCCAGCCGTGGGCTGGGCTCCGCAATTGGCTCCGAACCAGAAGGGGGGGTGGGCCGTGGCCCCGCCCCCTTAACACCGCAGCCTGAGGGGAAGAAGCTCCCCTCAGCATAAGTAAAAAATGGCGACCAGCCAGTAAAGTGCAGCACCAAGCAAACATACACACCAGAAAAGACCGCCCCCCCCCCCCCCCGGAGGGTTAACAGAGGGACCCGGAAGGGGGATAATCCCGTACCAAGAATGGTGTAAGGGATAGATGGATATATATATACACACACACACACACAATTAGGGACAGGGCATCCCAAACCGGGATCACCAACCCGGATTCCGCCTACCCCTCTATATGGGGTCTCACGGGGGAGCATGGCTCCCTAAACACCTATTAAGGTGATTCCTACCCTCGCCCGGACCTGCAGCCAAGGCTGGGAGGCTAATATTGGGCTTAATGTATAAAGGTCCGGGCAGAAATAGGGCAAAAAATAGCCGGGTGTAAGCCCGGCTTACCTGCAAGGAGGAGAAGCAGACATCTTCTGACTTGCTTGCCGCCCTGCACAGGAGGAACTGGGGAATGTGTGGGAGGTCCCAGGTATTTATGGACTGGGAGGGGCTTCTTTTTTGCTTTCATCTCTGCAGAAGTTCGCCCTCTACTGTACCATAACCCATATGTCATGAATAGTGGAAGCAGGGTGTGTGACATACTTGGAATAAATGGTCCTGTCCCATGAATTCATCATCATGATCATATACACAGGGGTCACACTGCAGCAATGCCTGAAACACCCCATCTTTTATGGCCAATGGAGCAGTGTTTTGGGAGTATGCAGAGAAAAACTTGTCACTCCTAACAAATGGGTAGGAGGAGGATCAAGATACATTGGCTTAATACAGACCTGGCCATTGTAAGGCCCAGGGGACCTGCCTGCGAGGTGTCTGTCCGTCCCTCTTAGCAGTGGGTCGGCGTCTCCCGCCTCCCTCTCTGTACACAGGCGATCACTTAAGCAGCAGCCGATCGGCCGCTCAGGTTCGTCGGGTCTGGCGCGTTCTCCCTTCCTCACTCATGATCGCCTGTGTACAGTGCGGGAGGCGCCGACCCACTGCGAAGAGGGACAGGTGGGCGCCCGACAGTGAAGAAGAGCCCAACCAGGGGAGGAGAAGGAGGTAGGCTCTGGTGCCATCTTGCCTGGATGGAGGGGCGGGACTCGTAAGTGCCCTGACTGGAAGCCATTCTCTGGCTGCTACTAAGCTTAAGTGGAAGGCGAGTAAGAGAAGTGGGGCAGCATTTGCTCTGCCCAGTGTGGTGGAAGAGTGAGCTACTGACATCTGTGGGCCGATATCCCCCTTTCTGTGGATCCTACCAACTGGTATCACCCTCCCCTCCAGTTATCAGCTAAGTGTACATGATCCTTGTCACAAGAGGATTTTAGCCCTCAAAATGTCCGCTAAAAAAAAGAAGGTAGATGCTGAGTGCAGGGTTTTCCAAAAGAATGTACTGCTTTTTATAAAGAAATACAATTAATATTATGCAGAATTGAGTTCAACCTTTTGGCCTGGCCCTCCCTAATATTTTTAGTTTCTCATGTGGCCCCATGGAAAAAATAATTGCCCACCCCTGGCTTAATATAATGGTTTGCTCCTCCATATATATACTTTTACACTAACGCAAAACCATATTTATCACCAGTGGAAAGCACAAAAATACTAGTGCAATCTAGTAATCAATAAGATTTGTGTATTCAAAATAGGCAATGCAAAGTTTATACCTACTTCAGCAACAAGGGGTTTGCTGAGTTATGCCTTAAAATGCCTCGGATATGGTTTTCAAATGATCTTTTTGTGTCTGCTGTGCTATGTGATAAATATTCAGAAGTGATTTGGTCATCTTGAGAGCAAATTAGTGGCAGCGAAGGTTGACTGATGGTTGTTCTGCAAGAGGAGAAAAAATAAAAGATGTGAAATTTGATCAATAGTCCATTTCAGTAGAAGAGTGTAAGGTGCAAACTGCATAGTTCAGCAATCCAAAAAAAGTGAAAATGTAAAGATATGTGCAGCCGGCCTTTAGAGGTTTATTTACTTTTCATATATTTCTAATCACTCATTCATCAGGAACTCTCTACCTTAGAGAACCTCTAACTTTTTTTTTAGTGTTCTCTATATACAGATTGCCATGCTCCAGAATGTTGCAAGTAGAGTGGTATAGCAACCCCCCTAAGGACCCCTGTCATTGTAGGATAAAAAGAGTATAGTTGCTCTGGGGAACTAGCAGACCTCGTATAGCAAACGCGACTATGACGAAACATAAAAAGGGATGGTGGACTGGGGCTTCCCAATTTCCTAAACTCTTAATGAGCATCGTCAGATCCCTAAGGTGGAATGGTTCAGATATGGTCAGCTTAAGTGGCTGTACCTACTCCTCAGACTTGCTCCGTCATCTACTACTTCTTCCCCTTTCAAGCAAACTGTCTTCGCTACCTGTCGGGTCCTAGCTTAAAGGGATTTAAAAAAAACAAAAAGGGTGCTTACCTTGCGCCTGATCACTGCAGGTCTGGCGATCCAGAACTCTCATGATCGCTCCAGAACTCACGTGACCTCCTGCACCTTCTGGTGCCAGACCCCGGGTACAGGATGGAATTGCGACTTACTATGAATTACCAGGGTGTGGCCACCGGATCGGGTGCGTTCTGAAGCGCCAGACCTGCAGTGGGTATAGTTGCTCCTTATTTACTCTTCTACAGTACCCTACATTCTCCCAGGAAAATGGGTAGATAAAAAAACAAAAAAAAAAAAGATATTAGGAAAAAGGGTAATTTTTGCATTTTAAAATGGACCAAAACCCATCTCTGCCCACCCGGGAGCCTAGAAGACGAAACCCTGCTACCTGCCAATCCAACAGCACATGCGGGGGCCTCTCACTGGGCTCCTGGATTCAATCTCACCTAGCCCTGTTTACAGCTGTGGATTTGTGTGATTGTTGGACTTAAATGACAGACCATTACAGTCGCATTGCTGCAGGGAATTGGGTGACTTACCGTTACCCTGTGAGTTGTTTAAATGGGTCATTGCCTAAATTTGGCATAACGGGGGAGGGGGGCTGGTTATATCTGGTCCAATCTTTGTAGCGGCGAGCCCTGGCTGTGGGACTCCCTGTGACATCCAAATGCAATTATCTCTGGGGACCCCAACCAGAAAAACATGCACACCTTTAAATGTATACTTACAGCAATGGTCGAGTGATACACTGAAATTCACTAGTAATGCATATCATAGCAGTCCCAAGAGAAAGATTAGAAATCACCCAAAAACCTTGAATGGGGTCTGGGAGCCTAGAAATTTTGAAATTTAAATTATAGTCAGAGATCCACCGTAATGTAGAAGCAACAAAAATGATAACGTACAGTCCAAACATTTGCGTTGATTCAGCATCGTCTTTTTTTAACCAACGTTGTAAACACTTTTTCTTGTGAGTTTTTCCTCCCAGCTGTGCTATTGTTTTTAAAATATTTGCACAGATGAATATGACGCTGAATTGCAGAGGGAAAAACATAAGCAAAAGTGTTTTCTCACAAAATAAAGAGTTAAAAAAAAAATAATTTGTGGTGCTGAATCAACCCTATTGCTGCAATTTTGTGTCATTTCTTCAGGACAACACAAAGAAAGTGTCCCACCCTGTCCATTGGAGCTCTCAGCAGAAGTGAACCCTGCAAACCACATTGGTCCCACAGCTGTCTGACCACAGATCATTCTCAGGACTCAAAGCTGCACCATGACACACCCTTCCTAGCCATAACCCAGAAATTGAATCAAACTAGTTACCTGCTTGGCAGAGGTTTGGTACACAAGATATGTTCCACAAGACACTTTTGTTCTGTTGCTAAACTATCTTTGTCTTCTTCATCTGCAAAGCAACCACATTAGTGAGAAAGCGAATACTACAAAATAGGAAAGTTGGTGCCTAATGATATAAGTACCTACCTGCAGCAAGAAAAGCCTCCACCTTGTTAAGCCATGTTAGGCCTACACTGTGAACACCAGCTGTATGCGTGCAATAATATCTTGAGGAGCAAATAGGGTCTGGAATTAGTTAAACAAATTAGTAGAGATATGAGCTAAATGCCATTTGGAAACAATGGTTTGTATTTTTATATTTAAAAATAAATATATTGCCTCTGTGAAGTTTAATAGGACATGAGAAGTCTGTATCCATGGGACCCTCATCTTCAGCGGTAGAGATCTTTAAGGCTAGCTCCAGTTCCACACACTCAAACACATACAGGGAAGGGATTAAATCAGTCTCTGGGCTCCATGACTTGTTAGACTGCAAAACAAAAACAAGTGTGAACCACTGGAAAAAATAGATTCAATAGGGTCTAATAAAAGTATATGCAAGAAAAGAAAGCCGACCTACAGCCTCTCTGGTAACTTTGCTATAGGAAAGGTATAGGTCCTCTGGGAGTCTAGCCCACGTCCCAGAGCAGAGAGACTCACATCCCCCCCCCCCCCCCCCCCAAAATCAGGAATTCATCACAATAAGGTCCGGAAATCACTGCACAGGCTGTAGTGACCAGCACAATAATGGGAGTTGGCTGCAGCAGTGTGCGCTGCCATTTCCTGTCTCCCATGTGAGAGCTCCTGTAGATAGGTGTTTGGAGAGGGTCTGTCTTCCTTGTCACCCAACCCAATGTATGGCCACAGCAACACATTTATATATACACACATAACCCCCCCAACTCAGTTGAAAAAATTAAAAGCTTGCTATTGGGGCATCCCACGGGCAACCTTGTATACTCACCTCAGGATTTGATCTCAAGGCACATTTGTACAGCAGCAGCGAGTTCTGTATGGACAAGAGTCTGCGCATGTGCTGTGGCAGTATACAGAGTATACTGTATGGAGAAAAGTAAACAGCTGATCCTGGGATGCCCCTGTAATTGCCCTTTATTAAGCCTTTTTAAACTATAATTATAATCCATATACATTTTCCAGCTTCTAAAATGATGTACTTGACTATGTAAATGACACTCTGGCATGTAATAGGCTGTCACAGCAAAAGCCATGTATTGCCCAGCAAGAGCTGATAACGGAGCTGCAGTAGGCAATGCAGGTAGGAGTGAGGGGAGAATCACAATGGATGCCTGCTTTTTATCCTGGCTGTCACCAGCAGGCTATGGCATAGCTTTGTTATAAAGAATCAGGTCAGAAAGGTCCTGCACATTTTCACTTACCATATGTTCATCATCCTCTTCTCCTTCCAAAACCACACAATGATATAAAAGACCAGATTCAGTAGCGATGACAAGAATATTGGGCACACAGGGTAAACAGAGCACAGCACAAGCATCATAGCCATAGTTGTCCTCGGCAGCAGGGTGCATTGGAAGAGGGCCCAGGAGCTTGCTGACATTTCTACCACTGCAAAACAGACACAACATGTCACCTACAGCAAATATATGGCCATAACTAATTATTTAACAATGTGATGTCAAGTAATCTAGGCAGCTGAGTCAGTCATCCTGGTGAAATACATACTGAACAAAAAGCCATGTGAGATTACCTGTTCATATTGATGTACATAAGAAAAGTCTCCCCATTTTCATAAAGTATGTATAATGGATACGCTGTATCTTTATTTCGCAGTCCATAGCCCTTAGAAAGGCTGACCAAAGGACCAAAGTCAAAGGCAACTGCAGTTTCTCCAAGGGATGCTTTATAAGATTGCCTGTAGGAAAAGAAAGAAATGTTCAAATCCATCATCCTAATGAGGTGAATATTCCACAAAAAAAAAAAAAATAATAAAAAATAATGTGTTTCTGCAGTTATTAAAAACAAAAGCTGCCTAAGCAGAAAAGCAGAAAAGCTTCTACCTAGCAGGGTGCCAGGGAATTAAAGAAGCACTACAACAAAAAAAAAAAAATGTTCCAATAATAAAAATCCCAAACAGATTTTCTAGCTAGATAGGAAGGGGGGTTCACTTATACACCATGCATCAAAAAATACAATTCTGTGATTACTCACCTGTAGAATTGGTATTATATGTATACAGCACGTCCTGTTCCAAAGATAATTCCTTACTTTTGGGTAATACATCCACAAGATGGCGCTGGACTGCAGAGACAGCAAAAAAGTGGCTCTTCCTGGCCCCTTATATTCCAGGGACCTCCCACAAATTCCCCAGTATTGACAAGCAGTTAGCAAGAAGCCCGGAGAATAACAACCATAATCAAACAATTTTAACCATGATAACGACCACCATACAGAGGCACTAAGAATAATGAAAACAAGGGCGGGGTGGAGCAGGACATGCTGTATACGTATAATACCAATTCTACAGGTGAGTAATCACAGAATTGTATTATTCTAAGTATACAGCATGTCCTGCTCCAGAGATAATTCCTTACGTTTGGGACATCCAATAGCAGTGTCCGTAAGGTAGGGTGGGATCCCCAAAAGCAACAACATGCAGATTAAACCACTGCCGCCTGCAGAACTTTGCGGCCAAAAGCAGCATCAGCTGAAGCCCAAACATGAATCTTGTAAAACCTAGAAAAAGTATGAACAGAAGACCAAGTAGCGGCCTTGCAAACTTGTTCAACAGAAGCCTGGTGCTGAAAGGCCCAAGAGCACAAGTGGAATGAGCAGTAAGGCGGAAGGGAGGATCCTTCCCTTTAGCAGAATAGGCCTGAATCACAGGCTGACAGATCCACTTGCTGATGGTAGACTTAGCTGGAGCCAGACCCTTCTTAGGACAAGAAGGGACCACAAAAAGAGCATCAGTCTTCCTGAAGGGTTCAGTAACCACCAAATAGAACTTCAGGTTCCTGACCACATCCAAGGAATGTAGAGCCCTCTCCTTAGGGTTACTAGGATTAGGGCACAGAGAAGGCAGAACAATGTCCTGATTGAGATGAAAAGCAGACACAACTTTAGGCAGAAAATCAAGATGGAGGTTTCAGCAGCTAGGCCGTTAAAGCCAGCGTTTGTAAATTGGGGTAGCGTAGCCGCCCCTGAGTGAGCAGGTCTGGATCCTTGGGCAGGGCGTACTGATCTACCGCCAGCTGCACGATGTCTGCGAACCACACTCTTCTTGGCCAACGGGGGGGCGACCAGGATTGCTGGCACCCCTTCCTGAGCCATCTTTCGCAGAACCCTGCCCAACAGAGGAAACAGGGGAAAGACATACAGTAGCTGAAAGCCCTGCCAAGGCATTGTCAGAGCATCCATGGCTAAGGCTGGAGGGTCCTGGGACAGAGACACAAAGACTGGAAGCTTGTGATTGTGACAGGACGCAAACAGATCCACATCTGGCTGACCCCAACGGTGACACAGAGAGCGAAACACCCTGTTGCTGAGGGATCATTCTCCCAGGCGAGAAGTACCCTGCTCAGAGAGTCTGCCTCCAGATTCTCCACCCCCGGAATGTACACAGCTGAGATGCAGGGACATTGTCCTCTGCCCGGGACAGGATCAACACTTCCTTGAGGGCCCCCCTTGCTCCGGGTCCCTCCCTGATGATTGATGTAGGCAACCGCCGTCTGGTTGTCTGAGCATACCTGAACAGCCCGACCCCGAAGGTGCGGGGTCAAGCGGGCTAGAACCAACCCAGTTCCAGAATGTTGAAAGGGTGTGGGTCTCCTGAGAGCCCCATTGCCCCTGGAATGTTAGGGATATCCAGAAGCCCCCACAACCTGTCAGACTGGCATCCGTGGTGACTGTCTCCCAGCAAGGGGCCAGAAAGGATCTGCCCACCAACAGGTTCCTTGAGTCCAGCCACCACAAGAGGGAACGCCTGGCTAGGGGGGACAGAACCAAAACCTGATCCAGGGACACAGGGTTCCTGTCCCATACAGACAAGAGGTGGAGTTGAAGAGGCCTCATGTGAAACTGAGCATAAGGAACCGCCTCGAAGCAGGACACCCATCAGGCCCACCAGCTGCCTTCCCTGCCTGATGGAAGGATGAGGGCAGGACAGAAGGAGCCGAGCTTGCAGACTGTCCACCTTCTGCTGAGGAAGAAAGATCCTGGCCCAAACTGTATCCAGATTCATGCCCAGAAATGGCTTCACCAAGAGGCAGACAGGGAAGATTTGGAGTGGTTTATCACCCAGCCGAATGACTCCAGTGTGGTCACTACCCGCTGAGTATCCAGCTCTGCCTGGAAGGACGGGGAAGTGATAAGAATGTGATCCAAATAGGGAAGAATGCAAATCAGCAGAGCCATAATGCCCGCTAGCACCTTGGTGAATACCCTGGGAGCCGAAGTGAGACCGAAGGGCAATGCCACGAACTGGTAATGCTGATCCTCCAGAGCGAACCTGAGGAATCTCTGATGACCTGGAAAGACTGGAATATGGAGTTAAGCATCATTGATGTCCACAGAGGTCATGAAGTCCCCTGGGCGCAGAGAACTTACAGCTGAGCGCAGAGTCTCCATGCGAAAACGCCTGGATCTGACAAACTTGTTGAGAAGCTTTAAGTCCAGGATGGGTCTGACAGACCCATCTCTTTTGGAAACAGTGAAAAGGTTGGAATAATAGCCCTTGCCCCTTTCCCTTAAGGGCACCTGACAGATGACCCCCAGCTCCAGTAGATTCTGCACAGCAAGCAACAGGCCCTGAGCTGACATGGGGTCTTGAGGCATCCGGGATCTGATGAATCTTGGGGGCGGCCAGGCTGCCAACTCTATCTTGTAACCGGAGGACACTACCTCCTGAATCCACCGGTCTGAGACATGACGCCTCTAGACGTGAGCAAAGAGCCGAAGCCGTCCCCCCACCCAGATGGGTGAGGGCGCCCCTTCATGCCTGTGGGGGCTTGGGGGGGAAGACTTAGACTTGGAACCCCAGGAGGGGCCAGGGCGGCCGCGCCCTCTGCCCCAGAAATCTCGGGCCCCTGCAAATGAAGCTCCCCTTCCCAATCTGGAAGAAAGGAACCTGAACCCCGAAAGGGCCGAGACTGTCTCTTGCGCTGGGGTAACCTGCCTCCCTTATCAAACAGGTACAGGCGATCCCCCAATAGACGCAGTCCTTTAAAGGGGAACCCAGTGAGAGCCTTCTTGGCAGCGTTGTCAGCTGCCCACTGCCGCAGCCAAACCGAGCGCGTATAGCCACCGCCAAGGCAGAAGCCCTGCCACACATTCTAATGGTATCATCCAAGGCAGAGAGGACATATGCAACAAATTCCTCACAACGCAGAAGGGCTCTATACTCTTCACTAGCAGCATCATCAGGAGCCCCATCTAAGATACTTTTGAGCAGAGACCTAATAGCCACCGCTGTAATGGCAGACGCACAAACCGGACGCAGCGTGGACCCCACACAGGCAAAGGCATGGAAAGCCAGCTGATCTATGCTCCGGTCCTCACCATCCTTCAGGGTAGTAGAGTCAGGGGAATGCATGACATACATGTTGGACAAACCCAGAATTGGTGCATCCACTTCGGGAGGGGACGACCAACTCTTATCCCAACTCTTAGGCACCCCAGGGAGCCTGCTAGGTCGCTCCCACTCTTTGAGCACAAGATTATTAAAGTGAGTTTGCTCAGGAAACTCCAAACGTGGCTTAGCAGTGTGAAACAACTCCCCCTGCTGCCGAGAGCCGCGGCAGGAGGAGAGATAAAAGTACTTCAAAAATGTGAGCCAAAAACCTGTCAGTATCATCTGGAGCCCATGGGTCAGAGCCAGAATCAGCATAACCCTTAGGCTGCTCATCAGATGATTCTGAATCAGAAAACAATTCCCCCTCTTCCAGGGGGGTATAGCCGGCCAGGTAAAAACATTCCTCAGCTTCCATAGGAAAAAGGGTATCGCCAGGTGCCAGATGCCGCCTCTTAGCAGAGGCCTTAGGTGCCGTAGAGCCAGCAATCAGCTTCTCAATGCTAGCCACCCTGGTAGACAAATCAGGCTGAGACTCCCCACTGGTATGCACCTCACTGGGAGTCAGATGTAAGCGTGGGGGAGTAGGCGAAGTCATACGGGGCGCAGGCCCAGCCACAGGTAACCCAGATTGCAGCGTAAGCGCCTGCTGGGCACAGGGTACACAAACCCGCACATTGTCATCACTTGTAGGGGACACCCCATACGCCACACACAGCTGGGCTTGTCCCGAAGGAACCCCAAGCACATTATCCTGAGAAGCCTCCATATGGTGATTATCGCGGCCCAACCGGCCAATAGGGATTTACGCTATAAGGCCACCCGGGATGCCCCAATAGCCCGCTAGGGAAGTGGGAGGAAAAGGCAGAAATGGGCCTCTAATAGCAAACTAAATAGAGGGGATAGGCCGGGAGAAACCACAATTAAGTTTGACCCTCCTGCAAGACATAAACAGAAAGGTCCCGTAAGCAGTATGCATAAATAAGATATATAAAAAATAAGCCAGCCGCAGGGGCACTTACGGACCGCGGTAGGTAGACGACAGCCACGCAGCACGAGGAGAGCAAAATGGCACCCGCAGATGCTCGAGGGGCGGGCGCGGAGACAGAGATGCAGAACGCGCCATCCCATAAGGCTCACCATGGGCCTATACCGCCTACCCTTTGGTGGGGGATTGCGGTCGGAGCAGCGCTCCTTAAGCACCTGACAGCGGTGCTGCCTACTGTCACCCAACCAGTGCAGCCAAAGCTGAGAGGCAGAAAAAGGAGGAACGGGTGGGAATAGTCCTACAGGGCCGCAGGCTAATAGCCCCGCTCACCTGCGAGTAGAGAGAGCCATCTTCTTGCCTTCGCAGCGCCGATTGCAGAGAAGAACTGGGGAATTTGTGTGATGTCCCTGGAATATAAGGGGCCGGGAGGTGCCACTTTTTTGCTGTCTCTGCAGTCGAGTGCCATCTTGTGGCTGCATTAGCCAAACGTAAGGCATTATCTCTGGAGTAGGACGTGCTGTATACTTAGAATACATTACGGACAGGCTTGTTTCTTTAACAAAAGGAAAAAAAATAATACCATTCTGCTTTTACAGGGAAGATCTGGTCAACTTGAATGGCCTGTCCCATTAGCCGGCCAATGCTGGAACAACTTATCACTATTTTAATTCTACTACACTACACAACAGGAATCTATTTTATTGTTGAATTTAAATGCCCTTTAGTTAAAAAGAGGAACAAAACTGAAGAAATTAAACTTCAAGATTCCCCATAAAGGCGAGACTATCCATCAAGGTTCCCTCTCATTTTACCATTCTAATTAACAGAAATATGTACAATACTATAAGGCAGTATTTATACCAATAAACCTACTTACCCTCTTGTTGGAAGTGTGGTCTCCTCTTCAGAGTTTGACAATGGAATGACCTTTATTGGTGTTAAGTTATCCTGCAGGCTGTAGATTCTAAAAAAAAAAAAAAAAAAAAAAACACTGGTGAAACTGCAAGCCACTATCCACTACAGGTAAAAGGGGGCAAGCACAATTTCTGGGCCAGCTCCACAATGTGGGGTTCCACTTGGGTGGAACTGTACTTTATAAAGTATAAAACCAGAACACCGGCTATTTTGCATAAAATGGGTGTTCTGAGCAACCACGTGACTGTGACGGTCAATTAGAGGAGAGTTCTCCTCTTTAGTGGTGTTAATTCACAGGGGGTATGAGCAATCGAGGTGCACCCATTGCATTTGGGAAAATGGGTGTTCTTGTTGAAAGTATGTTTTATTCAAATATTGTCACCCCCAGCCATGTAGAAATGCTAGATAGGGCTTCATCTGTAGGAAAGGGATTTGACTGGAAACCAGTGTTAGTCAATCGGGAACCTGGGGGCGCAAACCAGGAAAGGGGTCACAGACTGGAAGCAGGTAGGATACCCATTTCTGCCACCAGACAAACAGATAACTACTTGAGGCACATGAACACCCATACCCAAAAAAGGGGCCCCGTTACCACCCCTTTGCTTCATCCAAGCCCCTAATGGTGGTGGTGCACAGGCAGAGATGGAAAAGGGGAAACAGAGGAAAGGATACAAAAAGCAGACAGATACAGCAAACACAAATGAAAGACAACACGTGGACTAGAACCCCACATGAAACTAGAATAAGAAAGACAGACCAGCAGGGAACTCTCTGGAAGCATGGAGCAAACACTGAGCAGAAGGTTGAAGCCCAACAAGGGCTAAGGAGCCCCAGGAGTATAGGCAGCCTGCTTGCTTATGGACAGGGACACACAGGAGGCTGCGTATGTGGCTACAGATAGCATCGGGTCACCTGTAAGAGTCATACAAATGCTGAACATTTTTAGAGACATTCAACAATCCCCCTGCATTTCTGCTGATGTTCATGCCAGCAAAAGTTTGGAACTAGACTGTTTAGTGTCTGTGTGCCAACCCAGTGATTACTAAGGTGTCTATGTTGTCACAAGTCTCTTACACCCTGTGTGAGTTCAAGTCACTATGCTGAGTTGCCCAATAAGGTTGGCATATACCAGATGGTTGAGAGATGTCCTCACAAGTTAGGATCCAAAAGGATTCTGAAAAGGGGGACAACATTTTAAACTAGTAGGATCTTTTTTGCACACCATTTCTAGGAGCTAGTTCATAATAACTAGTGTGACTTGTCATATGACAGAACGTATAATCCCTATAAAAGAGATTATATTTAAATATAAAATGAAAAAAAATAGAGGAATAGGAACTGTATTGGATATAGAGTGACTACATGTACACTGAAAAGTAAATTGTTAGTAACTATTGGAGCCAGATATTATTCATCATTTAGTTCTCCTTTCAAGTGAATTTATCAGAGGCCACGACTGAAATGTGTTTCATGGTTTTACCTTATTGTATTATCAGAGGTTAATAAAATGAGATAAGGCTCTGCTGTGTCACTGGGGTACCACATAGCTTGTTTTAGCTCTAGAGACACCGAGCAGGAAAGGATCCTTTCAGCAATGGGAATTGTTCTGAAGAGGAAAGAAAATAGCACAACAATATTAGACCACATGGTAACATACAGTGTATCTCAGAGAAACTAGTGCACTATACAAACAAAATTAAAACATTTTCCCACATATAACAGTTGGCAATGATCTGTAGCTTCACTATACAGAGTACTGTAGTAACTCTAGATTCACCTTGCCTTTAACGCAGATAGTAAAGCTATCAGGGACCTTAAAGTGGACCAACACCCACGGGTGATCTATAAGATTCCCGGGCCGATCACCTCCCTCCCCGCGGGACATCCGAGATCGGGATGTCCCGCGGAGTGAAACCCCCCCAAACACCCCGAACTCCTTACCTTATCGCCGCCTCCCGCGCATCACTCTTGACGCGCGCGTGCCCGCGCCGGCCATTCACAGACGTCTGTGAATGGCCGGGGGGGGCCCGCGCGCGTCAAGAGTGATGCGCGGGAGGCGGCGGCGGCGGAGGAGCCGCTTGTCCGCGGCTTGTCCGTCGGCGCTGGGAGCGGGGAGAGGTGAGTTTTTCGGGGGGTTCGGGCGGGTTTCACACAGCGGGGCACCCCGAACGGGGTGCCCCACCGAAGTGGACCAAGACCCAGGATAGTCAAAATCCTGGGTGTTGGTCCACTTTAAATGTAAAACGGTTGTACCGTTTTTAGTTTAATCTCTTTTTATTGAAATTTTCAATACTAGGAAGACATAACAATATAAACGAAAAAGGTACAGTCATATAGATAGAGTATCAGGTCAGGCCCCCCCCCAACCCCAGCCCCAGACGCAGCTGGGTCAACGCTAGTGCCCCCCTCCGCCAGTCATCCTCCATGCCAAGCACACGCACCCGGTCATATATTGTGTTTGCATCTCGAACTCCCATTTGTGGGTCATCACGCTACCAAGGTGAGGGTCACCCCTATGTTTGATCAAGTATGGTCACGGCCATCTGCTGGGGGTGCACGTTGAGATCAGGGGTAGCGGGGCAATCTAAATCAGACCGGGGGGGGGGTACCCATGACCCGAAAAGAAACAGCAGTAAAAAAGCGGGAAGAAGGTAGAATGGGCTGGGGGGGGGGGGAGAAAATGGGGACAATGGGGAAGGGAGAAGTAGTGTATGAGGAGGGGAAGGCAAAAGTATAGGCCAGGGAACCCCGTAGTGGCATAAATGCTGGTTGGGTATCGCACGTATCGGGTCCCGCCCTGAAGAACACTCATCCGTGGCCATCATCCGCCCTCACAAAGTTCTTTGCTGCGTCCGATTCTCTGAACCTAATCCAGTTCATCCAGGTTGTCCAATGCGAGTCCGTTTCCTCCCTATCCTCTGCTATCAATTCCTCCATTCTCAGTATGTGATCCATTTCAGCAAACCATTCTGCTATGCTTGGGGGAAGGCGTGATTTCCAGTGTCTAGGGATGATTGATCGTACAGCTGTGAGGAAATATTTGAGGATTCCTTTCTTCGTCTTGGTTATGGAACCCGGGATCAAAGAGAGCAGAGCGACCTCCGGAGTATTCAATACCATCGAGCCCTCCACTTCCGTATGAATCTTGAAGACGGTGTCCCAAAGCTTCCGGATTGGGGGGCATTCCCACCAAATGTGCAAAATCCCTCCCCGAGGTGCCCCACACCTCCAGCATGTATCCGACACACCAGGTGCGTATGACGCGATATCTGCCGGGCACCTGCGGTTGTACCGTTTTTGGTGTTCTGCCTTACCGTTTTCCTCTTCTGGATTGTAAAATAATCATTTGTGTTAGGATTTTGCCCCCAGACCTGAGATTTAGTTATCGGCATGCTGTTTCCAAGTTTCTTATATTCCTGCCCTGTCTTGCCCTTTAGTAACACTCTTAGCATACTTTCTGACTACAAAACCCAGAAGCCTTACACATTAGCAACTTTGGCTAAACAAAGCAGCAATTACCTACCCAGGTGAGAGCGCTGTCAGTAACCTTTTAACTACTGGAACACAAGACTATCCCTTATCTGAAGAGGTTGAATTAAGACAAATGGAGGAAACTTGTCTCTGCCTCAGCCAATCTAATTATTAGCCAGTCAGGAAGTTTTTCATCTGTACATCAGAACCCCACTTTGACGTACATTGCTAAAGTAAATACTTTGATGCTATGGGAAGCTTTTCTTTTATAACATGGAGTTGCAAAAAAAGTCTGTCTATAATGTCCTTTTTGTGTGAGCTCAAGTTACTACATTGAGTCACCTAATAAGGTTGGCATCCATTATGAGGATCCTCCACTTCAGGGGAAAAAAATGGCCTTAGTGGGTTACAGGAAACAGGTGGAGAAGGGAGAAATGAGCCACAGCAACAGAGAGATCAGAATGTTGAGAGATGACCTGGCCATATACCTGCAGTTCACAGCTTTCTCATCGCCTTTAAATTCTGATTTCTTCCCCCAGTTCTTGGGCACCTCCAGCACCATGAGGCCTTTGCTTCCAACAAGAGCAATATAATTCTGTGCAGGGCTCAGTAAGACTTGATTCACCTCAAACACGGGGATGTCAATGCAGAGAAGTCTCTGGGGAATATAAAACAAAAAGTGTATTTCAATAAAGAGAGCATGGTCTGGTTGAATGATGATAATGACACTAAACACTGTAGGATGGGGATCCCCAACAGGTGGTACTAGTACCACTGGTGATACTCGAGATCCTTTCAGGTGGTAATTGACAAGGCTGCAGACTGACCTATACCCCAACCTGATACTACACAAGGTGGTACTTGATATAATCAGAAAATGGAAAGTGGCACTTGATTAAAAAAAAAAAGGTTGGGAGCCCCTGATCAAGATTACTCATATGATAGACTATGCAATAATAATTTATAGTTGTATTCTAGATGACAGAGATACGAAAGTTTCTTTAGTAATAATACTCTACATTACTCAGTGATATGGTAGATTACTTAATAATAGTCTTAATTAAAAGTATTATTGCAAAAAGTGGCCCAATGACAAAAATCCATATAAATATGCTGGATGGCGGGAAAAGTGGCCACTTATACACCCGGAATCAAGAAATATAAAGCCACACCTGGCATAAAGAAATATAAAGCCAGGTTTGATTTTTTTTTTTTTTTTTTTAAATGGAAGAAAAGAGTAAATTAAGAGGGAAATTTTCTGTCACCTCTGATACACTAAGCCTGTCACCCCTGGATTTTATTCCTACCTTGAGAGAATAAACCACAAGCTTGGCATGTTTATATGGCTTTTTAATATAACACTCTAGACACTCTGGAAGAAGGGTTCCCAACTAGTGGTAAGAGTACCACTGATAGTATTCGAGATCCAATCAGGTGGTACTCTGCCAGGTTACAGGCTGATCTGCATCTCATAAAACTTATGGTTGTTTGGTGCTGACATCCCATACATACCACCCAGGTGGTACTTGAGATATTTAGCAAATGGAAAGTGGTACTTGATGAAAAAGGGTTGGGAACCCCTGCTGTAGGACAAGGTTCGGAAAGGGCAAAGTGACACGCTGAGATCCACCAGACAGGGCAAACTGGGCATTGGAGAAGGGAGGTGGTCACACTCCAGGCTACAGACATGGCACTGATTGGGGGGGGGGGGGGGGGGGTACCACACAATGCTGTAGACAAGACACAAACAGAGTAAAATGACACATTGAGATGCGCCAGACAGGGCACTGCGAAATGGAGAGAGAACTGAGGAAAGTAAGACAATTGCCTGGGGCACCAGGACAAGAAGAACCTCATCACCGTCAGGGCAATTTCTTGCAGGGGGCACCAAGTATCCCTGCATGCTAACAACTAACCATGCCAATGTGACACAGGTGTGAGGTGACAGCATGTGTCTAATTGTGGTGCCACATGAAAAAAAATAACGCAGGAGCCAGGGCTTGGGCTGCCATATTACAGTAGCTCTATCAATTATGGAATGAAAATGAAGAACAAATGTAGATGGCTCATGGAAAACTAAGACATCCCCAGAAAATAATAAGCCCTAGCGCATCTTTTAGAACAAAAAATAATGTAAGTCCCTGTCTTATTTTCGGGGGAAACAAAATTGATAGCTTGCCATCTGTCATTGCCGCAGCATAGTTCTCACAGCAGTATTTGCCTCCAAGGCATCCTGTCCAGTCTCCTCGAAGCACAGCCATGGCACATGCACAAGACCTGGCCAGGGACAGGCGACCATGGTGCAAGCTTCCATGGCGCATCTCAGGGGCTACAGGAAAGCCTGCAATGATGAGGTAGGGGCAAGTGGAGAGGGCCAACAAAAAAAAAAATGGGTGTTCCAGGATAATTCAGTTGGTCGCAAAAACGTGCAGTTCTGGGATTATCGGCAGGGGCTTTGGTTACTTACCTAGCATGTTCAGTGGGTTTTAGTCTGCTTTAAAGCGGATCAAAATCAAGGATTTTGACAATCCTGGATAGAACCCCCCTGATCGGGGGTGCCCCGCTGTGTGAAACCCCCCAGATTGCTGAAGCCAACTCACCTCTTCCCGGTCCTATGGCGCATGCGCGGCCACTCAGCACACTCGGAGCCGCTGGCGTCATGTCATCTAAGCCTTTGTCTAAGGCCAGTGGCTCTGAGAGGGATAGCGGGGATGAGGCCGTGGCTCACGCATTTGCGGTTGGACCAGGAAACAAGGTAAGTGTACGGGGCGACCTGGGGAGTTTCACTCAGCAGGGCACCCCTGAGGGTGGGAAACGATCAGCACGGGTTTTGGTCCACTTTAAGCACAACTCGGGTCAGAAGGCAGAAAAACAAAGGGTGACAGGTAGTGATTTATTTCACCTTTGGGGGGGGGGGGGGGGGGAACTACTAAGTGGCCATCCCCGAGCCCAGAACCAGTAGGGGAAAGTGTGGGGTGCACAAGGTCCATGAGAGTACACAGGGGTGACAGGACAGCAGGGGCATAGCTTGAGGGGGAGCAACCGCACCAGGGCACAGAAGGTCAAGGGGGGGGGGGCATCAGTTTTGCTCCTCCACCTTATTTATATTTGTGCTCACTTGGCAACAGTTAGAGAAAGCACGCATTTGTCTGTCAGGTTTCAGTCTTTAGTTGTCTAGCTGCAGCTAGTTGAGTAAATCCACAGGAAAAAAAAGTTTACTGTATGAGCCGTGAAAGGGCCCCGTCACATGTACACAGGGCACCGCTGCAGGACAGTTACCCCGCCTCAGAAGCCGCAGCCCTTCTCTCTATGGCGGTACCTGCTCATTGCCCGGCGGGCTCTCGGTGCCCAGGCTGCGCAGGCGGACGGTGTGGAAACAGGTCTCCTCCTGGTCCCAAACCAGCAGCTCGCCGTCCAGGCAGCAGATGAGGTTCCTGAGCTGAACCGTCCTCCGGCGCCCAGTTTCGCCATTACTCAGCTTCTGCCGGAGCTCAGGGAAGAGCTGGTGCCCGCACAGCGCACTCCGCCACTTGTCACTGGCCCTGCCAACTGCCGCCACCGCCATCTTTCCCCTCCCACTGGCCGGCGCTGTGACGTCTATTTCCCGCGACTGGCACTGCCTGAGCGCTCTGCCCCTCCTCTCATATAGCGCCTCACATCCCGAGCAAGGTGCATGCTGTGCTGCACTATCCATTCTGTGACACCTCACAGCCTTGCAACTCTGATAAAAGTCATACAATTCCCCCACACTTTTTCCAGACAAGTGCTAAAACAACTCAACATGAGCTACTTTTCTACAACAAAGCAAACCTAAATCCAAAAATTGGTTTATGAATTCCTAAAGTGTCCCTGCTTTGGAGTCCATGTCCCCCTGTCCCTCGTTCTCATCTGTCCCTCTTTTAGATGTAACGTGCAGATCTGCAGCAGTTAATGATTCATTTGCCTATTTAAAGTGTTTATATTGCAACTTAAATCCTATCCATCCCCCTATGAGGGGGCGTTGCCTCATTTAACATATGTCCCTCTTTCCCACCCTGAAAAGTTGGTAGGTATGGTTTATGTCCCTTTAAAGTGGAATAACACTTTTGACTATCCTGGGTTTTGGTCCTCTTCCCCTGCCCTGCTATTTGAAACCCCCCAGATCGCCCGATTCAACTCACCTCACCCCGCTCCTATGGCGTATGCGCAGCCGCTCGTCCAGTCAGTGCAATCGGAGCCGCTGTGGTATGCGCGTCAAAGTGGCGTCAAACCTCATCGGCTCCGAGCGCACTGGCAGCTGCATCTTGCGCTTCCCTCTAAGAGGGAGCACGCCCGCGCTGGTCATTTGTGAATGTGCCCTGCTAGAGAGAAGTGCGATATGCACCCGCGGCCCGCGCATGCGCCGTTGGACCGTGATTCAGGTAAGGTTTCTGGGCGTCTGGGGGGTTTTCACACAGCAGGGCATCCTGATTTTGGATGCCCCGCAGGGAGGGATTGGATCGGCCTGGAAATCTTATAGATTCCCGGGCCGATCCAGCAGGGTGTTGGTCCACTTTAAACAATTGCCCCAAGGTATTGATTTAGGATGCCGTCTGGGATTTATACTTTTTTTTCTCCTGGGGGGGCATCTTGATTTGTATTGTCCTGCTGTGTGTATCCCAAGGGATTGCCTGTAAAAGCTTACCTTGTGCAAATAATGCGTGAGCTGCCAGCCAATCAGCTCTTGTGCTTCATCCATACCTTGCTTAGCTTGGCCTGATGTCAGATCAGCTAAGAAAGATGAATGGAGTGTGCAATGCTGACCCTTACTCGGCAGACCCATGGCTGTCAATCCGTGGTGCGTGTACCCACCATAGCTACAAGTAAGGCTGGGATGTGGTCTACATGTGAGCCATGTGAAAACCTGGTGATACTGGGGGTTTCACACACTGCATTATTTGGGATGTGTGTAGAACCCCCTGTATTGCTTGGTTTATTTTCAGCTGGCAGTTTACTCATATAGGCCGTTTCTACTCTTTAAAGCTGTCCTTCACTCTGAATAAGAGTCTATCTTATATGTTTCCCACACCCTGTTCATACAGATTGCTCCCATTAAAGATCATCCTACCTGCACCTACTGCATGTTATGAGTCTTTAAACATCCAAGATGGAGGCTCATGGAACATCAGGCAGCCTGCAAACAGGAAGTGCCTTCTGACTGTGCTGCTCTGCATTCTGGGATTGCTGACCTTTTCCTCAGCTCTGCTCTGTCTGAGCAAAGCACAGCTATAACCCACCCCCTGCACTTTATCCCACTCTCCTCTCCTCAGTAAATGTGATGCTTCTGAGTCAATATGGCGGCGCCATAGTAAAGTCCTGTGGGAAAGAATAATGAGAAAACCTAAAATATATTAACTTTAGATGCTGGGGAATCATTTTTTAAGGGTTTGGGCTTTTCATTAAATCATGGTGAAGGTCCGGTTTAACATGCTTAGTAAGCTGAAATCAGGGATGGAGTTCTTTATAGTGGGGACAGGAAATAGCTCTATCGAAGCATGTCTCTTATTGGAGGAGGTAAGGTCCCAGCATGTGTGTGGCTATTTCCTGTCCCCCATTGGCTGAGTTCTGCTAGGAAAAGGAGAGCATCTCTCTAATGCAGGGCTCACTGATGGCATAAGGGGGTAGTGTCTGTGAACCAGTGCCCACCCTAGCACAGAGCTACATAGGAGGGTGTAGATCTGCTTTAAAGCAGACCAAAACCCTAGTTCCAGGCTTTGGAGTGGGATTTGGGAAATTGTGCACAGCAGAGGGGAGCAGCCAGCAGTAGGCACCTGGCAATCTGTTTATTAATCTAGCACTGTCATGGGAGCATTTAGTAAACAGCTGATCCCAGGGGTTCCACACACATGTATCCCAAATTAGGATGTCCCTTAAATTAAAGAGGACCAACCCCCTCGTGCAAGTGTAGGTCTTGGTCCCCGCTGCAATGACAGTCTGGGTTGGGGGCATCCAGAACTCCCCATATTCTTACTTTAGCCATGATCCTCTCCTCGGCACAAATACAGTGCTTCAATTGGTCGCCGCCAGCTTACATGTGTAGTGATGTTCCGGCGACCGGAACAACGATGGCCAGTCGCAGCACTATATTCCGGGCGAGAATGTTGGCTAAGGTACGAGTATGGGGCGTTCTGGGGGGGGGGGGTCTCCAGCATTCTGGATGCCCCCCAGACTGTCTTATTGCGGTAGAGACCAAGACCTGCACTTGCACGGGTGTTGGTCTGCTTTAATATGAGTAAACAGCTGATCCCACAGGTTTCACACGCAGGGGTAACTCCACCCTTCCATAGCTCAGACGATGGTAGGGAAGGGCGGGGGTATCTCCCATTTTTGTACTTAAAGTTTTTATCTATTCTCCTAGAGCGGGTGGAAACCCAGTAAGCCTACCTCCCAGCTAGTAGGTTGCCCTGCTGTGTGAAACGATCGAGTTACCAGTAACAGGATTTTGCAATCCCCGCATCCCCGGCTTCCCTGTAGCTGTGCATACTCCTGCACCCAGCCTATCTGAATAAGCCGGGTGTGGGAGCAGGCATGCCTAGCATGAAAGCCAGGGATGCGGCCAGCCAGTATTTGCATGTAAGCCGGCTCTTTTGAGATCAGCCAGCTCTGCTTTAACAATGGAAGCCTGTGGATTTCTTCATTATTCATTTGGATTCAGTGGCCATTGGTTGTTGCTGCCCCTGTGGTCCTAAATAATTCAATGATATTAATGCAAGTAACTCGGATGCCTCTAGAGATCAGTATTCTGTTGGTGATTAATGAGTGTGTTTTGACACAATTTATGTCTGTCATCTTCGTAGAAAAAAAAGTCCACATAAAAGGAACATTTTTATTTGCTAGGAATAAAAACTTTTTTTTTCATTTTATCGGATAGATTTTTTATTTAAGAACTTTATCGGATAGCATTGTAGCAGGTATAATTACAGACAAGGTAAAACATACAGTACAGAGGCCATTAGAAATCAGAAGCTACAAAGTTCCAAACAAATGTTGTGAGAACAATAGAAAAGAGATTGTAACAGTTAAATACCTTTTATTTTTCACCACTATTAGCACATGGGGAAAAAGTGATTTCTGCTGCCTAGAAACCACAATATCAAACCAACTTCAACGTCAGTAACAAACGGTAACACCAGCATCTTGCGTCTGGGCGTTTGGAACTCCAGCTTCCAGCATGCATTGCGCGGGGGGCGGGGCTGTCACAGGGGGCGGGTATTTAAGCTTAGTTTGGAGGGAGCTGTCAGCGTTGCTTGGGCATAATGGAGGCGTCTGTGAGACACAGGAGCTTGTACAAGGCTGCCACCCCGCCATGGAAAGAAACGTACAGAAAGGTAATGTGGCCTGGGGGGCAAGCGGCAGGGAGGCCGCTATGTGCTCTAACCTGGTGCTATATATTTTCAGAGGTGTGTGGAGAGACTGAAGGGCAACCGCTCGCGCCTGCTGGATAAGTTTCGCCAGGTCGGTGACCGGGTGAATGGCGGCGGCTCGTTCCTGGTGCAGGAGGTGATGGAGGAGGAATGGCGCGCCATGCAGAGTGACGCAGGGGGCTTCGCTACCTCACTGTGGAGGGGGAACAGCCTGTCCCAGGTAAGTGCCTGCACTGGTTGTACCTCAGTCCACCTGCCAGCAGAGGGCGCGCCAGCCTCAGTAACCCACCTTAGCAGGTTTCCTCAGCGGTATAGCTGGTGCTTTGTTTCACTGACCTATATCATTAGCTCCCAACCCTGTTATCAAGGGTCACTCACTGCTCACGTTTTGTGGATCTCCACATAGCCAGCTCTATAGCTGTGCCTTTGTGTGGAGATCGGCAAAACCTGGCCTGTTGGTGGGCCTTGAGAACCCTGTCATGATTCTCTGCCCCACAATAATGGCAGAGCTCTGGTGACAGCACCAACTAAGCCCAATCAGGACCTAAACTCCTCTGATTTGTGCTAAGAGTGGGATGGTCTGTTGCTTATTCGGTGGCAGGAGCTCTGCCCTGCTAGAACTGATCCTAAAGTCTATCAAAGGCAAGTCCAAACTGGGCCAGTACTTGCCTACTTACAGCCCCCCTCTGTTAATACAAAATGGTGAATTTTAATTATCCTGGGTTTTGGTCTGTGCCTGGGGGGCCTGAATTGGGATGCCTTGCTGTGATTTCCCCTGAATGCCCAGTACAACTTGCTGGTCCAACAGTGCATGCACAGGCTCTTGTCCAATCAGAGCCGTTTGCTGTGACTGTCATTCAGCAAACTGCTGATTTGTTTCAATGGGCAGTGCAAGTGATTGGTGAAACATAAGTTTGGCAGCTAAGATGACACTAAACAGTCATGCAGTTTTAATCACTTGTTGGAGTATTTTGTGAGCAAATCCCCCTTGGGTAAATTATACATGTTGGCATATTTGATTGGGGAACAGATCAGTCTGCAGCCACACCATGTAACTGGTTCTGGTGCCCAACTGGCTGGGAACCCTTGCTCTAATGGCCAATCTGGCTGCTAGGAAGAGATGTCTGACAAGGATCATAGCATTGTTTAATCATTCCAGGTGATGTATGGTGGCTCTGGGGCTATAGAACCACAGGCTGCCAGCTTGGTAAGCATTTTTTTGAGGTACTAGGAAAGGGTGTTCCGCCAACTGGGAAAAGCCTGTCTCGCCTATGACTTTGGTTTGGACTTACTAGTAACGGAATACCAAATCTGTGTTTCATGGTAGTTTTTCTTTCTTTACTGTTGACAGTGGCTCTCTGTTAACGGAGGGGTGATAAGCCTCCTTCCTGTTGGAATAGCACAGGCCTGAAAATTGGCTTCAGGAACTTTTCTTGTTTTCATTGCTCTAAAATTGAGGCTTTTCAGTAACCTTTCATTCTTTTTAGGCACTGGGTATCTTACAGGACCCTGATGAGTTAATAACCTTGGAAGAAATCAAACAAGAGCTCCTCTTAGAAGGTATAGTTCATGATATAGTATCCTAAATTGTCCCAGTACATTGAAGATTTAAAATAAATGGCGTGGTTTGTGGTCCTGTAGAGCAAGCAATGGTTGCAGAGATGGAGAACATCCTTCAATTTGAAGAGGAGTGTCTGGACTCTGTTTTAGGAATGAATGCTGAAGCCCAGATTGTGTGTCCAGTCTGTAATCGGTACGGATTTTTCTGTTTGCATTCTGCTTTTACGGCTCTTTAGGCCTCATCATGAAAGCTATGTCTAATTGCAGGAATTATCTAACCATCACAAGCTGCTTTGTCTTGTGCCCATGTGGAGTCTATATCAACTGTAAGGTAAGGCACTTAATGGGAGACTGCTTTAAAACTGCTTATATTTTCCTTTGTACAAATGCCCTCTTGACAGTGCTATGCAAAAATTAGTTACCATAGGCTAATAATGCTAATAGGTAGCATGTGTGATGCTGAACATTTAGTCTGCATTCCTCCTTTGGGTCTGAGACTCAAGAATGGTTCACAGATTGGGGGACTGTAACAGTATACTTTGTGATGCCAGACTAGGTAAGATGCCATGTGTTCAGTCATCTAAACTACAGATTGTGGATGGTAAGCTATTAAACCGAGCCAACACCCTTTAAAGGAACTGACATTGCTGCACATAACAATTGGTCTACTGTTTTGTAATGCTTGCTGTGGTCAATTTTACAAACCAAATGGTGTCCCATGGAGCTGCAGGCCTCCTGCAAAGAGGAAGTTGTTAGGCGTTTCCTGCCACTGTGCATTGTGGGTTATGTCACTGATATTTCGATAACTGGTGTTGGTCCACTTAAAGCATTCCAAGCATCCCAACCCACTTGCCTCTTTAAAGTGAAACAAAACCTGAGAAAAAATCTGAATGGCAGGAGTGCTGGGGTTGCAGCCACTCACTCCAGGTGAACATACATTTGCATGGCAAACTGCTGATCGGACGAGAGCCCGCATGTTCTGTAGGACAATGGAACAGGGGGCTTCACACAGCAGGGCTTCCCAAATCGGAATGCCTTGGGGTAGGCAACAAAATCCAGGACAAGTAAAACTTGTTTCGCTTACATTTGCCAGCACTTAAAGCAGAGGAAAACATCCTATCCTATACCCTGCTATGTAATTCCCCCAGTGTCCCTTCACAGCTGCTTTTGTGGTGCTGCTGCTGCATCCCTGCTCCCTTGTAACTGTTTCCATTCCCGTGCCCAGCTGGTTTGAGTAGCTTGGTGGAGGCGCGCCCAGCGTGCGTTTGGCTGATCTCAAAAGGGCCAGGTGAAGGGCAATTTAAGTGCTGGGTAGGCAAGGCCTTGACAGCATCACCTGGCTACTGAGGCAGGGGGCAGCTAAGTGAGTGGAGCACCCAAAAATGAGTTTTGCTCAGCTTTAAAGCTGATGTACAAGCTGCTGGCAGTCCTTACTGTTGAATCAGATTTTCTCAACTTCCCCTGGGCAGCATACATATGAGACTTCATGTCTCCCCCTCTAGGTTGGAACTCGTGACCACCAGAAATAGATAAAACTTTACAGTAACTGTAATCTTGAAGTATCTAAGGCCATCCCAGGGTCAAAGGTAGAGAAGAGTAGAAGCCTGATTTGTGAAATCAAACTGGCAGATTCTTTGTCAGCCCTGCACTGAAGTACTGAGTCAGGAGCGTGCACCCAGTATGGCGGATATGATGTACCTTAAAACCTCACGGGATTTGGTTTGTCATAGTAAATTGGTAGGGTGTCCCTGTGACGACCTTCTAAGTTCAAGACTTTGCACAGTCAGATGTCTCAACTCCTCTTCCCTTATCTTCCCTTGAGGGATCCCAAGGACCAAATCATGAACGCCTCCTTGGGAATGAGGAGCCCATTGTGGGGTTCTGACAGCTCAGGGAGAGTGGTCCAAAGCCCTGTCGGTCTTCCTCAAATCTGAGGAAACGGATAGCAGTAAAAGAAGCACTGTTGGCTATCATCTGAAAGGTCGGCATGTTCACATCAGAATGGACAATCCAACAAAAATGGCCTCCTTGAATTGTCAAGGTGGGACAAGATCGCCTCCCGTTGTCAACAGCAACAGAAATTCTGTTTTCAGCAGAACAAAACCTGCTGTCATGTACAACTATTCATCTGAAGGGGTGCTTGAACCAAGTGGCGGACTTCTAAGACCTATTTTAATGTCTGGAAGAACTTCCTAAGAGAATATTCGGAACAGTAAACCTGCATCTAACCTTCCAGTGGTCCTTGAGTTCCTCCAGAGGGAAGTTGATCCAGGTTTCTGTGTCAGTACTCTAAAGTACAACTGGCAACTCTATCCAGTTTTTCCTGGACAAGAGACTGTCATCTTTGTCACTGGTCAGACATTTTCTTCTAGCAGTGGGGCGATCTAAGCCAATCCGTGTAAAGACTAAGTCCTGACAGCAATGACTGCTCCTCAATTATAACAGATTCAGGACTATCCTATTTAATTCCTCAACTTGATATCCAAGTGTTGTCCTGTTGACACCCCTCCTGATTTTTCAGGATCAGGTAGTATTGACCCCTGATATCTTTTGACTTTCATACAACTCAGCAGACTGTTCTGCCGTCAGGCAGTAGGAAGGCATAGAAAGGGGCATTGAGTATCCAAGTTAACCTTGGCACATTGAATGAACGCTATCAGTATGGCCTCATGGGTTCCAGGGAATATTACAGCTCACTCAATGTTTCGACATCTTGGGCGGAGCAAGCTAGGGCCTCTATGTAAGGCTGCCACCTAGTCTTAAGACTTTTGTTAGACATTACGTTTAGATTTGCTGACCTTGGATCAGTCCTTTGGCAGGAGTGTGCTTCGGGCAGTATTTCCCACCCAGTAGAGGTAGATCTCGGTTCTCTCATAAGTATGCTGCCCAGAGGATGTTTTGAGAATTTTAGATACCTGGCAACTTATTTATTCTCAGTGTGCCACACACCCCGCTTCCCCTTTAATTCTTACGATCGGGTTACTCCACCAGCAGGTGGCGACGTTGCAGGGAGAAGTCTTGAAAACGAGCCCCTTCCGGCCTACATATACCTGGGACCTCCCACTTAACACCAGTGTTTTTTTTATTTATTTATTTTTTTTTTGTTTGTTTTTTTTCTCTCTCCATGAAGCGACAAAACAGAAGAAAGAAGTCTCCTGCTTGCAGGTAGCCGGGGTCAAACCCGGCATCCCTTTTGGTCTATTTCTGCCCAGTTCTATTGTGTTTATGCCTAGTTAAACGGAAGCCTCCCAGCCTAGGCTGCTGGCTGGGCAAAGGTAGATGGCACTTTAGGTGCCTAGGAGCTTATCTCCTCCGCTCGACCCCACTTGTGGGACAATGCGGCTATCCGGCATGGTGATCTGGATTTGGGATGCCCCTGTCCCGATGTTCCCTTTAGGTCACCTTCTCCCGCTCGATCCCTTCTCCCTTTGCTAAATGGGGGGGGGGTGCATGTTGCATGAGGTGCTTTACTTAGTGTTATGTGTGGAAGTGCTTTGGCAGGGCAGCGCTGTGGTGGTGGCACGTGGCTTGGGCTGCTGGGGCCTTTGTGTTGCACTTTCAAATTTCCCCCCTTTTTTGCTGTGTCCGGGCCCGCCCTTCACTTCCCCTGTCTCATTAGGGAAGAGGTCCAGTGCGGCTTGAGCTGTAGAGGTAAACGGTCCTCACCATCGTGCACGTGGGCCTGTCCTTGTACTTTGTTGCCTGCCATGTATAGCGTTTTTTCCTGGGGCACTTCGGTGTGTGGTGTGGTGTGTGTGGTGTGTGTGGGGTGTGTGGGGTGGGTGTGGGGTGTGGGTGTGGTTATTTATGCAGGTATACTTATATTTTTTTTTATTGATGCACTCTCTGGCTTTGCCTTGTAATAGCATGTCATGTATTTTTTATTCATGATGTTTAAACTATGTTTGCCTTGTTGGTTATGTATGAATGTGGTGCATACTGGTTGGGGGACTGACTGTGGTCTCTTTCCCCCACAGATTCTGGGATCCCCTCACTGCAGTGGCTCTCCCGGTCTTATACCTGGCTAGTCTTAGTCTCTAAATTGGGATTTTCCTAGGCTTAAAAAAAAAAAAAAAAAAAAATCCTCCCACTTCCGGGACTGTAATTACAAAGGGGCATCCCGGGTTGCTTAATGCTTAAAACCCTGGGTTGTTGCAAATACC
Organism: Gastrophryne carolinensis; assembly: GCA_027917425.1. Classification (NCBI taxonomy): domain Eukaryota; kingdom Metazoa; phylum Chordata; class Amphibia; order Anura; family Microhylidae; genus Gastrophryne; species Gastrophryne carolinensis. The sequence continues at coordinate 231,120,623 of CM051236.1, forward strand.
ACAAATTCACCATATGGAGGCTTCCAACGTTACCGAAAATGGCTCTTCGGGGCTGTGTGGGGGTTGTGGGGCTCCGCTCCCAGGCGATGTCATATTATGTGTTCCATGTGCAAGGCAGAACATTGCGCGCCAGTCCGTTGCTCCGGCTTCTGGCTCCTCGCAACTTCCATCATCTCCTATCCCCCCCCCAACCTATTCCGGACCCCGTGTGACATTGTCAAAAATGGGATTCGCATTCCGGGGTGCATGCGCGGTTAGCCAACCTCGAAAAAATAATTTCCGCTTCAGTGGCTCAGAAGGCTACGGCAAAGCGGAAGCACCTTTCTCGCTTCGGAGGGTGAGGGGCCTGCTTCGGAGGGTGAGGGGCCTGCTTCGGAGGGTGAGGGGCCTGCTTCGGAGGGTGAGGGGCCTGCTTTTTTGGATTGGTCCGATTGTCCCCCTGATGAGGAGGGGAAACTCCTTGAGGAGTCGGATGAGCCTGCAGACCAGCTATTTGACACTGCTGGTGATCAGGCTGTGGGGGTGTCCATTGACACTCCTTCCATTTTTGGCTCAAATGTTTAAAGTTTTGGCCTTGGATCCGCCTGCGGTGGTCCCTCTGCCAAAGGGTGAGTTGTTTGACATACCCCAGCCGCGTTTGGTGTTTCCCAGGCAACAGCACTTTGAGAGGGTTGTCCTTAAGGAATGGGAACAACCCACGCGCCTGGTTGGAACTCCTAATTGGGATAAGCGTTATCCCTTTCCGGAGGACTTGGTGAAGCTTTGGTCAGTGCCCCCCGACGTCGATACCCCTGTGTTAGGGCTGACTGGCTCGGCTGCGTTGCACTTTTCTGACACCACTACCTTTTAAGGATGGTGAGGATCGTCGGATTGATCAATTGGCTCGCCATGGTTTTATCAGTGCCGGGTCGACACTACGGCCAATTTGTGCTTCGGCGCTTCTTCTGCTGGCAGTTAGATCCATTATTAGGGGTCTGCACGCAGATCTTGATCCCGCTTGTGATATGTTTAGTTCTCTCAAGCAGTGTGAGTCATTTGTTTCTTTTGTCCTGACCGCTCAGGACGATGCTCTTGCGACGAGTAGCAGGACAGCGGCATTGCTGGTGGCTATTCGGTCTATATGGCTTCGCCAGTGGGCGGCGGACCTTAACTCTAAAAGGGCGCTTACAGCACTACCTTTCTTGGGTTTACGCCTTTTTGGCGAGAAATTAGATGCTGTTACCAAGGATGGTAAGTTGCCTCAATTCAAGAAACCTCGTCGCTCCTTTCGGGGTGCGAGTTCCTTTAGTCCCTCCTTTCGAGGAGGCAGAGGGGCTTCCCTGCCCGTTACCGGGGGTGTAGGTTGGTCCCGGGGAAGAGGTCGTGGCCGTCCCGGTCAGTCCTGGGGTGCCAAGCCCAAACCTACTGCTAAGCCCGCTCGGCAATGAGGGGCTGCCCTCACCCGTGCGGGTGGGGGGATGATTGCGACACTTCTCCCTGGTTTAAGGCCGCGAGATTCCGGACACATGGATCTGGGAGGGGGTGTCGCCCGGTTACAAACCGGAGTTCGAGTCTCGCCCTCCTTCAGTCTTTGCAGTCTGGGTGCCCTCAGAGTGGTGTCCCTGATCCTGACCTGGGCGAAGGCACATGTTCCTTGTGTCTCGGCAGTCTGCAGTCCGCTCCGGTGGGGGACGCCGGAGGTGGTCCTGTTTCCCTTTCGTCACAATTGCAGGCTCCCGATCTTTGTGTCGCTCTCCCAGGATCCTCTGGTGGCGGAAGCCATATCCCTGAGCTGGGGGGACCCGGGGTTTCTGTACCGTTTCCTCCGATACCCATGCTAGGCTGGGTGGTACGGAAGCTTGGTTCTGGAAAGGGTTTCTGCCATACTCGTGGCCCCAAGATGGCCAAGACAAGTATGGTGCGCAGACATCGTTTGGCTGACAGTGAATCGGCTCATTCTGCCTCTTCGGCCCGATCTGCTCACTCGGTCGGCTGTCTTACCCCAATTTACCAACGCTGGGTTTGACGGCTTGGCTGCTGAGACCTCCATCTTGGAGGAGGGTCTGTCTGACTCGGTTATTAAAACTCTGATCGGTGCCCGAAAGAGGTCTTCTATCACCTACTATAGGACTTGGAAAGCCTATATCTCTTGGTGTGAGGTTAGATCTTTGCCTTGTAGGGTCTTTTCGGTCTCCAGGATTCTGGAGTTTTTACAATCAGGGCTGGACTCTGGTCTTCAGCTGAGTACTTTGAAAGGGCAGGTTTCTGCCTTATCTATCTTTTTTCAGAAGCGTTCTGCGCTTCATCCTTTAGTTAAAACTTTTTTCCAGGGGGTTACGCATGTGCGGCCTCCCAGGAAACCATTACTCCCTGTTTGGGACTTGAATTTGGTTCTTTCTGCGCTTCAGGCTCCTCTTGAGCCTTTGCAAGATATTGCTTTGTCTACCCTGACTCAGAAGATTGTTTTCTTGGTAGCTATCACTTCGGTTCGACCGTGTCTCGGAGTTGGCGGCCTTGTCTATTCGGGCGCCCTACTTTGAGAGGCATCAGGACAAAGTGGTCTTTCGGTTCAAACCGGACTTTCTTCCTAAGGTTGTTTCGGCTTTTCATTTGAATCAGGATATTATTCCCTCCCTGTGTCCTAAGCCTAAGAATGAGGAGGAGAGTGTTTTGCATTGTTTGGATGTAGTACGCTGTGTTAAGTACTATTTGATTATTACTTCTCCTCTTCGTAAAACTGATGCCTTTTTTGTTGTGCCCTGTGGGCCTAGGAAGGGTTTGGCGCTGGCCAAATCTTCCATTAGCAAATGGATACGTCGGGCCATTATTGCGGCCTATTCTGCTAAGGGGAAAGTTCCCCCTTTTCGTATCACTGCTCATTCTACTTGCGCCGTTGGAGCGTCTTGGGCTTTTCAGCACCAGGCTTCTGTTGAACAAGTTGGTAAGGCCGCTACTTGGTCTTCTGTTCATACTTTTCTAAGTTTTACAAGGTTGATGTGCGGGCCTCAGCGGATGCTGTTTGGTCGCAAAGTTCTGCAGACTGCAGTCATTTATTTAAGTTATGCTTCATTTTGCCTTCCGATACCCATCCCTTGTGGACACTGCTTTTGGATGTCCCGATCGTAAGAATTAAAGGGGAAGCGGGGTGTGTGGGACACTGAATACCATTTTGTGAGTACTCTCCTGAAAAATGGATATTGTCAGTGTGCCACACACCCTGCTTCACCCGCCCTTTTTGGTATCCTGGATCCTTTATATGGTGAAGCTTTTCTTTATTTTGAGGTTACTGTTGGATTTCCTGGTACCTTTGTCTTTCTGATTTTTAAATCACTGGTGTTAAGTGGGAGGTCCCAGGTATATGTAGGCCGGAAGGGGCTCGTTTTCAAGACTTCTCCCTGCAACGTCACCACCTGCTGGTGGAGTAACGGATCGTAAGAATTAAAGGGGAAGCGGGGTGTGTGGCACACGCGACAATATCCATTTTTCAGGTGAGTACTCACAAAATGGTATTTTCTAACATCGGAATGGGCAGCATACAGGCTTCCCTTCCTTAAATTCCACTGAATACATTTCATGTTTAATTACCAGTACTGTGTGGTGTGTGGGTGGTCACATGTTCCAACCTAGAGGTGGAGACATGACGTCCATTCAGATGTTTTAGTAAAGAAGTTTTTAACTTACCAGGTAACCCACCTTTCACTGGAAACACTCCCGCCCACCCCCATTGCAGGCTGATCGTTGTTTGATTTTGCTCCGCTATGAGGCTGTGGCTAGCGGTTCTAACTGGTGATGAGTGCATTGCTGGCCCAACCCCTGCACACCTAGCTGTGTGCCCACGCCGGTTGTTAAAGGCCTGGTGCAGGTACACACCCCAGCTAGAAGTATGCTGGGGATGCGGCTGTGGCATTCAGACAAGGCTAGGGTTTCAGGGAACAGATGAGTGGATCTGGGGGTATCCATTTGGGGATGTCCCTGGAATCTAAGACTCTGATGGTCCCACCCCTGTGCCCTAACTTCTACACCACTGGAGTACATAGGGTAGGGATGGTTCGTTTCTAACCAATAAATCCTTGTATTTAGCTAAAGGCATAGTGGACCTATGCTTTAACCTGCACTACAATCTGACTGTTGCTTTTTGTATTAATGTCATGTATGTTGCTGTTTGTTGCAGTCTCAAGGCATGAACACTGAAACGCTCCGATTCTTACTTGAAACCAACCTTTCTGCACATGGCAGCAACTGTAGTGAGCATCCTGTATTTTCAGTTGCCCTGGGTCCTGAAGGATTATCCAGTTTATTCATGAGCTGTGCTGTAAGTTGGAACATCTTTTTTTTAATGAACTAGCTTTATTTGGGGTTTTTAATATATTTTTTCCCTAAACACTGTAAAACCTAGTCTCTAGGGCAGCCCCAGCAGGGGAAGGAATCTGCCTGCAAGGACTGTCTGCAGCACAAAAACCTGGTATATGGTCTTGTGTTTAAATAGGCAGTAGTGCAGGCCTTCTTTGGGAGCAAGGTGATCGTGGTTAAGTTGCTGAACTATACTCTGAAGCTCTTGGTAATTGGTGTGATTGCATTGGAACCCAGCCTTACTGTTTGCCTCCTTCATAAGTCACATACTTATTCCAAATCTGCATGTGCCACTACACCAGCTACAGGCTGGGCAAGAGGGGACATGGGTTCAAGTTTGCACATGGTCAGACCTGTCTGGAAGCAGCTGGTAGCTGTTGCAGGGGCATTTGCAGCACAGTGGGTCTGCCACTTGACAAAGCCCATGTTAGTAAAATAAGGCAGCCCCCCCCATCACAAATGTTTCTCCATGCCCAAGGAAGGTAAGATAAGTTGACAGAGTTGGTAACGTGCAGAAACATTGAACCACTTTTGATTTAGTAATCGAACCTTCCCCTTTAAATGCCAACTGGGCTTCCTTGCTATCTCATGTTTGTCATGGACTTCTAATCAATCACTGAATAAAAGGAATCTTTAAACCAATGATTAACCTTTCCTTACTAGCGTTGCTCAATATCCCTGCATCCATTACTTTCCCTCACTGAAAACTCATGACAGCTTCTGTGGTGTAAACGGCAGGCAATGATTAGAAACATGGCCCCGGACAAAATTATGTGATAACAATTAAGCGCCCTAAAGACTAATTTCCACAGAACAATTACTGAACAAATTGCAAAAGGTAACTCAATCATTTTATCTGTGGGAATACTCATGGTGAATGAGAAATGTGTGCAAATTCTTGTCGATCGCATCCTTTTTTGTTTCTACATGCTGATGTTAACATTGCAAACAGGACTATAGAATGCGATCTTAATTATGAACCCTTTTACTGACAGATTGTCTGAATGCAAGTCTGCTTGCATACTAGTGTCTGCTCCCTGCTAAACCTTTAGCAGGGCACACCCACACCAGGCATGTGAACAGCTGGTTCAGGCATGCTCCCTGTTAAAGGGTAGCAGGATGCTGACGTAAACTTGGGTAGAGTCGGCTGTGGCTAAGTCCTTAGATGAGCCTGGACAAGTTCGTGTCAGTGCAATCGAGTGCATTGATTGAACGCGGTGCATGTAAGGTGAGTTGGAGTGGATTACGGGGGGGGTTCACACAGCGGGCATCCTGCATCAGGGTGCACTGGGGACAAGGATAACTAAGCAAAGTCCCTAGTATGTAATGCTTTTGTATTATGTTAATCACATGTCTAAATATAAAGAGTAAATGGCTTTAAAAATCTCTGCTTTTCTTGCCTCTAGGTGTGTGATGGTATGGCAATCATAATCTAGACTAAATTACGAGACCTGTCTCCAGAAAAGATGATCCAATGTGTATTTTATATGTACAGTTTTGTAAGTTAATGTAAATGTCTTTAAATAAACCTACTTTTAAATAAACCTACTTTTTCATAACCGTGTTTTACATTCAATTGGTCTTGTATGGGGCCTGTGCAGTGGCCACTGGTTTACTAAATGTAAAGACTAGCTGTGGCTAGTGAGTCCTGTGGCATGGGACTTATGGCCACCCTAGTAGCTCCCTCTGCCAAATGTTTATGGTCTGTTTATGGTCTGTTTTTTATGTATCGGGACCAAGGTGCACATAAAATGAGGGTTTTGTCATGTAAATAACTCTTCAGAACCTTTGCAACTCTCAATGTAACCCATAATCAAGGGGGGGGGGGGGACACACCTCAATAGTTAAATGGTTGGTACACAGCTGCCATGAAGTTTTTCTCATTAACCATATATTTTTCTGGGTCTTTTCATGACTTTCTAAGTTGCCTTTTACAGCTGTGTTCTGTAAATGGCTTTAAACAATGTATTCCCCTTCATGTCAGGAGGGTACAAAAAATTCCAAGGCGTTACATATACCCAACTGATTGAAAAACCAAAACCCAGTATTTCTAAAGACATCCTTAGGGCAGCATACCACAGAAAATATTAAGGCTCTGCCCCAAGGTAGGAACACATAACCACCAAAATACACTCTTTAAGCTCCTCCAGACACCAGTTCTTTGCCCTGGAGCCAGTCTCCTGAATTACAGGTTCAGGTAATTAGACTGGGTGGCTGTGGGCCTGATAGGGTTGACCATTCCCTAGCTCCAGATGGGCCTATGCCTGGCTCATAGCCAGCAGGGGGGAGGGGGTCTAGTGCTAGCCTCAGACCAAGTATGCTACGGTCTGAGGCATTGTGGAAATCGGGAGTGAATTCTGGGTCCCCTTCCCATCACCTCCTCCAATACCTTATGGGGGCCACACTTGTGAGGCTTCAGCAGGATGTAGGGCTGTCACCCACTAGCTCACCAGAGTCCAGGCTATGGTATGTGTGCCCCCCTTTCAATCCGACTGAAGTAAAAAACGGATTATCTGCTGCAGGGGACGATTCCTCAGCACAGCTGCGGGACCCAGCTAATGCATGTGCTCCCGGCTTAAAGGGGAAGCACTATGCTTTGTGTGTTTTGTCTCATTTTACCTAGAGGATTAAAAGTCTCTAATTAGGAACCAACCTGCTTATTTATTGAGCCTTGGTGAGGGGCGCCTCTACCCCCACACCAGACTGTAGAATGGTGGATCAGGCAGGGGAATCCTTGCAAGTCCCTGCCCTCTACTATGGGAGACTTTGCTGCTGCAGATCAACATCCTTCCAACCTGATAGTCTGATGAAATTGGATCAGTCAGCCGCTTAGTCTGGGAAGGTGTCCAGCTCTGCTTCCTGTGAAGTCCCTCTTTTTATTTGTGGGCACGCTGTTGCAGTTTTTAAGGCCTACTCTGAGTTATTTTCATGGGATTGAACGGTTATATAGGATCCTTATGGTGTACTACTTTGTGTCCAAGACTAAAACTGGCTCCAAATCTAAGGAAAGTAGGAGATGCCCGATATGTGAAATCAAGCTACTAGATTCCTTTAGGAAGCTTTTTTGCAAGCCTTGTAACCATAAGGTTGTGAGTAAGTAATGTCAGCCCAGCATTATGGATAGGAGAGCCCAGCATTATGGATAGGAGTTCTGAAGGATCATTTCTTTTGAGAATCTGGGGACCCCACGGAACTCGGCTGGATGTCTGGGCATTCCCCCCCCAGACCCCCTCTTTTCTAGAGGGCAGGAGTCGCGAGGTTTCTGATACCCCCTTCCTTTCAGAGGGGGATGAGGGCCCTTCCTTCTCGAGGGCACTTGTTCTGGCTAGGCTTCACCAGTGAAATTTTTTATTTTTTTTCCCGCCACATGATTTACCATATCTCCTGCATATGGTTTGTCTTTCGATGGACATGGAGTATAGGAGTTTTACCCCTAAAGTCTCTAAACCTGATGGGTTCTATTCCGATTTTGTTCCTGATTCCTCTGAGCTTCTCCATTAACTTGGTTAAGGAAGCTATCCTTAATGAGTGGAAGGATCGGATTAAGGCTTCTAGATCAGGAGCTCTTAAAGTGGACCAAAACCCAGGATAGTCAAAAGTTTGGACTATCCTGGGTTTTGGTCCTTTCCCTGGGGGCACCCTGCTATTATTCCCTCTCCTTTTAGTCTTGTTTCTGGACTGGTGGCAATACAAGTGTTTTCTACAATACTCTTAGCACTTGCTATATTTTGCTACAACTTGCATAGCATATGCCAAAAGCATTGGTGAAAATGTTTTGGTCTTGAGATCATTGTTGATCATTTTGGCATGTCATTGTTGATCATAAAGCAGACCAAAATCCACTGAATGTGTAAAATACATTTGCGCAAAGTCCTTGCTGATACACCTTTAGGTAGGAAGGTAGAAATATTTTTGGCTACTGAACAGTTATATATTTTTTTTGTTCTGCTGGCCCTCTGTTAGATTGCAGGTGATCAGCCATTGTGTAGGTGCAGTAATGACATCACTACCACTTACAACAGTGACAATGATCAAGGGGGAATTGCATCTAAAACAGGTGACATTAGCTGGGAGCAGAGTGGCACAGGAGCTGTGACATTTTCTTATTTGGGGGAGCAATTCAGGGGATGCTAGTTAAAAAAAATAAGGGTTTTGGTTTTCAAGTGCAAATCCACCATTGCATATAATTAGAACAAACTCCTTGCCACAGTGAAGCATAGCAGAGGCAGAATTAGGGTTTGTTTTCTGCAAATGGGAGCTTTAGAAGTGGAGGAAACAATTCCAGATAGAGGTCAATTTTGGAATGAAACCTTCAGTTTAAGATGAGAAATCTTACCTTCCAGCGCAAGGACCCAAAACATGCCTCCATGTTGACCAACATTGCTAAGTCTAGCTGTGCAATCATCATGGCCTCCAACCTGAAGACTGGTAAGTTCTATATTCAAATGGTCATTCAAGGGTGTTTATGCAACTATGTCATTCTACCACCCTAAAGATTTTTCATTAGAAACCATCCCCTCAAGTGTAAGACTTGTGTGACACTCCCCAGGTCTCATGATTTCATTACCTTTTCCTAGACCCCTTGTCGCTGCTGCATCCCCATCTTACCTCTGAGGTGCACACCAGGCTTTGGTGAACGACTGAAATGTTCACAGCTAGAGTTGAGCAGGGATGTGGGGAGGTGCTTGCTCTATTCACATTTCCTAGCTGCGCTGATGTACAGTAGGTGTGGCAAAGGAAACTTTAATTGAACAAGTGCCACTGATTGGCTAAGAAGACCATGTAGGAACCAGGAAGAGGCGTTTTTAGTGATCCCAGGCAATGCACACGGTGGGCCTTCAGGATGCCCTGCCGGGGAGGAATGAAATGCACCAAAGTGAAATTCTTGGCTTCTTGGGTGTAGTGAAAAATTCTGAAGGGATTCTTTGTTTTTTTTCCTTTAGGATGACCCACAGAGAGAGTAAGCGGTCCCTCCCCCTGGGAGGAAACACAAAGTGAACAGAGGTTAAACCCCTGCCATAACTGACAGTGCACAAGTTGTGTGCTGTCTCCTTTTAAAGCCTGTAGTAGGGGGCCAATTGGGAGGGGAATTGGCCCCTTGTTATTTTAGGTCCGATGTTCCTCTTTAACACTTCTTGCAAAATGCCACAGGAAAAGCGGTAATGTAAAAATCCTGATATATTTTGATGTTTATTCTGGTATCTCTGGGGGTATGTATACATGACATGTATTTTATTCTGTCCTTTCTAGTCTTATCCACCTTAAGGATAGAGCTAAGGACCCCCCAAAAGAAAAGCCCAAGGATCCTAAACCCATTAGATGCTGTGAATCCTGTAGCATTACACTTCAGGATGCCTGGCAGTTTGTCTGCCAGACATGCTTACAGATAAGAATGGGAGAGGAGACTTTGGCTATGTACAGGGAGATGCTAGCCATAAGAAATGAAATGGCCTCAATGTTCGAGGTCTACAAGTGTTGTGGATCACACCCAGGGGCATTCACTGCTGTCCTCAGCCTCTGCAGTTAATGTAGGATCCTAGACCATTAGTATCCCTTACTGCTTGTACTCCTTCTGCAAAGACCCATGGTCCTGGGCCAGTTCAATTGGAAACAGGTTTGGAGATAGCGGGGGAGAGTGAGGGTGAACTCTCATCCAAGGACTCTTAACGAGGGTATACAGTTGTGGCAAAGGGGCCGTCGGTTCCTCTGGAGTCTTGGCAAAAGGACTTGGCAGATCTGTTAGACAGCATTTATGATACATGGGGAATCAAGAGTGAGAATAAGCCCTTATCCATTCAGTATACCATGTATAAGAAATTCTTGGGAGAAAAAATCCAAGGCATTTCCAGTCCATTCAGCACTTAAGGATATCATTAGGTCTGAATGGAAATACCAAGAAAAGAGTTTTTATGCCAAGCTCACTCAAAAGTAGGTTTCCCTTTCAGGAACAGGATATGGAGCCTTGGGCCAAATGTCCAAAAATAGATGCACCGCTGGGTCAGATCTCCAGACAATTTTGAGGATATGGGGGCAATCCGTGTTCCAATGGATCGCAGGATAGAGGCCATTCTGAAAATAGCATGGCATGCTGCGTTCTTCACGTTCAGACCTACCCTGGCATCAGACTTACCCTGGCAGCTGATGGTATAGTTCAATAATCTGAAGAGTTTTTTCCTAAGGAGAGTATTCTTGAGACCTTAACTACTTTCAGTTTCAGGTAGACAGAATGAGCAGAAGAAGAGATGGACACAGATGAGGCTGCAGAAAAAAAACCCAGAGGGCCCCAAGTCCCAGTCCTGACAAAGACTAACTGGGGGAGAGGCACGCCTGGTTTGTAGCTGTCTGGAGAGCAGTCTCCCAGATTCAATTCGTGCTACAGAAATTGGAAAGGGGATGCCACTTAGAATTTTTGTCCATCCCTCAGTGTTTCTTTCTGGTGACCAAATTACCAAGTGACACCAGAAAGAGGGAAGCCTTTCCACTACTCTTACAAGAATTATTCCATGAATGTGATAGTAGTTAAGATATTGTCAGAACTGATGGTGCACCTCAGACAGGAAGGAGTCATAATTATTCCGTACCTGGACAATTTACTCTTGCTAAACAGGTCAGAGGAATCACTACTAGCAGACTTAGAAGAATGTTCTTCTTCTAAGAACCTAAGGCTGGAATGTGAGTCTAGCTAAATCAAATCTGGCACCCAGCCACTGTTGCAGATTCCTCGAGTAAGATATAGACAGTGTGTCTCAAAAGATTCTGGTTCTGGAGGAAAAGATCCATGAGATCATAGCAATAACCCAGGAGTTTCTCTACGAGAAATCATGGCCTTGCTCGGTCTCATGGCTGCAACTCCACATGAGAATCCTGCAGAGATTTCTGTTGTCTTGTTGGGAGTGTCCAAACTTATTAGATCAGAGAGTTCAAGTAGTGGAGAATGTCTTAGAAAACCTGTTGGTGGACAGATTTAAAAAGACTGTGGAGACAAAAAGATTCTGTAATGGTTACAACAGATGCCAGATCCTGGGGTTGGAGAGCCCACCTGGACACTCTGAATGTCCAGGGGCAGTGACCGCTATACATAGTCAGGAGATCCTCCAATTTTAGGGAACTAAAGGTGGTAAAACTGGCATTGGATCATTTTTTGACAATCTTTTCTGGCAGAGATGTCCAGATCCATGCCGACAATACTTCTACAGTAGCATATCTAAATCATCAGGGCGAGACCAGGTCATTGTTCCTGATAAATCTCTCAAATTCCATATTGTTTCCCCTTCAGGAACAGGTCCAGTCAATAACAGCCGTTCATCTGAAGGTTACCCTGAACACGGTTGCAGATTTCCTAAGTCAGTCAGGGTACAACAGACTGAGTGGTGTCTAAACCAGGAAGTTTTTCTCCAGTTTGTAGCCCTTTTCACTGATAGACCTCTTTGCTAAGGCGAACAATTCAAAATTCAAGATTTTTTACTCACTGTTGAGGAGCCTAGAAGATCCTGGTTTTTAGAACTGAAAATGATGGTGAAGAAGGGGGCCATGGCATCTACCAAATATTCCCGAATTTGCTTCATCAGGGTCCCATTCTGCACCCAGAGCCCGCCAAGCTTCAACTGATCACATGGGTCTTGAAGAAGAAAGGCTGTTCTCAGAGTAAATAAAATGCTACTGGACAGGTTTGGAAGTGATTCTCTTGTGAGATTAACACACTGAAGAAAAAGGATATACCTACAGTCCTCGAATTCTTGCAAGAGTGATTTGAGAAGGGTCTAGCAGTCAGTACGTTAAAGACTTGGACTTCAGGCAATTACACATAAAAGATCAGCACCCTTTAAAGGCTTTCTGATGTGAGACACTGGAACCTCCATTTGAATTACTGGAGAAAGTACCAGGAAAGTAGTTGTGCTTGAAATTTTGTTTGCTGTTGGCTATCACATCAACCAGACTGAAAAGGAAAGCTTTTGATGAAGGAACCCTACTGCAAAATTCTTCCAGACAAGGCCATACTAAAACCTGGTCTTTTGTTTTTTTACCAAAGATTGCTTCCTAGTTCATGAGGTTCCAAGACCTAGTGCTCCCAACTTTTAACTGCTATGGCAAGAGCAGAGGAAGGACTCATACTATAAGATGTGAGAAGAGCTCTAATCATCTATTTGGAGAGATCTAGAGAGTGGCAAATATCGGAACACCTTTTTATAATTTTCATTGGTAAGAGAAGAGGCCTAGATCCTTCTAAATCCACTATTTCCAGGTGGATTAAACAGACTATTGTGCAGGCTTACACAGGTTTCAGCACATTCAACATGAGCTATGTCCGCTTCCTGGGCAGAGAGTACAGGTGTCTCTATAGAAGAGATCTGTAAAACAGCAATGTGGTCTTCATCCCACACCTTCCTCAAGCACTATAGACTAGATCTCCTTTCTGCAAAACATCAGGCCTTTGTTCGAAGGGTTTTACTAGCAGCTTCCAACCCCTAAGGTATAATTACTTGCTAATGCTCTCCGTGGGTCGTCCTGAAGGATGAGGGGAGAAAATCCCCATTAGACTTACCGGTAATAGTTTTTCTACGAGTCCTTCAGGACGACCCCTTGGTTCCCTCCCATTGTCCTACACTATTCCTTATGTTACCAAATTCCTGAAGGACGACCCACAGAGAGGAAAACCATTACCGATGTCTAACAGGGATTCTTTTTACCTAAACAAAGCTCCCATGTTATCAGGGACTCTGTAAACTTTTTATCCACTGTATAAACAAATTTGAGCAAAATTGTGTAAAGCTGCCTCAGGCAACATTTTGAAGAATTAACTGGTGGGATGTTGCTAAAGGGATATTAACTTCTCTTTGTGCCAGGGAGGGTCTTGGCTTGGGAGGCAAACTAAGAGAAGGAGTTGCCTACACAGGGCTCACCAATGTTATCAATGTTTAGAGTTCCAGCTAGCGGAGTGTGGGGAAATGGCTGAGAGGCATTATGCTGCTGATTCCTGGCTCTCTTGCCAGTATCACCTTTTATGATGCAAGGTTTAATGAAGCATGGGTTTTGCATGACAGCTGCCGGTGTCTAACAAATGTAATAGCTGTGGCTCCCAATGACACATGCTTTCTGGCATACCCACCTTTTGAGTTTGCTCTTGATCTCCCTTTACAATCTAACTAGTTTGCCAGCTATCATGGGGCTTGTACCAACCTGCCCTGTCATTTGTATAGTTGGGCCTTTTGGAAAGCCAGGCAGAGATTTCTGCAATTCTGGTTAGACAAAGTCTCATGACTGGCCATAGAACTACAAATGGCATGCTTTTTTATCCCAATACACTAAACCTGTCACTCCTTGATTTTATTTTTACCAGGAGAAGAAAACCACAACCATGGTAGGCGTTTTATTCAGTTCAGGTGTATAAGTGGCCCCTCCTCTCATTAGCCCAGGTGTTTGTATATTACTATACAATTTCACGATACAGCTCCTTTAAAGGAAAGCTCCCTTTTTAGCAGTTTTTGGTGTTTTGCCTTATTATTTTTCTCTTTTGGAATGTGTGTTAGGATTGTGCCCCCAGACTGTGATTTACTATATCACCTGTGTGATTCTCATTCCTGGGACTCTGTTTTGCTACAGTGGGAGTGGTTTTCATAGTCTTAAGTAACAAAACATAGACTACAAGTCCTACAAATCTTCCAGTGTAACAAGTGATTCTATACCCAGAGATTAAGTTTGGCGTCACCTTCTATCCCTAGCCCTGTGCCTTAAACAGACTTTTTTCTTTAACTAAAGGCCTTGCCCAATATTCTTAAAAACCACTAACCAGATTAACTATGTGTAAATAGCCATGTTGCTCCCTGGCTCTGCAGCAGCAGTGCCCTGGTGCTTTCCAGCAATGATGCATCCAGTTAAACATAGCTCTGCCCAGTCAATTGCAATAAATCTGAAAGTATTTCAAACTAAACTGCCATTATGTGGCAGTTTAGCTTGTAATGTAATGAATTCGCATATAGCCATCCTAATGCATCCTATTAGTAATTTTGTGAATATTGGTAAAGACTTTAATAACAGTAAAACAGGTTTTTTGGAACTGGGCTGGGGGATAAAGGGGGTAGGAAACTTCTCTTCTGGGTATAAGATCACTCTCACTAAGTATACTTTCAGTGCCAGCCTACCTAGAGATGTCTCGCCTTGTTGCCAAGCATTTTTAAGTAGTATGCACTATATATATATACACACTGACTTTGCAGGAATTTCCAGGAACAATATTTTTTTCAGTAATTTTGGCTTTAACATGTATGCCTTGTAATTTTTTTTTAGTGCTTTCTCAGTATTTTTGGGTGAATTTTTTTTTTTTTTTTTTTTTTTTTTTTTGAAATTTAGTAGCTTTTTTTTCCTTTAAAGAAAATGTGTGTTCTTCTAGAAAACCATATTGCCCCATTACAATAATACCATATATGTATTGGTAAACATTTTGTTCTTGCATAGGAGATACCTCAAACTGAAAAGCACTTTAAATTTTCAAATCACTACTATGAAAAAAAACAATTCTGTGAGTACTCACCTGTAGAGTTGTTTTTGTTTTTGCATAGCACAGCCCGCTTCGGTATTCATAACAGTTGGGTTATTCCTGGCCCCCTATAAAAATGGGATTAACCATAGAGTTCCCAGCGTAGACAATCAGTGAGACAAGAAGCCGGGAGAGAATAAAGTAAAAAAGAGTAAAAACCCCCAATTAACTTGGAACAATCACCATAAAGAGGCAACCAAGAATAATAACAAGGGTGGGGCGAAGCGGCCCGTGCCATGCAAGAACAAAAACAATTCTACAGGTGAGTACTCACAGAATTGCTTTTTTCTTTATTGCATGGCCCGCTTCGGTATTCATAACAGTTGGGACATCCAAAAGCAGTGTCCAAAAGTAGGGTGGGATCCCCAAAGAGTAACGGCCAGTAGTTCAAGTCACTACCGCCAGAAGCACCTTGTGGCCAAAAGCAGCATCCGCTGAGGCCTTAACATCCACCTTGTAAAAAAGGTATGAACAGAAGCCCAAGTAGCGGCCTTGCAAACTTGTTCAACAGAAGCTTGGTGCTGAAAAGCCCAAGAGGCACCAATAGCACGAGTGGAATGAGCAGTAATCCTAAAGGGAGGTTCCTTTCCCTTAGCAGAAAAGGCCTGAACCACCGCCTGACGGATCCACTTGCTGATAGTGGATTTAGCCGGAGGCAAACCCTTTCTAGGTCCAGAAGTGAGAATATAAAGAGCATCAGACTTCCTGAAAGTCTCAGTAGCGACCAAATAAAACTTCAGAGCCCTGACCACAGCCAGAGAATGCAGAGTCCGCTTCTTGGAATTAACAGGATTAGGACACAATGAAGGCAAGACAATGTCCTGATTGAGATGAAAGGCAGACACCACCTTATCCTGATACCTCTCAAAATAAGGAGGTTTGATGGAAAGCGCCGCTAGCTCAGAAACTCACCTTACAGAAGTGATAGCCACCAGAAAGGCTACCTTAAGAGTCAAAATAGACAAGGCAGCCTCACGGATAGGCTCAAAGGGAGGCCCTTACAGAGCAGACAGCACCAATTTCAAATCCCAGACTGGTAGCCAAGGCTTACGGGGTGGACGCACATGAGAAACACCCTGGAAAAAGGTTTTAACCAACCGGTGATTGGCAAAAGATCTTTGGAAAAAATTGCCAGAGCTGAAACATGGCCTTTTAGGGTACTAAGTTGAAGGCCCAGATCCAAACCATGTTGTAAGAATTCCAGAATCCTGGGAATAGAAAACACCCGGCAGGGAAGAGACTTGGACTCACACCAAGCAATGTAAGCATGCCAGAACCTGTAATAGATAAAGGACGAGGACTTCTTCCTAGCCCGAATCATGGTATCAACAACAGAGGCAGGCAACCCCTTTTCCATCAATATGGAGGTTTCAGCAGCTAAGCCGTTAAAGCCAGCGTTTGTAAATTGGGATGGCGTAGCTGCCCCTGGGTGAGAAGATCTGGATCCTTGAGCAAGACGTGCCGGTCTACTGCCAACTGCACGACGCCTGCGAACCAAACTCTTCTTGGCCAGCAAGGGGCAACCAGGATGGCTGGTACCCGCTCTTGGGCTATCTTGCGCATGACCCTGCCCAGGAGAGGAAACCGAGGGAACACATAGAGAAGCTGAAACTCCATCCAAGGTATTGCCAGGGCATCCGTGGCGAAGGCCAGAGGATCCTGAGACAGAGAAACAAATCTGGGAAGTTTGTGATTGTGATGGGAGGCAAACAGGTCCACATCTGGCTGACCCCAGCGGTGACAGAGGGAAAGAAACACCCAGTTGTTGAGAGACCACTCCCCCAGACGAGACGTCCCCCTGCTCAGGGAGTCTGCCACCTGGTTCTCCACCCCTGGGATGTAGACCACTGAGATGCAGGGAACATTCTGTTCCGCCCAAGACAGAATCAGAGACACTTCCTTGAAGGCTCGCTTGCTCCGAGTCCCTCCCTGATGATTGAGGTAGGCCACCGCTTCTGGTTGTCTGAGTGGATCTGAACAGCCTGACCCCGAAGGTGAGTGGATAGGCGAGAAAGAACCAACCTGATCGCCCTCAGTTCCAGGACGTTGATGGAGGCATGGGCCTCTTGTGGGCCCCACCGACACTGGAACCTCAGGGACTTCCAGAAGCCTCCCCAGCCGGTCAGACTGGCATCTGTGGTGACAGTTTCCCAGCACGGGGGCAGGAAGGACCTGCCCCCCAGAAGGTTCCTTGAGTCCAGTCACCACGAGAGAGACTGTCTGGCCAGGGGAGACAGAGCAAATTCCTGATCCAGGGACACAGGGTCCCGATCCCAAACTGACAAGAGGTGCAACTGAAGAGGTCTCATGTGAAACTGAGCAAAGGGGACTGCCTCGAAGCAGAACACCATCAGGCCCACCAACTGCATCCCCTGACGGCTGAAGGGATGAGGACACGACAGCAGAGCCCGAGCCTGCAGCTGAAGACCCTCCACCTTCTGCTGAGCAAGGAACACCTTGACCTGAGAGGTATCCAGAGTCATGCCCAGAAAGGGCCTCACCAAGGATGGAGACAGAGAAGACTTGGGATAGTTGATCACCCAGCCGAAAGACTCTAGAGTGGATGTCACCATTTGAGTGTCCCGTTTGGCCTGAGGAAAAGACTCGGCCACAAGCAGGATGTCATCCAGGTAAGGAATGATGCGGATGCCCTGGTTCCTTAGCAGAGCCATCACTCCCACCAGCACCATGGTGAACACCTGAGGTGATACCGAAGGGTAGAGCCACAAATTGGTAATGCTGATCCTGCAGCTCGAACCTTAGAAATCTCTGATGACCTGGAAAGATGGGCACATGAAGATAAGCATCCTTGATGTCCACAGTGGTCATGAAGTTGCCCGGGCGAAGGGTACTGACAGTAGAGCGCAGCATCTCCATGCGAAAATGTTTGAATCTGACAAATTTGTTGAGGCCCTTCAGATCCAGAATGGGCCTCAGAGAGCCGTCCTTTTTGGGAACCGTGAAAAGAATAGTACCCCTGACCCCTTTCTTGATGAGGTACCAAACAAATGACTCCGGACTCTAACAGGCAATGAACCGCCAGAAGCAACCCTTGACCGGACAGGGGGTTTAACCCTTTAACCGCCAGCCTACCTTGAGATTTTGTCACCCTTTGTTGCCAGACCATTTTGCACTATTTTGCGCTCCCCATGTTCAACAGTGATTTCTGAAGGGATTTCCCAGTATTTCCCTGGAAAATTATATATTGTTTTTTTCAGCACAGTCTGGGCTTTAACATGAAGTTAGTTGTTAGTAAGATTGTTAGTGTTTTTAAAATATTTTTGTGGAAAATATGTTAAAAAAAAACCCAAAAAAACATTTTTTTACAATTTGTTGTACGTTTTCTTAATAAAACATGCAAGTTGTTCCAGAAAATCATATTGTGTGTAAAAGCCTTATTTCTCCCGATTGCAACAGTACCATATATGTATTGGTAGACATCCTTTCCTGCCCAGGAGACACGTAAAACTGAAAATAGCGACTGAGCCAATTTTCAAAGAAAATACAACCATTTTGCTCTCCTTGCGCTTTTTCAACCAAAACACCACTTTTCAGTTAAAATACCCCCCACAAACCATATGTTCCCTGAAAGTACACACCTCAAGCGTTCTAGGCGTACCAGGGTTGGTGTTGTAGCTGCAGCTTTTCGGACGCCAGACTTCCCGAAACTAAGTTGTTGTCCCGGATTTCCCTAAAATAAATATCAAAAATGCAGCAATAAGACCAAATATTTCTCTAAAAACATGCGCTAACCAAAAAAAACTAACCAAATCTGAAACTGCAAGGTCTTCTGAACAGAACAATACCCAACATGCATAGCTACCTGCAAGGGTAGGGTTGCCAATTACCCCAAAGCAAAGCGTATGCATAAGGGGCATTTCACCTAAAATTTCCTGCTCTGCAGACAAAGTGCGCACCTTGCACATTTTCAACTAAAACACCACTTTTCAGTTAAAATACCCCCCACAAACCATATGTTCCCTGAAAGTACACACCTCAAGCGTTCTAGGCGTACCAGGGTTGGTGTTGTAGCTGCAGCTTTTCGGACACCAGACTTCCCGAAACCAACTTGTTGTCCCGGATTTCCATAAAAAAATATCAAAAATGCAGCATTAAGACCAAATATTTCTCTAAAAACATGCGCTAACCAAAAAAAACTAACCAAATCTGAAACGGCAAGGTCTTCTGAACAGAACAATACCCAACATGCATAGCTACCTGCAAGGGTAGGGTTGCCAATTACCCCAAAGCAAAGCATATGCATAAGGGGCATTTCACGTAAAATTTCCTGCTCTGCAG
The DNA here is from genome assembly GCA_027917425.1 of Gastrophryne carolinensis. Classification (NCBI taxonomy): domain Eukaryota; kingdom Metazoa; phylum Chordata; class Amphibia; order Anura; family Microhylidae; genus Gastrophryne; species Gastrophryne carolinensis. The sequence continues at coordinate 231,139,785 of CM051236.1, forward strand.
ACAAAGTGCGCACCTTGCACATTTTCAACTAAAACACCACTTTTCAGTTAAAATACCCCCCACAAACCATATGTTCCCTGAAAGTACACACCTCAAGCGTTCTAGGAGTACCAGGGTTGGTGTTGTAGCTGCAGCTTTTCGGACACCAGACTTCCCGAAACCAACTTGTTGTCCCGGATTTCCATAAAAAAATATCAAAAATGCAGCATTAAGACCAAATATTTCTCTAAAAACATGCGCTAACCAAAAAAAACTAACCAAATCTGAAACGGCAAGGTCTTCTGAACGGAACAATACCCAACATGCATAGCTACCTGCAAGGGTAGGGTTGCCAATTACCCCAAAGCAAAGCATATGCATAAGGGGCATTTCACGTAAAATTTCCTGCTCTGCAGACAAAGTGCGCACCTTGCACATTTTCAACTAAAACACCACTTTTCAGTTAAAATACCCCCCACAAACCATATGTTCCCTGAAAGTACACACCTCAAGCGTTCTAGGCGTACCAGGGTTGGTGTTGTAGCTGCAGCTTTTCGGACACCAGACTTCCCGAAACCAACTTGTTGTCCCGGATTTCCATAAAAAAATATCAAAAATGCAGCATTAAGACCAAATATTTCTCTAAAAACATGCGCTAACCAAAAAAAACTAACCAAATCTGAAACTGCAAGGTCTTCTGAACAGAACAATACCCAACATGCATAGCTACCTGCAAGGGTAGGGTTGCCAATTACCCCAAAGCAAAACATATGCATAAGGGGCATTTCACGTAAAATTTCCTGCTCTGCAGACAAAGTGCGCACCTTGCACATTTTCAACTAAAACACCACTTTTCAGTTAAAATACCCCCCACAAACCATATGTTCCCTGAAAGTACACACCTCAAGCGTTCTAGGCGTACCAGGGTTGGTGTTGTAGCTGCAGCTTTTCGGAAACCAGACTTCCCGAAACCAACTTGTTGTCCCGGATTTCCATAAAAAAATATCAAAAATGCAGCATTAAGACCAAATATTTCTCTAAAAACATGCGCTAACCAAAAAAAACTAACCAAATCTGAAACGGCAAGGTCTTCTGAACGGAACAATACCCAACATGCATAGCTACCTGCAAGGGTAGGGTTGCCAATTACCCCAAAGCAAAGCATATGCATAAGGGGCATTTCACCTAAAATTTCCTGCTCTGCAGACAAAGTGCGCACCTTGCACATTTTCAACTAAAACACCACTTTTCAGTTAAAATACCCCCCACAAACCATATGTTCCCTGAAAGTACACACCTCAAGCGTTCTAGGCGTACCAGGGTTGGTGTTGTAGCTGCAGCTTTTCGGACACCAGACTTCCCGAAACCAACTTGTTGTCCCGGATTTCCCTAAAAAAATATCAAAAATGCAGGATTAAGACCAAATATTTCTCTAAAAACATGCGCTAACCAAAAAAAACTAACCAAATCTGAAACTGCAAGGTCTTCTGAACAGAAGAATACCCAACATGCATAGCTACCTGCAAGGGTAGGGTTGCCAATTACCCCAAAGCAAAGCGTATGCATAAGGGGCATTTCACGTAAAATTTCCTCCTCGGACACCAGACTTCCCGAAACCAACCAGGCTTGAAAACTTTGGCCACTGGAACAACACATTAACGGGTTTCACGTGTTTCCACATTTTACCCAAAAAATCTATATGCAAACAGGAATTAAATCTGAAACAGCAGGGAACGCCGAACCGGACGATACCCAAAAGAACACCTCAAAGTAAAGCATGCGCTATGAAAGCGCACAAAACAGACCTTTACATTTCTTAATGGTACAAACAGCTGCAATGAGGATTAGACTTGTGAGGTGCAGATAGGCTACATTAGCTGTGGCATCAGATTATAAGATCAGTGAACCGGGTCAGGTATTACAATGGTGAAAATGGGGGCTCACGTTTTAATCATCATGCGCCACAAGTAACCGGCTGCTCCTCCTCCAGTACATCCCATTGCATCTGTAAGCACATCAAAAGAAATGAAAAGGAAAAGAAAACACATTGATAACAAAAAAGGGGTCTACCTACAGTCTAAACTTACAGAAAAATTAACCCAGTACTAATTAGTAGTTTAACTGGGTGTGGTATGCTTCAAAGCAATGTTCGAAGCATAAACCAGGTTGGCTGGGGCAAGTCGGGCAGTAGTACCGCACATCCTTTCTAATGCCATGGCTTCTACATACCCTACAAGCCTTCTGGGGATACTTTTTACCACCCATGTCGGGAATGCACTTTATAAAGTGCTTCCCCACTAACCTAGCCTGGTTGTCATTAGCTGACATTTCTGGGGCCTCCTCAGTATCCCCAAACAACAGAGCAGGAAGTAGCTGTTGCTGATACTTTATAAAAGTCAGATTAGAGCCTGGTACTGCTGCCTTGAAGACAACAAAGGAGGTAAAAGTTGCCAGCTGGACCAAATGAATCGCAACTTTTTTGTACCAGGCTCTGGATTTGCGGGCGGCGTTGTAGTAGGTTAGTATTTGGTCCGTCTTATCAACGCCACCCATGAATTTATTATAGTCCTTTATACAACGTGGCTTTTGGTAGGGGGGTCGGGGACCACGTTGTCGTACAGTCATGACTGACTCATCGTGGATTGTCGTCAGCATGATTACATTTTTCTTGTCCATATATTTCACGGCCAGGAGCTCATCGCTTCTTAAAGCATAGGACTCTCCACGATTCAGTTTTTTTTGCAGCATTGACCTGGGCAAACCTTTTCGATTGCGGTTGATGGTGCCACAGGCCGGTGTGTCCAATGAATAAAGGGCTCTAAATAACGGGATGCTGCTGTAGAAGTTGTCCACATATAAGTGGTAACCTCTTCCCAGTAGAGGAGTCATGAGCTCCCAAACGATTTTTCCACTGATGGTCAAATTAAGGGGACAACCAGGGGGGTCCAGATGTGTGTCCCTTCCTTCATAAATCCGGAAAAATTTGGTATAGCCGGTCACACTGTCACACAATTTGTAAAATTTAATCCCATAGCGGGCACGCTTGCTAGGGATATACTGACGAAATATAATGCGCCCTTTAAACAGCAGAAGTGACTCGTCAATGCTTAAATTTTGTGAGGGGGTGTACACTTCCGCAAAGCGCTCTGACAGGCTATTTATCAGGGGTCTTAATTTATGCAGCCTGTCGTGACCGGGCTGACCACGGGGAATAGCAGTGGTATTATCGTTGAAGTGCAGAAACCGCAGTAAGATTTCGTAACGGTTTCTGGACATTATGGCCGGAAACAATGGGGTTGCCAATATGGATTGGGTATCCCAGTAGGACTCAATGCTAAATTTTTTGACGATACCCATTGCTAGAGTGAGCCCCCAAAATTTTTTCATCTCACTCAAATTTGTTGGTTGCCATGCATGAGCTCGGGCGTGCCTCTGTGGGGGATTTTGGGTGAGGACCTGCTCAGCATAGAGATTCGTATAATGGACCATATCCAGTAGGATGGCCTCTGAAACAAATAAATTGAGGAAGTCAATGAGACGGAAGTTTGTGGTGTCAACATTGACCCCGGGGACCGAATCAAATGGGGGAATTTCGGGGGAATAATTATTAGGAGGCCTCCACGCAGGCTCTCCTTCAGCTACAGCACTCCCACCCTGCCCTACACTTTCCTCCAGCATGGCCTCTTCTTGTGCGGTACCATCCCTTCTAGGATGCCTAGCACTGGTACTACTGCGCGGCTGTACCTCCTCACTAGAGGAGTCGGACTCGCTACCTGAGGGCATATACTCTGACCCTGACTCGCTAAATTCTTCTGAGTCCGACTCCATCAGATAAGCCGCTGCTTCCTGAGCAGTGTACCTTCTCCCAGCCATTTTTAAATCTGATAATCAAAAAAGCTACAAAATCAAAACCCTATGGGGGATGACTGTACTGACTATAACCTACAACTGTAACCTACAACTGTAACCTACAACTGTAACCTACAACTGTAACCTACAACTATAACCTACAACTATAACAAAATACAAAAAATAAAACTACACAATAAACAGTCAAGAAACAATTTTAAATATATCAAAAAAGTGTATATCTACGAAGTGGTGAACTCAGCAGGAGCAGTTGATCCGAATGCTAATATGGGAGGGGGGGGGGGGGGGGATGGGGGGGATGGGAGTGGGGGATGGGGGTTCCGGACGGGGGGAGGAGGACACGGGGACTATTAAATTTGAGTTGAAGGGGGCTACAGCAGTCCCAGGGACAGCAGGACTGTACACAGGAGAGGTCCTAGTAGGGACAGTCCCAAAACGGAGGGCGAAGGTCCAGCGAAGGTCCAACTGAAGAAGTCTCCAACCAACACGTCTGAGGAAAGTTTATTTAACAGAAGTATAGATTAAGAAGCGTAGGTAAAAAAAAAAACCCTGAATCCCCTCTAACAACGACCTTATGCCCGCTCCTGTGCATACACTGGTAACAGTCACACTACGCTATACTTTTAGCCAGCATGCGCCATTGAATTGGCAGTAAAGTACATGGGTGGCAGGTGCGCGCCAGGCCTGGCTCACCCAGTGAACACCTGTGTGTAGACGGGGGGAGCGATAGGGGAGCCGCTAATGAGGGGGAATGGAGGTGGCCATGGGGGGGTTGCAGGCTCATGATCACCAATCACATGGCAACCAGAAATCAGCCAGAGCTCCGCTCGACACCCCCCCCCCCCCCCCATTTCTGCCTCCTCACCCACCACCATCGCCGGCTGCACCCAGGAGAGAGCTGGGCCCGGCGCATACCTGCCATCGCCCCCCCGATAAATACTCATTTATAAATATTATTAATTAGAACACACCAGTGCCAAAACACATTACAGCATAAAATCATAAATTCATAAAATATAACAGCATAATGGAGGCGGCAAGTTGCTCTGCAAAACAGAACACAGTAGTACATCTCATAGTAATGAGATCCATTCACAAAAAACAGCGATCTCAGGTAGAACACCGTTTTTGGTGAATGAATGTCATTACTATGGTCTCCTACGGCCACCCACCCCTCAAAAACCTGCCCAGATCCCCTTCCCCACACAGCCACTTAACTCACATCGCCGGCGCCCACGTGATCAGATTGGGGAGATTGGGGGTATAGATGTGGCTAGGGGGACCAGGCAGGGCTGGCACCAGCACCCGGCAAACCACCCAGCATGGCATAAAAAACTGCTCACCCCGCTCCTACGGCGCATGTGCGGGCCGTAGCACCCTCAGAGCAGCTGTGGTATGCACGTCCAAGGGATGGACAACCACAGCGGCTCTGAGCACGTTGACGGCCGCATCTCCCGCTTCCCTCTAACAGGGAGCGCGCCCGCACCAACCATTCAAACGGCTGGCGTGGGCACTGCTAGAGAGAAGTGCAAGATGCGGCCCACGCATGCGCCGTTGGAACGGGAGTAAGGTAAGGTGAATGGGGCGTCCTGGGGGGTTTCACACAGTGGGGCATCCCAATTTGGGATGCCCCCCGGGGAGGGATCTGATCGGCCCAGGAATCTTATAGATTGAGACAGATTGGTCGGGGAGCAGATCAGATTTGGAGACACAGATCATTTGGTGGCAGATCAGATTTGGAGACACAGATCATTTGGTGACAGATCAGAATTGGAGTCTGTGTCTCCAAATCTGATCTGCCACCAAATGATGTGTGTCTCAAAATCTGATCTGCTCCCCGACCAGTCTGTCTCAAAATCTGATCTGCTCCCCGACCAATCTGATCTCCAAATCTGACCTGCTCCCCCAGATCACCCGCTCACCACACCATCGCCACATTGCCCCATTACCCCATCACCACATTGCCCCATTACCACATCGCCCCATCGCCACATTACCCCATCGCCACATCGCCACATTGCCACATTACCCCATCGCCACATTGCCAAATTGCCACATTGCCCCATCACCCCATCGCCAAATTGCCACATCGCCCCATCACCACATCGCCAAATTAGCCCATCGCCAAATTGCCACATTGCCACATCACCACATTGCCACATCACCACATTGCCCCATCACCCCATCACCGCATTGCCCCATCACCCCATCACCGCATTGCCCCATCGCCAAATTGCCAAATTGCCACATCGCCACATCACCACATCGCCAAATCGCCACATTGCCCCATCGCCACATTGCCCCATCGCCAAATCGCAACATCGCCCCATCGCCACATTGCCCCATCGCCACATTGCCCCATCGCCACATTACCCCATCACCACATTACCCCATCACCACATTGCCAAATCGCAACATCGCCACATTGCCAAATCGCAACATCGCCCCATCGCCACATTGCCACATTGCCCCATCGCCACATTACCCCATCACCACATTACCCCATCACCACATTGCCAAATCGCAACATTGCCCCATCGCCACATTACCACATCGCCACATTGCCCCATCGCCACATTGCCCCATCACCACATTGCCAAATCGCAACATCGCCACATTGCCCCATCACCACATTGCCAAATCGCAACATCGCCACATTGCCACATTACCACATCGCCACATTGCCACATCGCCCCATCACCACATTGCCAAATCACCACATTGCCAAATCGCCACATTGCCAAATCGCCCCATCGCCACATTACCCCATCACCACATTGCCAAATCGCAACATCGCCACATTGCCCCATCACCACATTACCACATTACCCCATCGCCACATCGCCACATTACCACATTACCCCCATCACCACATTGCCACATTACCACATTGCCACATTGCCAAATCGCCACATTGCCCCATCGCCAAATTGCAACATCGCCACATTGCCCCATCGCCACATTGCCAAATCACAACATCGCCCCATCGCCACATTACCCCATCACCACATTGCCAAATCGCAACATCGCCACATTGCCCCATCACCACATTACCCCATCGCCACATTACCACATTGCCACATTACCCCCATCACCACATTGCCACATCACCACATTGCCCCATTGCCACATTGCCAAATCGCCACATTGCCAAATCGCCACATTGCCCCATCGCCACATTGCCCCATCGCCACATTGCCCCATCGCCACATTGCCCCATCGCCACATTGCCAAATCACAACATCGCCCCATCGCCACATTACCCCATCACCACATTGCCAAATCGCAACATCGCCACATTGCCCCATCACCACATTACCCCATCGCCACATCGCCACATCGCCACATTACCACATTGCCAAATCGCCACATTGCCAAATCGCCACATTGCCCCATCGCCACATTGCCCCATCGCCACATTGCCCCATCGCCACATTGCAACATCGCCACATTGCCCCATCGCCACATTACCCCATCGCCACATTGCCAAATCACAACATCGCCCCATCGCCACATTACCCCATCACCACATTGCCAAATCGCAACATCACCACATTGCCAAATCGCAACATCGCCACATTGCCCCATCACCACATTACCCCATCGCCACATTACCACATTGCCCCATTGCCAAATCGCCACATTGCCAAATCGCCACATTGCCCCATCGCCACATTGCCCCATCGCCACATTGCCAAATCGCCACATTGCCCCATCGCCACATTGCCAAATCGCCACATTGCCAAATCGCCACATTGCCCCATCGCCACATTGCCCCATCGCCACATTGCCAAATCGCCACATTGCCCCATCACCACATTGCCAAATCGCCACATTGCCCCATCGCCACATTGCCCCATCGCCACATTGCCAAATCGCCACATTGCCCCATCACCACATTGCCAAATCGCCACATTGCCCCATCACCACATTGCCAAATCGCCACATTGCCAAATCGCCACATTGCCCCATCGCCACATTGCCCCATCGCCACATTGCCAAATCACCACATTGCCCCATCGCCACATTGCCCCATCGCCACATTGCCCCATCGCCACATTGCCCCATCGCCACATTGCCCCATCGCCACATTGCCCCATCGCCACATTGCCAAATCGCCACATTGCCCCATCACCACATTGCCAAATCGCCACATTGCCCCATCGCCACATTGCCAAATCGCCACATTGCCCCATCGCCACATTGCCCCATCGCCAAATCGCCACATTGCCAAATCACCACATTGCCCCATCGCCACATTGCCCCATCGCCACATTGCCCCATCGCCACATCGCCCCATCGCCACATCGCCCCATCGCCACATCGCCCCATCGCCACATCGCCCCATCGCCACATCGCCCCATCGCCACATTGCCCCATCGCCACATTGCCAAATCGCCACATTGCCCCATCGCCACATTGCCAAATCGCCACATTGCCCCATCGCCACATTGCCAAATCGCCCCATCGCCACATTGCCAAGTCGCCACATTGCCCCCATCGCCCCCATCGCCACATTACCCCCATCGCCAACCGATCATCACCAGCTCCCGATCATCACCAGCTCCCGATCATCACCAGCTCCCGATCATCACCAGCGCCCGATCATCACCAGCTCCCGATCATCACCAGCACCCGATCATCACCAACACCCGATCATCACAAGCACCCGATCATCACCAGCACCCGATCACCAACCGATCAATCTGATCACCAACCGATCAATCCGATCACCAGCACCCGATCACCAACCGATCAATCCGATCACCAGCACCCGATCACCAACCGATCAATCCGATCACCAGCACCCGATCACCAACCGATCACCAACCGATCACCGCACCGCACATCACTTACCTGTGATCGCCGCCGAAAGAGGCCGAAGACCGCGTGACCGCAGATTAAGTAAGTAGCAGGGGGCGCCGGCTGATGACGGCTGCCGTGCGCCCCCCGCTGATTGGTCCGGGAGGTGAGGGGTGACTTGGGTCACCAAGAGGTTACCTCCAGCTGACCCCCTGGGCTACGTGATCGAGGCCCGCCGGCGTCATCTCGTCGAAGTAAGCAGGGGGCGCCGGCTGATGACAGGTGCCGTGCGCCCCCCGCTGATTGGTCAGGGGAGCGATCGGGTGACTTGGGGGACACCCAGGTCACCTCCCCCTGACCCCTGGACACCCTTCCAGAGGCTTCCATCGCAACTGGCCAGCTGATGTTTCTGAGGCGCCTGTAAGGTAAGGGGAATGCCAGCCACGTAAAATTTACGTGGCTGGCAGTTAACTGCAGGAGAGGCAGCCACGTAAATTTTACGTGGCTGGCGTTTAAAGGGTTAAAGACATCCGGGATCTGATGAATCTTGTAACCGGAGGACACTACCTCCTTAATCCACCGGTCTGAAACATGAAGCCTCCAGACGTGAGCAAAGAGCCGAAGCCGTCCCCCCACCCGGATGGGTGAGGCCGCCCCTTCATGCCTGAGGGGGCTTGGGAGAGGGTTTGGGCTTAGGATTCCAGGAGAGACCAGGACGACCACGGGGTCTGCCATGGCCCCAAGAATCTCTGCGACCACTGGAGAGGAGGGAGCCACGCCCCCCTCCAGGAATGCGGAAGGAAGGGAGGGGGACAGAGGACCCCCGTAAGGGCCAAGACTGCCTCCTACGCTGAGGCAGCCTTCCATCCTTGGCTAGAACATCAAGACGCTCCCCAAATAGCCACAGCCCCACAAAGGGGAGGCCAGTGAGAGATTTCTTAGCCGCAGCGTCAGCTGCCCACTGGCGCAACCAGACAGAGCGGCGCATAGCCACCAAGAGCGCAGAGGCCCTACCACACAGCCGCACAGCATCATCCATAGCAGTAAGGACAAAGGCCACAAAATCAGAGCAAAGTAAGAGTCCTATATTCCTCCCCCACACTACCAGCTGTTGCGCCATCAATGAGACGCTAGAGCAGCTTCTTAAGGGTAATAGCAGTAATAGCGGCAGCACATACCGGGCGCAAGCCAGCCCCCAAAAGCATGGCAGGCCAATTGATCCATGCGCCGGTCCTCACCGTCCCTCAGAGTGGTAGTGTCAGGGGAAGGCATGACCGAAGTATTGGACAAGCCTAGCACGGGAGTGTCCACTTCAGGGGGAAATGACCACCTCTTAACAAGATAAGCAGGAAAGGGATACCTTTTATCCAAACCCTTGGGCACAGTAGGCATCTTGTTAGGACGTTCCTATTCTTTAAGCACCAAGGTGGTAAAATGTTCCTGCTCAGGTAACTCTCTAGACGCTGTTTACCAGGGCGAAAAAGCTCCCCCTGCTTTCTCTTAGCTACCTCAAGGGCAGCAATGTGCAAAATTTCAAAAATATGTGACAGCAGATTATCAGTGTCCTCAGGGTACCATGATTAAATGTGACTCCCTGCCAACATTCCCCGCACTGGGGCCCAATTGCAGGAGCGGGGGAGTAGGTGAAGCCGAGTGAGGCGCAGAGCTGGGAAGCAAAGCAGGCCAACCAGCTTGAAGCGCAAGGGCACTTTCAGTGCACGGCACGCACACCGTGACACTGTTATTCACAGGGGATACCCCACACATGGAACACGGCTGGGCTTGCCCCGTAGGGCCCGTAAGCACGCTATCCCAAGAAGCCACCATATGGTGCTTAACACAGGCGCAATAGGCCAGCAGTGGGTACAGGCTTAAGACAGAAGCCACCCGGGATGCCCCCAGAAGTCAATAAAGGGGGGATGAGGGGGAGGAAGGAGTGGAGCCGGGAGAAACCACAACCCAATGGTATCCCGCCTGAAAGACATAAGTAAAAACACACATGAGCATCCCGCAGCAAATACACCCCAATTCAATAAAAAAGAACCCAAGGGGGACTCACGGACCAAAGACACTGCGGGGTAACACAGGCACAGACTGCTGGATAAGGCGACCCACCGTAGGAAGCAGCGCTGCAGCCAGGAAGGGAAAAATCCAGACACGCAGCTTGTCCAAAATGGCGCCGGCAGAGGTACCTCGAGGGGCGGGCCGCGGGGGGAGCGATGCAATACGCGTCATCACCCAGCCCCGCCCCCCGAAGAGCGTGGGAAACGGCGCTCACGTGACCCGGGCAGCGCCATGACAAAGCAAAATCACCTCAGGTTACAGCGCCCACAGCCGCGGAACGCAGTACAAAGCGGCACGGCAGCTAAAAACACCACAAAATACACAAAAAAACTTCAAAACACCACAGATATCACCACTCGCCGCTACCATCCCCCCCCCAACGAAGTCAGAGAGGGGGGGAAGAGAGACAAGAAGGCAGCGGCGAGCAGCCATGGCCAGGGAGGGGGGGACCCAAATAGGAAAAATAAAGGGACACAGTCCCCAAACTACTCACCCCCTCAGAAGCCAGGACAGAAACTCTGCATCCCTATTAGGCTCATCATAAAGCCTATGGCCGGTTACCCTTTGTGTTACAGGGTCTGCGGCTTGGAGCTGCGCTCCAGGAGCACTTGAACCTAGTGCTCTTCTACCTTCACCCGATCTGTCAGCCGAGGCAGTGAGGGTCCAGAAACAGGTGGAAATAGACATGCAGGGCCGCAGGCTTGGTTGCCCTGCTCACCTGCGCAAGAGAGAGCCATCTTCTAACTTCTCAGTATCACTGCAGAGGAAACACAGTGAACTCTATGGTTAATCCCGTTTTTATAGGGGGCCGGGAGATGCCACAGCTTTCTGCAGTACCACTGCGCCACCTTGTGGCGGGCCGTGCCATGCAATAAAGAAAATTAGAAGGTTAAACCCTTAATTTAAAAAAATTGCATGCCCCCCCCCTTTTCAGCGAAACCATTCCTGGCACCAGCTATGTGGGCTGGTGGACCAGGGCTTGGCAGCCAGGCTGGCCCTGAAGACTGCCAGCCCACATGGGCATGGGGCTCTTCTGCACACCTTAGCCATTGGGGATGCAAGTAATGGGGAAGGGGACACGCGGACCCCTCCTGCCCTTTGAATTGGTATAGAGGACACCCAACCTGGACAGAGGTAAGTTTTGTACTTATTTTCTAGCTCTAAAGTGGAGAAAATGCCAGCCACATGAAATTTACATAACTGGCACTTAAAAGGTTTAAAGAGGAAGTTGAAACATCTTTTTAACACTCCTCCCACCCCACCCCCTGTGATCAGCCCCATTTGCCCAATAAACTCAATGCTAGGCAGGCAAATAGTCACAAAGCTGAAGCTGGAACCTGGAGTGGCAGGTCTGTCACTCAAAGTCTACAGCTTCCATGCAGAGTCCAGCCCAGGCATCAGGAGAATTTCAGTAGTCCAGGAAGAAGTTTACTATTTTAATGGCCAAATCAGGCTTAGTACAGCAGGAGGGGTTACAAAAAGCTTAGATTTGCTCTTTATATTCTTATTCTTATTCTATATATTTTGCCTAAAAGCTTGCACATCAAATTTCTGGCCAGACCAGTTTGTTCTCTAGTAATATGGTGTTTCAAAGAGTAAAAAATGTTTACCATTGTATGGCCTGGTGCTTATAGAGTCAATGGAATTAAATAGTTAATGACATATTTCACCTACCTTCTAGTGATACGAAGCTGGCATGTTTATAAGTCTAAAGTAACCCTCCATCCAGTAGGAGCATAATGCATAATGTACCTACTGTCAAGCTAAATAATTATTTTACATGTTCTCTTTGAGCATGACAGCTCAGATTCAAGCCAACAGCAAGTTACTGCTGAACAATCAAGTCCAAGCACAGGAATAGGATTCTCAACTACAATCATTCTCGTAACTAGCCTTACTAGTACTAGTTAGGATTGGTATAAAAAAAACAAGCCTTGGAATGTAAAGTCATTTCTCCCAGACAGTTGCTTTCTGAGAGAGCAGACAAGAGTGTTGGGTTGATTTCTTATCCCTGCTCTGCAGACTTATGTATCCGTTGAACTGTTACATTGGGTCTGAAGAGGGCTCTTGTACCCATTTGGTTCAGTATATGGCAGTACCATATTTTAAGCATAGCAGGATTCTTTTTTGCTGTCAATTAACTAACACTGAAGGGGGTGTGCTGACAAGAGATTGTGCACCCCCATACAGTGATGCACACTAGGGTTTGACTATAGGAAGGGGGCACAAAATAGGATTGTTCAACTGCATTCACCATATAGAGGATCCAAGATACAACTCAGGGTGGGACGAAGCAGGGTGTGAGACATACTTATAATACCCATTTTACAGGTGAGTAATCACAAAATGGTATTATTCCAAGTATGTCTCTCACCCTGCTTCGGAAATATTAATTACACGTGGGACATCCAATAGCAGTGTCCAAAATGGGTGGGGATCCCAATAGGCAATAGTGCACAAATTAAACCACTGCAGCTTGCAGAACCTTGCGGCCAAAAACAGCATCCGCTGAGGCCCACACATCAACCTTATAATACTTGGAAAAAGTATGAACAGAAGACCAAGTAGCAGCCTTACAAACTTGTTCAACAGAGGCCTGGTGCTAAAAATCCCAGGAAGCCCCAACAGCATGAATGGAATGAGCAGTGATCTGGAAAGGGGGATCCCTCCCCTTGGCAGAGTAACGGCCTGACGAATCCATTTACTAATGGTAGACTTGACGGGCGCCAAACCCTTCTTGGGCCCGGAGGGCACCACAAAAAAGGCATCCGTCTTCCGGAATGGTGAAGTAGCCACCAGATAGTACTTTACACATCTAACGACATCCAGAGAGTGCAAGGCCCTCTCCTTGTCATTGCTAGGTTTAGGACACAATGAAGGAAGCACAATGTCCTGATTGAGGTGAAAAGCAGAGACAACCTTTGGCAGGAAGTCTGGTTTAAAGCGGAAAACCACCTTGTCCTGATGTCTCTCAAAGTAGGAGGCCTGAATGGACAGAGCCGCCAACTCAGAAACACGTCGAACAGAGGTGATAGCCACCAAAAAGGCAACTTTTAAGGTGAAAATGGATAGTGCAGCATCCGTCCACTGGTTCAAAAGGAGGACCCTGAAGGGCAGACAACACCAAATTTAAATCCCAAACAGGCAACATGGGTTTGCGAGGAGGGCACACATGAGTGACCCCCTGAAAAAAGGTCTTAACCAAAGGATGAAGAGTGAAAGATCTCTGAAAGAAAACCGCCAGAGCGGACACATGCCCCTTAAGGGTGCTAAGTTGAAAACCCATGTCCAGACCATGCTGAAGAAACTCCAAAATCCGAGGAATGGAAAACACCCGACAAGAGTCTGGACAACGGCCTCAGACAAACTCTTTTCCTTTAAGATGAAGGTTTCAGCAGCCACACCGTCAAAACCAGCGTTTGTAATTTGGGGTAACAAAGCTGACCTTGTGTGATCAGATCCGGAACCAGAGGCAGCCTGAATTGATCGACCGCCAGCCGGACGACATCTGCGAACCACACCTGTCTTGGCCACCAGGATTGCTAGCACACCCTCTTGAGCCAGCTTGCGTACCACCTTGCCCACCATGGGAAAGGGAGGAAACAGATACAGGAGACTGGAGCTCCCGCCAGGACAGAGACATGGCATCCACTGCCAGAGCCAGAGGGTCCTGGGACAGAGAGACAAATGCCGGAAGCTTGTGATTGTGACAAGAGGCAAACAGATCCACCTCCGGCCTCCCCCACCTGCGACAGAGGGATAGAAATACTTTGTTGCTGAGGGACCATTCCCCCCGATGAGAGGTCCCCCTGCTCAGGGAGTCCGCTTCCAGGTTCTCCACCCCTGGAATGTAGACTGCCGAGATGCACGGAACATTGCTCTCGGCCCAAGCAAGAATCGGAGACACTTCCCGGAGGGCACTCCTGCTGCGAGTCCCTCCTTGGTGATTGATGTAAGCGTCCGCTGTCCGATTGTCAGAGCGAACCTGAACTGGTAAGCCCTGAAGGTGATGTGTCAGGTACGACAGCACCAACCGAACCGCCCTCAGCTCCAGAATGTTGATGGGGATATGGGTCTCCTGAGGACCCCACAGCCCCTGGAACTGATGTTCCCTCCAGAAGCCTCCCTAGCCTGACAGACTGGCATCCATGGTGACCGCCTCCCAACAGGGCTCAAGAAAGGACCTGCCCCCCAGGAGATTCCTCTGGTCCATCCACCACTGGAAGGACTGCCGGACAAGAGGGGACAGAACACAAGTCTGATCCAGGGACAGAGGACATTTTTCCCAAACCGATAGAAGATGGAGCTGAAGGGGTCTCATGTGAAACTGAGCAAATGGCACTGCCTCGAAGCAAGCCACCATCAAACCTACCAGCCTCATGCATTGCCTGATGGACGGACGAGGGCTGGACAGAAGAAAACGAATAAGCCTGAAGAACATTCACCTTCGGCTGGGGTAGGAACACCCTGGTCTGAATGGTATCCAGAGTCATGCCCAGGAATGAAGCCACCCTTGACGGGTATAGAGAGGACTTGGGGCAATTGATTACCCACCCGAACCTCTCCTGCGTCGTCACCACCGTTCTGGTGTCCAGCTCCGCCGACGTAATGAGAAGGTCGTCCAGGTAAGGCAAGATACGAATGCCCTGGACTCTGAGAAGGGCCATCACGTCCGCCAAAACCTTGGTGAACACCCTGGGCGCCGAAGTCAGCACGAAGGGAAGAGCCACAAACTGGAAGTGCTGGTTGTCTACCACGAGCCTGAGGAACCCTTGGTGTTCCGGGAAGACCGGCACATGAAGGTAAGCGTCCTTGATATCTATTGAGGTCATAAAGTCCCCCGGACGCAGTGAGTCGACAGCAGAGCGCAGAGTCTCCATACGAAATTTTTTGGTTCTGATGAACCGGTTGAGATTTTAAGTCCAAAATGGGTCTTATGGAACCATCTTTTTTAAAGAGGTACTCAAATAGTAACCCAAACCTCTCTCTGTGGGGGGAACCGGACAAACTACCCCCATATCCCAAAGGTTTTGCACCGCCCGTGGGTCCGACGGAACCCGGGACCTGATGAATCTGGGAGGAGGCCGGCATGCAAACTCCAGCTTGTACCCGGAGGAAATTACCTCCCGGATCCAGACGTCTGTGACCTCTAGGGACCAGACCTGAGCAAAGAGCCGCAGCCGTCCCCCCACCCGCAAGGGTGAGGGCGCCCCTTCATTGCTGAGCGGGCTTGGCAACGGATTTGGGTTTAGTACCCCAGGAAGTCCCGGGTCAGGCACGTCCTCTGCCCCAGGAATCTCCTCGGAATGCAGTGAAAAACGTTCCCCCTGCCTGACCGAGAGCCACGAAAGGAGGGGTTGAATGTGCCTGAACCCCAAAAGGGCCGGCGCTGCTTCTTGCGTTGAGGTAACTTACCCCCTTTGGCAACAGAGTCTAAACGATCACCAAACAGGCGCAGACCCACGAAGGGAAGTCCTGTGAGCGCCTTCTTAGCAGCATTATCGGCCGCCCACTGGCTCAACAAGACCGACCGGCGTATAGCAACCTGCAATGTCGAGGTACTGCTACACATACGGATAGTATCATCCAAGGCTGATAAAGACAAAAGCAATGAACATCTCACAATGAGTCAAGGCTGTAAACTCCTCACTGCAAGGATCCAATTGGGAACCATCCAAAAGGCCCCTAATCAGAGCTCTAGTAGCCACGGCCGTGAGCGCAGAAGCACAAACCGGACGCAAGGCCGAACCCACACACGCAAAGGCATGTGAAGCCAATTGATCGAGACGTCGGTCCTCACTATCCTTCAAGGTAGTGGAATCCGGGGTATGCACGACTGAAGTATTGGACAATCCCAGGACGGGCACGTCGACCAACGTTTAACCACATCAACAGGAAAGGGATACTTCCTATCCCACCCGTGAGGAATACCAAGGAGCCGACTAGGCTTTTCCCATTCCTTAAAGGAGCAGTATCGTGAAATTTTCATTAAAAAAGATAAATAATTAAATAGCCACACAATAGCTTCTAACATGTGTATAAATAATCTGGCGATAGAAATAGGAAAAAATTTATGCCTTTCTTTTTAGTTTCAATCTTTTTATTGTAATTTTTGTAATTTTTGTTATAACAACTGGATTGTACAACATAAAAGTGTCACAAAGAAAAAACGTGAGATACAAGCATCGGTTCTGTTAGAGGTTTCCAGTCACACTTATCTACTTTCGATTGTCAACGCTCACGTTCCCTCAATTATCAACGCTATTAATCAGTATCAAATGCTGTCATCCAAGAGATCGGATTGACGCTATCTACTACGTGATGGTCATATTGCAGACCAGTGGGCCGGGGGAGAAGCCCCGTCCCATCCAATCTCAGATTTAGCGCATCACCGCCCCCTTCTTCAATTTGAGGGGGAGGGGGTGCGCGGGTCGGGAATAGAGACGAGGGGGGGGGGGAGAGGGGAAAAGGAGGAAGGGAATAAGAGGGGGAAAAAAAAGGGGGGAGGGATCTAAGGTCAGAGGAGGCTAGAGCCATCCCTCACTGCAGCAGGGCATTCCCTATATCTGGGAACGAGTATTCCACCCACGGGCCCCAAACTTTCATGAATTTTACGTGTGAGTCCTTTAAGATACTGGTCAGTTTTTCATTGATAAAGATCCCGTTCAGCCGTTCTTTTACCGCCTGAAACGGAACACTGGCCTTCTTCCAGGAGCTTGCAATCGTCAATTTTGCGGCCAACATAACCTGGGTCAACAGGGCATGTTGGGATTTGGTAATGCCTACCGGTTTTACATGTAGCAGTGCCACCCAGGGGTCCCTGCGCACATTGGCATGCAAAAGGGTGTGAAGCAAGCCAAAGACCCTTGACCACAACCTTCTAACCTTCGGACACTCCCACCAGATATGCATGACCGAGCCTTCTACGGGACAGCCCCTGAAGCAGGACGCCGGGTACCCAGCGACTGCCTTAGCTATGCGTGATGGTACTAAGTACCATCTTGTGAGCATTTTATACGCTGCCTCCTGTGTAGTTTTATTTATGGAACATTTGTTGATCCCATCCCAGATTTCTGTCCAGCCCTTTCTGTCCCTTACCAGGTTCAGATCCGTCTCCCATCTAATCATGTACCCGTGCTTCGAGCCAGTAGGTAGCGCTGTGAGATGAGCGTAGAGCATGGATACATGTGTGGGGGTCCCCTGCAAGAAAGCCCTCTCGAATGCAGTAGCATCTGCCCCTGGGGTTTTATGTTTGAGTAGGGGAGCGAGCCAGTGGCGAATCTGGAGGTACCTGTACTGTTCAGTCGCTGGAGCATTTACCTTCGCCATCAATGCAGGCCAGGAGATCATTCTCTCCCCATCCATTAGATGGTGAATTCTGCTGATGCCCACCCGCTCCCACCAGGCAAACGTTTCTGGGTTCTCACTTCCCGGTGGGAACCACGAGTTCTTGACCCATCTCATTACTGGGAGATGCGGTGAGATCAGACCCCCAGAGTACTTTATTCCATCCCATACTCGAAGGGAGTGACACAGGATCGGGCTTTCTATACGGGGTCTGAACTGCGGTGGGATCCATATTAAGCTGTCCACTGGGGTGGGATCACATGCAGGGGCTTCCAGGGATACCCAAAGGGGGGTTTCCGTCACAAGGTGCAAACTATGGAGCTGAGCTATTTGCGCTGCCTGATAGTACCTGTTTATACACGGCGCCCCCTGACCCCCCTCCCGCCTGTGCCTGAACATAGTGGTCTTTGCTACCCTTGGTCTAGTGCTTCCCCATATAAACTTCATGATACTATTGTGCATACTCTTGATCTGGTGCGGGGGAATATGCACCGGAAGTGTCCTGAAATAATACAGTATTTTGGGCAGCAGTGTCATTTTTACAGCGTTTATCCTCCCTATCCACGAGATCTCATGCCCCCGCCATGAGTCCAACAAAGATTTCAGGGTTCTGAAGAGGGGGGGGGGGTAATTTGCCTGATATAACGAGTGGTAGTGAGGTGTGATATTGATCCCTAGATATGAAAGTGCCTCTGGAGCCCAGCGAAAGGGGAAATTAGACTGAAGATCTCCCAACGCCTGGGTGGGGATGTTCAAATTTAGCCCCAGTGACTTCTCCTTATTAGCCTTAAGACCTGAGATCTTAGAAAAATCCTCCAAGAGCCTGAGCATATTGGGTAGGGAGGTGTGTGGTTGCGAAAGGATCAACAGAATGTCATCTGCAAATAAGCATGCTTTGTGATGGTACCCAGCCAGTTCCACCCCCTTAATATTTGGGTTTGCCCGAATGGCGATCGCCAACGGTTCCAGGGCCAATACAAACAACACCGGGGAAAGCGGGCATCCTTGACGCGTACCCCTGCCAATCAGGAACGAGTCTGAGAGGTAACCCCCATATTGTACCCTGGCTGATGGGGATGAGTATATGGACTGTATCCACCCGAGGAAATTGTCCCCAAAACCCCATCTTTGAAAGTGAGTAAGTCATGTAGTCCCATGATATGGAGTCAAAAGCTTTCTGAATATCAAGCGATAAAAGAAAGCTATGAATCCCTCTGCGCTGGACAAATTCAATCAGGTGGAGTAACCTGCGAATGTTGTCCGAGGCTTGTCTACACGGAACAAAACCGACCTGATCCCTGCCTACCAAAGTCCCCAGAAACCCATTGATTCTAGTGACCAGAACCTTCCCCAAGATTTTAAGATCAACGTTGAGAAGCGAAATAGGCCTGTAGTTCTGTGGGTTCAAGTGGTCCTTATCTGGCTTAGGAATCATGGTTATGAACGCTGCCAAAGAGGTCTGATTAAATGTACTTTGTCCCCTAAGGGAATTAAACATTTTAACTAGGTGAGGGGCTAATTCGGCTGCATATTTTTTATAGTATAAGGCAGTGAAGCCATCGGGTCCCGGTGCCTTAGATACTTTGAAACCCTTGATTGCCTCCAACACCTCCCGGACAGTGATCTCGGAGTCCATGCAATCCTTACAGGCATCAGGCATTCTAGGGAGTGGGATCGAATCAAAAAATTTGGTCGCTAAATCCCGGGGGAATGTTTGAGGTGCCTCGTAAAGTTTGCCTAGCAGTTTTCTAAAAATGTTGACAATTATAAGGGGATTAGCTGTGAGTGTCCCCTCAGGGGTCTTAAGCGTGATCGGAGCTTGCTTCGGCCCTGAGTATTGCAACTTATTTGCCAGAGGAGCATCAGGTTTGTTAGCCCTTGCATACATCCTCTGCTTACCCCACCTGAGCTTCTTTTCAGCTATCTCTTCAAGCGCCAGATTGAGTTGTATGCTAACCTCATCCACTTTCTTCTTAATTGCCCTGGTGGGATTTGCTTTCCAGTCCCTCTGCAACTGTTCTAAGCAATTTTTTCAGTTCTACGCTTTTTGAGGGATGTTGCTAGGGAAATCAGGCTACCCCTTATGACCGCTTTATGCGCCTCCCACACGCTCACCGCGGTAGCTGTATCGACATTTTCTGCAAAGTAGTTTTTAATAAATTGCAGAACTTGCTTCTGTGAGTCTTTATGCGTTAGTAGCGAGTCATTTATCCTCCACTTAAAGGGCTTGGGCGTTGGGGGAGACGCAGTGAACTGCATTGTAACTGGGGCATGATCAGACCAGGGCGTGACCAGAATATGGCTCCTGCTAACCATAGGGACAGCGCTCTGGGGAACCATAATATGGTCAATCCTGCAAAATGAATTATGGGGGTTTGAGTAAAAGGTATAATCTCGTTTTTTGGGGTTCAGCTCGCGCCAAATATCTACTAAGGACATATCCCTCAGCAGAGCGCTAATGCGGTGCAGAGATTGCTGCGCTGGAGAGGAAATAGAGGAGGGGCTGTTACCCTGAGGGAGTGATCTGTCCACTTTGGGGTCCAACGCAATGTTGGAATCCCCAGCCACAACTAGTATGCCCTTACCATGCTCTCTAATCTTTTTTAAAAGGTGGGAAAAAAAGTTGGTTTGGTGAGTGTTTGGGGCATAATAGGACACAAACGTCATTTGAGTGTCACCTAACTGGCCTACTAAGATCAAGTATCGCCCCGTTGGGTCCGCTATACAGGTCTCACTCTTGAACGGAACGTTTCGCCGAAACGCTATGGCAACACCTCGGGTTTTCTCCATGTAGATGGCCAGAAAGAAGGTAGGGTACTGTGGACTCAAATATTTTGGGGCACTCGTGGCCGAGAACCTCGTCTCCTGGAGGCACAAGATGTCAGCTTGTACTTGCTTATAATAATGAAACGCTTTGGTTCTTTTGTGAGGGGAGTTAAATCCCTGAACATTGTGGGAGAGCAATTTAAAGTTAAGGTTAGCACCTGCATGCAAGTTTTGAGACTGGCTCATTTCACTGATTTCAAGGGGGGTGGGGGGAGAAAAGGAAGAAGGGACAAGGGGTGAAGGGTAGGCTAGGTAACGGAGCTAAGTACCTAAACTAAGATCTAAGGCCCACGCCTGGAGATAGCTCGTCTGAGTGGAGGAGAGGAGGGGTTAGGGAAAATGCGTGGGGGTACAAGTGACTCCAAGGGAGTCCAAAGTGTGCCTTCCGGGGAAAAACACTCCTCCAGAAGTTTTTGGGTTTCTAGAGGGGGTCGCCTCTGAGCGGGGAGCCGCCTATGCTAATGTAGTTGAAGTCAACGGCAACGGCACGGGTGCACTAGCAGGAGTGACCTACAAAGGGGCTGCTATTGCCTAGCTTGTGATGAGGTCTCTGTTGACTAGCCCCCACCCCGCAGAGAACGCCCGAGCCCCGCCAGGTAGAAGCAGGGAACCAGCGAGGGTCCCACAGGTTCATCCCCTCGGTTCAGTTATCCGGGACTCGTACCATGCCAAAAGCGGCAAGGGAGGCTGGGGGTCCCCCACCCGGCTAAGAACCAGACAACCCGCCCCACTGCGGCCATGCTTATGAAGTCAGGACCTAAGGTCTGGATGATAACCAACAATCTTATTAATAGCTAACCATAGCAACGGCAAATATTCAACAAGTCACTTCGCAACCTTAAAAAAAAGAAAACAGCATCTATCACATCTTGCATTTACTAACATTGGGTGTAACCCGCAATATGGCTCCAGCCGACGGGGCACCAGGCCCGCTGATCACAGCCCGTCGTTGGGGCCTCTAGATACTCCCGACAGCCCCCTGCGGTACAGCTTAGTCTGTCAGGGTCGAGGCCGCCCCGACGGCCAGGGCCAAGCAACAAACCCTGTTCAGTCCACCCCCACACAAATGGGAATGCAGACTAAAAAGGGGTAAAAAAAAACATAGTAAACAGGATGCATATATTCAAGTGCAATGCTGGGAACGTCCGACGCCCACCGGCCCAAGGAGAGCAAATAAGGTATACGATCTCCTATCCCCCAGCGGGAGGCAGACGTCCCCTTAAAATTTAACTATCACCTCAAGGCAGTCCGTCCAGCTCCAGGTATAGCTGAAAAACAAGAAAATAGAGAAAGGAAAAAAACTGTCCATCCTGTGGGTTCCTGAAAGAGAAAAGCCCCCCCAGGAAGGTAGGGAGAAAAATTCCCAAATGAATCACGCGGATGCCTGGCCCTCGGGTACCCTCCTCATTAGCAACGAACTGTTCAGTCGTCCAACCATAATCCGCCGTTGTCAAGGCGGTGGGCTTTTGCAGTACGCGTTGAGGCCGATGTGGGATAAGGGCGCTGGCTACTGGACCGTTGGCCCGTCGTATGGTTCTCGGACGTTGCTCCCGAGGTGGCCCAGGTGTAGATGGTATTTCAGCTGCTGTGGTCAATCCCAGGCAGTCTAACAGCTCGGAGGCCTCCTCTGGCGTTGATATTGCATGCGAGCGACCCATATATGTGAATGAACGGGAAGCCCCATTTGTAGGCTATCTGATGCGATTTGAGAATCAGGAGATGGGGCTTCAGCAGGCGGCGTTTCTGTAGCGTCACTGGAGCTAGGTCTGAGTAGATCTGGTATTTGTGGGTCTGGAAGACTAGGTCGTTATGGGCCCTGGCAGCCTGAGCGATCATTTCTTTGGTGTTATATGCCTTTCTTTTAAATTGTATAATTACAATGGCTCAGTCCATTTGCTGAATAGGGGGATCTGCTGGGTTGTATTTAGTGAGCTGCTTCATTTAGCCCACTGGTCTCCTAGCAACACTTTACCTCAGAGGCTGACACTGTAATCAGTGGTAACGGCTGTGTGTGTGTGAGGTGACTCTGTAAATGTGTAAAATCTATACAAAATAAACTAAACTGACTGAAAATAACTGAAATTCTTCTTTGAATAACTGTGCAGGAAAATCTAAAGGTATTAAAGTGGAACAAAACCCTGAGTTGCCGACCCTGAAGTCTATAAGACCCGGCCATTGACCTTGCCCCTTGGGCATTCTAAATCAGGATGCCCACTGTGTGAAACGACCCCTGGATAACCACAGATCCCCCCATTTTTCAGGCGCGCTCACGCAGATAGTCATTTAGACAGGCCGGGCGGCCAGGAAGGTTACTGCTCAGGCTCCCCATCTGCGTGCAAACAGAGCTGATTGGATGAGAGCCACCGCATGCGCTGTGGGACAGGGAAAGGTACGTTTTCACAGGCGAACTTGGGGATTTCACATATCAGGGCATCCCAAGTCGGGATGCCCCTGGCGGCACAAAACAAAACTCCAGATAGTGAAAATCCTGGGTTGGGCTTTGCTCAAAACACACAAAGCTGAAAGAAAGATCATATGGAAAAATGAAAAATAAGAATATGAAAGAGAAAATGGTAAACTGAAAGATTCTGCAGCAGAGCCAACATGAAGGGAAAACTGTCAAAATCAGCTAAATGACTTCTTGAGCTTTTCTCTCTGTTTTAGATATATAAGTTCTGGCCAGGCAATGTTGCAATGTTATCTGATGCTGGACGGCTGCCAGCACTGAACAGCTGATACTTTGATACATTGTTTACCCCTCTCCTCAGCGTGGAACAGGCCAGAATGGGTCCCGACACTCAGAAGACAAACATGAGCTATTAGTCTCCAGCTGCTCAACACACATTTTTTTCCAAATTTGTAATTCTTACTCCAACACTTACCTACATTCAAAGTACCATTTAAATATAAGTCACCAAGAAAAATTCGCAATACTGCTCCTTTAAGGATCAGATTGTTAAAGTGCTTCTGATCCGGGAACTCCAAACGGGGTTTGGCGGTCCCAAAAAATTCCCCCCGTTGCGGAGGGGCCTCCGCAGCAGGTGAAATGGCAAGTACCTAAAAAATTTGAGTAAGGAGCCTATGGGTGTCGACAGTATCCCCGCGCTCTGGACCGGCATCAGTGCCGGGGTACTGCCGATCCTCAGATGAGTCAGAGTCTGGGAAAAGTTCCCCTTCCTCGAGCGGGGAACAATCAGACCAGTCAAATGGCTCCAAATCAGCATAACCACAGGCCGGCGCCGCGGGCGCCAAGTGCCGTCTCTTAGCTGGGGCCTTCCTGGCCGCAGAGCTAGCAATCATTCTTTCAATGTTGGCCAGTCTTGCGCATACATCAGATTGCGACTCCCCACTGGTGACAACGTCACTTGGGGTCATAACCAGGCGCGGGGGTGTAGGTGATGAGGCCAGCGGGGTAGAACCGTCCGCACGGGGCCCGGCTTGCCGCACAAGAGCCTGTTGTGCACAAGGCATACAAATTTGCACATTAACCCCCAAAAGGGATGCCCCACATAGCACACACAGCCAGGGTTGTCCCAAGGGGACCCCGAACACAGCATCCTGGGAAGCCTCCATAAGGTGATTTTTGGTAGTCGCAATGACCAAAGGGAATTACACTGTTGAGCTACCCGGGATGCCCCTTAAATGTCCGTTAGTTGGAGGATTTTTGTATAAGGTAGTTTATGAGAAGGCATTATGCCCCCTTAAAATGAGGGAAAAGGCCACAGGACCAGGGGAAGCGCTAAATTGGGAAGTCCCCCGGGAGGACAAAATAATCATCACCCGCATAACATATATAAATAATTATATACCTAAAATACAATTATCATACAATACAGCCCCCAAGCCACAGAGGAAGCACATGACAAAAAAGGTAATGTACCCACATAAAATACATGCACATAAATTAGACAATCAGCCCGCATGGGGCACTCACCCACACTATGGGTGACAAGATGGCGAACAGAGGGGGACAGAAGAGAGCAAAGGAGGGCGGACCGTCTGTACAGCGCGCCGAGCGCTGGGCCCCGCCCCCTCCAAACGCAGAGTCTTTCCATACTAAGAGCCAAAGGGGCGGGCCGCCAGAGTAGTGCGCCGAGCGCTAGGCCACGCCCCCCATCAACGCCGAGGACCCACGAGGCAGCCGCGCTCCCCAGTCAAGCGGGAGCCGGCCTGCCATCGGTGGTCAAAGACAAGAGCGCTAGGCCATGCCCCCTCCCTCCCTGCAGAGCATACAAGCAGCCGAGCTCCCCACCATGCGGGAGCCGGCTGCGACGTGACAGGAAACTCATGCAGAGCAGATGGAAGCAGCACTGGACTGAGCCAGTGCTATAGTAAAAGCACACACATGTAAAACATTCACAATAATAAATACATACGGTATATATCTAATATACATACCGCCCCACCCCACTAACCGGGAGTAAGGGGGGAAGCCGATAGCTACATTTAGGTTATGTAGTGAGGGCTTTAAAACGGACAGGGCATCCCACTTCAGGATCACCAACCTGACAACCGCCTACCCTTTGGTGGTGGATTTGCGGTGGAGCATGGCTCTATAGTCAAACACCTCTAATAGGTGTTACCTACCCTCACCCGGACCTGCAGCTGTAGCTGGGAGGCTTAATGTCATTTAAAAGAGGGTCCGGGTGGAAATAGGATAAAATGGGGGCCGGGTGTTCCCCGGCTTACCTGTAAGGAGAGAAGAGCCATCATCTTGACTGTCGTCGCCTTCACTGCAGAGACTAAAAGGGGAATGTGTGGGAGGTCCCAGGTATTTATGGACCGGGAGGGGCTTCTTTTTTTGCCATCTCTGCAGTAAAGCGCCCTTTTGTGGACTATAACCCACGTGTAATTAATATTTCCGAAGCAGGGAGTGATACATACTTGGAATATAATAATAATGCCTCCATACCATTCCTCTCCAGGCAATAAAAAAAAAAAAAACTCCCCTTCATGCAGGCTCGATCCCCCCCCCCTTGCATGGACAGTTTTTTAATGATACGTCCAGGCTCTTTGAATTCTCTTTAAACCAAATGTTCCATTTAATAGCAGATTAAGGGCTACTTGCCCTCTGACTATTTAACCCGGGTGCAAAAACAAAAAATAAACACTTCACATGGCTTCTGGCTAGGCCTTGGCCCAGAACCAGACATGTTCCTCTAGGCTGCACCTTCATCCAGTTATTGTTCTATTTACTTGAGATTTATGCAAAAATGAAACTGACAACTGAAATAGAATGTTGGGTTTTAATAGGGCTTGTACAAAATAAACAGGTGTCATCATTTGAAAATAAGAAACTCTTAAGTTACAAAACGTACAGATTGCAAAATTAAATAACGTTTAGCAGGGACATATGACACTTTTCAAACACTAGGGAAGCTGTAATGAGAAAATTCTAGGCCTTTTATTAAATGCAGTTTGGGTAGTTACAATGCTCTTCCCACAGTTACCAATGTGTACAGCATGCAAAGGTCAGTGATGCACCAACTATGGCAGCTGGGAAAGAACAATGCCAACTTTTTTTGCTGCATTCTTAGTTTCTGGGCAGAAAAAATTAAAATATATGTTCCATTCCAAGGCCCAGTTAACAGATCACACACGGTACAACCCTGAGCTAAGAGTGCCAAGCTTTAACATACTGCCGCTGTCCCTGACAGCAATAGAACTAGATCTGTCAGTTAAGCCATGGATATGCACAAATGTTTTAGGCCATTCCTAAAGTATTTAAACCCAGTGCCTAGTTTCTCTTCCTGACCAGGATATAAGTTCCATATTTCCAGCACAAGGAAACAGTCGATTTTTCTAGCATTTAACAAATCGGTTTAGATTTTCCAGGAAACGGATGTATTCTTGATGTTCCAAAGCAGTGCTGAGTTCCACAAGTTCATCTGCAAAGGTGTTATCAATACCCCGGTCTGCCAAAAAGTCCATCAAGTGGTCATAAAGGGCCTGAAAGGAGAAAAGGCATACATAAATATACAGATCATAATCTACCTGCATGTATCCATGTGTGATGGAATTTATCCTTGCAAGTTAAACGGATTAGTTAGGTGCCAACAACAAGTCTAATATTCAGAAGCAGCATGGCCAGCACGATTCAAGATCTAAAAAAGAAATCCATTGTTCACAAGCCGTTAAGTAGATATGTTATGTCACAATTTTTATCAAGCTATTATACATCATTGTTATCACAGTTGTAAAAAATGGGACTTTAATATTTTGTGATTTTTTTAAACTCTGGTTTACCTACATTTTTGGACTGGCCACCAGGGTATTGGGTAAACAAAAGAGGAATATTTAGTTTGTTTTAGTTCCTTTTAATATATACCAACCCAGTCAAGAGAATCTGTGTTCAGAGTATAGCTGTTCTCTTTCCAGTCGGTCTCTCCTGTAGGCTGGAAGCTAACCTCTCGGATAGTGAAAATATCACTCTCTTCCTCTTCCCCATGTCCAACCTTGAAGATGTGAAAGAAAACAATTAGAAATGTATTGGTAAAGTGAGCAGAAATCAGTTAATTTATTGCTATCAAATATTGAAATATAGTACAGAACATGGTCAAAAGAAATACAAATGAACCTTAAAAAGTACCTGCATCAACAAATCTATCCCACCGTAAGGCTGCTTTCACACTAGGGCAGCGCTCATTTGCAATAGCAATTTCCTCAGTAATAGAAATCGTCCTTGGACCCGTGATTTCTAAAAGCATAGCCATTGTATTGTGTGCCATCGCCCCAATAAACAGGTCAGTTTTCTATGCGAATCATTTTACTGGCGATAGCGGGTGAAGATGAGTGTACAGCAATGCCCCAACATGAAAGCAGTCTAAATGAGAGAAACAGATGATCCGACTGGTTTATTTTTCTTATCAGTTTATTTCAGAACCATAGGGCAACCAAACCAGAAATCTATTACTATTATATGTATATGAGTGAGTCGATATACGTATAAAAGGTATCTCACCCCTACCACAAGCAAAGAAAAAAAAAAAAAAAACACCTTTTATTTATATATTAGTGGATCTTTTGATCAATATTAGTTTATGCTAATTAATCAGAGTTTGAATCATAAGTCTTAAGTCATAATTAAGAGCGTATCACCTGATGGACTGCCTGTGAAATGGTTGCAAGCTGTTATATGCAAATCTCTTCAGTCTTAAAATATTCAGCACACCCCCGATATATGTATACTTTGTCCTCTTAGCATACTGTTTTTTTAATATTCTTTAACACCCAAGGTCATTTGAGGAAAAGAACACAGGTTAACAGCCCCAGTTCCTCATGCATCACCTCACACAGTTCCCGCCTCTTTTACCTCAGTTATACAAAGACTACACCAATATGGTGGGCACTGTCCTATATTAAGAACATGTTTATAGCGGCTTGTCCTCCAGCTCCTCACAGTGTGGTTTGGAGCCACTAAATACAGTACTTTAAAATGGCACACCCTTGTAGATGCAGTTGCCTTTTCCGTTTCAGTTGCAGCCCAGGTGCAGTATCCAGACAGGTGTGAAGGCAGCCAAACTCACAGAAATAGAATCTGCCACCACACCTAATCTGCAACTGCTGTTTTGCCAATTATCTACCCCTGGGGCATTCTGATTTGGGATGCCTCAGTGTGTGAAACCCCGCTGATAACAAGTAATAACTGGTGTGCTCCCCTAGCCAGTCATTCAGATAGGCTGCGGGCAAGAGTGTGCCGAGAGACCAGGGGTGCACCCGCTCCCCTTTTGCCATGCCAAACTCTGTCTGTAAACATAGCCGTATGTTGTGCATTATTCTGCAAGACATACAGCACGGATTGGACGAGAGCCCATGCATGTGCTGTCAGACAAATAAGAAATCGAGGTTTCACACAGCGGAGCATCATGGTTTAAAACAAGAACCGATCACCAGAATAGCGAAAAACCCTAGTGATTGGCTTCAGCTGTTACCAATGGCTTCAGTAGTAAAGCAGGCTAAAAGTCAAACTATTTTTGGCAAACATTTAGAGTGTACCCCAAATCAATGTGAAGCTCACTTAGTTCCAGGATCTCCCAGGATCATATCAGCAAGAGAGCTGTTATTCCGCAGCATACCTGCTTTCCCTGCTGTGAATAACACCCGGCAGAAGACATTCAGGTCTGCCAGGTGGAGAAAGTACACAGAGCTGGGATGCTAAACAAAGCAGAGTGCTCTGCTGTTTGCAGTTACGATAGCTTCAGGATCCCGGGACTAGGTGACTTTTACACTGTGGCCCCCCCAATCTAGGCAAGGGTTTCACCTGGACCTTAGGGACCTTGCTTAGGCTCTAAGTCAAAGTTTGGGTCCACTTTCAAACTATAATGCTCCAGTGGAATTCTTCCTCTGTCATGAAAGTGTTCTCTAAATACAAATCACACATTAAAATAAAGAATAAAATGGGCTTCTTACCTCATCCTCGGGATAGTGGCAGTCAAGAACCAGCGTCTGGTTGCCTTCCAGCTTTGTAACTTCTACAACAAAGTTAGGAGTGGAAACTAGCTCGGGCTGTGGAGAAAATATTTACAACATTATAAAATTGGTTCAAAATACTGTAAAGTTGCCAGTCCCAAGAAGAATAAGCATACTTCTTCCTCTTGCCCTTTTTGACCTTCTTGGGACTCCTCATCAAAAGTTGGTGGAATGCTATTGTTTGTATTGAATGTTACAGTAATCCTGCAAAGGAAATATGCACATGTAAAAAAGGTATCCGGGCACTGTATTTATACACACATTTAAATCACTCAATTTAAAACCAGTAGCCTTTCCTTTTACTACAGGCCATCTTGGCGGCATACCCAGCTCTGCAAACACACCCGCCCATTCACTGTAGCAGGGGGGTTAATATTTTAAAAGATATAATTTACAAGGGATAGCATTAAAGTGGTCTACGATACGGATTGTAAGATCAGGCATTAGAACGTGCACCTACTCAATTTCACAACCCCCTGAGAATTGTTTTATAGGAGGCAGAATTACCATGCAGCCAGCCACAAGCATGCCTTTTACACCATGACACTTTGTGTTCATAAAGCAGGGCACTCTGAGGAAGTTGTCTAGCTTGTTGGCAAAACCGAGGGTGGATGGGGTTTGGGGAGTTACACTTTCCCTTCTGACCCCAATTTAGCTTTGAAGGAACCCACACCTATACTTAGCTCAGGGACAGAAGATCCAGGTGCAGTGATAACCCGTTTCTTCCATTTTTTTGGTCACCCCTGCACTAGATCTTTTGACCTTGGGAGTTTTTTTTTTAACCTACAGAAACCCTTTAGTAAAACAAGCTCAAACTAATGGTTAGCCAAATAAAATAAAAGCAAAATAAAGTCTTAGGTATAGTTTTCCTGCTCATACCTAAACCTGGAACGTCACCCAATGGCTTAGTGATTAGGTTATATTGTGCATTTCAATAAAACTCTGCATTGAAGGCAAACATGGCCATTGCAACTGAAGTGGGGGGGGGGGGGGGTACGCACTTCTCTCCAGAAACTTTGCGGGTCAGCTTGGCTTCTGTACCATTGACTTCGATTTCCCATCCTCCAGACAGTTTGGGGAGAGACTTATGTTTTTGGATTTTCTTCTCTTCTTTGATTTCATCATTTAAGAACTCAGAAAAGGCTTTGTCTCCTATTGAAAACAGAACAGAAAACAGAACCAGTTTTAAATAAACAGTTACATTACAACAAATAGGATTAAAAAGTTCTTTGGCTTTGCAATGTCCCTCTATCCACCCTCTGATCACTGAAGTGGGGAGTCAGTGTAACAGACTGTTTATTCCGAGAACTGATATTTGTGACTGAAGAATAATTATGTTTTTTAAAATAAAAAGTTAGGATAAAAATAACAAATCCTTCCCCCTATATTCTTATCAAAAAGGATGGAGAAAGAAAATCTTTACCAGATATGAAATTTAGAAACCAGTAAGTATTACCATTCACAACCTCGCCCCAGGCTCCATGCCAAGCCCTACCCTGGAAAGCTGCATGCAAAGCCCCGGCTCTACATAAAGACCCTCCCGGGCACTACCTGCCCCCGGCTCTACGCAAATCCCCCTCCTCCAGGGCAAACTTGCCCCCGGCTCTACGCAAAAAGCCCCCTCCCCCTGGGCAAACTTGCCCCCGGCTCTACGCAAAAAGCCCCCTCCCCCTGGGCAAACTTGCCCCCGGCTCTACGCAAAAAGCCCCCTCCCCCTGGGCAAACTTGCCCCCGGCTCTACGCAAAAAGCCCCCTCCCCCTGGGCAAACTTGCCCCCTGCTCTACGCAAAAAGCCCCCTCCCCCTGGGCAAACTTGCCCCCTGCTCTACGCAAAAAGCCCCCTCCCCCTGGGCAAACTTGCCCCCTGCTCTACGCAAAAAGCCCCCTCCCCCTGGGCAAACTTGCCCCCTGCTCTACGCAAAAAGCCCCCTCCCCCTGGGCAAACTTGCCCCCTGCTCTACGCAAAAAGCCCCCTCCCCCTGGGCAAACTTGCCCCCTGCTCTACGCAAAAAGCCCCCTCCCCCTGGGCAAACTTGCCCCCTGCTCTACGCAAAAAGCCCCCTCCCCCTGGGCAAACTTGCCCCTGAGCATAATGTCAGCTCCACCCAAGTTCCCAACCTGTATAAAAATATGTACCCTATAAACTATGCGCCAAATGTATTTTTTGCTCTACGCAAAAAGCCCCCTCCCCCTGGGCAAACTTGCCCCCTGCTCTACGCAAAAAGCCCCCTCCCCCTGGGCAAACTTGCCCCTGAGCATAATGTCAGCTCCACCCAAGTTCCCAACCTGTATAAAAATATGTACCCTATAAACTATGCGCCAAATGTATTTTTTCAGGTGCTTTACACATTTCATTCAATCCACCCCTTCCTTTTACTTATGCCTCCTTATTCTTACACCCTTCTTTGAAAATCCGGTCCTGGTTCATAGGGACACTAAACTCACCCCTCACCCTTGTTCTTAGCAGAGCCCCATTCTGCACAGCTATTTCCCATCGTAAAGGACTGATTCTCCTTCCTATGGATGCCCTGGGGGGGGGGGGGGGGGGGTTCTAAAGGGACCTAAAGTCATTAATTGTCTACATTACAGACAAATAATAATTAATATGACATTTTAGCGGCACTTTTATTTCAGTGTGATCTTGGCCTGTGTATAGATCCGAGGATCAGGTGAGACAAGTCATC
Organism: Gastrophryne carolinensis; assembly: GCA_027917425.1. Taxonomy (NCBI): domain Eukaryota; kingdom Metazoa; phylum Chordata; class Amphibia; order Anura; family Microhylidae; genus Gastrophryne; species Gastrophryne carolinensis. Next base: position 231,171,827 of record CM051236.1, read on the forward strand.
CTATCCTTCCGATGATCGCTGTGTATGGGCAGATCTGTGCAATCAGTACAGACAGAGCCCCTATTCTAGCATAAGCATGGCCCCCAATAGTCTCACCGTCTGTGTGCAGCCCCCCGCAGCCGCACGACACCGCCGGGAAGCCTCTGTGTGGGTTCAGAAAAGTCGGCCGGAGGGCGCTGCTGGCTCCGCCATGGATCCAAAGGGAGCGAGTGAGGGAACGGGCAGGTCCCTGGCTGCTGAGCAATGGCCGACCCACCAACACCCGGGCGGCGGAGGCCAGAACAGAGCGCGACAGGGAAGACAGCATGGCGCAGCCGCTCACTCACGTGTGTGCAGAGAGGACACTGTGACACCCCCGACCTCTCACCCTGACAGGAAGCAGCCCGGCGGATGCTGCGACAGAACGCCCGCAACCAATAGCGGAGTCCCATGCCGCTGAGTGGGCGGGGCGGACTTCTCGCTTTGTACCTAATGAGTGTGGAGTGGAGTTTGGGCTGGGTGCTGCCTCTCATTTTATTGCCTCTATCTTACATCATTCCCAAAATGCTTTTATTGTTCTTCAAGTGGATCTTCGGCTTAATGTAATAAAAAGCCCAGACCCTTAAAAAAAAAACTATTCTCCAGTATTTAAAATTATTTTTTTTTAATTTTTAGTCATATTTTATTCTTTCCCCTATTGAGCTGCAATTCTGCTCAGGACTTTAGGATACAGGAGCCGCCATCTTGCCTCAAAAGCAGAGGAGAGGGAGTGAAGGTTATAGCTGTGCGTTAAAAAATAGTGTAGATTAAAGCGGTCCTTTACTCTGAATAAGAGCTTATCTTATATGTTTCCCACACCCTGTACATACAGATTGCTCACATTAAAAATTATCCTACCTGCATCTACTGCATGTTTTGAGCCTATAAACATCCAAGATGGCGGCTCACGGAACATCAGGCGGCCTGCAAACAGGAAGTGCCTTCTGACTGTGCCACTCTGCATTCTGGGACTGCTGACCTTTACCTGATCCCAGCTCTGCTATGTCTGAGCAAAGCACAGCTATAACCCGCCCCCCTGTACTTTATCCCACTTTCCTTTCCTCAGTAAGTGTGATGCTTCTGAGTCAAGATGGTGGCGCCCGTATCCTAAAGTCCTGAACAGAGTTGCAGCTCATTGGGGGAAAGAATAATAAGTAAGTGACTAAAAACTTAAAATATATCAATTTTAGATGCTGGGGAATAGTTTTTTTAAGGGTTTGGGCTTTTCAATAAATCACGCTGAAGGTCCGGTTTAATACCTGAAGGAGAAAAGTTGGAAGTAGAATTAATTTATGAGCCGCCTGAATGCCATCGCTCACATCTCCAGTGGATGGAGAGGTTTTCACCCCTCCCTCCTCATAGGTTTAAACCATTACCAAGAATGGAATGTTGTATCTGATTGATGAGTAACAGATGTTCCTTATGTTCTATACCTTCCATATATGTCTGTATATGTTCTAAATAGCCAATCGAATGCTGCCATGTGTCAGGTACCCAATCACAATGGTCATTTAAGTTTCTTTGTCTAAGCCGTATTTAAGCAACGTAGAGCAACCGTTGAGCCGGTGTAACAGGCCAGAATAACCCTGTCCCAGAACACCGGGAATCGAGGAGCATCAACCCCCGGTTGACCAAATAAATATTGCATTTGCTGAAGAACTTTGTTTATGAATGGTTTCATTCTACAACATACCGCGCTCTAATGGGATATCAATGCTGTAAATGTTCTTAAAAAGTTAGTCGAGCGCTCAACGTGCAGACTTCTCAATCCAAAGGAAGTCAGATAGAATGTAATAGTTAAGCACAGAGCTCCCCAGGAGATAACGATCAGCCAAACACCGTGGTCCCGAATCACATGCACATCAAGTGGACAACAACCGATGTATCCTTCACCAAAAGCTTGGACTCTTACCAGACTTCAGCAAGACTTAGGAAAAAAACGCACCGCCCAGCCGATCACCTGCGGTGCGTTTTTTCTTTCCTTTTATGTTTATTTTCAAATTGTCTCTGAATGCTTGGGACATCATGCATATGTGATATGGTCTCAATGTGGAAACATTGATGATTTAATCATATATATGGATTTGAACTTGTTGATTGATGGGACTTGATGTGCATGTGCTTCAGGACCACAGTGTTTGGCTGATCGTTATCGCTTCAACAATTGGGGAGCTCTGTGCTTAACTATTAGATTATATAGCTGTGCTTTGCAGACAGAGCAGAGCTGGCGTCAGGAAAAGGACAACAATCCCAGAATTCAGAGCTGCACAGAAGACACTTCCTGTTTGCAGGAAGCCTGAGACACCATGTGCCACCTTCTTGGATGTTTAAAGGCTCAGAAAATGCAGTAGATGCAGGTAGGATGATTTTTTACATCGGCAATTGGTATGTAGAGGGTGGGGGAAACATATAAGATATGCTCTTATTTAGGGTGACGGTCCGGTTTCAGTAATGGAGACATCCAGTCAAATAAAAAGCCCTGAGCTGGCCAGTGTGGAGGATATCTTGATGAGGGATACCCCGCTGCACAGTGTCCACCTGATGTCTGGAGCCCACCAGTAGAGCAGGCTCTGGGGTTCCACCTCACGCTTGGCCTTAGACGCAGTGGTGTGCTTAACCACCACGCATACTGTGCAAATGCATGGGGCCCCTGCCTGCCAGGGGGCCCCCAGAGGCAGGGTCAGATCAGTGGCAACTTCTTCTCTAATAAAAAATAAATAATGCCACTTTGTGTGCGCGGCTACAGTGAGTGAGGGGTGCCGTTTAACACAAGTGTGCAGCAAATAGGAAGCCGCTGTACACTTACAGGAGCCGGTTGCTACAGAATCACTGTGCTCAGCAGCTGCAGGATCAGTACGCTCAGCTCCATTCAGTTATGCAAGATGCTGTGACATCACAGCAGCTAGCGAGCTGAATGGTGCAGAGCAGGCAACTGGTTGTATCCTCGCTCCCTCTTAGCTGAGGGGTGCCTGGGCTGGCCAACCATAAAAGGCTACCCCAGGTATGCGTCTAGCTAAAGGTATAGCAAGGTGGGGACCTGTGCATGCATCACTGGAGCAAGCTTAGGTGAGTGGGTGCAGCCATTTAAAGAGGAACATCAGGAGGTTAAAACCTCCCCCAAACGTCACCGATCTGCTGCCCCCCCCTTTTTTTTACCAGTTTTACCAGTATTATCTACCAGTATTTACCCACCTTGCTGGGGGATCCATATTCTGGGTAGCTTGGTTTCTGGGCGACCTTCTGACGGGCAACGCCATAAGGCTGTGCTTGTCATGGGTGGCTGAGCGGACAGTGGGGGGGGGTGAAGATCGGGCCCTGAAGCAGAGACTCCAAAAGGTAAATAGGGGTCGATGGGGGGGAAGGGGGATCGGTCCCTTTTTATTCCGGTCTGATGTTCCTTTTTAATGGGTTTCACATAGTGGGGCATCCTAGTTTGGGATGCCACAGGGAATGGAAACTGGATGGCCATATAAGCAATTCCCTATGTCATTGACGGATAATGCCAGGAGGGGCAGTGCGTGATCGTGGGCTCCCAAAAGATGACCAGCTGCTTTGTTGTTACAATGCGAAAAATACACTTGCATAGTTGCCGGGTCTGATGGTAGAGCCAGAGCCTGCAGTAAACCTTCCAGGACCAGGCTTAAAGTGGACCAACACCCAGGGGGGATCGCCCCCCGCGGGACATCCCGATTTCGAAACCCCCCAGGAAGCCCACAATCCTACCTTTTCCATGTTCCAACGGCGCACGCGCGTCCACCGCCGCCTCCCGCGCATCCCTCTAGCAGGGCGCGCTCCCGCGCCGGCCATTTGTGAATGGCCGGCGCGGGTGCGCTCCCTGTAAGAGGGACGCGCGGGAGGCAGAGGCGGACGCTCTCTTCTTGTCCGGCGGCGGGGATTGGCTGCAGCGATCACGTGGGAGCGGGGTGAGGTGAGTTTTTGGGCCTTTCTGGGGGGTTTCACACAGCGGGGCACCCCCGATCGGGGTGCCCCACCGAGGTGGACCAAAACCCAGTATAGTCAAAATTCTGGGTGTTGGTCCACTTTAATGACTTAACCTGTCTGGAAAACTACAAAAAAACTCAAGCAAAAAACAGACTCTCTCTGGGTGAATGGTACCAGAAGATTTATGCAGACCCTGGAAGAGCCCCCCCAGGTGGAAAGGGCTAAAATTCAATTTTGAACCTGGGGTGCTCTGCCTTTCTGCCCCAAGCATCTAAAGTATGACAGAGCCCTGAAAGCGAGCAAGTGTCCCCCCCCCCCCCACTAAGGCCAGTGGGGGTGTCTTCTCATGTTTGGTGGGGATTATTATCGGCCTTCCCCTTGTCAGGCCATGTGGCGTGTTGCTAATGCCTGAAGGGATGCTGGTTCCTTATGTTTCCTGCTGCAACCTGAGAGAAGGCCAAAGCGAGGGTGAATCATAAAAGAAGGCCTCTCCCTCCAACTCTGTGGAAGCTTGTTGGGCTTCCCTCCTGTCACGTTCTAAATCAACATGTCCCTCTCCACCCAAGGCAGGGTTGTGCGTTTATACCCACCATTAAGGGGACCGGAGGAATGGAAATTCATAAGACGTCCCAGATAGCAGGGGAGTTCCAGGCCTTCTATTCCAAACTCTACAACATTGAGACCGCCCCTGCCCAGGGGTTGCGTCAGGAAGCGAATGCACCGATAGTGGACTACATAAGGGAAACTGCCCTCCCAACCTTACCCCCGGAGAACAGCGATGCCTTAGAGGACGCATTTAAGTTAGAAGAGGTGGTTCGGGCTATAGGGGAGTCCCCTGCTGGAAAGAGTCCGGGCCCTGACGGGTTCACCCCCGATTCTACAAAACAATGGGGTCTATTATTGCCCCCTTCCTTGTCAAGGTGTTCAATTCAGTCCCGAGACAGGCCCTAGAGGCGCATATCGTGGTCATCCCAAAACCTGGTAAGGACAGCACCTTGCCTGGAAGTTACAGACCGATCTCATTGATTAATGTGGATGTTAAAATATATGCTAAAATTATCGCCACCAGAATTCAGCCTTTGCCTCCCTCACTGATCAGTTTAGATCAGGTTGGGTTTGTCTCCGGAAGGGAGGCGCGGGATAATACCATTAAAACCATTTCTCTGATGCACTATGCGCAGTCGCAGGCTATCCCAGCCTGTGTACTGGCGGTGGATGCGGAGAAAGCCTTCGATAGGGTGCACTGGGGGTTCTTGCAAGCTACGCTAGATCAAGTGGGGGTGGGCCCGGTCATGTTGGCCAGAATTATGCCTCTCTACCACGATCCTGTTGGGCTCCTTCAGTATTCGGAATGGCACTCGCCAGGGGTGCCCCCATCTCCACTGCTCTACGTCTTGGTGATGGAACATCTGGCCAATGCCCTGAGGGCTAATCGTTCTATCAGGGGAATCTCCTGTGGGGAGAGGGAACACAAGCTCTCTCTCTTCGCTGATGATCTGCTTATGTATATAACCTCACCGCATATATCTATGCCCTCTATCCTAGCGGAGTTCAAGCGTTTTAGTGAACTCAGCAACTTTAAAGTGACCCTAAGACGGAGACTTTAAATGTCTCCCTAGACATGCAGACCCAGCAGCTCCTCCAGGCGAATTTCCCCTTCAAGTGGCAGGGAGAGGCCATTAAATATTTAGGGGTACAACTGCCCTCAGACCTGGGGAAAATTAACAAACTTAACTATGCTCCGCTCCTACACTCAACGATCACTAGTCTAAGCCTCTATAGCAAAAAGCAATTTTCATGGTTGGGGCGCATCAATATACTTAAAATGGACGTCTTACCTCGATTTCTATACTTATTCCAGGCAATCCCTCTAGCCCCGGAACGTGGCTTCTTTAAGCTGCTTCAAGAGGCCCCCTCACACCGGCCCAAAAAACAGGAGCTACCCTTTCTAGTGGGACCCTTACTGGCAATATGGGATAGGTTGCTGAGGAGGGGGGAGCTGTCATTCAGGCCCGGACCTCTTACCCCGTTATTCAGCAACCCGGCATTCCCCCCGGAATGAGCTCTAGGACATTCCTCCCCTGGGAGGTCTCTCAGGACAGTAGGCTGGGAGACATAATGTCGAGCACAGGACCGCACTCCCTCTCTGACTTGCGGACCCGAGGTGGAGGTGGGAATATCTCTTGGCTCATGCACGCCCAGTTGGAGGCCTTTATCAAATCCCATATCCCTGTGTCGGACCTCTCACGCCCCCTCGCGGCCCTGGAAAAGCTATTGAAAGACCCAGTGCCCCCTAAACATGTGGTCTCTACTCTATACAAGATCCTTCAGGACGGGGGGGGGGGGGTCAGGAGCTGCCCTGGTTCTGTGGGAGGTGGGAGAGAGAACTGGGACAAACTTTTGAGTATGAGGACTGGGAGAGTTCCTTCGCACTTACCCATAGATTGTCTAGGGCTTGCAGGGCGCAGGAAAGGAATTATAAAATCCTAGCACAATGGTATAGCTGCCCGGCAGACCTGATAAAATTTGGGGGGGGGGTGGAGTCCGGAGATTGCTGGAGGTGCGGGAGGGCTCCCGGGACTATGGTTCATATCTGGTGGGAGTGCCCGATGGTTAAGACCTTCTGGGAAGGAGTACTCGGAATTTATAAACACCTAGCACTTGAAAGTGTCCGGAACACGCCGCAGGTAACCCTCCTTTCAATGATCCCAGGGTCGGTGGAGGCAAGCAAGAAAGGACTGTTGAGGCACCTGCTCACGGCCGCCAGATCAGTGATCCCCAGACATTGGCAAATCGATATTGCTCCCTCCCTGTTAGAATGGTATGGGGAGGTGGAGAATATTAGAGGTTAAAAACTTTAAACGTGGACCCTCTGGGAGGTTTCGCGAGTCTCACCAGACTTCCGGGCTCTTCTGGAGCGTGTCTAGGGGCGGGGGGGTGTAGGTGGGGGGGACCCAATCCCCAGATTGTTGGAGAGTAGTCTGGTTGGGCTGGGGGGCAGGGGATACCGGACCTCTTGGTCCCCTTTGTTTTCCTATCTGTTCTTCTTGTCCTCTTTCCCTCTTTTTCCTTCTTAATCGCTGGGAGGGGTGGAACGGCCGATTAGGCGATGGAAGTTCAGGCCAGGCTGCCAGTCACAAGACGGGGAGCAGCCACCCCCAAAGTGTGGGTGACCCAGAAGGATACAGGGAGTGGATTTAAGGTGCTGGACAGCGGCTCACATATTCCCGGAAGCAGGCCGTGCTCCGGGAAGTCACAAGATGTTGCTCTGAACCCTGTAGGTCGTATAGGATTGTATTGCACTATACTGTATAGCCGTGTCACCCTTACCTTGTGATACCTTCCCCTTTTTTTTTTATTTCTGTTTTTATCTACTGTTCGGTATAAAATGAAAAATTTCAATAAAGGTATATTGAAGTAAATCAACATGTCCAGGGCCTCTCCAAAGAGTAGCTTACCCTTAAAGGGAAGCATGGTCAGGTTTTTCTTAGAAATATCACCCCAGATTATTGCTTCACCCAAGCAAAATTGCCCCCCGCAAAGGCGTGGATGTTGAGCCTTGAAGCGGCCGCCATGTTTGCTATTGAAACTCCAGTGCATAGTGGACTGTCAGGTGTAGAGTTCCTCCACAGCATGATGTCCCCTGCATTATTCTGCTCAACCAGCAGATGGCTCTGTTCTGCTGGTATGTTGATCAGCCAGCACCTGGTGGACTTCCCGGCCTATAAAAGCTGGTCAGCACATGGCCTTGACGGATCAGCATTGTCACTTCTTCTACTTGTGTTCTAAAACCTGAACTCTGTACCCAGAGCCTTTGAACCTGAACCCTGGAACTCTGTACCCTGGACTTCTGCCTTAGCCTGTCATAGCCATTGTTGGACTTTGGACTCCTAGCACGTATGTTTTCTCACTTCACAGCAATCTGCTTGTGTTTCATGATTCCTGGTTTATCTATGTGTATATACAGTATGTATATAGCAGCTTGGTTGATGTGTGCTCACTGTTTGTTGTTATTAAACACTGTTTGCTGCATATCCACCTCTGTCTCTCAGTCTAATTCTGGTCATTACTACTATTGGGATTTCTCAGATGAGAAATCCATGACAGAATGCTGATCCCATAAAAAGACTGTGAAACTGCTGCTTGTTGTGCTGTGGATGTGCAAAGTCATAGTGCCTGTATTCCTGTCCTGCAAATTTGGATTTTTGCCTCTATTTGGTTGTTTTGTCTTAGCCTGTATTGGGGCCCAACGTTTTAGTCTAGGTTGGGGCCCAGTTCTTGTCTGTGATTGTCTCTCCTGTGTTCCCCCTTTCCCAAGTCTGTCACCATCACGGGATTATCGGGGGCCTGTGCAACTTCCATTCCAACCATTAGAAGCTTTGCTGAAGAAGTAGGTGGATTACGGACTCCTCGAGCACCGGATCCCAGGCAGCACAGGCAGGTTGTCTGTCAGTCAAGTCTAGAGTCAAGATGTCCACAAGGACACCCGTGGTTACAATTTCTGATCGTTCCACAGATCGGTATATTTTTGTTCCTCCTCCTTGTTATCCCTGGCTACCTACCCCTAGTTTCTCCAGGCTGTTTCATAGTACAGGAGCCTTACATTCAGCAGTCTCCCATGGCAACTTGGAGTCATCAGGTGGCTTATTTTCTCTTTGAAGATGATCTGTTTTTCTGGGCTGAAGAGTGGCTGAATCATAGCAAACACCTTAATGAGAATTTTGTGGAATTTCTTAAATTCATAGCCACGTCCTATTTATGTATTCCAGAGGCTGTACTGAATCAAACTGCAAGTTGTTCAGCTCAGGAGTCTGAAACTCCAGTTAAATCTTTTACCTCTGTGTCTGTAGTAGAAGATGAGGTTGACAGTGAGTCAGATGCCTGGACCGATGTGTCTGATGGAGAACATGAGGTCTGTGAGCCCCATCTAAAATCTGTCTGTGAGCCCAAACCTTTTGAGTCTGATTCTCCTGTATTTGTTCCCGAGCACGTTGGTCCAGCCGAGTCTGTCGAGGTTGCCAATCGCCCAGCCGAGTCTGTCGAGGTTGCCAATCGCCCAGCCGAGTCTGTCGAGGTTGCCAATCGCCCAGCCGAGTCTGTCGAGGTTGCCAATCGCCCTGCCGAGTCTGTCGAGGTTGCCAATCGCCCTGCCGAAACTGATCCTGATCACTGTCCCTCTGGTTTTCCTAAAGAAGGCCTTGAAGATCCCTTACGTGCACGTGGTTTTAAAATACCTAGGTTTGCACAAGGTTATTTCTTCTTGCTGGCACTAGGAAGCCTTGAGCAGTTTCCTAGGGTTACAGTAAGGCCTGATTCGGGTTACCTAGGTGCTGATTATACAGGATTCAGTGGCTTTGGGCGGTGCTTCATAGGTCTCGGTTCCCCTGGGCGTTGCCTTGAAGGTCCCGCTCCCCCTGGGCGCTGGCTCGAGGTTTTGGTCCTCCTGGATATGGTTTCCTGGACTTTGACCCTGCATTGCCATTGCCTGGACTTTGACCCTGCATTGCCGTTGCCTGGATTTCTGCCTGCATTTCCCATTCTGATCTTTGCCTTCCTGCGGAGCAGTTGTTTAAACGCGTCGGTGCCTGCGTTTGTGAAGGGGGAGGTAATATCAGGTGTAGAGTTCCTCCAGAGCCTGATGTCCCCTGCATTATTCTGCTCCACCAGCAGATGGCTCTGTTCTGCTGGTGTGTGTTGATCAGCCAGCACCTGGCGGACTTCCTGGCCTATAAAAGCTGGTCAGCACATGGCCTTGACGGATCAGCATTGTTACTGTCTTCTAAAACCTGAACTCTGTACCCAGAGCCTTTGAACCTGAACCCTGGAACTCTGTACCCTGGACTTCTGTCTTAGCATGTCATAGTCATTATTGGACCCCTAGCACGTATGTTTTCTGACTTTCCTGGTTTATCTTTGTGTATATATGTATATAGCAGCTTGGTTGATGTGTATGCACTGTTTGTTGTTATTAAACACGGTTTGCTGCATATCCGCCTCTGTCTCTCAGTCTAATTCTGGTCATTACTACTATTGGGATTTCTCAGATGAGAAATCCATGACGTGGACAAACTGAAGGTAATATGAAACATCTGAATTACAAGCAGACTCAGGGATGGCCCTGTCAAGAGCCATCAACCAAAGGCCCGAAGCGGTGGCAACCGGATTTGTGGTAAAGACGGGGCGGAGAGCCACCTGTGCTAGACTGAAGATGTCTGGACATGGTTTCCACTTTTTTGCCGGCGGCATCCTTTACCGATGCACCACTTGCCAAGGGGAAGGACATGCTTGCCCAGTGCTAATCGAGGCATTCCCCTCTGGTGATACTGCTCACCTCTTCGGGGTATCCTCTGTGAAGTGGTAGAAGAGGTCTATGAACCTTGGGATGGCTGGGGTCTTCTCCATAAAATCCCACTCATCTGAATTCTGTTGCTCAAATTGCTCATTGAAGGGAAAAATATATTTTTTCCTCCTTTGAACGGGCTTAAACTCTGGTGAAAGTAGAGACAGAGCCCTCAACTGGACATTTAAAGGGCCGTCGCCACAGCCTCAATCATATCCTCAGTATCTTCTGCCTTAAGATATAGATCAGCAGAATCTTGCCGCAGGGATCTCGCCATTCTGGCGATTTCGACGTTTGACTCGTATCTGTCTAGAAGGGGGATGTCCTGGTCATCAGTCTGAGGCTTCAGGGGCCCTGCAAAGCCTGAAATATGTGCTACATTTCCTGCAATAAGTCCCTCTACAGGCCCTTATGCATGTGGCACATATTATGTTGCATGTACTGCATGGTATCACAAACTCTGTCCAGAGTCGGCTGTGCAGCATACTGGATAGAAGATAGAAGCAGGGGGGTGACCCCTGATGGTGGCATGGAGCTAAAAGAAATGACACCTCTGACATTGCCTTTATCCCTGCGTCCCTTGGCTTTTCTCTTCCTGCCCTCAGGAGTTCCATACCCTCCACCTCATCAGGAGCGGCTGCGGTGCCAGTTGGGTTGGAGATCGTGCTGGGTACAGGCTTCAGACCCCTTCGTGTTTTGTAATTAGTGTGTCCCACCAAGGTTATGCTTCCCCCATGCTTGACCGCTGGAGCAGAGCTCAGGATCTGGAGCTGATGTGGCAATGGGCCCTAAAAGGCATAAAATACTGACGGTGGAAGAGGTTGATCCCTTGATCCTGAGTGTCACACATGCATAGCCCCCAGAAGTAAAGATCTGACCTGTATACTGGTGACCAGCAGAACCTTCAGGTCCTTGATCGGTGGCTCCAGGGCTGTGGATCACCAGTGCAGCCTCAGGTCCCTGTCGTATCAACAGAAGCAACAGCAGTGAAGGCTCTCTCTTCCTTAGAGAAAATTAAAGTGTCTGAGAGGGGGTTGGATGAGGCGTTCCCAAGGAAAGTGCAGGAAAAGTACCTGCCCTTTCCCACTCTAGGGCACAGGAATAAGCCTGGAGGTGTCAGGGCTTGTGGTGTGGAAACTGGAGGGGCCCGGCGCCCTAGTTCCTTGAGAAAACGGCCAGCTCCTGTTCCGACTGCCGGCCACAAATGTGGCTCAGCGCTACTTTACAACATAATGATACTGGAGTTAAAGCAAGACCTACTCTATACACAAATCAATGAGGCTGAAGTAAAACACAGGTTGCACTGTCCCGAACTTCAGTTTTAAAAAAGATAGTTCCTAAGTTATCTAAAAGTATTAGAGCATTGAAGATGCAGAAAAAAGTTAGAAGAAACAGTGGGTGTGGCAACAGCGATGTGATGTAAGCACCCTGTGAGTATGAGAGGCTAGAGGAGGGCAGGGTTTCAGAGTTGCAGAGAGAGGCAACCAATCAGGACGTCTGGGATCCCCTGTGGGGGATGGTCCACTGAAGGTTGAATGAGGAAGTGATTTTCCTCACTAAGGAGACAAAGAGGAGGAATCACTGCACTACAGTAAGTAAGCTACTAATATTTTTTTACTTTTCACTTGCCAAACACTTTAAAGAAGACCTATGCACAAAAAATGTACGCACACAATAATAAATTAATAATACATTTTGGAATTAAAGTAGACCTACATCCTTAAAACAGCCCTGACTCCCGCATATGCCTAAAGAAGAAACCTAAAGAATTTAGAAAACGTGCCTATTTAATCTTTTATGTAAGCCAATAATTGGTATTACTTTAACTTTACTACATTTCCTACTTTACCCATTCTGTTGCCAAGCACGTAACTCTCACGTGGTTGCCTCTCCTGCCGTTAAGTGCCAACTGTTAAAAAAAAAAAAAAAATAACATTTACTAACCTGTGGCTGCAATTCCTCCCACCAGGTTTCCTATTCACCTGGGGGACCGATCCCCCTGAAGCTCCCCCACAGTGAGATAAAGGCCCCAAAGAAGCCCTCTTCTCCAGGCCACAATCAACGTTGCTAACCCAGCCTTCTGTGGAAGGGGGATGTCATCATATGATCATATGCCAGAAGTGATTGCTGGAGGGAGGTTGGAGGGGTAGGGGGCTGTGATCCCCTGCCTCCCCACCCTTCTCCAGCGATCACCCCCCCCCGCAGCTGTCAACTGAACGCCATGGACATGATCGCCAGGGGAAACAGGATCGGAGGTGAGTGTTAAAAATAAATAAATAAAAATAAATAAATAAAGTAATTTTATCTGATGTGTGGTGTCTTTACAGTTAACCCTTTGTGAACTGGCTTGGGGGCTGGCGAGCCACCTGCAGCTAGTGGGTGACTTGCCATTAACCCCCAGCCTCCCATTACCTGCCGGGGGGGGGGCAAAAAAGCTGGCCCCTGCATCCTGTTCTACAAGCCCTGCATAGCTGGTCCCCAGGATAGTTATGCTGGGTAGGGAGGAGGATTTTTTTTTGGGGGGGGGATTTTAAGGGTTTAAAACCAGAGGGGGGTGCTATGTCAAAAGGCTTCCAGCAGCAGGAGAGCAGAAACCAGAGTGATCGCGTAGGACACAGTGTTTGGGGATGGATGGGAGGTAAGTAATAAATATATATTGTCCTTGTCTGTGTGTTTTGTTTGCTCTTAACCATTTGTGAACTGGTAAGGGGTCCATTAAACCTCAAGGCTTGGGGGCTGGCAAGTCACCTGTGGCTAGTGGGTGACTTGCCATTAATCACCAGCCCCCATTACCTGCCTCCCCAAAGTCCGGGGGATGGGGGCAGAAGAAGCGAATGCCACAGAGGATTTGCCGGCTTGTAGACTACAGGGTGGGGGGCCACAAATGCGCCCTGTTCTTACAAGCCCTGTCTAGCTGGCTCCCTGGCTAGTTTGGCTGGGTAGGGGAGACCCCATGTCTTTTGGGGGGATTTTTAAGGGTTTGCCCCCATCACAGGTACGGGCCATTTTTGGGGAACATTTTTTTTTTACACTTTTTTTTGTTTTTTAAATGCTAAAAAGCTCACCAGGGTACATGTTGCAATACACTATTAATTTGTTTATTGTGATTACTGCATAAATGACAAAACTATTTTTGGATACAGATGTGATTATTGCATAAATGACAAATATTTTTGGATACAGAAGTGAATATTTTTTGTACAATTAGTGTATATAGAAAACACCAGTTTTATATCTAAATTGTATTAAACATAACCATCTATTTTCTTTTATTATCCCCTTCATCTTTCCTCTCTCAATACCCCACCGTCCCCTTCCTACCTCCTACTGCGTATGCGCTATTGTTCTGTAGAGATCCATGACAACATCAGTTTCTGACCATTAATTTTCCCTGTTTTGGAAAGAGATTCCTGTTTTTTTTAGTCTCTATTTTAAATAGCAACTGTACTTTAGATTCTAATCACTGAGATTGTGGGTCTTTTTTCCACCAGTATAAGATTGCCTTCCTGGTAGCCGCTGCCCATACATTCAGATGAAATTCTGTTCCTCTAACCAGTCTAGCATTATCCTCATCGCTAAGGACACCAAAAAACAGCCCATTCAGGTGTCAACTGAAATGGAGTCCCTAGGTGCTGTTGCAAGGTATTGTGTATCTGTGACCATAGCAGCTGTATTTCAGGACAAGACCATACAGACCAAATGTGGAAATAGTCACTTTCTTGCTTACATTTGGGGCATTGTGTAAATGTCTTACTACCAGCACTTAGACGCCACATGTGCCCCCCGACCTGCTATGGGGAAAGAGGGAGGGATTAATAGGGCTGACTTGAAGGTAGTTCATGAAAGGTAAAATAAGTATAGGTTACTGCACAGTGCGTTTTGGATTTCAGAGGAGAAGCAGAATGTCGTCCTCAAATGCTAGCAGGCCCTTTCATACTTATTAACTTGCATTTGCGTTGGTGTAGAAATACACCAAAGCAAGAAAAGCAGACAAACATTTTTTCTTCACCTGTCTCCTAAAGCACAATAAGTTTTCTGCCTTTAAATTCTTGTTAAAAAGCAAAAAACTAAAAAAAAAAAAAATACAATTCTGTGAGTACTCACCTGTAGAATTGTTTTACTAAGCATGGCACGGCCTGCTTCAAGAAGTCCTTACGTATGGGATATTCCGCCACAAGGTGGCGCAGTGTACTGCAGAAGAGTTGTGGCTCCTCCCGGCATCAAATAAAAACAGGATCACCAATAGACCTCCCCAGTGTTGACAAGCAGTTATACAAGAAGCCGGGAGATAATAAAGGTTAAAAAGGTAACAACCCTAACTAACTTGGAACACTCACCATAAAGAGGCAACCAAGAATAACGATAACAAGGGTGGGGTGAAGCAGGCCGTGCCATGCATAGTAAAAACATTTCTACAGGTGAGTACTCACAGAATTGTATTTTTCATATTGCATGCCATGGCCTGCTTCAAGAGGTCCTTACGTATGGGACATCCTATAGCAGTGTCAGTAAGGTAGGGTGGGATCCCCAAAAAGTAGCAGCAGGCAGTTCAAACCACTACCGCCTGAAGTACCTTGCGGCCAAAAGCAGCATCAGCTGAGGCCTTAACATCAACCTTGTAAAACTTGGAAAAAGTATGAACAGAAGACCAAGTCACGGCCTTACAAACTTGTTCAGCAGAAGCTTGGTGCTGAAAAGCCCAAGAAGCACCAATAGCACGAGTGGAATGAGCAGTAATCCGGAAAGGAGGAACCTTCCCTTTAGCAGAATAGGCCTGAACCACCGCCAGGCGAATCCACTTGCTGATAGTAGATTTAGCCTTCCTAGGTCCCGCAGGAAGAACAAAAAGAGCATCAGATTTCCTGAAAGACTCAGTAGCAACCAAGTAAGATTTGAGAGCCCTGACAACATCAAGAGAATGCAGGGTCCATTCCTTGGAATTAGCAGGGTTAGGACACAAGGAAGGTAACACAATGTCCTGATTGAGATGAAAAGCAGACACAACCTTGGGCAAGTAATCCTGCTTAAGCCTAAATACCACCTTATCCTGATGCCGCTCAAAATAAGGAGGTTTAATAGAAAGCGCCACCAGCTCAGAGACTCGCCTGACTGAAGTGATAGCCACCTTAAGAGTCAGAATGGGTAACGCCGCCCCACGGATAG
Source organism: Gastrophryne carolinensis (assembly GCA_027917425.1). Taxonomy (NCBI): domain Eukaryota; kingdom Metazoa; phylum Chordata; class Amphibia; order Anura; family Microhylidae; genus Gastrophryne; species Gastrophryne carolinensis. The sequence continues at coordinate 231,187,290 of CM051236.1, forward strand.
GCTCAAACAGAGGACCCTGTAGAGCAGACAACACCAGATTCAAGTCCCAAACCGGTAGCATAGGTTTACGTGGCGGACGCACATGAGTAACTCCCTGGAAAAAAGTCTTAACCAGCCGATGATTGGCAAAGGATCTTTGGGAAAAAATTGCCAGAGCTGACACCTGTCCTTTGAGGGTACTAAGTTGAAGACCCGAATCCAAACAATGTTGTAAACATTCCAGAATCCTGGGGATAGAAAACACCCGACAGGGAAGAGACTTGGACTCACACCAGGCAATGTAAGCATGCCATATCCTGTAGAAGATAAAGGACGAGGACTTCTTCCTAGCCCGAATTATAGGAACAACAGAGGCCGGCAAACCCTTATCCATCAAGATGGAGGTTTCAGCAGCCAAGCTGTCAAAGCCAGCGTTTGTAAATTAGGATGGCGCAGCTGTCCCTGAGTGAGATGATCTGGATCCTTGGGCAAAACGTACCGATCCACTGCCAACTGCACGACGTCTGCGAACCCCACCCTCCTTGGACAACAGGGGGCCACCAGAATGGCTGGTACCCCTTCCTGGGCTACCTTGCGCAGCACCCTGCCCAGCAGGGGAAAGGGAGAGAACACAGAGGAGCCGAAACTCCGTCCAAGGAATCGCTAGCGCATCCGTGGCGAAGGCCAGAGGATCCTGCGACAGGGAGACAAATCTTGGAATCTTGTGATTGTGGCGGGACGCAAACAGATCCACATCCGGCTGAACCCAGTGGTGACACAGGGAGTGAAATACCTTGTTGCTGAGGAACCATTCCCCCAGCTGAGACATCCCCCTGCTCAGGGAGTCTGCCTCCTGGTTCTCCACCCCTGGAATGTAGACCGCCGAGATGCAAGGGACATTCTCTTCCGCCCAAGACAGTATATCAGGGACACTTCCTTGAGGACTCGCTTGCTCCGAGTTCCTCCCTGATGATTGATGTAGGCAACCGCCGTCTGGTTGTCCGAGCGGATCTGAACAGCCCGACCCCGAAGGTGCGTGGTCAGCTGAGAAAGAACCAACCTGATCGCCCTCAGTTCCAGGACATTGATGGGAGCATGGGCCTCACCGACCCTGGAACTTCAGAGACTTCCAAAAGCCCCCCCAACCGGTCAGACTGGCATCTGTGGTGACAGTTTCCCAGCACGGAGGCAGAAAGGTCCTGCCCACTAGAAGGTTCCTTGAGTCCAGCCACCACGAGAGGGACTGTCCGGCCAAGGGGGACAGAGCAAAATCCTGATCCAGGGACACAGGGTCTCGTTTCCAAACTGACAAGAGGTGCAACTGAAGAGGTCTCATGTGAAACTGAGCAAAGGGGACCGCCTCGAAGCAAGACACCATCAGGCCCACTAATTGCATCCCCTGCCGGATGGAGGGATGGGGACACAAGAGCAGAGCCCGTGCCTGCTCCTGAAGGCCCTCCACTTTCTGCTGAGGCAGGAATACCTTGACCTGAGAGAACTTGGGAAAGTTGATCACCCAGCCGAAGGACTCGAGAGTGGAGGTCACCACCTGAGTATCCTTCTCGGCCTGATGAAGAGACTGAGCCGCAATCAGAACGTCGTCCAGGTAAGGGAGGATGCGAATGCCCTGGTTCTGCAACAGAGCCATCACGCCCGCCAGCACCTTGGTGAACACCCGAGGTGATACCGAATGGTAAAGCCACAAACTGGTAATGCTGATCCTCTAGAGCGAACCTCAGGAATCTCTGATGACCTGGAAAGATTGGCACATGAAGATAGGCATCCTTGATGTCCACGGTGGTCATGAAGTCGCCCGGGCGAAGGGTACTGACAGCCGAGCGTAGCCTCTCCATGTGATTTGGACCTGTGCTTGAACTCTGACAAACTTGTTGAGACCCTTCAGGTCCAAGATGGGCCCCAAAGACCCGTCCTTTTTGGGGACCGTGAAAAGATTGGAGTAGTACCCCTGACCCTGTTCTTGGGAAGGCACCAGACAAATGACTCCTGACTCCAACAGGCATTGAACTGCAAGGCGCAAACCCTGAGCTGACAGAGGGTCTTGAGACATCCGGGATCTGAGGAATCTTGGGGGCGCCAGGCTGCAAACTCTATCTTGTAACCGGAGGACACCACCTCCAGACGTCAGCAAAGAGCCAAAGACGCCCCCCCACCCGGATGGGCGAGGGCGCCTCCTCATGCCTGAGGGGCCTTAGGAGGGGGTTTGGGCTTGGAACCTCAGGAGAGACCGGGACGACCACAGGATCTGCCACGGCCCCAAGAATCTCTGCAGCTACTCGAGAAGAGGGAGCCACGACCTCCTCTGGAAGCACGAAAGGAGGGGAAGGAAGCAGAGGGCCCCCGAAAGGGCCAAGTCTGCTTCCTACGCTGAGGTAACCTACCATCCTTGGCTAGAACATCCAGACGCTCCCCAAAGAGCCGTAGCCCCGCAAAAGGGAGCCCAGTGAGAGCCTTCTTGACTGCAGTGTCAGCTGCCCACTGACGCAACCAAAGCGGCGCATAGCCACCAAGAGGGCAGAAGCCGGACCGCATCATCCATGGCAGTAAGGACAAAGGCAACAAAATCAGAGCAAAGCAAGAGGGCCCTATAATCCTCCCTCCTCCTACCAGCCATAGCGGCAGTGAGACGCTTGAGCTTTTTCTTAAGGGCAATAGCTGTAATGGCAGCAGCACAGACCGGACGCAGCCTGGCCCCCACTAATGTAAAAGCATGGCAGGCCAGCTGATCCATACGCCGGTCCGTGCTATCCCGCAGTGTAGTAGTGCCAGGAGAAGGCATGACTGAGGTGTTGGATAGCCCCATAACGGGAGCATCCACCTCAGGGGGACACGACCATCGCTTGACCAGGTCAGCAGGAAAGGGATACCTCTTCCAACCCTTTGGGCACCGCGGGCAATCTATTAGGACGTTCCCACTCCTTGAGCACCATATTAGAGAAATGGCCCTGCTCAGGGAACTCCAGACGTTGTTTATCAGAAGAGTGAGTAAGGGGGAGATGGGGGCGGTAAGGAGCAGAACCGGGAGAAACCACAACCCACAGTTGTCCCGCCTGAAAAACATAAGTAAAAAGCACATAAGCATCCCACAGCCCATGCCCCAAGGGAACAAAACCCCCCAAAGGGGACTCATGGACCAAGTAGACCGAAGGATCACCAAGCCGCCAGACCACGGGAGGAAGCGACACAGTAAACGATGACTGCCGCAACTCAGGAAGGATGAAGGGCCCCAGACGTGCAGCAGGCTCAAAATGGTGCTGGCAGAAGAACATCGAGGGGCGGCCCGCCCCGAAGAGCGCAAAAGCAGCGCTCACGTGACCGCGCTGGCGCCATCACACACAAAAAACGCCTCACCGCGGAGTGAAGTATAAAGCGGCGGCGAAAACAATGTTAAACACAATTTCACCTTAAAAAAAATCCTCGCCGCTGCCACGCGCCCCCTCCTCAGAAGCTAGGACAGGAACTCCGCATCCCTCATTAGGCACACCATAAAGCCTATGGCGGCTACCCTTTGTGGTACAGGGTCTGCGGCTTGGAGCAGCGCTCCTTGAGCACTTGACCCTACTGCTCCTCTACCCTCACCCGATCCGTCAGCCAAGGCTGAGAGGCACAGAGGGTCTGGAAAACGGGTGGAAATAGACTTGCAGGGCCGCAGGCTTGGCGCAACATGGAGAGCCATCTTCTATCTTCACAGAATCACTGCAGAGGAAAAAACTGGGGAGGTCTATTGGTGATCCTGTTTTTATATGGTGCCGGGAGGAGTCACAACTCTTCTGCAGTACACTGCGCCACCTTGTGGCGGAATATCCCATACGTAAGGACTTCTTGAAGCAGGCCGTGCCATGCAATAGGAAAAACACCCATACTTACTCATTCCATTGCAGACTTGGCCACTCAGTGTTCTGGCTACTAAAGCATGTTATCACCGTTTTCATTTTTCATTATTATCAAAGCAAAATGTAAAATTCAAATGTAAAATTCAATAGCCAAACAAAAGGGTACCTACCTTTCGTCCGCCATAGCTGATCAGTTCAAGTCTGCCAATCAGTAACTCACCTGAATGCTGGATCAACTTGCGATTACCCTGCAATCAAAGCACTACTCATAGTAACCTGTAGATGCAACGTGCCAGTGTGAAAGTAGCCATAGGGTTTAAAGTTAAGGCCACGTAAGCAAAGTCAATTGGCTCACTATATTCTGTCCTTATAAAACACAAAAAGTTCCACAGTACCGTACATATAAAAATGGGCTGATTCAGCACCTTCACATCACGGTGCTGAATCATTGCTTATGTGTCTAAATAAACCTCTAAAAACACAGTATATGTGGCATGTGTATATTGGTCACGTCTGCTCAACAAAGGGTTGAGACTTTTAGTATAATGCATTTGGCCCAAAGTCTATACTACTTTGAATTACTGGCAGGCTGCCAGCCAGTGCTGTTAGCCATTATACTTACAGGAAACGCTTCCTAAGGGAAGAGCTACTGCTCACTGGCACATTTTCCCTCTGCTGAGGGGTGGAAGTATAATGCAAAGGGGACAGGCCTTCCTTCAAGTGCATAGCTTCCCTTTAATTGGGAATTTGGTTGAAGGGAATTAGGGCTAAAATAGGAGGACAGAGTGTGGGGCAGAAAAATAACAAAAATGATTGCTAAGGGGAAGGACTAGCCTTGGGGGAAGTGTCGCCCTGTGTTTGAGCATGGCGCCCCCCCAGACACACACAAAAAACACAGGTAGACAAAAGCAAAATAAGAGGACACGTGAAAGAGATGGAGAGAAGGAAAAATGTATGTACTATGAAGAGAAGGTGAAAACAGAAAGGATGTAGAAAATGTTAAATTAGGAAAAAAAAGCTAAAAAGGATGAAATAGAACGTTTGAGAGAGAGAGACTGAAGGAATGTGATAAGATGGGAGGAATGTGGGAAAAGTTGAGGGGAAAGGCTAGAAATAGAGAGGTAAAACATTAAACCATGAAGGAGTGTTCAAACTGGCAGCACAGGTGGAACTTTGATGCAGCCACGGGTCCACAGAGGTCTAGTGGAACATGTAGTTGCAGCAAAGTATCCCCAGGGGCTGGTTTGGCTCAAACCCTCACAGGCAGATTGAGCAGCTTGTGTGGCATGGAACAAGGTGGTTGAGGGCGATGCATTTGGTGCCAGATCAAAAGTCATGCTCATTAACCTGTACGGAAAAAAGGATTGTTAGAATTCCATAGTAAACAGGTATCCATTTACATATCCTGAGCATTGTTTATAAGAAAATTCATTTGCTACTATGCCACATTAAAGACTGGTACAAAAGACACAAATGCTTGAATGGAGGAAAAGTGGGTACGTGGGTGAGTAATTGGCTTAATGATTATAGCCCAATGAGTAAACAAGTGGTAAGCATTGCGGACTGGACTTTAGTTCCACTTTAACACTGTCCTGCTCCCTACTGCATCTTCACTTTAGCTCCATCCCCCCACTGCACCTCCATATCTGTCAGCTCCCCATCTCTGCCCTGCTCTACACTGCACCTCCCTCTCTGCTGCACCTCCTTTTTAAAATTGCTTCCTGATGCAGCCCCATCTCAGGCTCAAAATGTCCCACCAAGATATCCTCTGGTCGGCCCCTGGACAGAGTGGCCCCTTTTACCAATAGGGATGTTGCACCATGTGATAATTATGCTGTCCATATTTCTATTATAGGAGCAGTAAGTAATGCTGGTTGTGGCTATGGCAGGAGAGTCCGGCTTTTGTTCTTACTAACGTTTACAGTTCCATTTACCCCTCCCACTTTCCCGAGGGCCACAGTTTAGGCACATGTGCTCTGTTCTTTTGGCCATGCTGCTTGGAGGCTGCCGCCTGCTGGAGAACCCCATCTTCCCCTTGCTCCCACCTCTACTATGCTCCCCACTGCAACCCAATCTGTGCCCTGCCTCCTTGCTGCATCCTCATCTCTGCCCTGCTCTCCCATCCTTAACCTGACTCCATGCTGCATCTCCATCTCTGCCCTGCTCTCCCATCCTTAACCTGACTCCATGCTGCATCCCCATCTCTGCCCTGCTCTCCCATCCTTAACCTGACTCCATGCTGCATCCCCATCTCTGCCCTGCTCTCCCATCCTTAACCTGACTCCATGCTGCATCCTCATCTCTGCCCTGCTCTCCCATCCTTAACCTGACTCCATGCTGCATCCCCATCTCTGCCCTGCTCTCCCATCCTTAACCTGACTCCATGCTGCATCCCCATCTCTGCCCTGCTCTCCCATCCTTAACCTGACTCCATGCTGCATCCCCATCTCTGCCCTGCTCTCCCATCCTTAACCTGACTCCATGCTGCATCCTCATCTCTGCCCTGCTCTCCCATCCTTAACCTGACTCCATGCTGCATCCTCATCTCTGCCCTGCTCTCCCATCCTTAACCTGACTCCATGCTGCATCCTCATCTCTGCCCTGCTCTCCCATCCTTAACCTGACTCCATGCTGCATCCTCATCTCTGCCCTGCTCTCCCATCCTTAACCTGACTCCATGCTGCATCCTCATCTCTGCCCTGCTCTCCCATCCTTAACCTGACTCCATGCTGCATCCTCATCTCTGCCCTGCTCTCCCATCCTTAACCTGACTCCATGCTGCATCCTCATCTCTGCCCTGCTCTCCCATCCTTAACCTGACTCCATGCTGCATCCTCATCTCTGCCCTGCTCTCCCATCCTTATCCTGACTCCATGCTGCATCCTCATCTCTGCCCTGCTCTCCCATCCTTAACCTGACTCCATGCTGCATCCCCATCTCTGCCCTGCTCTCCCATCCTTAACCTGACTCCATGCTGCATCCTCATCTCTGCCCTGCTCTCCCATCCTTAACCTGACTCCATGCTGCATCCTCATCTCTGCCCTGCTCTCCCATCCTTAACCTGACTCCATGCTGCATCCTCATCTCTGCCCTGCTCTCCCATCCTTAACCTGACTCCATGCTGCATCCCCATCTCTGCCCTGCTCTCCCATCCTTAACCTGACTCCATGCTGCACCCCCATCTCTGCCCTGCTCTCCCATCCTTAACCTGACTCCATGCTGCATCCCCATCTCTGCCCTGCTCTCCCATCCTTAACCTGACTCAATGCTGCATCCCCATCTCTGCCCTGCTCTCCCATCCTTAACCTGACTCAATGCTGCATCCTCATCTCTGCCCTGCTCTCCCATCCTTAACCTGACTCCATGCTGCATCCCCATCTCTGCCCTGCTCTCCCATCCTTAACCTGACTCAATGCTGCATCCTCATCTCTGCCCTGCTCTCCCATCCTTAACCTGACTCAATGCTGCATCCTCATCTCTGCCCTGCTCTCCCATCCTTAACCTGACTCCATGCTGCATCCCCATCTCTGCCCTGCTCTCCCATCCTTAACCTGACTCCATGCTGCATCCTCATCTCTGCCCTGCTCTCCCATCCTTAACCTGACTCCATACTGCATCCCCATCTCTGCCCTGCTCTCCCATCCTTAACCTGACTCAATGCTGCATCCTCATCTCTGCCCTGCTCTCCCATCCTTAACCTGACTCCATGCTGCATCCTCATCTCTGCCCTGACTCCATGCTGCATCCTCATCTCTGCCCTGCTCTCCCATCCTTAACCTGACTCCATGCTGCATCCTCATCTCTGCCCTGCTCTCCCATCCTTAACCTGACTCCATGCTGCATCCTCATCTCTGCCCTGCTCTCCCATCCTTATCCTGACTCCATGCTGCATCCTCATCTCTGCCCTGCTCTCCCATCCTTAACCTGACTCCATGCTGCATCCCCATCTCTGCCCTGCTCTCCCATCCTTAACCTGACTCCATGCTGCATCCTCATCTCTGCCCTGACTCCATGCTGCATCCTCATCTCTGCCCTGCTCTCCCATCCTTAACCTGACTCCATGCTGCATCCTCATCTCTGCCCTGCTCTCCCATCCTTAACCTGACTCAATGCTGCATCCTCATCTCTGCCCTGCTCTCCCATCCTTAACCTGACTCCATGCTGCATCCTCATCTCTGCCCTGACTCCATGCTGCATCCTCATCTCTGCCCTGCTCTCCCATCCTTAACCTGACTCCATGCTGCATCCTCATCTCTGCCCTGCTCTCCCATCCTTAACCTGACTCCATGCTGCATCCTCATCTCTGCCCTGCTCTCCCATCCTTATCCTGACTCCATGCTGCATCCTCATCTCTGCCCTGCTCTCCCATCCTTAACCTGACTCCATGCTGCATCCCCATCTCTGCCCTGCTCTCCCATCCTTAACCTGACTCCATGCTGCATCCTCATCTCTGCCCTGCTCTCCCATCCTTATCCTGACTCCATGCTGCATCCTCATCTCTGCCCTGCTCTCCCATCCTTATCCTGACTCCATGCTGCATCCTCATCTCTGCCCTGCTCTCCCATCCTTAACCTGACTCCATGCTGCATCCTCATCTCTGCCCTGCTCTCCCATCCTTAACCTGACTCCATGCTGCATCCTCACCTCTGCCCTGCTCTCCCATCCTTAACCTGACTCCATGCTGCATCTCCATCTCTGCCCTGCTCTCCCATCCTTAACCTGACTCCATGCTGCATCCCCATCTCTGCCCTGCTCTCCCATCCTTAACCTGACTCCATGCTGCATCCTCATCTCTGCCCTGCTCTCCCATCCTTAACCTGACTCCATGCTGCATCCTCATCTCTGCCCTGCTCTCCCATCCTTAACCTGACTCCATGCTACATCCCCATCTCTGCCCTGCTCTCCCATCCTTAACCTGACTCCATGCTGCATCCCCATCTCTGCCTTGCTTACGCACTGCACCTCCAAATCTGACCTGCTTCAATGCTGCACACCCATTTCTGCCCTGCCCTGTCCCCTGCTGCACCCCACATTCTATGCTGCACCTGTCTCTGCACTGCTTCCACACTGCACCACTTTGCATCACATCTCTGCCCTGCTTCCATGTTGTACCCCCTGTCTGTATACACATTGCACTCCATCTCTGCCCATCTTTGCATCCACATTGTACCCCGTCTCTGCCCTGCTTCCACACTGTGCCCCATTGCTCCCTTATCTCTGCATCCACATTGCACTCCATTTTTGCCCTGCTTCCATTCTGTACCCCTGCCTCTGCATCCACACTGCACCCCATCCATGTCCTTCATCCACATTGCACATCTCTGCACTGCTTCCACACTTCACTTTTCACCCCATCTCTGCCCTGCTTCCATGCTGTACTGCATCTCTGCATCCACATTGCACCCCATCTATCCTGCTTCCATACTGCACCCCATCTCTGCATCCACATTGCACCCCATCTCTGTCCTGCTTCTGCACCCCGTCTCTGCATCCACATTGCACCCCATCTCTGCCCTGCTTCCGCACTGCACCCCAGTCTCTGCATCCACATTGCACCCCATCTCTGCACAGCTTCCATGCTCTACCACATCTCTGCATCCACATTGCACCCCATCTCTGTCCTGCTTCCGCACTGCACCCCGCCTCTAAACGGCCACATGGCTCTGTTACTGGTTGACAGTCCTCCCTGAAGAAGGGGGATATACTACCCCCGAAACGTTGGAATCCTTATGGACTGCTATTATGGATCTTATTAATGCTTGGCATGATTCTGGTATTGCACTTTTGTATACCATTGCCTGAATCCAACTGAGCTCTTTTTTACTATTAGAGTGCCGCTTCTTTCTGCTTTTCGCCTCATTTCTGCCTTGCTTCCACTGCACCCGTTTCTGCTCTGCCTCTCTTTTTCACTCATCTCCATGTTGCACCCCATCTCGGCATCCACATTGAACCCCGTCTCTGCCCTGCTGTTGTCCCTGCACCCTCCGCTGTCCTCAAGCTCCCTCCGACCTACAAGCTGGCCGGGGAGCAAAATGCCTTCCTTCCACTTCTGGGTCGTGGACGAAGTCTAACCCATCTTAGCACACTCTGTCCAGTGGCTTCCTAGGGAGGAAACACAAAGAACTAAGGTGAGGAGGAACCTCTGTTTTAGTTTGTATTTCCTCCCAGGGGGTGGAGCCTCTCTGGATGGTCATGCTGAAGGATGACTTGGAAAAACAATGTTTGAAACAGTTATGTTGTAATATACAGAAACACGTTTTTATTTGTAGCTTTTAAGTCTTTACAACTTTTTCTATGATACAATTATACATTTGCCTACATTTCTATGATACAAGTATTATACATTTGCCTACATTACAGCTGCAAACTTTGCTTATTGCATCTGGTTGTATGTAAGAGTCATACATAATGCAAAGAAATGTGTATGAATTCCCAAACAGCAGCATAGATATGGATACACATTATTACTAATATAACATAGTAAACATTTTTTATTATATAATTTACACCAGAAGCTTGTCCACACCATATATTCATTCCTGAGCTGAAAAGGGAATTACAGGAAATATCAAGCAATCCCAACATATTGTCTACTTCAGTTACCTCTGGATTGTGTCTTATTTTACTATAATATACTAGTACGGGTTACAGTATATTAAGCTGCAAGACCAACCTCGACTTCCCTTCAGTAAACTCTGCAGACTAGCTTTGCCGTGTGTGAGACATGGCAGAATGATCGAGTTACAAAGGCCAAATGTACGCATCTATTTTCTTACTTTTAATTCATGGCATAGAACATGCTACTATCGTTAATCAAGGGCAGAGTGTTAGGCATCCTCAAACTTTCTTTGTGCTTCTGATTCAGAGTTATGATTATTTAAACATCTCTTTAAAAAAAAACAAAAAAAAAAAAAACCTGGCTTTATGTTACAAGGCACACATTCCTTCCTTAGAAACATTTCAGATAACTGATGTCATGGTTTACATCATCTATTACAAGGTCACATAAATAAAATTGTAAATATAAAATCAAGATGATTTTAGACGTTATGGTGTATTTTAATACCTGCTTTACCAACCCATGCAAAAAATTTCATTTGGGCCATATAGAAACAGAACTGGTCCCTAAATCAGGTACTGCAGCAATCAGTGTCTGCTGGGGCACTCCAACTTCATTTATTGCTGTGGATGGGGCGTGTAAACCCGCGGCACGGCCCTTAATTTCAGTGAATGGAGTGGTGGGCACACTGCAATTGATTGGTAAATGGAGGGCTCAATCTTTTTTTTTTTTTTTATTATTCTTTTTATTGGCCAAGCAGAATCTGGGGCCAAGTTTTTGTTTATATATTTGCCTGGACATACTGTTTGAAAAAGGAACTTTGGACTTTGTCCAAATCCCAATCCCTGGGACATCCCGAATTGGGATGCCCTGCTGTGTGAAACCCCGGATCGCCTATTCCACTTACATGTTCCTGAAGCCCTGACCGCTGCATCTCTGCTCACCTCTAGCTGTGCACAAAACTGTGGCGCCCTGCCTTATTCCCACTATGGGTGAGTGGGGATGCAGCTCCGCTTTTCAGTTTTGGACACAGCTGCGCCGTGGGACTGCCAAGAAGGTGAGTTTCCTGGGTGACCCACAGGGATACTATATACAGTGTGGCATCCCCTGAACAGAACACCACCCTGGAGAATGAAATTCCTGTGTGTTTTTCCACTTTAAGTGGCATTTAAGTTATATGCAGACTGCCAGGAGAGCCTGATAGGCTGCTGGTAGGATTTTTAGGAATATATGGCCATTGTATGCTTGCGCACAAATAGAAATTGCTCCTCTGCACTTAACCCATCCATGTAGTAAGACAAACACAAGCAGTAATTGCCCACATGCCTGGAGTGTTGCGCCCTAGCAATGGTGCCTAGGGAACAGTTGGGGGGGGTTTAGGATGCCCCTGAGCTGCCATGGCTAGTTGGCTAGAGCGAGCCACATGACTAAGGAATATAGTTGCATGCACCCACTTTTGTCAGATCCCCAGTAGAGGAACATTTACATGCAGCTCTTAGAAATAACCATTGTCATACAATTCTCAGATAAAGGAGCATTAAATAGATATAAGCTATAAGGTTATAGCTAAAAGGCTTCACGTTTCTGCAAAGTTAGGTTTAGTTTTCTAAAAAGCGGCCCCATTGTTATTACAATGCAGTTGCTGCATTATTTTTAATCAAACTGTACATAGTTTTCTAAAGAATGAGCTATTTTAATGAAATACCAGTAGTCCTTGTAGTAACGTTTCATTAAATATCAAGAAAAGGTTTTAATTTTTTGCACATTTTAACTTTCTTCGGAAATATTCTGGAGCTGCTTCAAAAAGCCAATCAGCATCCACCACACACAGGTCCCTCATATAGCACTTCGAGGTATGAAGCAGTTCATTGTATATGACACAGGCAGGTTTGCAGTGGAAAAGCACAGAGGATGGATGGATGGCAACAGGCTGATGTGTATCCACAGTGGTGTATGTGCCATCTGGCTGCAGCTCTGCGGCATTCATGAAGAGGCCATGGGCTAAGCACTGACGGATATTCCGCGAGTCCGTTCTTGAGGATTCTATTGGCATGGACATCTACAGATAAAAACAATTAAACAAAGAAAAAACGGTCAAATCTATCAAAACTGAAATTTGACCAGTCTTACGCGCTATTCAAACCTCTCTGCTTGAGACACATTGAGCAATGCAGTCACAGTGCAAGGAAAAATGCTGCCCATTGTTTTTAATGGGTCAGTTCACATATATACGCTGCATATATATGTGAACTGGCCCATTAAAATAATGGCCAGCATTTTCCTGCGCTGTGACTGCTTTGCTCAAGAGGGAGGAGAGGTGCGACTTAATACTGGATGACTATATATTGATATATAGTCAATATGTTAATTAAAATATAATGAACATATTTTGTTTCCAGGTCTTCACAAGTACTTTAAACTGCATGCACTAATGAGACACAAGGAAAGAGTTAGTCATAATGCCACCACAAGGCTCAGAGATGACTAATATAGCTTTCCGAATCCATAGGTGCCATCTGTATTGCACCATTTCTTAGTGGACTGCTCACCTTCCACTGTAAGTAACAAAGAAAGGGAACTTGCCCCAAGGATTGCCAGGGCAGTTTTTCTATGAAACCCAGTGCTGCAGGCTGAAATAAGATGCTACACACAATATAGTATAGTGTAGACTTCTGTGGAGGCCATTAAAATGAATGTGGTAAGATGGACCTAAAGCAAAAAAAGAAATTAGGAATGTTTCTCTCTCTTCCCAACAGTGCAGCCTGCTGCATTCACCCAGCACCATCCTCCTGCCCCACATGACTGCAGTGGCCAATGGGTTTTACAGAGCATTTTGCATGCTTATCTGGTGATTGGTTCACAAGCAAATATTAAAAAGGGACTGTAAACCCAAATAAAAAAAACTTTCCTTCTCTCCCCCAGCAGCAACTCCTGGAAAGCCTCCTGGTTTCTAGGAACGAGGTTCCCCCGAAAGCATGCGCCCCCAGAGTACCTTGGATTATGACTAACGCTTGCTGCATGGCTCCGCTCTTCTGTGCCAGTCACACCCCCCTCTATTAATTGCAATGGAGAGGACGTGCCAGACACTGCCTTGGCACGCCCCTTCCACTGCAATGAGTAGAGGGAGTGTACAGAATCACTTTAAATCGAGAGGACAGGGCACCGGGAGCTCTATTCTCAAAAAAGGTTTCTGATCAGTGGACCAGCTGGGAGAGAGTAAATTCCTTTTTGTTTTCAAGGTCTTCAATTTGTTAAGCTTTGTATGTTATATTTATGCTAAGACACAGGCAGCAGGCTTAACCCAGTCTGCTGTAATTCAACTTATTCAGATTGGGAGGGATCCTGGGATATGTAGTCAGTACTTTTTACTCAAGGCCAGAAAACCACACCAATCTTAGGATCACAGCCACCACACAGGAAAACTTGGAAACAGCATGCTGATAAGTAAATCACAGGTAGGGGGGCACAATCCTAACACAAATAATTATTTTACATCCCAGAAGAAGAAAACAATAAGGCAGAGCACCAAAAACCTGACAAAATTGAGTTATCCTTAAAGAAAACAAAACACTTTTCCATGGCATCATATTTCAGATAATGATTTGGCGATTATGAGTTGTACCAACTGTATCACTATAAGTAATCTAACCCAGGCAGTGCATGAAAACTAGGCTGCTAGACAGAAAAGAAAGAAAACTGAAAGAATACCTTTATACAAATGTCTCTGAGCTGAGACCGAACCTCTAAGACCAGCAACATATTTCTTCCATTTATGAAATTCTCCCGGCACCACTCCTAAGTAAATAAAAAAAAATACATTAATAATTTTATAAAAGTTGCCTAGCGGTATTCTCCCTGAAACAATATCTTCCAGACCTAAACCGAAAATCTTGGTCATACAGTGTAGGTATCCATGACCTTAAATGCACAATGCATCTCGGCAAGCATTGTGCTGCTGGGGGTAATGGTCAAGGATTTTTTTTTTGTTTTACTTGTCTGGACAGTCCCTTTAAAATGGAGCTCTAGTAAAAATACAGCCACCAAACTGAAACCACATGGGTGACACCATAATCCTGTCTTTTATGGACATCGGAACAGAGCGACCATAGGAGCACCAGGCTCCCATGCTTACTGAAAAACTACAGGACAACAAAAAATACAATTCTGTGATTACTCACCTGTAGAATTGTTATTATGAGTATACAGTACGTCCTGCTCCAGATAAGATTCTTTACTCTTGGGTATTACTCCGCCAGATGGCGCTGCACTGCAGAGACAGCGAAATTGGCTCCTCCCGGCCCCTGAAATACCTGGGACCTCCCACAAATCCCCAGCATTGAAAAGCAGTTAACAAAAAGCCGGGAGAATGATAACATAACCATCCATTAACTAAACCAACAATGATAATCACCATACAGGGGATCCAAGAATAATGAAAACCAAGGGTGGGGTGGAGCAGGACGTACTGTATACTCATAATACCAATTCTACGGGTGATTATTAAAATGAGATTGTTCAGGGAACTCTAAACGTGGCTTAGCAATATGAAACAATTCCCCCTGCTGCTTAGGAGCCGCTGCCGGGGGAGAGATAGAAAGCACTTCAAAAATATGAGCCAAAAGCCTATCAGTATCATCTGGGGACCAGGGATCAGAGCCAGAATCCTCATAACCCTTGGTCCGTTCATCAGATGACTTCGAGTCAGAGAACAATTCCCCTTCCTCCAGGGGGGTATACCCAGACAGATCAAAGAACTCTTCAGCCTCCATAGGGAAAAGAGTGACATCAGGCGCCAAATGCCGCCTCTTAGCAGAAGCCTTACGTGCCATAGTATTAGCAAGCAACTTTTCAACACTGGCCAGTCTAGTGGACACATCAGGCTGAGACTCCCCACTGGTATGCAGCTCACTGGGAGTCAAATTTAAGCTTGGGGGGAGTAGGCGAAGCCATACGTGGCGCAGGCCCAGCTGCTGGTAAACCAGGCTGCAGCGCAAGCACCTGCTGGGCACAAGATACACAAACCCGCACATTGTCAACACTTGTAGGGGACACCCCACAAGCTACACACAGCCAGGCTTGTCCCGAAGGAACCCCGAGCACATTATCCTGGGACGCCTCCATATGGTGATTATAGCGGCACAATAGGCTGATAGGGATTCACGTTATAAAAGAAACCCGGGATGCCCCAGTAGCCCGCTAGGGAAGTGGGAGGAATTAGCACACTAGGCCTCGACCGCGGAACACCGTAGAAGCGCGCACGGCGGTGGCGGCAAATTCAACAAGCAACCAGTGCAACCAAATCTGTGCCGTGACAGAACTAAAGGCAACCAAGCACACCAACAAACAAGTGAATGTACAAAACACACACTCACACCCCCCCCCCCCCCAGAAGCGAGGGAGGGCAGCAGCCACCCACGTAGGGCCACCGATAGACAGGGGCAATAGTGCGGGAGGGGCATCCCATAAGGCTCACCATGTGCCTATACCGCCTACCCTTTGGTGGGGGATTGTGGTGGAGCAGCGCTCCTAAGCACCTGACAGCGGTGCTGCCTACCATCACCCGAACCAGCGCAGCCAAGGCTGGGAGGCAAATTAACAATGGGACGGGTGGGAATAGTCCTACAGGGCCGCAGGCTAATAGCCCCACTCACCTGCGAGAAGAGAGAGCCATCTTCTTGTCCTTCGCAGTCCAGAATGCAGAGAAAAAATACAATTTTGTGAATACATAAATAGTTACACTTGGGTATACACGCGTCTAGGTGGCGACTTTGCAGAGAAGTCCTGAAAAACGAGCCCCTGCCGGTCTATACATACCTGGGACCTCCCACTTATTCCCTAGTATTCAAACAGCAGTAAGACAAGGTACCAGAAAAAAAACAACCATTGGTAACCCTCAAACAAAAGCTTCACCATATAAAAGAACCAGGATACCAAAAAGGGCGGGTGAAGCGGGGTGTGTGACACTTATAATACCCATTTTATAGGTGAGTATTCACAAAATGGTATTATTCTAAGTATGTCACACACCCCGCTTCAAACATAAATAGTTACAATTGGGACATCCAAAAGCAGTGTCCAGAAAGGGCGGGTATCCAACAAGGCAACCCTTTAAAGTACTCAGCTGAAGACCAGAGTCCAGCCCCGACTGAAGAAATTCCAAAATCCTGGAAACAGAAAAGACCCGACAGGGCAAACATCTAGCCTCACACCAATCAATATAAGATCTCCACGTCCTATAATAGATGGTAGAAGAGGACCTCTTCCTGGCACTAATAAGAGTCTGAATAACAGAATCCGAAAGACCTTCCTCCCTTAAGATGGAGGTTTCAGCAGCCAGGCCATCAAAGCCAGCGTTGGAAAATTGGGGTAACGCAGTTGACCCTGTGTGAGAAGATCCGGCCGAAGAGGCAGATCGAACTGATCCACCGCCAGACGAACTATGTCTGCGAACCACACCCGCCTTGGAGCCACGAGAATGGCGGGAACCCCTTCCAGGGCCAGCTTTCGCAACACCCTGCCTAGCATGGGAATCGGAGGAAACAGATAAAGGAACCCCAGGTCCCCCCAGCTCAGGGACATGGCATCCACCGCCAGAGCCAGAGGATCCTGAGAGCGCGACACGAATGTCGGAAGCTTGTGATTGTGACGAGAGGCAAACAGATCCACCTCCGGCGTCCCCCACCGGAGACAAAGCGACCGAAACACCTGAGGGTGAAGAGACCATTCCCCCCGGCGGGAAGAGCACCTGCTCAGGAAGTCCGCCTCCGTGTTTTCCACTCCTGGAATGTACACTGCCGAGATGCAAGGGACATGAGTCTCCGCCCAAACTAGAATCAGAGACACCTCTCTGAGGGCACCCAGACTGCGAGTCCCTCCTTGGTGATTTATGTAAGCAACCGCCGTCCGATTGTCCGACCGAACCTGAACCGGCAAGCCCTGTAAATGCTGAGTCAAGTGAGACAGAACCAACCTGATGGCTCTCAACTCAAGAACGTTGATGGGCAAGTGGGCCTCCTGAGGACCCCACCGCCCCCGGAACCGAAGATCCTTCCAGAAAACTCCCCATCCTGACAAACTGGCGTCCGTGGTGAAACTGAGCAAAGGGAACTGCCTCGAAGGAAGCTACCATCAACCCCACCAGTCTCATCCCTAGCCGGATGGACGGGCGAGGATTGGAAAGAAGAAGCTGCGCCAATTCCTGAATCAAGAGAACCTTGGCCTGAGGGAGAAACACTCTGTGCTGGCAAGAATCCAAAGGACATCCCCAGAAAAGGCACCACCCTGGCCGAAACAAGAGAGGACTTCGGGTAGTTGATCACCCAGTCGAACCTCTCCAGAGTGGATACCACCGTCCTGGTGTCCATTTCCGCTTGACTGAAGGAAGGAGCCATGATGAGAAGATCGTCCAAATAAGGCACAATGCGAATCCCCTGAGCTCTGAGAAGGGCCATCACGCCCGCCAACACCTTGGTGAATACTCTTGGAGCCGAGGTAAGGCCGAACGGAAGAGCCACAAACTGAAAATGCAGATTTTCCACCACAAAGCGAAGAAACCTTTAGTGAGCCGGAAAGATAGGAATGTGAAGGTAAGCATCCTTGATGTCTATGGACGTCATGAAGTCACCCTGCCGAAGAGAATTGACGGTAGAGGGCAGAGTTTCCATACGAAACTTCCGGGGACGAATAAACACGCTGAGAAACTTCAGATCCAGGATGGGACGAACCGACCCGTCCTTCTTGGGCACTGTGAAGAGATTGGAATAATACCCGTGACCCACTTCCGAAGGCGGGACCGAGCAGATGACTGCCATTTCCAGAAGATTCCTCACCGCCGCCAGGAGCCCCTGCGCGGCCAAAAGATCTGAAGGAACCCGAGACCTGAAAAATCTTGAGGAGGGCGGGACTCGAACTCCAGCTTGTAACCGGCCGACACCACCTCCCGGATCCACCTGTCCGAGACCTCCTGGTCCCATACCCGGGAGAAGAGTCGCAACCGTCCCCCCACCCGCAAGGGTGAGGGCGCCCCCTCATTGCTGAGCGGGCTTTGCAGCTGGTTTGGGTTTGACGGCCATGGCCTCTACCCCTGTTCCAGCTAGCACCCCTGGGGCCGAAAAGCCTGCGCCTCTGCCAGATCTGGCTCCCCGAAAGGAAGGATTGAAAGAGGTCGCCCCCCCAAAAGGAACGACGAAATTTCTTGCGCTGAGGTAACCTACCTCCATTGGCAACCGAATCTAATTTCTCACCAAACAGGCGCAAACCCAAAAAGGGAAGAGCCATAAGCGACCTTTTGGAATTAAAATCAGCAGTCCATTGCCGCAACCACACCGTCGGATAGCTACCAACAGAGCCGTAGCCCTGCCACACATCAACATGGCATCATCCTGAGCGGCAAGGACAAACGAAACGAAGGACTCGCAACGCTTGAGGGCAAGGAATTCCTCACAAGTAGGATCAAGATCCGCACATAAATCCCTGACAATGGACCTAACCACCAACAACAAAAGTGCCGAAGCACAAACAGGTCTCAAAACCGAACCCGCACAGACAAAACCATGACGGGCCAGCTGGTCAATCCGGCGATCCTCGCCATCCTTAAGAGTAGTCGTGTCAGGAGAATGCAAGACCGCCATATTGGATAGCCACAAAACCGGAGCATCAACCTCGGGAGGGGCAGACCAGTGCTTCACCAAGTCCGCCGGAAAAGGATACTTCCTATCCCAACTAGGCGGAACACCAACGAGACACGTAGGTTGCTCCCATTCCTTAATGACGACATTCTCGAAATGTCGTTGACTGGGAAACTCCAGGCGCGGCTTGGTCACCTCAAACAACTCACCCTTTGGCGGAGGAACCGCCTCAGGAGGATCCAAATCCAAAATCTCAAACATCTGAGCCAATATGGAAGGGGTGTCCGAAACAGTCCCCATGGCCAGGTCACCCTCAGCACCAAACAGCTGCTGGACCTCAGGATGATCCAAATCCTCAATCAGCTCCCCTTCTTCAACCAGGGGGCAA
Organism: Gastrophryne carolinensis; assembly: GCA_027917425.1. Taxonomy (NCBI): domain Eukaryota; kingdom Metazoa; phylum Chordata; class Amphibia; order Anura; family Microhylidae; genus Gastrophryne; species Gastrophryne carolinensis. Next base: position 231,206,694 of record CM051236.1, read on the forward strand.
TCTGACCAATCCAATGCCTCCACAACCTCAACATCTGAGTCCGGCGGAGGCGGGGACAAGTGTTTCCGCTTAGCCGGAGCCTTCTGAGCAACCACAGTGGAAAATATCTTCTCGAGGCTAGCCAGCCGGGCGCATACCTCGGATTGCGAATCCCCACCCATGACAACGCCACACGGGTTCCGGAACAGGCGAGGAGGAGACGGAGATGGCACGGGCGGCGAAGAGCCAGACACCGGGGTGCCGGACTGGCGCTCAATGTTCCGCTGCGCACATGGAATGCATATAACAACATCATCCCCTGGGAGCGGAGCCCCACAACCCTCGCACAGCCTGGACTGCCCCGAAGGGCCGTTTCCGGTATCTTTGGTAGCCTCCATATGGTGAATTTATGGTATTCGCAATAACCCAGGGATTTACGCAATAAGCGACCCGGGATGCCCCTTAAAATTTTTTTTTTTTTAAATGGCCCTAAAGTTGGAGAATTAGCAAAATAACCAATATAGGGATACAATTGAAATGGACAACCCCACTAGCCAGGTAGCTAAGACCGGGAGAGCCCTGCAGCGTGGGATCCCAGGATCTGAAACAGAAAAGACAACAGTCACTCCAAGCACTAATGGATCAGCACATGTCATATACAACACCATAACACAAGAATGTCAGACATGAACCCACACAGGGAACAGTTACAATGCACATAGCTATGTAAATATCATATATATATATATAAAATATATATAAATGTGGAAAGCTAGGGATGTACCAGCATAAGGGGCCCAGCAATAATGCTACACAATGACAGGCCGACAAGGACCAGGACACAACCCACAACAAGGGAATCTGCCCCGAAAACTTTCCCAGGTGCCCCCAGCCAATAACCACCTTAACACATGCAGAGAAAACCCCCGGCCTACCTTAAAACCGCGACCGAAATGGCGGCCAGCCAACATGTACGAGGAGGCAGAGGGAGAAGAAGGGCGGGCCCAGCAGAGCGCGGCAAACGCTCCGTCCCTGCCCCTCCCTCCAATCAAGGCACAGCGCGGGCCACGCCAGACGCGACCCTGCCCCCCTCCTCCTCCGGAGAGCCGGAGAAGACAGCGGGCGCCTAACATGGCGCCCGCACTTGGTGACAAGGACAGGCGGGCCGGCGGCACACTACACGCCGCCCGGCCCCGCCCGCAGCCGCCCCCCGGAGAACCACCTGAGCAGCAGGACATGGCGCCCGCACTGACAGTAGGCAAGGGCAGCCCGGGCGGCACCCACGCCGCCTGGACCCGCCCCCCCTTGCCCTCCGGAGAGCCGATCCTACAAAGTCTGGGGAGCTCAATGGAGCCCCCAAAACATAAAAACAAGCTTGTCAGACGGGCGGGCCGGCGGCAACACACACACGCCGCCCGGCCCCGCCCCACACCAGCCATCATCAAGTAAAACACACTCACACAGCCAAGTAGCAAAGCATACCCAGGCACACAGACAAGCCCCCCCCCCCCCCCCCCCCCAACTAGCGCAGGGAGAAGGGACCAAGCGGGGCAAGGGCAAGCCTGATAGGGACTAAAGGGCGGGGGCATCCCAAATCCAGATCACCAAAACCGGATAACCACATCGCCCCATACTATGGGGTCTAGCGGAGGAGCTAAGCTCCTAGGCACCATAGGTGCCGTCTACCCTTGCCCGGCCGACAGCCTAAGCTGGAAGGCTACATATTTAGGTATGTATAGACCGGGAGGGAGGGGCGCGTTTTTCAGGACTTCTCTGCAAAGTCGCCACCTAGAGGTGTGTATACCCAAGTGTAACTATTTATGTTTGAAGCGGGGTGTGTGACATACTTAGAATATCTGGGGATTTGTGGGAGGTCCCCGGTATTTGAGGGGCCGGGATGAGCCAATTTCGCTGTCTCTGCAGTCCAGCGCAATCTGGCGGAGTAATACCCAAGAGTAAAGAATCTTATCTGGAGCAGGAAGAACTGTATACTAAGAATATATAAACAAAATCTGATATTCAATTTATGGTCTTCTTAACATTATTCATCATCATTAAAACAAGGCAGATAGTCTGCTCTATAATCAATCATTCAGAAAAAAAAGATCAGTGAAAACTGAGGCACTTGCCTTATTTTTCCCTAGGTTTTTGAATGCACGATAAATATTGAGTAGGGTGATGTGATCGCCCTCACTGGAGATGAATTTCTTGCGAGCTGCCTGCACCTCATCTCGTTTAGAAGGAGGATTATGGAGAACACTGTCTACAGAAAGCAGGGCCACAATAGTAAGTATTTCCTCTGTACAATGAAACTTTGGGGAAAGTAGGATGGTCTGAAAGAAAATAAAAGTACACTTCATATACCGCTTTGCTTTGTGAATATCTGAAGACTAGTACACAATTAAAAAAACGCAATACTACACTTATTATCTTGTCCAAAGACTAGTGGCAGGTCCTGCTCATCAGTAGCAATTGGTTAACCGGGAACTTAGAACCACTAAACTCATTTTTGGACGGGTTAACGTGATAAAAACAGACTAGGCGAGTATTTACCTGAATTATGCAATGTAAAGAGGATGGAGATCGTTTTTAAAGCACCCATTAATTATAAAGCAATTACATTTTATACAGACTGTATGCTAAAGGGACTAGATGTAGATTAAACATGCTAGATGGAATTAATCCGTTCTGGAATTACCTTGGAAAATCTGGGCTCTAGAGGGAAAGCAGCCATTTTTCTTCCGAGGGGTGTGAGGATCACCTGATCATCCTTTCTTTCTACTGCACCAAGAAGATCAAGCTGATCAATAGCAGCTCGTAGAGAGTCTGGAGAAAGGAGAAAGCTTAATTAATCGAACTGCAATAGAGTGGTTTTACTATTGTTCCTTTTAAAGCGGACCTTCACTCTAAATAAGAGTCTATCTTATATGTTTCCCACACACTGTACATACAGATTGCTCACATTAAAAATCATCCTACCTGCATCTACTGCATGTTATGAGCCTTTAAACATCCAAGATGGCGGCTTATGGAAGCTGCCATTTTTGCAGGCAGCCTGCAAACAGGAAGTGACTGTGCTGCTCTGCATTCTGGGACTGCTGACCTTTCCCTGACCCCAGCTCTGCTCTGTCTGAGCAAAGCACAGCTATAACCCGCCCCCCTGTACCTTATCCCACTCTCCTCTCCTCAGTAAGTGTGATGCTTCTGAGTCAAGATGGCGGCGCCCGCATCCTAAATTCCCGAACAGAGTTGCAGCCCAGTGGGGGAAAGTATAATAAATTAGTGACTAAACATGTAAAATATATTAATTTTAGATGCTGAGGAATTGTTTTTTAAGAGTTTGGGCTTTTCATTAAATCACGGTGAAGGTCCGGTTTAATGTAAGGACACTTAGTTATAACTAAATATTTTTCTGAGCTAGCACATCAGAATTGTAAATTGCATCTCAACTTTGTTGGGGATAATGCAGGCCCCATTCTGAAAGATTACTTTTCCAACTTGCTTTAGTAATTTACTTAACAAGTAAAAGGCAGTATATGAATGCATACGACTAGATTCCACTAGCAACATATGCTTTTACATACCAGGGGATGGTTTGGACACAAAGTCGAAAGTGAGAATATTTGAAACTCTCAAGACTAGAAGTTGCAGCATCACACTGGCCAGATTACACCTGAAATACATACAGGTTATGTTCATAAAATACATCCTAGAAATTCCACATACTGTTATATTGCATGTGGTCTGAACTCATAACACAAAACTATTTTAACCAATACGGATAATTCCCAAATCACACTATTCAGAGCCACCCTATACAAGTATTATGAATGCAGTTTGGTTGTCAAAAACAACATGCGCCACAATAAAGCTAGATACCTGCCTGAAACAATATTGTCTTAAGTGGCTGGATTAGGCTAAAAGATTACCTCTGTATTTCTGGGACAGTCATTTTCTCCAGCTTCTCAAACTCCTCTTCTGTGTAGAGTCTATAGCATACCCCACTGTCTTCTCTACCTGCTCTTCCTGTGCGTTGCCAGGCCTGAGCCTTGGATATCCTCTGCACAGCTAGTACTTCAAGACCACTTTCTGTAAGAGAATGAAGATTTACTTACTTAGTCAGAAGGCAAACTACTATTAAACCGGACCTTCAGCACGATTTAATAAAAAGCCCAAACTATTCCCCAGCATCTAAATTTAATATATTTTAAGTTCTTAGTCACTTACTTATTATTCTTTCCCCCAACAGGCTACAACTCTGTTCAGGACTCTAGGATACAGGCGCCACCATCTTGCCTCAGAAGCATCACACATACTGAGGAGAGGAGAGCGGGATAAAGTGCAGGGGGAGGGCTATAGCTGTACTTTGCACAGACAGAGCAGAGCTGGGGTCACAGAAAGGAGAGCAATCCCAGAATGCAGAGCGACAGTCAGAAGACACTTCCTGTTTGCAGGCTGCCTGATGCTCCATGAGCCGCCATCTTGGATGTTTAAAGGCTCATAACATGCAGTAGATGCAGGTAGGATGATTTTTAATGTGAGCAATCTGTATGTACAGTGTGGGGGAAACACATAAGATTCAGGGTGAAGGTCCGCTTTAAAACAGACTTTTACTACCATATTGGTAAACTTGTACCCTTTATGCCGCTGCTAGCAAAGTAAGCATTCCCACCAGCTACAGGGAATAGTCACTAGATAAAGCAGGTTACTTGATGTGGATGGCAGTTAGTCACAATGCAAGCAAAATAGCTAGCCCACTTACTGCTGAATAAAAGATGACCAGTGATCTGACAATGGCTGGGCGATTACACAGGTTTACCAATAAAGCTGTGGATCTGCTTTAATAGAAACTGACTGAGGGCCAAAACCACATCAGGCATTTCGAACTTGTTAACTCTTCTTCCAGGAATCCCCAGGACAGGATCAGACCACAACTTAATCAAGGGATTCCTGGAAAAACTGTTAACAGGTAAGAAATAACTCTACAGGGGCTATACCCAATCACATACTATTAGGGGGGCACCAAATCTTGACTAGAATTTAAGTCCAATCAATAATGCTTCACAACGGCATTTGCTTATGACCATGCGGCTGCCTTTTCTGCCCAAGAAACAGCTGTAGCCATCGGCGCCGAAGGGAGAAGAGTGACAGCGAGCGTGCGCTCGCTCGAACCGTGGGAGCTTAAAGTGGACCAACACCGAGAGGTGATCGGCCCGGAAATCTATAAGATTCCCAGGCCGATCACCTCCCACCCCGTGGGACATCCGAGATCGGGATGTCCCGCGGGGTGAAACCCCCCGACACCCCAAATCGCTTACCTGATCTTCGGCGGCGGCCGGCCGGCCGCCGCCGCCTCCCTCGCGCCCCTGTAGGCGTGCGCGCGCCCCGCGCCGTCCGTCTGCGAATGGCCGGCGGGGGCGCGCGCGCGCCGAAAGTGACGCGAGGGAGGCGGCGGCAGCCGCTTGGACGTTCCTGATCCCCGCCTGGACGTTGGCGGGGATTGGACCGTCCAGTCACGTGGGAGCGGGGACAGGTAAGATTTTGGGGCTTTCTGGGGGGTTTCACACAGCGGGGCACCCCCGATCGGGGTGCCCCGCCGAAGTGGACCAAAACCCAGGATAGTCAAAATCCTGGGTGTTGGTCCACTTTAAGGAAGGTGAGTGAAAACTGGGCGACCTGTGCAATAACGACGGGACCTTGGTAAAAGGAGATCCTGCCACACTGGTAAAATCCAAGGTTCCTGAATTGACAAGCTCAAACAAGCTCCTTGTTTGTTCACATACGCTACCGTGGCTACATTGTCTGATCGTATTTGGACATGTTGACCTTGCACGGACGTCAGGAGACGTGCCAGGGCCCCCAAGACTGCCATCAATTCCTTCAGGTTGGAGGATGTTGTCATTATATCTGGTTCCCAAAAACCTTGAACACGCTGCTGGTTGCAATGGGCCACCCAACCATCTGTGTTAATTATGATTGGAGAATCTATCACCAAAAGCCAACCTTGCAATAGGTTTTCTGGAACCAGCCACCATAAAAGGGACACTTTCACAGGGTCTGGAAGACATACTAATCTGTACAAGGAATCCTACTTATTTATCTAAACGTACATTTTAAGACACCACAAATGTTCAAATAATCTTCACTTTGAATTAGCAGAAAAAGCGCACTAAAGATGGAATGAGAAAGACAGTCGGACTTCAGGAAAAGAAATAAAGCCCACCGCTCTGGGCATGTGTGCGCAGACATAGGCAGCACATTACTCGCACAGATATACCCACTAAAGATGAAAAGGAGTTTACCTGTGCTCATCTGTAATGAAGTCAAGCGTGTCCTTGAGATCTGCATTTTTCTTGATGACACATTCCTTCAAATCTGGAATGATTTGAACTTTTCTGGAATATGACTTTATCTTCAGTGAACCATTGTGGATAGAGCCACCAAACTACAACCCCCCGCCCAAGCACACTGATCTTCTTTGTAATGTGTGCAATATACTATTTATACTTAAGCTCTGGCCACATCTTATTTAAACTGGATAGTGGGGAAGAGCAAAAACTAGTGCAGTTTTCATTTTGCCATGTGACCCAATTGTGGTGCTTTAGCCTAGTTCCTGTTTGGTCAAAAGAGTCAGGAAGTTCATTTTCACAAAAAGATTTGGGTACCATCAAGATCAAATGGTGGTGACTGATTCAAGATATGGCATCCCTGTGCAAGAGATGCTACCATCTGTCTAAGGACACCTAAGCGTTCCCTTTTACGTAAACCTCCTGTTTGATCACAGCTGACATGCAGTGAGGATAGACTTCCAAATTGTGGGGGTGGGTGAACACCTCAAACAAAGGAGTTGGGCTAAAGGAATCCATATTAAGCAGATTATAAACTATCCAAATAGTAATAGGCAGAGAACCAAGCATTTGTACAGAGAAAGCTCAGATTTTTGTACTACCAAGAGGGGAAGGATCCCTATTTTTTTCCTATGACAGGTTTGCTTAAAATTTCAAAATAGAATGGCATACCTGGGTTATATTTCTTTGCCTTCACCATGCCTGTATCTACAACATATTTGATTCCTGTTATGGTGATTGAAGTCTCAGCAATATTGGTGGAAAGAATAACCTTGCGGTGGTCCTAAAGAAGGTACAGTTTGTTAAAGAAAACATTGCTGTAAATGCATTTTTTATGTATCCTTCCATTCCTCTATGGTGTGGTTGTGGCAAATAACTGCATCAGGCACAACATAATGCACAAAGTATGTAGCACTGCATGAAACTGAAGTCTAAATTAAAGAGGACCATGGACCAAGATCTGGGGCCTACCGAATTGGGGTGACCCTCTGTGTGAAAAACCCACGAACCCTCCTGAATACTCACCCTCTCTGCAACTGCGTGCTCCAGGCTGCATCCCCGCTCACCTCTAGCCATGCACGGGGGATGCGGCTGGCAGCGCCATTCGTCTGCTTAGCCGTCCGTTGATGGCATAGTCATCAGCAGCCCTGAAAAGAGACGATTGACAGGGAGTGCGCTGATTGGCTGGGCTTAGCCAATCAGTGCACTCACTTTCACCTGAGTCTGTGCCATGGGAGCGGAAGGAAGGTGAGTGGGGGGGGGGGGTACACACAGCGGGGCATCCCAATTTGGGATGCTGCAGAGGGGGAACACCACGCAGAATTCTTTAATAACTGTCCAGCTCCCAAATCACATTCACATTTACTGTACTAGAACTTGAATAAATCTGTATCCTTTAAGCCCAACTCCAGTCATAAGGTTCCTCACCTTAGGGGCATTCTGAAATACTCTGAGTTGTTGAGAGTGTGGTAGAGAGGCATAAAGAGGCATTACAGTCATCTGCGGGCAGCCATCAGGAAGGTGCTTTGCTATATCTCGGCATGTTTTAGTCATGGCTTCGATTTCTTCTTGACCAGTCAGAAACACCAAAATGTCATGACAAGCTGGAGCTTCCTGCAGGAATAAATCGTATGATATGATTATTATGATTAGTAATAACTAACAGTTTTTCATAAATAAAAGCAAACCAGTTATTAGCAATGTAATGCAATAAAATGTGGCAAGCCCTCCATCTCATACAGAGAGTTCCTGTCTTAGCTTGGTATCCCTTTCCTGAGCTTATCCTTCAATGCTGACGGACCACTCCAGATGCATTTTTTCTTTTTTTTCACCACTGATAAGGACTTAAAAGCTTTGTAAAGCTGACAATAAATCATTACTTGTCTGTAGGTGCTTGGGAAGGTAAGTAATGCTTTATTTTCTTTGGCTTTAGAAAGCATTTAAACCAACAGCCTTGCACAGTTGGAAAAGAAAACTCCCCAAAACGCACTTGCCCTATTCTGCATGCATGATACTGAATCACTTTCAGCATTTGCATTTGCTCCTGCATGCAGCTGCCTGGATTCAACTGACAATGAACAGTTACAGGAAGCCCAGCAGCACGTCCTGTCTGCAGCTGCAGGAGACACCATTTTGTTTTTAAAACTGACCACAGCAGGAGTTAGAAAAAAAGGTTAATTAATTTTTGTTTGCAGAAATCTGAATTGCCCTAGGGAGGGATGACTTGCCCTGGGGAGGAATGCATATGAACACTGTTTGTTGTAAGAGTGTTGGTCTGGTTCAAACCTTGTCTCTCTAAAGCTACATTTTAATAGCCCTAGTGTTGCTGATGTTGATTCATGTGTCAGTCTTCAAAAACGAGGCTTGAAGCCTCAAATATAAAAGTTCTTTTAACTTTTGGTCTTTTCTGCAATACTTCCCTGGCAGTGGTCGCTGGGAAATAATTCCCACATTCGGAATATGTGTAAGGGCCGTCTGTAGCCTCCCCAGTGTGACAATACTTACCTCTGCCCTCTGCATCCAGTGCTGGGTGGCGTCTGCTTACTGTTCATGGACAAGGGTCCCCCCTTCCTTTCAGACTGACACCAAACTTTTCCTGACGAAGGGAGGGGTATTTATACTCCAGAGCATGGCTTCACAGGAATCTCCATAGCATCACTTGATATTTGAAATGTATTAGCTTAAGTATTACCTGGTGGACTTGGAAGACTGTGACCAGCGCAGCCTGTAGGTAATCACTTTGAGACTGCTTTGTGTAAAAGACCTGGATAGGATGTTGTCTTCCTTCCAGATAAAGAACAGGTGCACCATTGAAATATTCAGAGAACAAATCCACATCCATAGTGGCAGACATAATGATGATCTACAAGAGAACACAAGGATCGTGATCATATATTCTGCTAGAAAACTAAAAACAACCATATTTAGACAGGATATCGTACACTTAAAGTGCTACTGCAGGCAAAGGCACCCTTGTGTCTGGCTATATTTGGCATTGTCCTAAACGCATGCACCTTTAGGAATGGCGGTATTGTGGCCATGTGCGTCAATTTAAGAACGGAAAACAGTTTAGAACAGTGTCAAATGTAGCTTGATGTAATGGTGTAACAATTACCTTTGCCTGCAGTATCACTTTTAGGCAATTCCACTACTGATCACTGGTGTGGTAGACATCATTTGAAGATCTGCCTAAAGAGGTACTTTAAAGAGAAGTCCACTTCTGTTTACTTTTCACACAGGCCCCAGACCAGAAGTGCCCTTCTTACTGGCTGTCAATTGTGCTCTGCAATCGCTGGCTTGCGACTGACCAAATGTTTATTTGGGGGGGCTAACTAACCAGCACCTTAATTTGGGGGGTCTCACTTTAAACATCTACATAGAGGCTGAAAGCCGGAACAGCCAAGAGCCAACTGAGACTCCATGTGTCAACTACAGTGATAGGCACAGCAGGAATGATGGCAGTTTTGGGGGTTAGCCTCACACAGCGAATGCCACTTCTGGTCCGATGTCCGTGGGAAAAGCCAGCAACAGTGGACAAAAATCCACACCCGGCGGCCCTGAAATCTAAGATTCCAGGGTCACCTGATTCTCTCCCCCCATGGTACCTCCCCGAATCCCCTAAAAAAACCTTTGCCCCTATCCAACGGCGCATGCGTCATAGGACTGGGGAAAGGTGAGTTTTACTGGGCAACCTAGGGGGTTTCACACAGCGGGGCATTCTAAATCGGGTGCCCTGGGGGCAAGGACCAAAACCTGGATGAGTTTTGGTCCACTTTAAGGTTGTCCCAGCATGTCTGAGTTTATGATGGGGACCATAAAACCCTTTGTTATGGGACTGGTAGGGCCAGTTACGTTTACATCTTTTGAGGAGAGATGCAAAAAGGACCCTAGAAGTAGGGGAGCGATCTCTGATTTGTACGTTAAATTAGGCAGTGGTTCATCGCCAGGCGATCCTCCATATAGAGCCAAATGGCATAGAGAAATGGGCTGTTATGACGACGAGGAGTGGAGTAAAATTTGGAAGGGAGCCTATGGCCCTGCCATGTCTGTAGCATCCATTGAGGTGAACATAAAGTTAATAACGAGATGGTACTTGACTCCTGAGAAATTGGCTCATTATGCAGGATCGACTCAGAAGCACTGTTTCAGGGGATGCTCGGGGGGAGGTTCTTACTGGCATGCATGGTGGGATTGCCCCCTGGTGCATACCTTCTGGACTAAAGTTTTCCAAACAATTTCGACGATCCTAGGTACTTGTGTAAAACCTGATCCTGGGGTGGCTCTTCTTAACAGACCAATAAAGGGGACGACTAAATCACAAAAAAATCTTATTTACCATATTTTGACGGGAGCCAAGCTGGTAATAGCGAAGGCTTGGAAGGCGTCATGTTTGAGCTTCGCAGAGTTTAAAAATAAAGTGACCTATACGATGTCAATGGAAAAGTTGTCAGCTTTATATGACGATGAATTGGATGGTTTCCGGGCAATCTGGGACCCATGGGTTCGTTATGCTATGCCTAAAAATTTTGACAAAGACCTCTTGGGGATCTGATTTTGCGAATATATATATTTTTTTTTTTTTTCTCTTCCCCTTCTTCCCTTTCTCTTTCTTTTCCCCTTCTTTTCTACAATTTCTAACTATTCTCACCTATTCTTTATAACCGATCCTCCTTCCAACCTGGATACGGTGCTTTTTGGGTAACTTACCTTAATATTACTGGTTACTGATAAGCCTTTTAGAGGGTTATAGAGCTACACTAAGTTAGAGGCCATTAGCCTACTGGTCCTAAGTGCGCTCTATTTCAGAAACAATTATTTACTTATAGATTAGTAAATATTCACTATAGGCTTCGATGTTTATGTTTACAAAATTTTATTGGAAAATAGTAAGAGACATAATGAACAATGTCTGTCAGATGAAACCGGATGTCTGTATTTGAAAATTTTATGATGTATTATGCTGATCATCCAACAATAAAAATTTTTGAACGAGAAAACCCTTTGTTATGGCTCCGACTAGGTCCCTGAATGTTTGTGGTTTTCTGCTGCCTCTGTAGGTCCAAACAATTTTGGGTAGGCCTTGCACCTACACACACTAAAGTTGATGGCCAGGGTAGCAATTTTGGGTTACAAGGAAAAGAAAAACAAATCTTACCTCGCCTGGATCCCGCAGCTGCACAGACAGGGCACAGTGTGCCATCCAACCTGTGCCTGGTCCCACGCATTCAAGTGAATGGGCATACGGAGCATGTGAATTGCTAAATCGTATTTAAAAATTAGATTGCATGACTGGATTCCAATAATAGTTAACAAAACACACAAAAGGCTTATGGGTGGTCTTACTTTCAGTGGTAATTTCCCAAGCTCCTTCCTCTTTTTTTGTGCCATTTTAACAACCCCGAATAGAACATCAGTATGCACGGTCCTTTCATGAGCCTCATCCAGGATGACGACACTATACTTGCGCAGAAGTGGGTCTCCAATGGCCTCACGCAGCAACATGCCATCAGTAAGGAATTTAATCTTGGTCTCTTCTGAGGTAACATCTTCAAAGCGCACAGTAAAACCAACCTGAAAATTGCAGTATTCCCTTTAGTGTCTCCAACAAAACAGTATTACATAAGCTTTCAAAAGGAATATAAAACAAATTCCTGAAATTAATACCTGTCAGACATGAATGAAAGGGGTTGAAACTGGGAATGAAAGCCTGATAGAGACAGAATTCTATATATAGAGGACCTCCAGACAAAAATAACTCTTGGTCTGCTCATACCTGTTTGAGGTCCCTTACCACACTAACACCAACAAGATACCCCAAACTAAGAGGATCTTCTTAAAAGGAGCACTATCGTGAAAAATGGCCCAATGATAAGATGGTGGGAAGAGGGGTCACTTATACACCAGGCATCAATAAATATCCAGGCAGGCTTGTTTTTATATTCTTAAAAGAAAGAAGAGGGAATCGGGGGTGACGTTCTGTCAGCCCTAGATTTTATTCCTACCATGAGAGAATAAACCACAAGCTTGGAGGGAGATTTATTCAGTTCGGGTGTATAAGTGACCCGTCCTCTCATTAGCCGACCTGTTTATATGGATTTTTAATATTCCACAATTTTGCAATAGTGCTCCAAGTTCCATATTCACTTGCCCCACATGACCTGCAGGTTCATAGCACTGGGCAAGCCTGAACTGTGAACCCTATTGATCGCCGTCAGTCAAATGGGGAGCCAGGCAGCAAGTGAACGCAGAAGTTGGTAAGTAGGTCTGTCTTGTTTCAAGCCGATTCTGGGGAGGGCACTGCTGAAGGCCAACCCAATTCAGAGTGAGTGATATTTATAACTGGAGGTCTGCTTTAAAGTAGATCAAAACCCAGGATTTTGACTATCCTAAGATTTTGTTGCTCCAATATGTAAACCCCCCCGCCCCCAATCGCTGGTAAAAAGGTACCTGGTAACTTCTATTCTAAACATCTGAAAAGGGAATACCATGAAGAGATGTGCCCCGTCCATAGCTAAAAATAAATTAAAAATGTATAAAAACTTGGCTCCCAAGGACCAGCGCCATTTGTGCAAGAGATCTGAAAAATACAAATAAAACATACCAACTACAAGGATAATTAAACAATTTTTAGGCAACTAAAATGAATTTCAGCGGCCTACTTAGGATTGGAACCTGTATGCTGCCCTTTCGGATGTTTAGAAAAATAAATTACCAGGTACCTAACTTAAATTTTCTCAAAACATCCACAGGGCAGCATACCATGGAGAGAATAAGCGAGATATTACCTCTATGGGGGGGGGGGGGGGTTATGGCTGCTTGTAGTACCTTCCTACCAAAGTATTGATCCTGCTTAGTGAGGAGATTCAACTGATAATGTTTAGCAAACATCTTCACACTGGTCAAGGTTGTTGCTCGACAAATCAGGTCTATGGAGGCTCCAGCTCTGCCCAAGATGCTTCTAGTGGAATGTGCTGATACACAGCCTGGAGAACCCCACCTATCATATGCAAGAGAGATCACGTTCCTCATCCAATGGGCTAATGTTGCCTTTGACACTTGATGTCCCCTTCTAGGTCCTGTGAAGACTACAACAAGCCATCCAATGTTTGTCAAGACTTAGGAGATGTATTCTTACCTTGAACAGACTAACATCTAGATACTGAATCTGAGGATCCCTCTGAGCCAAAGATGGTAAAATCTCCTGCATCCTATGGAATTCTGAAGCCAACAAGGATCTACTTTTAACACCACGGTCTTTAAAAATCTGCAGAAAAAGGCGGCCGAGAGGATAAGGTTTGGATGTTGCTGATTTTACGAGTTGAAGTTACGACCACCAAACACAACAAGTAAGGAACTTAATATGTGAAGATTCCACAGGATAAAAGGGGGGAGCTGATAAAGTACTAAGTACCCTAGCTAGAACCCATTAAGGAGACGTCCTAATCATCACTGGCCTCGATCTCTTGATTTCCAATAGAAACCTCACCAGTGAAAACTCTGAAAACATTTCCAGGAATATTGATAACACTGCCAGCTGTACCTTCAAAGTGAGCCAAAAAATAACCAAAAAATAAATACACCACACTAAAACATGACAAAAGGGGTAGTAGACAAGAAATGCAGATACGTTCTAAATATAAACAGTCATAAAATGCACAGAGCAGGAAAGCGATCCTTCAAATTTAAATTTCAATAGACGGATGAGGCGTTATCCCGTTGTACATGCATCACAAAAGACAAACATGCCCTCCAACAATAATGATTGGACTCTTACCGAATGTAGCAAGAGAAAATGCATCAAACGGTGCTTCCAGCCTCAATGATAAATTGTAAGTTGTAATATTTACTAGCAGCAAGCTCCAAAAAAAAGTTCAGGGCCTTCACTTTAAAAGCTCAAATTGATGATTCAAATTAAGGCTTAATCAGCATGTCAAATTATCTCAATAAAGTCCCATGTAAGAAATCTTACTTTGAAAAATCATCATTTTATATGACTATATCTTCAAAGTACTCACACTTAAGCCCAAGTCAACTCTTTCTGTAAGATCGGGAGCGGGAGACCTGCACCCTGATTCCCAGTACGTGTCTTCCAAACTGTAAAGGATCTCCAGACTTTCAGATAGATCTTTCTGGTTACTACTTTCCTATTTGAAACTAAAGTTTTAACCACTCTTCTTGAAAAACCTTTATTCAATAGTAAGGCCATCTCAGGGTTCACAGGTTCAGCTTCCACTTCTGAGGATCCTGGCATATTCCAGGTCCCTGTGATAGAAGATCAGTGTGAACAGGAATCTTCCAAGGATCCTAAATGGACATTCTCTTCAAGGCTGAAAACCAAGGAGATACCATCAAAACGGATGTCAACTAAACTCGAATCTTGTTCAAAACTGCATAAGAATCTGGGTTGGATGGAAGGCATACGCCAGACTGAAAATCCCAACCCACCCCATGTGTCCACCCTCAAAGACTGATTGACCAAGTTGAGAGATAAATATGTTTCTACCTTGAGTCCTCTCAGGGCACAAATGTGTGAACACATCCTGATTGAGAGATCATTCTGCTCCCTGAATCAGAGGCTGGCTAAGGAATCTGCCACCAGACTCATAGAAACTTTCAGGTGGATGGCTGGAAGAGAGAGAGGATTCAGCTCTGCCCATTTCAAAATTTATTCTGCTAGGCCCTGCAGCGTTACTGATCTTGTTCCGCCTTGGCAGTTTACATACAGGACAGTTGTATTGTTGGTTTGAATCCGAACATGACAGTTCTTTAAATGTATTGAGAATTTGAGAAGAGCCTTCTTTATCGCCTTCAACTCCCATAGATTGGAGGACAGATGACTCACGTTTTTGGACCATTTCCCCAGGGCCATTAAGAGTGCAGCAATGGGACCCCCAACTCCAAGGTTTTGAGGATTTGACCAATGCAAGCCGCTTCTGTCTCCTTCATCCACCAGTCTAAAGAATCTCTTACTCGGTCAGGAATTCGAACAACTAGGTCCATAGTTACTGGAGAATCAGGCCATTTCTGGAGGATCAAGCACTGTAGGGGCCGGGAATGAAACTAATTGCTTGATATATTGTCACTGAGGGACACCTTCATCTGGGGCAAAAAAAGCTTCCCAAGGACGGAGTTTACCTCGAAGCCCAGATAAGTTTTGACTTGGCTTGAGACTAGACTGGATTTTTCAAAGGTCAGGACCCATTCTAATTGTTGCAAGAATCATTTTGTCAGATCCAAATCTTGCAACAGTCTTTCCGAACTTGGGGCAAATAGTAGTAGGTCGTCTAAGTAATCACTCCCAAGCCCTTCTGTCTCAGTGCTGCCAGAGGCTCCACCAGTACTTTCGTAAAAATTCTCGGAGCAGATGAAACGTCTGCGAAAAGTCTGAGCGGATTCGCTCACTGGAACATGCCATTCCAAACATAAGGATTCAGAGCCTTCAATTTCAGAATGAAGTGGAACCCTCCTGACGATTTATTTACCAAAAATCCCTGATGAATCTGGTTCGAGGGAACAGGTCTGATTACGCTACTCCATAGAGGAGCCGATACAAACTATCGGCTCCTTTGACGTATGCCTCTTGCGATGAAGGGGCAGACCAACAGAGGATCCCACTGGAAGCAAAAATAGTTTAATCTAGCCCCTATTAAGGGCTTGTCATCATTGTTTCTCGGAGTGTTTTTTGGAAGGGTACTAAATAAGTAGGTACCTCTGAACCTACCCCTTTTGGTAGAAGAGACTGACCTGCCTCCTCAAGTTGAATCCCTGCCAGAAAAAAAAGTGGTTTGAGGTAAAGCTTCGACCCCTGAAATCTCGTGTCACACAGAGAGTGAGTAACCAAAGTGTTCTGCGCATTGAATTTGATAAGGCCATAGAGCTAGCTACAAATTTTACTGATTCAACAGTAAGAAATGTTGTGGGTGAAAAAAAGAATAGGAACAGATTTTAGTATCGCACCCATACGGGTCTGCTTTAACAAACAAAATGTCAGTTGTTGAAGGCAATAATTCAGATTTCTGGCTACACAGGTAGAAGCCAAAAGAGGTTTTAGAGTGCACAAATGTACCTGCCAATCCCCTTTAAAAGAGTCCATTCTCTTATCAAGTGGTTCTTTAAAGTGGACCAACACCCAGGGGTGATCGGCCCGGAAATCTATAAGATTCCCGGGCCGATCACCTCCCACCCCGTGGGACATCTGAGATCGGGATGTCCCGCGGGGTGAAACCCCCCAGAAACCCCAAAAAGATCTTACCTGATCCGCCGCCGCCTCCCGCGCGCCCCTCCAGACATGCGCGCGCCCGCGCCAGCCCTCTGTGAATGGCCGGCGGGGGCGCGCGCGCGCGCCGAGAGTGACGCGCGGGAGGCGGCGGCGGCGGCAGCGGCTTGGACGTTCCTGTCCCCCGCCTGGACGTTGGCGGGGATTGGCTGCGGCGTTCACGTGGGAGCGGGGAGAGGTGAGTTTTTTGGGGTTTCTGGGGGGTTTCACACAGCGGGGCACCCCCGATCGGGGTGCCCCACCGAAGTGGACCAAAACCCAGGATAGTCAAAATCCTGGTTGTTGGTCCACTTTAAGGATGCCAAACTCTCCAAAGGCCAGGTCCACACCTTTGGAGACCTTGGAAAAAGCAGCATCAAGCTTAGGGCAACCTTCCCAAGCTTTAATGTCTCCTTCCTTAAAGGGATACCCTTTCTTGAGATTCCCAGGCCTAAAAATCTTGTTAACTGGATCCTTCCAAATGGCTTTAACTAACTGATAAATAGGAAAGGTCTCAGGAGAGCAAGATACAAATTCAGGGTAAAAATAATCATGTTTCGACTTTGGTGTAGAAGATTCCTCTTCTAAGTCCATATAAATTCTAATCATGTGCAAAATATATAGCAAATACTCTGACAGAAAGAGATACTTGATTGGCGGGACAGAGTCAGCGTCCGAGGGAGAACCCCTCACCCCCCTCTGAAAAACCTGACTCCTCATCTACCCCAAGCGGAGGTCTGCTTCGATGAATTGATGACTCCTTAAAGTGGACCGTCACCCTCCCATGATCGGCCCGGGAATCTATAGGATTCCCGGGCCGATCACCTCCCGCCCCGCGGGAGATCCGAGATCAGGATGTCCCGCGGGGTGAAACCCCCCCAAACACCCCAAATCCCCTTACCTTGTCCCTTCTCGCGCCCCTCTCGGTGAGTTTTTCGGGGGGGTTTCACACAGCGGGGCACCCCAATCGGGGGTGCCCCACCGAAGTGGACCAAGACCCAGGATAGTCAAAATCCTGGGTGTTGGTCCACTTTAATATCCCAGACGAGTCCCGGAAGGATTCAAAGATTTAAAAGATGAAGCAATCTGGCCCTTTAATGCCTGAAGTACTTCTGACATACTAGGCTGTTTATATTTCTTGACCAGCCTCTCAGTGCATACTTTACAAAGGGGTTTCTTGTATGAATCCAGAAGTTTGTTTTCACAAAGAAGGCATCTTTTACTGTTATTCTTAGCCTTAGACCCAGGCTTTGTCTTTGCTTGATGAATTGTCTCTCTGAGGCGAGAGAGGACTTAGTCTAAAGACATAAGTATAAAAAAAAAATAAATAAAAAAAAAAAAAGGGAACATTAGTCCCATAGTCCCAAGACAACAAGCTTCTTTCACTGAAAAAAAAATCACATGCAGAAGGGTAAAAATAACTCACTGGAGCACAGCTTCCCAGAGCAGCTGGAGGAGCTGATGGAATAGGAGCCGGATCAGGAACATTTGTGGTCCGATTGCTTAAGCAAGGCTCTCCCTGGCTTGATGGGGGAATGCTAGGGACCTCCAGGGAGCCCTCCGCAATATCTGCCAAACTGGAGTGGGGACACAGCCGTTTCGCCTGACTTGAATAAATAACCTCCTAAGGTCAGGAGGCTAAGACCAGTACCGCCAAAATACACATCTAATACCAGAATTTAGAAGCTGCTGATATTTCTATGCTCTGTTGCCTTAAATGAAAAAACGCATGTTCCACGGTGGCGCGTGGGGATAATGTCATTAGGCGCTGCCGGGAGATGCTACCCTGCCCGTCCTCCACTTCCTTCTCTACAGCCCATAAATAACTGCAGGCATGCACCCTACACCCGGATGCAACACACCTTGTGCTGCTGCAGCGAGGACCCAACTGCAACCCTGCAAGCGTCAATGGCCTAGACAGCAGGGAAGGTGCCAGCAAGACTCTTCTCTCCCAGAGGTGGTAAGAAAACCGGTATCTGGAGGGTGATGGAGCCGGGTTCTCGTCCCAGGCAACATCCTGAGCCCCAGACAGGCTAGGCAGACACATCGGCAGGCTAAAGCTGACCCTGCCCTGTCCCCCCCCCCCCCCAAAAAAAAACACAGAGATCAGGGCAAAAAATCCTTAACCTAGCCTGATAAGGCTGGTTCTTATGAGGGCCCCCTGGATCCTTGGCAGGCTGCCTCCAGTGCCAGGGGATAAGTTCCACCCAGGAATGGACGCACAGCCCCCGGAATACTCACCTAATCCACGCTCCTGAAGCTATTGTTGGCCTGGTATCTGACATGAACACATGAAGAACTGGCACTGGTCCTTGGGAGACAAGTTTTTTGACATTTTCTCTCTTTTTTTGCTGGTGGTCATGTTTTCCTTTCGATGGACGGAGCTCATCTTTCCACGGTTTGCTGCCCTGAGGATGTCTTGAGAAAATAACTTACCACGAGAGCACTCAGCTCAGTTCAGCTCATAGCCAACTAAACTTCTTGTCGGCTAAGAGGCGAATGGAACCAGGCATCCCTGCACGACTCTATTGGGTAGGTTTACAGGGGATTCGAAGTGGAGGTTCACACAGCAGGGCATCCCAAATCTGGATGGCCCAGGGAGCAGGAATCAGGCAATAAGAATCCAGCGACAGGGGCAGCCCGTATAACACCTTGATAAAAAATAAATTGCAAACCATAACATTTTTGATAAGTAACAAAGGTTTTTAACTGGTATGCTAAAATAAAAACACTTTACCTTAATGCTAAGCAAGGTCAATTCCTTGAAGCCCTGGTTACCGAAGAGCTGCTGCTCCTTTGCCTTCAGCCCTGATGCTTCTCGATTGAAAGCAGGGTCACGCCACATGACCACTGAACATTAAGAAGTATCAACAGTGGTGCTCAAAAACATCACAGAGCTTAATGGGAGAACATGGTCAGCATCAAGGCTGCAGGGCTGCAAGGGATCGAATCTGTCAGATGTACGTCTTTTTGGGGAACTTTACTAACTATTCAAAAAGGGGCAGCGTTGTCATTTTGGCTTAAAGTGGACCAAATGAGACTATGAGACTCCAGGGCAGGCATACTCGCTCCCCCCCGGCCATCTAGATTCGGGATGCCCAGCTGTGTAAAACCCCCAAAGGTCCCAGAAACTCAGCTTCTTCCCCAGTCCAAAGGCACATGCGCAAACAGCAGCCACATTCCTGATATCCCTTTAGCAGGGCACATGCCCACGCCAGGTTTGTTTGAATGGCTGGCGCAGGCACGCACCCTGTTAAAGGGTAGCGGGGGATGCATCCACCAGCGCGCTCAGATCCACTCACCCTAGACAAGCTCCTGGTTGAAGGGGCGGGAGCATATAGTCAAAATCCTGGGTTTTGGTCCAATTTAAACAAGATTATAAAAATAACTTTACAGGATATTTTATTTGTAACATTTTTGTAGTACTGTATCCCCCGCAGTCCTAAAATGTGTTGAGCATTTCCAAGTGGGAAAAAAAATCCAATCATTTTACAGATCCTTTCTTAAATTAAAGCAATGGCAATAAATAAGGGGCTTACCAGTTTTCCAAGCTCAGTTTTCCTCTCCTCTGACACTCTCGTTGCTAGAGATATGGCAGCCACCCTACGGGGCTGCGTTATGCCGATGATACCTTGTCTTCCTATACTAGCTTCATACAAATACTGAGGAATCTGGGTTGTTTTTCCAGAACCAGTTTCACCTATTAAGAGAGAAAGGCGCTGTCAATGAAAATATACTAGGGTTTATAAAACATGGTGTGAATTAAACAGGACCTCCACATATACCTCACATACCCCCACACTTGGGGCAAAGAGGAATACCAAAGATATATATTCACCTTTTGTGTTTCCATCCTAGTCCAGTAGAATAAATCTTACCAGTGTCAAAATCGAGTCCCATGGCCTTCAGGTTCACCGGTGACCTCCGAGAGGAATGGCCGACCCTTTCCGCATCTGTCACAGTAACTGGTCATGCCCACTCCATTCACTGCTATTGGGGAAGACATGCCAAGCATAAGCACACCCTCTTCATTAAAGTGGACCAAAACCCAGGATTTTAAGCCCCGCTGCGTGAAACCCCCCAGATCGCGAAGTCAACTCACCCCTTCCCAATCCTATGGCGCATGAGTGGACGCTCATCCAATCAGTGCGCTCAGAGCCGCGGACGTCACGTCGTCTATGGCCAGCGCTAGCGGGCGCATCCCCTGCTACCCTCTAACAGGAAGCATGCCAGCGCCGGCCATTCACAAATGCCTGGCGAGGGCACTCTCCCCGCTAGAGGGATAGCGGGGATGCGACGGCAGCTCACTCATGCGCCGCTGGACCGGGAAACAAGGCGAGTATACGGGGAGACTTGGGGGGTTTCACATATAGATTCCCGGGCCGATCGCGGTGGGTTCTGGTCCACTTTAAATGGAATGAAGTGGGAGTGCTGCAGTCACTGTGACTGATGCAGAGGCAGCCGGCTGCAGGACTCTGGACCAGGTAAGTTGTATAATACTAGACTAGGACAGAAGACTTGTTCTGCCTGTACTGTCCCTTTAAAGGGCCAGTCAGCCCATTTTTACATCCGTCACTCTGCCACCCTTCCCTAGCACTGAAGCAGGGTAACAACAGTGATTTATATTGGTTCAACACCTGAGGTCATTACAAAAAATAAAAACCAGCTGCTGTTGGGACTCAGAGGGCATCCCAACTGGTACATATATCACCCCCCCCCCCCCCCCCCCAGAAGCCTGGACTCAGGAGCACCAAAGTGCACCTGCTCCGAACTCCTATTCAGGACTTCGGCATACACGCTGGAGCCCAAAGGATTTTCCTGGATGGGATCCTGAAAGAGGTGAGTATTTGGGCTCCTAGCACTTTAAAGTGGACCAACACCCTGCCTGATCGGCCCAGGAATCTTATCCTGGCCGATCCAATGCCTCCCTGTGGGGAATCCAAAATCGGAATGCCCCGCTGTGTGAAACCCCCCAGGATGCCCACTACGCTTAATCCCGGCCCAACGGCGCATGTGCGAGCCGTGGCTGCATCTCACTCTTCTCTCTAGTGGTGCGCACTCCCTGTTAGAGGGAAGCGCGAGATGCGCCCGCCAGCGTGCTCGGAGCTGCTGAGCTCTGACGCGCAAAGCTCAGCAGCTCCGAGCGCGCTGATTGGACGAGCGGCTGCACATGCACCGTAGGAGCGGGGTGAGGCGAGTTGTAACTAGCGATCTGGGGGGTTTCACATAACGGGGCACCGGGTAAGTGGAACACCACCCAGGGTTTTGACTGTCCCTGGTACCTCTGGGCTGTGGCACACTCCACATTCAAAAATGTAACTGAGGTTGTGCCCACTCACTATTGCTGTGCTATGACTAAACAGAGCCCTATTCCAGGCATTATTACACACAGCATACTGCGAGGACTAGATGAGAACCCATGCAAGTGTGGGACCAGGGAAAAGTACATTTTTAGGGGCAATTCAGGGGTTTCACAAAGCAGGGCATCCTAAATTGGGGAGCCCCATGGCAAGATCCAAAACCAGGTAACAATTCAGAGGTCTTGTACCTCTTTAAAGTGTCTGTTCGGTCTACAATTACTGGTGTTCTATAGGTGGCCATGTTCCTCTTTCAGTAGGTCCAGACAAGCCCCCATATAAGAGAGTCAGGAGGTCCATGTGCAGTGGCCAGCATCTCCCCAGGCATTGTCTCATAGGCAGTTAGGTGGTAGTAGGGCACCTGGCTACAGAAGGCAAACCAGAAATGGCATTGCCTCATA
Organism: Gastrophryne carolinensis; assembly: GCA_027917425.1. NCBI lineage: Eukaryota > Metazoa > Chordata > Amphibia > Anura > Microhylidae > Gastrophryne > Gastrophryne carolinensis. The sequence goes on from CM051236.1 coordinate 231,229,033, forward strand.
GGCAGTCAGGTGGTAGTAGGGCACCTGGCTACAGAAGGCAAGCCAGAAATGGCATTGTCTCATAGGCAGTTAGGTGGTAGTAGGGCACCTGGCTACAGAAGGCAAGCCAGAAATGGCATTGTCTCATAGGCAGTTAGGTGGTAGTAGGGCACCTGGCTACAGAAGGCAAACCAGAAATGGCATTGTCTCATAGGCAGTTAGGTGGTAGTAGGGCACCTGGCTACAGAAGGCAAACCAGAAATGGCATTGCCTCATAGGCAGTCAGGTGGTAGTAGGGCACCTGGCTACAGAAGGCAAGCCAGAAATGGCATTGCCTCATAGGCAGTCAGGTGGTAGTAGGGCACCTGGCTACAGAAGGCAAACCAGAAATGGCATTGCCTCATAGGCAGTCAGGTGGTAGTAGGGCACCTGGCTACAGAAGGCAAGCCAGAAATGGCATTGTCTCATAGGCAGTTAGGTGGTAGTAGGGCACCTGGCTACAGAAGGCAAACCAGAAATGGCATTGCCTCATAGGCAGTCAGGTGGTAGTAGGGCACCTGGCTACAGAAGGCAAGCCAGAAATGGCATTGTCTCATAGGCAGTTAGGTGGTAGTAGGGCACCTGGCTACAGAAGGCAAACCAGAAATGGCATTGTCTCATAGGCAGTTAGGTGGTAGTAGGGCACCTGGCTACAGAAGGCAAACCAGAAATGGCATTGCCTCATAGGCAAGTCAGGTGGTAGTAGGGCACCTGGCTACAGAAGGCAAGCCAGAAATGGCATTGTCTCATAGGCAGTTAGGTGGTAGTAGGGCACCTGGCTACAGAAGGCAAGCCAGAAATGGCATTGCCTCATAGGCAGTCAGGTGGTAGTAGGGCACCTGGCTACAGAAGGCAAGCCGGAAGTGGCATTGCCTCATAGGCAGTCAGGTGGGGTAGTAGGGCACCTGGCTACAGAAGGCAAGCCGGAAGTGGCCTGGTTGCTCCAGGCAACAGCTGCCCAATCCCCGGGCCTCACCGATGATGACAGCGCCCTCCAGCTGTCGGAGCTGTGCGATGAGTTGGGCCCGGGCCTGGTAGATGGGGAGGTTCCGGCGCTGCTGATCCAGAGGCACCGGCTGTTTCCTGGGCCCGAGCTGCATGGCCGCTGTGCGGGGGCGGCTGGCGTGCGGGGATCCCGGCTTGAACCTCTTGGCCGGCGGCCGGTAAGAGTCCTGAGACATAGTACAAGACGAGGTGCCGGGCCCTGCTTAGCAGCTGCGGCACTTCCGGCCAGGCCGGCAGAGGTAAACACCCCCCACCAGCAGCAGTGCTGCCACTGGTACACGTGCTTCCGGCGCCAGTCTGGACGCCAGGGGGCGCTCTGCTTCTGCCATCACCTGCATCTCAGCACAGGCTGCCTTCATTCACAAGCTGTCACCGCATATGCTCCAGCTCTGCTGGACATAGATCTTAGTATTGGCTAGACTTTGTCATAGAAATCTGCAGGCATAAGGGCAGCAGAGGTGGGGGCCTTTAGTTAGGAGGGGCTACATGTGGCACTGTCCTAAACTGTTTTCAAATTTTCCGAAGCTGAAATATTGGGGTTTACAGGTTCAGCCAGAGCCGGACCGGATACCGGTCCCTCCATCCTCCTACCCCCACCTCCGCTCCCGCCCCTCCCTCCTGATTCACATTGCACAGCCAGGGTGTCTTATGCAAGTTCTGAGAATTCTTACAGACCCCCCTCCATTATGCTGATTATTATGCAGCACCACAGATCCAAGGGCCAGATAGTATGAGAATACAAAGGAAGGAGGAGCGGAAATGGAGATCATGTGAAAAAGAGAGAAATTTAGACAAATAAAAAAGATAGATGGAATGTGGAAAAGTGAGGAAGATAGAGGGAATGTGGAAAAGTGAGAAAACTGGAGTAAATGTGGAGAAGGGAGGATGAAAGAGGGAATATGGTAAAGAAAACGATGGAGAGAATGTGGAAGAATTGAAAGATATAGGGGATGTGGAAAAATGAGGAAGTCAGAGGGAATGTGGAAAAGAGAGAAAGATGGAGAAAATGTGGAAAAGTGGGGAAGATAGAATGTGGAAAAGCTGCGTGTTGTAGTTCTATAGCAGAGAAGCATAGCTTATCTACTCAGTGTGGGGGGGGGGGGGATAGGTGCATGGCACTACAGGGTGTGGTAGTTCTACAGCAGAGGAGCATAGGGTATCCACTCATGGTGGGGGGATAGATATCAGAGTATCGGTATCAGAGCGTTGTTGTAAATGGTGTGCAATCTGAACAAAGACGAGTTACAAGTGGTGTGCCGCAAGGCTCTGTCCTGGGCCCCATTCTTTTGAATATATTTGTAAGTGACATAGGAGAAGGCTTGGTAGGAAAAGTTTGTCTGTTTGTTGATGATACAAAGGTTAGTAATAGGGTGGATATTCCGGGAGGTGTATGCAACATGGAAAATGATTTAGCTTTACTGGATAGATGGTCAAAACTGTGGAAACTAGAGTTTAATGTCTCTAAATGTAAAATCATGCACTTGGGTAGAAGGAATCCCTGCTCTGAGTACCGTATGAGCAGCACTGTATTAGCCAGGACCTCGGAGGAGAGAGATTTAGGGGTACTGATTACTGATAGCTGCAAGATGAGTGGACAGTGTAGCCAGGCAGTGGGAAAAGCAAGCAGGATGCTCGGCTGCATAGCTCGAGGCATCACCAGTAGGAAGAGGGAGGTTGTGATGCCGCTGTATAGAGCCCTGGTGAGGCCACAGCTAGAATACTGTGTGCAGTTCTGGAGACCTTACCTGCAAAAAGACATTCAAATAGAACGTGTCCAAAGGCGGGCAACGAAAATGGTGGAAGGACTTAAACTTAAAACTTATCAGGAGAGACTTAAAGAACTTAATTTGTACAGTCTGGAGGAAAGAAGGGAGAGGGGGGACATGATTGAGACCTTTAAATATGTGAAAGGATTGAATAAGGTTCAGGAGGGAAGTGTTTTTAAGAAGAAGCTTAATGATAGAACAAGGGGGCACAACCTGAAGCTAGTCGGGGGGAAGATCAGGAGCAATGTTAGAAAATATTATTTTACAGAAAGAGTAGTAGATGCTTGGAACAAACTTCCAGCAGAGGTAGTTGAAAAATCAACAGTCACTGAATTTAAACATGCCTGGGATAAGCACACATCTATCCTAAGATAAAGCGTACATACAGTATACACATAAGGGCAGACTAGATGGACCGTATGGTCTCCTTCTGCCGTAAACCTTCTATGTTTCTATGATAGGTGCATGGCACTACAGGGTGTGGTAAGTCTACAGCAGAGGAGCATATCCACTCATGGTGGGGGGATAGGTGCATGGCACTACAGGGTGTGGTAGTTCTACAGCAGAGGAGCATAGCGTATCCACTCATGGTGGGGGGATAGGTGCATGGCACTACATGGTGTGGTAGTTCTACAGCAGAGGAGCATAGCGTATCCACTCATGGTGGGGGGATAGGTGCATGGCACTACAGGGTGTGGTAGTTCTACAGCAGAGGAGCATAGCGTATCCACTCATGGTGGGGGGATAGGTGCATGGCATTGCAAGCTGCAGGGTGTTGTAGTTCTACAGCAGAGGAGGATAGCTTATCCACTGATGGTGGGGGGATAGGTGCATGGCATTGCAACCTGCAGGGTGTTGTAGTTCTACAGCAGAGGAGCATAGCGTATCCACTCGTGGTGGGGGGATAGGTGCATGACTCTGCAAGCTGCAGGGTGTTGTAGTTCTACAGCAGAGGAGGATAGCTTATCCACTCATGGTGGGGGGATAGGTGCATGAGACTACATGGTGTGGTAGTTCTACAACAGAGGAGCATAGCTTATCTACTCATGGTGGGGGGATAAGTGCATGGCACTACATGGTGTGGTAGTTCTACAGCAGAGGAGCATAGCGTATCCTCTCATGGTGGGGGGATAGGTGCATGGCACTAAAGGGTGTGGTAGTTCTACAGCAGAGGAGCATAGCGTATCCACTCATGGTGGGGGGATAGGTGCATGGCACTAAAGGGTGTGGTAGTTCTACAGCAGAGGAGCATAGCGTATCCACTCATGGTGGGGGGATAGGTGCATGGCACTAAAGGGTGTGGTAGTTCTACAACAGAGGAGCATAGCGTATCCTCTCATGGTGGGGGGATAGGTGCATGGCACTACAAGGTATGGTAGTTCTACAGCAGAGGAGCATAGCGTATCCACTCATGGTGGGGGGATAGGTGCATGGCACTAAAGGGTGTGGTAGTTTTACAGCAGAGGAGCATAGCGTATCCACTCATGGTGGGGGGATAGGTGCATGGCACTACATGGTGTGGCAGTTCTACAGCAGAGGGGCATAGCGTATCCACTCATGGTGGGGGGATAGGTGCATGGCACTACATGGTGTGGCAGTTCTACAGCAGAGGGGCATAGCGTATCCACTCATGGTGGGGGGATAGGTGCATGGCACTACATGGTGTGGTAGTTCTACAGCAGAGGAGCATAGCTTATCTACTCATGGTGGGGGGATAGGTGCATGGCACTGCAAGCTGCAGGGTGTTGCAGTTCTACAGCAGAGGAGCATAGCTTGTACACTCATGGTGGGGGGGCATAGGTGCATGGCACTACACGCTGCAGGGTGTTGTAGTTCTACAGCAGAGGAGCATAGTGTATCCACTCATGGTGGGGGGATAGGTGCATGGCACTACATGGTGTGGCAGTTCTACAGCAGAGGGGCATAGCGTATCCACTCATGGTGGGGGGATAGGTGCATGGCACTACATGGTGTGGCAGTTCTACAGCAGAGGGGCATAGCGTATCCACTCATGGTGGGGGGATAGGTGCATGGCACTACATGGTGTGGTAGTTCTACAGCAGAGGAGCATAGCTTATCTACTCATGGTGGGGGGATAGGTGCATGGCACTGCAAGCTGCAGGGTGTTGCAGTTCTACAGCAGAGGAGCATAGCTTGTACACTCATGGTGGGGGGGCATAGGTGCATGGCACTACACGCTGCAGGGTGTTGTAGTTCTACAGCAGAGGAGCATAGCGTATCCACTCATGGTGGGGGGATAGGTGCATGGCACTACATGGTGTGGTAGTTCTACAACAAAGGAGCATAACTTATCCACTCATGGTGGGGGTGGGGGGCATAGGTGCGTGGCACTGAAGGGTGTGGTAATTCTGCAACAGAGGTGCACAGCTTATCTACTCATGGCGGGGGGATAATCCCTTCAGGGTCTGTATATGGAAAGAACCTGAGTTAGAATGTCTGTGCATGTGTTGTTTGTGTAATGCTTGTGTAGTGTACCTAAATTGAATACAGAGCAAAGAGCCGCACCAACAACAATTAATCAAAGAAGTGTGCAGGCTTGGGTACCTGAATCCAACATATATACAACAAGGAGGCTTCCACACAGCCCCCAACCCCAAGACACAATCCGCACCACTCCGTTTACATGACAATAATCACTTTTATTAATATATAGAGAAAAACACTGCGCTAAAATCTTACAAACATAAATCTTAACAAGCAATCAATCTTAGGGTTATTGCTACCACGTGCCAGAACTTCTCATCCATATAAAGTTCAAATGCAATCTAGATAAATGTTTTTACGGCACAGAGCAATGCGGAATGCAAATTTCAGCACATCCAAAAAAAAAACAGTTCAAAGAGCTCTCCCACGGTGCATGCACATCTGTAATTACTTCAATATCCACACGTGCCCACCACCTTTTGGGTATCAGCTTACCAGCTTCCAGATTTATATATGCGTCTCAAACACTCAATAGACTGCCAGATCACCAATCACTTGTAATCAGGATGATTTCCATAGGAAGACTTATGGCTCATATGGATCGAGAAAAGAGAGCACAGAAAAGGAACCTAGTGCAACTCTGTCATTTCATCATAGCAATTTAATAATTAAAATGCACTTACAATATCCACGAAGTTTTAGGGCATGTCAATAAATAAAATCCCAGCTGATCCCTCCTTTTCCACCTCCACTACGGCCGTTTGCAGAGATGGCAGGATGAGTGCTGTGAAATATGTACTGCAAGTCCTTCCCCGTGTCAGGCGCCGTCCTCCTACCTAACGCGTTTCGTTGCGGGACAATGCAACTTTTTCAAAGGCTAAAGAGGCGCGAAATGAGGACTTATACTATATATACTATATAACAAGCAATTGGTTGTATTAGCAACCAATCGCTCTTACCTCACAGCTGCGTACAATCTCGTGCTCGTTACCAGGGGGCGCGTCCTGAAGCCGGCCGCAGGTTATGTCCGAGTCCCTCGCCAATAACGGCTCAGAGGGACAACAGACAGAGCAGACGAAATGCTCGTCATCAAGCAGGATGAGCTATAAAGAACCTGATAGGTTGTCAAATGCACGTGGGACCAATGACGTCAGGCCCAGTGCTTCGTATAGTCTCGGCTGTCTCTGTGAGAACAGCTGACACACGGAGACCGCCGAGCTCGGCAAACTCCGCCGGAAATCGTCTAACTTCGGGCAGTTATCCCTCCTGTCACTTAACTAGGCACTGTCCAATGAATAGAAGGCTATTTAAAGCCCTACAATAACAGAGAATAAAATAATTATGATATAATAATTTCTATTTGGGGATCAAATAGCAAATAGATGTTGATTAATAAAAAATGACAGCATAATGATATAATCTTATTTAAGGCACATAGCCCATATTGGAATAGAAAAGGAGGAATTAGCTATATGCATAAAAATCAAGCCAGACGATGCTAACATGATTACATTAAAACACCTCCATATGTATAAAATGTAACATTATAATACAATAGCAGTCTCTAGACAAAAAATACAGTGAATACAAAAAGAATTATATAAACTTTAAGAACACATAAAAATAAATCAATAAAAATTAAGCATTATCAATGAAACAGTTTAGATCGAATTCTACATTCAATCTAGACGGAGTAAGTGTGTTTAGAGTAAAGATCCATTTACTCTCCCGTCTAGAGATTTCACGAGTTAAATTAGATCCCCGCCAGTGTTTCTCCACATGGTCAATCCCTATGTAGGACATAAATTTGGGGTCACACCCATGAGCAGTTTTGAAATGTGCGGATAAGCTATGGGTCTCAAGGCCCCTTCTAATGTTGTATATGTGTTCTCTTATCCGCACTCGAAGCTCACGGGTAGTGCGGCCTACATAAAATAGTTGACACGGGCACCATATCAGGTATACCACCTATTGTGTATGGCATGTAATAAGGCTCTTAGTCTTATAGGTCTTCCCCGTATTGGCCATGACAAATTCTTTTTTTGGTTTCTCTAGTTGGGAACAGGTCCTACATCCCATACAGGATCCACACTTGTAGAATCCCAAAAGCGGGGTCTTAGAGATGGATACCTTTTTGGGGGGATCTACATAACTGCAAGTAAGTAGGTCCTTAAGGTTTGGGGCCTTACGATATATCACCCGAGGGTTATCAGGTAAAGTGGATCCAAGTATTGTGTCATCTTTTAATAGATGCCAATGCTTAGAAAGTAGTTTTTTTACCTCCTTATGTTGTAAACTAAAATCCGTAATAAAGGATAAATCATGTGCAGAATCAGATGGTCTAGTCCTATTTTGTACTAATAATGAGGTCCTATCTCTTTCCCCTACCATTTTTTGTTGTTCAAAAATGGTTTGTGTATTAAAACCTTTTTCTATAAACCTATTAGCCAACACGACTGGATATCATAGGTTTCTAAATCAGTACAATTCCTCCTGAGGCGCATGAACTGCCCCTTGGTTATAGCTTCCAACCATCGCGGGTGATGGCAACTGCTGCATCAATAATCTCAGAACCACCTTCATTCCCCTGATATATTGGCGAGGAATCAGCCTCTAAAGATGAGGAGGAATCAGAAAAAAAGTGTTTATGAAGGGTTAAATTTCTTGCTAATATGTTAATGTCTAAAACAGTAGAGAATACATCAAAGTGGTAAGTGGGTGCAAAAATACCATTTTGTGAATACTCACCTTGTAAAATGGGTATTATAAGTATGTCACACACCCCGCTTCAAGAATCCATAACATGTGGGTAATATCGTCCTGAAGAGGCGTTCCTGCAGAGATGATAGTAAAAAGAAAGCCCCTCCCTGATCCATAAATACCTGGAACCTCCCACTCACTACCCAGTATACAGAAGCAGTAAGATAAGGGACCAGGAAGAGGCAATATAAAACGCAACCACGCAAAGTTCACAAAATAGAGGATCCCGAATACAGAAAAGGGCGGGTGAAGCGGGGTGTGTGACATACTTATAATACCCATTTTACAAGGTGAGTATTCACAAAATGGTATTATTCTAAGTATGTCACACACCCCGCTTCAAGAATCCATAACATGTGGGACATCCAACAGCAGTGTCCAGAAACAAGGGCGGGGATCCAAAACTAGGCAACAAAGCACAACTTCAAACCACTGCAGCTTGCAAAACTTTGCGTCCAAAGACAGCATCCGCGGACGCCCAAACATCAACCTTGTAAAACTTGGAAAAAGTGTGAACAGACGACCAGGTAGCGGCCTTACAAACTTGCTCAACAGAAGCCTGGTGCTGAAAAGCCCAAGACGCTCCAACCGCACGAGTAGAATGAGCAGTAACATGAAAAGGGGGACTCCTCCCCTTGGCAGAATAGGCCCCAATGATGGCCTGACGAATCCATTTACTAATGGAAGATTTGGCAGGAGTCAAACCTTTCCTAGGCCCGGAGGGCACCACAAAAAAGGCGTCCGTCTTACGAAAGGAAGACGTAACCTCAAGATAATGTTCCACAACACGAACTACATCCAAGGAATGCAACGCCCTTTCCTTGTCGTTGCTAGGATTAGGGCATAGAGAAGGCAGAACTATGTCCTGATTCAGATGAAAAGCCGAGACCACCTTAGGAAGAAAATCCGGCTTGAAACGAAAGACAACCTTGTCCTGATGCTTCTCAAAGTATGGAGCTTTAATGGATAAAGCTGCCAACTCAGAAACACGCCTAGCCGAAGTGATAGCCACCAAAAAGGCCACCTTTTGAGTAAGCGAAGACAAGGCAACCTCATTCAAGGGCTCAAACGGAGGACCCTGAAGAGCAGAGAGAACAAGATTCAAATCCCAAACTGGAACCAAGGGCTTCCTAGGCGGACGTACATGCGTGACTCGTTGGAAAAAGGTCCTGACTAAAGGATGAAGTGCAAAGGACCTTTGGAAAAACACCGCCAGGGCAGAAACCTGCCCTTTCAAGGTACTAATTTGGAGCCCCAGATCCAAACCATGTTGAAGAAACTCCAGAATCCTAGGAATGGAGAACTCACGACAAGAGAAAGACCTACCTTCACACCAATCAATATAGGACCTCCAGGTCCTATAGTAAACAGAAGAGGAAGACCACTTCCTGGCGCTGATAAGAGTTTGAATCACCGCGTCAGAAAGACCTTCTTCTTTTAAGATGGCGGTTTCAGCAGCCACGCCGTCAAAGCCAGCGATGGTAAATTGGGATAGCGTAGCCGACCCTGGGTGAGCAGATCCGGCAGCAGAGGCAGAGCGAACTGATCCTCTGCCAGCCTTACAAGATCTGCGAACCAAACGCGCCTTGGCCACCTCGGGGCCACGAGAATCGCCGACGCGCCTTCCAAGGCCAGTTTGCGCACCACTCTGGCTAGCATTGGAAACGGAGGGAACAGATAAAAGAATCCCAGATCCCTCCAGGACAGAGACATGGCATCCACCGCCAGAGCCAGAGGATCCTGCGAGAGAGACACAAAGACTGGAAGCTTGTGATTGTGACGAGAGGCAAAGAGGTCCACTGCTGGGACCCCCCACCTGCGACATATCAAACGAAACACCCTGGGACTGAGAGACCACTCCCCCTGACGAGAGGAGGCCCTGCTCAGCAAGTCCGCCTCCGTGTTCTCCACCCCCGGAATGTAGACTGCTGAGATACACGGGACGTGGGTCTCGGCCCACTCCAGAATCAAAGACACTTCCCTGAGGGCACTCCTGCTGCGAGTCCCTCCTTGGTGATTGATGTAAGCAACCGCCGTCCTGTTGTCCGACCGGACCTGAACTGGCAGACCTCTCAACTGATGAGTCAAGCGAAACAGAACCAACCTGATGGCTCTCAACTCCAGAATATTGATGGGCTCGTGAGCCTCCTGCGGACTCCACAGACCCTGAAACTGGAGGTCCTTCCAAACACCCCCCCAACCTGACAGACTGGCATCCGTGGTGACCGTTTCCCAACATGGAGCCAGGAAGGATCTGCCCTTTGACAGATTGACAGACCCCAGCCACCATTGTAGGGAACGACGAACTCGGGGAGTCAACCGGAAGGACCGGTCCAATGACGACTGCGACCTGTCCCAAACCGCCAGCAGATGCAACTGAAGCGCCCTCGTATGGAGCTGCGCAAAGGGAACTGCCTCGAATGAGGCCACCATTAAACCCACCAGCCTCATCCCTAGACGGATGGTCGGATGATGGGCCAACAAGAGAAGCTGAACTAACTCCTGAATCAAGAGAATCTTGTCCTGGGGCAGAAAAACCCTGGCCTGCGAGGTGTCCAGAGACATCCCCAGAAAAGTCACAACTCTGGACGGAGAAAGAGAAGACTTGGGGTGGTTGATCACCCAACCGAACCTCTCCAGAGTGGACACCACCACTCCGGTGTCCAACTCCGCTTGGTTGAAAGAAGAGGCCATGATCAGTAGATCGTCCAGATAGGGCACAATGCGGATGCCCTGAACTCTGAGCAGAGCCATCACCCCCGCTAGCACCTTGGTGAACACCCGAGGGGCCGAGGTGAGACCGAAAGGAAGAGCCACAAACTGAAAATGCCGATCCTCCACCACAAACCTGAGAAACCTCTGGTGTGCTGGAAAGACCGGAACGTGTAAATAAGCATCCTTGATGTCTATGGACGTCAGAAAATCTCCCTGACGAAGAGAGTGAATGGCCGAGCGCAGCGTTTCCATGTGAAATTTGCGCGGCGAATAAACCTGTTGAGAAGCTTCAGATCCAAGATAGGACGGACCGACCCGTCCTTCTTGGGAACCGTGAACAGATTGGAATAGAAGCCCCTGCCCTGCTCCGAGAGGGGCACTGGGCAAATGACAGCCATGTCCAGAATATTCTTTACTGCCGCCAGGAGCCCCTGCGCCACCAGAGGCTCCGAAGGCATCCGAGACCTGAAGAACCTGGAGGGGGGGCGGAGCTCGAACTCTAGCTTGTAACCAGAAGACACCACTTCCCGAATCCATCTGTCCGAGACTTCTTGATCCCAGATCCGAGAGAAGTGTCTCAGCCGTCCCCCCACCCGCAAGGGTGAGGGCGCCCCCTCATTGCTGGGCCGGCTTAATAGCCGGCTTGGGCTTAGACCCCCAATGGTATCCAGAACGGGCACGTCCCCTGCCCCTGTTCCCGGAATCACCTCTAGAAGATTGGGACGCAGATCCTCTACCAAATCTGGCCCCACGAAAGGAAGATGTAAAAGCAGGCGTCCCCCGAAAGGAACGGCGCTGCTTTTTACGTTGAGGCAACCTACCGCCCTTGGTGACGGAGTCCAATGTTTCTCCAAAGAGCCTCAACCCAACAAAGGGTAAAGCCGTCAGAGACTTTTTAGACATAAAGTCGGCCGCCCACTGGCGCAGCCAGACCGACCGCCGAATAGTCACCAACAAGGCCGATGTCCTGCTCATCAAAGTGTCATCCAAGGCAGTCAATACAAAGGACAAAAATAACTCACACCGTTTGAGACTAAGGAACTCAGCACTACCAGGGCGAAGTCCGGAAGATGACAACAAGTCCCTGACCACAGCCCTGGCAGCCAAGACCATAAGCTCAGAAGCGCACACAGGCCGTATGGCTGACCCAATGCTAGTAAAGCCATGACACGCCATTTGGTCAATACGTTTATCCTCCCCATCCTTAAGGGAGGAGCAATCCGGCCTATTTAAAACCGAGGAATTAGACAACCCCAGAACCGGAGCATCGACCTCGGGAGGGGAAACCCAGCGCTTAACCACCTCCGAAGGGAAAGGGTATTTCTTGTCCCACCCCTGAGGGATGCCAGGGAGCCTAGCCGGCCTGTCCCATTCCTTATCAATGATCTTGTGAAAGTGCCGTTGTGAAGGAAACTCCAAGCGCGGCCTGGACTCCTCAAACAACTCACCCTCCTGCTGTGACGCCACCTCGGGAGGGGAAATCTTCAGAACCTCCAACATCAGTGCCAGCGCGTGAGGGGAATCCGAGGATCTCCCCAACTCACTAAGCTCCTCATCAGCGCCAACAGACTGAGCATCGTCCGAAACCTCTGAGCCCTCAGAAACCTCACCTTCCTCTAGCCCAGAATAATCAGACCAATCCAGATTATTAAACTCGTCCAGGTCATCAGCCGGCAAGGCCGGGGACAAATGCTTCCTCTTGGCCGGGGCCTTACGGGCGGCTGACCTGGAAACAATTTTCTCAAGGTTGGCCAATCTGGCGCACATCTCAGCTTGCAGATCCCTGCCCATGACAACGTCACACGGAGCGCGTGTCAGGGAGGGGAGTTGAGATGACTCGGCCGGCGGAGCTGATCCAGAAGCCTGCGCTCTGGACTGCCGCGCAATAGTTTGCTGTGCACAAGGTATACAAAGCAGTACATCGTCCCCTGTAATGGATGCACCACACAACATGCACCTTTTGGGATGCCCCGAAGGGGCCCCTGCCCCAGTATCCGGGGATGCCTCCATAAGGTGAACTTTGTTGGTCGCAATGACCCAGGGAATTACGCCAATAAGCAACCCGGGATGCCCCTTTAATGTCCCAAGTGGGAGGATTTAAGACTAAGTGAACCCAGGAATCTAGGACCGGGAGAAAACCCTCTAATTACTAAAGATGACACTCCCAATAGGATACTCCACCTGAAAGACAGAAAGAACCCCTTAAATATAAGACCAAGAGACAACAAAACAGTGTATGATAAATAGGACCCACAGGGCCACTCACAAATCCTACGGAACAATGGAGTCCACCACGAGCATGAGGAGACGCAGGCAAGGAATCCGGGGCGTGGCCAAGGCGCAGAGCGCGCGAAGGAAGAGAAAAAACGCCCCTTCCCTGACAGCACGGAACTGACAAGGCTCCGCATTGGCGCCAGCAGCAGCAGAGAGGAGGGAGGGGCGGAGCCGCGGCGACGCGCCGAAAACCCGGCCCCGCCCCCCCCCTCCGACGAGGACGCATCTCCCTCTGCCACCGACGGGACTGTGAGAACCGGCGCCTCCGCAGTAGCGGCGCCGGACAATATGACACGCCCGGCGGGTGCGACCGCAGAGTCCAGCGTCGCACACCTGTCCGGCCTAACCTGGCATGATAAGAAAACGGGGTCTCCGGCCGGCCCCGCCCCCAACATGAAGTAAAGCTGAAAGTCTTCTTTGCAAAGCACCCGGCGCCCCGGCCGACATGGCGGTCGCGGCGCCCATAAAGTAGCACAATCACTAAACATACACCAGCCGCCACCCAAGTGACACAGCACCACAAGGGACAGCGGGAACTACAGGCCCTGGGAAGGAGACCCCCACCCCCACAGATGAGTAAAATAAGGACTGAAAAGGGACCCAACCCCAGGGGCAATACCAAGGGACGGGGCATCCCAAACCGGGATCACCAACCCGGGACCACCGCCTACCCTCTTATTTTAGGGTCTCACGGGGGGAGCACTGCTCCTAAGCACCAGAGGTGCCAGCATACCCTCGCTCGGGCCCGCAGCCAAAACTGAGGAGGCATATAATATAAGGGATTATTCAGTAAAGAAGGCCGAGCGGGAATATTCAATAAACGGGCCGGGAGTTACCCCGGCTACCTGAAACTCCCCCAGGCAAGGAGGAGCCATCATCTTCTGACTTGCTCTCCGTCTTGCAGAGATGGAAAACTGGGTAGTGAGTGGGAGGTCCCAGGTATTTATGGATCAGGGAGGGGCTTTCTTTTTACTATCATCTCTGCAGGAACGCCTCTTCAGGACGATATTACCCACATGTTATGGATTCTTGAAGCGGGGTGTGTGACATACTTAGAATAGACAGTCCCCTGGATAACAATTTGATCTCAACAGAAGAGAGAGCATAGGACGATAGGTTAATAACACTTGTTACACCTATGATCTTTGCTCCCTCAGAGTGTAACAAGCGTTTGGATTGGTGTTTTCTCCCCACTCGGTGTGTTCTTTGGGGGCTCTTTTCTTTCTCATTTTTGATTGTGTAGGCACCCGAAAATTTCTGTCCTCCAATTCCATGTCTGATCGGTCACTATTTAAGGACCATTCAGACGAGTCCGACAAACTGAAAGATACCGTTTTCTTCCCAGAGCTGGTCTTTAAAATCGGGCCAGTACTCTGTTGCCACTGCCAGAGTTACTCTGGAGAGACTTGGCCTAAGTGAGTCTGTGCTTGCAATCCACCACTACTGTGGGATGGGAGAACTGGATTAGGCTGACATAGGCACACACAAGCATATAGCAGCCTTTGGTGCTTGCACTGTCACTGAAAAGTACTTAAAGGGGCAGGGGCATGCATGTGTACCTAAAGGAGACCCAAACAGAGAAGGACACAAGTTAATGCAAGTGTGTTTGTTCATTGCAGACCCTCATAGAGCAAAGGTACGACTTCAAGCCCAACACACAAAAGAGGACGTTGGCAGAGGAAGTGGCAGCCCATGGTGAGGGGATGTCGCCTTACACCTTCACTCAAATAGTACAGTCCTGGTCGGACCTCAAACAATGAAAGTGGTCCTGGGAGTTCTGGCTGCAGTTCAAGGCCACACATAGGTGATGGGTCTGACCAGTGGGCCCAGAAGACAGGGTGTGGGAGTAAGGCCAGCCAACGTCCTCTTCCTATTCTCAAGCCTCCCCACCACTAGCCATGGAGGCCCGCTGAAGAGAAGGGTATGTTGAGCTTGGAGTCACCCACAGCCCCTGCATACTCCGGTAGGCCAATACAACCAAAAACACAGGTTGTGCTGTCTTTTGCGAAGTGCTGGTGTGTTGTGTTTCTCTGTCCCTACAGATTCATCAGAGGGTGAGTACACTACACAAGTATACAACAAGGAGGCTTCCACACAGCCCCCAACCCAAGACACAATCTGCACCACTCCGTTTACATGATAATAATCACTTTTATTAATTCATCTAGACACTACACAGGTTAAAATACATTAAAAACTGATTATATGAACATTGCACTAGAGGGCGGTGGTGGTAATGCACAATTAACTAGGGCCCTTATTCATCGAGCGATAGCGCCAGGTAGTGTCTGACGAGCGCAAGGTAGCGGCAGCTAACGGCGACTACCGACTCAAGTACGCCCGGCGGCGGTCACAATGACGCATTTATCAAGCAAAATGAGGCTAGCGCCGGCGAGAGCGACGGCTGGCGCGGCATTCATCATGAAGCCGCCTGGACCGAACAGCGCCGCTGCAAATTCCCTCACAGCGCCAGGTATGAGCTGTCGCTCCCTGGCGATGTCCAATGCATTTCAATGGAGCAATCTATAATTAATCATAATTAATTGGTATTATTTTTTTTTTATATTTTTTTAATGTCAAAAAATCGGAGACCACTTCTGCAATGTTAGGATTTATTTTTAAGTAAAAAAAAAAAATTAAAAAAATATGTGCAGAATTGATCTAACAGGTCTGAGATTAATGTATTCATATTACAAAATGATTCTAAAAACATGTATAATGTTACATTAAAAAAATATGGTTGTTTAGGGGTTAAAAACTAGTTAATACACATCGCCGCCAGCGCTCTGGGGTTTAAACAAGGAATGGACAGCGACAGCACATTCGGAGCGTGATTTGTTGATGAATATGAAGCTAGCCGTTCGCTCTGGCCATTCGTTGTCAGGCGCTCACATACAACGCTGGACCTGTGAAACAGCGACCCCCCAGCCCGTATTCAACATTACCGCACACCGACTGAGTCGCTGTCATCAAGCTAATGCCGGCCAAGCACAGCGAATACTGGCTGGCGCTGAAAAAATCACGCTACAGTCGCTCATCTGTCGCTACCTGGCGCTATTAATGAATCAGCCTCCCCGTCAGATTTCAAGCATATGTCCCTATGAAAACCGACTGAATCCTAGTGTTTCAAACAAAAAGTGCTATGTGCTATATATACAATTAATAAACAACTCTAATGATACTATAAGTGCTAAAGTGACCAAGTGCAAGAAAAATTTAAGCAGTGTAAATGTTCATATGCATAAAAGGTAAGAAAAAATGACCAAACCAAGGGACACAGCAGGTTAAAGAGAGGGACAACCAACCATAAATCTTACATGTGCCAGCTGTCACCGCACCCCTCCCCTAGCCTACACATTACGCGGCCTTGGTCTGGACTCTCCATTTGCCATGAGGAAGCGACGTTCCATCGCGTAACGCGTAGGCTGGGGGGGGGGCGGTGACAGCTGGCACATGTAAGATTTATGGTTGGTTGTCCCTCTTGTTAACCTGCTGTGTCCCTTGGTATGGTCATTTTTTCTTACCTTTTATGCATATGAACGTTTACACTGCTTACATTTTTCTTGCACTTGATCAATTTAGCACTTATAGTATCATGTGACGTGTCCTCTCTCTACTCCATAATTCCACATGACTTGGCCTTATTAGCCATACAATTTCATCTTGAAATATTGATCTATTCCATGTAATCTAATGAACTAAAAATTTTTTTGATATTAGCCTTGGAGTATTTACTCAAACATAATTACTTCTTGTTTGCAGACCAATTTTATTTACAGCGGTGTGGGGCGTCCATGGGGGCCCCATTCTCTCCCTCTCTCGCCAACCTGTACATGGGTTGGTGGGAGAGGGAGACTATATATGGTCATAATAATCCATTCTTGGACAATATCAAATTATATGGCATATACATTGATGATTTGATTTTTATATGGAGTGGTGATGAGGACTCAGTTAATTCATTTATGAAATATCTGAACAATAACCATCTAAGCCTCAAATTTACTTCAGAACACAATCCGAGTACGGTTTTGTTCTTGGATTTATCTATGGGAGTAATTACCGGCACGAATAGGCTTTTTACTAAAACCTATAGGAAAGAAACTTCGGGCAATATGTTCATGATTAAGGGCGTGCTGCCCGAAACGTGTCAACGCAACACCACAGTTTTTATGCCTGTACCGCTACTGGAATTGAGCGTTTTAACTGAGACTTCAAATAAAACTGGATATTTTATGGGATTCCAGATGTCTTTACTTTACGCTTTGTATACACAAGAAACGTTTCAAATTAAGAGCTTTATTAATTGTAATTCGTCTAATATTATTTATCTTATAACATGTGAGGCCTGTAATATTCAATATGTAAGATGTACTACAAGAGCCATGAAAAAGAGAATTTCAGAGCATATTACCTCATCCTCAGTAGAACGTCCAAATTCGGTTTCGAATGTGGGATGCCATTTTAGGAATCACCATGGAGGGGACCTTACCCATTTGAGATGTATGGCAATTGAGAAGGTGAGACTGGGACCCAGAGGGGGAATTTAGTAGAAAGACTACTCCAGCGAGAAGTCTTTTGGATTTTCAAGCTTGGAACTCATGTTCCATTGGGATTAAATTCAAGGTGGGACGTTGATTTATTTTTAAAAAACTAAAGAAGTGAGAAAGGTTATAAGAGAGAGGCTCCAGTATATGTTATTTTGAATACATAGGATGGGAGAGATTATTATAATAATGGTTATTGGAGATTTTACAACCCCTTTCTCTTAAAAGATCCCATTTTCTATCCATACAATATCCCTCTGTTTTCTGTCCCTCCTTTCCTTTTCCCCTTCTTATTCCTATCTTCTGTCTATCTGGATGAAATAGCGTATTTATGCCTAGCGCTCCTTTTTTTTATGTGCCTGCTGTTTTATTATGACTCGCTGTATATAAATATTGTCTCTTTAATTGTATTTTTACATCTGTTGGATGACATGGGGAAGTGTGCATACTTTGCCCGGCGCAATTTATTTTTTAGCCAGTTTTTATGTGGCTATTTTTATCATTTACGCGTTATTTGCGCCAGGAATCATATGATCTTTTCTCCCCCATTTTCTAAGTGAAAGTTACAAAGTACATAGTTGAGTGCTTAGCTGTCCTTTACGGAGGCTGTGTTATTTAAAATACTGTCTATTTATTATCTGACAGCATTATTAACTATGTAAGACAAGTCTGGCTTTAACAATGTTATATGCGCCAGTAATGGCGCCTATCATGGTCTCTATTGTTGCCAGTACTATGACGTCTTTTAAACGGCCTTCTATGAGAAGCAGCTACGTATTCACCCCTTTTTTGATTTGCTGCTTGGCCAACGCATGGCGCCTGTGTTGTCCCAGGATGAAAGAGACGCACAGCACGCGCTACGTTGTGTGCTGAATGGGGAGATTTCATTTAATCAAGATATGCACACTCCTACATTTTATTCACAGGTGTTGATTATTATGTTTGATAATTATGTATTTAAATGTTCTATCTGCGAGATGTTCCTGTGTCATGAGTAAGGGCGGACACCCGAAACGCGTAGACATAACAGGACGCTCGTAATTATGCTGTTCAAGTCTGTGCTGCTGTGAAGGCTTTTAATCGTTTTGAGATAAAAGGACTTTTTATTGTTCATACCACGTGGCTGGCATTACAAGTTTTTGGAGTATTTTCGTGTTGGAGGTGAGCGCTCTTGTCCCTGCCTGCAGTATTGGAACTTTACTGAATTTCCAGGTTGTTCAGCTGGCAATCATCTTTTGATCATGTACTGTTGGCCTGTAACATTTGAAGACCGGACCTCTGCCATTACTGTGGTGCCATGTGCCTTTGCTGGTATTTCGCGGCCACTCTGTCACCTGTTTGCATCTTGACTGGAGTGTAATGCATAAGTGAATGGCATGAAAGAGTGAATTACCCTAATGATGTACCCCTGCTGCTCACGGCTGTACACGATGGGTCCCATGCCTGAGCCCCAGGCCCTGCCATTTGTTCTGCAAGCATACCCCTACTGATAGCCACAGTAGCCACTCTGAGAGGATTACCTGAAGCAGTGTCAGCCATCAGCAGCAGGAGTCCCAGCTTCTGGACCTCCTGCCACAGCCCACCACAGACCAACCAATGGTCAGGACATTGGAGCCCTGTGCTGACCCCAGTGCAGAGCCCCCTGCAGAGCGAACAGCGCAGCCAGGCCTGCTCTTTCCACATCCGTTAGCTTGGAATCCATCCATTACAGGCATGGGAGTAGGCATATCGGCTTCCCCTTTAGCCAAGCCAACACTCTGCAGACCCCTGCATCAGCCACTCACCCTGGGCACAAACTAACAAGGCGAAAATTGAGTTGAGTTTAATGATATCCAGCTGGAGGTTCTGCTGGATGGTTTTGCCCAAAATTATGATTGGCTGGATGGGTCCCGGTCCCAGTCGTTCCCCAAAGGGTTGCTGGAGGAATTATGGGTGAAGATTGTCCACAACATTGCAAACTCAGCTCCAGGCGGGCTAAGGGGTAAGTTTATCTACCAGAGGGCTGCATGTACAGGAAACATTGGATAACTCACTAAAGCCAAACTTTCCTTTGTTTGAATCTAAGTTGAAAACTGGTGGGGGCCTCCCCAAGAATCTGCAATTTACCCATGCTGAGGAGCGGGTGGCAGGGATGCTCTACCCCAACACCTACCAGGGGGTGTTGGGCACCATGGAAACCTGAGACAGCATGTGCCCACCAGTGGTAAGACTTGGTTGCTAATTGTATCTTGGCACAGGGAGATACCGAGGCCGATCAAACACCAAAGCCACCAACCCGAGTTCCCATATGCACCCCCAACTTTAGGCCTTGCCTGGGACACACATGTTGGCTAACAACACAAACCAAGGTGATTTTTCAATCTAGAATTGTAATACCTAACATGGTGGTATCAGCAAATTTTTAGGGCCCCCATGTTGTGTGTAGCCCTTGTAGTGATTTTGAAGGGGCGCAGATACTGTAAAGAGTAAACTAACAGTGCATTTACCTTGACTTTGCAGCAACTCCCCAGCCAGCACCATCTCACCCTCCAGACCCTTCACTCATGGCCACAGCTGCCCCTTCTGACGTGCCTACCACCAAGCCACCAGCAATGGTGGCCCCACCCACCAGCCAGCCACCCAGGGAGCGGAGTCCAGACAGTAATGAGGTAAATGTGTGTGCTTAATTTGAAAAGGCCAAGGGTCAGTGTGGACAGGGAGGGTGAGCCGATTTAAATTTTTTTGCCCATGTATGCTGTGTGTTAACATTGATCCAAGCAAACCTTTCTACACACAGACGGTACCTCTCATGGCAGAAATTAATGATTAAACGGCAATGCTGGACTTTGGGGTGTGGGGGGTCCAGAAACTTTTTGAAAGCTGGACAGGCACATTTTAACACAATTTTATGTTTTATTGTGTCCAGAGTTGTGCCATAACCCAACAACTTTTGACCCTTAACACTTAATTCTCTACAATAAATTATAAAAAGCCTGAATTTGGTTTTGATGTTTTTTTTACAGGGAGAAGGGGGCAATAAAAGAGGGCCATGAACACAGTAGAAGTGAGGGATGACAGAGAGATACATTGGCAAACACACTTAATTTGGGCGCACATATTAGACATGCAAACACAATTGCTAAATCAACAGACTTACCTAGAAGCCAGCCGCCAGTCAGCTCGCCACTCTCAAAATGTGTGTACAAACTGGAACTCCTCAATATGAATGCGTCACGGGATCAGCCGGGGAAGCTTTGGACGTTAAGAGAGTGTCCCATCTTGCGATTGCTGAAATTAATAGCAAAAAATAGACTGCCAACACAAAATAAACAGGCAAAATAAAACAACACAAGGGCCAATTGTGACACAGGGAAGCTGGTTTAGGGTAGGTGAAGCAAGGCTAGCCTCAAGAGAGGAGAGTGGGCAAGAAGGAGGAGCAATGTGGACCTAAACATACTGAAACATATACTCCTGAAGAAGCTGGGGAAACCAGGCCTACATGCGTGCAATCAATGGCGCCCATGATATTCAGCATATTCGCTATTTGAAAAAAACCCAACCTTACCGTGTTCCAGGCTGCCATGCTGTCAGGAAAATAGATGTATGTCTCCTGCAGAACAGCCATGCCATAGAGAAATTTAGTCAGGGCATGGCTCAGCGAAGGCTGGGACATGCCAACTGACAGTGCCCCTAGCCTCTGGAAGGAGCCATTCGCTAAAAATTGGAGGCAGCCAACCAATTTTGTCATACCTCCAATTGCATGCCCCTTTCTTGTGGCAGGGGACAACCATGGCCACAGCTCTGAATAAAGACCCCATTGCTGCCCGCACTCGTACTCTTCACAGAATGCATCCGACTAGGGTGTAATTTTAAAAAAGAATCTGAAAATGACCAAATCAGGGATCAGAATCATGCGCAAGCGCAGGCTACACCCGTACATTTACTTACAAACATATGCCTTGAGGCGCAATAATACAGCTAATACTTGGTTTGGCATATGCATACCCTATTTTCCTGCTAAAAATGCCATTTTGTGATTACTCACCTTTAAAATGGGTATTATAAGTATGTCACACACCCCACTTCCACTATTCATGACATATGGGTTATGGTCCAGTAGAGGGCGAACTTCTGCAGAGATGAAAGCAAAAAAGAAGCCCCTCCCGGTCCATAAATACCTGGGACCTCCCACACATTCCCCAGTATATGACAGCAGTAAGGGGACCAGGAAGAGCTAATAAAACATTCTTAACCATAAAAAGATTCACCATATAAAGGATCCAGAATACAAAAAGGGCGGGATGAAGCGGGGTGTGTGACATACTTATAATACCCATTTTAAAGGTGAGTAATCACAAAATGGTAATATTCCAAGTATGTCACACACCCCGCTTCCACTATTCATGACATATGGGACATCCAATAGCAGTGTCCGTCATGAGTGGGGATCCAAATACAGCAAAAAATGCACCAATTTAAACCACTGCAGCTTGCAGAATCTTGCAGCCAAAAACAGCATCCGCTGAGGCCCGCACATCAACCTTATAAAACTTTGAAAAAGTATGAACGGAAGACCAAGTAGCAGCCTTACAAACTTGTTCAACAGAAGCCTGGTGCTGAAAGGCCCAGGAAGCCCCAACAGCACAAGTAGAATGAGCAGTGATCTTAAAAGGAGGAACCCTCCCCTTAGCGGAATAGGCCCCAACAATGGCCTGACGTATCCATTTACTAATGGTAGACTTGGCGGGCGCCAAACCTTTTCTGGGCCCAGAAGGCACCACGAACAAGGCTTCCAAATAGTACTTCACACAATGAACCATATCCAAAGAGTGCAAAACCCTCTCCTTGTCATTGCTAGAGTTAGGACACAAGGAAGGGAGAACTACATCCTGATTAAGATGGAAAGCAGAAACCACCTTAGGAAGGAAATCTGGTTTAAAACGAAAAACCACCTTGTCCTGGTGTCTCTCAAAGTAAGGGGCCTGAATAGACAGAGCCGCCAACTCAGAGACACGCTGAACAGAGGTAATAGCCACCAAAAAGGAAACCTTTTGAATGAGCACAGAAAGAGCCACATCCTGCATCGGCTCAAAAGGAGGCCCCTGGAGGGCCGACAGAACCAAATTTAGGTCCCAAACGGGAACCAAAGGCTTTCTAGGGGGCCGAGCATGAGTGACCCCTTTGAAAAAAGTCTTGACCAGATGATGCAAAGCAAAAGACCTTTGAAAAAAGACAGCCAGGGCAGAAACCTGACCCTTCAAAGTACTGAGCTGGAACCCCAGACCGTGTTGAAGAAACTCCAAAATCCTAGGAATCGAAAACACCCTGCAAGGTAAGACCCTAGCCTCACACCAGTCAATATAGGACCGCCAAGTCCTATAGTAAATGGTAGAGGAAGACCTCTTCCTAGCTCTAATCAAGGTCTGAATAACCGCCTCAGACAAACCTTCCTCCCTCAGGATGAAGGTTTCAGCAGCCATGCCGTCAAAGCAAGCATTTGTAAATTGGGGTAACGTGGTTAACCCTGAGAGATCAGATCCGGAGACAGGGGCAGCCTGTACTGATCTACCGCCAATCTTACGACGTCTGCGAACCAAACCTGTCTTGGCCACCTTGGGGCCACCAGAATTGCTGGTGCCCCCCTCTAGCGCCAGCTTGCGCACTACCTTGCCCACCATGGAGAAGGGGGGAAACAGGTACAGAAACCCTAGATCCCTCCAGGCAAGGGACAAGGCATCCACTGCCAGGGCCAGAGGATCCTGAGACAGAGATACAAAGGTTGGAAGCTTGTGATTGTGCCGAGAGGCAAAGAGATCCACCTCCGGAGTCCCCCACTTGTGACACAGGGCCCGAAACATCTTGTGGGTGAGAGACCATTCCCCTCAGCGAGAGAATCCCCTGCTCAGGGAGTCCACCTCCGTGTTCTCCATTCCCGGAATGTATACTGCCAAGATGCAAGGAACATTGCTCTCCGCCCATGTCAGAATCAGAGAGACTTCCCCTGAGGGCACTCCTGCTGCGAGTCCCTCCTTGGTGATTGATGTAAGCTACCGCAGTACGATTGTCTGATCGAACCTGAACCGGTAAACCCTGTAGGTGAAGTGTCAGACGCGACAGAACCAAGCGGATAGCTCTGAGCTCCAAGACATTGATGGGGTTGTGATCCTCCTGAGGACCCCACAACCACTGTAACTGATGATCTTTCCAGAAACCTCCCCAGCCCGACAGGCTGGCATCCGTGTTAACCGTCTCCCAACGAGGGGCCAGGAACGATCTGCCCCACATCAGATTGCTTGATCCCAGCCACCACTGAAGGGACTGCCGAACCCTGGGAGACATCAGAAATGACTGATCCAAGGACTGCGGACATCTGTCCCATTTCAGCAATAGATGGAGTTGTAGCGACCTCATGTAGAATTGAGCAAAGGGGACTGCCTCGAAGGAGGCCACCATCAAACCCACCAGAGTCATCCCTAGCCGAATGGAGGGGCGAGGGTTGGTCAGGAGAACACGTATCAGATCCTGAACCCTCTGCACCTTTGGCTGGGGTAGGAACACTCTGGTCTGAATGGTATCCAGATTCATGCCCAGAAAGGAGATCTCCCTTGATGGAGAGAGAGAAGACTTGGGGTGGTTGATCACCCATCCGAACCTTTCCAGCGTCGCCACCACCGTCCTGGTGTCCAACCCTGCCTGGTAGAGGGAAGAAGCTGTAATGAGTAGGTCGTCCAAATTCGGCACAATGCGAATGCCCTGGGCTCTGAGCAGGGCCATTATGCCCGCCAGAACCTTGGTAAACACCCTTGGTGACGAGGTCAGCCTGAACGGGAGGGCCACAAACTGAAAATGGGCCACAAACTGAAAATCTCTCACCACGAACATGAGAAATATCTGGTGTGCTGGGACAATTGGTACATGAAGGTAAGCATCCTTGATGTCAATGGACGTCATGAAATCCCCCTGATGAAGGGAACCGATGGCTGAACGCAGAGTCTCCATGCAGAACTTCTTGGTTCTGATGAACCTGTTGAGAAGCTTCAAGTCTAGGATGGGTCTTATGGAGCCATCCTTTTTGGGAACCGTGAAGAGGTTGGAATAATAGCCCCGGCCCTCTCTCTGACAGAGGCACCGGGCATATGACCGCCATGTCCAGAAGATTTTTTACAGCCAACAGGAGCCACCGCACCGCCCGAGGATCCGATGGCACCCGAGATCTTAGGAATCTGGGAGGAGGCCGGGACTCGAACTCCAGTTTGTACCCAGACGAGACCACTTCCATTATCCACTTGTCTGTGACCTCCTGGGCCCAGATCTGGAAGAAGAGCCGCAGCCGTCCCCCCCACCTGCAAGGGTGCGGGCGCCTCCTCATTGTTGAGCTGGCTTGGCAGCGGGGTTTGGCCTGGAACCCCGTACGGGCACGTCCTCTACCTCTGTTCCAGGAATCACCTCTGAAGCCAGAGTAGGCAAGACCTCTGCCCCCTCTGGCACCGTGAAAGGAAGGATTAAAGGAGCTTGCCCCCCGAAAGGAGCGACGCAGCTTCTTACGCTGAGGTAGCTTCCCACCCCCTCGCCACAGAATCCAATTTGTCTCCAAACAGCCACGTTCCCAAAAAGGGCAAAGCTGTAAGTCACTTCTTGGCCGCAATGTCCGCCGCCCACTGGCGCAGCCAGAGCGATCGGCGCATGGCCACCAACAGGGCTGAAGTTCTACTACACATGGTAGTAGTGTCGTCCATAGCCGACAAAACAAAATTCATGAACAATTCACACCTCTTAAGGGTTGTGAATTCAACGCTCTCCGGGTTGAGCTGGGACCCATTTAAAATGTCCGTGATCTCCGACCTGGTGGCCACAGCCACGAGTGCCGATGCACAGACAGGCTGCAAGGCAGAACCCACACTGGCAAAGGCATGACATGCCATCTGATCAATGCGCTTGTCCTCGCCATCCTTAAGGGTAGTGGCGTCAGGAGTATGTACAACGGAGGTGTTGGACAATCCTAAAATGGGTGCGTCAACCTCGGGAGGGGAAGACCAGCGCTTCACCACGTCCACCGGAAAGGGATACTTCCTATCCCATCCCTGAGGAACACCGTGAAGGCGACTCCGCTTCTCCCATTCTCTAAGAATCATGCTGTCAAAATGATCCTGATTAGGAAACTCCAAGCAGGGCTTAGAGAACCCAAAGAATTCCCCCTTCTTCGGAGGGGCCTCCGCTGGTGGGGAAATATCCAGAACCTCTAACAGATGGATCAGGACCTTGGGGGTATCCACAGCATCCCCCAGCGCCTGCCCAGCATCAGAATCAAAGAACTGCAATTCCTCAGTCTCAGATTCCTCAAACAATTCCCCCTCCTCAAGGGGAATAATATGTCCAGTCAGGGGAGTCATAATCATCAAAATCAAATACCGGCGTAGCCGGTGACAGATGCCTTTTCTTAGCAGTGGCCTTTCTGCCCGCTGAGCTAGAAATAATTTTCTTGAGGTTGGCCAGCCTGGCATATACATCTGAGTGCGACTCTCCACTAATGACCGTGTCACTTGGGGTACGGATGATGCGGGTGGGGTAGGAGAGGCGGGCGGCACTGACCCAGACGCCTGGGGTCCCGACTGCCACGTTATGGCCTGTTGCGCACATGGTATGCAAATAAGTACATTCTCCCCCCGTAAGGGGTACCGCACAACCCACACATAGCCGGGAGCCCGAGCCCGGTATCCTGTGGAGCCTCCATATGGTGATTTTAAGGTAGTCGCAATGACCCAAGGGAATTACGCTGGTAAGCAACCCGGGATGCCCCTTTAAGTCCCAAGTGGGAGGATTTTTAATTGCCCCAAATTTTTGCTAGGGAACCTAGGACCGGGAGAACCCCCTTTTAAGCAATTGGCACAGGGAGTCCTTCTGAAAGACACAAGGTATGTTCATAAGCACATGCACACACACAACTGCATAATAAAAAACATGTAAAAGGAACATAAAAAGCAGAGAGGCAAGCGCTGCCCCAAGAGCGACTGGGGCATTAAGCCTAGTAAGAACGGGGGGAAGCCCGGCAGGGCACTCACAGACACAGAAAATGGCGTCCAGCTAATCCGCAGCTCCTGAGAGAGAGAGAGGGAGGGAGAAGAAGGGGCGGGCCAGCGCGGATCGCGCGCCGTGCCTGGCCCCGCCCCCTTCCCTCCGAGTCCAGCAATGCGGTTCCCAGCCAGAAGATGGGCCCGCAATGGCGCCAAAACAGAAGGGGGCGGGCTGCGGCAATGCGAGCGCCCAGCCCCGCCCCCTTACAGCCTGAGGGGGAAAAGCTCCCCAGACTGCATGCAGAGCGCAGGGCGGCAACTTGATAAGCACACAAGCACACACACACATGTCAAGTGAAAAAAATAGCAGAACAAAATCATCCCCCCTGGAGGGTTAGTGGAGGGGACCCGGAAGGGGGAGAACCCTTTACCGTAAAGTGTAAGGGAAGTGAATGGGGGCAGGGCATCCCAAACCGGGATCACCAACCCGGATACCGCCTACCCCCTTGTGTGGGGTCTCACAGGGGAGCATGGCTCCCTAGGCACCTATTAAGGTGATTCCTACCCTCACCCAGACCTGCAGCCGAGGCTGGGAGGCTAGTAAAGGCTTAAAATATAAAGGTCCGGGCAGAAATAGGGCAAAAAATGGCCGGGTGCAAGCCCAGCTTACCTGCAAGGAAGAGAAGCAGACATCTTCTGACTTGCTCGCCGTCCTGCAGAGAAGGAACTGGGGAATGTGTGGGAGGTCCCAGGTATTTATGGACCGGGAGGGGCTTTTTTTTTGCTTTCATCTCTGCAGAAGTTTGCCCTCTACTGGACCATAACCCATATGTCATGAATAGTGGAAGCGGGGTGTGTGACATACTTGGAATAAGGAAACCTGCCCAAAAAACACGGAAAATAGCCCAGATACAGGCCATTGACGTCATTCCCGCTGAGGGGAATGTGTGTGAGAGATGTGGGAGTGGGGGGTAAGTTGTTGTTAGGTGGGTTAGTGAGGGTAGGCTACCGTTCAATGGATTTAGTGGGGGTGGGCAAGTGGGGGTAGTCTAGTGTGACATGGATTAATGGGAGTACACTAGATTTAGATGGGGGTAGGTTAGGCTGGGATAAGCGTGTGGCTTTGTGCAGTGTAGGGAAGGAGGAGTATCTTGCATCCCAATCCCAAGGGCACTGCCATCTTGTGGTGGGATGCCCATCTTTTAACTATCAGAGCCACAGCGGCCAGACGTTACCCCTAGGCTGAGGTGACAAGCCAGGCTAAGAGAGATGCCAAGTACATCCTCTCTTTAGGAGCCACCAACAGGGCATGTTCGCAGATGCCCTAAGGGGTGTAATAAAAGCTTAGACAGAGCTATAGAGCTCACTATTGGGGGGCGCAAACAATGACCCAATGGGGGGGGGGGCACTGCCCTAAACAGACTGGGCACAGGAATATCACTATGCACCCTACTTCCCCTGCAATGGGGCACAGGGACATTTTTGGGCACCCTATCCGCCACATCACTGGACACAGTAGGAGGACTGGGCACCCCACCCTTCCCATCACTGAGCACAGGAATGTCATTGGGTACTCCACCCTCCAATGACTTGGTACCAACCCCTCCCCTTTACTGAGCACAGGGACATTACTGGGTGCCCCATCCTCACCATCACTGAGCACCAAACCTTCCATCACTGGGAACCCCACCCTCCTCATTACTGGGCACAGGGGAATTACTGTGCACCCCAACTTTCATGTGCCACAGGATAAGACACTGCAGCATTGCTGTGAATATTTTTTTTATAGATTATTCAGCTTCCCAGGGGTATTAACCCCCTTGGCAGTCTTTGTCTGGGACTTGCTTGGTGTAAAGCCCAGTTCCCCGTATTTGGAGAAGTATTGACAGTGGTGCATTAGAGTCAGTAGTGAAGGTGTGGCCCGGTAAATCTTAGGACACTCTGGCAGTCTAGGAACCCTTCTTACCTTTCTCCAATCCTCCGCCTTTTTATTCCCTTTATTTCTCATGTTTTTGCTTTTGTGTGTGCTGCTTTTTCTAAGCTAGAAATAAGTGAGTTAACTTGTTTGAGAACTTTGTTTAATTATTGCTGTGTAGGAAGGTGCCAGCACTGGAACCTGTAGGGCAGCTTCCTGGGCAGCAACTTATCTTAGGAGAGCAGTGTGTCTGAGACTGTGTTTACAGAGGAATAATGAACCAGAGAGGCACAGCACACTGCAGAACCATGGTCCATGACATGAGCTAGCAGAAACAGGATTTATTAAGGTGCCCCCAACTCATTTCATGGTTAGGCTATATTAAACAACTGAACTTTATTGGCTTTTGTGGTTAATGACATTTTGTGTTCACTTGCAGAGCTTGGTATATGGCCTGAAACATTAGGGTGCAGGCACTATTTTAGTGGGGGAGTTACTGCTTATCAAACCAAAATCAACATTTGAAAGGACTGCTCCAGAAGAATGACAGGAATAGAGAACAGTGTCAAAGGGTCAGACTAGGACATCCTAGGTGTTAAAATTCCATCATGGCAAAGGCATCATATAATTCACTCTCCGCAGTAACATGGTGGAAGACGCCTCTGGTCCAGGCTGCAAGATGCAATGCAGTGAAGAGGATCGTTTTTGCATGCCTTACAAAATTAAGAACCGTGGTACTGGGGGCAGAGTACGCTACTTGCAGATCAGACACCTGACACTAACACACTTAGATCGTCTAGAGATTTATACCAGTAGAATAAAAATCACAAGCTGGATGAGCATTTCTACCCCCCACTATCTAGTATGATTACCATATATGTTTTTTATTTTATTTTCGACTATTTTGCAATAGCGCTCCTTGGGGGAAAATATGGCAATCCTATACTGTCAAGGGATCAATATTCCTGTATTTGGACAATCTTCCATCTCTGCAGGAAGGTGCTGACTATCCCAGGATTCTGGGAATCCCGAATTGCCTCCCCCCCCCGATTGCCCAATACAACTCTTTTTATCCCGGTCCAATGCCATATATGCAGGGTCAGGTCCAATCAGAGCTGTTTGCCGTGCCTATGCCTGTTTGCTCGGATTATTTATAATAGGGAGCGAAAGCAGCCGCATTTCCTGCTTCCTTGGGATGTGCGCATGTTCTGCCGCTCCCCAAGCCTATCAGAGCCATTTGCCAAATGACATAGTTATGGCAAACTACTCTGACTGGACAAAATATCACACATGCATACACATGCATCATTGGACAGGGAAGAGGTGAATTGTACTGTGCAATCTGGGGGGTTTCCCACAGAAGGGCATGGAGCAAGACCTGAGACCTTGTTAAAATCCCAGTCCTTTTTCTGTGGTGCTGACATGTTTCAAATATTATCAATACCAGATGCTCAACTATCCACCAGTTTATGAGGGTGCTGATTCTGATCGTGGAATCAATGAAAAATGTCCTCATTGCAGTTCCACAGTAGGCTGATACAGCTGACCATCTTGGCAAGCTGTAACATGTCTATACAGTTACTGGACAAGACTCTCAGGCTCCTCAAACAGATCACCACTGCATACCTCACATTCAATCCAGTGCAGTGCAAGTAGTAACGAATGCCTTTCTGTGGGATGGGGTTCTGGGGAGTCAGAGTCACTAGATGGCAGACCTGACTGAGATTGGTCAGAATAAAGACAGATAATGTTATGTCTGTGGCATGTGTCATCTAAGCGGGACCAGGGAGCAAAGCAGCAATGGAGGGGGCAACAAGGATTCTATGGTAAGGCGTAAGTTCTTAGCATTTTTCTACATTCCAGAAGTGGAAAATGTTAAAGCAGCCAAGCAGAGAGGAGGTACTGGGAATAGTCTGACTGTGGGCTTCAGTGGAGGCTTTGAAGAGAAAGTGCCTGTCAACTGGTTGGCTAAGGACACCAAACAGATGGACATGATCCAAGGTCAATACATCTCTGTATGTGTAAGATGTTACTGCTACCCCAAAACTTAAATGAGCACTATTGAGAAATTGTGTAATATTATTCATATAAACACGTCAGCTAATGAGAGGAGGGGTCACTTATACACCCAAACTGAATATAACTTCTGCCAACCTTGTGGTTTTTCTTCTCCTGGTAGGAATAAAATTCAGGGATGACAGGTT
Organism: Gastrophryne carolinensis; assembly: GCA_027917425.1. Taxonomy (NCBI): domain Eukaryota; kingdom Metazoa; phylum Chordata; class Amphibia; order Anura; family Microhylidae; genus Gastrophryne; species Gastrophryne carolinensis. The sequence goes on from CM051236.1 coordinate 231,259,672, forward strand.
TAATCTACCAGGGTGACATAGCCCGCCACCCCTGATTTCCTCTTCCATCCATTAATATAAAAAAAACAAGCATATCTGGATACTTCTTGATGCCGGATCTATAACTTATCTCTCCTCCCACTTCCATGTATATGGATTTTTATCACTGGGCCATTTTTCACGATAGTGATCTTTTAATGAGTGCCCCATGCTGCACCTCCATATGTCCCAGGACCCCCTCATTCCCCACTATTGGCCTGATGCAGAGCCTCCCCAGAACTGACCTTATTTTGTTCCGTTTTCCTATGGCCCGTTTTCCTTCCGTTTGTCTCGGGGTTCAGATGTGATTCAGAGCCGCCGTCGGGAGAGCTCCGTTACTGATCCGTTTATGTGTCTTCATTCGGGAAGTGTTTTTTCCCCTCTCGGGTGCTTTCTGTGTGGTCGTGGGTTCCGTTGCCGTTCACACGGACGATCCGTTTTTGGCTCCTTTTTAATGCGTTTCCAAACGTACCTTCTTTCCGTTTTCACCCCGATTCCGATTGTTTTTCCATGTATACTTACATTTCCATGGATTTCCTGTGGACAATCTGTGTCCACGCAAGCGCACATCCCTAGTCCTCCCTCAAGCTTCCCTCATACATCAAACTGACACTTTTACCAACACCAAAACTTACCTTAAACTACTATCCTTCTTCTTCTTCTTCCTCCTCCCTGTGTTTAATGCTTACCTTCTTCTGTTCCCTTTCTTCTTCTTTATCTTCTTCCCTGTGTTTAATGCTTACCTTAATCTCTTCTCCTTTTTCCTCCTCATCCTCCCTTTGTTTAATGCATACCTTAATCTGTTCTTCTTTTTCTTCTTCCCTTTTTTAATGCATACCTTAATCTGTTCTTCTTTTTCTTCTTCCCTTTGTTTAATGCATACCTTAATCTGTTCTCCTTCTTCTTTGTCTTCTTCTCCTTCTTCTTCCTATTCCTTGTCCCATATACGTACCTTTTGGGACATGTAACTGTATGATTATGTCCTGAGAATGTACAGTGCCAGGAAAGAGTTTTTTCCTTAATGTTTCTTGGATCCTGTTTTTTAAATTTTTGTGCATGCTTTTAAACTGCATTTTGGATATATCTACAAAACTTACAAGGCTTGTGGCCAACATGGTGTCTGGGGCACAGCCTCCTCCCTTCTTCCACCATCTGTTGCTGCTGTGAAGCTGTTGAGATCATAAACACAAGGATATTATTGTCTGTTTGTGGCTTCTGAATGTCAGATTAGGTTAGGCTTCTATGCTTCAAATCACTCACCTTCCCCAGGCACCTCTTCTTCTTGTCCAGCTTCATGGACTATCCCTTGTGATGGGCCTGCGACGTCAGAATCTACAAATAACAATAGTGCACATTAGTATATGTCTTTATTGCATGTATCAGGACATATGTAAGTCTTATAGTCTTACCGGAGTCAGGTTGTGGTTGAATCAGGCTTGATTCCCTGCCGTGCGATTCCCCCCCCCCCCCCGCATACTGAGGTCTACTGGCTCATCCAATTCACTGGCAGAGGAGGGGGTGGGCGTTGGCACTGGCGGTGTACCACCTGTACCTTCACCAGTTTCTCCCAACACTGGGCTGCGGGCTCTTCTCCGGGTGGGGCGGCAACGCATATTCCATTCATGCGCTGCAATATAAACACAATCATAAAAACAGGCCCAGGCAAGGGCAGTGTGATTAGTGCATGTCAAGTAGCAAGACTTACCTGGAAAGTGTTTGGCAAAGTACCGCCTCGCCCGGGGACTATGCCTCCTCTTCAAGTCAGACCAGTGTTGGGCGATCTGTGTGAAGGTATAGGTGGTTCCCGAAATCCGGCCAATCGCGTCCACCACCGCCAGTGCCAACGTCCTTTTGTCAAAATCGCACGGCAGGAAATCGTAGCGGTTCCTCAGCACGCAGGCACACACGATGCAGAACACGCCCACACAGGACAAATATTTAAAGGACAATGCACTCAGCTCTGTGTTGGTTACCATATCACTATGGCCAGACCAAAAGGGAGCCACAAAACCCCCAAAAGCCCAGAGGCACATACTAGCCTCACAGATACATATCGCAAACACACACACAAGAGCAGGCACAAGAGCCGGGAGGGACATGGCCATAGTGAAAGGGTGGATAAGCTGCCACACAGGCTTCAAGGCAAAAACGCAGGAGCAAGGAGCCCTTGACACAGTCTCCCACACCTGCTAAATCATCCAGGTCTCCCAAGGCAAAAAAATCTAAGACAACCCTGCAGCCTCCATCTCCTCCACCCACAAAGCATGTGGAAAAATCTAGGCACACTACCAAGGGTAAGCGTAGGACCAAAACAAGTAGCCCACCCAGGCCATCCACCCCTCCATCTGGCCACTCTGTCTCCTCAAGTACCACAACCACAGAGTCAACAGAGAGCTCCACAGGTGACAGCTCGACAGGCACCCAGCCATTATCACCTAGCACCCCCCAAACTCCATCACAGTCACCCATCAGCCCAAGAAACCTAAACTACTCCCCAGACAGCCATCCATCAATGTCGTCTGTTGCTGAGGACACCACACACCCATGTGTACGCCAGCTGCGCCGTGGATCACTTACAGCCCGTTTCTGTGATGTCCAAAGCATGGCTGTAGCCACTTGTGTTTGTGAGCACAATGATGCCCTATTTGGGCGTTATTCCAAATCCACAACCAAGCAGGAGCTTTGGGATAAGATTTGCCGGCAAGTGAATAGTGTTGGTTCTGTGAGGAGGGATGCTGAGCAAATTAAGCGAAAATTTGGGGACCTTAAATATTATGTGAAAAAAAAAATGGACATGCGCCGCCAGCAGTGGTAAATGACATTTAGAGTGGAAATGCATGTATAGGCTGCTTTCTAACTAGATGTGACACTTATTAGGTGTGCTTTACTCTTCCCCAGCCTGCAGGGGGTGGTATCCCTACTAAAATCCTCCTAACACCAGCGGAAGAGCATGTGTTGACCTATATTCACCCGCCCAAATGAAATAGCACTTGCCTACATTTAAGTTAAAATAGTGGCCTCGCTACCTGCTACCTTTCTTGGCAGACCCTACCCAGCCCACCCATTTTTGAAGTAATTCGGGATTTGGAGGAGGAGGACACAAGTCTGCTGCAGCCAAGGCCACCAGACCCAGTGGGACAACATCCAACACACCAGCCCCAGCAAGTGCAGCCCCTGATGTCCACTACCCATACCTCAGGGGCACAAACCTTTGCTGCCGTGGACATTGGCCGCACAACAGACTCTGCGTCCAGCCAGCCACCTGCAGCCACTCAATCAGTACCAGACGCACCTACCCGTGCCAGTTGCGGAACCCAGCAACGTCGCCATATCAGCCAGAGGAGACATCTGCAGATAATGGAGGAAGCATGGCACCAGGAAAACGTGGAGTTTGCAGCTAACACACAGATGTTTAATGAGACAGTGTGTTCACAAATCACCTCTATGTCACAACAACTAGAGGTTTGGAATCAAAATGTGTCCGGCCTGCTTGCAGAAACAAGACAACAAAGCAGGCATATGGCGGAAATGGTACAGCAATGGCAGTTAATGAATCAGAGCCTTGGTCATATTGCCGCTAACATGCAGCAACCCCATCAATCAACTCAACCTCCTACTCTACCTACCACTGAAGTCATGTGTTTATGTGTTGATTCGGGGGAGCAGGACACAAGACTACCGTAACCCGAAGCACATGCTCTTCCACAACCCCACATTAACAGCCTAAACATTTTTCCACAATGTTTGTCCCTTTTTTTTTTTTTTGTGGGGATCACACAAAATAAAAAAGGCACACATTGCCTAAAATGCATGAAAAAAAAGCAAAAAACATTGTCCACAAGCTGTGAACGGATCGCCTGTGGCGAACCACTTTGTGTTCCAGAGTAGGGAGGTGTTACATCTTCTGAAATGACTAAAGCGTCCTCAGCCAGGTCACTGTATCTGGGAACCCGGCTACGGATGGCGAGGTTGTGCAGGACCCCACACGCAACAATTATTTGGAGGACCTTGGCAGGCTCATACTGCCAGGCACCCCCAGTCTGGTCCAGACAACGGAAGCGCATCTTCAACAAGCCAAAGGCACGTTCCACCACTGACCGAGTCCTCCTATGTGCAGTGTTATACCGCTCCTGGGCCTGCGAGGATGGATGGAGGATGGGGGTGAGTAACCAGGGGAGCAATGGATAGCCAGAATGACCTGCCAAAAAAGATACAAAAAATAAGCACACACCATAATACAAAAAACACATGACAAATGGGCCCCTTTGCCACATATGTAGTGGCAGGCCCCATAACTAGCCGAGACAGAGAAACCTAAACAACAAACATCTAAAGTGTATCTAAACAAGTACCATCATGCTACTAAGGAAGAGCCACAAGTACCTTACATGCTACTTACAAAAACGGCATGTTAGGTTACTTTAAACTGCTAAGAACAGGGAACAGACAGAGGCCTAAGGGGAAGAGGCTCAATAATGTGCTGTTTAGCATTCCAGCATTAGTGAACAGGGACAAGCTGGGCAGTGTCAGTGCAAAGCACAGTTCTGATGAGGCAACATGCACATCCACCCAGCACACTCCTGTACAATGACTCTGGCATGAAACATAGCTAAGAGGGCCAGGACAGAAAGGTGGCCAATCACAAACAAAGTCATAGGAGGAAATACTGGTGAGTAAGTGAGGGTTATCTTCTACTGTTTCATTGGAGTCTATAACAGATTAGTGGGGTACAGGCACAGACCAATCAGAAAAATCATGCTGGACGGCAACAACTATTTTTAAACACATACGTTGGCATGTCGGCTATATTATAAAAGCCCAACTTAACCGCATTCCAGGCTTCCGCTGTGTCAGGGAAAAATATATATTTGGGTGCCAGGGTAGCCATGCCATCCAAAAATTTGGTAAGGCTGCGGCTCAGCATAGACTGGGACATCCCCACGGAGAAGGCACTCAGTCTCTGGAACGAGCCGTTTGCCAAAAACTGCAGGCAGCCAACCAATTTGGTCATACCTGCGATTGCATGCCCCTTCCTTGTGGTGCGGGCTAACCATGGCCGCAGCTGCCTATACAAGTCCTGGAGAGAAACACGGTTAAGGCGGGTGAGGTCGAATAGCTCAAGGTCATGCATGCCATCGATGTCCAGATGTGTGCGGTGCAGCCTGGTTTCTGCCATGCTCAAAACAACCAGGCCGCGTAGCTGACGCCTTTGATGCTCACGCACAGCATAATGCATTTCCAAGTCACAAAGATCAAATACGGCTGCTAAGACTGCCCGTAAGTGCAGCGTCGACACCCTCGCTAAATTGGGCTTGTTTCAATCGGAAATCAAGGCTCTGAATCAATTAAAAAAACGGACCAATCAACGGCCAGTCCGTTTTCACGGAGTTCAGCCTCTTGCGAGCCGACAATCGGAAAGGCGCCTGCAGAAACACCTGAGCACATACACGCACACAAAAAGCAACGTAGCACCCTTTCCTGACCCGATCACAACCCAAAACCAACGGGAAAACGTACGGGATAGCTGAACGGGGAGGCTCTGCATCAGGCCATATGTTCCAGACTTCCTCCCCATCCACATGCCTCCTAGGGGCTCATTGTTGTGGAAAGCCTCTTTCAGGCAACCCCCCCCCTTGCCCTTTAGGTTTTCTATTTTAGTAGGGCCAATACCAGGCATGGTACTTTCTGCACCCTTAATCTTTGATGCATTATCTACTTAAGATTTGGAGCGCCCCCCCCCCCTTTTTGATATTACTTTCCAAACCTCCAGGCATTGGCCAGTTCCTTCTAACCTTCTCTCAAGCCAGTCTCTGCTTCCTCTATGTGGGTTGGAGGTTCCTAGTTCTAGAAGAACCCTTCTTTCCTGTTTTGGTTCCTTTTACCTACTGTCTCTTTTCTTCCCTGAACCAGGTGACTGTAGTCACCTTATCACTGCAGCAGTAGCACCATGGCTGAAGTCTTTTAGGATTGCCAGTGTTCTATCAGGCAAAGCTCTATCTGTAGTCTGTCTGTTATCTTCAGTGCTAGGCCACCTGTGTATATGCCAGGTCTAAGTGGTTCCTTAGCCTTCTCCCTGCGCAGTCAGTCTCCACCCAGTCACAGGCTCATCTATTATACCTTTTCAAGCTGGTCTGTAACCATGTTACCTTGCTGATTTAAAGTTGACCAAAACCCACCGCCTCTTCCTGAACCAGTCTCTAGAATAGGAGATTCCCAGTCTTGGCAATCTGGGCAAAACTGTCATTAGATCACTCCTGTTCTCTGTCGGGGCTGCATCAGCAGAAGTACTGAACTCTTAGAAGTTAGTAAAGGTAATTAAAAAAGTGTGTGGCTGACACAGAATGCAGATGTTTGCTTTAAAGCGGAACAAAGCCCAGAATTTAGACTATCCCAAATCAGGATGCCCTGCTAAGTGAAACCCCCCAGATTGCCAAATACAACTCACTTCTTCCTGGCCAATGTGTGGCTCTTGTCCAATCAGAGTCATTTCCATGACTACCATTTGGCAAATGGCTGACAGATTTCAATGGAATGTGAGAGCAAGCACATCCCTAGCGGTTGGGCGGGGGCACGTCCACAGACCAAGGATGCAACTGCTTTTCTTCCCCACTGTAAACAATCAGAGCTGTTTGCCAAGTTACATAGGCATGGCGAGTGGCTCTGATTGGACAAGAGCCTACATATTCACCCTTGCATCAAGGAAAGGTGAGTGTATACTGGTAACCCCGGGAGGGTGGGTGGTTGAGTTCACACAGCAGGGCATCTCAATTCACTTTAAGCAAAATGTAACCTCCCTGTTAGCAGCAGCAGAGCTGTGAGCATTCTGAACAACTAAAGGCTAATAATAATGAGAAAGCCCTGCCCTGGTTATTTCTATTTTTTAATGCAGCTTACTGGACACAGTGAGCACAGGTAACAGCTACAACGCTGTTTCACAACCTTGCTGTACGTAGTTTTATTTTTACCTTGGCAACCCTGCCACGCTTGTCTGAAAGGATTCGGTAATTAAAGAGGAGCCAGCAGCATCTCAGCCAATAGGATTTGGCTTTGGCTGGAGTTAGACTTTATAGTGGATGGAAAGGCATTTTTTCCATTTGGGCCATTTGTTGCTTTGCTGTCAAGCGGATCAATCAACAAATTATGTTGTGAAAATGGACCTAGTACAAGAATTGTACTGTTTTACCTCCAACTTAAGCACTAGTATGTTTTCATTAAATGCCTTTTCCTGAGAAGCCAGATTATGCATTGATTCTGTTAGGGGGCCTATCATGTGTAAAAGCATCTCATCCTGGGCTTCTATTCTTGGCATGACACATATGCCGCCTTGCACTAACGTATATAATGTAGGCAGGGCCGTATTTGCTGTAAGGCACACCTAGGCACGTGCCTAGGGCGGGGCTTGAGACTTGGGGCGGGCTAACCGCAGCGCAGCTGCAGTGGTGTTAATGATATAATTTTTATTTTTTTTTTAGATCATTGGTGGTTAGTGGAGATGGCCAGTACACAATCGCCCCCCCCCCCATGCCGAGCCGCCTGATGCTCTGTTCAGCCTTCTATAAGCAGTGACAGTGACAGGTCACACAGTTTACAGAGAGCAGCACGTGTGTGTGTCAGAAGCCGTAGTCAGGTGCTACATGTGCTTCCTGTCTTCCCCTCCCACCTCCCCTCTCGGTGTGCAGGTCTCCCGATCACTGTCCCCCCTCTGTCCCTTCTCCACTGTCACACGGAGCTCTCCTGCTGCCCTCTCCATGATCCCGTCCTGTGAGGAGATCGCCGGAGTGACTGCTGATACCCTTTGTGTGCCAGCAAGGATGCAGCTCTCTCTGCTGTGTGACACCCTGTGAGTTCTCAGGTAACTTTTGTCTGTCTCTCTGTCATCTTGCTGTCTCTTTTCCTGCCTTTCTTTCTGCAGTCACTTGCACTGCTCTGTGTGTGTCTATCTGTCTAACTCCCTGGACTTTCCTCTTGCTGTCTCTTTTCCTGCCTTTCTTTCTGCAGTCACTTGTGCAGTCACTCTGTATCTCTCAGTCTGTCTAACTCCCTGGACTTTCCTCTTGCTGTCTCTTTTCCTGCCTTTCTTTCTGCAGTCACTTATGCAGTCACTCTGTATCTCTCAGTCTGTCTAACTCCCTGGACTTTCCTCTTGCTGTCTCTTTTCCTGCCTTTCTTTCTGCAGTCACTTGTGCAGTCACTCTGTATCTCTCAGTCTAACTCCCTGGACTTTCCTCTTGCTCTCTCTTTTCCTGCCTTTCTTTCTGCAGTCACTTATCTAGTCACTCTGTATCTCTCAGTCTGTCTAACTCCCTGGACTTTCCTCTTGCTGTCTCTTTTCCTGCCTTTCTTTCTGCAGTCACTTATGCAGTCACTCTGTATCTCTCAGTCTGTCTAACTCCCTGGACTTTCCTCTTGCTGTCTCTTTTCCTGCCTTTCTTTCTGCAGTCACTTATGCAGTCACTCTGTGTCTCTCAGTCTGTCTAACTCCCTGGACTTTCATCTTGTTCTCTCTCCCCTCACTGATTCTAGTTCTGTCTTTTTTCTCCATCTGGCTGCACATTCTGTCTTTCCCTCTCTTTCTGTCTCTATTTACACTTCTTTTTTCCATGCACTCTTTTTTTTTTTGTTCCTGTTCTCTCTCTGACTTTCTCTCTCTTGCTCTGCACCCTGATCTCTCAGAGCCGGGGGACCAGAAGTCACAGCACTGCAGCATCTTTTATCTTTATTTTCAGGGCTGGCTGTTCCTCATCGCTGGGCAATCGATTACCCTGTCGTGTGAAAGCCACAGATTCTGCCCAATTTACTAGCAGTCCCATGGCACATGCACAGGCTCCCCACCACTTAGTGCAGCTGTATCTTCATTTATGTTTCCTGGCTGCGTTTGCTAAAACATGAATAAAGATACAGCCACACTGAATGGCCAAGAGTCAGTGCATGTGCTGTGGGGCTGCTGGTCAGGTAAAAATTACCGTCAATTCCAGAGGTTTTACATGACAGGGCATCCAAATCGTGATGTTCCGCCGAAGAGGAATAGCTGTCCCTGTCTGATGCCACCAAGTCCTGCCCCTACCCATCCCCTGTTATTTCTAGCTCTGCCACTTCCATCCCCCATTCTCTCAGCTCTGCCACTATCCATCCATCTCCTTCCAGCTCTTACTCCATCCATCCCTCTTGTTCCCAGCTCTGTCCCATACATCCCTCTTATTCTCAGATCTGCCCCCATTCATCCCTCTTATACCCAGATCTGCCCCCATTCATCCCTCTTATACCCAGCTCTGCCCCCATTCATCCCTCTTATTCCCAGCTCTGTCCCCATTCATCCCTCTTATTCCCAGCTCTGCCCCATTTATCCCTCTTATTCCCAGATCTGCCCCCATTCATCCCTCTTATACCCAGATCTGCCCCCATTCATCCCTCTTATACCCAGCTCTATCCCAATTCATCCCTCTTATTCCCAGCTCTGCCCCATTTATCCCTCTTATTCCCAGCTATGCCCCCATTCATCCCTCTTATTCCCAGATCTGCCCCCATTTGTCCCTCTTATTCCCAGATCTGCCCCATTCATCCCTCTTATTCATAGATCTGCCCCTATTCATCCCTCTTATTCCCAGATCTGCCCCCATTCATCCCTCTTATTCCCAGCTCTGCCCCATTCATCCCTCTTATTCACAGATCTGCCCCTATTCATCCCTCGTATTCACAAATCTGCCCCCATTCATCTCTCTTATTCACAGATCTGCCCCTATGCATCCCTCTTATTCACAGATCTGCCCCATTCATCCCTCTTATTCACAGATCTGCCCCTATTCATCCCTCTTATTCCCAGCTCTGCCCCTATTCATCCCTCTTATTCCCAGCTCTGCCCCTATTCATCCCTCTTATTCACAGATCTGCCCCATTCATCCCTCTTATTCCCAGCACTGCCCCCATTCACCCCTCTTATTCCCAGCACTGCCCCCATTCATCCCTCTTATTCCCAGCTCTGCCCCATTCATCCCTCTTATTCACAGATCTGCCCCTATTCATCCCTCTTATTCCCAGATATGCCCCCATTCATCCCTCTTATTCCCAGATATGCCCCATTCATCCCTCTTATTCCCAGCTCTGCCCCATTCATCCCTCGTATTCCCAGATCTGCCCCCATTCATCCCTCTTATTCACAGATCTGCCCCCATTCATCCCTCTTATTCACAGATCTGCCCCCATTCATCCCTCTTATTCACAGATCTGCCCCCATTCATCCCTCTTATTCACAGATCTGCCCCATTCATCCCTCTTATTCACAGATCTGCCCCATTCATCCCTCTTATTCCCGGCTCTGCCCCCATTCATCCCTCTTATTCCCGGCTCTGCCCCCATTCATCCCTCTTATTCCCGGCTCTGCCCCCATTCATCCCTCTTATTCCCGGCTCTGCCCCCATTCACCCCTCTTATTCCCGGCTCTGCCCCCATTCACCCCTCTTAGTCCCAGCACTGCCCCCATTCACCCCTCTTAGTCCCAGCACTGCCCCTATTCATCCCTCTTATTCCCAGTTCTTCCCCCATTTATTCCTCATTCCCAGCTTTTCCCACATCCACTCCTCTTTTTCCCAGCACTGCTCCCATCAATCCCTCTTATTCAGAGATTTCAACTACATCCTCCCCCTGGACCTTCAACTTGGCACAGACCACGGTAAAAGTACTTGATTACCGCTGCTTTAGATCATTGGTGCCCAGTGCAACAGTGGACAACGTAGTGTGGCACCCCTTCCCATTCCCATAGGCAGTGTGTCATGCACCCTTCCATTTCCATAGGCAGTGTGTCATGCTCCCTCCCATTCCCATAGGCAGTGTGGGATGCCTCCATCCCATTCCCATAGGCAGTGTGTCATGCTCCCTCCCATTCCCATAGGCAGTGTGTCACGCTCCCTCCCATTCCCATAGGCAGTGTCACGTTTCCTCCCATTCCCATAGGCAGTGTGTCACGCTCCCTCCCATTCCCATAGGCAGTGTGTCACGCTCCCTCCCATTCCCATAGGCAGTGTGTCACGCTCCCTCCCATTCCCATAGGCAGTGTGTCACGCCCCCTCCCATTCCCATAGGCAGTGTGTCACGCCCCCTCCCATTCCCATAGGCAGTGTGTCACGCTCCCTCCCATTCCCATAGGCAGTGTGTCACGCTCCCTCCCATTCCCCATATAGGCAGTGTGTCACGCTCCCTCCCATTCCCCATATAGGCAGTGTGGCATTCCCATTTCCCATAGGCAATGTGGCATCCGCGTTTTCCATAGGCAGTGTGGCATTCCCATTTCCCATAGGCAATGTGGCATCCGCGTTTTCCATAGGCAGTGTGGCATTCCCATTTCCCATAGGCAATGTGGCATTTTCCATAGGCAGTGTGGCATTCCCATTTCCCATAGGCAATGTGGCATTCCCATTTTCCATAGGCAATGTGGCATTCCCACTCCGATAGGCAAAAGAAATGTACACTCACATATACATCGCTCCCACAGTGCTGGCCAGGCCACGGGAGGCCAGAAGATGTAGGAGCCACAGGTGGGTGGGCAGGGTAACTGATCCCTGCCCGATGTCCCCACCGCTGCTTCTTCTCCGGCTCAGTGCAACAGGTGACATGGCCTGTGTCAAGTGACGGCCACCTCGGATGTTTGCCGAGTGCGGCAGCGGTAGGGACAGTGCAGACAGCAGGGATCAGGTACCTTGCCCATCTGCCTGCCGTTCCTGCATCTTCTGGCCTCCCGTGGCTATGGTGGCCCGGCCAGCAGTGCAGGAGCAATATATATGAGAGTTTAATGTTTTTTTTCTTTTTACATTTGCCCGATAAGAGGCACTGACTTTCCCCCCTTTTGGAGATAAATGGCAGCTCATGTCTCTGCAGAGGTTTCCCTCCCCAGATCCATCCAAGATTTAAGGGGGATCTACCCAATCTGTGTGTTTTGGGGACCAGCAGTCAGATGCCAATAGATCATGACATAGATATCAGTGGATGGAAAATTAGGAATTTTATAAATATTGTAATTGTTGGAGTGCAATATGTATTGATTCCACAGTCAATATGTCACTGCTTTACTGCAGGAGAGCACAGCTTATCCACTCATCATGATAGGAACTGCAGTACTCTTAGTTATTGTAATAATAAATGTGTCACTGTTACGATATTGATAACTTAATTGTGACATCCCAAGTGCGCGCACACACACGCATGGTTGACGTAACATTTGTGGGATTGAGCCCTAAAAACAGACCAATAATATTTCCATGTTACTATAGGGTGGGCCTCCATTGGTTTGCTGCCCATTTTCCTTCAACTCCTGATGGCCACTGTGCTCATTTCCTGTAATTCCTTCTTTCCACCCCTTTCATGCTGCCCACTGTGCCCTCCTTCTGCAGCCCGCTGCTTCTATTTTCTGTCCCATACTTGCTGCCCACTATGCCCTCTTCTTATTTCCTGTTTTACTCCTTTCTCCCTTGTTGCCGATTGTCCCACCTTCTTGTTGCCCGTCTTGCTGCCTGTGGTGATCTACCTTCCAATTACAGTTGCCTCTGCAGCACAATAGCATTTTGTTTTCTGCAGTAACACTGTCTACTTTCACTGTTGACAACTTATGCTGCCCACCAAGCACATTTTACTGCCAAATATGGCCCTTTATGTCACCTACAATGCAAAGGTGACATAAGGGGACATATTTGGCCATACTCACTCTATCAATGTTATTTTTCCTGGTCCTGCATTTAGTATTGATAACTTAAATTACAGGCAACAATTAAGTCTCCTAGAATTAGCAATATCCATATCTTCCACAAAAATATATTAATTATGAAGAGTGTGTGTGTTCATATGGGGGGGGGGGGGCAGGGGGCATGACCAAAAAGTGCCTAGGCCACCACAAATCCTAAATACGAACCTGAATGTAGGTATTCATTTAGTATTCATTCAAATCTACTTTAAAAAAAAAAAATCTATAATAAAAGCAATTACCAACCGTTTGATATTAGAAAGCATTCTAGGCTCTCACCCCTTATTGTTTATAAAAGGAAAGGGCACAAAGCTATTGGCAAATAGATTTTGTGAAGTGACAGTAGAGGCAATGGCCATTTAATTTCAAGCTCGCTTCTATCCAGTTCAGTCCACACCATAGGAAATTTGCTGATCACAGCCTTTGCTACACTTCACTTAAAATGTTATCACAAACATCACTGTGTTGCTCAAAGTCACTCATACACAGCCTCTTATTTTAAATAAAGGAAAATACAAATTGGCTGTAAAAAAAAATAAAAAGCAATAAACATGTTTGCATGGTCTTGTGAAACATCCAAAGTTTCCCATTTTCCAGTTTGTCTGTTGAACTGACGAGCTTGAAGTACCAATGCAAGCAAAACCCGACTGAGGCACTGGTGGGGAAATCAAGGTCTGCTTGAGTCAGTCAGTTAATCATAAAGTGCTTCCTGGTTTGAAGAACTGTTGTATCATCTCGGAAACAGAGGCCACGTGAGTTCACGAAGATACAACAAATGTTCAACTCCCCGTAGCCATGTGTGTTAACCTCCAAGGCGCTGGCCATCACCCCAAGCAAATCCTCCAGGACGATCTTCAGGCAGTGGGTTGTAATTTGGATCTTCTTCTTGAGTATCAAATATTGCTTTCCTATAAACAAAAAAAAATTGAACTGTTATAGGCCTTTCCTATTTTCAAACACACTGTAGCTAGAAGTACCTCCACCTTTTCTTCCGGTGGGTCTTGCATACCTGTGCTAGGCTCTGGGATTAGTGTGGCAGTAGCTCTAAATGAAGAAAATATGCAACACTAACCACCCCCCCAAACACCTATATACTCGCCACAAACCTACCATGCATGCGTGGGCCTCCTGCGGAATTCCTGGTCTGTACAACACCTGCCCCAAACTTGCTTAAGTGGCAGCAGAGAGAACAGGATTCTGTGCCATGGTGTGAGTGCTCTATGTATGCACTGTAGGATCAAGGCGACATTGCATCTGCATTCATGACTGGGTGCTGCCATCCGTCACAGGTATTAGACACTCCCTCCAATGAGGTGAATAGAGTGGGCTTGTCTGTGTCACTGAATGATGGCAGGGGTCAGCACCCAATCGTGAATACTGATGATCGGGCCTGGGCGACTCGCATCTAGCAGTCAGGTAAGAACCCCAAGCACCGGACTAAGAGCTATCATCGACGAGGGGCAAGCGGGGATCATTGTGTTGTGTTTGCCTGGACAATTACTTTAAAGAGTACGTAAACACTGGCAACTCTGCACCAGGGAAGCTGTGCTGTTCTGATCCTCTAGAGGTTGGCATTTCTAAACTTACAAAACATATGGGGTCTTCAGAATTCTTCCTCCCCCTGGCTGGTTAGGAAAGACATCTTCTAAAAAGAAATATATGTGTCCAACTGCTATACCTAGAGGCAAAACATGCAAATAAAAGTTAGACAATATTTTGCTCAGTCTTTGAGTCTACTTGATTACAAAAACCAAATAGTTTCAGGCCACACTACATTATTCCACTAAAAATGAACCCATTAAACCGAATTACAAAAGTAAACATTAAATAAAAATCTATCAATGCCAAAAGCACCGATTCACATATGGAACATTGAAAACTAATCCATACACATCTACAAAGGGGACATGCAACATAAATTAACACGTTGACTCTAATTTAGTAAAACGTGCCAGCAGACAAAAGGGAGTGTCCAGGCAAAAAAAAAATACAATTCTGTGATTACTCACCTGTAGAACTGGTATTATACGTATACAGCAAGTCCTGTTACAGAATATTCCTTACACATGGGTAATACATCCACAAGATGGCGCTGGACTGCAGAACACGTCTTGGGGCTCCTCCCGGCCCTATATAAATCAGGGACCTCCCACAAATTCCCCAGGATTTACAAGCAGTTAACAAGAAGCCGGGAGAACAATAACCTCAAAAATGAACATATGAACAACCACCATACAGAGGTAAATAAGAATAAATGATAACAAGGGTGGGGTGGAACAGGACATGCTGTATACATATAACACCAATTCTACAGGTGAGTAATCACAGAATCGTATTATTTTAAGTATACAGCAAGTCCTGTTCCAGAATATTCCTTACACATGGGACATCCAATAGCAGTGTCCGTAAGGTAGGGTGGGATCCTCAAAAGTAACAGCAGACAGTTCAAACCACTGCCGCCTGCAGAACTTTGCGACCAAAAGCAGCATCAGCTGAGGCCTTAACATCAACCTTGTAAAACTTAGAAAAAGTATGAACAGAAGACCAAGTGGCGGCCTTGCAAACTTGTTCAACAGAAGCCTGGTGCTGAAAAGCCCAAGAGGCACCAATAGCACGAGTAGAATGAGCAGTAAGGCGGAAGGGAAGCTCCTTCCCCTTAGCAGAGTAGGCCTGTACCACAGCCTGACGGATCCACTTGCTGATAGCACAAAAAGAGCATCAGTCTTCCTGAAGGATTCAGTAGCCACCATATAGAACTTCCGAGTCCTGACCACATCCAGAGAATGTAAAACCCGCTCCTTAGGATTACTAGGATTAGGGCAAAGAGAAGGCAACACAATGTCCTGATTGAGATGAAAAGACACAACCTTAGGCAGAAAATCTGGCTTAAAACGAAACACCACCTTGTCCTGGTGTTTCTCAAAGTAAGGAGGTTTGATGGAAAGCGCTGCCAACTCAGAAACACGCCTGACAGAAGTGATAGCCACCAAAAAGGCTACCTAAAGAGTCAAAATGGACAAAGGGGCCTCACGAAAAGGCTCAAAAGGGAGACCCTTGTAATGCAGATAAGACAAAGTTCAAATCCCAGACTGGTAACATAGGCTTACGTGGCGGACGCACGTGAGTAACTCCCTGGAAGAAGGTCTTGACCAGACGATGGTGAGCAAAGGATCTTTGGAAGAAAATAGCCAAAGCAGAAACATGACCTTTAAAGGTACAAAGCTGAAGACCCAAATCCAAACCATGTTGCAAGAAATCCAGAATCCTGGGGATAGAAAACACCCGACAGGGAAGCGACTTAGACTCACACCAGTCAATGTAAGCATGCCATACCCTATAGTAGATGGATGAGGAGGACTTCTTCCTAGCCCGAATCATAGTATTAACAACAGAGGCAGGCAGCCCCTTCTCCATCAGGATGGAGGTTTCAGCAGCCAGGCCATCAAAGCCAGCGTTTGTAAATTGGGATGGCGTAGCTGCCCCTGAGTGAGCAGGTCTGGATCCTTGGGCAGAGCATACTGATCTAATGCCAACTGCACGACGTCTGCAAACCACACCCTTCTTGGCTAACAGGGGGCCACCAGAATGGTTGGTACCCCTTCCTGAGCAATCTTGCACAACACCCTGTCCAGCAGAGGGAAAGGAGGAAACACAGAGAAGCTGAAAGCTCTTCCAAGACATTGCTAGAGCACCCGTGGTCAAGGCCAGAGGGTCCTGTGACAGAGAGACAAAGACTGGAAGCTTGTGACGCAAAGAGATCCACACTTGGCTGACCCCAGCGGTGGCACAGGGAGCGAAACACCCAGCTGCTGAGGGACCATTCTCAGACGAGAAGTCCCCCTGCTGAGGGAATCTGCCTCCAGATTCTCCATCCCCGGGATGTACACGGCTGAGATGCAGGGAACATTCTCCTCCGCCCAAGACAGTATCAGGGACACTTCCTTGAGGGCCCTCTTGCTTGGGGTCCCTCCCTGATGATTGATGTAGGCAATCGCCGTCTGGTTGTCCGAGCGCACCTGAACCGCCCGACCTCGAAGGTGTGGAGTCAATTGGGCGAGAACCAACCTTATCGCCCTCAATTCCAGAATGTTGATAGGGGTGTAAGCCTCCTGAGGACCCCACTGACTGGAATTTCAGGGATTTCCAGAAGCCCCCCCCCCCCCGAACCTGTCAGGCTGGCATCTGTGGTGACTGACTCCCAGCACGGGGCCAGAAAGGATCTGCCCACCAACAGGTTTCTTGAGTCCAGCCATCACGAGAGAGACCGTCTGGCCAGGGGGGACAAAACCAGCACCTGATCCAGGGTATGAGGGTCCCGATCCCAAACTGACAAGAGGTGAATTTGAAGGGGTCTCATGTGAAACTGAGCGTATGGAACCGCCTCGAAGCAAGACACCATCAGGCCCACCAACTGCATCCCCTGCCGGATGGTAGGGGGGGGGGGGGGGGGAAGACATAATAAGCCTGGCTAGGGCCTGAAGATTCTCCACCTTCTGCTGAGGGAGAAAGATCTTGACCTGAGATGTATCCAGAGTCATGCCCAGAAAGGATCCCACCATTGACGGTGACAGGAAACACTTGGGATGGTTGATCACCCAGCCGAAGGCCTCCAGTGTGGACACCACCAGCTGGATATCAAGCTCGGCCAGCTGGAAGGACTGGGACGGGATGAGGGTGATAAATGCCGCTTCTTAGCAGAAGCGTTAGGCAAAGGCAGACCCAGCAAGATGTTTTTCAATGCTGGCCACCCGTGCAGCTAAATCAGGTTGAGACTCCCCGCTATTATGCCCCTCGGAGGGGGTCAGACATAAGCGTGGGGGGGTAGGCGAAGCCAGAGGGGGCGCCGCACCAGTAACAGGCAGCCCAGGCTGCATCGCAAGTACCTGCTGGGCGCAGGGTATGCAGACCCTGACATCACTTATAGGGGATACTTCACACACAACACATAGCCGGGCTTGTCCCAAAGGAACCCCAAGCACATTAGGCCAATATAGGGTTAACGCTAATGATAGCAACCCGGGATGCCTCAAGAGCCCGCTAGGGATGTGGGAGATAATATAGTAATAGCCCAACTAAAGGGGGAGGACCCGCGGTAGGAAACAGAAGACACGCAGCACGAGGGAGGTAAAAATGGCGTCCGCATATACCTCGAGGGGCAGGCCACTAGAGAAGTGATGCGGAAAACATCATCCGCAGAGCCCGCCCCCCCCCCGAAGAGCGCGAATCGCGCCCACATGATTCCGCCGTCCAATGACGGCACGGCAGAGCCTGAGGTAATGTCGCCGCCGAGCGCTGTACACACACAGCGGCTGCCAGTAAGAAACACATTAAGCAAGACATGCAGGATACAACAAAATCAATTCTGGCACAAGCAAGTAAACATTCAGGCAGTACTTGACATAAAGCCAAAGATCTCCCCAGGGATGAGCGAAGGAAGGGGGGTACACATGAAACAAAATGAGAGGAGGGGGCATAAATCTAAGGGAGGTAGGGACTAAAGGGAAACCCCGAGAGCGGGAATCCCACAAGGCTCACCACAGGCCTATACCGCCTACCCTGGGACTGCGGACGGAGCAGAGCTCCTCAAGCACCTAACCCGGGTGCTGTCCTACCTTCACCCGAACCAGTCAGCCGAGGCTGGGAGGCAGTGGGTCCAGAACAGGTGGTAATAGTCCTGCAGGGCCGCAGGCTGGTAAGCCCCACTCGCCTGCGTATATAGAGAGCCATCTTCTATCTTCGCAGTCCAGACTGCAGATGAAAACTGGGGAATTTGTGGGAAGTCCCTGAATTATATAGGGCCGGGAGGAGCCACAAGACGTTTTCTGCAGTCCAGCGCCACCTTGTGGATGTATTACCCATGTGTAAGGAATATTCTGGAACAGGACGTGCTGTATACTTAGAATAAAACAATATATTTGTCCAGTGCAACTCCACAGTCCGGAATTGATGTTAAAACTGCTTGAAAGTGGAGAGATCGGCGGCCTATCCCTGCTGCAGTGAATGGTAGCAGTGGCAAGGTGAGCAAAAGGCGGCTGAAGTCACTGCCCAATAGTCCCCAGCTTCCTATGGGTTCACATAGCACAGTTTATCACACTCCACGAGCCCAGAAGCAGCTAGGAAAAGCAGCCGTGGGGGGAAACGGACTTTTTACATTACAATAAATGGGCCACTGAATGATCGTCAAGGTCAGCTGATGTAAAGCCAAGTTTCACAGTCAGTGGTCCATTCGACTTCCCTGAAGTGAATTTTTTAAAGCAGGAAAAAACCTTGGAGGTCACTAGCCTTCCCTCAGGGCATCCCAAATATTGATTCCCCATTGTGTTAAACCCCCTGGGGTCTCAGCAAAATTTAGCTTTTCTGGCAGCTGCCTCAGGTATGTAAACAATGGGGAGCGGGAGTGGTGTTCTGGGAATGCGGGGGCTTTAGCTCCTGATTGTTGAGCATTAATATGCACAGAAAAAGTCTGACTGGACGAGAGCCTGTGCATGCACCATAGGTCTGGGGAAAAGCGCGATTCTACTGGCCGATCTGGGGGGGGGGGGGGGCGGGCAAGAATAAAACCTGGGCTAGAGGGGTTAAAATCTTGGGTTTGGTTCCACAGTAAACAATTAAGCCCTTTCTTCTTTGAATTACACCTTACTGGATCTTATTCCTTATTCTGAAATAAAGCATGAAATGACTATTATTTTTAGGAGATATTCTAGGTATAGTTTACTGAATCAAAGCTATAAGCTAAACTAAATATCGCTATAATGCGTTTACAGGTGAAAAAGGATTGTTACACTGGTTACATTGGCTCATTTGGTCTTTCAAAAAAATCGGTTTTACTTTACAAGCCACTATAAATTGATAGCATTAACTTGTTTGACCAAGTTTAACCTTGTAGACATCAAACATGAGTGCCAAGTTTCGAAGCTCTAAATAAACATTACAATAAATGGGCCATGGAAAAATCGTCAAGGATAGCTGATTGCCAAATAAGATGTGAAGCCAAGTTTGAAGCTGAATGTAATAAATCAAGATATGCTGTTATATATGCCAAGGAACAAAAAAAAGTGGTTACTGCTTATCTGCACTCAGATTGTTGTCCTGTGGTACCCCCCCCCCCCTCCGGCTTACTTGCATTGCAGCAGCATCTCCTCACAGGGAGACTGGTAAGGTGTGTGACAGTCATCAGTTGATGCTTTCTACTGTAGGGTTGCTGCTGTACAACTTTTTTGGGGGGAGGGAGGGGGGCTAAACTACCCCACCAGCATATAAATTAAAGGTATACTGTCTACATCATAACAACGATGTGAAACTTACCCAACAGGTCCACAATGATTGAATTGCCCAGAAGCAATGAAAAACCCATAAGGACCCAGGGTAGGAATGGGGCCTGGAAATTGAGAAGCCCAAAAAAGTTCATGCGAACATATGGATTCCTCCTGCTCCATACATATACCAACATTATCGTAAAAGCTTGGCCTAAGAAAACCAAGTTGACAAAAAGCCCAAATATCTAAAGAAAATTAAGGACAATAAAAACCACTAGAAATACAAAGATATATGCACAGTTATAGTCAAGCGGTTGTTAAAGTGTACCCACGCCCATTACCTACCTAATGACAGGCTCGGGGGGGGCACCCAGATTGATGTCAAACTGAATGCTTCCCCAACCTGGCACAATGCAGATCCACACCCAATAGGTAGGTAAAGGGTGTGAGTCCACATGAATACATACAGCAGATCAAATGACATGTTCATTGTCTATGCTGGTTGGTGTTTAATTAGCCTGTCTACAACTATTTTCTGAAACAATCCCCACATCCGGTAAACTAATCAGGTTGCAGTGTATGATTTTGCTATGTCATTTTATATTTCAGACCCTGCCACTCAGCTAACCCATCCTCCTCTTTAAAGCAGCTTTTTGAAAAACTATAGCAAGTCCCTTTTGGTTAAAGAGGAGACAATTCTGATACACATAGTAAAGATATCCTGTAAATCAGGGTAGCACAACTTGTGGTCCAGGGGCGGCACCTTTGCCTACCTCTGAACGCCTCACCTCCGATTACCTCTGCCCACCTCTTCCTGCCTTAGCTCCTCCCACCTCACAACTGCCCACAGCTACACATCTAACCTCTTCCTGCCTCACCTCTGTTAACCTCACATCTACTCATCCTACCAAATTTCAGCAGGCTCCCTAGTCAACTGGCCACAAGCGGTACATCATCTGAGTGTCCACCTCCGATAAGCTATCAGCAGTGGCTGCTTGCATGTGTACTGAGGGCTGCAGGTAGTCCAACAGCTCCAGAACAAGACCACTGCAGCCCACAAGACTGTAAAAGAGCAAGCCTGCAAGTAGGGAGGAATTATTTTTATTTTGCCTCATCAATCTATTTAATACAGATATGAGTCGCAAGCCAGTATGTGGAGCGACCCATGTTAGGCTTAATATAAGGGGGCTAAAGAGACCAAAAAACCCTCTACTTAGGTAAAGGAAGAGAGTAGCTAATCCTTGGCATTGCACCCTTGGCGTTTCTAAGTAAATTTCCACTGCTTGGCTTGTTTGGCTACAAACATTCTTATAGGTAACATTACACATCAAATACAATTTGCTTTTAGGGAAATAAACATGCTGACTGATGTAGCATTGCCCTGCCCCACCCTGTTCGCTAAGTACTAGAATCTGCATTGGGTGTGGTTGACTTTGTCAACAAAGACTGTTAGCAAACTCCACATGGGATGCATCTGAATCAGTATTTAACTAAAGCATTGCGTCATACTCGCCCACATAACATACAATGTTAGCATAGGTTTAAGAATTTCCTAAAACACAGCTTTAAAAAGGATACAGCCATTAATAAACCACCAAAGAGAAACATAAATACAAAATCTGCTGTTCGACCTCGGAACGAGCCCTCTTCAAGCATTCGGCAATATCTGTATCTGGGGAAGTGCTGAGTCAAGGATAGCTTCTCATTCAAAATCATAGAAATAGATCTGATCAAGCAAATGTCTGCACATAAAAGGTTCGACCCTATAGTACTATATCAAGGCCAAAGCTGATCAAAGATTATTTATGGCTCAGCCTTCATACGTGAGGAACTGTTGGAGCCCCTGCCGTTTTTGCGTTTTTTCAGCAACCCATGACAGACAATGTTTTTAAAAGGATACAAAAAGATCATATTAAATAAAAAGTTAAATCCAACTGGTCCAAAAAACAGGAAGTTTGTTACTAAACGCCATACCTGTATCAAGAAAGAGGAAAAAAAAGTTTTAGCAGTGAGTCACACATGTATTAGTTTAGCATGCCTAAATCGTTTAAGTCTAACTTTAGTCAAATGCATTTAGTTTTGGGTAAAGTTTTGAGTTAATGTAGCCTTTTTTGATATCTGTGACCCCATCAGGAAGATACAGCCCTGCTTGCTTCTTGAGTAAAAGAATGAAGTCCCTCTTACATGAGAGCAACGCGTTTCAAAAACAAACTTTTACTGGTTAAAAGGTTTTTACTTTAAAGTCGCCGTAAAAGAAAAAAGACCCACACTCAACAACAGCCAGCTCACAGGCTCAATCCCATGGGCTGGTTTTAACAATGACGACTCTGGTGCCGACAGTGCCCTCTCTCAAATCAGCCTCAGCATATGCTCCCTGTCTGTCATAATGAAGCAGCCCCCCCCTTAATTAACCGCAGGGATGCACCACATGAAAATCCACCACTGATACACATACAGCAGTGGACACAAATACCTGGTCGGGAGCATGTGCTCAGCTTGATAGCCGACAGCTCCGCAAAGAGTATTGCAGCCAAGATTACAAGGGATGAAGCCTGTGGGCAGGGAGGCGTGTTTCTTTATATGCCATTCCTGTCTGTTTAAATAAAACAACCTCAGGAATTGAGGCTAAATTTCCTAAATTATCAATGAGAGTATTGCAGCCTCAAGGTTGCCACTTGTCTCCTCCTCCCTAGAAGAGGAAACAAACTGGAACAGCATTATATCTCCCCCACTTTGGCCCTGGTGTTTTTTTTTTTTACTAAGACGACAAGAAAGATTCTTGAGAGAGTTCCCACCACCTCCGGAAAGGTGAAATTAAACGTGCCTATAAGGACGGGAAGTAGGACTCCATCCTTGAGGACTAATGGAGACACCTAACTGGTGTGTTCCCAAGGCACCCTCAAGGATGGCTTGACGATTAGCAAGAAACCCTAAAGCATCCTACCTTCAGGGTGAGATGATGGCTTGGAGAACATTTTCCCCAAAGACTTGTCTTGAGCTTTGAAGGTCCACTCTGTAGTGCCTCCGCGTCAAACCAGGTCCACTCCACCAGCCCACTCACGCTGCTGGGCCAGCCCGTTCCCTCCAAGGGAGGGAGAGAGCAAATGGATGCTGCGGCCTCCTCACGTGCCCGGTGATGGAGCCACAGCCAGGGCCTCTGCAACCTGATCCGGAGATTCCGCCAGCTTACCTGGAGACTGAGTAAGTTGTCTGGGAATGGCTGTGGGGAACACAGCTTAGGGGGCCACACAGGTTTTTCCACCTCTGAGGCAATGACCACAAAGCATTTTTACGATCATAGATTGGCTGATCTCAAGAATGCTGGCTGACTTGACCCAGCCTGTTGCCCACATCCGCTTTCCTGTAGAACAGGGGGCGCTCACGCTCACAACCAATCTGAATGGCTGGGCTTGAGAGCGCACTACAGCTACAGGGAAGGGGGGGGGGTGCAGCCACCAGCAAAGATGTGGGAGCCAACGACCCCGGGGGGTTTCCCAGCCGGCCCTGGCTAGCAGCTTTTAGACTCCAGGGCTGGGATAGTTGCTTTTGAGTCACTCGAAGGGTTACTAAAGCCAAAAGAAATAACAAATTACTTACCTTACCACTCGCAAACAGTCCAGTTCTTGTGCTGTCGCCACACTCCTAAAAGCTGTTGGCATGCTGCTGATCATCCACTGATGAGAAGTTTATCACAATTGGACAAACAGCAGCCTGTCATGTGGTTCCCCTAGCTATCAAAGAGGAATCCCCCTCTCTCATGACTGGTAGCAGGCACGGAGAACTAGCATAGAAACAGGGTTCATTCTGCCCCAAGACTCCGAGTGTTTGAACCTGAAAGTTATGTTTTTTCTTTTTTTCCCCTTTAGTATGCTATTCAATAGAAGAAAGATCAGATATATATTTTAGCAAAAGCTCATGCAGTGTACATCACAGCTGTTACAAAGCAGGGACATGAGGGATCAGTCAAGCATATAGAATGGATACTTCCTGCACATGCAAAGCATCTGTTATTTAAGTACAATGTCTCATTTTATCAGCATGTCTACTTTTTCTAAACTCTTTCACGTTTTAGGATTCTAATCATACCTAAAGTTACAGGAACAGCAAAACCAAACCAATAGTTACCTGATAATGTCTAAATATCAGCTCAGGGTTAAAGTAGAGTTGAAATGGTGTGATGAGTTCTAATTGCTGCAAAATAAACAAAAAATGTTAAGCACTTAATAGGATGCACATGCGAGATACAGACACTACAACCACTACACAACGCCAAATAAGCCCATGTCCTCTTATGTTATAAACTCCAATCTAGATTTGTCATACTTCATGACAAAACCATTTCCTTTAAAGCAGATCAAAACCCGTAAAGGGACTAATTATTGCCCAACAGCAATATTTAGCCAGCATGCAGCTGACTTGGTGCCTGTCTCATATGCTTTTCTATTTCCTATTGTGTATGGTAAACGCATAACAGGGCTCCGAAGTTTGCAATTTTTCAAATTCATTTCTCTAGGACCATGCAAAAAGTGGTCCTACAGCTACTCTGTCCCTTGCAACTCTCAGCTAGGTTCATAACGCAAAACTCTATTCCATGACATTTCCTTCCAAGCTCAGCCAGGCATACCTGAATGGCTGGTAGCGATGCATGGGTGGGTTACCTTTAAAGTGAAGCACACCAAAACCTGGGAGAGGAGGGGAGAAAATCCTAGGTTTTGGCCCGCTTTAAAAACTACCTCCAGTCTTTTGCTCGGCCTCCAAACAAAGCTGCGAATTTCCCCCAGCAACCCCTTACCTACTACATTTGTTCCCTGCCTTTTATGGGACCTACAGAAGCTTGTTGGCTTTGCCCAGCTGTCACATGAACGGTAGCCATAGAAGGGAGCGAAGTGGTATTGGGGCTTCTGGGTGGAATGTGCAGCAAGGCATCCCAAATCAGGATGCCCTTGTGTTTAGAGGGCGAGCCGTCTTACAGTCAGTTTTGGCCCAGGAGAGAACACATCAATATTTGCGGTTAGATCTTTTCTAGAAATGTACCAGCAACTTGTGCCCGAGACCCTACTAGGAAAATTTTGCAGCATGTTCTGATCCATAACAGGAACAAGTATGAGCCCCATAGAGGAAGCAGTGGTTGCAGGTCATGTTGAGAGGAGGTAACCTGTAGGCACTGCTTTCTCCATAAAACAATAGGGTAAACTAGTAATTGAACTACAACTCCTATTACAACCTGCGAATATCCAATGCGTTAATATAAGCCCAATAACCACAAAGGCATGCCGGGATTTGTAGTCCAGCAGGAATGTCACAGGTAGTGGTGGGGTCAGGCGAAAGATCCCATTGGCTCACTATGACACACTATCTGGGCGAGGGAGTCCCAAGTGTAGAGACGGACAGGGGAAGAGAGCGCCCAGCCCTTACCACGACAGCGGTGGTGAGCACACAGGCGGTGGTGTAGGCTCGGGTCACCGGTGGGATCTGCATATACTCCTGTCGGAAAGTCTGGTACGCCATCTTGCTACCTCCCACAGTCCGCCCGCTCTCATCTCCGCCTCATTCACACTCAGCACATCATCCAGGAACATTCAAATGCCTGCACGATTCCCAGCCAATCACCACAAGCCTAACACGTAGACTCCCCGCCTATTGGTCTGTTTGGCTGTCGCTCTTGCCTATAGACAGTACCGTGGCATGTCTGTTTTCTATTGGTCCGCGTATTAGTTGTATGTTTCCTCCTATTGGTGGAAACGCTGACTCCTCGCGCTAAGGCTGCTCATTTGGATGACGCTTCGGTTAGAGTCTGGAGATTCAAGAAAGGGCAGAGGCTGATATGGGGGAAAACTCGGTAAATAGTCAAGAATATGCATTACTAGGGGTTATCCTGATAGAATGGAGATTCATAGGAATAGCTTTGCCCTAAACAAATATGGCCGACTTTGCCGTTTCTCCGTAGACTGCCTTTAGCCAATTAGAGCGCACGATCACTGGGCGGGAAGATCGCTGTGGCGCTTGTGTTTACATGTAGCGGCCAGAGCGGTAAGTGACTACTTGGACCCAAACCTGGTAACTGCTCTGATGTCTTACCCATTTATGTAATATAATGGTCACCCCCTCACACTATATAGCTTTGGCTGTACAGCATGGTGTGTGAGGGAGCGTTACACTAATCCTGGGGTAGAATATACGCTCCATTCAGCCATTCTTGCTGGTGCACCCACCACCCTGATAGACACAGCTGGGTCTATGTGTGGCCTTCACTCTGTTTGGCCAAACATATTGCACTGTGCTGCCATGTCATGGATGCGTCAGTTTCGGGGTTTATTAAAGTGGATCAACACCCAGGATTTTGACTATCCTGGGTTTTGGTCCACTTCGGCGGGGCACCCCGATCGGGGGTGCCCCGCTGTGTGAAACCCCCCAGAAAGCCCCAAAATCTTACCTGTCCCCGCTCCCACGTGACTGGACGGTCCAATCCCCGCCAACGTCCAGGCGGGGATCAGGAACGTCCAAGCGGCTGCCGCCGCCGCCGCCTCCCTCGCGTCACTTTCGGCGCGCGCGCACCCCCGCCGGCCATTCGCAGACGGCCGGCGCGGGCGCGAGCACGCCTACAGGGGCGCGAGGGAGATCAGGTAAGGTGTTTGGGGGTTTTTTGGGGGGTTTCCCCCCGCGGGAGTTCCCGATCTCGGATGTCCCGCGGGGTGGGAGGTGATCGGCCCGGGAATCTTATAGATTTCCGGGCCGATCACCTCTCGGTGTTGGTCCACTTTAAAGTATTGCAAGATGTAACTTAAAGTGATACTGCAGAGAAAGACAATTGTTACATCGTTGCGTCGGGCTACATTTAGCACTGTTCTGTTTTTTAAAATGGACCAAAACCCAGCTGGATCGGACCCATTCCCAGGCCCATCCATTTCCTCCCCGTGGGGCATTCAAAATTGGGATGACCTGCTGTGTGAAACCCCCCCAGGTGGCCCGCTACACTTACCCTAATCCCGGTCCAACAGCACGGGCTGCGGCCGAATCCCCGCTATCCCTCTAGGCCATTTGAGTATTTAATACTCAAAAATTTGTATTTTTATCCAATTCATTGCCAGAACTCTTTCTGCTTAATCTAACCTTCCATAGGATGTTTGGTCTGCAAAATCCTGGATTTTGCCATCAGATGCTGATCAGATGAGTTGTTTTTAATATTATAACACCCAAATTGGGCTTGGCACAAGTGAGGGGTGTCTGGTGGGTTACAAAAAGCTTGGACTTCCCCTTTAAAGCGGAACAAGACCCTTCTTGGGCTTTCTTCCATTTTTTAAAAATAAATGTTTTCTCACCGCCAAAGCCACGGCCTGTGGCAGTTTTGAGATCTCCGATTGGCTGATCTCAGGAGTGTCAGGTAATGTTCATTAAGTGGCTGACTGCAGTCCCCACACATTAGTAACGAGCGCTCTCCAGCCCTAACACTCTGGGTGCAGGAGCATGCACAGCTAAAGGGTAGCTGGGGATGTGGGCGTTGCCGGAGCGACCCTGGGCGTGGCGTTGCCGGAGCGACCCTGGGCGTTGCCGGAGCGACCCTGGGCGTTGCCGGAGCGACCCTGGGCGTTGCCGGAGCGACCCTGGGCGTTGCCGGAGCGACCCTGGGCGTTGCCGGAGCGACCCTGGGCGTTGCCGGAGCGACCCTGGGCGTTGCCGGAGCGACCCTGGGCGCAGGACACGGACTGGCCTTAGAGGCTTTAAGATTCCAGGGCTGTTCTGTTTAGACCAGTGATGTACAATCTGTGGGCTGCACTGACTGTTGTGGCCCCCAGCACCCCTAGGGAGTTGGAGAGCTGAGCTTACCTTGCCTGCAATGCAATACATCGGTAAAAGCAGAAAGTGAGACACCATTTAATGTCTCTGTAGAGGTGGGTGACCCACATGTGATACTGGTGAGTTATTTATGTATCTGGAGATGCTTTTATACACTCTTCCTATCTCTGCCCAGCTCACTTTCTCTTACCTATTTCCGCCTTACCTGTGTTCACTTCACTGTCTTCTCTGCTTACTTCTACTCACCTCTTCCCCACGTGTCCCATCTTAACTCTGCTCACCTCACCTTTGTCCATCACTTCTCATCTCACCTCTGCGCACTTCAGTTTACCCCTTCCCACCATAACTCTGCTAACCTCAATCTTGTCCACCACAGGGCTTTCACACACATCTCCTCCCATCTCACCTCTTCCTGTATCACTTTTGCTCACCTCTAACACTGCTTTTTCACAGCTTACAGTTTATTGCAACCAATTAAAGTGAACCAATAGAAATAAAACCTCCTGGCAAATCTAACAGATAGAATGCAGGTCCACAAGCAGCCTACTCTACCTGCTTGTTTGTCTCAAATCCAGGAGATATCTTTCCCTGCTGCATGTAGCAATGGAGCCTCCTAATGCTTTCCCCGGTCTTACAGCATGTGCGCTGCCTCTCGTCCAATCAGCCGGCGGCCACATCCCTGCTACCCTTTAATAGGGGGCGTGCCCATGCTGGCCATTTACAAAACCCTGTCGTGGGCCCGCATCCTGCTAAAGGCATAGCAGGCGCCGGCCACCGCTTGTGCATGCCCCGTTGGATGGGAGGAGAAGGTGAGTTTACTGCATGATTTGAGGGGGGTTCACACAGTGGGGCATCTCGAATCTGGATGCCCTGGGGGTGGGGAATCAATCTGTTGGCTGTGGGTTTTAGACAACTTTAAACTTGTCTACGGTTAGTTAAAACCCCATCTCCAAGGCCCTTCAGATTTCGGGTGCCTAGCTCAACTCTTTCCGGTCCTACGGCGCTTGCGCAGCCACTTGTCCAATCAGCGCGCTTGAGAGCAGCGGTTCCTGACACGCTGAAGGCATATGGCCGCGGCTCACTTACGCTGGCATACAGCTGCTGCTTGCGCATGCGCCGTTGGACCATGAAACAAGGTAAGTGAATGGGGCAACCTGGGGCATCACACAGCGGGGCATCCCAATTTTGGGATTTGGGATGCCCAAGGCGGAATTGATCAGTCCAGGAATCTTATAGATTCCTGGCCGACCAATGTGGGTTTTGGTCCACTTTAACTAGGACTACACCCTGTCTCAGGTGCGCCATGTGCCTATTAGTGCTACTTTGGCCACTTTGCAAATATTGATTTCAAGAGGCGCAACCACCAGTGCCCAGAGCATATAAAACTCCAAGGCCGTGGTCTCCCTCTTTGTGGGGCATCCTTATTTGGAATACCATGATCTGTGAAACCCCTTGATAGCTGTAAAACTCACCTTTCAGTGCCAGGAAGGAGAAATATTTATTAATTTCTCCTTCCGGCAAACCCGACCCACAATCGGAGCCTCTGGGCCTGCCTGGAACGCTGCCATTTATTCAAATTCATTCTCCATTACAGCCCCAGTGTCTACAGTGTATGCATATCCTGGTAGGAGATGAACACTGGACCTGCAACAATTGGCACCAGGCTCTTGCATATCCCCCCGGGCCATTGGGGCTAACGGCAAGTCACCAGCTGCCAGCTGGGGTCCCCTAGACCCCTTACTAGTTTGAGTAATCCCATGTAAAAAAAAAAACACAAATATTTTATTGATCCAACTTTCAACTATACCTGCCTCTGCTGTCCTCCCACTGTCCTGTGCCTCTGGGCTATCTTGTTGGCTCCTCCTGCCGGCAGAAGCTTCCGGAATAACCATTCTGCCGGAGTTCTGGAGGGCAAGGGTCACCCATCCTTCCAGGCCTTCCAGTCTGGCACTCTGTCAGGCTCTGCTTGCTACCTTCTGAAGGGGGAGGTAAATATACCCTAGGGCGTGGCTTCAATAGAAATTGCCCTAGTTGTCAAGTGACACTATAGGGATTCCCGGGAAACCACAGAGATGAAGCATGGAATTGATGTTTTCCCTTATGGGTAAGTATGTAGATGCTGGCGCTGCACAGAGGAGCTGCGGGGGACAAAAGTGATTATAGACTTTTTTTTTTTATGTTTTATGAGTGGACAAAGTTATTTGTTTAGAAATTGCATTCTTTGAAGTATGCTTTATGTTCTGTCTAACTAGCCCAAGATTGCTTTTTTTAATGGTGAAGAAAGCCAATTTTCCTACAATACATTCGTTATTCCTTCTTATTGGCCATTTGGGATTTACCGACTTCACAGTGAGTTGATATTACTAGATTCCTGGTGGCCTGCTGTTGCTTTATCTTCAATACCAAGGTGTGGCTATATTAGCATGGATCCATAAAGCAAGGTAATCCTTGCATACAGTACTCCTGATATTGAGGGAATCTAGAAAGAAAAGTCAGTAGTGGCAGTGTGGAGTTTCTCTAAAATGGTTCGACGCACAAGGTGAATTGGATAAGCTGTCTTGCCTGTCAGTTGGCTCTTGTATCCACACATACACTTGGACAACCCTATGGATATATACTGTGTGCTGCAGCAGAGTTTTTCTTCTGCTGAGGTTTCCTAGCATGTAAGTTCTATGGTGCCACTAGGTGGCAGTAAAGACGAGCTTAATGTCTGCTTTTCTATATTCATGTTAAATTATGGGCCGGATTCAAGCAACTCAGTCAAGCAACGCTGTATCAGTGCAAAATATATATATTTTGTCTGCATGTTGCTGTACCACTAATGTTTTAGTAAATGTGTTTCTTGCAGTGCAGAAACATGCTCCAGTGTAAAGAAAAAAAAAATTATAAATGATATCTATACTACTCTAATTTGCACCAGTGTGGCATTGTCTGGCAGAAGTGCTTCATAAATTAGGCCCTGAATGTGATCCGATAAAAGATGTTGCATGGTTTACCTTACAGATAGTTTGCAGCTCTGACAAATTAGAGACAACACTTAGGAAAAGGCTCCCACTGCTAAAAAGCAAATGGACATTACGGATTATCTGTCATAAGTGAATCAATAAAGTAAAAGTTCAACTTAGTAAACTGCTTGACAGATTGTTGGAAGTAGAGAAAAGCGACTGTTGGCTAATGTTATACTAGCAAATGGTTCTGAGGTTGGGAAGTATTTGAAGATCCTTCTAATTAGCAACTCTTGTTGTAAAATGCTATCCTGTGTATTTTATTGTGATTTTCAGTACTTTTTGTTTTTTTCTTTATAATAGGCCAGGACTAAAAACACCATGTCTGTTGCCATTCCAATGTGCTATGAAACCCAATATTTTGGGTTTACACCACAGACCTGCGTACTCCGACTGTACATTTTATTTCAAGACTACTTGTTTGATATGTTGCTGGTTGTTGAAAGCGTCCTTTTGAAGAAACTAGAAAACTTCCCAGGCAGTGGCATAAATCGCTTTCATATTCGCCAAGGCACGGAAAAATACCTGTCCTGTATCAGCGAGCGTTTCAATCACCTCTTTCAGAAAATGGAGAATTGTCTCCTGAAACTGGTTCTAAACATTCCTAGGAATGTTCTTCTGCACGAAGATGAGACGCATGCAAAGTACTGTTACAATGAAGAAAAGTTTGATGCTCTCCAGAATGAAGTTCAGACCTTGCACAAGCAGTACAGGGGAAGGAAGTCTGTAAACCAAGCCCTTCTAGCTGAACTGGAGGAACAGAAAGCCACAGGACTGGAACTGGAAAAGATTCTGGCTTGGTTTGATCAATTGGACAAAATTAGCAGGCAACATGGTATCATAGATATGATGGAGAGTTTTGCATTTATGGCCCAGAATTCAAAAAAGCTTCAAGTGTCCCTAAAAGAAATAGATGTGAGGCATAATAAACTGGCACTTGATATGGCTTCTAGAACTCCAATCCGCCTAAGGCCACGCAAATCAAGCTTAGGGAGAATTGTTCCATACTGAGCCATGAAGAAAACTGTTGAAAGGGTTGTGTAATAAATCAAATGCGGATTGATATACTGGTTAACGGATGGTTTGATGCCTCCAGCCATATCATGTGTTAAATTCAGTTTGCTGTCAACTCTTCAATATACAAATAAGCTTTAATTGTCTCTTTATGCTTAAATCTGTAGCCCGGAGAAAAGCCCATGGATAGAGTAGGCCACTGACCCCAACCTTGACAAGTCGGAAGCTGGCAAGTGTTACTGCAAATACAAATATATACATGTTAGGGGCCTGCTTGACATCCTAAAAGTGAAGCCATAGCCAATAGTGTGTGCACTAGTTTTTGGGTCTGCCAGTGAGGGGGCGATGTATAGGAAAGAAAGGGTTGGGGCCATTTTTAGTACCCTTTTCCTCTTGGGTGTAGGTCTGCTGTAAAAGAATACAGTGCTGATTCATTACTTCTTAGTGGGAAAAGATTAGTTAACCACTTTCACCTGCCTCTCCATACCACTTCCCCTGTACTGTATCTCTACTTCAGAGTCAGTTTATTCTGCCAAGTACATGTAGGCATATAAGGAATTTCTGCAAGCAAGCTGAAATGTGAAATCATCAAACGCTGGACTCAAAATACATCATGGCTATAGCAATGTTTTATGCGTTTCTGATGTGTCTGGACCCCATTTTAGTTCAGTATCTTTTTTTTCTTTTAGCATGTAACCTTCTTTTCATCATTTAACATATAGACTTCCACCTTCAGTAAACTTTCCTTAAAATATCTCATAAAAATAAAGACTTTCATGCTTTCTTTTAAAATAAGCGGAACAAACCTCGGAAATCTGACTTACCCAGGCTTTGTTCCGTGAAACCCCACAGGAAGCCCCAAAAAATTCATCTCACCACTCTCCAACGGCGCATGTGTGGGCTCATTCATGACGGCTATGATGTTAATCTGCTGCTCTCATTCAATCTGAGCCTATGGGTTAGGGCCGGGAAGAAGTGAGTTTTTAGGCGACCTTTTCACGTAGCGGGGCAAGAACCAAAACCCAGGATACTCAAAATCAGTCAAAAGTTTTGGTCCACTTTAAAGGGATACAGAAGGCAAAGGCAATTGTTAGTACATTGTATCGGGCCATGTTTGGCACTGTCCTAAACTGTTTTCCATTTTTAAATTGAAAAAGTGGCTGAGGTATCGAGGTTTACAGTTTCCCCTTATGATTTATCTTTTGAAATATTTGGGAGTAGGCCTTGACACTGTGATGCCGCATAATAATCAGAATTATGGGTGGGGTCCGTACGTCCGCAGTCTAATGATTCAGAGCTTTAGACCACAAGCTTATGCACTTTGCCTACAGAGTCCCTTTAATATTGTATATTGTACTCTGTTGCTATTGTCCTTTAAAGGGTAATTCCACTTTCGATGGTGGTTTCATTATTCTGTGCCAAAGTGATGTCCTGAAGGTGTTGAGCTTATCTGTTATTTTTTTCTTTTTGTTTGCAGCTCTGTGTTATAAAAAAAACTGTTTTCTCTAGCAGCCTTAGAAATGTATATCAAAGTGGTGTGTTTGGTGTACCTGGCAGAGACTTCCTGAACTAACCTCTTTAGCTACTGAAAAACAAGATTGAATACGCTGAAGGGTTACTGGCAGCATTCTCACCTGCGGAGGTCAATACTGCTGCTTGATTTACCATAGCTGCTGATTAGCTCACCTGTCACAGTGGAAAGATTCTGGCATCTGTCAGTAGTTTTTACTCAGGACCAGGAAAGCGCCTCCTGTACCCTCTATAGTTACGCCCCTGGGCATGGTGAGAGGGCAGCTTCTGGCATAGGTAGGCATGACTTCATCTAAGACATGACAATACTGCTCCCATGCTTTGAGGCATATAATTATCTTTAGCTCCTCTCAGCGCTATGATAAACTGATTCTTGCACAAGGCGTGTGCATTCTAGTTTGTAATCTCAACACCAAACATTGATATTTATTTCAATTCCTTAATAGTTCTATTTCAGACATTACTCTTTGATAACATTTTAGTGATTTAGACAGCAGTACATTTTAGTGATTTAGACAGCAGTTTATTTTTCAAGAACCTCTACTTTATAATCACCACGGTAACAAGCAATTGCAGTGCAGTATTTGTCATTAAACTGAATTTTTTATATTTAGTTGTTAACAATCTTGGTGATTATATAATTGTTTTTTTATTCACATTTTATTTTAAAAACTATATTACTTTAGTAGTGTACATTTTTTGTATTCAGATATATTCATATTTTTGAGTTCTTGAGTTACAGTTTGAATTTGCCAGGTCTGTCAGTTGGGTTCCTAAATGTATATACAGTAACTGGGTACATCTCTACAATGATATCCCTCTATGCCTGATTCTTCAGAATCCTGTGTTGGATTGCTTCCCCCTTATTTAGCTGGGTCTTATTGAGCCCTCTCCCCCCAACAATGTTACCCAAATACTGGGACTCCTCCAGTCCCATAGCACTTTTATGGGTTCAATGTGATCCCTGCCTTTACCACAGCCTTGAGGAGCTACTTGATTTTCTGCATGTGACATGCATTTCCACTGTGCACAGAAAAGTTATGTGACATATAAATATACGGTAGGGTATTCTCTTGGTGTACTTGTGAATCTTTGAGTTAACTTTTCCTACCTTGCATGCTATCTTGAAAGGTCCCTGAGAAAAACAACTCTCAGAAATCGAATTATTGTGCTAAAATGTTCTTCACTTGTCAGGCTGGGTGTCTTTGAGCCTTCTGTGACTGTTCTCTGGCTATTCTTATCACATACAACAGTTGGTCTTGCATCTGCCGCCACTGCAACCACCGCCCTCTATTACAACATAAGGGTTGATTCAGCACCGAATTTTCCTCACTCATCTCCCAGTACAGGAGCTAGGAGAGATGACCCCGCCCTCCAGACGCAGGAACAATCGGACCATCCCATAAAATAACTTTTTGTTGCAGTGGTCCATATTATTATTCTTGCCATCCAGTGCTAAATCAACCCTATAGTCACTTGTTAATACAAAAGGGAAAAGGGAACAACCACTCAGACTAATGTATAACCATCCTGGGAGGAGCACTTGAGCAGGTCAATTAGATTAGACAAATCTTAAACCAGACCAACACCCGTTTCTTCTCTAACGGGTTTTGGTTCCACTGACTGCACATAAAAACAAGCTCGGGGTGGGGGGCATCCATAATGCTGGAGCCCCTCCGCATATAACCCCCACAGAACGGCTGATATATTCTTAGTATACAGTACGTCCTGCTCCAAATAGAATACTTACACTTGGGTATTACTCCGCCAGATGGCGCTGGACTGCAGAGACATCGAAAATAGGCCCCTCAAATACCCAGGGACCTCCCACAAATCCCCAGATTTTCTCTGCAGTCTGGACTGCTAAGGATGAGAAATGGCTCTCTACTCGCAGGTGAGCTGGGCTATTAGCCTGCGGCCCTGTAGGACTATTCCCACCCGTTCCATTAGTAATATGCCTCCCAGCCTTGGCTGTGCTGGTCGGGTGATGGTAGGCAGCACCGCTAGCAGGTGCTTAGTAGCGCTGCTCCACCGCAATCCCCCACCAAAGGGTAGGCGGTTCAGGCTTATGGTGAGCCTCTATGGGATGCCCCTCCTGCACTAGTGCCCCTGCCCATCGGTGGGCCCTGTGGAGAAATGGCCCAGCTTCAGTTAGGAAACCTCACATATTCCCAGTCTGGAGCTCTTCTTTAAGCCCCTTGTTCTAAAGGCAAATGCACAAGTCCCTTAGCTATGCAGGAAGGGATAATTAGCATGTATATGTGAACAGTTCAGCTCACAGACCGCCTGCTAGTCGTGTCACACCTTGGGCTGCGAAGCTCAGTGGACCTCCTGCTGTGAATTTGTCATAACCAGGATAAAACCGCAGACTTGCTGCACCGAATTTGGATCATATCTCCGCATCCAGGCTTCCTAGCGCCAAAGCGGTTACAGAATCAGAACCGGCTCCCAAAACCGCACATGAGTTTATGAGGGAATAGGAAATGAAGGAAAAGCCAGTAAACGGAGATCTAAGGTTCTGAACCACTCAGAAACCTCGGTTTTGGACTCATTGGGAGCGCGGCGTCCAGCCCGGTAGTTTGGTACCGCTTACAAGGCCATATGACCCCCCTGCTCCAAGTTATAGCTTCTAAAAGGTTCTAGGGCAAAAGCTCATTCCAAAACAGTAGGAGGTGCCGGCCCATCCCACAGAGGGGAGGGGGGTGGAGAGCCCTGGCAGCATAAATAGGATGGTCGAAAACCAGGTAATTGTCACTCAACTGGAGGGGGTTATGCAGCCAGCATACCGGGGGTGTCCATCTTCATCAACCTAAGCTCTTGACACACCCCCTTGTGGGAGCTCCCCATCACTGCGCCCTGCAAACTGCATACTAAAGGTAACTGCTTATTGTTTTTCTGTGTGATGCACTCAATCCTGTAACCATCTCAAGAATAGCATATTTGTATCATCTGTAACATTTCATATTACATCATAGTTAAATGTTTATTACTGCCTAGTGCGCTTATTAGCATTTAAACTTCTATTTAATTTAAGCGGTCTGCTTTGCCTTAAACCAAGAATAGGTGTGTCTGAAGGCTGTGAGCCGTACCCCTGATAGGAGAGGGTCGGACAAAGGGTTTTGGGAACGCGATCGGTGTGCACGGAGGTCCCTGGTTGTAGTATTTAAGTGGCCGCTGTCCCCCTTCATTCTCCTGGTAGTCTTTGGGGGAAAAAAGGGGGGGTGTCGGTAATGGATGCTTTGCATTACGTGTTTTAGACATTTATTTTTTATTCATTGTATTGTGCCAGCCGCTGCGCTGTCTCGCTTTACTTTTACTGTATTTAAAATTGCCGCCGCCGCGCGCCTTTTCTGTCACTATGCTCCGTGCTTGGCGACGGCATTACCTCAGGCACCGGTGCGCCTTCATTGGCTGCTTGTCATGTGCTGCTCTTGGGGGGGGGGGGCGGGGCCCGTCTATGGCGCGTCCCGCGTCATTGCTGTTACAGGCTCGCCCCTCGAGGTATACCGACGCCATCTTGGCTGGCTTATGCGCAACGGTCCAATACATACCGCGGTCTGTAAGTGCCCTCGCGGGCGGGTTTTTATTATCAAAACTTTTTTTATTACGGTCTGCTTACGGCCCCCTTTTTATTATGTTTCAGGTGGGCAAATCCACTGGCTTCTCCCGACCCTTTTTACATTTTTATAGGCCTAGTTGTAATTACTCGCACTCCCTAGCGGGCTATTGGGGCATCCAGGGTTGCTTTATAGTGTTAATCCCTATTGGCCTATAGCGCCGCCATAATCACCATATGGAGGCATCTCAGGATAATGTGACCAGGGTTCCTTCGGGATAAGCCTGGCTGTGTGTAGTGTGTGGGCAGCCTCATGCTGATGCTGACAAGGCGCGGGTCTGTGTGCCCTGTGCTGAGCAAGTGCTTGCACTACAATCTGGCCTTCCCGTGGCTGGGTCTGCACTTCGTATCACTTCACCTACCCCCCCAAGCTTAAATCTCACTCCTGCTGAGTTGCATACAAGTGGGGATTCTCAGCCTGATGTCTTCTAGACTGGCTACTGTTGAGCAGTTGATTGCTAAGTCCTTGGCGCGTAAGGCCCCTGCTAAAAAGCGGCACTTAACGCCTAATGTCACTCTTTTTCGTATGGAAACTGAGGAGTTTTGGGATCTTTGTGGCTATACCCCTTCGGATGAAGGGGATCTTTTCTCTGACACAGGATCATCTGATGAGAGGCCAAGGGGTCATGACGATTCTGGCTCTGACCCCTGGTCCCCGGATGACACTGACAGATTGTTGACCCAGATTTTTGAGGTTCTGTCCATTTCACCCCCTATTGCGGCTCCCAGGCAAAGGGGGGAGCTATTCCATACAGCTAAGTCATGCTTGGAATTTCCCGAGCAAGCCCATTTCAATAACCTTGTTCTCAAGGAATGGGAGCGCCCCAGTAGACTTCCCGGGGTACCTAAAAGTTGGGATAGGAAGTATCCCTTTCCTGCTGATGTGGTAAAGTGTTGGTCATCCCCTACCGAGGTGGATGCCCTGGTCCTAGGGCTATCCAACACCTCTGTCATGCATTCCCCTGACTCTACTACCCTGCGGGATGCTGAGTACCGGCGCATTGACCAGCTGGCGTCCCATGCCTTTGCATGTGCGGGGACAGCGCTGCGTCTGGTCTGTGCTTCTGCCATTACTGCTGTGGCCACTAGAACCCTTATCAGAAATATTCTTGATGGTGCCCCTGATGACTTGCCTTGTGAGGTGTTCAATGCACTCTCTAGTTGTGATGTTTTTGTAAATTTTGTCCTCTCTGCCTTGGATGACACCATTAGAATGTGTGCCAGAACCTCTGCCCTGGTGGTGGCTATACGCCGCTCGGTTTGGCTGGGCCAGTGGGCTGCTGACAACGCTGCCAAGAAGGCCCTCACTGGTTTTCCCTTCAAAGGACTACGCCTGTTTGGGGGCCGCCTGGACCTCGGGTTCCTTCTCCTCCCCCTACCGTGGTGCTAGACAAGGGAAGGGGGTTTCCTTCACTGGGGCCCGTGGAGATTCCTGGGGTAGGGGCAGAGGATGTGGGCATCCTGGCTACTCTGGGGCCCCAAGGCAAAATCATCTCCCAAGCCCCCTCAGGCATGATGGGGCGCCCTCACCCATCCGGGTGGGGGGACGGCTTCAGCACTTCACTCACGTCTGGAGGCTTCATGTCTCAGACCGGTGGATTCAGGAGGTAGTGTCCTCCGGTTACAAGATAGAGTTTGCTGCCTGGCTGCCCCAAAGATTCATCAGATCCCGGATTCTTCAGGACCCTGTGTCAGCTCAGGAGCTAGTGCAGGCAGTGCAAGGCCTCCTGGAGCTGGGGGTCATCTGCAAGGTCCCTTTAAGAGAAAAGGGCAAGGGCTTCTATTCCAATCTATTCACAGTTCCCAAAAAAGATGGTTCAGTCAGACCCATCCTGGACTTAAAGATCTTCAACAAATTTGTCAGGAGCAGGCGCTTTTGCATGGAAACTCTGTGCTCTGCCATCAGTTCTCTGCGCCCAGGGGATTTCATGACTTCTGTGGACATCAGGGATGCTTACCTTCATATTCCTGTATTTCCAGGTCATCAAAGGTTCCTCAGGTTCGCCCTGGAGGATCAACACTACCAATTTGTGGCATTGCCATTCGGTCTAACCTCAGCTCCCAGGGTGTTCACCAAGGTGCTGGCTGGCGTGATGTCTCTGCTCAGGTATCGGAGTGTCCGCGTGCTGCCTTATCTGGACGACATTCTCATCACCTCCCAATCTCTACATCAGGCAGAGCTGGATACTCGGCTGGTGGTGTCCACCCTGGAGTCATTTGGATGGGTGATCAACCACCCCAAGTCTTCACTGTCCCCCTCCTTGGTGACTCCATTCCTAGGAATGAATCTGGATACAGTTCAGGCAAGTATTTTCCTTCCTCAACAGAAGGTGGATGCTCTGATTGCACAGATCCAGTTCCTGCTATCTTGTCATCATCCCTTCATCAGGCAGGGAATGCAGCTGGTGGGCCTGATGGTGGCGTGCTTCGAGGCGGTGCATTATGCTCCGTTCCACATGAGGCCTCTGCAACTCCACCTCTTAGTATGGGACAAGGATCCCGCGTCCCTGGACCAGATCCTTATGCTTTCCCCCCTAGTCAGGCGGTCCCTCTCGTGGTGGCTGGACTCCAGGAACCTGTTGGGGAGGGGGGGGAAGATCCTTTCTGGCCCCCTGCTGGGAGACGGTCACCGCGGATGCCAGTCTGAGGCCCACACGCCTATCAACATTCTGGAACTGCGGGCGATCAGGTTAGTTCTGGCTCGGTTGACTACTCGCCTTCGGGGCCTGCCTGTTAAGGTGCGCTCGGACAACCAGACGGCAGTTGCCTACATCAACCATCAGGGAGGGACCTGGAGCAAGGGGGCCCTCCAGAAGGTGTCTCTGATCTTGACCTGGGCGGAGACCAATGTTCCCTGCATATCAGCTGTGTACATCCTGGGGGGTGGAAAATCTCTTGGCAGACTCTCTGAGCAGGGGGACCTCTCGCCAGGGAGAATGGTCCCTGTGCAGCAGGGTGTTCCAATCTCTGTGTCACCGTTGGGGGCGACCAGATGTGGACCTGTTTGCGTCCCGTCACAATCACAAGCTCCCGGCCTTTGTCTCTCTATCTCGGGATCCTCTGGCCTTGACCACGGATGCTCTAGCAATGTCATGGCAGGACTTTCAGCTTCTGTATGTCTTCCCTCCATTCCCCCTGCTGGGCAGGGTTCTGTGCAAGATTGCTCTGGAAGGGGTGCCAGCAATTCTGGTGGCCCCCAGGTGGCCAAGAAGAGTGTGGTTCGCAGACGTGGTGCAGCTGTCAGTAGATCAGTACACTCTGCCCGTGGTGCAGACCTACTCACTCAGGGCTCTCTACGCCATCCCAATTTACAAACTCTGGCTTTGACGGCCTG
The DNA here is from genome assembly GCA_027917425.1 of Gastrophryne carolinensis. Classification (NCBI taxonomy): domain Eukaryota; kingdom Metazoa; phylum Chordata; class Amphibia; order Anura; family Microhylidae; genus Gastrophryne; species Gastrophryne carolinensis. Next base: position 231,299,966 of record CM051236.1, read on the forward strand.
GCTGCTGAAACATCCATCTTGACGGAGAAGGGGCTGTCTTCCTCGGTTGTGGATACCTTGATTAAGGCTAGGAAGAAGTGTTCTTCTTCTATTACAGGGTTTGGCATGCTTACATTGACTGGTGTGAGTCTAAGTCTCTTCCCTGTCATGTCTTCTCTATTCCCAGAATCCTAGAGTTCCTACAGCATGGGTTGGAGAAGGGGCTTCAACTTAGTACTCTGAAGGGTCAGGTTTCTGCCCTGGCTGTTTTCTTCCAGAAGTCCTTTGCTCAGCACCCTCTGATCAGGACTTTTTTCCAGGGGGTGACTCATGTGCGTCCCCCACGTAAGCCTATGTTGCCTGTTTGGGATCTGAACTTGGTTTTGTCAGCCTTGCAGGGTGCTCCCTTTGAACCTGTGCAGGATGCTGCCCTGGCCATTCTTACTCTCAAAGTTGTCTTTTTGGTGGTTATCACCTCTGTTAGGCGTGTGTCTGAGTTGGCGGCGCTCTCCATCCAGCCTCCCTACTATGAGAGACACCAGGACAAGGTGGTGGTTCGCTTCAAGCCAGATTTTCTGCCTAAGGTAGTGTCTGCCTTTCATTTGAATCAGGACATTGTTCTCCCTTCATTGTGCCCTAATCCTAGTAATGCTAAGGAGAGGGTTTTGCATTCTTTGGATGTGGTTAGGTGTCTGAAGTACTATCTGGTGGCTACTGCACCTTTCAGAAAGACTGATGCTCTTTTTGTGGTCCCTTCTGGTCCTAGGAAGGGTTTGGCTCCTGTCAAGTCTACTATCCGCAAATGGATTCGTCAGGCTGTGATTCAGGCTGCTAAGGGGAAGACTCCTCCCTTCCACCTTACTGCTCATTCTACTCGTGCTATTGGTGCTTCTTGGGCTTTCAGCACCAGGCTTCTGTTGAACAAGTTTGCAAGGCCGCTACTTGGTCTTCTGTTACAAGGTTGATGTTAGGGCCTCAGCTGATGCTGCTTTTGACCGAAAGGTTTTGCAGGCGGCAGTGGTTTAAACTGTCTGCTGTTAGCTTTGGGGATCCCACCCTACTTTATGGACACTGCCATTGGATGTCCCAAGTGTAAGTATTCTATTTGGAGCAGGACCTACTGTATGCTAAGAATAATACAATCCTGTGATTACTCACCTGTAGAATTGGTATTATGAGTATACAGTACGTCCTGCTCCACCCCACCCTTGGTTTTGCATTTTCTTGGATCCCCTGTATGGTGATTGTTATCATTGTTATAGTTACTAGTTTGGGTTGTTTAATTCTCCCGGCTTCTCCTTAACTGCTTTTCAATGCTGGGGATTTGTGGGAAGTCCCTGGGTATTTGAGGGGCCGGGAGGAGCCTATTTTCGATGTCTCTGCAGTCCAGCGCCATCTGGCAGAGTAATACCCAAGTGTAAGTATTATATTTGGAGCAAGACGTACTATATACTCATAATGCCAATTCTACAGGTGAGTAATCACAGAATTGTATTTCTTGCTCTGGGGGGGGGGGGGGGGTGGGTGATGTGCAGTAGGGGGCTCCAGCATTCCGGTTTAAGGGAGCGACATCACTCAACTTGCAACCAATCCCATAATCTTTCTAAAAAATTTAGTTTAAAATGGCACATGTAGCCCCAACTCATCTATGGGAGCACCTCTGGGACATAAAAAGCAATGGATACATTGGGAGCAGCTTACCTGAGGTTGCCCCATACCTCCAGTGTCCTATACAGCTAACATCACCCTCTTGGCTCCTTTTAAGATTTGTGTAGTATAAATGCCCTGCTCATAAATGCCCCCCCCCCAGTTAGATATAAATTGGTCTGAGTGGTTGCCAGCTTTCTTTTTCCTAATGCACAGCACGGCCTGCTTCATGAAGTCATTACATCTGGGTATTCCGCCATAAGGTGGCGCAGTGCACTTCAGAAGACTTGTGGCTCCTCCCGGCCCCATATAAAAAACGGAAGTCAGCCATAGACCCCCCAGTGTTTTCTCAGCAGTGATACTGCGAAGATAGAAGATGGCTCTCTATGTTGCGCAGGTGAGCGGGGCAACCAAGCCTGCGGCCCTACAAGTCTATTTCCACCCGCTTCTGCACCCTCTGTGCCTCCCAGCCTCGGCTGCCGGATCGAGTGAGGGTAGAGGAGCACGTTGGGTCAGGTGCTCGGGGAGCGCTGGTCCAAGCCGCAGACCCTGTACCACAAAGGGTAGCCGGGCATAGGCTTTTATGGTGAGCCTGCTAGTGATGAAGTGTCCTGCCTTCGCTATGGAGGGGGTGAGTTCTGTGCTCGGGGACTTGTGTTACTATATTCCCCTTCCTTTCCCCCTTCCCTGTGTTTCCTGTCATCTCGCCACTCCCTTGGGCCCTGCCGGATGACTCCCGCCGCTGCCTGCCCGCCTCTTGTCCCCCGTCGGGTGTTCGCCGGGGGGGGGGTAGTGGCGGGGGGGGTTTGGTTTTGCCCCGCCTGTTGGCGCTATATTGCTTTACATGCTGCGGCCTGTCATGGCGCTGACATGGTCACGTGGGCGCGCTCTTCTGGGGGGGGGCGCATCGGGGGATGATGTGCATCGCGTCATACCCCCGCGGCCCGCCCCTCGAGGTTCTCTGCGCCATTTTGCTGCTGCTGCGGGCGCGTGTCTGGTCTTCGGGGGCCATTTCTAGCGTGTGCTGCGGTGTGATCTGTCGGCAGCTCTGCCTTCCTGCTTGGCCGTTTGTGTGGTGATTGGAGGGGGATATCTGTGTGGGCTGCACGCGCTGTACCCTTTGGTCCGTAAGTCCCCCATGGGGGTTTTTTCTTATTGGGGCATGTACTGTGGGATGCTTATGTGTTCTTTGCTTATGTCTTTCAGGCGGGATAACGGTGTGTTGTGGTTTCTCCCAGTCCTGCTCTTCCCTCCCCACCTCTCCTTTCCTGGCTCCTTTCGGGGGCATCCCGGGTGGCTTTTATTAGCCCTTACCCTATACTGGCCTATTGTGCCTGTGTTAATCACCATATGGAGGCTTCTGGGGATGGCGTGCTCGGGGGTCCTTTGGGACAATCCCTGGCTGTGTCATGTGCGGGGCATCCCCTTTGAGTGGTGGAGGCGCGGTCTGTGTGCCGTGCGCCCAAAGTATTAATGCGGACCAGGCTGGGATGAGCGCTTCTCTTTGTTGGGGGGGGGTGAGTTTCGAAGTCTTTGAAGTTTCAGGGTCAGTGGGGCCCCCAGGAGGCCCATGCACCCATCAACATTCTAGAACTGCGGGCGATCAGGTTGGTTCTCTCCCAGTTGACCCCTCACCTTCGGGTTCGGGCTGTTCAGATTCGCTTGGAAAACCAGACGGCGGTTGCCTACATCAATTATCAGGGAGGGACTCGGAGCAAGCGAGCCCTTAAGGAAGTGTCCCTGATACTGTCTCGGGCGGAAGAGAATGTCCCTTGCATCTTGGCGGTTTACATTCCGGGGCTGGAGAACCTGGAGGACTCCCTGAGCAGGGGGATGTCTCGGCTGGGGGAATGGTCCTTCAGCAACAAGGTATTTCACTCCCTGTGTCACCGCTGGGGTCAGCCGGATGTGGATCTGTTTGCGTCCCGCCACAATCACAAGCTTCCAAGATTTGTCTCTCTGTCGCAGGATCCTCTGGCCTTCGCCACGGATGCGCTAACGATTCCTTGGACGGAGTTTCGGCTCCTCTGTGTGCCCTCCCTTTCCTCTGCTGGGCAGGGTGCTGCGCAAGATGGCCCAGGAGGGGGTACCAGCCATTCTGGTGACCCCCTGTTGGCTAAGGAGGGTGTGGTTTGCAGACGTCGTGCAGTTGGCAGCAGACCGGTACGTCTTGCCCAAGGATCCAGATCTTCTCACTCAGGGACAGCTGCGCCATCCCAATTTACAAACGCTGGCTTTAAGGGCTTGGCTGCTGAAACCTCCATCTTGATGGACAAGGGGTTGCCGGCCTCTGTTGTTGATACTATGATTAGGGAAGAAGTCCTCGTCTTTTATCTACTAGAGGGTCTGGCGTGCTTACATTGCCTGGTGTGAGTCCAAGGCTCGCTCTTGTCGGGTGTTTTCTAACCCCAGGTTTCTGGAATTTTTGCCACATGGTTTGGATTCGGGCCTTCAACTTAGTACCCTCAAAGGACAGGTGTCGGCTCTGGCTATTTTTTTCCAAAGATCCTTTGCCAATCACCGGCTGGTTAAGACTTTTTTCCAGGGAGTTACTCATGTGCGTCTGCCACGTAAACCTATGCTACCGGTTTGGGATTTAAATCTGGTATTGTCTGCTCTGCCGGGTCCCCCCTTTGAGCCTATCCGTGAGTCTGCGTTGCCCATTCTGACTCTTAAGGTGGCTATTACTTCGGTCAGGCGAGTTTCTGAGCTGGCGGCGTTTTCCATTAAACCTCCTTATTTTGAGTGGCATCAGGATAAGGTGGTGTTTCGGCTTAAGCCGGATTTCTTGCCTAAGGTTGTGTCTGCTTTTCATCTCAATCAGGACATTGTCTTACCGTCCTTGTGTCCTAATCCTGCTAATTTCAAGGAACGGACCCTTCATTCTCTGGATGTTGTCAGAGCATTGAAGTTTTATTTGGTTGCTACTGAGTCTTTCAGGAAATCTGATGCTCTTTTTGTTCTTCCTGCTGGTTCTAGGAAGGGTTTGCCTCCGGCTAAATCTACTATCAGCAAGTGGATACGTCAGGCGGTGGTACAAGCCTATTCTGCTAAAGGGAAGGTTCCTCCTTTCCGGATTACTGCTCATTCCACTCGTGCTGTGGGTGCCTCTTGAGCTTTTCAGCGCCAAACTTCTGTTGAACAAGTTTGTAAGGCCGCTACTTGGTCTTCTGTTCATACTTTTTCCAAGTTCTACAAGGTTGATGTTAAGGCCTCAGCTGATGCTGCTTTTGCCCGCAAGGTACTTCAGGCAGTAGTGGTTTGAACTGCCTGCCGTTACTCTTTGGGGATCCCACCCTACCTTATGGGCACTGCTTTTGGATGTCCCAGATGTAATGACTTCATGAAGCAGGCCGTGCTGTGCATTAGGAAAAATACAATTCTGTGAGTACTCACCTGTAGAATTTGTTTTTACTATGCACAGCACGGCCTGCTTTATCCCTCCCTCTGTATTTTTTGTATCTTTTGAGTTTGGGGGGGGGGGGGTCTTGCTTCCATTTTATCCATTTCTGTGTCAATGTCTCAATGGGGGCTCTCATACACAGAGGTGTGGGCGGGTTGGCAGTGCAGCTTCAACATACTTTTGTATGTATGTCTGACTCGGATTGCCCTGGAGTATTTTAGACTCAAGGGACTGATTTTTTTCTCTTTAACAATTTCCAGCAATCCACATGGGGTGTTGCCCATAGTCCCATTTAAAGAAGAAATTCTTCCCCTCTCCTAATTCCCTGCAGCGGCAAATTATACAGGAAAATGTATGCTTTGTAAGATTATCGTACAAGTAAACTGGTAGGGACACTACCCTGTCCTAATTCATAATAATATATATGACATTTTTCGCCCTAAAGATGTATCTAGGATTTGAAGGAGGAAAATAAGAAAAAAATATTCTCAACTAAATGTGCTAAAACACCCCATTGCAGGCAGTGTGGCTCCCCCCACCTCATTCTCAATGGGCAGTGTGGCATTTTCCCCCCTCATATTCCCCATAAGCAGTGTGGCATTCCCCCCTCCCATAGGCATTGTGGCATTCCCACCTCCCATAGGCATTGTGGCATTCCCACCTCCCATAGACAGTGTGGCATCCCCCCCATCCCATTCGCATAAGCAGTGTGGCATCCCCCCCATCCCATTCGCATAAGCAGTGTGGCATCTCCCCCTCCCATTTCCCATTGGCAGTGTGGCATTCCCCCTGCCCCCCCCATCCCCTTATTCAGTGTGGTATTCCCTCCGACCTCCCAGAAAAAATTATACTCACATGAATGCTGTCCCCACTCTGGCTTCTGGTGCCGCCACTGCCTCTTGGTTGTCAGTGCGTGCTAACATAAACACCCTAGTGTCGGCGCGCTAGGCAGAGAGGCAGAGAGGCGGTGGTGGTGACAGAGCAGGGATAGCGAGCGTGAGACGCATGTAAGTATACTTTTGGGGAAACAATAGTGCTTCTTATATGGTGAAAAATATGGAATATATTAGTGCTATATCCTCCATTTCTTACATAAGGAACATTGTAAACAGTGGATCTGGCCATAGGTAGCCTCTGTGTACTTCTCAATCACATTATGCAGGACGGTGGGAGATGTCAATTAGATTTTTACTTAAATTTCACTTTTTGTTGCTGTTCTATTCTTTAAAAAAAAAAGGCTGCAGTAACTAGTGCAATTCTGTATCTTTAGTCAACAAATATCAAAGGAAATGAGCAAGAGCAGTTAAGGTTAAAATTTATTTTCAGGTCACATTTAGTTCATTAAATAAATGCATAGCAACGGTTTGCTTTGTCAGCCCTGTAATCATACCGATGGGAATGGTCAACAGAATGGTGAAATTACTTACAGGCCAAATAGCCTCGGGCTGCACTAAGGCAGCTGACGGTAGCTTAAAAGAATGTATTCTGCTAAGAAAAATGTTATTGTGTAACAATAATGCTGCTAAGCTTGCTCATAATGGTAAAATATGTGAAGAATTGAGCAGATGGTATCTGATTTTTCGAATCTATTCCACGATTTATAACCTTGATGCATCACAAGGTCGTCATGAACACTGAGCACTCCACATTGAAAAGGACTAAAGAGTTATTCCTCTTGTTGAACCTCAAATTCCTCTCAAAGTTGAACCTGCGTTTCCATAGTGACAAGCTATGTCAGCATTATAGAAGGCAGCTTCCATAAAGATTTCATTTTCAGCACCAACTCTTTGATTCAAGCATGGTGACTCATCCCTGGCTTTTAGTAATAAGCGTTTAATTGGTTGCTGCCCTGAGGTAGTGTAAAGGGGACTTCTGGGAATCACTGCTGTACTGCAAAAGGTGAGCTTGCGCCTTCTGGTATGTCACTTTGTTATAGAAAGGTTTCAAAGTTCAACGTGGAAAAAGATCTAGTGGATAGTGCTGAATCTCTATGTATTGCTAACTTCACGTTGCTGGTTCTGGACAAGTGTAATATGTAATACAAATGTTTTATATTTAAAGAGCTGTCAGCCAAAAAAAAAAACTATGTAAAGGCAGAGAATAATAAAGGGACGTGTGAAGACGCCTGATCCGGCGCACAGCATAGGCCGGGGATCCAGCGATCAGGTTGGATCTGCAGTGCCATACTATTGCCGACAGTCTACTTGGAACACATGGGGGGGAGTTGGGGCTGAAAATGTTCTTTAAGTAATGAGAAAACCTGCTTTTCATGAAGATCTGCCTTTTACTGTAATCGTAGCATGTTGAATTTTCAGGGAAGAGACTGAAGCACATTAAAATTAACTCAAGGGGATTTCTATCGGATAATAATGTATAGCCTAAGATGACTTGTGTCTGCAAGATAAATCTATATATGGCGACTTAAATGACACATATTGTGCTTCCAGGCCTGCAGTGATTCCAGAGCCCTTTGAAGGGTAATTCCACTTTTTGATAGCATTTTTTAAACTTTCCATTATTGTGTGCCAAAATGATGTAATCAATGTGCTAAGCTTATCTGTTATTTTCTTTTTCTAATGCAATATATTTAACTCTTAATCCTCATAAATAAAGTTTCAAGTGCCCTAATAAAAGTTAACAGTTGCTTCCAGAGGTCTAGACTCATTTTGAGAACCATGGTAAACACAGAGCAAAGGTATTTTGGGCTAAAAGCTTAAGTGAATTCCAGCCCAATATTCAGATTTTATAACCATATTTAAATAAGTCCATCAGTGATCTTCAAGTGTACATATCGCTATTTGGTAAGAGTAGGGCAGCACAGGTGATGGGCACAAGGCTGGTGTTGCTCACTAATTAAGCATCTTCAACCATGGCAGATAGTGCATGCACCCTGGGATAATGGGGAAACCATATTGGATCCCCCAGACTGACTAATTTTTGAATTTACGTGCCACTTGAAGATCACTGATGGACTTATTTAAGTATTGCTATAAAATCTGAATATTGGGCTTGAATTCCCCTAAGCTTTTAGCCCAAAATACCTTTGCTCTGTGTTTACCATTGTTTATGTTCAGAACCTAGTGGGATAATTAGGTTAACGCAAGTGGAGCATTGCTATAATCTTTATATGAGGCATTCTGCCCTCCCCTTTTAAACGCTAACCAATCTAAATTAAGGAAATTAGCGCAGGTTTTTTCCTAGTGCATGGCACGGCCTGCTTCACAAAGTCATAACATCTGGGGATTCCGCCACAAGGTGGCGCAGTGGCACTGCAGAAGAGTTGTGGCTCCGCCCGGTACCATATAAGAACGGAAACACCATAGACTTATCCAGTTGTTCTCTGCAGTGCTTACTGCGAAGATGGAAGATGGCTCTCTCTATGTGCAGGTGTGCGGGGCAACCATACCTGCGCCCTGAATATTTCCACCCGTTTCCGGACCCTCTGTGCCTCCCAGCCTCGGCTGTCAGATCGGGGTGAAGGTAGCAGAGCACTGGGGTCAAGTGCTCAAGGAGCGCTGCTCCAAGCCGCAGACCCTGTACCACAAAGGGTAGCCGGCCATAGGCTTTATAGTGAGCCTACTAGGGATGCGGAGTTCCTGTCCTAGCTTCTGAGGGTGAGTATTGGACATGTTTTTCTATGTTCGGGGTCCCCCCTTCTCCCACTGGCCTGGTCTTCGTCGCTGCCTGCTCGCTCTCCCCCCCCTTTCCTCCCCGACGGGTGTTCGGGGGGGGGGGGGGCAGGTGGTAGTGTGTATGTTTTTAGACTGTTTTCGTATGCTTTTGCAGCAGGCGGCGCTATATTTGTGAGGCGTTTTTTTTTTCACTGCGGGGATGACGTCGGCGAGGTCACGTGAGCGCCGTTTTTCTCACTCTTTGGGGGGGCGGGGCCGGCGGATGACTCGTATCACGTCGTTCTCCCGCGGCCCGCCCCTCAAGGTTCCTCTGTCGGCGCTATCTTGCTTCTGCTGCGTGTCTGGGGCCCTCTTCAATCCCTGGGCTGCGGCGGTGATTTCTGCCTGCGTCGCTTCCTCTGGTGGTCCTTGTCCTGCTTGGTCTGTGAGTCCCCTCTGGGGTTTTTGGTTATCCTTGGGGCATGGGCTGCGGGATACTTATGTCTTTCAGGCGGGACACCCGTGGGTTGTGGTTTCTCCTGGTCCTGCTCCTTACTCCCCCCCTTCATCTCCCTCTTACTGATTCTGGGGGCATCCCGGGTGGCTTTTATTAGCCTTTATCCTGTGCTGGCATATTGCGCCTGTATTAATCACCATATGGAGGCTTCTGGTGATAACGTGCTTGGGGGTCCTTAGGGACAATCCCGGTTGTGTTCCATGTGTGGGGTATCCCCTATCAGTAATGATGTCACGGGGTGTGGGCCGTGCGCCCAGGCTGTCCTTTTGATTCAGTCTGGGCTGCCTGCTTCTTTACCAAGCTCTGCGCCCCCTTCGGCATCGCCTACCCCGCCACGCCTGCACTTAGCCCCCAGTGAGGGGGACTCTAGCAGGGAGTCACAATCTGATTTAGCACTTCGTGTGGCCAGCATTGAAAGACAGCTTGCCAGGCCTGTTCAGCGTAAGGCCTCTAGCAAAAAGCGGCACCTGACTTCCTCGCCTGCACTGTTTACTGAGGAGCAGGGGGAAATTGATCTTTTTGATGAACGTTATTCCCTGGAGGAGGGGGAGCTTTTCTTGGGCTCTGACTCCTCTGGGGGCCAGCAGTTGGGCCACGACAGTGACCCTGGGTCTGAGTCTGAGGATTCCTGGTTTCCTTAGGACACCGCTGTTGTCTCACATTTTTGAGGTTTTACACATTGCCCCCCTGAGGTGGCTAAGAGGAAGCAGGGTGAGCTTTTTCATACAATTAAGCAGCATCTTGAGTTCCCTGAGCAGAGTAATTTCACTAATATGGTGCTCAAGAAGTGGGAATGTCCTAGTAGATTGCCCGCGGTGCCTAAAGGTTTGGATAAGAAGTATCCCTTTCCTGCTGATTTGGTTAAGTGGTGGTCGGGTCTCCCCGAGGTAGACGCGCCCGTTCTTGGATTGTCCAACACTTCCGTTATGCCTTCCCCTGACACTACTACACTGCGGGACAGCGAGGACCGGCGTATGGAACAGCTGGCCTGCCATGCCTTTGCCTTTGTGGGGGCTGGTTTGCATCCGTCCTGTCCCGCTGCCATAACTGCTATTGCCCTTAAGAGACTGATCAATCGTCTCCTTGCTAGCGCTACAGCTGGAAGGGATGAGTTTAGGACCCTTTTGCTGTGCTCTAATTTTGTTGCCTTTATTCTTACTGCCATGGATGATGTAGTACGGCTGAGTGGTAGGGCCTCTGCCCTCTTGGTGGCTCTGCGCTGCTCTGTTTGGTTGCATCAGTGGGCAGTTGACGCCGCTGCTAAGAAGACTATCACTGGACTCTCCTTTGTGGGGCTGCGGCTCTTTCGTGAGCGCCTGGATGTTTTAGCCAAGGATGGTAGGCTGCCTCAGCGTAGGAGGCAGCCTCAGCCTTTTCGGGGGCCATCTGCTTCAGTCTCCTCCTTTCGTACCCCCAGAGGAGGTTGAGGGCCCTCTTTTCAGGTGCCCTCAGGGGGTCTTGGGGCCATGGCAGGTCCCGTGGTCCTCCCGGTCTCTCATGGGACCCCAATCCCGAACCTTCTCCCAAGCCCCCTCAGGCATGAGGAGGCGCCTTCGCCCATCCGGGTGGGGGGATGGCTTCGGCTCTTTGCTCACGTTTTGGAGGCTCCGCATCTCAGACCGGTGGATTCAGGAGGTGGTTTTCTCCGGTTACAAGATAGAGTTTGCAGCCTGGCCACCCCCCAGATTCCTCAGATCCCGGATGCCTCACAACCCTCTGTCAGCTCAAGGGTTGCGCCTTACGGTTCAACGTCTGCTGAACTCAGGAGTCATTTGCCCAGTGCCTTCCCAGGAATGGGGTCAGGGTTTCTACCTTTGTTCACGGTCCCCAAAAAGGAAAGGTCCCTGAGGCCAATCCTTGACTTGAAGGTCTCAACAGGTTTGTCAGGTTCAAGCACTTTCGCATGGAAACTCTTCGGCTGTCAGTTCCCTTCACCCGGGTAACTTCATGACCTCCGTGGACATCAAGGATGTTTATCCTCATATGCCAGTCTTCCTGGGTCATCTGAGATTTCTCAGGTTTGCTCTAGAGGATCAGCATTACCAATTTGTGGCCTTAACCTTCGGTATCACCTCGGCGCCTCGGGTGTTCACCAAGGTGCTGGCGGGCGTGAAGGCTCTGCTGCGGCATCAGGGCATTCGCATCCTTCCTTACCTGGACGACATTCTGATTGCGGCTCAGTCTCTTCGGCAGGCCAAGAGGGATACTCAGGTGGTGACCTCCACTCTGGAGTCCTTCGGCTGGGTGATCAACTATCCCAAGTCTTCACTGTCTCCATCTTTGGTGAGGTCCTTTCTGGGCATGACCAGGGCTGTGGAGTCGGAGGAAATTTTGGGTACCTGGAGTCGGAGTCGGCAAACAATGCACCGGCTCTGACTCCTACTAAATTTTGATTTAGCAAGTTTAAATGTCCCAATTCACAAAAAGTTATAATTATCTCTATTGTAAGAATAAAGACCAATGCATGCATTGCCTCACGTAACTGCAAAACGAACACGTTAAGTGACCGTGAAGAAGCATGCTTTTCATGTGCTTCACTATATGGCACGCAACGCACAATTAGAAGCGGCAATACTTATACTTTGCATAGTGTTGTGTTCTGCTGTTACAGGGAACCCATGGGTAACCTACCCTCTCACTGATAAAGGATTAAGTAAATATGTTTTTTGCAGGACTAGAGACACTTGTATAAGTGAAGGGAATGGAGGATCAATAGTTCAAGACTGAAGCTGTACCATTGGAAAAACTGCTGTCATTCAGCAAAAGGCTATAAAAACTTGTAAACTTCGATTGTTAGCTTAAACTTTAAACATGACTATGGGATTCTACTAGGGAAATCATGTTTTATAATAAAGGCCCCTTTCTGGATCCTCCCACTGCCCTATCTTCAGCAGAAGATCAGCACACAGAAAGGAGAAGGCAGCTTCTGCCCAACTACCTCTCTCTGCTAGAAGTAATGACATGTATGTTGCCTTTCTTTCCTTCAAGGAATGTATAAAATACATTCACATATTAATACAGAGGAATCTGAGTCGGGGAGTCGGAGATACAAAAAACTGAGGAGTCTACCGACTCCACAGCCCTGGGCATGACTCTGGATACCTCTCAGGTCAAGGTTTTCCTGCCCCAGCTGGAAGTGGAGGGCCTTCAGAAGCAGGCTCGGGCTCTGCTCTTGTGTCCCCATCCCTCCATCTGGCAGGGGATGCAGTTAGTGGGTCTGATGGTGTCCTGCTTCGAGGCGGTCCCCTTTGCTCAGTTTCACATGAGGCCTCTTCAGTTGCACCTTCTGTCTGTTTGGAATCGGGACCCTGTGTCCCTGGATCAGGAGTTTGCTCTGTCCCCCCTGGCCAGACAGTCCCTCTTGTGGTGGCTGGACTCAAGGAACCTTCTAGTGGGCAGGACTTTTCTGCCCCAGCGTTGGGAGACTGTCACCACAGATGCCAGTCTGACAGGTTGGGGGGGCTTTTGCCACGGATGTGCTAGCAATGCCTTGGACGGAGTTTCGGCTCCTCTATGTGTTCCCTCCCCTTCCTCTGCTGGGCAGCGTGCTGCGCAAGATAGCCCAGGAAGGGGTACCAGCCATTCTGGTGGCCCCCTGCTTGCTAAGGAGGGTGTGGTTCACAGATGTCGTGCAGTTGGCAGTGCATCAGTATGTCCTGCCCAAGGATCCAGATCTGCTCACTCAGGGACGGCTGTGCCATCCCAATTTACAAACGCGGGGTTTAACGGCTTGGCTGCTGAAACCTCCATCTTAATGGATAAGGGTTTGCCGGCCTCTATTGTTGATACCATGATTAGGGCTAGGAAGAAGTCCTCGTCCTTTATCTACTATAGGATTTGGCATGCTTACATTGCCTGGTGTGAGTCTAGGTCTCTGCCTTGTAGGGTGTTTTCTATTCCCAGGATTTGGGATTTTTTGCAACATGGCCTGGATTCGGGCCTTCAACTTAGTACCCTCAAGGGACAGGTGTCAGCCCTGGCAATTTTCTTCCAAAAGTCTTTTGCCAATCACCGGTTGGTCAAGACTTTCTTTCAGGGAGTTACTCATGTGCGTCCACCACGTAAACCTATGCTACCGGTTTGGGATCTAAATTTGGTGTTGTCTGCTCTGCAGGGTCCTCCTTTTGAGCCTATCAGTGGGGCTGCCTTGCCCATTATGACTCTTAAGGTGGCCTTCCTGGTGGCCATTACCTCGGTTAGGCGAGTCTCTGAGCTGGTTGCTCTTTCTATCAAACCTCCTTATTTTGAGCGGCATCAGGATAAGGTGGTGTTTCGGCTTAAGCAGGATTTCTTGCCTAAGGTTGTGTCTGTTTCTCATCTCAATCAGGACATTGCCTTCTCTGTGTCCTAATCCTGCTAATTCCAAGGAGCGGACGCTTCATTCTCTGGATGTTGTCAGGGCCCTGAAATTTATTTGGTTGCTACTGAGTCTTTCAGGAAATCTGATGCTCTTTTTGTTCTCCCTTCTGGACCTAGGAAGGGTTTGCCTACGGCTAAATCCACTATCAGCAAGTGGATCCGTCAGGCGGTGGAGCAGGCCTATTCTGCTAGGGGAAGGTTCCCCCTTTAGGATTACTGCTCATTCTACTCGTGCTATTGGTGCGTCTTGGGCTTTTTAGCACCAAGCTTCTGTTGAACAAGTTTGTAAGGCCGCAGCTTATTCTTCTGTTCGTACTTTTTCCAAGTTTTACAAAGTTGATGTTAAGGCCTCAGCTGATGCTGCTTTTGGCCGCAGGGTACTCCAGGCGGTGGTGGTCTAAACCGTCTGTTCCTTTCTTTTTGTGGATCCCACCCTACTTTATGAACACTGCTTTTGGATGTCCCAGATGTTATGACTTTGTGAAGCAGGCCGTGCCATGCACTAGGAAAAACACAATTCTGTGAGTACTCACCTATAGAATTGCTTTTACTATGCATGGCACGGCCTGCTTCACCCCACCCTTGTTAAGTTGTTCTTGGTTGCCCCTTTATGGTGATTTTTCCAATTTAGTTGGGGTTGTTATCTTTATTTGTTCCCGGTTCTTGTATCACTGCTTGTCAACTACTGGATAAGTCTATAGTGAATCCGTTTTCAAATGGTCCGGGCGGAGCCACAACTCTTCTGCAGTGCCACTACGCCACCTTGTGGCGGAATCCCCAGATGTTATGACTTTGTGAAGCAGGCCGTGCCATGCATAGTAAAAGCAATTCTACAGGTGAGTACTCACAGAATTGTCTTTTTTCACTCTCTTCATTTTGAGAACCACCCACCTAGCCGTCGGCTGTGTAGAGTATGCCAGTCCTAAACATTCATATGCTATCAGTCAAAAAGCCCTAATCTGAATTCAAGCTCAGCTGAGCAATTATTAGCTTTTGTGTATAGATTATTAGGAGGAAGGTGTGCATTAAATATTATAAAGGTCACTCTTATTTTCAAACCATCCAATTCAAGGTACAGGCACACCTTTGGTAGTTTAAAAGGTTAAACTACCTTTTTATTTAAACTGACAGAGCTTAATGACTACAGTAGTACCTTTACGCTTTAATACAATTTGTTATTGTTTCATTTATTATATAGGCCAAACCAGAATATAACCTGCAGCTAGTGTGTAGGGATAGAAGACTGAGCCAGGAGGGTGGTACGCCCAGAAAACAATCCATAGCTCACCACAGCACAGACCTGCATAGTTTTTTTAGACCGGAAACTGTCAACTTATTAAAATAATCCAAAGTTAGATAATCAACAGCCCCGCATTATTGATCCCCACCCCCCAGATTGTATGGTCAGTGCTCATCTGAATCTGTGTACAGTGATGGCTTGAGGTCCCAGGTATTAGGGATTTTCAACATTTTAATACAAACCTTTCTTCTTGAGAGAAAAAAATCGAATCTATTGAGTTTTATGTAAGCCCCAGATGACACCCCTCCCGAACACTTGCTCTGTTCACCTGCCATTATTCCTCAGATGTACAGCACTGATTGATAGCAGCTGCCGTAATTAGGATATTACATAAACTACTGCTGAAAAAATGAATCAATAATCCAATATACTGGAATATCCTGAATCCAACTGCACATTAAACACATAGAAACGCACATTGACACAGAGGACTATTGGGGACATAACCCAGGCACACATTGGAAGTGTTCCTTCACTACTATGAGCTCACAATAATTTGATGTCCAACAAGGTTTTAAATGTATCTGAATGAGCTATAGGGCCAATAGTTTGATGAGCTGCTGTGATAAAGGAAACGATAATAAGTATTGGTCCATGCTGCTAGTCTCCTATTTCTGGTCCCTTCCATTCCGGGGCACCACCATCAGCAATGCATGGGTTAACCTCAGCCGTAGGCAGGCACTGCAAGAAAAACAAACTAAGCTTCTCCCGGCCTATATAGGGCAGGCTGTGGCTGGACACCCCCAGTTTCTTTCTTGCATGTCGACGGGACTGTGAAGACATTCAGGATTTTATTTCCAGTTTTGTTGCTTTGACAGTGCTGATCAGGAACAGTGGCTTTGACTCTGTCTGCCTCCCAGCCCCTCATCCTCTGCACTTTCCTGGAGAAAGTCTTTAAACTGGGAGCGTGCATAGGTCAAGTAAGCACACCCCCCGGGGCTCAGTGCTTTTGGTTTGGAGCTTAGATGGTCAGAACCCTGATCTTAGGGCTGGGGAGGGGGCAGGGGTTTGACTTCCAGCCTTTATGACCTTTGACAATGGAAGGGGTGGGGCTACCGCATTCGTGCAGTCCGTGGCTCTGCACTCGCTCTTTCAGCACAAGGTGCCACCGTTTTGGAAAGGTGCCAGAGGTTCCACCTGTTGCCTGGGACACCCAAGACTCCCCCTGTTGATGCTGCTGGCCTGCTCTGCTCTGCTTTTGTTGGCTGAGGATTGTTCCAGCGCTGCTGCTGCCCCACAGTGTTTTTCACCCTGGTCAGGTAGGGGCTCCCCTTCGGGCACAACTTCTTGCCTCATCAGATCAGACATCTGAGTCTGATGTGTGTTTGTTTATGTGGGTCCAGAAGCTCCTGCATCCATTCCGTGTGGGTGGATCTCAGTTGTTGGGCAGTGTTATTTCTTTCTGTGTAGTGCGGAAAGGTTCGGCCATGGGCAACAGGCAGGGAGGTGTGGGGCCTAGCACACCAGCTGTACTAGCTAGCGATCAGAGTGGCCATCTTACCATTTCAGAGGCACTTGGGTTTCGTACCTTAACGGAGAGTGGTGCTGCATTACCCATGTGCCAAGCACCACTGGCCTCGGGCAAGGGGCCCCTGTCGCCAGCTGCACTGCCCAACTCTGACTCCTCTGAGTGGGATAGCCCCTTGGGGGGGGCTGCCGGGTCAATTCCTGTCCCAGGGTCTGCCACCAGACGGGGTTTCACCTAAAGTATTGGCGATCAGGGTGGCATCTTTGGAGAAGCCTTGGTCCCCTGGGGCATCCAACAAGCACCTTCAGACGAGTCCTCTGAGAATTCCAGCTTCAATGGCGAGGACTTCTTTAGTCAGTCAGAGGTGGAAGTGCCGTCCAGCAGCAGAGAGCAGTCAGACTCCGCTCATGTGCCTGTCACCCCTTTAGATCATATGACAGATCAGGTTAATGAGCTCATAGAGGCAATTTTGGAGGTCATGCACCTGGCTAAACCTCTGCCGTGGCAGGTGTTTTCCAGACTTTACCATTTTGACAGGCTGGTGTAAAAGGAGTGGGAGAAGCTAGATACACTTCTGAATGCCAGATAGTCCTTCCCAGAGGAAGTGGTTAAAGTCTGGTCTTCACCACCTGAGGTAGACGATCCTATATCGGGGCTGGCTCAGCATACCCTGATCCCTACTTTGAATAGTGCTGCCTTGAGAGATACAGTGGATAGGAGGTTGGACCAGCTTGCTTGGCATGTGTTCTCCATGCTGGGGACAGCTTTGCGTCTGGCTGGTGCCACATCCCTGGCGGCCATGACGGGCAAGGTCTGGATGAGTCGGCAGCAGAGGCGTTTAAAGAATGGGATCTCACGCTCCTCTGCTCTGACATGGTGCGCCTGGTGGCTAGAGGTCTGGCTGGAGCAGTGGCCGACTGACGCTGCCTCCAAAAGACGCTTACTTTCCTCCCCTTTTCTGGGGGTCGTTGTAGCGATAACCCTTATCGCCGGAGGGCTTCACCGCCCGAGACGTCCTTTTCCCAATCGTAAGAGGTGCTGCAGGAATCCCAGAGCCGTCTGTGAGGAAACAGGAACAGCCCTTACAAGGGCTAGTGAATTGTAATATAGCGTTTCCCCCAATAAGAGACAGAACTTCAGTATTGAGGGTGAAGGTGAAGTGTTTTTATTAGTGCCACTCTAGGCCTTATATACACAAGTCTCCATGCAATGGGACCTCCCCCGTGGACCTCATGACAAATACACAGACCAACTCTGCCGGTGACGCAATCAGCAAAACAATAGGCGTCTGTAATACACTCAGTCAGAACAATGCCATTGCCTGTGACGTAATCAATTAACACAAAGGCAGTTTATAATACAATCCAAACTACAATGACCTAATTAAGAAAAGGCCAGTGAATGACCCGGTGGGCAACTGAATAGTGATGACATCCAAAAGACAGAGCGTCTGTCACAATGCCCCCTTTTTGTGGAACACCCGGCAGACCCGGATTGACCCTGTTCGGGTTAACGTGGGGCTGTCCGGACTCTTGTTATGGGCAGAGTTCTGTGTAAGGACAAGTCTGCACATAGTGAGTAACCGGACTAAACATTGACGTGGGCTGTACATAGGAATCGGTCATGGGTGGGGTCCAAACATTGGGATATTGTGGCGTTGGTGAGTTCAGCACCAAAGTCCTTGGTTGGATGTGTGCACAGGTGCTCTGCTTTCTTATAGCTGGTCCAAGTTTCAATCTCTTTCCATGGTAGCTGATCGGAGAATCCACAATCTTCTGCACATCTACATCATCGTAAAAGTAGACAAAACCATAACCCTTAGAAACGCCAGAGGCATCCCTAATAATTTTGACACTCTTTACAGCGCCATACTTTGAAAAAACATCCTTAATTTCAGGCTGATTAATCCGACGGCCAATGCCCCCAACAAAAATAGTGTTTGGCATACGTTTCCCTTCTGGAAGGACGTAACCTGATGGCTGATCCTCTTCTTGGCTTCTTGTAACAGACATGACGTGATGCAGACGAAACCCCTGGGTCTCCCCGACCAGTGGGCTGGAGTCGGCAGCTCAGGCTGGAGACCGGGTTGTAACAGGGTTGACGCTGGCTGGTCCAGAGGTAGCGTAGGCAGAAGTCATTGGTCCTAGATCATTTCCCAATAGTACTTCTGCTGGTAAGTTGTCCATAAGTCCCACCTGTACCCTGCCGGATCCAGCGCCCCAGTCAAGATGTACTCGGGCGGTGGGGAGTCGAAACACAGCTCCTCCCGCCACCCTTACTGCAACGGTGTGTCCAGTGCGGTCTTTGTTCTTGACCAAATGAGGTTGAAGCAAGGTAAGTGTGGCTCCGGTGTCGCGTAATCCTTGCGCGGTGCGCCCATTGACTCGTACCTCCTGGCAATGGTGCTGTCGGTTGTCTTGGATGGCCGCTTGTATGGGATCAGCTTCATACAGTACCCCCAGATACTCTTCCGAACTGCTCTCAGCTTCCAAACAGTGTGCCACAGGAGTACGGGAGGTGGAAGGTTGCTTTTGCCCCCACGTGTTTCGGGGAGGCTCTAGGGCGCAATCACTGCGATAATGTCCCCATTGTTTGCAACGATGGCACTGAACTGTGGAGAGGTTCGGTTGCTGCGCTGGCCTATGTGGCCCAGAGTCACGAGTTGGCGCTGAAGCCACAGGTGCTTGAAATTTGATGGGAGGTTGTGGTTTTGGAGCGGACTGTTCTGTCCGGCGAGCATCAGTGTACTCGTCGGCTAGACGAGCAGCCTCAGGTAGCGTTAGAGGCCTCCGGTCACGTACCCACTCTCTTAGCTCTGGTTGCAGGGCATTGAGAAAATGTTCTAGTAAAAACAACTGTAGTACATCCTCAGCGGTCGTGGCTTTGCATCCAGTGACCCAGTGTGATGCTGTACGATGGAGGCGACATGCCCACTCCGTGTAAGAATCCCCTCCCTTCTTTTGGGATTCCCGAAATCGTCGCCTGTAGGCTTCCGGGGTGACAGCGTACCGGGCTAACAAAGCCTCCTTTACCAGATGGTAGTGTGGTAAGTCCGCATCAGGGATGGCCCGGAAAGCATCGGAAGCTTTCCCAGATAGTTTCCCTGATAATATGGTGACCCATTCCTCCGTGGGTACCCGGTGTAAAGCACACTGGCGTTCAAAATCGGCCAAAAATCCGTCAATCTCGTCGTCACTTTCCTGGAAGGACTTAAATGCTGCAAATGGAATCAAATGGAATCTTTCTCCCCCCAGTGTAACTGAGGCTGAGAGGCTGCTGGGTTGAAAGTCGCCGATCTTCCCTTCGCTTACTGGCCTCTGCCTCCGCTGCGGCGAAGACTCGGTCGATCAGTTCCTGTGATGGATTCGGGCCATAGACCGACATAGAACCGCTTGAACGAGAGCAGCGTCTTCATCGATCTCTATATTGGTTTCGGTCCTCACTGCTGCACGATCCATTTCGATCAGCTCGGCTATCAGTTCCCGACGTGGGCGGTTGCTAGCTGACCTTCCCCGGCTCTCGAGTAGATCCTTCAGGGTCAACCTTTTCAACTTGTCCTACTGACTCTCCATCAGGGTAGCACTCTCTCTGGGTACAAAGGACCATCCGACCGCTTGCCACCAATTGTAGCGATAACCCTTATCGCCGGAGGGCTTCACCGCCCGAGACGTCCTTTTCCCAATCGTAAGAGGTGCTGCAGGAATCCCAGAGCCGTCTGTGAGGAAACAGGAACAGCCCTTACAAGGGCTAGTGAATTGTAATATAGCGTTTCCCCCAATAAGAGACAGAACTTCAGTATTGAGGGTGAAGGTGAAGTGTTTTTATTAGTGCCACTCTAGGCCTTATATACACAAGTCTCCATGCAATGGGACCTCCCCCGTGGACCTCATGACAAATACACAGACCAACTCTGCCGGTGACGCAATCAGCAAAACAATAGGCGTCTGTAATACACTCAGTCAGAACAATGCCATTGCCTGTGACGTAATCAATTAACACAAAGGCAGTTTATAATACAATCCAAACTACAATGACCTAATTAAGAAAAGGCCAGTGAATGACCCGGTGGGCAACTGAATAGTGATGACATCCAAAAGACAGAGCGTCTGTCACAGTCGTCTTTTTGATGAAACTCTGGTTTACAAAATTCATATTTTATGGCATTCAATACATTTTGGTCCTGATGGCACAAATACATAATTTTTCTGGTAAATCCCTTCAAAAATAACAGTTGAACATGTGTGGCTGGCACTTAGAGGGTTAATCCACTGGAATACATATGCAATTACTGGTGCCTCATAGCGTGGGCCTGGAGCTGCTTTTGTATAGGTTGGTTGTAGAGCATTTTTAAACCAACAGCCAATTTTAGAGTATATGGTATAGGTATACTCTGAAAACATTCCTGAAAGTTTTTGAAGGGTGCAGGATGTGTTATGTTGGACATACGTGGCAATGTCCAATGAAGCCAGCCTTCAGTCACTAATTAAGGGGGAAAATATTAGCTTGTCATAAAACATAGTTTAAGCAACTTCAGGGGTCAGCAGGGAGTTGCTTGTGTAGCTCCTGTAATATAAAAGCATTCAGATCATTTAACAAGAAGGTGTATTTTCTTTTATGCTGGGAACATGAACATTCCTATTATTGCCTACAAACCTTTCTATGCAGTCAAGCACTGAAATCCATTCAGCATCCTGGGGTACCTGCTTCTATTCATCATGTCCTTTTATAGTGCTCCCCATTGTGCTGCTCTTTGGAAGTAGGAGCTACGTGAGTCCTTTGTAGACCAGAAGCCATTAGAAAAGGTATATTATTTACATTATTCTCTTGCACTTTCTGCCTTCTCTATAAATCACCATCATTCTAGTATAAAAATGACTCCATATCAGGAATCTGACCTCATCTGCCAGGAATCATACTCCAGAGCACTTTCCATTTAATTCCTTGCTGTTTGGAGATCCAAAAAATCAGTTAAATAACTATGCTGTATTTAATATCCATTTAATATTTGCAACATTTAATATCCACTCAATGTGATAGAGATAGAGTCTCAGCTTTAGCCAATAGACAGCATGGGGTAGGTTGTTAATAACAAAAAACAATGCAAGGGTTTCAAGGTACGAGGTTTAAACGTCAGTCAGGGTCCAGATTCGAGATACAGGGATCTGGGTACAGAGAGACAATTCAATGCTGATCCACTGGCTCCATGTGTGGATCAGCCTATATAGAGCAGGAAGTCACAGAGGTGCTGGCTGATGGAACGGCATATAGCAGGAGAAAGTCAAGCTGGAGGAACTCCAGACCTGACATCTTCTGAATGCATGCCGACTAGGAAGAAGAAGAGAAGCGGTGTCCGGGGCCTCTCACAGACAACCATAAAGGAGTTCTTCTCCACCACAGCACAATAGAGCCAAGATCTCCAGCTCAGCATGAGGTACAGGAGCAGCGCCAGCATTCCACATCAATGCCTCAAGTACTCAAGTCGGCGCCTTCAACAGACTCCCTCTTCTCACACCCCCTGAGCCCATCAGAAGAGTAGCGATCACAGGAGGTGAGTCACATATTGACCAAAGAGTACCTAAACTCCTCCATAAAGACACTATATGACAGGATCTCTACAGAGATCCAGAGAGAGCTGCTCAAAACCAAGGAGGAATTCTCTTTGGAGATAGCCTCACTGGGGGGCAGAATTGAATGCCTAGAAGCCAGATATGATATCATATCTGAGGAGGATTATGAGAAACGGGACCAGCGCAATAACTTGAGTTTGGTGGGGCTCCCAGAATGCATGCAGGACAACTGGCCAGATGTGTATTTGGAATAGTTGCTGAAAGATCATTACAGAGCTGAGGTTTTCTCCCCCTTTCTCACCACGGAGAGAGCTCACTGTATCCCAGGGAGGGCCCCACCACCTGGTGCCCTGACCAGGTTTATGATTGCAAAACTCCTGAGCTACAGAGATGCGATTGGCCCTTTGAGAGTGGGGAATGCCACGGCTTCAGTGTACCCTGATTTTTCTGCTACAATGAGGAAGCTGAAATTTACTGGGCTGAATTTTATATGTGCTGACACATGTGACGCTGGGTGGGAGCCGGGTGGAAAGTTGGACTTGGTCTGGCCTCCTGTCGGTCAACAAAGTTTGGGGTAAAAGGCCCGGTTGTTACAGAGCAGTTGTCGTTGGGCAGGGGTATTTTAAGGAGTTTCTTTTTTGTTATGTTCAATTTAATGTTTATATGTTTGTTATTAGTTTTTTAGGTGTGGTTGGATAGATCGTCCACTCCCTTGGGCCCTTAACCACTTGAAGGCTTGCCATAAATGTGTATTGTTCGTAGTCCTATGTTACATGTCCTATGCCCTTTCATGTCACAGCTAAGGATGTTGTCCTGGAATATCAATTTAAATGACTAGCTCTATTCCAGTATCTAAAGAAATATAACCTGCTTTTGGTTTCCTGCAAGAAATGTATATTAATGGGAAGAAGGTCCTAGCACTAAGGAGACCATGGGTGGCTCGTGCCTTTTACTCAGTGTATTTATCATACTCCAGGGGTGTCACTGGGTAAGAGTAAAAATCTTACCTTTCAAATCACTCCGCCATGGTCAACCACATGACTATGGTGGGCAATTGCTGGGCTCTTTTCCAATAAGGGGGGTGATTTGAAATGTAAGAGTTTTGTATTTACCTGGCATTAGAGTTTGGGGGGGTAGGAACCGGCATTTGGGTTGCCCCCCCACACAGGAAGTAACATCCATTTTTTTTTAAATGGTTTAACTAATGATGCACTGCAGACTGTAATGGTCATGCTGAATCCTCCAGGGAGCAGGCACTTTTAAAGGCTTGGAGTGATGGATTGAGCAGGGGAGTGCATTCCAGAGTGGGGAGATACGGGAGAAATCTTGAAGGCGGGAGTGTGAGGAGGTAACCAAGGAGGAGGACAGGAGAATGTCAGAGGCAGAGCGGAGGTTGCGCTGGCTGGAGAGAGCTGTGTAGGTTGGTGTTAAAAGTTTGAACTAAACTCTGGGAGGCAGGTAACCAGTGGAGGGATTGACAGAGGTGAGCAGCACTGGAGAAGCGAGAGGAGAGATGAGGTGAGCAGCAGAGTTTAGAATAGATTGGAGGGGTACCAGTCTGAAGAGGAGGGTGTTACAGTAGTCCAGTCAGGATATGACCAGGTTGTGAGAGGAAGGGACGGAATGCGGGAGATATTTTTGAGTTGAGACGTCAGGAGGTGGCGAGAGAGAAGTTCAGAATGATGCCCAGGCACTGAGCTTGAGGAGTTGCAGTTATTGTAAGATTATTTACAGATATTGTGGCTTTGGGGAGGGGAGTGAGATGGTGGAAAAATGACAAGTTCTGTTTTGTCCATGTTCAGTTTAAGGGAGCAAGATGCCATGAAGGAAGAGATGGCAGTTAGACAGTCATGAAGGCGAGAGAGGAGGGAAGAGAGATTTGGGCCAGAGAAGTAGATCTGAGTGTCTTCCGCATAAAAGTGATATTGGAAGCCCAGCGAGGTTATTAGTTGTCCGAGACCAGAAGTGGTCGGGGAGAGGATGTTTGAGTAAGATACACTAAATGTGCGATCAGAGAGATAGGAGTAGAGCCAAGAGAGTGCGAGTCCTTGGAGACGAAAGAATATTGAGAAGCAAAGCATGGTCGACTGTGTCAAAAGCAGAGAATAAGTTGAGAAGAATGAGGGCAGAGTAGTGGCCTTTGGATATGGCTGTCAGTAGATCATTGGTGACTTTGGTGAGTGCAGTTTCGGTGGAGTGACATGAGCAGAAACCAAACTGGAGGGGATCTAGGAGGGAGTTTGTAGACAGATAGTTCTGTGTGGACATGCTGTACAAGAAGCTTGGATGAGAAAGGGAGCAGAGAGATCGGGTGGTAACTGGGGAGGGCAGATGGGTTCAGAGAGGGTTTTTTGATGAGGGGAGTTATAACAGCATGCTTATAGGCAGAAGGAAAGGTACCAGTGGAGAGGGAAAGGTTGAATAAAGAGGTTAGGGCTGGAATAACAGATGGAGACAGTTGAGGTGGGATGGAATGGGATCAAGGGAGCAGGTGGGCCTTTGACACCAGAGAGGAGAGACCGTGTACAGTTAACCGTGTGAAATGAGTTAATGAGTGGGGCAGGGGGGGAGTTGGTAGGAGAGAAGTGTTGTGAGGGGTGAAGCCGCTACGAATCACATCAGTAGCATGATTCATTTCATAAGCATTTGCACAAGATATTCATGAAAGCACTAACCAGATGCAGTCTGCTGTTCGTCGTCGTCCATATTGCTCCCTGGTGCTTTCCAGTGATGATACATTCAGACACAGCTCATCATTGGGGGTCAGCCTAAACTGCTATTAAGTGATATGAAATGAATTATGCTATGGCTGCCATTCCGACATCATACTGCTACCAGTTAGTGGTGTTCTGAATATTGGGCCTTAGTAAAATAAGAAACACAGGCTGGTTTGTGGCGCTGGGCTGGGTGGGGATACAAGGTGATGACATAACCTTCCTTTCTGGGTATAGGATCACCTTAAAGGGTTCAGGATTACAGTTACAGGCTGTAGTGCAAGTACCATCAGTTGTCCTCCCCATGACAGAGCCCAATATGGGGGGGGGGGGAGGGGTATGGGGCCTGACAACTAACAGTGACCTTGACTCATCTGTAGAAAACATTATGGCTGGGATAAAATTGCCCCCAGTGGCCTTGGTGCCCAGGGCTGTCGCCCTCCCCTAAAAACAGCCCTCGGTACAGTTACCCTGGGCTCTAGGAGGTTGTTAAAGATTACCCTAGCATGGTTGTGTGATGGTTTTACATTGGGATGATTGTTAAACCTGTGTGAGCTTGCTGTGGTTCTCATAATACTAAATGATCATATAAAGATTAAACAGACACTAATGTATTCTCATAAACTTTCATTAAGCTGTGTATCTTGGTTTCCATGATGTCGGATGGATTTTGATGTGGACCTTTCATACCTGGCAGGATTATGCATTGGCAGGTAGTCTGAGAGGTTTGCTATTCTGATGTCCGCAGACTATCCTGCAATATTTATTCTGTTTCTGTAGCTTCTGGGCGGTTGCATTGTCTGGTGTGCACTTCCCTCCGCAGAGATTTGGTCTCCATTTCCAGCCTGCCAGGAAGGAGGTTATCGAAATGTATCTCCTGGTGAGTTGCGCACTGTTTTCCATGTAGATGTGTTCACCTTTCAGACGATTGCCTGCCTGGCAGCTGTGACAAGCAGACACATATCCTAATACATTATCTACCAAGCAAATGGGAGGTTTCTGCATCGATTGCAAGGCAAAGCCTTTTACCTCCAGTCAGTCAGGTCTGTTAGATTAACTGGCATGACTATTAAACATTTTAACCTCTTCATTGTTGGCAAGTGTTTGCATAGAAATTGGTAATTGTTGGATAGATGTCCAGATGTCTCCTGTATCGCCTTATAATCGGCCTCTCACTTCAGTATTGGAAGGTTATCAGAGCTTACAATGTGTTAAAATTTACATTGAATATCTTTTCTGGTCCAAGCACAAGGTAAAACAAAAATAGAGACCAGAAGAATTTTTATTAATGTCTATTACAGATTTCTACCTGTTTCTGTTAATATACATGGATGGGTGTAACGTGGTCTATGTTCAGTACACGAGGAGGGATCAGGCTACACATAGGGACTTGGATTCATTGAACTTTCTCAGCACTTTCATGGTGCATTCTGCAGGATCCTGGGAAGGAAAATGGAATTTTCTTTTTTGGATTTACAGAAAGGTAAATATTTCCAATGGCCACCGAATGTTTTAATGCTGTGAGTATTTTGACTGCTAGCTGAAAAGGAAACGCCATTTGTAATGACATTAGGGAGATCAGTAGAGCCACCAACCTAGGGTTTCAAGCAGAATCCTCGCAATCACAGACAAAACCTTTACCACAACCCACAATCAAAAACGTACAGTCCTCTGTTAGAAAATAAAATAAATTAAACATACTGAGCAAAAGGACTGCCTGACCAGCTATATTAGTGTAAAAAGGCTCAAGAAAATCAGATAAGCGGTATAATGGTTTTATAGGACATTTTATTCATTTTTATTTAGTATATACAAAAGCATGCAAAAATAGCATCTGTATGAATGTATCTGTATGGTACATATTTACATGTAACAGCTACCCATTACTTTAATTAGAGTATAAATACCATGCTTTTCTACATCAGCCATTTCTATATAGTTGTCGCAGTTTTACATAGAAAGCCAGCAGCACCCATTTGGTTTACCTTCTACCCTCCGTGGTTATTTTTGCGTATCCATTGCCTGTGCCAGGAACAATTGTGTCCCCTGTGCACCAGCGATAACTATACACGGTCAGGAGCATTTGAACTGTTTGAAAGCCACCAATATTTAAAAAGGGAAACAAGGCTCAGGATGAGGAAAACTTGTAGTGATAACCAGTATTACCGCTATACACCGTTGCATACCAAAGTCAATATGTGGTATTTGCGAATTAAAAAAAAAAAAAAATGCTACATTTATATAAAAGGGAAAGCTCACCCACAAATCTTTAGATTGTTAAGTTACACACAATTCCACCAACATCATTAGTAGGGAGCGATAAGAAAAATCAGACCTAAAGTCTAAAGCGGCCTATGGGGCTTCCTTGTCCCCTGTACCCTGGACATCCCTGTCAGTCTAAATAAACGCCCTAAAACAAGCATGCAACTCACCCTTCCATGCTCTTGTGATGCACAGGCTGTCCACATACATGCTGTCATGTGCACCAAGCAAGGGAACTCTGTGGAGAAAAATACTATTGCCCGATTTAGGGAAATATCCAGTGGTATTTCAGCAGTCAGGATCCAGATGCTGACTACATGATGGCTTTAAGAGGTTACAGTAAATGGTGCCCCAGGTCAACCATTTAAAGAGGAACTATGAACAAGTCACCAACTTCCTCATTCATGGTCTACAAACTGACAGTTAATCATGTGACCAAGGGAAATTCAGATTGGATGTGCAAGCCCACTGGGAAATACAGATTTGTCACCAGCAGTCACATGATTAACTTCCATTTTGTGTCGTAGACCATGAATGAGGAAGTGGTGACTTGCATCATTTAATGTAACTGTTGCTCTCTGCCCAGCAATACAGTGTGTGGAATCCACCCTGGAAAGCAACAGCTTCTTCAGTGGCCCTTTGACTACTGAACCTATATGGTACCATAGCTAGCTGGTGGTTGGTCACTGTATTAATTGCATTCCATTAGTGTACACTGTATATAGTTAACATATTTCATTTATTTGTACTTGTAGGTTTCTTAATTAACTAGAGTGAATTTTGCCACTTTAATCAGAAATCAAGTGGTATTCTGACATCTTTGGGCCCCATTAGAAGCTGGCTGTCATCCATTGCACAGACATTAAGGAAAGAGATTTGATAAAATGTTTTTTAATATTGATCAGTTGGTTTAAATACCGTGATTAATAAAAGCCCATGTCAAGATACGTTTAACAGGACTGTCTGGGCATTGCAAAAAAAAAAGGGTAATACTCATCACATTTCTTCTAGTAGCCATGTGTCTGGTTCTGGAAATAATTTTTTATTGGTTCCCAAAAACGCACCTATTTCTGCCATCTGGTTTTGCATCATGGGGGGTTTCTTGAGAGCTTATCTACTAGACTGGATGTGCTCCTTTTAATTCATTTTAACAGGCATTCCCTTGGCTCTTGTCTGGGGAGGTGATGGGGGTGTCCAATTGCAGGACCCATTCACTATAGCTGGTGTTTTCTTATTGGACCCAGAAAAAGCTGCTGCAGGGGAAAGCAGACGAGAATTTCTGTGTTTCTTTAAAACCTGGATAAGGACTTTAGACGTTTGATCGATTGTGGGGGGAATTAAGGCAGGTTTATGCATTTTCTACTATTTGGAATCTATTTGTTACTCTATTACATCTTGTCTTGGTTCCTACAGACCAAATCTATGGGGGTTGCGTCACTGGGATTAAAGCTTGGGGACTAGAATGAGACATACTTGTGCTAGTGACACCCGTGTTAGATTAACTTCCTACTGAATCTAAGTTTTAAATAGGGTCAGACAGCATAAATAACTGACCCTAACCCCTCCCCACACAATTAATAAAATGTTGTGTTGTTCATAGTGGTTTTTGTTATTATAGTTGATTCTTTCTTTTAGCCCCTTAGTATCTAATAATAAAAAGGACACTTTAGAAATCTTTATCTGCGTGCATCCTTACTGCTTGACAGCACAAGTTAGATTTCAGATTGCGGTCCTGTTTAAATGACGCATACCCCGCATTAATGCAGTTACCAGAGAAATGATAGAATGTCAACTGGCCGAAAAGTAGGTCAATGCTTAATTTGCCATTCTAAAAGATTTAGCTGCCCTTACTTCTGCCTCAGTACCCGAGTTTAACTAGTGAAAGCGTCTTGTTGCATTAACGAAGGATCTTTTTTTCATAGTGCAGTCAGATCTGTTGGCTGTGTACACAAGCGGGCACCCATACTTCTCAGGTGAGCTCTGTATGGGTT
Source organism: Gastrophryne carolinensis (assembly GCA_027917425.1). Taxonomy (NCBI): domain Eukaryota; kingdom Metazoa; phylum Chordata; class Amphibia; order Anura; family Microhylidae; genus Gastrophryne; species Gastrophryne carolinensis. The sequence continues at coordinate 231,328,784 of CM051236.1, forward strand.
TCTAGGGACTTGCACCCAAAATATGAGCCCCACTGGTCTAACCAAAAAGGGGTTTTGTAAGCACAAGAACCCAACCTTCAGAGTTTGCCACTCGTAAACCTTCACAGGAGGATAGTTTTTAATTCTTGATCATTGAAACTTGCAAGTGTCATCAATATGTAACTGCTTGTATGTTTTGGACTAAGTTAAGGGCAAGTATAAAATTCTAACCTCATGCCAACTCTGTCTAAAAGGTAATTACCCAAAATATTATGTTTTTTGTTATTACAAAATTAAGTTGTAAAGTTGTTTGTTACCTTTTCAGGGTTATAACCAGCTCCAGCATATCAACTGGCAGAAATATAAAGGGAAAGGGCCCTTCCCTAAAACAGAAAGTGTATATATATGACACAAATATTCCTAAACAATAGGCAGAGCCATGTAAATCTTCTCTTGAACTTTTACTTGAACAGATTGAACTGCTATTCCAAGTGATCAGAAAGCTGATGAGCATTAAATATTTACACATCATTATTTTCCCACTCGGCTTTTCAGTTTATTAAGTTGAAATACACTTTATGAAATACACTAAAGAAATAAGGAACCCCCCTACGTGTACCTATTTCTGGGATCCAGCCCCCCACCCTGCGCACCATCATCAGAGTGTAATGTCTGACCGCAGAGAGATGCCAAAAATAGCAGAGTATGCTGCACGGGCCAGGGAGGTCCTTAGCATTTTACACATTTTACACTGCAAGGCATCTCCAATCGGGATGCACCCCTAGGTAAGATATTGTTCTGGCTAAATGTCCATTTTAACTTTTGCTCTGGTTTAAACCTAACATAGGTCTCTCCTTAAGTTGGCTTGCTCCTCTGTTATGGCAGAGGAACCAATCCCCTATGAGTGGGGATCATGCTTGGAGGTAAGCAGGTGAGTGGGCGAGGCAGTAAGCCTAGCACAAAATGTACTCAATGTCAATAATTTAGCAAGAGGATAGTTAGTGTCAGGTATACACCTAAGAGAAATACCAACTATGACAGAGCACCATCAATAGTCCATGAGGAGCACACCTGACATTAACAGTTGCTCAGTCCTACCAAAGGCAGCTTCTTTATTCATACTGTACAGAATGTTTGGTTCGAAGCCAGCTAAAAACATATCCAAAGTACCAAAATTCATATCAAGAAATTCCCATTCCCTAAATATGTACCCAGAGCCAGGTGGCATCAAAAAGCAAATCCGCATCACAATTAGTACGTTTTCTGGGGAAATACGCCCCCCATACTTGGTATAGGCTCAAGAACAAGTACGGTAAGTGTATTTCGGCAGCATCAATTTCTGATCTGTGAAGGTAGCAGCAGTGTTCTTATTGATGTCTGCCTCTATTGATGCTCACTGAAGGCCTCAACATTTATGCAGATCACTAGCGCTAGTTTGTTACCAGCCTTCAAACACCAAAAAAAGATCACATGTGCACTATCCTCTCACAAATAATTAATTCTGCTACAAAAGTATTGAGCAAACCCATTCAACCACCCTCTCAGCTACTGATGAGAGAGATCCGGGAAGTTCCTTCACCAATATCAAGGTAGGTACCTTTCATTGACTGACTGAAGCGGTTTGCAATATGGGTACACAAGCAATTTCTGCCAAGACACTTCTCTATTATAATATTTAACCATGGTATATTATTATGTTCTAAAATGCATTTGATAAATCTGGCATCTACAATTCAGTGACATACAATGAAATTAAACATAAGTATGTGCCGATGCATTGCCACCCCTGGTTTCTACGATGCACCCCCGTGATTACAATGCTCCAGGGCTCTAGTGCAGGAAATCGCCGAGCCTGCAGCACGCTCCCATTTGCTACTATGCACCAGGAGATGTTCTCCTCGGAGACATCATTTGTGGCAATAAAGGAACAGGAGACAATTGCCTGCAAAAATGGCTTAGAGAGGTGAGAAGCTGGTTCACACAGCAATAGCAATAGAACAGGCACTAGGCCAGTGGTGCATTTTAGTATCCACACACATCCCACTTTCTCTGGTGCAGTAAACATGGAGTATTCCCATAAGTGTGTGTGAGGGTTTTTTTTGTCTGCTTTAAGCAACAAGATTCCCTGCTGACCTTTATCAGACTGCAGCTTTTCCAGCCCAGACATTAGACTCTCCACTGACCCTGTGAAAAAGTCTAAAATAAAAAACAAAACAATGTTTGCTCCTACTAATACCATTTCCCGGTGCCCCGGGTGACTCCATCCATACCAGTGTCACAAGTCTATGACACCTGTGTCTCCATCTGTTGCCCTTAGTACACCCCAGCAGCATGAGGGACCTACTATTTTCGCTTTAACCAGGTCTCACATTATGCCTCTCTTGGAGCCTATCTGTAAGCCGGCTCCCATGCCTGAGTCCGCATCCCGAACCCTTTGCTGTGTCTGTGCCCAAGTTTGTGTCCAGCTTACCTGAAGTGGAAGTGCCTATGTTTTGCTTGAGGTTGAAGTGCCAAAGCCTTCCTTGTGCAAGCCTTTAATGCTAGTGCATGACTTGGCCGAGCCTCTAATGCCAGTGCCTGACATGCCTGGGACTCTAATGCCAGTGCCTGCCTTTCCCAAGTCTCTAATACCAATTTCCAGTTGGCTCAAAAGAGACCTCAAGGGGTTTCACAGGGAGGTCTGATTCTAGTTACAGAGGCTCTAGTTTTAAGGGGTTTTGTGGCATGGGTTTCGCACTCCAGAGCCCGAATTATGAGGATCCCAGTCCCCCTGGGTGCTGCTGTGAATATTCCGGTCCCCCTGGGTGCTGCTGTGAATATTCCGGTCCCCCTGGGTGCTGCTGTGAAGGTCCTGGTCTCCCTGGGAGCTGTCACAAAGGCCCTGGTCCCCCTGGACTATGTACTCACTGGTTCTGTTTATACAAAAGTGTTGCCCTTTAGCTTTGACTGTGGTGGGAATTCTGAAATTCTCCAAGCATCAAACTACTGCTCAGGTTTTCACCGTCTAACCCTAAAAAGATTAGGGTGCAAAAGAATCCAAAAAGGCATTTGTAATGTGGCTTATTGGGGGGGGGGGGGGGGGGATAATGTGAAGATTGACATCAATAGGGCCTTGAACTGGTAATAGGTGGTCTATTATTTCTCCACTGCTTTCCCTGTGTTTTATGTGGCTTTTCTAAAGGCCCTTTGTTTCATTCTTCTTGCCTCTCACAGGTGATTGTGATTCCCTCCTCTATCTTCGGTAAAATATTTGTGTAGCCCTGCCTCAGACTGGATCATTGCATCTCTTTGCTGTGTACTTGTGCTCCCTAGCCCTCTGTACCCACATTCCTTGCTCTGTTAACGGGGGTCCACGCCCTCCATTGTCTGTCTAATGGTACCTGCTGTACAGTAAATCTGTCTGCATCAGCCCAAGGCTAAGTGTACCCTACACCATTGCGAGCGCTACTGAAGACACGGGTTGGTTACAGGCTCTCCGTCAGGTAGCGGACCTGCCACACGCCTTGAGTGGTTTGAGGCTTGCCTATCTATCAGCTCTGTTGATAGTTGTCTCTAGGAACCACAGTCTAATAGTTGCCCTAGCTATGACCTCTAGTGAAGAATTGGCATGCTCGCTGAGGGTTGCCTCACTGTCCCATATCCTCATTCCCGGGCCTAACAAGTGCATTTTTATTTCAGCACACATTAACCCTTTACTGAAAATATAAGACGTCCACCTCTGCACACTAACAATAAAATCAAAACAATGTATTTTTTTTGCAATGAGCTTCTATCTATATCATACAGAAGCTGAGAAATAAAAACCTGAATAATCCATATTAAATATGCTATGGGAGGGCATGGAAAATGAATAGAGGACATCTTTCTCAATACATTACCCATCTGAATGTCAGACAGAAAAGCTTCTGAACTAGATGTCGGGGGTCATACTAATTGTTTAGTAAAGCAACTCTGGGTGCACATTTGGGTGTGCATTGCAACCTAACACACCAGAAAGTGTGTTTAAGCCCCATATGCCGTATGCTAAAGAATTAGCATATTCATACAGCCCATAGCGTGTGGTTTCCAACTATCAAATGATCCGTACCTTACTGGAAAACTCATGTACCTATGCTGTAAACGTGCCCCATCACATAAGCAGGCGATTTTTTATTGCACTTTTTGTGTATTAAAGTTAAGAAGCTAACCGAGATGCAGGATGCAATGCACACCCAAAAGGTAAACCTACACAATGATAACCAATGACACCAGCGTCTATAATGTTATGTTAAATCATTCAAAAATATATTTGGAAAAGTGTAGCAATTTTGTAAGCAGTAGAGAAACTGATTACAATGTCAAATTCACTAGAAATACTGTTTTTATGTTTTTTGAACAATTTTGAACCAAATGAGAAATGAGTGAGGGATGAGAAAAAAAGTTTTGTTATCTACATCAGGTGTATGTTAAGGCTTTCTGTATACAGCCAATAAAGTGATAATGTGACCATTCACTGTAGGCAGCTCTTAAACCGGACCTTCACCATGATTTATTGAAAAGCCCAAACCCTTAAAAAATGATTCCCCAGCATCTAAAATTCATATATTTTAAGTTTTTAGTCACTTACGTATTATTCTTTCCCCCACCGGGCTGCAACTCTGTTCAGGACTTTAGGATACGGGCGCCGCCATCTTGACTCAGAAACATCACATTTACTGAGGAGAGGAGAGTGGGATAAAGTACAGGGGGTTATAGCTGTGCTTTGCTCAGACAGAGCAGAGCTGGGATCAGGAAAAGGTCAGCTGTCCCAGAATGCAGAGCAGCACACTCAGGAGGCACTTCCTGTTTGCAGGCTGCCTGATAAGATGGCGGCTTCCATAAGCCGCCATCTTGGATGTTTAAAGGCTCATAACATGCAGTAGATGCAGGTAGGATGATTTTTAATGTGGACAATCTGTATGTACAGGGTGTGGGAAACATATAAGATAGACTCTTATTCAGAGTGAAGGTCCGCTTTAAAGCATTTTCCAGAATGACTTCAAATAAAGATCTAATGCTACACTAATAAGTAATAATCTGTGAATGTGGATATTGACATCCTACAACCTTGCTTCCTATGCTAAACTAACCCAAATTTCCTCTGGCTGTGTAGTAGTGTATTATTGGTGCCTACCACACCCAATCATAAGCTACACTCTTTGGACACAATACAATGCCCATCATCACGCTGTTCTCTTAAACTTGTGTACATTTGTAAGTTATCCCCAAAAGGATGACGTATTTGGATCCAAGTCATTCATTATATATCACGTTTCTAAATATGGAGATCTCTAATAATTTATAAATATAGTTTCGGTAGTTGAGTCGGAACTTATAAAAAATGATCCGACACAAGGTAATCATGGGACAATAACGTACGCAGTGTAACAATCTTTTGGGCACTACAGCTTGTTAGTTTATTTAACCAGTACTCCGCATCAAGTAATACAAATCTCTGTGAATCCAAAGCTAGTAAATGACTTCTAAAGCCAAACCTAGGTTAGTCTCCAAAGCATCCTTGCGCAGCACATGAATGCTCCCTGCAGTTGGAACCAATTTTAGAATTTTCATATGTGTTACAGAATCTGGAAATATATCTGGAAAATGTATTAAGTGTCTATGAATATATTGCCTACAAAGTAGAACAACTTGGTTGGTTGTTTAATGGTCACATCTTTCTGTCAATTTAGACATAATATATCTGACACCATACAATTGAGACCCTTCTCATGGGTGTTGAACAGACCTAGAAGTTATTTTGCTCTCCAGCCCTGCATATTGGATACTCATTCTCTAATGTCCCTACTGCATACACAATGTAGCCAAATGCCAGCCATGTGACCTTCAGTGACAGGAGTGTCATGCAGCTCGAGCAGGGTTCCTCAACCTTTTTTCACTCTACTTTACTTATAGGTTTTTAGCACCTAAAACAGTGTTAAAGTGGACCAACACCCTCCCCTGATTGGCCCGGGAATCTATAAGATCCCCGAAAATCCTACCTGATCCTCGATCCAGCGGCGCATGCGCGGGCCGCCACCTCCCGCTCGTCCCTCTAGCAGGGCGTGCATTCACAAACGGCCGGCGTGGGCGTGCTCCCTGTAAGAGGGACGTGCGGGAGGCGGCAGTGACCCGCGCTCAGCTTATCCGGCGCTGCCTCTCCTTGTCTGGCGGCGGCGATTGGACGAGCGAGTCACGTGGGAGCGGGGTCAGGTGAGTTTTCGGGGCTTTCTGGGGGGTTTCACACAGCGGGGCACCCACGATGCGGGTGCCCCGTGGAAGTGGACCAATACCCAGGATAGTCAAAATCCTGGGTGTTGGTCCACTTTAAAGCACACACACAAAACATTATAAAAAGTAGTCACAAAAGTGCACACAGTTCTCACCTTTTTGGGGCAATTATGTACTTCAGTAAATCAGGCTTGGATAAAGTATAGATGGCAGCAGATTAAGATACAGGTTGGTCTATGCCACTGGTTAGGAACACCTGAACTCGAGCACCTATTCTAACCATCAGTGAAGGTCACACGGCTGGAGGTTGGCTGACAGCTAAATACTGCGGTGGCTGCATTAGTTAGAAAGTCACTAACAGCAGCAACCTTTTTATTGAAGGTTATTTCCCAATTATGCAAGTTTTCAAAGAAAAACAGGAAATCGAATTTGTATAGGTACCTCAAAACATTCATGCAGCATTCACGTCAGCCAATGACGACAATGCAAAGAGTTTAAAGAGCAATGTAAAGTATTACAAAATCAATAGAAACATTGTAAAAAGCAAATAATAAAGTTAACCCTTCTAAAAAATAATAGCATGAGATTTAAACATTCTATTGCGTTCAAATTCAAACGGTTCAGCTCAATGTAACTTGAGACCTCTGTAAAACCAACAGTGCTTTATAGCGCTTATAAAATTAGGCAGTGCATTACCTACTGCCACATGATCTTTATATTTTTCAGACACCTAGACAATGGTAGCATGCTTACCATATTTGCCGGCGTATAAGACGACTTTCTGCCCCTGAAAAACATGCTTCCATGTGGGGGGGTCGTCTTATACACCGGGCGCACGGGTGACCAGGGCCGTATTTGCCGCAATTTGGGACTCCTCCACCAGCAGCGCCGCTCGCTCTCCGCCCTCCCAATCATCTATAATTAGGTCGCGGGCACCCACGCGTGTGCCCCCCGGGGCGTCGATCGGCACCCTGCCGCCCATCACCCCCCCCCCGATCACCTGTCAAGGGGCTCTCACGTGCGTGCCCGGGGTCTCCATGCTGATCTCGGAAGCTGCCCGCCCTTACCACATCCCCTTCAATCAGCTGCTTCCGTGCCCGCCCCCTCCAGGAAGCAATGCCAGCGTGGGACTAGAGAGAGGCAATTAGGCTCCACCCACCTGCTGATTCACACTCGTGACCAGGGCTGATTCAGACTCGTGACTGCAGCAGAGACCAGAGGACCGCGGAGGAAAAGGTAAGGAGGGAATATAAATATATTTTGTATGCACCATTGAAGCCAGGTAAGGTAAGTGTTTACTGGACTTTCTGGGGGGTTATACACAGTGGGGTATCCTGAACTGGGATGCCCCGCTGTGTAACCCACCCCCCCCCCCAGAAGCCCCATTAAAAATGTAAACTAAAGCAAATCTGATGTTCTTTCACATTTAATTTGGTGTGTGGAAGGTGTGCGGAAGAGGGAGTAGTCTTATATATAACTCTATATTTTGAGTGGAAATGTTGGGGGGTCGTCTTATACGCCGGCAAATACGGTATATACACTTGCTGTATTGCAAATCATATATTCTAGACCAGAAGATGGAAAAGTCTTAGCCAAGCTTTATCCCCATGGTCTATACTCGCGTACTGGTGTGCAGATGATAAAGTCAGTCATCTATAACAAACAAATGGGATATACTGCAGGTGCATGAAATAGCCCTTCCTGTAGTGAATGTAAACATTTCTATTCAATAACAGTTGAGCTGACTTGTATTAGCCATAGTTACAGCTTGAAGGACAAAAAAGGAATTTCCTGCTCTCCAG